>CM056202.1:56695164-58054664 GCA_029692085.1 Gymnothorax javanicus | reverse complement strand
ATGAAGTGGGTGGTAGTTAAGGGGGAATGAACTCACAACATTTCAATTAGGACCAGTATCGATGTGTCTAATATTGCGTTCCATTTGTACTGGGAAGTCAGGATTTCTGAGCTCTCAGTCGGAAATTTTGATTGGAACGCCCCCTAAAGTGGGATTTCCCACTCAGAAAGTCGAGATTCTTCACCAACCCCAAGTTTCGAGTTCAAGGTGGCTGCACCGTACATTAACAATACGCGAAAGCTGTAATACGAAACTGTATATTTGAAATTCTGTGTTGTATTCCATTAAATCAGTCATACACACAGTACTCAATAGAGTTTACCTGGTGCACTTGTTGTTACGGCATTTTCACGTGAAAAATGCAGAGTAATGCGTTGTTATCAACTAGTATTGCTAACAATAGCTAATAAAGGCTATGCTGGCCAGGGGACACCCCAGTAACACCGAGTCAGTTTTCCGACTTATTCCGTGGAACGCAGTCAGCTTGGGTATGACGTCATTCCCAGCTCCCATTTCCAACTTCCGAGTCAAATCGAACGCAGAATAAGAGTTGCATCAAGCGCAAGTGACGCTTTTTGTTGCATCACTTACCATCACGTAACTGACATTTTTCTGTCCAATATTTTCATCACGCATCTGACACTCAACTATAGTCTTCCATTATGAAACCACAGCAGACATGCATTTATCATTGTGAACTACAGCGTATAACTAGCAATGGAAAAAAAAAATTATTTTGATAGAAGGGGTCTTTAAAAAATAAAAACTACTAATGGAGCATGACCCTGACTGTTTCAGTACAACACGTGTCAACTGTATTTTCTTATAGTGCAAGTTGGATGTTTCCAAATGTTTTTACCTTTTCACCCTAAAAGGAGTATTTCTATATTGAAGAACACAAAAGATGTTTTCTTTTGTCATTTAATGGAACCTTTCAGGGAAATTACTTGTCAATGTCATGTGAGTGACGATTTCAGTCAATTGTGTATCGAGTAAAATAATGACTTTCCAAACATTATTCTTATCTTTTCTTCGATATCTCCTGAAAGTTAATTGAATGAACTAATTTAACCCAGAAGTTTACCAAGGGGCATATTCTGAAATTATGTTCCTTTGTCACACTTTTCAACCCTTTTGCATGGATGCAGCCATATAGTACATGAGTCCTTGTAGTTGACTTGGTTGGTATATTTTGAGAATGCTTTGTTCATAAAAATGTGTCTTTGTTGGGTTTTGAATTTGAGGAAATCAGAGCTGACAAAAACATAGCCGGGCTGACAGATTTTTGGGTCTGTCAGCCTGGCTGGCTAACAGCCGAAAAGGTTAAGGTCTAACCCCGCTGTTAGGGCATTTTCACTTCAGGAAATTCACCACAGCACCAATAATCTTTTGAGGAACTCAGGAACTAATCCTGGGCTGCGGTCGAACAGACAAAAAAATAAATAAATGGTGTCCTATCGTCTAATTTTTAAATACAGTAGTGTAGAGTGATGATTATACACCACCACTTTTGTCTAAAAGAGGTCCTTATATAATACCTCTCAATAATTTTTTTGGTGAATCTGTATTGAAAAATACTATTGCAGGCCATGAGAACAAATAAAAAATTCCTGCAAGTATACTGAAGTAAAAATAAAACAAATAAACAAAAACAGTGAAAACATCAATTTTTTTATAACAATTTGAAAGGTGGCGCAAATTTTATTTTATTTTTTTGACTCTTGCATACCCTGATTGCATGTTAAAAGGCTCATTCCATGATTATTGATGCTTAAAAAATTTTTAAAACTAGTTTGAGGCAACATAATTCTGCAAAATTACCTCTGATTGTCAGATGTTCCAGTGTATACGGTGACATGAACTTTGAGCGGTGTCCTAGTGTTGAATACGATGGCACGATGGAGGGATCTCTCTGAGATTGTTCATAGCCGCATTGTGGCCTTACATGATGCTGATGACGTTCAATGCTGCCGTGGCATGGTAAGAAACACCATCATGCATTTCAAAGAGTCCTGTTCATCGCTGAGAACTAGTGGCAATAGAGGTGCAAAACAGAGTTTAAGTGTCTCTGATGTTCGTTATCTGTGTATGACAAGTAAAAAATTGGCAGTTGACGGCACAACAACTCCGTGATGATATTAATAGCACCAGAAGTGAAAAAATGAAAGTATCAAGATCTACTATTTCTAGATGCCTGTGTGAAAATGGTCTGATTGGTTGTGTTGCTGCCAAGAGCTGGCAACACCAAAAAAACCGATGAATTAAAATTTGAAATTTTCTTACCCAAACTCAGAATTAAGAGTGCTGTGGAGTGAAGAACCTTTCAAAAGTGACTATTCAACCCCTTCAGTAAAGCATAGAGGTGGTAATATTATGGTTTAGTGTTCCATCTGTTAGAAAGAAGCTGGTGATCTCATAAAAATCAATGGAATCATGGACCAATAGAAGTTTTGCAGCATCCTTGTGAGGCAAGCATTTCCATCTGGAAAGAGACTGATCAATCAATCAATCAATCAATCAATCAATAACCTTTATTACAGGGAAGTCCCACTGAGACCGAGGTCTCTTTTGCAGGGGAGCTCTAAATACAATAAAACAATAACAGCGGAAGGTTAAAGACAAACAGCACAGATAAAAATACACAAAATTCATAAACAACAATTCCAGATTAAAGGAATTACAAATTTTGAAATAGAATAAAAAATTTAAAAAAATGAATAAAAAAATGAATATATCTATACATAAAAGAACATAGGACAGAGAAAAACAATGTGCAAATCCTACCTTAAACTAAAAGCAAGCACATCTGGCCTCTAAAAGTAATATATCCAACACTAATTTCTTGAAGGACATGAAGGGGATAAGACAATCTAGCTTCAGAGTATCCTGGAAATTATTCCACATACAAGGTGCGAATGCACTAAAAGAGGTACCGTCAAATTTTTTCCAGTCCTGGGAGCCTCTAACAAAATCCACTCTTGTGATCTGGTATGCTGACTTCTGGTTTTGATGGATATGAGCTTAGTCAGATATGAAGGAAATTTTCTTAGCAAAGCTTTATAAATAAATAAAATACTATGCAACTTCCTTTTAAAATGAAGGGAAAAACACCCTACAGAATTATATAAAGCACAATGATGAATTCTATAACCATCACCTGTGATGAAGCGCAATGCGCTATGATAAATTGCTTCCAAGGGTCTTAAGGTACTATTAGAGGCATGCCTGTAAAGGACACCTCCATAGTCAAATATGGGTAATATTGTCGCCTGGACAATCCTCTTCCTATTGTCCAAAGAAAAACAGGGCCTGTTCCTGTAAAGAAACCCAATTTTCATTATAAGTTTTTTTGGACAGGTTGAACACATGAGTCTTAAAAGAGAAGTCAAAATCCAACCACATATCCAGATATTTGTAAGACTGAACCTGCTCAATGTGAGCACCAGTCACTGAGAAAATGGAGTCACTTGGCATAATTGCATTCTGTGTAGAAAAGATCATGAACTTTGTTTTATCAGTATTTAAAACCAGTTTAAGATCAGCTAGAGCATGCTGTATAACTTTAAAAGCAGATTGTAAATATGTGAGGGCCTGGAGGCAAGGTGGAGCAGAGGAATAAAGTACTGTGTCATCTGCATAAAATGAACCTTGCAATTTGTACATTACAAGCAACATCATTTATATAAATTGTGAATAAAATTGGCCCAAGAATGGAAACTTGGGGTACTCCTTTCATCACCTTTAAAAATTGAGACTGCGCATCCCTAGAAATAATAGCTTGTGTTCTATTTGAGTGATAGTCCTGGAACCATGAGCACGCTCTGTAACCAAGACCAATGGAGGACAACTTATTTAATAAATAATATGGTCTACTGTGTCAAATGCTTTTGCTAAATCAATAAATAGGGCTGCACATTTTTGTTTACTATCCACAGCTGTTTCTAAATCATTTATAACCAATGAAGCTGCTGTAATGGTGCTATGTCCAGGCCTGAAACCAGATTGCTGAGATGTTAAAATGTTGTTGAAAGTTAAGAAGTTGCAAAGTTGTTGTTTTACAAGAGATTCTAAAATCTTAGCCAGGCATGGCAATTTTGAGATGGGCCGATAGCTGTTTACTGAACTTGGATCACCCCCCTGATTAGTCAGGGATTTTATTTTCAACAACATGATAGCCCTAAACACACTTCTAAGTTGTGTAAAAATAATCTCAGTCAGAAAGAAACATATATATAGTATATACTTTTCAGCGTTGATAGTGCCTTTGCAGACGTGTTAGCTGCCCATGCCATAGGCAATAATGCAACCCCATACCATCAGAGATGCAGACTTTTGAACTGTGCGCTGATTACAAGCTGGATGGTCCCACTTTTTTTTAGTCCGCGCGCATGGCGTCTGTGGTTTTGAAAAAGAATTTCAAATTTTGATTCATCTGACCACAGAACAGTTTTCCATTTTGCCTCAGTCCATTTTAAATGAGCTTTGGCCCAGAGAAAATGGTGGCGTTTTTGGATCATGTTCACATATGGCTTCTTCTTTGCATGATACATTTTCAATTTGCATTTGTGGACTACATGGCGAACTGTGTTCACAGAGAATGATTTCTGGAAGTGTCCATAAGCCCATGCAGTGATTTCCAGTGCGGAATCATGCCTGTTTTTAATGCAGTGCCGCATGAGGGCCCGAAGATCACAAGCATCCAATAATGACCTTCGGCCTTGTCCCTTGCGCACAGAGATTTCTCCAGATTCTCTGAATCTTTTGATGATATTATGTACTGTAGATGGTGGGACATTCAAAGTCTTTGTAATTTTACATTGAAGAGCATTTTTCTGAAATTGTTTCACAATTTTTAGACTCAGTCTTTTGCAGATTGGCGAACTTCTGCCCATCTTTACTACTGAGCGACTCTGCCTGTCTAAAATGCTCTTTTTATACCCAGTCCTGTTACTGACCAGTTACCAATTAACCATTTTAGTTGCAAAATGCTCCTTCTGCAGTTTTTTATTAGTAGCACTTGCACTTTCCCAGCCTTTTGTCGTATGTGCCCCAACTTATTTGAGATTGTTGTTGCCATCAAATTCAAAATGAGCTAATATTTTTTATGAAATGGTAAAATGTCTCACTTTCAACATCTGACATGTTGTCTATATTCTATTGTGAGTAAAATGTGGGTTTATGAGATTTGCAAATCATTGCATTCTGTGTTGATTTTTTACAATTTACACAGCATCACATCTTTTTTGGAATTGGGGTTGCACTTGAAAACTGTGGGGACAGGCATGTTCCAACAAAAACTGGCCAAATTGTCAATGGCGTCACATATTTTTAGCGGCGAATTGCGCTACTTGCTCTTTGCACATGTGCCCACTAAGAGCGAGTTCTACATCTGCGATCTGTCAGGACCATCCTAACATGCTTGAAATGAACCATCCTAACGTTCTCTAAATGAAGAGATGCCTCCATGCCAGAGCAGTCTTCGCACCATACAGGAGCTGATATGGTCATGGCATCTTCTTGGAACCTTGGCAGTGGTCAACATTGCTGGACGAAAGTGATTTCTGAGGTGCACCACATGAATGCTACGGTCCTGCACATGCATGGTCACACATGGCTGCCTTGGCTGTGGTAGATCTCAGGTGCTTCCTGTCTGCCTGTATCACAAATGCAGATGTAGAACAATTGCACAATGCACTCCTAAAGTGTGCCACAACTCTGGCTACACTCATCCCAGCCATCAGCTTTACATTCGCCAGATCCCTGTTTTTTATGTCAATTGTGGCACTGTGACTTTTCACAGACATAAAGTTTTTATGCCAGGATTTTTATAGCCAGGATTAATGTTGAGCAATGCATACAATATTTCTTTGCTCACTCCCCTTTTTGTTGATCATTTGGGGAGTAGCTAATGTATCGGACTATTATTGTCGGTACGTGGTCTCCCAATTTACCCGTTTGTCAGAATTCACCGTTTGTGAGCTAATTCTCTACTACTTTGTATTTATTTTTTCCTTATTGCATTATAAACACAAAATTTTGTTGCTTGTAAGGTGCTGTTTGACCTTACAGATGCTAACACGTCCATGTTTTTCAAGAAAGGGGATTGCAGCCTATGTGGAAACTACCATGGGATTTCTCTTCTCAGCGCAGCTGGCAAACTGTTTGCTGACATCCCACTACAACAGTTTCAGTTACCAGCTGAAAAGGTGTACCCAGAAGCAGCAGAAGTACAATTGATGGCACCTTAACAGCAAATGATGGAGAAATGTAGAGAGCAGCAACAAGATCTACAGTGTATATATTGTGTTTACTGACTTTACCAAAGCCTTTGACTATGTCAATTGCGAACTTGCATTCAAAATCCTTGAGAAGATAGGTTATCCTGATAAATTTACAAGCATTCTTAAGGAGTTATATTGCAATGTTCATGCTTTACTCATCATTGATGGGGAAGTTTCAAAGCCCATTAAAGGGATAGTTCACTCAAAAATGAAAATGAAGAGTTGATTTCCAGAAGTCCGCAAGTCCATTTTCGTCTTTTTAGAGAAACAAGATTTTGGGACATGGAACATCACCACACTGGCGGGAAAGGAGCCAGAGCTTGTGCGGGAGGTTGAGCGGTACCGGCTAGATATAATCGGACTCACCTCTACGCACATCTCTGGCTCCGGAACCAAGCTCCTTGATAGGGTTGGACTCTCTCCTTTTCTGGAGTTGCCTAAGGTGAGAGGCGGCAAGCAGGCGTGGGGATACTTGTGTCCCCTTGGCTGAGTGCCGTTGTGTTGGAGTCTATCCTGGTGAACGAGAGGGTCTTCGCAATCCACTTGGGGGTTGTGGAGGAATGCTCTGACTGTTGTTCATGCTTACGCACCGAACAGCAGTTCAGAGTATTCAGCCTTCTTGGAGTCCCTGGGTGAGGATCCTGGAAAAGGGTCCTACTGAGGATTCCATAGTTCGACTGGGAGACTCACATGGGCAACGATGGAGACACTTGGAGGGGAGTGATTGGGAGGAACGGTCTCCCTGATCTGAGCCCGAGCAGTGCTTTATTATTGGATTTTTGTGCTAGTCATGGATTATCCATAATGAACACCATGTTCGAGCATAAGGGTGTTCATAAGTGTACTTAGTACCAGAACACCCTTAGTCAAAGGTCAATGATCGATTTTGCAATCGTGTCATCAGATCTGCTGCCGTATGTTTTGGACACTCGGGTAAAGAGAGGGGCAGAGCTGTCAATTGATCACCACCTGGTGATGAGTTGGATCAGATGGCAGAGAAGACTACCAGACAGACCTCAGAGACCTACAGTATACGTGTTGTAAGGGTCAACTGGGAATGTTTGGTAGAGGACCCTGTCCGGCTATTTTCAGCTCACACCTCCGGTGGAGCTTTCCCATATCCCGGGGGAGGTTGGGGACATGGAGTCTAAGTGGACCCGGGTAAAAGTCTCCATTTTGGAAGTGGCTGCTGCGAGCTGTGGCCTGAAGGTTGTCGGTGCTGGTCATGGCGGCAACCCAAGGACCCGTTGGTGAACTCCAGCAGTGAAGTAGGCCGTCAAGCTGCAGAAGATGGAATTTTGGGCTTGGTTGGCCCGTGACTCAGCAGATCAGTACTGGCAAGCTAGAAGGACTGCAGCCGTGTTAGTTGCTGAAGCAAAAACCTGGGTTTGGGAGGAGTTCGGAGAGGCCATGGAGAAGGACTTTCGGGTGGCATCAAAGAGGTTCTGGCAAACCATCAGACGACTCAGGAAGGGGAGGCAGGGCTTCGCCCAGGCTGTTTTCAGCAGGGGTGGAGCACTGCTGACCTCAACTGAGGCTATTGTCTGGTGGTGGAAGGAGCACTTTGAGGGACTCCTGAATCTGGCAGACACACCCTCAATTGAGGAGGCAGGGACGGAGGACTCGGGCGAGTCATTGCCTATCTCCCTGGTGGAAATCAGTGAGGTGGTTAAAAAGCTCAGCAGTGGCAAGTCACTGGGGATGAACGAGATCTGTCCTGAGATGCTGAAGGCCCTAGATGTTTTTGGGCTGTCATGGTTGACATGCCTGTTCAACATCGCATGGAGGTCCAGTACAGTACTCGTGGACTAGCAAACTGGGGTGGTGGTTCCCATTTTTAAAAAAGGGGACTGGAGGGTGGGCTCCAATTACAGGGGGATCACACTGTTCAGCCTCTCAGGAAATGTCTATGCCAGGGTGCTGGAAAGGAGACTCCACCCGGTTTTCGAACCTTGGATTCAGGAGGAGCAATGCGGTTTCCGTTCCGGTCGTGGAACAGTGGACTAACTTTTTACCCTCGCACAGATACTGGAGGGGTCCATCCAGTCTACATGTGTTTTGTGGACTTGGAGAAGGCTTATGACTATGTCCCACGAGGTATCCTGTGGGGGTTGCTGCGGGAGTATGGGGCTCCAGGGCCATTATTTCGAGCCATTTAATCCCTGTACAACTAAAGCTGGAGTTGTGTCCGCATTCTCGGCATTAAGTCGGACTTGTTTCCAGTTGGTGTTGGACTCCGCCAAGGATGTGCCTTGTCTCCTATTCTGTTCATTATTTTCATGGACAGGATATCAATGCGCCCCCGAGATTTGGAGGGTGTCCAGTTTGGTGGCCTGAGAGCGGTTCGCAGCTGGAGTGGTTCTCAGCTGAGTGTGAAGCGGTTGGAATGAGGATCAGCACCTCCAAATCTGAGGCTATGGTTCTCTCCCGGAAAAAGGTGGATTGTCCCCTTCAGGTGGGACGCAAGTTGTTACCCTAAGTGGAGGACATTAAGTATCTCGGGGTCTTGTTCTCGAGTGAGGGTAGGATGGAGCGTGAGATTGACTGCAGCGTGGATTGCTGCAGTGTTTGCAGTGAAGTGGGCGTTGTACCGGTTTGTTGTGGTGAAGAAGGAGCTAAGCGTAAAAGCAAAGCTCTTAATTTACTGATTAGTCTAGGTTCCAACCCTCACCTATGGTCATGAGCTATGGGTGGTGACCAAAAGAATAAGATCGCCCATATAAGCGGCCAAAATGAGCTTTCTTTGTTGGGTGGCTGAGCTGACCCTTCGAGATAGGGTGCGGAGCTCAGACATCCGGGAGAGGCTCAAGGAGAATCGCTGCTCCTCCATGTCAAGAAGAGATAGTTGAGGTGGTTCGGGCATCTCGTCTGGATGCCTCCTGGATGCCTCCCTTTAGAGGTTTTCCAGGCATGTCCAACTGGGAGGAAGCCCTGAGACAGGCCCAGGACATGCTGGAGGAATTATACCTCCCAGCTGGCCTGGGAACGGCTTGGGGTCCCCCAGGTAGGGTTGGAGGAAGTGGCTGGGGAGGGGGGTACTTGGGCCTCTCTTTAGCCTGTTACCCCCGCGACCTGGCCCCGGATAAGCGGAAGAAGATGGATGGATGGATGGATGGATGGATGGATGGATGGATGATTTGGACACTGGCGGTTTGTCCACCAGTGGACCCTCGTGAAAATCATTGCGTAATGGACAATGAGGTTTGTTGAGTCAGTAATAGTACATGACCAAAAGAATGTGGATAATCTTTGATTTATGGATTCTAACATTCAATGGAAAGCCTTTTTAAAGAGTGGAGGCCGTGGAGGCCTCAAGAGGGGAGGAGAGCAACTTCATATGAATGTCCATGACTTTGGAATAAGATGTTGAATGAACAGCTATCCACCGACTACAGGCCATTTGGTGTATTCCTAGTGTATTTCTGATCATTAATTGGGATAATACTTTCATAGTATCAATTGAATGGTGTAGTTTTTATGCAATTGATCACTCAACTGATTCACTTGTAAATAGTCCTATTTATATTTTGTTCACTTTTAGGATGACAGGAGCTGTTCAAAGGAACACCGACCAGGTGAGCAGAAGTTTTTTTTGTTTGTTTGTTTCTTTTCTGTATTGAAATCAGTATTTGGAAAGACAGAGCAGAAAAACTGCATGGTTGTCAGCTGAGATCCCATGTAAATTCCATAAAAGGATAATAAAAAGTACCAGAAAAGTGGAGTATTCGTTCATTGTTCTTTATTGACTGATGGCATAAATGAATTTGTTTCGCAAGAAGCTCATATTCTATGAGTCCTTGTTACTGCTTCTGGGTTTCATCCGTTATTCGGCCACCTTCCCCTAAAACAAAGTAACAATGCATTTAAAATTATGCAACTTGACTGTTTATTTCATATATCCTTTATGAATCCTTTATGAATAGTAACCTACCTTGCCAATATCACGGCTCTTGGCTCTCAGCTTGTTGACCTGAGACTCAGCGATGTCAGCACGCTCCTGAGCTTCCTCCATCTCATGCTGCACTTTCCTGTACCTGGACAGGTGAGTGTTGGCTTGTTCCTCCTGTGAAAGGGTGAGACATTTCTCTGATCAAAATATTTATGTATACTGAAACAATATTTTGTTATCTAAAAATTGTGAGCAGGACATTGATCACTGCTGTTTGTCAGGGATAGTAACAAAAAATTATAAACACTTTTGAACACCATTAAAAGATTCTTATCATTATATTACTATCATTTGATGAACTTTGCTGGCATTTACAATATGAATTGAAATGTATCAACCATAATATTTTCACTAGTGCATTTTCTGAACAGATCATTGAAGCTTTGAAAAGGGAACAATGTTTCGACGCAACAAAATTCCACAATAAGCCCTGCAAGAAAGTCTGTATTCCCATATACTGTGCCGTAGCCAGTTTACTGATTTCTATTCCAGATTTGTGCGCACATCTTAGAAAATTCTTGTCTGACATGGGATTAGGTACAAAGCTAATGCTATTCATGCACATAAATGTTAAAATCCTCTGGTTTTGGAGAAACAATTAGAACATTTAAGATGTACAGTAAAATCAGATTAAACAATTAAAATGAATACTAAACTCTCAGCAAATACATGATCCAATTGAAAATTTACAGTAAATGTACAAAAACTGGCGATATGTTTTAGGACAACTGCCGGCATATTTTTGCTGTGATACTCATCAAAAGAAACCATTTTTTTGAGGTTGTTAGTGGAAGAAAAACTTCTGCGAGACTTGAATCCTGAATTTTATAAAAAACTTTGGTTCTGACTCTTCGGCTGAAAAAAAAAAAAAAAAAGCTCCGTGGTGACATTGAGGGTGTTCTGTGACAGTGGTCAGAAAATATGTTCACTGCTAAAAGTTGTGCTTACTGCAAATCGATAATGGTCAACTCAAAACATTTCTATGCAGAAAGATATGTTTCTTCACATAGATGAGTCATCGTTAAGTATCATTAAGCAAGGACAATGCATACTGTAAAAATGGGCTGCCTAATTATATACCCATATGACGTGTCGAGGATACCATGGATCAGCGATCATTACGCTGCATCCGTGCCCATGTCCGTAGAGATTTCTTATGAGCGCTCTACAGGTCACAGTTCTTTATGGATTCTTTTCATATTTGGCAGGAACCTAATGTGTGGTAAGGTCATGAAGCCTAACAATTTTGGGAGTGACTGCATTATTGTGTGGAGGATGAGTTGGCGTGTTTGGATAGAGGGCTTCCAGGGATACACGTTGACCTGTGGGCAACTGACTACCTAGTGAACTGCAATTCAATCACAAAGGTAATACCTTTATTAATAAGGAATGATACTAGCTCATTCGTGGTTAACTGTGGTGGTGCTAACTATTGACACTGAGGATTTGACTTACAGCTTCCTCAGCCTGCCTCTTGTAGGACTTCACTTTCAACTGCAGCTTGTCCACCAGGTCCTGCAGTCTGAAGACATTCTTCTTGTCCTCTTCAGTCTGCAGTGTGGAGATTCAGATGAGTTAGCGTCTGTGGAAGTTTTTTTTTTTTTTTTTTTGCCTGCTATTTATTGGAAACATAAAATTTAAAAAAATTTCACCTGGTAGGTGAGCTCCTTGACTCTCCTCTCATATTTACGAACACCTTTAACAGCTTCGGCTCCACGTTTCTGTTCGGCCTCCACTTCAGCTTCCAGCTCACGCACCTTGGATCAAAAAAAGCAAATTGAAGATATACTAAGAAAATTTACTAAACACCCAGAAACTATTGGCATCCTTGCTCTGTCTGTTCCAATGGTTTGCGTTAGAATTTTGAGCAACTTAAAGAGCACAGATGATGACTAAATTCGCAAAATAAATCAGTCAAGTTTACAATTTGGTCTTTAGCTTTACTCTTAAGATTCACACAGTATGCTTAGAGCATTGGTCATGTGAAACATTTCTACTTTAAAATACACTCTGTAAATTTCAATGAATTATTTTCACTGGCTATAATGCAATCTGGCAAAATATCTGCAAAGTAATTTATGAAACATATCAACTGCCATCAAAGGAGCAATAATTATGATTTTCTCTTGGCTTTGGTTGAAACGATTTTCTAAAGGTATTTTACCCTAGCTTCCAGTTTCTGGAGTTGTTTCTTTCCACCCTTAAGAGCCAGATTTTCAGCTTCATCCAGACGGTGCTGCAGGTCCTTCACGGTAACCTCCAGGTTCTTCTTCATCCTCTCCAAATGAGCGCTAGTGTCCTGCTCCTTCTTCAGCTCCTCTGCCATCATGGCAGCCTGCAGTTTTCAGACATTATTTAAACAACCTTTTTCAACAAACTTTTGATGGAATGGCAATTTTCTGTTTGCTAGTCAACACTCATTGAATGGCAAGTTTAGACAGTGGTGTTTTATTGTACTGGCCTTGCTGATAACAATTCTATCTTGTCCAACTTCATGATTTTCAGGAGAAGAAAACTAATGTTATTATTCACTCTGGATAATATGTGGAAATTAAGCAATATACAACAGATAAAACAAATTTATGAGTCCAAAATTTCTCCTGGGGCTTTACCCGTTTCTCTCTATCCCTCTCCACTACTAACTGTTCTTTCTGGCATTTCTCCCAAGGGTGTCCTTGGACAAGAGAAACACGTTCTCAAGGGTGTCCTTGGACAAGAGAAACATGTTCTCACTGGAATTTTCCCTGGTTAAAGGTTAAAACAAACTGATGTGACTATGACTTACATCAGTGATGGCTTTCTTGGCTTTCTCCTCAGCATTTCTAGCTTCCTGGATGGTGTCATCCACTTCTCCTTGAATCTGAACCAGGTCAGCCTCCAGCTTCTTCTTTGTGTTGATAAGACTGGTATTCTAAAAAAAATGAGACAGTTCTCTGAAGGCATGTGCTTGTGATATAATCATTCCAAGGACTTTGCACCATGTGTGATAAAATCAGAAAAGAATGTCCTTTGAGCTCACCTGGGAGTGCAGCAGTCCCACACGCTCACTTGCATCGACCAGCTCCTGCTCTGCCACTTTGCGGCCTCTCTCTGTCTGTTCCAGGGAAACCCTCAGTTCTTCAATCTCCGCCAGCATCAGGTTGTTCCTGCGCTCCACCATGGCAACCTGTTCCTTCATGTCCTCCTGTCCTCTGAGTGCGTCATCAAGGTGCAGTTGGGCATCCTGACAAAGAGATTAATTTAATTAGCTGCTTGTAATAACAGGAACATGATAAACATATCATCACTATGCATATTTTAGAAAAATACCTTGAGTTGTCCTTGAACATTCCTCAGTTGTTTCTGGGCTTCTGCTGCCTGGCGGTTGGCATGGCTCAACTGAATCTCCATCTCATTGAGATCTCCCTCCATCTTCTTCTTGACTCTAAGAGCATCATTCCTGCTTCTGACTTCAGCATCAAGAGTGGTCTGCATGGACTCAATCACCCTCTGGCTGTTCCTCTTGATCTGCTCCATCTCTTCATCTTTCTCTGCTAACTTCCTGTCAATTTCACCCTTGACCTGAGTGAGCTCCAGTTGGATGCGGAGAATTTTGGACTCCTCATGCTCCAGTGCTGCCTGTAAAATTAATTCAGGAACATAAATTCCACTAAATTTAAGTAAATTCATTGGTAGAATTTATTTTCAAAATGGAGACACGTTATCTGCATTAATTTAAACACAAATTATGTTACTATTCATTCAGTGATAATTTTTAGCCAACCAGAATGTATTTGTGAATGTTTGTTGTTTGTATTGAATTTGTGTAGGGTTTTGCACCTCTGCTTCTTCCAGGGCAGCCTGGATTTCTGATTTCTCAGTCTCTGCAGTCTTCTTTGCCTTCTCCAGCTCATGAATAGTTTTTCCAGTCTCTCCAATCTGTTCAGTCAAGTCAGAGATTTCCTCTGCAGGGAGATATGAAATAATGCTTTTATACAAATACAGTATCATAGTATGCATATTTACAAACAATTTATATACAGTAATCGTTGAACATTTTATCTTACTAACTCATCCTTTATACATCAGTAGCCATTTTATCTCATTTTCTTTTGTTAATAGTATGCAGATATTTACATATTTTTACAACTATGACGCTGTATACCGAAGTATCTGTAGTATTTAGTATGGTTACTCACTATTATCTAGAAAGGGCTCGCATTGGTGCGGACTCTCATTCCAACCAAGCAGTATTTTTTTCTCTTTATACAAAAAACTGCAGTTTTTCTCAAAGTCACATCGCATAAAGACTACAGTTTCTGTGAATTGCAGTACCTGTGCAGTTTTTTTGTTGGACACACAAAAAACTGCATCAAAACACTCATACACTTTGGTTTAATGCTGCAGTTAATGCAGTTCAAATGAACTTTGATGGCAGTTCAAACGCAAGCAATATAAATGCAATATAGCACTACTGAAATACAACTGCAATATAAAGAGTTTTTTTTTAGCTTTGTCTCTGTAAATGTACAGGACTACGAGACAGAAAGTGCAACAGATTAAATGCATAAATGCATTTACTGTGGCATGAATTTCAGTATTTTGCTACACAATGGCAGTATAAACCAAGTGTAATGGCACAACTGCATTATGTGATGCAGTATAACTGCAGTATAACTAAGTGCAACTGCATTCTAAATGCAGTCCAGCGTAACTAACTGAATTTGAGCGGCAGTTGTACTGCAGTGGTTTTGCTGTTACACACTGAATTGCATGAGTACTGCAATGAATTTCAGTTATACTTCATTATACCAGATATGGTGCTGTCCTTTTTTGTAATATTCTGCTATTTAAGTCATATAATTTGGCTATACAGGATTGTTTATTACTACCTTGATTATTGGATGCAGGTGTGTAACTATTTGGTTGAGAAGACTACCTGCTTAGCCCATCCTGGATTAGAGCAAGTACCCCTGATCTACAGTCTGTGTACATACGCTGTAGGTTCTTGTTCTCTCTCTTCAGGGTCTCCAGGTGGTCCAAAGCTTCCTCATAGGAGTTCTTCAGCTTGAAGAGCTCAGTGCTGAGGGAACGAGATTCTTTCTGAGCCCCCTCCAGCTCTGCCTGGCTTTCCTCAAATTTCTGCTTCCATTCAGCCAGAACCTAGAAGCACGACACAACTTAGCCATATTTGCAAATTCCAACTAATTTTTATGCACATCATGGTTACCTACACTAGAGTTACTAGTTATCTCAGCTATGGTAATATTAGATGTACCTTGTCAAAGTTCCTTTGCTTTTTGTCAAGGTTGGCAGCCAGGGCATTTGCTCTCTCCACATCAATCATGAGATCCTCCACTTCACCCTGCAGTCTCTGCTTGGTCTTCTCAGAGAGGCACACTTGGAGTTCACAGCCTCAATGGACTCTTCTGCCTCCTGCAGACGCTGTGCAAGTTTCTTCCTGTTGAGAGAAACAATTTTATTTGATTCCCATGGCTTTTTCTGATTGTGGGAAAAAGCATTGTTTCTAATGGTTGTAAGAAATGGTTTAATTACTTGGCCTCCTCTAGCTCCTCAGTGCGCTGGATGGCATCAGTTTCATATTTGGACCTCCACTGAGCCACCTCACTGTTGGCCTTAGACATTCCTCGCTGCAGCTCAGCCTTGGCCTCCTGCTCCTCCTCATACTGCTCCCTCAGCAGGTCACAGTCATGGCGGGCTGATTGTAAACCATGGGCCAGGGCATTCTTGGCCTTAATGCAAGATTTAGAAATGAGAAATTAATGGATGAAGTTAGTTCTCCTCCTCTAGTCTTATGGAGCTGTTTGGCCCTATGAAACAACATTTCTAAGTCACTTTTATTTTATTCTGAAAATGAATTAGGAAAGCCATTGTGATAATGTGATAAAGATGCAATTTGTGAAAACTGCATGTCTAATATGAAAATAACAATGGAAATCCTGCAATTTTTTTATGTATATGTCTGAAAGTCTAAATCAAGACAATACATTTTCAATATGTTATTTTTTATGGGTAAAGGTTTTTGAGATGACAAGTGTGAGTTGGGGGGAATGATGGGATGCTATCATTCTTGCTGACTGAGACCCATCTCTGGCTAATTGCGCCATCGCCGTGCAGAGAAGTCTATCACAGTCTATGTGGCCACAATTTGGATTTCATACCGGACCACGGGTCTCACCAATACACAAAGTGCCTGATAAACTAAACAACTGCCAATCAGGCCATCTTGAAATGCTTTTTTAACTATTAACTAACCTTGACCTCCTCTTCAATGTGCCTCTTGAGCTCCTCAATCTGCTGTGTGTAGGCTTGTTTGCCTCTTGTAAGTTGTGAAATTAGAGCCTCTTTCTCCTCTAACTGGCGACTCAATTCACCTGTGGAAACCAATTATTGTGTAATTACATCATGCCCTTGAACATAAAATTACATCTTAGATGTATATCTTATTTGTGTACCATTTTCAGTTTGAAGTCTTGCTTTATGTGCACTTGTGTCATTCAGCTGGCGTACATGCTCATCGTTCTTAGTTTTGAGTTCACTCAGCTGATCTTCAAGGGTACGGCACATTTTCTCAAGGTTGCCCTGTCAATAAAACATGAGTTTACTATTCAAAATCATAAGGGTTCACAAAAACACAAGCCAGTAAAATTTCTGCATACCTTTGATTTGGCCACAGCCTCCATGTTGCTGGAGAGGTCATCAATCTCCATTTTGTATTCACTCTTCTCCTTCTCCAGTTTCTGCTTGACACGCTGAAGGTTATCGATCTGTTCTCCCAGCTCCGCCACACTGTCAGCCTGCTTCTTACGGAGAGCAGCAGCAGTGGCTTCATGCTGCAGGGTGGACTCTTCAAGATCACGGCGCAGCTTCTGGAACTCAGCTTCACGCTTCTTGTTCATCTCAATCTGAGCAGCAGTTGCCCCACCTGCTTCTTCTAGCCTCTCACTGATCTCCTCAAGCTCCCTGGAGAGATCAGCCCTCTGCTTCTCAACCTTGGCCCGAGCGGCACGCTCTGCCTCGATTTCTTCCTCCAGCTCCTCAATTCGAGCCTGTAATTCAAAGTAGAGTAGTTCCATGCTGTGCGTGATACTTTTAACGGCTATAATAAACTAATTTGGTGGCTTTTGGGGTTACCTGGAGTTCTTTTATCTTTTTCTGCAGCTGAATACCCAAGGTTTGTTCATCCTCAATCTTGCCAATAAGCTGGCTCATCTCAAAGTCTTTCCTGAGGAAATACACCGGAAGAGGTTCAATGATTGGAACTTATACCATTCCATTTGTCAAAATTATTATGATCCAAATCCTCTCTCACTTCTTGATCTTTTCCTCTGACTGCTGCCTGTCATTCTCCAGGTCCATTATGGACTCCTGTGCCAGTTTCAGATCACCTTCAAGCTTTCTCTTGGCTCTCTCAAGGTCCATGCGTAGTTTCTTCTCCTGCTCCAGAGAGCCTTCCAGCTATTACAGGGAACACAAGTTGAGATTCTCTTAAAAATAAATGAAACAGAAATGATGGAATATAACTTTCTTTCTTTGGACTTCATTGCAGTTTGGTTGCTGTTTTAGCTGTGGACCAGATGATTTACCTGTCTTTGTCAAGAGGACTCATGTTTTACTCACATCATCCACTTGCTGCTCAAGCTTGGTCTTTGCTTTGGTCAGAGTGTTGACTTTGTCTTCTTCTGCCTGCAGATCATCCAGGGTCTGCTGGTGTGCCTCTTGGAGAGCTTTCTTCTCTTTGGTCAACTTAGCAATATTCTCATCCAGAGAAGCCATCTCTTCCGTCAGGTTTTTAACCTAAAGGAGGTAAATTCATATGCCATATTAGAGAGATAAAGAGTCATCTTAGAAGCACACACATGAATGTTTTCATCAAGTGCAAACCTTGTTTTCTGTGGCATGTTTCTCCTTCTCCACTTTAGCCAAAGTGAGCTCTAAGTCATCAATGTCTTTCTTCAGCTCAGAGCACTCGTCCTCCAGTTTCCTCTTCTTAGCAGTGAGCTCAGCATTGATTTCCTCCTCATCCTCCAGCCTCTCATTTGTCTCTTTGAGTTTTGCTTCAAGTTGAATTTTTGCCTTGATGAGTCCCTCACACCTTTCTTCAGCATCAGCAAGACTCTCAGTTTCCTTTAATCAAATGAAAATACAAAAATTAATTAAATTAAATTTTTAATAAGAAAACAGATTGGTTTTTATTTTTTCTAACACAGTAAACTATAGCCTGGATGTAAGGAGATCAACTTACTGCTGCTACAGCCAACTGCAAATCGTTCTTTTCCTGCAACAGTGAGACCATTTTCTCCTCTAGCTCCTTCTTCTTGGCCAAGGCCTTTTCCAGATCCTCTTTGCACTTTGCAAACTCCTCCTTCATGTTGGCCATTTCCTTCTCAGCTTCAGCACTCTTGAGAAGTGGTTTGATCTTGAAGTAAAGCTTCATCCATGGCCAGTGCTTCACATTCATGAATGAGCGGATGTTGTATTGGATGGAGTAAATGGATTCTCTGTGTGCAACATTATTGCAATGAAAAAACATTTTAAGCAAAAGGAAAAAAAAACACATATACAAGTAAATGCAGATAAATAAATTTCTTGGAAAAAAATGTGACCACCTAATGTTTTCTATTTTCACTTTCAGAATTTATGGGTCCATATATAGCTATGCAAAACAAGGCTATTCATATTCTTTTGTGTACGATTGACCGCATTTTATTCTAAATACAAATATTTTATGGTTGATTTGTGAAATATTCAGGCAAACTTTTAGCGGTGGTAACACTGAGTACAATCTTTGTAAATTAGTTTCTGATTATATCTGCTATTTTTCTGAAATAAGTGCAAAATAGAAGGACGTTTTTTTTTTTTGTGACAACAAGCAGTTACTATCTTGTTTCATTAATTGCTCTGCTTCTCTTTTTTGAACCTATTCTTTACAGTCAATGACAAGAAATTAATAATGTTCTGGTCCATTAATAACGTAAACTTGAACAAGTTCATGCTGCCAATAAAATTACAGAAATAACAATAATTTTGCTTAGGGAATGTGCAACCATTTTCTAGTGGATAAAACCCAATTTATCTTTAACCCTTTCACTACCGCTTACTGGGAATAAGACAACCCTTGCTTACCGTAAATTTTTGTGCTATCACAGCATGATTTTGCAATTGGATTTTCACCCCCTTTTTGGAACTAAAAACGCCAGAAATGGACAATTTTATGTTCAGAAAACATGTTCAAAATACATTTACCTTTCCATTGGCACATATCTTTGCTCAGTTTTCCAAAAGTAAAAGCAGAAAATGAGGATGAAAACCGTATTTCGGTTTGTCAAGACTAGAAGATTTCTCCTCTATGGAATTTATGTACAAACGGAGATACACACGCATTTCTGTACAAACGGAGATACACGTGCATTTGTGTACAAACGGAGATACACGTGCTGCAGCAACTGCCTGCAATGGCGGTGAAGTCAGCGAGGGACTGTGCATAACCAGAGGATTGGGAACTATGGGAAGCCTGATGACATCACTGACGTGTTGTGCGATACCAGACTCATCCAAAGGGGTGTTTTGTTGCAGAGCTTTGACAGTTTTTGTGAGAGACTTTCTCTAGGCGCAAAATAGCGACAATGGTAAGTGATACGGGATCGGCGCTGTCACGGAAATGCGACAATGGTAATGAAAGGGTTAAACTAAACAAATGCTGTCAGTGGCTGACAGCTATGTATATATATAAAAATATAGCATTGTCCTCCATTTTATCTGATTCCCGTGAGATCTTATTGATTTATTGCTGTCTTTAAAAAGTTAAGTTTGGCCTACAGACTGTGGTACTGCATAGGATCCTTCATAGTGTCACAAGAGCCTTAGGATTGCAATTTAATGCACCACGATGTTCACAGCAAAGTTTATCTGATTCTCAATAGAACATTGTGACTTCTTGCATTTGACAATATTGTTTCTCCTAATGGCGGCATTACAGTAAAAGTAATAGACTTATCAAAATCAAGAAGGTTCCTCCTCTCTGCACCAGGAATGTTGATTTGATAGGATTCTCATGAAACAGTTTGAGTTATTGCATGTCTAAAAATAAAATTTTTGGCCTGTCGTCAGTGCTACAGAAAAGGCAACACAAAATGATTTTGCTAGTCCTCTATGCACCAGGAATGAACAAAATAAGTTTTGTGCAATTCACATGAAAACTGTTTTGGTTGTTGTGCCGTCTATGAGAGTCCGTGGTGGTGGCCAAGGCAAATCCATAATACCCCCAAATATTATATGTTTCGGGAATATAGATATATTGGACGGTCACTTAATTTTTCCAGAGATGTATTCCAATTTTAAGAGAAAAGTCATACAGCAGGACACCAAAACTCTGAAATTTGTCACTCCCTCTGGAAACAGTTTTTCCTTTACCTCCTTTCCATCATTTTGGCAAACTCTCTTCTCATGAGGAAACCACGGCAGAGAGCCTGAGTCATGGTTACCAGGACAGCCAGTTTATCGTCTCGCATCTCCTCCAGGAGACCAAGCAGACCAGCCTTGAAGAACACCTAAAGGAAATTTAAATATTCAATGGGTAATATTACTTCACTTGACCTTTATGGAACACACGTCAACACTCAGTATGGTGATGGAAATAGGCATTTGCAATGTATGTGACTATAAAATGTCCAGTTTCAGTTCTTAGTTTAGTGAGTTTTACACCTGTTTGAAATGTAACTAATGCTGTTATTTGCAACAGTTTCTTACCTTGGTGTGGCCAAACTTGTACTGAGTGTGGTCCACATCAATGGAGCCCAGGAGCTTCTCAGAAGCTTTCTTGTTGTCAATGAACTGCCCCTCAGGGATGACACTGGCATTCAATACTTTATATCTAAAAGAATCGGATAAATTTTTAAGTGCTCTGTCCTCTTTGCCAGTCATAGATTGTAGTGGAGAATTACTTGCCTCAGACACATTCACTGAGCTGATTTCAAATGTTCAACGTCAACATTTTAACATCAAAATTTATTGCCCCTTCATGAAAATTGTGCAGGTGATGCACAAAATTATTTTTACATCAGTGACATATGATCTTACCTTACAAAGCCTCACAAGTTATACTGTCATCTAAATGCAAGACACTTCCATTTCATAAGGAGTTTCATAATTTACCTCTGCTTAAAATCACCATAGAGGATTCTGCTGGGGAAACCCTTTCTGCAGATTCTGATACCTTCCAGCACACCATTACACCTCAGCTGGTGGATAACCAGTTCGTTCTCCATGAGACCTTGAAAATGACAGAACAATCCAGTATGCATATACATTCATCAGATGGACAAAAACAACATAAATGCAGAATATTGTCCCGGAATACTGCATATTTTTATTGCACCAGGAGTTTTATCAATAGAGTTTATCGAATTCTTGAGTCGAGTTGGTGTACTGCTGCTAATTACTGTATGTTCCCACCATCTGTACATTCAAAAGTAGAGAGTGGCCTTTAATACAATCCTTACCTGGTGTCTTTGTTTCATTAGGAATCAAGCACCGCACAAAGTGTGGATGAGTGCTCCTCAGGTTGGTCATCAGCTTGCCCAGGTTCTCCTGTGAAATGGTAAGAGGGATAATATAAAACTGACTATTGAAGATTACAATCAAAAAATAAAAGGTAACACTCAAAGACAGATTAAAATTGCACCATACACAAATACTTTCTAAATAGTTACCCTTTTTAAACTGGGTGAAATACATATTGGTTTGCAAGATACACAGTCATTTTTGGACACATATCCTGGATACTGATGTCATATCTAATGTGACACAACCTTACCAGCCATTAAGCCCTTCTGTCTCTGGGTTGTGAGCTGACTGTATACTATTATCCTTTATGTATATGAATTGTTGTTGACCCTGGCAAGTTTCAGATGGATCCCATTATTGCATCCAAAGAAATTTTGAATAGCGGCTTAGTTGTACTTGTCTTAAAGTGAATACATTACCCTGAAGAGAGCAGACACAGTCTGGAAAGAGCCACCTTTCTTCTTGCCTTTTTTACCACCAGCAGCCTCTGTTTTTAAATGACAAATTATTCACAGGTATCAGACCAGTTGATGTTATAATATTATGATGAATTTCTAACAAAGTGCAACAAATGAAGCCCTAGTGAAAGTTCAGTCAGGAAGACTTTTCTTTCACATGCTTCAGCCAGTATTTTATTTTTATTCAATCTGCTTTCACCCTCATGCATGCACTCATAATTCCAGCTGTCATCATGTAGGAATGTCAGTGGAATCATTTGCTGATCATATCCAACCAATACCACTGTGACACACCTATGTTATTTGCCCATCATCTCGCTGCTGTCTTTTAAAATATGATTCTCTCTCTGGCTTTCGTATGCTCAGGCTGCTGTTGTGCACACCCTCCACCTCCCCATCACTGCCCAGGCTTTGCAGGTTCATGAGCTTCATCATTCATCATCCTCATTAGCCTGTCAGTCAGCAGAGTCCTCAGCCGCCACCACCACCCCCAGTATCCGGACTCAACAGGGGGATTTATCTTTCTGCAGCTCAGGTCAGATGTTCATCAACTGCAAAATCGCTCTGTCAATGTTTATGCGCCAAAGACTTTAAGGCTATTATCACAGCCATTAATCTGTTCATTCTTTAAGTTGCAATAGATCATTACCTTAACACAATTTATTGGTCTCTCTTCATTGAAATATCTTTTGTGAGAGATGGCTATGCCAGAGGTGCCTCGATTAATTGCAATGAAATTAAAAGGAATGCAAAGCCATTCTCTCACTTCTAGGTGAGATTTAATCAATCAAAGTGAACAGAGGAGCATATCTTGGTATCCAGCATCATCAGACGTTCTCAGATATATATATATATATACACACACACACACACAGAGTATATTGTTGGCCTGCTGATAAAACCTTGTATCCTCAAAATGATAAACTTTACAGGAGAGCATAAAAAATGTTTAATTTTGCATGTAAGAATGCAGTTGAGCTGTGTTCGGGTAGGATGACTATTTTTCTTCCAAGAATGTATTTTGTATTTTGCAATGTTTATGTTATTATCGTGGACATACGAGTTTTTGTTTCTTATCAAATATGGAGATACAAGGTTTTATCAACAGGCCAACGATACCTTTTTTCGTTTAGTGTTTGTTTAATTGAGCCTCTTTTGTTTCACTCTCATCAACCAAGTCTTAATCTCCACCCATAGGCTTGATACTCCCATTGGTGACACAGCTCCCTTCTAAGGAAACTGGTGTTCAGTTGAGGCTATTAGAGGAATATGAACTCATTTAGTCTAGACACATACCATCTGCGCCTGCGTGAGCGGCATACAAGTGACCCAGCAATTTCAGCGATGACTTCTGGTAGAGCTGCACCGCAGAGTCATTCAGGGGGTCCTTGTTCTTGTCCAGCCAGCCATTGATGTTGTAGTCGACAGTGCCAGCGTAGTGCACCAGGGAGAAGTGGGCCTCGGCCTTGCCTTTGACGGGCCTGGGCTTCTGGAAGGCAGCAGCTTTGCCAAGATGTTGGTCAAAGAGCTTGTTTTTGAAGGTAGTGTCTGAGGCCTTGGGGAACATACACTCCTCTTCAAGGATGGAGAAGATGCCCATTGGCTGGTGAAGGTAAAATATTTTACATAAAGTAACATCAGGGTTATCACTGGACATTTTTTTTTTTTGTTGATAATAAAGCATATTGCACTTACCTTCTCAATAAGCTCAATGCAGGCAGCCAAGTCCATACCAAAATCAATGAACTCCCATTCAATTCCTTCTTTCTTGTACTCCTCTTGTTCCAGTACAAACATGTGGTGGTTGAAAAACTGTTGCAGTTTCTCATTGGTGAAGTTGATACACAGCTGCTCCAAGGTATTGAACTGAAAATTTTAAAGTAATCTGTTAGAAAAATATGCTATGCTCACATAGTTAAAATGAGCTTTCATTGAATGGGGCTTCAAAATATTTCATAGGACTCATCCACTCACATCAAAGATTTCAAATCCAGCGATATCCAGGACACCAATGAAGTAATTTCTTTGTTGCTTTGTATCCAACATCTCATTAATGCGAATAACCATCCACAAGAACATTTTCTCATAGACAGATTTGCACAGTGCCATAACAGAGTTGTGGACCTATTGGCAAAGAAAATAAAAATCCTAAGTGTCACACCAGTACATGCATGTTTTTAACATATAGTGCAGAGAAGAATACTTTCTCCATTCCTCTATTTTTGCATATTTGTTGCGATAAATTGTGCATATCTAACTGGCGAAAATGAAAGAAATTTGGAAGGGGGCCAATAGTTTTTTCACAGCACTGCACATTTAAGTGTGCCTTGAGTAAACATTTTATCTAGTTAAACTTAATGTGAAGGATATCATTACATTGTGTATTATAATATCAGTGTATTATTTGGTAATATTTTCCATTTGGATGCATTACCTGTGGTACAGTTTGTCCCTTGGTCACAAACTCGTTTCCGACCTTCACTCTGGGGTAACACAGAGCTTTCAGCAGGTCAGCTGAGTTCAAGCCCATGAGGTAAGCAATTTTATCTGCCACTGTAATGAAGAATTTTAAGTTTTAACCCTGAATTTTAAAATGCTCTTAGAAAAAAGCATCATCAGCCAAACTACTGATTAAGTCTATTAAATTGGTAAATAAACAGAACTATTGTGCTATGCTTACCCTCAGTGCCATCAGGTTCGGCCTGCTCCTCACGCTGCTTTTGCTTAAACTTCATGTTTCCATGATGCATACAAGCACCAGTCAGCTTGTAGATGCTGATCTTTTCTTCAGCATTGAAGCCCAAGATATCAATGGCTGTCTGCATTGGAAACAAAAATGTTCACTCCTGCTTATCAACACCCACAATAATTGCTGGGTTTGTGCTTAAACACAACATACTGGCATTTATTTTAAGACATTACTCAGGACAAATAATGTTTAAATAATTTTCCTCTCTTTTGTCTTCATAGTTACTCATGGAATATATCTATTTTTGTGTGTTGGAAGCAATGACAGCTGACTACAAAAAGGCTAGAATTTACAGCAACCAGCCTTTGCTGCCCTTCTATGGAATTTATGTTTCCTGCTTTTTTTTGTGAAATTTGAAATTAGCTGCATGAATTCCAGTGGTAAGAGTGAATGTCACAAGAGTATGGCTATGTGCTGTCAGCCAATCAGGCTGCTGGAAACCCAGGGTAAATGATTAATAACTGCATGTGAATTACGGTAACTTTGCTGACTCAGCAGAATAGTGCAAAGCAGCACTTTTTCTGATAGGCTAGTGAAGAAAAATCACTTACATCAGTGGCTATGAACTCCTCTACGTCATTAATACTATTGACAGTAATTTCTCCTTGGCTGATCATTGGGTAGTCATATGGATTGGTAGTAATGAGAAGAGCCTCTGTAAGAAAAGATAATCAGTCAGACAAAACTTTAATTTTGATGAGAAATAGCATTCACAAAATTTATCTTGTGATTTCTATACCAATCAGTTCAGGTTTGTGGCCTGTCGTCAGCTGGTAGAAGATGTGGTAACTGCGCTCCGCCGACAACTGGAATGTTACTCTTGACTTTTCCAGCAAATCTGTAGGAATAAAATAGCATTTTTGTGAAACAGTGCTTAAAACACCTTGATAAGCTAGAAACAGTGTAATACTGAGACTTACAGGTTTCAATATCAGCAGAGGCAAGTTTTCCTGTCGTACCAAAGTGGATTCTGATGAACTTTCCCTGAACAATTAACAAAATGAAACAGGATTAAATTCTGCCCTATTTTGGCTCCAATAATGATAGAAAGTTTGCATTTAAAATATAACTTACAAAGCGGGAGGAGTTGTCATTTCTCACAGTCTTGGCATTACCATAAGCCTCCAGCAGGGGGTTCGCTGCAATGATTTGATCCTCCAGTGATCCCTGCAATATAGTCCAGACACTTAAGATAATGTGCTTCAGTAGTTAATGTATGTAATATATGTGTACATTACTAGAGACTCCCTCTGACCTGCATTTTGCCTGGTGTTGGTTCTGCTTTCTGCTTTCCAGCCAGTGCTGCGATTGTCGCAAAGTACTGAATGACACGTTTCGTGTTAACAGTCTTCCCAGCACCAGATTCTCCACTGTGGATGAATATAAAGAACTTTGAATTTAAAATTTGAATGTGCTATTTAATGGTGCTTAAGATGTGTGTGTATCTCTCTCTCTCTCTCTCTATATATATATATATATATATATACACACACACACAGTACCAGTGAAAAGTTTAGACATACCCACATTTTTTCTAACAAGACATGTTAAATGAAGAAATCGGGACTGTTTATTTTGCAAAAAAAAAAAAAAAAAAAGATCTAATTTTTAAATCCATCGAACTAACCAGCATTTGCTATCATATTTGCAGAGCATACTCACATTTTTATTTTTTTTTTTTTTTACTAGAGCAGTTATATGGCTATAATGAGTTTGCTGCTGAGCGGCCATCTAAGTTCCCAAAGATGTGCTGCACTTGTGGTTTGCTCTTCATCTACTTTTTTGCCCTATAAATTCCAAAACTGCTTGTCTTTAATTTGGCTGTTGGAAAATGGAAGGAGCTTGTTTGTCTGCTTACTTTGCAAAATATGGCTTCTTAGAGAATTCTAAAATTTTGGACACTATTCAAACAAGTAAATTATTCTCTTTTAACTTCTGACTGTTTACCTCTTACCAGATTCCATTTGAGATTACACAGAAAAGTTCAGCTGGTTAAATTTCTCTCAAAACGGAGTGCCGTGATATTTGCAAAGTGTGTCTAAACTTTTGACTGGTACTGTATATATACATACACACAAAAATATATATATATATATATATATGAACTGAAGAGAGGTCATTTGGGACACTCAGTAAATTGTAAAGAAAACCATCTAAAATTTAGAAAAATACCGTGTGTTACTTTGATTTGTAATGAATCTCTGCTATATTTCTATGAAGAAAATATATTACTATGTTCAATACTTAAGAAGCTTTGGGCCTTCGAACATATCAAAAACCTCTACCTCACTCCAGTTAGGTGCTCATGTAAAATGGAGCAGCTGGTAAAATAAAATGGGGCAGTGACAAAAAATGGACCCCCAATCATTCAGCTTAATTGAAGAATAGTTGTATTTAATGTTTTTCATTGGTTAAATCCAATCAGTTCAGCCGTAACCTAACTGATGTAAAATGATAGTGTTTTCCTGCCTCCTCCAGTACAGGCCTACCAAACGACCAAGCTGTAACAAAAGTTTGTCAGATGTCTACCTTTTTCAAATAACCAGCAAGATGATAATGAAAACGTCACATGCCCACAAACTTTGCACCACAACACTTTTAAGTCAACACATTTTTACCAGAACCAAACTCATATAAATCGCATGGTCTGTAACAAACCCAGAGACGAAACCACTGTGTATGCACACTAACGCGTGAGTACGCATGCGCAGTTGGTTCGTCTCTGGGTTTGTTACAGGTTTGTTTTTTTAGGTCATTTCCAAATTAATAATTGCTTAATAATTATACGATTATGTGGTAGTCTTGGTAATTTAAATAATAAATAGTTTGATTGTGAATCTAAGGATCTCAAACGGGGACGGGTTGTGATCCATCATGCGTGAAAGGTGAGAGGCAAATCTTGTAATGCCAGCATTACCATTGGCTGGGGTTGAAGAGGTTGAAACCAATAAAGCAACAAGCATGATAGCTTTTTAAATGACACATGCAGTACAGACCACATAACAAACGAATTTGCTAGGATAAAATGTAGAAAAAATACAGGACAATAAAACGATCATAAATTATATTTTTTTACAACGGTTATGATTTATATGGCGAATATTCCTTTATTCCAGTACTCGTTTGCTCCCTTAGTTGCTATGGAGCTGTTACAAAGACCAACATTACCATAGCGCCCCCATGCTGCAAAAAAAAAAATGATGTCACACACATACATTCGGTTGGCAGCTCCTCCTACTTGAAACATCTTCTCACGCGCATACTACCAGATGCATATTCTGTGTTACTCATTTCCCGCTTCACACATCTCTCTAATGTTAACTGTTGGACAGTCCATGCCCTGCTAAAAATCTAAGTTTTGGCTTTGATCTCGCCACTTGCATCTTCCTATATTCATTTATCGCATCCCTCATGCTTTCCTCCCTTCAGTGAAAGTTTCCTCCAACTTTTCTGCCATGTTTTCCATGTTCTTTTGCCCCGTTTCCTTGGTGCCATATTGTCTCCATATTGTGCCATATTGTGCATGTCTGTGTGTAAGTGTGATAGAGAGGGAGAGAGACATGCAAGTGTGCATACATGCACGAGCACTTGCATCATGTGTGCATGTATGCGTGCTAATTATATATATATATATATATATATATATATATATATATATATATATATATATATATATATATATAATTTTGGCTATTTAGCTTTCTTTCAGCTTTGTTGTATATGGAAAGGGATTTGGTACATACGTAATCAGGATGGACTGGTTCTCACGATCTGCAGCAGAAATGATTAAAAGCAGGATATAATATATTATACATGATATTCCAAAACCTAGAAAATAATACTGATTGAATATTTCCTCTATTCTTATCAATTAAGCCTTCAACGGGCCCAACATAACAAAAAACTGTCCTTCTTTTTTTAATATATACATTCCTCTATGCTTGTGCTACAAATATGATTTAAGCTATCTGCGCTCTGAAAGCTGGTATCCTAGATCTTATGTGGGTGAGACAGACTTTCCTGAGCAGGACTTGGTTTGAACCCTTTCTACACACAGAGAATCTTTGCCCTGGGTGCCCTTTATCATTCATTTTCTATTGTGTCATGTTGATTGTATCCTATCTTCTTCCAAGAACAGCAATACAAGCAAGCAAGGTAGGATAACACTTATCCATGCATTGAGCAATTAAATCTTTTGTTAAATTGTCTAGAATGGAGTTTTGACAGTTTTCACTGCTCTGGTATTTGTATTATTTTAAAACTTTGCATTTTGATGTATCCCACTTTAATTGTAAAAACACAATATTCTTACCAGTGAGCATGAACTGATAGGCATTGTCAGAGATGGAGAAGATGTGGGGCGGGGCCTCCACTCTCTTTTTGCCTCTGTATCCTGCCACAACAACAGCATCGTACACTGGGAGCCACTTGTAGGGGTTCACAGTGACGCAGAACAACCCAGAGTAGGTCTAAAATAGTGACAGAAGATGCATCATGTTATTGACAAATAGCCACTTGACATTAAATTAATTGGATTTTGCAATGAGTAGAAGGGTTTGGAAACTCACATAGATCATCCATGCCGCATAACGCTCTTTGAGGTTATACAGCACAGCAGGCTCATTGAGGTGGGTCATCATGGCCATATCCTCAATCTTGTCAAACTTGGGAGGATTCATTGGGAAGACTTCATCCTCCTTGACTGTTACTTTCTGCAAAGCAAAGAATGTAAGCTGTGGGTAGGCAGTCATTTTCTGTAGTTTGGGACTGTGTTTCAGGACTAAAAGCTCCCTCTGAATAATGTAAAATTTGTATTTTGGAGGGACAATGCTTGGGAGCATTGAGAATGAATCCTATATGAATATCTATTGTGGTCATACTGCTGTACCTGCTCTCAAACCCTACACCAAAGTAATAGTGCTGTATACGAGTGATTAGTAGTGATAATGATAATGATAATGATAAATATCACAATAGCTGTACATACTTGCGCGCCTTTCAATTTTTCAACGGTGGCTTTGCCCCCCTCTCTGCCTAAGAGTTTCCCTTTGACAAACATCTCTTTGGCATCAATGACAAAGTAAGCTGTTTTGGCATCAAAGGGTGTGTTCTGAGCCTCAATCCTCTCCCTCTCTGGCTTCCGGAGGAACATGGCCGCCGGGCCGAAACACTCCATCTCCGCGTCTGTACTCATGATGGCACTTTACTGAGGAGAAATAAAGGCAATGTCATGCACATGAACATAAAATTTCTTTTAAATGATTCAGAAACTGTTTTTATCTGTGATCATTATGAGAAGGAACCATGACAAATTGTAAAGATTTCTGTTGGAGGGTTGGGGGGCATTCTTTATTTAGGCCTACCTCCTTTGATGCCAAGAGACAAATGTAGTGGCCGGTGGTCTTTGAATGCTGTAAAAAAAGATGAATAGATTTCCATTAAAAGAACACTAAATATAAAATATGTTATTTCCAGTGTTTAAAAGGTAACGAATAATCTTTTATACAGGATTAAAATTTAGAAGTTCTGTCACGAGCAGTTTTTTATGCTACTTTTAGTGTAAACTACATGAAATAACTGCAAATTCGATATGCATACAAATTGTTTTAATGGTATTTCTATTTGACAAATTTGAAATTCATGTATGTTGCTACATTTTCATTATTATTCATTTTTTGAAAAATAATTTTTTTTTGTTTGGTTGTATTTGTAACGTGAGTACCATAATTTTGATGGAAAACATCCCTTTACGTCTCAAGCATTGTAAATCTGGAACCTGCTCCAATCAGTGAACCACACTCACCTTACTGGGTGCCAGTCAGTCCCTAGGGGTATGTGGGTGGCATCTTTTATAGAGAGAGATTTGTCTTCACTCAGCAGAACTGAACTCCTCTATTTGGTCATGCATTTTAACCTCTTATTGGATATCAAGTCCCTGCATGCTCTGGTTAGACATTATTTTTATCCTTTGATAAGTATTTGTACTGTAAATCAAAATTATTTTATATGGAGCCTTGAAATTAATCAAGGCAAAACTGTGATACATTAAAATTATGTTGAATATCTCTGAAATATTCCTTTCCTCTTGAAGCTCGTAATCTTGATTATAAGTATCACCATAACTTTTTGAGTGAACAGCCCTTTAGTAATACTTCTTTTTTTTTTGTCTGTACTTGTGATTGCTGAAATACACCTTTGTAATGTAATAAAACGATAATATAATTGTGTATGCATTAAGAATAATTTTTCTTGGGTAGCTTTGTGGTATAATCTTGAACCTTTAAGATTTTTAAATTAGCTTTTTCACGATAGTGGTATGAAAGAAAGAGAAGCCTTGTGTAGCTCTTCTGAGATACTGAAATGAAACCAATAAAATCTTTACAGATTATAGTAATGTTTACTTGCACAACATTATTAATAATAATTATGAAACCTCACAGCACTTGTGGTGGATTTTCATGTGTTACTGAAAACACAAATCCATGAGTATTTAACATGGTGCAAATTGTTTGCCACTGTCTGTACGAGCAGTTGGAAACATTAATAAACTGTAAAACAAAATTATCAAAATCCTGTACTCACATTAAACCTTTGATGTGGTGCACCAGATTAATACATCAATTCAGTTTTGGCTGTGACTGTACGCAGGAATCAATTGGAAAAAGCAGAACACATTTCAATTTCCCTTAAAGGAGACCTGATTAATGACGTGAATATTGACACTTAGGGATATCTTCGTGTGTTATTAATTTATTACCCTTATTTCTTCAGTGAGTATGTCTGCCTAATTACTACCAAGGAGCACAAGACTAGCTGGAAAGTCACTTTTGATGCCCTAGATTATATATTTCAGCAAATTATACACACAAATACATTGTTATTTTAAGAGCAGACGAGAATTTCAAATGAAGGACATCACCAGCTGTCACAATGTCATTGACATTTTCTGACTCTTACATGCATACAGTGGATTCTGGCACTGCTGAGAAGCCTAGTTTAGCTGTGGAGAAGCCATGAAATGTCACTGGTGTAGTGTTGCAGGACTGTTACATGTCTTAGATTTTTACCATGATGTAAAACTGATTGCAAGTTCCATCTTTAAATTTCAAGAGTGATGACTCCTCCCAACATTGCAGAGATAAGCTGACTTCAGCAATACCAGCACAAACAAGATGTGGGCTAAGTGTGCCGATAAAGTCAACTGGATTTTTTTATTTTTTTTTCAAGAACATTAGAAGGTGGCTCTGGTAAAATGGAGGCTTGATTTCTGTCCATCATTATCAATCAAAATCGATGAATTTATTTATGAATAAATTTATGAATCTAACATTTTTTTCTCATGCTTGCCTAGGGAGAATACTTACTTGGACTACCTGTGAATTGGCTTGAGTCAAAGTCTACTGTTCCATCAATCAGTCTACCTACCTACCTACTTACCAACTAACCAACCTACCTACCTACCAACCTACCTACATATCTACCTACCAACCAACCTGCCTACCTACTGTGGGCTTCAAAATACTGGCACCCCTGACTGACAATACACAGACAATACAAAAAAAAGAAAATTACATTTAACAATACAATTACAGAGAAATGGAATATACCAACATGTGTATGTTGTGTTTTTGCACTGTTTGTCTGCCTGTCTAGTGCACTTTTAGTTTCTGCCATGTTTCTGCCATAGCCATGCCCATAGTTCTTGCCATGAGTCCTTGTTTATTCATGTGTCTTTCTATTTTCTAGCTCAGATCCAGTCTGCCAGTTGAGATCCACCTCTCCAGTCTGCGTTCCATGCCATGTTTTGTTCCTGCGTGCTGCACCTTTCATTGCTTTGGTTTGGCTGGTGGTGTTTCCATTTCCTTCACAGCTGTTCTGAATCCGGGGCTGTTCTAAGCTTGATTGCCTCTTGATTGTTTTTACTCATTACTAACATTTACTAACTCACACGGGAGGTGTTTCTTTAGACAGGCATACACTAATCCTTACTAATTTAGATAGGGTATCAATTGGCATGATTTCCCACATTTGCTATTTTCTAGATCTCGTTTGCTGTTCTGTTAACAGTCTCACCCTTCCTTCTCTGCTGCATCTTACATTGGTACTTAAGCTGAACACGCCCATTCTCTTAATGCGCTCGTTAAGTCTTACTGCTTGTCCCATGTCTCATGCTTCTGTGCCTTGCCCCTCTCGTTTTGCCCAGGTGTTCCTTGTTTCCCTGATCCCGCCCCGTGCCCATGTATTCTGAGGTGGAGCTCCAATCTGGCAGACGGATCCTTGTTTCTCCACAGTCCTGTTTTGCCCATGTGTTGTTCAGTGCTTATCAAGTTCTCATTCTTTGTCATAAGTCTCTGTGTCCAGTCCTCACCATTTTATTATTAGCTCTGTTATTCCTTCCATTTTTATCTGCTCTTTGAGTTGAGTTTTTGGTTGGCCTTTGTGCCCCCTTATGTTCCCTGATTAATTTCTGTTCAAATTTTCAGCTCCTTGAGTGAAGCTTTTTGTTGGCCCTCGTGCCATGTTTGATTTGTGTGTTATTTAATAAAGCCCCTTTATTTTGGATTTACGTCTCGCGTCTGGTGTTTCCCATCGCCGCGCCTAACAGTGTGAAATACAACGTACTTTACTTTAATGTATCGATGGAAACAACCAAAAATCATAAAACTCATTCATTCAAAATATATTTCAACAAAATCAAGGTTTCATAATATTTGGTACCCTTCATTTAGTACCTACTGCAACCACCTCTGGCAAGAACAACAGCATGGAGTATTGTCCTGTGATTTTTAACAATGTTAAGGCACACATCTGGGGGGGATGTTGGACCATTTTTCTCAGCAGATCCTTTCAAGATCCCTCACATTCTTGGGTTTGCGTTCATCAACTGCCCTCTTCCACTCAGCTCACAGGTTTTCAATTGGATTGAGGTTTGGTGACTGGGATGGCCATTGCAGACGTTGATTTTGTTATCACGGAACCATTCCTGTGTGGATCTTGAGGTATGCTTTGAGTCATTTTCTTGTTAGAAAGTCGAGCGATGGCCAAGTCCCAGCCCTCTTGCGGTGGCAACCAGATTGTCCGCCAAAGTATCCGGATACTTGGTGGAATTCATTATGCCATTAATCTTCACCAGTGCGGTGCCCCTGGACCTCTTGACTTAAAATACCCCCAAATATGACTGACTCATCATCATATTTCACCATGGTTATGGGGTGCTTTTCCTTGTATGCATCACTGATTCAACACAAAACATGCTGATGCTGTATCTGACCGAATTGCGCAATTTTGGTCTCATCTGACCAAAGCACCTTGTTGCAGTCATAATGTAAATGATGTTTGGAAAACTCCAAGGGCTTACTTCGGTGTCTTTTGGTCAGAAGAGGCTTTCTTCTGGCTACGCTTGCAAAGAGCCTGTGGTTGTGAAGGTGGTGGCTAAGGGTGCTTTTGAAAAACTGCTGACCCCAAGCTGCCAGCAAGGCCTACAATTCCTTCAAAGCAGCTGCATCATCTACCTTGGAATTTTTTAATAATTGCCCTGATAGTGCTCAGTGGCATATTCAATCATTCATGAATCTTCTTGTAGCCATTACCTGATTTATGAAGGTCTATGACCATCTGCCTCTTTTGAACTGACAGTTGTTTTATTTTCTTCCTGGTGTTGGATGACGAATGGATATTGCAAGTGTGTTACCTCATTTTTCACCCTCGTGAAACAGGAAATGATGTAATGGCTCATTGTACTTTCTTAACACTTAGATAAAAATTATATCTGGTTTGGTGGATGCTATTTATAATAATCTTTAAGGGTGCCATTTATTGTAAAACCTTGATTTGGGAGAAATTGATTTTTAATTAAATCAGTAATTGACATAAATATAGTACAGTATTTCTCACGTTGCTATTTAGAGTTTCTCAAGAAATATACTTTCAGTCAGGAAAACTCACGTTTCAATAAAATAGAACAATTTATTCATGGGTATAAGCATAACATTGTATTTTGGCGGCGGTTCTGCTCTGGAGGAATGTCCTACCTAGGCACAGCAAACATACAAACATAGTTAGTCATGAACAGAAATCAAAATCCCCCCGATGTGAGCAGAACCAAACAGGTGGAGGCTGGGGTGGAGGAGGCAAGCAAAAACCAAAGAGCATGTTGCATAGCATGAAAAGTCATTGCAAACAGCAGCAGAAGTGAGTGAGCTTGACGTCTTTTAAATAGACCACAGTACTACCTCATGTGATGTGTATCCTCCAATTGTTGTGTGTCTGCTGATGCTGACGTGGCTGGTAGCTTACCAGGCTGCTATCAGCTGATGTAGCTCTACTCGAGTTTCCTGCCTGAACTAGTTACACTTATTTTTAGAATTTTTTTAAAGCATTTTTTGTGCATTGCCAGTCAGGGGTTCAAGCAATTTTGAAGCCCACTGTATCTATCTATCTAATGCCGAGAATAGTAAATTACCCTGAACCATTTGGGTATCCCATCATGAAAATGGGACTACGCACGATGTGAGATCATGTGACTGAGTTGGGTAGCCCGAGTGAACGCCTACGAGGCATGTCATTGTTTTGTAAAAAAAATTTTAGTTCTATACGCCACCACAATGGAATAGAAATTTAGTAATCAGAATGTGCCTGCGCCAGTATTCCTTGGTTCTGCTTTTCTCATCTGTATTTCTGTTTGCTTTTCTTCCCTGTGCTCGGTGCCTGTACATTTCACTTAATTGGTTAATTATCCATGAACTTTTGTTTTCATTCCTTTGTGTTTGCTCTGCCTTCCTCCTCGTTATCATCTTTCTGCATATTAGTTTATAAACTAGTGCTTATCTATTAGGTCTGTTTTTATCTCATGTCGCTTCTGTTCCGTGTTTATCTTCGTTTCCTGTGTCCATGTACTTCTGTTTATCTCTCCTTTTTGTGTATCAGGACTGCTTCAGTTTCCGTTTCATTGATTCACTCCAATTATTGTCTTGTTCCTCTCCCCTCCCTTCTTGCATTTCTCAAGCCCCATTCCTCACCTGTATCTTGTTTGCTCGTTTTATTCTTGTGTATTTATACCATTGTTTGTCCATCTTTCTTTGCTAGTTTTTTGTTGTTGATTTAGTTCCAGTGTCATTTGGGCTTTGTTCTGTTTGCCTGCCTGCTGCTTTTTCTTGAGTCATTTTCACCTGAGTTTTCTGCATTTGGATCTGCTCCATTCTGCCTAAGGAGTATGCCTGTTTTTCAACCCATGGCCTGTTTTTATGCCTACAGGCTAGTGCCAGCTGTAGCTGCAGGCATTATGTTTTCAGGTCATCCGTCTGGATGTCCATCCTAGTATTGTCAATGCGATATCTCAGAATCGCATTCAGGGAATTTTTTTATATTTGGCATGAATGTCCACCTGGATTTATGAATGAACTGGTCAGATTTTGGTAGTCAAAGGTCAAAATCACTGTGACTTCAAGTCTGTCTCATTGTTATGAATATGATACCTCTGGAACGTCTGGAGGGAATTTTTTCAAATTTGGCACAAATATACACCACGACTCAAGGATGAACTGATTAGATTTTGGTGGTGAAAGGTTAAGGTGCCTCATGTCCCTCCCACTCTCAGTCCCCATAAACTTATTATAGGTCATTCATAAAAACTGCTCATACATAATCACAGCTAGAAATATCAAACCTGCTGCACAGCATCATATTTGGTCAGATTTGTCTTTTTCAGGTTTTTTTGATGACATTCCTCTTGATCCCTCCATTTTAAACTCTTCCTTTTCAGCTCAAGAACAGACGTCCATGGATAAGAAGCCCTCATACTCCCACTACTTGATGGCTAGAGCCTTCAAACTTTCTATACAATTCAGAATGTCCTAAAGGATGTATGATATTTATGTTGCCCTGCCCCTGTCTTTTCATTTCATCTCCCCATCCTCCATTAAACTCGATTAATTACTGATTCTTGCAACATTCCAGCTAGAGCCATAAAATTTGCTCCAACCTTATGTGAGGGCTGGCATCTAGTACAGATGGCAATTTCGACACGCCGATTCAAACTGTTTCGAACACGTTCGAAACTTCCGGGTTTGACGCGGGTTAACGACTCTGATTCAAAACTTTTGTCACGTGACTATTGACCATTTTTCCTGCTCCGCCCGGCAATGATCATGTGTTTTGTTTCAGTTCAAAACATTTTAATAGCTGCAGTAAAAGTTTTTGCCACTAGGCTGTGCACTACTGAAATAAATCTGGTTTCGAAACTATTCGGAACATTTCGAAACAGTGGTCGTTTCAAAGGTTTCAAAACTGTTTCAAAGGTTCGAAATTGCCATCTTTAGCATCTAGGTCAAGGCATCAGGCACTTAGTTTGCAAACACCACCCTCTGTAGGGCAGGTAGAGAACTTCTCCTTATATAAGCACAGGTGTGAGCAATTACAGCCTCTTCGTTTGAGGCCTGGTAGACGCATGGTCTGATTGCTGCATGCAGGTAAGGGAGATTTGGGCAGGAGAGTTTGATTTTGGGTTGTTTGATTTTATTGTACTGTGAATTTGACTTGTGGTTTTGTCTTATTTTATTTTACTGTGAATCTGACTGCTAGATGCAGAGTTTTGGTGGTGCGGTTTCCAAGTGACCCAGTTTGGTGAATGCTTTGTAGCCCATGCTGAAGAGGTAGGCTGCTGTCTTAGTTGGTTTAATTTGATTATACTACAGTATTAGTGACATGTTCCTCCTTTTTTTTTTAAGGAAAAGTCAGCTCACCTTGTCTCTGTTCGTGCCACAGTAAAACTAGCCATCTCCTATGGTAAGTTTTCTAGCAGGCTTCCCTTTTGATAAAGGTAACTGGCTTGGTAATGTAGGAGGGTTTTTCCCTCTGAGGTATTTGGCCAGTAATTGATTCGTGTAAAACTTTTGTTTCAGACCTAGGGCCCTATCTTGCGCCAGAGTCCCTAAACCCGTTATTTGGGGATTTAGAATTGCGTAAGAGGCATTTCCCCCGCAAAAGTTGCTATTTGCACACCTGCCTATATCCCTAAAACACCTGCGCTACTCGTTATATTATGCATAGGTGTGGTTTGGGCGTTACGCCAGTTAAACCAATCAGTGTGCTAGGTGCCATTGCCTTTAGGAGCAGGCTGCGCTATCCCAAATCCTCAAACCAAAACCCGTGATGGAGAGAGGAAGGTCGCCACGTTTCTCCAAAGACGAAGTTAAATAGGTAGCTCGTGCACGAGGTCGAATCCAGACAGGGGGGGATCTGTTTTTGTTAAGTTAATCATGAATTGTATTATTATTATTATCATTATTATTTGACATTGGCATATTGTTTAATGTTTGGTATGCAATTAAAAAACACACATCAAGCCTACCCCTTTTGTGATGGAAACTTCAAAAAAAAAAAGAAAAAAATGCGTTTCACCATGATTGGGTCATGCCTCCAATTGAACTGAGTGGGTGTTGGAATGACCCACTAGCATAGAAAAATAGTGCCACAGTAACCCTAACAGCAACGGGCAAGGCATACGGACAGCTGGCAGCGTCATCTGCAACCAGGTGACATAATTCCGTCACTGCCTGATGGGGGAGGCGCAGCTTTGTCACGCGTTCTCGTTCTGTGGGAAATAATACTCAGGGCTGGCGCTAGACCTGAAAATTTGGGGGAAAATATCCTTCCCTTTATTGACTACAATTAGTCCTGGCTAATTCTAGATGGTTTTCCCTTATTAACACGTTTTCCAATTCAAGAATAATCAAGTGGCAATTGATGACACGGCTTCTCTCCCCCATGCGATCTAACAGCAACAAAATAATGGGCTACATTCAGTACAGAAAAATAATTTAATCATAAATAGGTCTATGCACTGGCACTCAGCAACGGTTTTTTTTTTTTTTTTTTTTTTTCCAGCGAGAGCGGCATTTCAGAACTCTTTTGCGAATGAAGTAATTTCGGCGACAAGTACGCACACTTGTTTTTGCAGCACGGTCACGCAACTTGCTGTAAAAAAATAGACAGCTGTCCTATTGGAAAATGTAAACAGACGAAACCACGTACTTGTCACCAGAATTACCTTCATTCACTGAAGAGTTCTGAAATGCCGCTCTCGCTGGAAAAAAAAGTTACGTCGCTGAGTGCCTGTGCATAGATCTAATTATAATTAATTATTTTCCTGAACTGAATGTAGTCCATTTGTCGCTGTTAGATCGCATAGGGGGAGAGCAGCCGTGTTTTCAATTGCCAAATGGGTAGCCGGTGGTTTGAGGACCCGCTATACGCTTTCTCTAACCTGTGTGGTCAAGATAGCAATTGTAGGGAAAGCGCATAAACACGCCCACGGGCACACCTCCAGTCGCAAATAAAGGATTCGGCATAATGTATAGCGGGTAGTGTGGCCGCAAGATACCGTTTAGGGATAGTGGAAGCTGCTAAATACCTAATTCATGGGTAGCGGGTAGTGGCAACGGGTAGGGCAGTGTGAAAGATAGAGCCCCTAGTGCCAGACTGCTGCTTTGCCTAGACTGAAGTAACCAGGCTGTTTAAAGGGCCAAACAACTTTCAGAGTGGATTTAAATTGTGGTGGCTATTCGCGCGGGTATTCATGCTGTAGAGACCTTTCCATTGTAAACTGTTACTATTATTGTCACTGATTTATTATTGCTCTGAATGGTTATTGTGCTATTAGTAGTTTGTATGTCTACTTTATATTTTGAATTGTGAACTCCCTGAGCCAACAGAATATTTGTCCCTCGTTTCAGGCAGTGGGCCAACCTGCGGGAGTAGTGTTGATTTATACACTTTTGTTGCATGCAGTGTGGTTTGAAGTGTGGTGGTCATTTTAAAAGTGTGTAGACTTACTCCACTTGATTGCAGTGGCCGTTGTGTTTGTATAAATCACGGAGTGCACACGTGGTGATTACTGGGTCTGCAATAGAATCTCCCCGCAGTAAGTACCTTACCTAGTCTTTTATCAGGTAGTGTATTAATCACGCCTGTATGAATGCTTATTACTTATTTTGTAATCTGTTTGTACCTCAGTGGGTATTTTTAACTATTAGTGTTGTGAAATAAAAACATGTTTGCTTTGAACTAATTGTCTGTGATCTTCAGGTCCTCTCCAGCCCCCCATCCTCCCCTTATTCAAAATAAATTTTATTTTGTTTGAATTGAATGCACGCCTCTTGTACCTGTGAAATTCGTGTCCATACTCAGGAAGTTGAGGCCTATTCTGGCCGTTGTGTTTATACAGAGACGTTTCTGTCCTCCCACCTTGTGTAAACTGGGTCGGATCACACTTAGGACTCTCCCAAAGGAAGGATGTTGATGTCTCTGCCCCCCACACCATACATATACTGTAGGAGAATCTAATAAATGGTATTATCCCTCCCTTTTACCCGTGTTGTAATATACTAGAATTGAGAGCTATACTTACTCAATTCCCACTGCGCTACTCTGACTGATGTCCACCAGAGAGAGTTTTTATTGATTATGAGTCGGTGAGGGTTAAGCCATCTATATTTTACAGCTCATGTATGAATTGTGAATATGCCTTGGTGACCAGGCATTATATGGTTGCTGTTGAGTACTGCAGAGAAAAGTAGCGGTATGACAATCCTCATTTCATGTTTGTCAACTCTGAACAAATCAGCTAACACGAGGCTCTAAGTAACCACTTGCTGCTAGCTCTCTCCATCTACACCAGCCTCGCTGAAACACGCAGACACACAAGGCATTATTCTCATTATTTATTGCTCATTACATTACAGGGACTTAGCTGACGCCCTTATCCAGAGCGATGTACACAAGTGCAAAAATTCAGTACAAAAGTGCTGAGCTCCATCCAACATATTTCCCAAATGGAATATCTTTGTTCTCGTCCAACTTTTAAACTGTTTGTTATGGAAAGTTGGGGATTGGGTAATTTCCGAAGCCAGCAAACTAGCTCGCTGGCTTAGATAGCTACCTCATTTGCACAAGAGATGAAGACTTCCAAATAGAGGCTTATAGATAGGTTTTTAGATTTATAGGTTTTTCAGACATTTCAGTCCATATACATTATACATATAAAAAAGCAAATAACACATACAAATATACATATAAAAAGACCACAGTGACATAAGATTTAAAAAGAAAGTGTACATTACACATATAAAATGCTTTGCCACTGCTGCCGTAGTTTCGAGTTTAAGAAAAAAATTAAAAATGGATTGCACAAGGGAACTGTTGCAATTAAAAACTCTCATTTTAAAAACATAGGTGAATTTTCTCAATTCCCCAAAAGAGTTTACAGAAAGAGAAACAAGCATATTACTAGCACTGCAATGACTAGATAGGGAAAGGATGCGTCGAAAAGTGTTATTGTAGGCTATAGTCAATTTACGCAAAGTGGCCTGTTTATAATTGCACCATAGCGGCGCACCATAAATACTGCTGCAAAAGGAACAATAATTGGATTTTAACCTCGTTACAACAAAGACTAAAATTTCTAATGAGTTGTTTACTTCTCATGTCAAAAGAGCGCAACTGTCTAGTCATATCCAAATCATCCGTCCATGATTCATTCATGTAGACTCCCAAATATTTATATCTATCAACAAAAAGTAGCTGCTCACCATACAGATTAACACGAGGCACATGGAGTAATTTCATCTTACTTGACAAAACAGACATACACACGGTCTTTTTACAATTATATTCAATATCATTTTCATCACCAAAATGCTGGCAAACTGTCACAAGACGTTGCAACCCTTTAATAGAAGGAGCAATCAGCACAACTGAAACTGTTTGAGCAGTTTTTGATGAGAGGTTATCTACAAGATATTTTGAAACAGGCATTTGCAAGGGCTTTTGAAAGAAATGAATTGCTAAACAATCAAAAACAAAAAAAATTCTCGTGTGTTTAACTGTCATGGTTCTGGGAGTAGTTCCTTGTTAGAGTCACTAATTGGCAATCTGCCTGCTGGAATGCCTTAATTGGGAGCAGGTGTTCCTCTTTACTTCTTTCTATGGACAGGCCTCTATTTAAGCACTGACTCCCCCCCCCCCCAGTCTGTGCTTCTGTGTAACCTTGCAATGCACTAAGCCGGTAATTTCAGTATAGGAGAAACTGTTAGAAGAGATTGGGAATTCTGCAGCAATTTAGTGGCTTTTTTCTTCTGTTTTCACTTCCCAATAAGAGTTCTTTTTCTACCTTTGTTTGATTTGTTCTGAGAAGATTCTTCTGGTCTTTCTCATTTCCCGTGTGGTTTTTCTTTTCCCTTATTTCTTTGTTGTGGCCACTAGATTCGGAGCCTTTACTTTATTTCAGTTCTCTGAGTCTAGTCTCAGTCAGTATTGCTGTGCCTTTTTTGTTTCTTTTTTGGTTTGCCCACACCTAGACTCCTCTGAGCAGCTTTTTGTTTAGCCTTTGGCACTGTTGGGAAAAGCTTCCCTAGCTTAATTTACCTTTTGGTTTTAGCCATTCTTATTCCCCCTTTGCTGGTGCCTAAGCTGCACCTCCTTTTTGGAGTCTTATTGGGTTGTTTTCTGTTCTTTCCTCTTTTGGTTTAGTCTGGTTTATCCGTAGTCCTACGGGACCTAGTGGCCGATCAGGTATCGGCTTTCTGACCCCCCCTATTGACGATCGCTTCTGGTTCTCCGCCAAAAAAAACCCCTTCCCCTTACATTAACACCACTTGTTTAGGACATGACATATGTATAAAGTTGTGAAAAAATACTGGAACATCTTATCTTTTGATGAAGTTGATTAAGAGCTTTTTTTTTGCCCACTAATGATCACTGTCTCATTTTTGGGACACAGCACATTTTTACCCTTGTAACCTAAATGAATGCCTTACTGTGACTGAGCTGCTTTAGGTTAATCAAGGGAAGTAACTTGCATCCAGGAAAAGTGCTTATGAGAGTGGTCTCCTTTACTGCTTTGGTGGAGACCGCCATTTGCATGAATTTCTTGAATCTGTAACAGCTTGATGCGATGAGGTGAGTGTGCCATTTTTTATCAGTCATTTTTATACAACAGTAAGAACAAAAATTGGACATTATTGTCTTATCGAAATGTGTTTTTCTCAGAATGATTTAGTTTATGCTTTCAATGGTCTGTGTACATTTGATGTGCCATCTCATTAATGGGACATATTTGGAGTCATTGATGACAAAATAACTATTTTTCACCAGAGCGTTACACGTTCATTGTACACCAAATCCAATAATAAAATTTCACTTTTACTTTGAAAAGAAACTTGGATATTAATAAGCTAACTCTCCTCCACTTTTCTTCTTTTCTAGAGCGCAGAATGTTTGGGGCACACTGGTCCATGCAGAAAGACGAAAGCAATACACCCATCAGGGGTGTTTGCATAATGACACAGGTTTTTTTCCTTGCTGAAACTGTGCTGCATGTTTTAACTTTGAAAAGGTCAAGTGATCGAAAAAGCATATACAATTAAAAAGAAAATTGACCATATGCCGCTCCAGTAATGCTGCATACCTTCATGCATGTACCAAATGTGGCTTCCAATATGAAGGTAAAACGAGGTGACAACTTCAATTTAGAATCAATGAGCATAAAAGTGCTATTCCCCGCGCCAATCCTAAATCAGCTGTTGCAAGACACTTTTCATATGGCAATTATTCTATTTCAGATTTGGCACTGAGTGGCATTGACATGATGTCTCCTCATCGGCGTGGTGCGAATGCGGATCAGATTTTACTGCAATGAGAATGCAGCTATATCTTTTACCTTCAAACACTGTATCCCAGTTGTTTAAATGAAGAATTGGATATGACCTATTTTCTGTAACTTTTTCAATATTAGTGGGTTCCACTGTCAAAATATACACACAAACATTTGCTTCTATATCAGTGTGTGTATGCGGATTTAGTCATTGCTATGTGATTTCGCTTCTTTGTGTCTGGTGCTTTGGCCTGCTGGTGATTGGCTTCATGTGTGATTAATTAAGATCATTGACCCTAGATCATTGACAAGGTGCATCTGTAGTTCAACCTTAAAATGGGGTGGCTCATTATGCATGCTTTATTCTGCACTGAGGAAAGTCCAACATTGACTGAAACTTTTGCACTTCATCTTTGTACCGAATTTGATAAGAAATGTCAAAAATCAAGTTTTAAGTCTGAAGCGTCCGTTCCTGTGCGCAAGTCCTCCTTTGCTGCATTGGTTACTACTGAAGCCAGCAGACTATCTTGCTGGCTTAGTTAGCTAGCTAGATTGTTTGCTCAGCTAGCTTTATTTGGTGCTTATAAATCAATTTAAACGGAATAGCAATGATTTCGTTATTTATCATGTATTAGCTGAGCAAGTAGTCATTAATTACCTATGTAGTTAAATCAGTTACACATTGACTGGACTGATTAGCTGTTTTGCTAGCTGCCAAGTATTTACGTAAACAAACTTTGGCAAAAGATGCTTGGTTATCAATGAAAATTGGATCTAATTGCTGAACTTGATACCTACCTCGGTAAGCATAACTAAGCATAACCAGTAGCAAACTAATTAGCACTATTTAATCTCACCAGGCTAAGCTATCAAATATGCCTTGGAACAGGATAATTTCTAACACGTAGTTATGAACTCATTCTATTGGGGAATCAGAAGGATCATGGAACGTGAAGTTTTTCAGACTGTAGGAGGATTAGCATGTCGGCAAAAAATGAAAATGACTTAAAGGCAAAGAAAACACTTGATACCCAATAAAAGAACACAGCCCCTACTATTCAAATTTATTTTCTAATTTTTTTGAATGACTAAGAGCCTGATCTACTAAAGTTTTGAGTGTACAGAAATGCGTGCAAATGCCATATCACCCACAAATTAATCTGCAATCTCATCTAAGGGTGTGCACTGAGGATTGCATCTTTGAACTGTGCAAATTTGCACATTCTATGCAGTTACTACTTTTGGCCCTAATGAATATATAATAAGGGGCGTGCCTATTGTAGTGTGCAAAATATGGGAGGAGAAAATGCAAATACAAAATTTTAGTACATGTATAGTGATTGTTTGATATCCGAGTCGGATGTAGGCAAGGAGCCATCGAATCTCCCAGTCTTTTTAACATATATATGGACCTTGTGGTTAGGGTTGCTCGCCATGAAGTTGAAAGACTATTCCCAGACACAGAATTTAAAATCAGATACTGTATTCCTAACAAGGTATCATCAAGGGAACTCCGGAGAAATGCTAAAGCACGGGGAGAGAATAGAATAACAGAGCTGTGCTACGCAGGTGATCAAGCCATCTTTGCACGGTCGATCGAGGAACTTCAAACCATCCTCCAGTTTTATAACAACACATACCCGATTTGGACTGAAGATGTCCTACACAAAAGCAGAGACAATGGCCTTCAATGTGGATGAAACCGTTAAAGATCAAGGGAGCCTTATCCAAATAAACGATACCAGCATAAAGAACGTGAGAAGGTTCCGATACCTGGGATTCACTATCATGAACACCAGTGAAGACACGCAGAACCTTAGCTGTAGAATTGAATCCGCTTTTGAAAAATGGAACAAGCTCAAACATGTCCTTACAGATCAACGGATACACCTGTTGACTAGAATAAAGTTCCTCACAGCATGCGTGAGATCCCGACTCATGTATGGCGTACAAACATGGCAACTAACAACGAAAGAAACGTCCAAGATCGAAGTTATATGGACTGGCTTTCTTAGAAAGATGGTTAAAGGTGGCTTCAAAAGGCAGAAAGACAAGAAAGCAGGAGACGCGAGCGAGGGCCTACAGGAGGCAGGATGGCAGTTCAAACTTTCCAACTTCGATCTTCACATCACTGAAACAAGATCCATCAGAACCTTCTGCTTATGGCAACACTTAAAGTACCTTGGCCACATATGCAGAATAGACAATGCAGATGTCAGGGAACAGATCCTGTTTGATGAACACTCCCCCAGATAGACAAGGGTAGAGAGATTGGTAGGGCTGGATGCCCCACAAATAAGAACGATGATGATGAATAAAGAGAACCTTGAGTGTCTACTGAATATGATAGACGCACCCTCCGAGGATTAATCATCAGACGAGGGTTAATGATGATGGTGATGATGACCAAGCCTGAAAGCAATTTTAGTGATGGTGATTGGGTTTGCTATTTCATACCTTTGAAGGGTAGGTACTAATTGGCTCCACGTAATTGCGCACAGACATGGCTGCCATTATTGCCACAAGGAGAAGACACAGGCGGCAAGCACGCCAAGAACGGGTGTTTTCCATCTGTGTGACAATGTTTGGGATGTCAGAGGAGAGAATAATCCAGACATATCGCCTATCCAGCAATGCCATTTTGGAGCTGTTAGATGAAATAAGGGCTGATTTGGAGCCAGTCACAAGAAGAAGTCATGCCATACCTGCGATGACAAAACTTCTTGCTACTCTCCATTTTCTCAAAACTGGTTCATTCCAGTGTACAGGAATGAACTGCCGGGATGTCCTAAAACAGTTTCTCGTGTGTAATGTCTCAAATACTGGATGCCATGTTGAGCTGGATGGGCCGGTACATAAAGTTTTCATCCATATGGGATGCACTGAATGAAACCAAACACGAGTTTTATGCGGTTGCTCGCTTCCCAAGAGTAATCGGAGTGATTGACTGTACTCATGTGGAAATTGTTCCCCCCTCAAACACTGAGCATGCACTGTTATAAACTTGCACCTTTTTTTTCGCAGTGATTTTAACTGTAATTTTACAAAGAGTTTATAAAACAGGTTCCGTGCATGTTAACTGTAAACTACAGTTAAATGCGCACAGGACTCTACTTACAGTTAAAATAACAAGGAGACAATGCATTAATTTTCAACCTATATTCAATTGAGCACACTACAAAGACATGATATTCAATGTTCAAACTGAAAAACTTTTTTTTTTTTTTTTTTTTTTTGGAAATATTCACTCATTTTGAATTTGATGCCTGAAACATATTCCAAAAAAGCTGGAACAGGGGCATGTTTCCCACTGGGTTACATCACCTTTCCTTTTAACAACACTCAAAAAGCATTTAGGAACTGAGGACACTAATTGTAGAAGCTTTGTAAGTGGAATTCTTTCCCATTCTTGCTTAATGTACGACTTCTGTTGCTCAACAGTCCGAGGTCTCCATTGTCGTGTTTTGCGCTTCATAATGCGCCACACGTTTTCAATGGGAGACAGGTCTGGACTGCAGGCAGGCCAGTCTATTACCCTCAGTCTTTTACTATGAAGCTGCGCTGTTGTAACACATGGAGAATGTGGCTTGGCATTGTATTGCTCAAATAAGCAGGGACGTCCCTGAAAAAGACATTGCTTGGATGGCAGCATGCGTTGCTCCAAAACCTGTATGTATGTATGTTTCAGCATTAATGGTGCCTTCACAGATGTGCAAGTTACCCATGCCATGGGTGCTAACACATCCCCATACCATCACAGATGCTGGCTTTTGAACTTTGTGCTGATAACAATCTGGATGGTCCTTTTCCTCTTTAGCCCAGAGGACACAATGTCCATGATTTCCAAAAACGATTTGAAATGTGGACTTATCAGACCACGGCACACTTTTACACTTTGCCTCAGTCCATCTCAGATGAGCTCGGGCCCAGAGAAGCCAGCGGCATTTCTGGATGTTGTTGATATATGACTTTCGTTTTGCATGGTACACTTTAAACTTGCACTTGAGTTGGCGACGGTTTTCCGAAGTGTTCCAGAGCCCACATGGTAATATTATTTACAGAATGATGTTGGTTTTTAATGCAGTGCCACCTGAGGGACCGACGGTCACGGGCATTCAATGTTGGTTTTTGGCCTTGCCGCTTACGTGTAGAGATTTCTCTGGATTTTCTGAATCTTTTGATGATATTATGGACCGTAGATGATGAAATCCCTAAATTCCTTGCAATTGCACATTGGGAAACGTTGTTCTTAAACTGTTGGAGTATTTGCTCACGCAGTTGTTCACAAAGTGGCGAACCTTGCCCCATCCTTGCTTGTGAACGACTGAGTCTTTCGGGGTGCTCCTTACAAACCTAATCATGACACTCACCTGTTTCCAATTAGCCTGTTCACCTGTGGAATGTTCCGAACAGGTGTTTTTTGAGCATTCCTCAACTTTTCCAGTCTTTTATTGCCCCCGTCCCTCCTTTTTTGGAACGTGTTGCAGGTTTCAAATTCAAAATGAGTGAATATTTCCAAAAAAAAACCCAATAAAGTTTCAGTTTGAACATCAAATATCTTGTCTTTGTAGTGTACTCAATTGAACATAGGTTGAAAAGGAATTGGGTCATTCCATGTCAATTCAACAAATGCCTCCCACCTGACCATCTCAGATTTGTCCAAAAAATTATCACAGAAAGGTAATATACTTAATAGGATGTGTGCCAAATTTCAGTTCAATATGTCTATTAGTTTTGGCAGAAAAAAATAATAAAGATGGTAGTGTGCGAATTTTCACTCGTTTTTGCAACGTCAAATAAAAGGGAGTTTTTAGGAGGCAATATCTCCTGTTATACTTATGCCATTGCCTCAAATCGTCCACAGTGTAGCATCTAGGCCCAGTAAACTAGGCAAGCGCATTTTCAATGGCTTTTCTCTTTTTCTTAGGGAGCAATGGCAGTTTGAAAATGCGAATTTATTTGAGGAAGTTGTCTGTGACACCAACTTTGAAGGCCATTTATGACCAAAGTTATGCAGGCAGAGAGCTGATTTTTTTCTGGGCAAGCTCTCCTCACATAGTGCTATTGGTACAATAAACAGCAAGCATGTCAATTTCATGGTTGTCCAGAAAATACACAGCAAAATCCTAAAAAAGCCAAAATTTCATGAAATTTGACATCAAATTGCCGAGGTGTGACAACCTGTAAATTCCTGAAATCTTCACCATCTTAAAGCTTACATTCTTGGGTATCTTTGGTTTAAAGGTGTTTGTGGTGCAATTCTTCATTAAATAGTTATGAATTTTTTAGTAACACCTTATAAACGCTCGTTTTTCAACTGTTTTTTAATGTTAATACAAATTTGAGATCTGATCCTAACAACCATTGGCGTCTGAAAGTCCACACCAAGGTGTTCCCTGTTCCTTTGGGGTTTCTCTGTCTAATACAGTGTGCCTCAATTTCATGTCCCATGGGATAACAAAAACCGCAGAGGAGATTCAAACCTGCATATGTATTTCTCTGTCAAAAGATATATTGAGCACAAACATGAATTTTCCTATATAATAATTAAGTGAATCTGGCAGAGAAATGGGTACTTACAAGTATCTACCTTTTTACATCCTGGGCTATTTCTATTATATAGCAGGTAATTTATCAAAATTAGGAACATTTTAATTAAACTGCTATTGTATGCACAATTATAAATGTCAATTTGGGGAAATAAACAATTTGTAAGTTCTCCAATGCCATCCAATGGTTGAGATTATGTCATTATTCATCAGTTTTGTTAACATGTTTCAACATGTCTCAGTGAGAGGCAAGTCCTAATCTGAGCACTCATGCCACCGATGACGACAGATTAATTTTCATGCACCCACGTGGACCAGCAAGAAGTTTTTACTGGCCACACAGAGAGGATGTTTACTGGGTACCTGTACAACATGTCATCACTAAGATGCCAGCACCCACAACTGCCACGGGACGCAGATATAACCTAAATTAAGAATCTGTTAATTCAGCAAAACTGTTTATGATGAACTTGAAATGAGTAATCTAATGTACACTGTATTGACCATGATACATTTGAATGTTTGGACAAAGTAATGATGTGGCTATAATGTATTTTGCTAAATAAATTTCATATATACAAGTTTGATATGGCATTTCCTGACCTATATATGGTACTATAACCAATGTATCTAAATATTGCCGATCTTTAAGTGACTTTCTGTTATCTGATGTTATGATTACAGCCTCAGAAACTCCTGCAATATGCAAGGAATCACATAGAAACAATGAAAAACGAGCGTTTACTAGGCATTACTAAAAAAATTCACTATTTAATGAAGAGTTGCACCACAAACACCTTTGAAACAAAGATAGCCAAGAATGAAAGCTTTAAGATGGTGAAGATTTCAAGAATTTACAGGTTGTCACACCTCGGCAATTTGATGTCAAATTTCAGGAAATTTTGGCTTTTTTAGGATTTTGCTGTGTATTTACTGGACAACCATAAAATTGACATGCTTGCTGTTTATTGTACCAATAGCACTATGTGAGGAGAGCATGCCCAGAAAAAATCAGCTCTCTACCTGCATAACTTTGGTCATAATTGGCCTTCAAAGTTGGTGTCACAGACAACTTTGTCAAATAAATTAGCAATTTCAAACAGCCACAGCTCCCTAATAAAAACATATTTGCCATTGAAAATGTGTTTCACAAGTGTACTGGGCATAGATGCTACACTGTGGAAATTTTTGAGCCCATGGCATTGATATAACTAGAGATATTGCCTCCTTAAAATCCACTTTTATTTGATGTTGCAAAAAGGAGTGCGAAAATCAGCAAAACATTGCTATCTTTATTAATTTTTTTTTGGTCAAAACTAAAGATATTTCACTGAAACATTGCACATATCCTATGAGGTACATGGCCTTGGTGTTAGAATTTTTTAAAAATAAATCTGAGATGGTCAGGTGGGGAAATTTTCTGAAATTTGTTGAATTGACATGGAATGACCCATTTGCAAATCATTCTATTCTGTTTTTATTCACGTTTCACTCAATGTCTCAACTTCGTTGGAATCGGGGTTTGTATTATTTAACGGCAAAAAGCACTGGCATGTTAGCTAGCAAATTATTCATCCCATTGACTTGAATGGAAAGGGGCAGCACGGTGGCATAGTGGTTAGTGCTGTTGTCTCACAGCAAGAAGGTCATGGGTCCGGCCTGGGGCCTTTGTGTGTGGAGTTTGCATGTTCTCCCCGTGTTCGCGTGGGTTTTCTCCGGGTACTCCGGTTTCCTCCCTCAGTCCAAAGACATGTATGTCAAGTTAATTGGAGACACTAAATTGCCCATAGGTATGAGTGTGAAAGCGAATGGTGAGAAGATTTGAATAGTATCTTGTTATGAATTGTGGAGGGCAGCATTACGTCGAACGGTGGTCAGCCTGCCGGAATCTCTGATGATGATGATGATGATGAAGAAGAAGAAGAAGAAGACTTGAATGGAATAAACTGCAAACTAGAAACTAATGCTAGTGATGGTTACTGGTTACCAGCAAGAGGACTGGTAACATTACTGTATTTGCATATTAATGGAATCAGACCAATCAAGATGAGAGAAAGTTGTATTACACGTGTAATACCATACCTGTATCTCATGGGTTGTATCATGCCGATTTTTCATAATTTATGGGATAACTAGGCTTATAAGTGACGTTTTTCCGCGCCAGTGTTTCATAGGGTTCGACAAGAGGATGTTTCCATTTTAAATGTAAAAAATACTGGAACGGTAGAATTCAGAGAATGCTTTGGATTCCTGAATTACGTGCGTAATTTTCATCCATAAAATTTTGCAGGCACTATATGTGTTTTCAGAATTACCTATTGATGTTCTCTTGGTTATTTACTCATGAATAATTTCTCATTATGTGCTTTCGTATTAGTCTTGGTAATTCAATATATTGTTTGATTGTTAATCATGCGGTCTCAAATGGGGACGAGTCGTGATCCATCACGCGTAAAAGGTGAGAGGCTCTCAGCTGAAAATCCCATAATACCAGCATTACCAGGAGTTGGGGTTGAAGAAAAAAATTAAAGAAAGCAACAAGCATTATAGCTTTTTATATGACACATATAGGCCCACATAAATGTAAATGAATTTGAAATGAACGCATTTTTGTTGGATATTCGAAAAATGTCATTAAAATGAAGAAAACATCCCATATAAATGACAAAATTGCTTGTATATTTTTACACCACAGTCATTATGGGCTGATGGGGTATTATTATACCCTGGAACACATGGGCAGGCAGGCGGGCGGCGACATAAATTTGGTATGCAGGTTCTTTGTGAGGTGGGCAACATGAGGGTCTTTTGTGGATTTGACCTTAGACTTTAGCACAGTGACCTTGAAAATTTGTCTTTCCAAAAGTTCTCACCACAGCAGCTTAAAATTTAGTGCACAGATTCTTTGTGAGGGATAGTTGGGCAACATGAGGGTCATTAGTGCATTTGACTTTTGACCTTGGCATGGTGTCCTGTGCCTTGCCATATTATAAATAATTAGTTAAGGGGCTTTCTCAGTGCTCAGCTTCAGCTTGTTAAAACTGTCATTTCAATGTGCGGAGCCACTCATTTTTAAAACTATGATTATCTTAACAATTTAGACCACTTTTTCTTCAAACCCATCGAGTCAGCCTTAAAAATGATGGACCAGGTGTCACGCAACTCTTGAATATGCCATTGTTGAATATCAAGTTGCGATCGTAGAAAGATTTTTAAGATAATTATTTGAAATGACCTTTCAGCTAAATTTATCAACTTAAGATTGCATCAATTTATTTTTATAGATTTGATGGACCCAAAGACATAACTGTAAGCTTGTCCAGTCTGTTCACAGGATAGTCCGTTTTTGTCACTATATTGCATGTGAATGCACCCATCCGCGCCCATAAAAACCACACGTCTTTATGTCTGCTCGACTTGTTTTGAAATGTCTTTCTCAGTGCATCATGGCACAATAAAATTTAAACAAGCTTGAAAACAAATTATTTTCCCTAAAAAAATTTAAAAATTATTGATTAAATCATAAAGTCCAGAAACATTTTCCAATAATGTCTTTTTTTCTCAAGTGATTCAATTCTTGCATCAGCGCCTCTTTCTTCATTCATCTGAATTCTTCTTTATTTAAAACTGGCATTAGACACAGCAGTAAATGCGATGAAGACCGATCCCCATCAATTTTCAGTATGTACCGCAAAAATGTATAAAACTGAATTGAAATAGTCCAGCTCACGGCCGAATGAACATCAGGATGATTATGTAACAATTTGTTTGCCAATTGTCTTTGGACGCTTCGTACTGAATTCATAAAACCAGTTTTTTTTCCAACCAAATGACCCTTAAAATTTTGGAAAAAAAAAATGCGTGCTTCAAAAAATTTGCTTGTTCTGGCCTAATGGGGGCTGTTCAGTGCCACCAGTTCCACATGGATTCACAGTGTTTTGAAGTTTTTGCCCTTTTTCGATTTCTTATATTTTTGCACATTTGTCACATATATGTCTCTTAGATCATCAAACAAATTTCAATATTAGACAAAGATAACCAGAATAAAAACAAAATGCTGTGATGATCATTGCATTTATTGATGGAAAAAAGCTATACAAACTGACTTGGCACCATGTGAAAAAGTAATTGCCCCATTGGTCAATAAATCAAACAATAAAACAAATTAAATTGGTAATTGGGGTTAATTTCACTAGACACAGCCTGGCATGCTTGCTGCCAGCCCTGTTTAATCTCTTAAATAGAACCTGTCTGGCTATTTGAACCAGCAAAAAGCAGCTCATGAAGCCGCAGTCTAAAGAAATTGAAAAAACAGTAGTTGACATCTGTCAGTCTGGACAGGCTTACGAAGCCATTTGTAAGGCATTTTGACTCAAATGAACCACTGTAAGAGCCATTATCTAGAAATAGAGAAAACTTGTAACAGTGGTGAACCTTACCAAGTGTGGCTGGCCTGCCAAAATTCCTCCTATAGTACATTGACAACTCATTGATGAGGTCACAAAAAACTCAGACTAACATGTAAAGAGCTGCATGCTTCAATTGCCACAGTTAAGTTTAGTGTTCACAATTTCACAATAAGCAAGACACTCAGCAAAAATGGTATTAATGGGAAAGCTGCAATGCAAGAACCACTGCTGACAAAAAAAAAAAAAAACACAAGGGCTCATCTCACAAGTGCCAAAAAACATCTTGATGACCCTAAAGACTTTTGGAGATAATATTAATTGGATTGTTAAGTCAAAAGTGGAACTTTTTGGAAGCAATGGTCCCATTACACCTGAAATAAAGCTAACACAGCATTCCTGAAAAAGACCATCATACCAGCAGTCAAACATGATGGTGATAGTCTGATGTACTAGGTTCTGCTTTGCTGCTTCAGCACCTGGGCAACTTGCCATAATTGATGGAATCTTTAATTCTCCTCTCTACCAGAAAATCCTGAAGGAGAATATCTGGCCATCTGTTTGAGACCCAAAACTCAAGTGCAGTTGGATATGCAGCAAGACAATGATCTGAGGCACACAAGCAAGTCCTCCACTGAATGGCTCAAAACAAACAAAATAAAGCTTCTGGAATGGCCTTGTCAAAGTTTTGACTTGAATCTGATTGAGATGCTACAGCATTTCATCATGCTTTAAAATGCCTGAATGTGGCTTAATTTAAACAAGAGTTATCAGAAGATGACACATCCCCTCGGCCACTGATTATTTGGGAATGTCATGTCAATCCTACACCTTCAAAGAAATTCAAAGAATGTTGAGGTGATTTTCCTCTGGAATTATCTGGATGTATGTACTGGCAACATCTACCAAAGACTATGAACCACATGTTGACAAAGGCAATAATAAAACAAGAGTCATTAATAAACAGTGTTTTTAGTTCTGCTCCGGAAACAAACCCATCCCTGCGACTGAGTCCAAATCCATCTCCCTTCCATGGAAAGGAAAAAAAATTTTTCAGAAATTTTAAAATATGAAGAGACACCACTTCAGTACTTGGGAAATGCACACAAAGTTTCAGAAAGATATAATGAACGGTTTTTGAGTTCTGCTCCGGAAATGAACCTCTGTACAGAGTCCAAATCGTTTCCATGGAAACGAAAAATTTTTTTCAGAAATCTGAAAATATCTAAATGTACCGTTTCAGTATGTGGGTAATACACATGCAAAGTTTCATTTAGTTATATTGAACGGTTTTTCAGTTTTGCTCCGGAAACAGACATCTCTGTACGAAGTCCAAATCAAACTTGTTTCTATGGAAACTAAAAAAATAAAATTTTCAGAAATCTGAAAATATGAAAAGGCACCACTTCAGTATGTGGGTAATACACATGCAAAGTTCCAGAAAGATATAATGAATGGTTTTTGAGTTGTGCTCCAGAAACAAACCTCTCTATTCAGAGACCAATTCAAACTTGTTTCCATGGAAATGAAAAAAATAAGATTTTCAGAAATCTGAAAATATCAAAAGGCACCACTTCAGTATGTGAGTAATACACATGCAAAGTTTCAGCAAGATATATTGAACGGTTTGTCAGTTCTGCTCCGGAAACAGATCTCTCTCTGTACAGAGTCCAAATCAAACTCGTTTAATATCAAAAGGCACCACTTAAGTATGTTGGTAATACACATGCAAAGTTTCAGAAAGATATAATGAACGGTTTTTGAGTTGTGCTCCGGAAACAAACCTCTCTCTGTACAGAGTCCAAATCCAACTTGTTTCCATGGAAACGGAAAAAATTTTTTTTCAGAAATCTGAAAATATCAAAAGGCACCACTTCAGTAAGTGGGTAATACACATGCAAAGTTTCAGAAAGATATAATGAACGTTTGAGTTCTGTTCCGTAAAGAAACCCATCTCTATACAGAGTCCAAAAGCAACTGGTTTCCATGGAAACGAAAAAAATAAGATTTTCAGAAATCTGAAAATACCAAAAGGCACCACTGCAGTATGTGGGTAATATACATGCAAAGTTTCAGTAAGATATAATGAACGGTTTTTGAGTTCTGCTCCAGAAACGAACTAGGCCTGATGTGCACCAAGTCCAGATTCGTTTCTATGGAAATGGCAAATATAGTAATCCTGAAGTTTCCAAAGTAGCAAAAGGCACATCTAGACTATACATAGAATACATGTACCAAGTTTGGTGCTGATATCTAGCATCGTTTCCGAGTTCTGCTCCGGAAACAAAATGATTAAGGACGGATGGACAGACAAACGGACGAGGCAATGCCTATATCCCCCTGCATTTTATGCCGGGGGGGATAAAAATCTACAAAGGAGAGTAGGTCAAAATTCCTCCAAAGCGATGTAAAAAAAAAACTCATTGCCAGTAATTGCAAACGGTTGATTGCACCAAGGTTAGCACATCCAGTTATTAGGTTTAGGGGGATCATTTGTTATCATGTGGGTATAGATTTTGAATAATTTTTTTACATTCAAGAACATGATCATTCAAAAGCTGCACTTTCTGTTAAATTATGTTGTATTTTGTCTTATAGTAAAATTTGGATGATCAGAAATATTTAAGCATAACTAATAAGTAGAAGAAATCTGGATGGGGTAAATACTTTTTCACAACACTTTAGACTTTTACTTGAAGAGTTTGTTTCCAAAATGCAAATGCCAAAATTGCAAATATTGAGACAAGACCATATAGCAATAGTCCTGTGCTTCTTACACATGGTGCAAAACTCCATTTTTAGAAATTCAAAGTATGAGGTGTATTTTTTCATGGTCAAAGTATGACGTAGCGTTCAAGAACCACACGCAAGAGGGGAATCAAAAAAAAAAAAAAAAAAAAAGCTTTAATGAAGTCCGAGTCAAAGCCAAAAAACACAAAAATTGCCAAGTCACAATACGAAATCCAAAAACAGCGTCGACGAGACAGGCAGGGGTCAGAACCAGGAAGACAGATGAGCAAAGGTACATAGACGGTTGGCAAAAAGTCATAGTCGATGAACAAAGCCAAGGGTCATAGACAGGGCATCCAAACACAGAAATCGTGGTCATACAAAAAAAAAAAAAAGTCGAAATCCAAAAAGACAAAACAATACAAGAAGGGCTATGGCAAGAATCAAAGTCAGACAAACCAGTTGAAGAAAAACAATACTCAATGGCACACAAGGCGCTCTGCACAATGAAATATTGATCAACGTTCTGACAAGGAGCTGGCTGTGAAAAGACTGCTTAAATAGACGGGAGGAAAGTCACATGCTATGCAGGGAGCAGGTGAGCTGGATCAGACTAATTACAACGGGAGAATCACATGAGGGAAACCCTAACCACGAAAATTGGCGAAAGCCAAGACACGGACGGGAATCACACAGACAGCCTATGACATTTAAACAGCTCCGGTCAAGGAGTTCTAAGTGCTCAGATAACGAGTGCAGGAAAGTAATTAAGCACGTGCGAGAGATCTCGCAGAAACGCAAGGGGAGACAGGTAAAGTTGAGCAAGAGGCGGAGACTAGAACAGGGCGATTGCTGAGAGGGAATTAGTATTAATTAGTAGCGGTGCAACTTTACAGATTTAACTAGAGTGCGCGTTAGTAAGTTAGTAATCTATATACATGGATTAGTTGTGTTAGTAGACTATGATACAAAATACAAATGTTAGTTTTGTTAGTAATCAGAACAGTAAGGCGAAGGAAGTAAACGAGAATCGAAGGAATACGTTAAGCACCAGAATACATTTAAATCACCCGAAGTAAGTGAGCACACAGACCGGGAAGACGGACTGAACCAACTAGATCACAAGACAGGGGAGACAAGTGCAATGGAACTGAGAAATGGAATGAACTAAAAACCTGAGGATTACAATAACCAAAAAGAATAAATCAAAGACAAAATCATGAACACTGAACTTGAACATAAACGTGAAACCATAAACCAAAAACCATAACCATGACACAAAGTTCGTGTTTTTCTATAAAATGCAATAGGTGCCAACATAGAAAAAAGCTGTTTACTCAAAATCAGTAAAATGCATATATTGCGTTTTGGAAACAAACTCTTCAATTGTTCTGGGCTTTATGACATGAAAATTTCACCATCTTAAGCTCTACACAGGTAAAACAGAGGTCATTTTCATCCCTGCTGCGTCCTCTCCCTTCCAAGAGTTTACCATTTCTGTCGGGGGCACTATGGTTTCTTCCTCTCCTTCAGTGAGTAACCTCAGAGTAGTGATGGATCAGAGGCTGTCACTCTCTGAGAACATCTCAGCAGTGAGCTGAGCATGTAGGTACTCGCTGTATAACATCAGGAGAATCTGTCCCTTTCTAACCACCAACTCAACCCAGCTTCTGCTTCAGGCATTGGTCTTGTACCGCCTGGACTACTGCAACTCGCTCTTAGCCGGCCTTCCGGTTTCAGTGATCATGCCCCTGCTGCTGTTCCAGAATGCTGCAGCTCGCCTGGTCTACAACCTCCCCAAACACTCCTATGTCACTCCCCTTCTGACTGCCCTCCACTGGTTGCCTGTCATGGCTCGCATCAAGTTTAAAACATTGGTGCTAGCATTCCAGGCAACCCTTAAGCAAAATTACCACAAAATACTACAGCTAAAATACTATAGTTTTCTATAGTAACTATGGTATTTTTGCAGAATTACTATAGATATACTATGCTAACTCTGTAGTTTACTATAGTGATGCTAAAGTAAATCACAAAAGTCAAACTCTACTTTAGTAAACTATAGCAATGATATTCAATTACTGTAGTATATTTGCAATAAACTATAGTTTACTGTAGTAAACTGTAGTTTACTATAGTTTACATCAATTTTACTGTAGCAAACTATAGTTAACTATAGTAAATTTTTATAAGGGAACCAAAGGGACAGCTCCAGCCTATCTTCAGGAGATCATCAGACCCTATACACCAGCCAGAGTACTCCGTTCGGCCACTGCTGGCTGACTGGCGGTTCCCTCACTCTGTTCTGGTGCTGCTCGGTCATGTCTCTGGTCATTCCTGGCCCCCACATGGTGGAATGAGCTTCCAACTAGGGTCAGGACAGCAGAGACACTGATAGCCTTCAAGCCTTGTCTGAAGACACATTTGTTCAGACTCTACCTCTCCCCGTGACCTTCATGCTGCATTTGGTACTTAGTTATTGACAGTTTGGTGTTTGACTTAATTAATTGTTTACGGATTTATATTGATCCAGGTACCTCACTGAGCCATGTCCTATGTATTGCCACTTTTGGTATTTAAATGGTACTTCTCAATCGGGATTCTAAGCACTCCTTATCCAGTCTAAGCACTTTGTTGTACGTCGCTCTGGATAAGAGCGTCTGCCAAATGACAATAATGTAATGTAATATAAAATGATTGTCCCCTTGAATATGTTAAAAGTGAGAAGTATTACTAGTATAAATGCTTTTAAAGAAGCCATATACATACAGTTGATGTATTTACAGATGAGATGTAAGTGAAATAAAGCCCTCAAGGCATCTTCCTTTGAAGCTACATTCTGTATTTAACACCAGTTGTTGAGTTCGTTGGCCACAGATGAGATGAAGGCTGATCCTCATTAACTCAACAGCATGACCTTACACATCACAGGTTTCCTGAGAAATTTTGCCAGCAGAGATCCAAGTGACCTATTTTTGTACAGGATGTTTGATATTATACGGCATCTTTATTGCCTCAGAAAGATGATAGCCAAAAATGGAATGGAACCTAACATTCAGAAGAGGTTACATATGTTTAATAAAATAGGCACAAATGACCTATTGGGTGGGTCTAGCAGGATGAAGTACTAACGCAGCTGCTCACTCAGCACTCAGTGTTGCTGCTTGTCAGGATTTCCTTTGACATTCATTGTAGAGCTAAGTTGAATCTAACTTCAATATTCAACTCTAGCCCTCTTCCAGCTCCCATAATTGATACACAGTTCACTTTACAGGATTTATCGTGAAGTAAGTAAATTTTTACAATGATGTATTTTTACAATGAAATTACCTATTTTATTTGAGAGTCATCGCATGGTCCTATTTTGCTTGAACATAAAATCCAGCAGATAAATGAAGATTAAAGATGGATTTTTAATCCTGAGGACAAGATAATGTTCTGCTTTTTTGTAACATTAAAAATTGGGCGTATTTTGTCAAAGATGATTCAACTGTTGTGAAAGTGCACATTCACTGTGTTTATAAATTAGTATTTATTACATTTTCATATTTTATCCATGGCTGCCATCACAGAGCAGAATGTCTGGAACATAATGGCATCATATTGAACACAGTTATCCTGTTTAGTATTTTGTCATGTATCATGCATGCATGCATGCAATGACTGTTTGAAGGCTATAACCTATTGATTTAACCAGGAATAATTACCAAATACTTTACCAAACCAGCCTATTTATATCACAAGGTATAACACTTTCCCAAACTTGGATTTAGATAAGTATAGGATGTGTGTTCAAGATTGCAAGCATTGTTTAAAAAAATCATTTGCTGTTTTGACAATTTACTGTTGCAGAGTGCATAATCTAATGAGGTTGTGCTCTCTGCTATTCATTCAGCAGTTTTCATCAGCAAATACTTCATTAATGAAGAAAAGTGAACTAGTACCTGTGGAACACAATGCAAACTATGATGCCGCAACTACCATGTTTTACAGATGAGGGATGTGATCATGCAGCCACTGTGGTTCTGTTAATTCAGCATTCTGTGGGCAGTATGACTTCCGAGAGTGCCTTCTACAGAGTGTTTGCAATCTGAGTGAAATGTGTTTTGGGTATATTTCTTTAAGAATTTTGGTGTCAAAAAAAAAAACAATAACTGCTTCAAAAGGCAATCAAAAATGAGAGTGTGCATTGTTGTTATACCTGTGCTAAAGAAAGAAAAATAATCATGAATCAAAAACACCCATGAAACCATTTATGTGAAACATTGCATTGATGGTGAGGTAGGGTAAAAATGACATTTCCAGAAGCTGAGAATCTACACCTTTGCCATATGTGTAATGTCTGATTTCAAAATTGCGCTCTAAAGTAAAGAAAAAAACTCCCGCACACGGTCTTCTCGCTTGCAATTAATTTATGAGTCGACGTTTTGGTCAACTGGCCTTCCTCAAGACAACAAAAAAATAAATAAATAAAAAATAAAATTATGCTGTGAAAATAACTATATTATCTGTTTCACAGGACTTTAAAGGATGTACTTAGTTTTTGCACCATTTGCAAATCAGGGGTCTGACATTTAGAGCATTTGATGCATGAGCATCCTCCCTTTAATGTATTATATTGCTGAGAAATGGGCAGTAAAACAGTATATATGACATCTTAACAACATTTTGATTTCTCTTCATACTTTGCAGTTCAGTTATAGGAAGCATTATTCCACTACCGCTTGTTACTGTTTCCTTTTTTGGGGGGCAGAGAAGGTGAAAGATGGACAGGACGGCTGAGTCCTTGTTGATGACACAGTGCTGTGTAAAAGTATTTGCTTCCTTCCTGATTTCTTATTTTTTGCATATTTGTCACACTTAAAAGTTTCAGATCATCAAACAAATTTTAATATTAGACAAAGATAACCCGAGTAAATGCAAAATGCAGTTTTTAAATGATTATTTAATTTATTAAGGGAAAAAAGCTATCCAAACCTACCTGGCCCTTTGTGAAAAAGTAATTGCCCCCTAAACCTACTAACTGGTTTTGCCACCCTCGGTGACAACTGCAATCAAGCGTTTGTGATAACTAGCAGTGAGTCTTTTACATCGCTGTGGAGGAATTTTGGCCCAGTCTTCTTTGCAGAATTGTTTTAATTCAGCCACATTGGTGAGTTTTCGAGCATGAATGGAAGGCAGCAAATACTTTTTCGCAGCACTGTATATTCCTTGCCTTGACAAAAGCATTTGATGTTGTGAATAACAATGATTTACTCACTCAGCCACTGCACTACAACATTTCTCCAAGTTCAGCAAAATAGAAAACGTCTTATGGAAAGAATAGGAAACCAGGAACTGGGGTGTTCAGGTCTAAATTTCAATATCAGGATATTTATGTTATGAATTTTAAATACTCTAAACTTCACCTCCACTTCAACGAGCAACAGGTGTGGCTCGTTGAAGTGGAGGCGAAGACAGCAGGAGGGGGAGGGACTGCCGGGCAGAACCATCACAGACTGATGCTCCATATGAATAGCACATTGTCTGATCTGTTGCATAGCTGTTTCAATGACATGATTCTATGTACTTATTATATTTCACTGCAAATAAGAGCATTTGCCAAAGAAATGTAGTGTAAAGTAAGGAGCGACTTTCCAAAATGAACAGAATTCAGAAAATCCTGATGGAGAATGGTATATTCAAACTTGTGGTATTTCTTGCCTACTTCAAATTTTAGTGGAGATCCCAAGGTTTCCAAAGATCCCAAATATGTTGTGCTGAATTACAGGGAAATAAGTTTTAAATAATGTTCAAGATCTAGATCTTTTCCATTTGATGTAATGCTGTGGCATCCTGGTTTTGAATGTTTTTCTCAGTATAAGTTTTATGTAGCTTCAGAGAAGCGCTGCAAACAGCAGATGCTGAATATGTATGTGACATAGTCCTAGAATATGGACAAAAAATGCTTTTACGGACTTTGAACCTACTTAAGGGAAAATGAAAGTAAAAAATTACAGTTTAAGGGTTATTAAAGAGGCCATGCTATGCTTCTTTCCCAGTTTAATATTTTTCGTTTTGTGGTCTATTTACAAACATTTGCATGTTTAATGGTCAAAAGCACCGAGTTACAGCTGCACAGGCTGTGTGTGCAGCACCACTGGCTCACTCAGTCTGAAATGGGCTGTTCTGGCTCCTGTCTCATTAAGGCCCCCACCCTTAAAGCCCACTCAGTTGTGATTGGCAAACCACTTGGAGCATGCTGGAAATGCCCCACCCTGTACCATAGCTAGATTTCAGCCCTTGAGGCTTCCTGACCAACTGAATGTGCCAGTACTTTGAGAGCCCGTCAAACTAGCCATTAGGTGGCCATTATGCAAACATGTTACATCGTGACATAGACAAGTAAAGAAAGAAAAGGCTAAACTGGGCATTTCAGACTTTTCAGAAGTTATATTTTCTGTCCCTAGTTTCTGTCCCGCTGAGAACAAGTAGCATGTCTGCAATCTGGCAGGACCATTATATCATGCTCTAAATGAAGAGATGCCTTCATCCCAGAGCAGTCTTCGCACCGTACGGGAGCTGATATGGTCATGGTGTCTTCTGGGAACCTCAGCAGCGGTCAACGTTGCTTGACGAAAGCAGTCTCTGAAATGCATCACACGAATGATACACTCCTGCACACGCATTGGCACACTTGGCTGCCCTGGCCGTGGTCGATCTCAGGGGCTTCCTGTCTACCTATATCGCAATTGCAGACGTAGAGCAGTCACACAATGTACTCCAAAGTGTGCCGCAACTCTGGCTGCACTCACTCCGGCCATCAGTTTTCCAATTACCTGATCCCTGTTTTTGTGGCATCGTGACTTTTCAGAAACGCAATGTTCATAAGCCGAGATTTTTATAGCCAGGGTTAATTTTGAGCAAAGCATACAACATTTCTGTGCTCACATCACTATTATGGAATCATTTGGGGAGTGACTCATGTATGGGATTATTATTGTCAGCACTTGATCTGCCGACTTACCCATTTGTAAAAATTTGCCATTTGTGGTCTTATACTCTACGTTAAATATCGTTGTATTCATTTTTTCCTCATGGCATTATTTGCACAAAATTTTGTATTTTGTTGCTCGTTGCATTTTTTGTACCTCTTGCATGTCAATACATAATGCCTATAATTGTTGTGTTAATGTCTTAACATCCGCACAGAAGTGTTGCATTTAATCATGGAGTCGGTAGTATATTAGAGGCCCTGTATCAAGTGGCAATTTTTTGCCAGCTACACTAACTTTACTCCATGGGACAGCAAAGTAGCAAAAATCTGCCCATATTGCACAAACTCAAAATGAGTTATGATTTATTTATGTTTTGGACGCTGGCGTTCTGACCACCAGTGGACCTTGGTGAAAATCATGCGTAATGGACTATTAGGTTTGTTGGGACAGTAATAGTACATGGCCGAAAGAATGTGGATAATCTTTGATTTATGGATTCTAACATTCAGTGGAAAGCCTTTGTAAAGAGTGGAAGCTGTTTAGGCCTCGAGGGGGGAGGAATGCAACTTCATATGAATGTCAATGACTTTGGAATGAGATGTTGGATGAACAGCTATCCACAGACTACTGGCCATGTGGAGTTCTCCTGTGGAATGATCATCGATTCGAATAATACTTTCAGGGTATAAATTGAATTGTGAAGTTTTTGTTCCATTGATCAGTCAACTGATTCACTTGTTAATATACCTTTTTATATTTTGTTCACTTTAAGGATGACAGGAGCTGTTCTAAGTAACTCTGACCAGGTGAGCAGACAATTTTTTTCTGTTATGCAATCAATATTTGGAAAGTCAGAGCAGAAAAATTGCATGGTTGTCAGCTGAGATCCCATGTACATTCCATAAGAGGATAATAAAAAGTACCGGAAAAGTGGAGTATTTGTTCATTGTTCTTTATTGACTGATGGCATACATGAATGTGTTTCGCAAGAAGCTCATATTCTATGAGTTCTTGTTACTGCTTCTGGGCTTCATCCCTCATTCGGCCGCTTTCCCCTAAAATAAAGTTAAATACATTTAAAATTCTGCAAATTGACTGTTTATGTCATATATAGTGACTCAATCAAATTAATCCTTTATGAATAGAAACCTACCTTGCCAATATCACGGCTTTTGGCTCTCAGCTTGTTGACCTGGGACTCAGCAATGTCAGCACGCTCCTGAGCTTCCTCCATCTCATGCTGCACTTTCCTATACCTGGACAGGTGAGTGTTGGCTTGTTCCTCCTGTGAAGGGGTGAGACATTTTTCCAATCAAAATATTTATACGGAAACAATATTTTGTCATCTAAAAATTGTGGGCAGGACATTGGTCACTGCTGTTTGTCAGGGATAAGAACAAAAAATAAGAAACACTTTTGACCACCATTAAAAGATTGTAATCATTTATATTACTATTATTTGATTAACTTTGCTGGCATTTATCTATGAATTGAAATGTATCAACCATATTACTTGGAATAGTGCATTCTCTGAACAGATCATTAAAGCTTTCAAAACGGAACAATGTTTAGACCCAACAAAACTCCAGAATAAACCCTGCAAGAAAGCCTATATCCTCATATATTGTACCATAGCGATTTCACTCATTTCTATTTAAGGTTTGTGCGCACACCTTAGAAAATTCTTGTGTTACATGGGCTTGGGTACGAAGCTAATGCTATTCATGCACATACACGACCGGTCAAAACTTTTTGGACACCCCAATTTTTCCAGTTTTTTAATAGAAAATTATGCAGTTTAATGTCTCATTGTACTCTGGAATTAAAGCATGGACGTGATAGAACAAATTGACAATCGAAGTTAAAAAAGAAATCATGGGATCAATTTAAAACCAAAATGTGTTTTAAACTTTTGACTCAAAGTAGCCACCTTTGGCAGATATAATGGAAATCAAATATTCTTCAGAAAGTTCTTCCCAACTCTGTTGCAGAAGTTCCCATAAATGTGTGGCACTTGAAGGTTGCTTTGCTTTCACTCCTCTGTCCAGTTCATCCCAAACTATCTCGATGGGGTTTAAGTTTGGAGGCTCCGCTGGTCACTCCACGTTTTCAAGCTTACCATCTTGTTCTTTTTTCTTCAGGTAGTTCTGGCAGAGCTTGGACTTATGTTTTGGGTCATTATCTTGCTGTAGGATGAACCCTTGACCAACTAGGCACATACCAAAGGGTACTGCATGGCGCTGCAGGATGCTGTGGTAGCCGTTTTGGTTCAGGGTGCCTTTCACTCTATAAGTCACTGACCCTGGATCCAGCAAAACAGCCCTAGACCATCACGCTTCCTCCTCCATGTTTGACAGTTGATGTCACATACTGAGGAACCATCCTTTCACGTACTCGACGGCGTACAAAAAACCTGGGTAACCTTACCTTTTGTTTAAAACTTCTGACAGTTCACCACTTACCTTTGTACCATTTCAAGCTATTCGTTGGACTGGAACTGCATAATTTTCAATACAAAACTGGAAAAATTGGGTTGTCTTAAAACTTTTGACCGGTAGTGTAAATGGTAAAATCCACTGGTTTCAACTCTCAGCAAATTCATGATCCAATGAAAAATTAACAGCCAATGTACAAAAAAATGGCGATATGTTTTGGGACAATTGCCCGCATATTTACGTAATGATACTCGTCAAAAGAAAAAACAAAAACATTTCTTGAGGTTGTTAGGGAAGGAAAAACTTCTGTGAGACATGACTCCTGGATTTTACAAAAATTTTGTTTCAAACTCTTCTGCTGAAAAAATAGCTCTGTGATGAAACTAAGAGTTCTGGGTGTCAGAAAATATATTTACTGCTAAAAGCTTTGCATAAAGCAAATTGGTAATTGCCTATTTCAAACATTTCTATGCAGAAAGATGTGTTTCCTCACATGGAGGAGTCATCATCTAGTAAGGACAATGCATACTGTAAAAATGGGCTGCCTAATTGTATCCCCGTATTAGGAGTCACGGATACTATGGATCAGCGATTGTTACGCTGCATCTGCTGCCACGTCCTTAGAGGTTTCTAGCGAGTGCTCCATAGATCACAGTTCTTTATGGATTCATTTTATATTTCGCAGGAACCTTGTTTGTGGTAAGATAACGAAGCCTATCAATTTGGGAGTTACTGCGTTATTGCTTCTAGGATGAGTCGGCGTTTTTGCATAAAGGGCCTCCAGGGATACCCGTTCACCTGCAGGCGACCGACTGTCTAGTGAAATGCAATTCAATCACAAAGGTAAATCCGAGAAGGAACGATACTAGCTCAATCGTGGTTAACTGTCGTGGTGCTAACTATTGACACTGAGGATTTGACTTACAGCTTCCTCAGCCTGCCTCTTGTAGGACTTCACTTTCAACTGCAGCTTGTCCACCAGGTCCTGCAGTCTGAAGATATTCTTCTTGTCCTCTTCAGTCTGCAGTGTGGAGATTCAGATGAGTTAGCGTCTGTTTTTTTTTTTTTTTTTTTTTTGCCTGCTGTTTCATGGAAGGATAACATTGATAATAATTCACCTGGTAGGTGAGCTCCTTGACTCTCCTCTCATATTTACGAACACCTTTAACAGCTTCGGCTCCACGTTTCTGTTCAGACTCAACTTCAGCTTCCAGCTCACGCACCTTGGATCAAAAAAAGCAAATTGAAGATATACTAAGAAAATGTACTAAACACCCAGAAAATATTGGCATCCTTGTTCTGTCGGTTCCAATGGTTTGCGTTAGAATTCTGAGTAACTTAAAGCGCACAGATGATGACTAAATTAGCAAAATAAATCAGTCAAGTTTACAATTTGGTCTTTAGCTTTACTCTTAAGATTCACGCAGTATGCTTAGAGCATTGGTCATGTAAAACATTACGACTTTAAAATACACTCTGTAAATTTGAATTAATTATTTTCACTGGCTAAAATGCAATCTGGCAAAATATCTGCAAAGTAATTTATAAAACATATCAACTGCCATCAAAGGAGCAATAATTATGATTTTCTCTTGGCTTTGGTTGAAACAATTTTCCAAAGGTATTTTACCCTTGCTTCCAGTTTCTGGAGTTGTTTCTTTCCACCCTTAAGAGCCAGATTCTCAGCTTCATCCAGACGGTGCTGCAGGTCCTTCACTGTAACCTCCAGGTTCTTCTTCATCCTCTCCAAATGAGCACTAGTGTCCTGCTCCTTCTTCAGCTCCTCTGCCATCATGGCAGCCTGCAGTTATCAGACATTATTTAAACAACCTTTTCCAACAAACTTTTTATGGCATGGCAATTTTCTGTTTGCTAGTCAATGCTGATTGGAGGGCAGGTTTAGACAGCAGTCTTTCATTGTACTGGCCCTACATGTAACAATCTTGTCGATTTGGGATCAAATCCAACTTTATTATTTACAGAAGAAGAAAACAAGTGATATAACTCACTCTGGAAAAGATGAGAAAATTAAGTAATGTACTACAGATAAAACAAAAGCATGACTCCTAAATTGCTCCAGGGGGATGTCCTTGGAGGAGAGAAACATGTTTTCAGTTGCACTTTCCGTGGTTAAATAAAGCTTAAAAAAACCGATGTGACTATGACTTACATCAGTGATGGCCTTCTTGGCTTTCTCCTCAGCATTTCTAGCTTCCTGGATGGTGTCATCCACTTCTCCTTGAATCTGGACGAGGTCAGCTTCCAGCTTCTTCTTCGTGTTGATAAGGCTGGTATTCTAAAAAAAAAAATGAGGCATTTCTCTGAAGGCGTGTTCTTGTGATGTAATCATTCTAGGGACTTTGCACCATGTGTGATAAAATCAGAAAAGGATGTCCTATGAGCTCACCTGAGAGTGCAGCAGTCCCACACGCTCACTTGCATCGACCAGCTCCTGCTCTGCCACTTTGCGGCCTCTCTCTGTCTGTTCCAGGGAAACCCTCAGTTCTTCAATCTCCGCCAGCATCAGGTTGTTCCTGCGCTCCACCATGGCAACCTGTTCCTTCATGTCCTCCTGTCCTCTGATTGCGTCATCAAGGTGCAGTTGGGCATCCTAACATAGGGATTGATTAAATTGATTGTGGGTGAAAGCCTGAACATGTGGAAGCTCAGTCATGGTTGGGATTTCAGAAAAATACCTTAAGCTGTCCTTGGACATTCCTCAGTTGCTTCTGGGCTTCTGCTGCCTGGCGATTGGCATGGCTCAACTGAATCTCCATCTCATTGAGATCTCCCTCCATCTTCTTCTTGACCCTAAGAGCATCATTCCTGCTTCTGACTTCAGCATCAAGAGTGGTCTGCATGGACTCAATCACCCTCTGGCTGTTCCTCTTGATCTGCTCCATCTCTTCATCTTTCTCTGCTAACTTCCTGTCAATTTCACCCTTGACCTGATTGAGCTCAAGCTGGATGCGAAGGATCTTGGACTCTTCATGCTCCAGTGCACCCTGAAAAAAAAAAAAAAAAATTATATAAACATGTAAAAACTCACTTTTTTTAACTTATAATGGACCGTCGTTTAAAATTAATAAAAAACAAAATGCCATATATAAATACGTAGATGTGCAATCCCTAACAATTAAATGTACATAATTATCTGTTATTTTTAATGCTTTGTGTAAGTATTTGCACCTCTGCTTCTTCCAGGGCAGCCTGGATTTCTGATTTCTCAGTCTCTGCAGTCTTCTTTGCCTTCTCCAGCTCATGAATGGTCTTTCCAGTCTCTCCAATTTGTTCAGTCAAGTCGGAAATCTCCTCTATAAGAATATTCATTTGAAAAAAAATATATAGCTATTCTTATAACATATTTTCCGGGGTTTTATACTGTATAACTATTTGAGCACATCCATGTCATGTACCTTGCCTTAATACCCGTTTACTTTATCTGTAAGTATTATGATAATAACAAATGTCTGGCAGTGAGAGTACATACGCTGCAGGTTCTTGTTCTCTCTCTTTAGGGTCTCCAGTTGGTCCAGAGCTTCCTCATAGGAATTCTTCATCTTGAAGAGCTCAGTGCTGAGGGAACGAGCCTCTTTCTGAGCCCCCTCCAGCTCTGCCTGGCTTTCCTCAAACTTCTGCTTCCATTCAGCCAGAACCTGGAAACATAATATAACTCAACCATTAGTACCATTTTCAGCTGGCTTTTATTTTAACACCACATGCTGACTTACAGTTATCAGTGACCTTTAAGTAATACTATATCAGATGTACCTTGTCAAAGTTCCTTTGTTTCTTGTCAAGGTTGGCAGCCAGGGCATTTGCTCTCTCCACATCAATCATGAGATCCTCCACTTCACCCTGCAGCCTCTGCTTGGTCTTCTCCAGAGAGGCACACTTGGAGTTCACAGCCTCAATGGACTCTTCTGCCTCCTGCAGACGCTGTGCAAGCTTCTTCCTGTTGAAAGAAACAATTTTATTTGATTCCCATGGCTTTTTCTGATTGTGGGAAAAAGCATTGTTTCTAATGGTTTTAAGAAATGGTTTAATTACTTGGCCTCCTCCAGCTCCTCAGTGCGCTGGATGGCATCAGTTTCATATTTGGACCTCCACTGAGCCACCTCACTATTGGCCTTAGACATTCCTCGTTGCAGCTCAGCCTTGGCCTCCTGCTCCTCCTCATACTGCTCCCTCAGCAGGTCACAGTCATGACGAGCTGATTGTAAACCATGGGCCAGGGCATTCTTGGCCTTAATGTCAATGCAAGACAGAAAATGCAAATTAATAATTGATGTAACAATGTTGTTGAATGAATGGTCTTGTCCTGCACATTTAACCTAAATGCCTTCCAGGTCCTCTTTTTTTGCTTTGCATTGTTTAATAAAGCAAGGAAATTAATTGTGCTATACGTGACTAATTTATTACCTTGACCTCCTCTTCAATGTGCCTCTTGAGCTCCTCAATCTGCTGCGTGTAGGCTTGTTTGCCTCTTGTAAGCTGGGAAACAAGAGCTTCTTTCTCCTCTAACTGGCGACTCAGTTCACCTAAGAAAATGAAAATATTTTGCATCTCCATCATACGTTTTACTTAAATTATGACAAAAAATTATCTAAATTTGATATATTTACCATTTTCAGTTTGCAGCCTTGCTTTGTGTGCACTTAAGTCGTTCAGCTGGCGAACATGTTCATCGTTCTTAGTTTTGACTTCACTCAGCTGATCCTCAAGGGTACGGCACATTTTCTCAAGGTTGCCCTGTTGAAAAATATCTTGTCATGTTCAGTGATCACAAAAAACACGTTCTTTCAGTAATGAGTGGAGCCAACCTCCTGTTTACCTTTGATTTGGCAACGGCCTCCATGTTGCTGGAGAGGTCATCAATCTCCATTTTGTATTCACTCTTCTCCTTCTCCAGTTTCTGCTTGACACGCTGAAGGTTATCGATCTGTTCTCCCAGCTCCGCCACACTGTCGGCCTGCTTCTTACGGAGAGCAGCAGCAGTGGCTTCATGCTGCAGGGTGGACTCTTCAAGATCACGGCGCAGCTTCTGGAACTCAGCTTCACGCTTCTTATTCATCTCAATCTGAGCAGCAGTTGCCCCACCTGCTTCTTCTAGCCTCTCACTGATCTCCTCAAGCTCCCTGGAGAGATCAGCCCTCTGCTTCTCAACCTTGGCCCGAGCAGCACGCTCTGCCTCGATTTCTTCCTCCAGCTCCTCAATACGAGCCTTTGATACACAGTCACATATGTTTAGAACATACAAGGCTCATTTAGTATTTGCACTACATGGAATTAGTAAGTTTTTTAGATACCTGGAGTTCTTTGATCTTTTTCTGGAGCTGAATACCCAAAGATTGTTCATCCTCAATCTTGCTGAGAAACTGGCTCATCTCAAAGTCCTTCCTGTTGAGAGGACGATGCACTAATTAAGAATGTTTGCATCTTTACTGTTAATGTGCTTTCACTGCATTCATTTAAATCCTCCCTTACTTCTTGATCTTTTCCTCTGATTGTTGCTTGTCATTTTCCAGGTCCATTATGGATTCCTGTGCCAGTTTCAGATCACCTTCAAGCTTTCTCTTGGCTCTCTCAAGGTCCATGCGAAGCTTCTTTTCCTGTTCCAGGGAGCCTTCCAACTAATGTAGGGAATACAAGATAACATTTCATGCAATATAAATCACATTTTGGTCTGGGCTCTGCAGAATGATTTAATTTATGTATGTTTTTAGACAAAAGGCTTTATTTTTTTACTTACATCATCTACTTGCTGCTCAAGCTTGGTCTTTGCTTTGGTCAGAGTGTTGACTTTGTCTTCTTCTGCCTGCAGATCATCCAGGGTCTGTTGGTGTGCCTCTTGGAGAGCTTTCTTCTCTTTGGTCAACTTAGCAATGCTTTCGTCCAGGGAGGCCATCTCCTCAGTCAGGTTCTTCACCTGAATTAATTAATTTTACACTATGTAAGGGAGATGTCGAGCCATCGGAAACACACACAAATACATTTATTAATCAAGTGCAAACCTTGTTTTCTGTGGCATGTTTCTCCTTCTCCACTTTAGCCAAAGTGAGCTCTAAGTCATCAATGTCTTTCTTCAGCTCAGAGCACTCGTCCTCTAGTTTCCTCTTCTTAGCAGTGAGCTCAGCATTGATTTCCTCCTCATCCTCCAGCCTCTCATTTGTCTCTTTGAGTTTTGCTTCAAGCTGAATTTTTGCCTTGATGAGTCCCTCACACCTTTCTTCAGCATCAGCAAGACTCTCAGTTTCCTTTAATCAAATGAAAATACAAAAATGAATTAAATTAAATTTTTCATAAGAAAACAGATTAATTTTTATTTTTTCTAACACAGTAAACTATAGCCTAGATGTAAAGAGATCAACTTACTGCAGCTACAGCCAACTGCAAATCGTTCTTTTCCTGCAACAGTGAGACCATTTTCTCCTCTAGCTCCTTCTTTTTGGCTAAGGCCTTTTCCAGATCCTCTTTGCACTTTGTGAACTCTTCCTTCATGTTGGCCATTTCCTTCTCAGCTTCAGCACTCTTGAGAAGTGGCTTTATCTTGAAGTAAAGTTTCATCCATGGCCAGTGCTTCACATTCATGAATGAGCGGATGTTGTATTGGATGGAATAAATGGACTCTCTGTGCCAAACATCATCATCATAGTTAAGTATTTCAATGAAAAAAACTGTGGCATTTTGTACTTGATACAAAGTAATTAGTTGATATATTATGCATACAACAAACAACTAATTCTGTCTTGATGCTCATCATTGACAGCTGTCTGGCTGAAATTAGATGAGGCACAGACATCCATTGAAACTAATGAGCAGTCTTGACCTGCTTTCAATCATTTTCTTTGATTTACAAGTTTTCCGATTATCACAATAAACCATTGGTTGTTGAACACAGCTTCCCTCTAGATGCAGTGTTGCCACAATTGAATAATTTTATTCACTTTGCAAAAAAGATAAAACTATTCTGGTAACTTTCTTGTTTGCTTTTAGTTCATCCAGCAATGCAGGTTATCTCATCTGTGCTATATGATTGTTCAAATTATGAAAAAGTTAATGAAGCTTAGCAGAGTGTATCTACAATTTTGAATAACCTTAATTGAAATGCACTTTGGAAGCATTTTATCTCATACCATAACGAGGAAAACTGGCTGCACTTGATAGTGTTGAGTGTTCTTGGAGTTCAGGTAATATCAAAAAAACTTACGAACAGATCAAGGTCATTCATCTGTTTCAAGCAATTTCTGTTCCTCTTCTATTTTCAGCTCACCAGCTGCCACTCATAGTCATATATTTCAGTGTTAAAAAATTATTTAATACTATTCTCAATTATTAGAACCATGTCATTACATGATCCACCCTAGCATTCATTTCACTTTCTAACAACAACAACGACATAAAACATGTTCTCATTTTCTGCATATTAATATATATATATATATTATATATATATATATATATATATATATATATATATGTGTACCTTCTTTCCATCATCTTGACAAACTCCCTTCTCATGAGGAAGCCACGGCAGAGAGCCTGAGTCATGGTAACCAGAACAGCCAGTTTCTCATCTCGCATCTCCTCCAGGAGACCCAGCAGACCAGCTTTAAAGAACACCTGGAGAACACATTTATATTCAATTTAATAAAAATGACAGTCAATGACCAGCTTTTAAAAACACCTAAAACAATGGAAACATGCAATTTAAGGCTGTAATTCTTGTATTTTGTGGTCATGTTAAATTACATGATACATTTAAATGAGCTGTGTCACAGTTACTGCACATCCTCGTAAATTACACCCCAAGAAAGCGATTCTGCTCAACTACAAGTCATAATTTGATTCCATTTTGCCAATCCGTCTTCATTTTTGCGTTGTATCTATATATTTTTGTCACTCAGGTATTATGCTTTCCACTTTCAGGATTATTCTGTGGAAATTTGAGGATTCAAAATGCCAATTTAGCCGTTTTGCTGAAGGCTATGAGAAATGTGAGCTTATTTGCGAACCTCGGATAAACATCACAGAAAAAGAATTTCTCCTCTTAATGGTTATCTACATAGCTAGCTAACGCCAAAGCATAGCTATGATAGTTACAAAGCTAACGTTATCTAGGAATTTGGCTAGTCATCTGATGAAGTTTTAAATGAAGTAGCCGGCTAAATAAATATTTAACCAACAATATTTGCAAGTGAAATAAAATGTTATCTGGCTATTGGTGTAGCTAGCAACGTAGGGTAGCCACAATAGCTACATAGCTAATGCTAGGTAGCCATTCAGTTCGTTTGATAATTTTCTTTAAATGAATTAAGAAAACATTTAGCTACCTGGCTAGCTAACTTCGCTAACAATGCTGCACATGAAACAAAAGGTTTTTGTGGATATCTGTACAGCTAGCTATAGCTTCATAGAGAATGTTGCAAGTAATTTGGCTAATTGATGATACTGTCTTAATTAAGCGAGTTAAGTTGATTGCTACTTAGCTAACAAAATTTGTATGTGAAATGAAGGATTATTGTGGAGATCTGCGTTTGTCCACTACTTTTACTTCATATTTGGTTGCAGCTTCGAAATCATTCACCACATAAACTGCAGTAATCCTGACACAGCTCCTTTAAGAAGCCCGTTATTGAAGAACTGCCACAGCATAGACCATGAATACCAGGAATTTTGCAGTTTTTCAAGTCTTTTACCTTAGTGTGGCCAAACTTGTACTGAGTGTGGTCCACATCAATGGAGCCCAGGAGCTTCTCAGAAGCTTTCTTGTTGTCAATAAACTGACCCTCAGGGATGACACTCGCATTCAATACTTTGTATCTAAAAGAAAACACAGTAGTTTTTGACAGGAAATGTTTTAATTAAGTCTTTTGGCTTCACGGCTTGTAATGGATTGATTACTTAGTTCTGTATTCACACGTACTAATGGATATAATTACAAATGTTTCTTTTCAACATCATCAATGTCTGTAATTATTGCCCATTTGTTTAGTGGATTAGTTGAGATTACTTAACAAATTTAAGTAAATCAAAAAACTCATGACTGGAATATAAAATTAATACCGCTCACAGGGCCAGGGCCACTGTAATCTATACTCAAATATATATTACCTCTGCTTGAAGTCACCATAGAGGATTCTGCTGGGGAAACCCTTTCTGCAAATTCTGATACCTTCCAGCACACCATTGCACCTCAGCTGGTGGATAACCAACTCGTTCTCCATAAGACCTAAAACAATGAAGATTTTTTTTTTTCAATATCCAGAAGAATACAGTTATATAAACTAATGCAGGACATGGTGCCTGAATACACATCTGTTAATTCACACGTGCTGTTGTTCAGTTTCTTTAATTTTTCACTGGCAAGTTCAGTAGATGTTTTTTTTATTTTTTTCAGATTTAGTTCCTATCATACATTTATGCACTTGCACATTTATTTGATGCACAAGGCCGAAAATACAGTCCTTACCTGGTGTCTTTGTTTCATTAGGAATCAAGCACCGCACAAAATGTGGATGAGTGCTCCTCAGGTTGGTCATCAGCTTGCCCAAGTTCTCCTGTGGGATGGGGGGGAGTATAATGGTAACGTTTAGAATGAGGAAAAGGTGGATATCTGCTCATTTTTGTACTGCAATGCTGTATTTTGCAGTATTTGTTTTTTTCAATTCTGTTCCCCAATTTTTATGCCTAATTTGAAATATCTAATTATATTTTATTGATGCCAATGGTATTGATCACTTTTGCAACCTCTGGCATTGGCTTGGGAGGGCACATACAAGCAAGAGCTCTCTTTCACATTGGTTTATGTCAGCCACTGTTTCTATCATACTGCTCTGTACGAGCTATAATTTTTACATGCATCAGTTTGAGGAAAACAAGTTTGGCACTGGGATAGTTTAGATTCACCATTTACAAGGATAACCAATCAACAGCCACTATAGCCTTTTCTTGATTCAAGGTGTTGTTCCATTGTGGCATGGTTTCATTTGTATTAATATTTCAGTAAGTTTTAACATACCCTGAAAAGAGCAGACACAGTCTGGAAGGAGCCACCCTTCTTCTTGCCTGCCTTTTTACCACCACCTTTTGCCTCTGGTTAGACCAAACAAAATTAGATTCTGGCATTGAAGTCAAAACAGTTCATTGTGCTAATATTTTTAAAGAAAAAAATAATCTGTTCAATTGTCTAGATTATCACTTTTTGATTAGAGACTTAGAATTACGTTCATGCGTAGGATTTTATAAAGCATCCATTGCTGGCTACGTTCCATTTTCCTGAATCATCCAAACAAAATAGATACGATATATTGCCATTTTTTTCCATTTAAAGCCACTGAATTTTAGCTAAATGAATTGTGCCAGTCTACTCAGGAGATTGTAACAGTGATATGAATCAGTAAAGCCATACCATCTGCACCGGCATGAGCGGCATACAGGTGAGCCAGCAGTTTCATTGAAGATTTCTGGTAGAGCTGCACCACTGAGTCATTTAGGGGGTCCTTGTTTTTGTCCAGCCAGCCATTGATGTTGTAGTCGACAGTGCCAGCGTAGTGCACCAGGGAGAAGTGGGCCTCGGCCTTGCCTTTGGCGGGCCTGGGCTTCTGGAAGGCAGCAGCTTTGCCAAGATGTTGGTCAAAGAGCTTGTTTTTGAAGGTAGTGTCTGAGGCTTTGGGGAACATACACTCCTCTTCAAGGATGGAGAAGATGCCCATTGGCTGGTGAAGGTGAAATATTTTACACAAAGTAACATCGGGGTTATCACTGGACAATTTTATTTTGTTGATAATAAAGCATATTGCACTTACCTTCTCAATAAGCTCAATGCAGGCAGCCAAATCCATACCGAAATCAATGAACTCCCATTCAATTCCTTCTTTCTTGTACTCCTCTTGTTCCAGTACAAACATGTGGTGGTTGAAAAACTGTTGCAGTTTCTCATTGGTGAAGTTGATACACAGCTGCTCCAAGGTATTGAACTGAAATTAGGAAAGTATTAAATCTGTTAGAAAAATATGCTATGCTCACTTAGCTAAAATGATCTTTCATTGAATGGAGGCTTCAGGATATTTCATTGGGCTCCTCCACTCACATCAAAGATTTCAAATCCAGCGATATCCAGGACACCAATGAAGTAATTTCTTTGTTGCTTTGTGTCCAACATCTCATTGATGCGAACAACCATCCACAAGAACATTTTCTCATAGACAGATTTGCACAGGGCCATAACAGAGTTGTTGACCTATGGACAAATGGGGGGGAAAATGTGATATGATATGATTTTTACAATATAAATAAAATATGATATTTATGAACTCTGAAAAATATCACACTTATTACTGTAGATTAGTCATTATGATATGATCCATTTCCATTTGGTGAATAGAATTTTAAACTGAGATACATTACCAAGGTACATTACATTACTTAAAATATTGCCAGAATGATAACATCATTATGCCAAGCTTAATGCACTGTAAAATGTAGAATGTTGCTATAAAGTGAATTATAATATGAGAACATTGCACAATATAATTTGAACTGAGATGCGTTACCTGTGGTACAGTTTGACCCTTGGTCACAAACTCGTTTCCGACCTTCACTCTGGGGTAACACAGAGCTTTCAGCAGGTCAGCTGAGTTCAAGCCCATGAGGTAAGAAATTTTATCTGCCACTGTAAAGGAAGGGAGTCAAATTTTGATCGAACATCATGACATGAAAATTACTCAGGGAGTAATTCAGCGGCACTTGCATTTAATTTGGTCAATAAAGAACTCTTGTGCTATGCTTACCCTCAGTGCCATCAGGTTCGGCCTGCTCCTCGCGCTGCTTTTGCTTAAATTTCATGTTGCCATGATGCATAACAGCACCAGTCAGCTTGTAGATGCCGATCTTCTCCTCAGCATTGAAGCCCAAGATATCAATAGCTGTCTGCAATGAAAACAAAAACGTTTGTCCCTATTTATCAACATCCACAAGAATTGCAGGGTCTGTGTTAAAACAAACATCAGCATTGAATCCTAAAATGTCAATGGCAGTCTGAAATACAAAAAAAAAATATTCATCAGAATTTGAGTGATTTGGGATTTTTTATCATAATTACCAATGCGAGAATGAATTTCATCAACATTGTCCTTTAAGTTTGACTCGTGTCACTGCAGTGTTGACACATTTGAGCCAACGTTCTCAAGAATTGTTCCGCTAGTGAAATAATTCCCAAAAACCTGCATTTAATTTTAGTGCGGGATTTGAATTTTACCAACAGAATGCAAAAACAATTACATCACACACATATCCAGTTATAAAGATAGCATTGCTAAAATGTCTCCTTTGGAATTCTAAACACTCTGTTTTTGCTATCCAAGCAATGATTGAATGCATCTGTTAGGAATTTTCTGCAAGTCGAAGAAATGGCAATGACAGGAATGAAATGAGACCTGGATCTTTCATGAGGGGTGTCAGCCTGCTCAGAATTCAAGGCAAATGAGCAATAACTCTCTAAGTATCTGCAAAGTAACTGATGTTTCATCAATGCAGAGCATTTTCTGTTTGGTTAGTGAAGAAAGAACACTTACATCCGTGGCCAGGAACTCCTCTACATCATTAATACTTTTCACAGTGATTTCTCCTTGGCTGATCATATGGTAGTCATATGGATTGGTAGTAATGAGAAGAGCCTCTGTTAGGGAAAATAACCTGTTAAAAAGAATTTTCTTGAAATGATCATATTCACAAGATTAGGATCAATTTTGTGGATTCATACCAATCAGTTCAGGTTTGTGGCCTGTCATGAGCTGGTAGAAGATGTGGTAGCTGCGCTCAGCTGACAGCTGGAATGTTACTCTTGACTTTTCCAGCAAATCTGGAGGAATAAAATAACATTTTCTAGAATAAATTTTTTGAATCCCTGAATACACTGAAAACAGTCAATCAGGCAGATACTTACAGGTTTCAATATCTGCAGAGGCCAGTTTTCCTGTTGTGCCAAAGTGGATTCTGATGAACTTTCCCTAAACAATTTAAAACATGATAATTAATGACTATATTATTAAACACTGCTTTATTTGTGTACTGGTAATGTTAGGATACATGAATTTTATATTAAACTTACAAAACGGGAGGAGTTGTCATTCCTCACAGTCTTGGCATTACCATAAGCCTCCAGCAAGGGGTTCGCTGCAATGATTTGATCCTCCAGTGAACCCTGCAATGGACCCCGGACACTAAACATAACATGCTACAGTAGATAATGTTTGTAATATATGTGCACAGTTCTTGAGACTCCCTCTGACCTGCATTTTGCCTGGTGTTGGTTCTGCTTTCTTTTGTCCAGCCACTGCGATTGTCGCAAAGTACTGAATGACACGTTTCGTGTTCACAGTCTTCCCAGCACCAGATTCTCCACTGTCGGTGAACACAGAAAACATTGAATGTGATATTTAAAATCCAAATTAAAGATTTCTAAACAGAAGAATTTAAGTACTCATCCCAAAGAAAATTAAGTCAAATGAAAAATATGCATTAGAACTCTTTCAGTTGAATTATTTTCTTTTTTAAATCACGCATTCATGGCCATGCACAGGATACATACGTAATCAAGATGGACTGGTTTTCACGATCTGCAAAAAAGAGTGAATGAAAATATATTAGACATAAAATATGTCAAAGTCCATGCAGAATTTGACTTTTGATAATTGCATTCGTAAAATCAATGTCCTCTTATCGTATGTAATTAATCCATTACCGAGCAGAGGTAAACTGACCTTCCCAAATAAGAAATTACCTTACTTACTTACTTTAAAATTTTCTTTTTCCCATCTTGTTGTGAACTGACAGGATTTAATTTGCATTCTGGGGGCCAGTAGCTTGTATTTCATGCCAGAGAGATTAAAACATCTGTCTTCAGGATTTATTATTATCATTCTCAAAATGGGAATGTTTTGCTTTATCTGCCAAGACATGCTTGTCTCCATCACCTGATCATCAGTATTTTCGCATTCAGTAGCACAAAGTCAAGAGTTCTCAGCAAACCTTGTTGAACAAATCCATTCCTGAACGTGTCAATAACATAATTTTTCCAACCATGAAAATCACCGCAGGTATTGCGCTAGAATTCATTGTATATATTTGCATGACTGTTTATCAGATGTTTTCTGGGAAAAAAAAATATTAACTAAGTTTATTGCTCTGTGGTAATTTTTTCCCTTAAAGCGAAACATACTAATGTCAGTAGGGGAATTGGAACAACTTGCGCAAGTCAATATTCTTACCAGTGAGCATGAACTGATAGGCATTGTCAGAGATGGAGAAGATGTGGGGCGGGGCCTCAATCCTCTTTTTGCCTCTGTATCCTACCACAACAACAGCGTCGTACACTGGGAGCCACTTGTAGGGGTTCACAGTGACGCAAAACAGCCCAGAGTAGGTCTGAAGTTGTGAAAGAAGATGCATCATGTTATTGAGAAATAGCCATTTGACATTAAATTAATTGGATTTTGGAATGAGTAGAAGGGTTTGGAAACTCACATAGATCATCCATGCTGCATAACGCTCTTTGAGGTTATACAGCACACAGGGCTCATTGAGGTGGGTCATCATGGCCATGTCCTCAATCTTGTCAAACTTGGGAGGATTCATTGGGAAGACTTCATCCTCCTTGACTGTTACTTTCTGCAAAGCAAAGAATGTAAGCTGTGGGTAGGCAGTCATTTTCTGTAGTTTGGGACTGTGTTTCAGGACTAAAAGCTCCCTCTGAATAATGTAAAATTTGTAGTTTAGAAGGATAATGCTTGGGAGCATTGAGAATGAATCCTATATGAATATCTATTGTGGTCATACTGCTGTACCTGCTCTCAAACCCTACACCAAAGTGATAGTGCTGTATACGAGTGATTAGTAGTGATAATGATAATGATAATGATAAATATCATGATATCTGTACGTACTTGCCCCCCTTTCAAATGTTCAACGGTGGCTTTGCCCCCCTCTCTGCTTATGAGTTTCCCTTTGACGAACATCTCTTTGGCATCAATGACAAAGTAAGCTGTTTTGGCATCAAAGGGTGTGTTCTGAGCCTCAATCCTCTCCCTCTCTGGCTTCCGGAGGTAAACGGCCGCCGGGCCAAAACACTCCATCTCCGCGTCTGTACTCATGATGGCACTTTACTGAGGGGAAATAAAGAAAGTATAAGTGTCAGCTGAATACAACAGAAAAAATACATCAAAAGACAACCTTCCAAATTCATTATAGGAGATTGCTATGCTTTTTTCTGGTTTTGTTTATTTCACTAAGACCTCAACAGAAAAGCACGCTCTGAAAACCTCTTCTGAATTTTTTTTCCTATGTATACCACATCTTTTTTGAACATTTTTTTCTTTCATCTCTGGCATAAAGTGAGTTGAAACCATTTTTATGGGAAAATTGCACAAATTTTACTTCATACTGATGAATTCTAAAATTAGAGACTTGAGTCACTATGGGGAAGAACTGTTTACAATCCTGTTGATTTTGGGATAGGTAGGGGTGGGGGGTGGTTGGGGGTGGAGTTCTGAAAGCAGCTGTCTATATTTAAGCCTACCTCCTTTGATGCCAAGAGAGAAAAGTGGTTGCTGATGGTCTCTGAATGCTGAAAAATAGAAACTTTGTATTAAAAGTTTATAGTTTTCTTTCAGTAGAAAGAAAGCAATGTTTTGAGGGTTTTTTAAGAACACTGAGCAAAAGTTGTGTTAAAAGTATTTTTGTTTGACAAATGTGGAACTAAAGAATTCTGATGGATCTTTGTTTTCTTTTCAGTCTTGAATTACAAAGAAAATTATAAAATTCCACACAAAACATCTTGTTTGGTCTCAAGTATTGTAAATCTGGAGCCTGTTCCAATATTACAGCGATCCACACTCACCTTACAGGGTGCCAGTCAGTCCCTGGGGGTATGAGGGTGGCATCTTTTATAGAGAGAGATTTGTCTTCACTCAGCAGAACAGAACTCCTTTATTTGGTCATGCATATTTACCCTCTTATTAGTTACCAAGTGCAAATAGCAGTAGCCGAGCTATTATTTTTATCTTGAAAATCGTTTTTTTTTTTTTACATCAAAATGTTTTAATGAAGTAACATACTAAATTGGGCAGAAAGTGGCAAGCTTGAAACATTTATGCGAGCTATGCTGTATTTTATCTATCAGAATATTTTCATTCCACCTAAACTGATCTGTTTTGGTGAGATATATCACCATGTCTTTGTGAAGAAGTAGCAGGTTGTATACACTTTGTTTGAGAAATATATTTTCATGACTTTTGAGATTTTTTGTCATAACTGAAACTTTTTATCATAGTAAAATAATACTACTATTTTAATTTATTAAAAATGTTCTTATGTGTCAGTTAATGGAACATGCTGGAAACTACCAAAGACTGGAGTAGTGCGGCTTTAAATGCCCGTGAAGAGAGATAAGTGTAGTTCAGCCTTGCAGAAATACTTAAATACGACAGATATAATCCTAGGTATCTCCAGTGCTTTAATGTGATAGTACTGGGAGTAACTTTGGTTATTACAGCAACACTCAACAAACAATAAAACCTCAAAAAATGGATTTCCATGTATTACCAAAAACACAAATCCAAAAATATTTCCCATTAAATTATTTTTAAAATTGTGAAATAATTACTCCTAATCTGGGCACTGTGTTTCAGAAAAATGATTCAGCCATATTGTGGCATAATTGAATATTGTACAGCCAACTGTATGCAATACCATTGTGTCCTTTTCTCTGCTAAATTTGGTATGCCCATTTTTATTTATCAGTGTTTACTGCCCCTGCTTGTGTCAGTTGCTGGTGCCAAATTTGGTAATATGGCTCGTTGCAGGTGTTAGGGGAGGCGTAGTCACCTTGGCTGACTCAAACCCTACCGTCCTAAGGCAGTGCTTGGACCGACTGTTGTCTTGTCTTGCAAGACTGCCAGTCTGGACACCAGCGCAAAACAATTTCATGATGATTTTTTTTTTTTAAGAGTAAAATATATTTAAATTAACTATGTTGAGTGAGCAAGCATCAAAGCTCTATCAGAAATATGCAATCTGTGCTAGGTTGTATCAGGTATGAATTGTCCGCCCCTGTTTGTTTCTGTCAGTTATTGAGGATATAATCCTAATTTAACTCACAGAAGCAGGTGAGATTGCTTAATTTTACAATGGCAGAATTCCCTTCTGGAGAAAGCATACCTCCTTCCAAATTCTGAGGTGTAGATACATGAACTCTAATGAACTCATTTAGTATTGATTACTTACAGTGTAATATCATAGATTAAAACAAAATATCAATACATATATAAAATAATGAATATTTTGCATGCAAGACCATGTGACATAAAGTACAGACATTTTCTGACTCTTACGTGGATACAATGGATTCTGGCACAGCTGAGAAGCCTAGTTTAGCTGTGGAGAAGCAGCGAAATGTCACTGGTGTACTATTGCACCACTTTAACATGTCTTAAATTTCTACCATGATATAAAACAGAGTGCAAGTTTCAGACATGATTTACAACACTGTGCCATCTCACAGCAGTGCAGAGATTATGGCAGAATTGGAGACTCAACAAAAATGTACCCATCTGATGCTCTGAGTCCATTGCTTAAGAGTCAATGCATGGATGGACCATGCAAAACCTGCAAAAAGTGATAACCTGTGAGTAAATGGATTTTCTTCAAATTCCTACCATAGACTTGTCCTGGGCTAGAATGAGGGCAGGTAAAACCTTTCGGTGAATAATCATTCTGTTCAGGGGTAAGGGGCAATTAACCGTTCCAATGCATTTCCAATGCAAATTTTTATGAAATTGACGAACTTTGCCAATTATTGGCACAATACTTGACAATCAAGACAGACTTTGCTTATAGGTAAACTGCAGCAGACATCCTAGGCTTTCTATAAAAAATATAAAATGTTGCATACTTCAAGGCATTATGGGTATATTAATCCCTTAAAAAAGGTTAACCCCTCAAAATCATAAAATTATGCCATATTTACATGCTAATATCTCAACTGCCACAGGGAGTTGGGCGACGATTTTCCCAGAAGAGCAAGTCCAAGGGTCATTTGATCATTACTAAAAAAAAAAAAATTTCTGGGCGCTCATTTAGGTTTTGATATGGAGCACTTTGATTGACCCCATGTCCTTATACTTGTCCACAAGCCATAATACCATGTTTTGTGGCTGGATATGACTGTAGATTACTTAAAAATGCCTGCTAGCCCATAAGGAGGCAAGTCGAGGTCATCCCCCATCTAAACAGTCCCACCACCACCTCGCACCTGCTTCTCAACTGGCTCCACGGCAGCAGCAGTGTTGGACAGCCCCTCCCATTGGGTTACAGGACTCCCAGATTTTTCGTCCCCTAATGATAAAAAAAATGTGCCATCATTGCTGACAGACAGATGGACGAACAGACGAGGGACAGGGTTAGGGTTAGAGATAGGGATAGAGATAGTGCTATAATGCAAAAAGAGGGCAAAGCATTATTGGGGATGAACCATCCAGGGATGAAGAGTCCAGGGACAAAAAGTTTATGGGGACGAAAAGTCCACGGGAACGAAGAGTCCGGGGACAAAAATTCCTCGGGGATGCAAAGACCGGGGACAAAAAGTCTGGGGAAGAAAAATTCAGGGACGAAAACTCCAAGGACAAAAAGTCCGGGGAAGAAGAGTCCTAGAGCCCTGTTATTGACACTTGACACACATTCCGAACAGATAGTTTCAAAATGGCAGCGGGGAGTGATGAATCCCAGGTCACTATGCAATAAAATGCGGGTTTTTCAATGTCTCTCCTGCCATTGCATGCGGTGTAATGAATTGCTTTGAGAAAGTGTGACAAGTCCATTCAAAGCCATCGTTAGGGGCTGAAAGTTCCTCTTAGAGGAGAACATGGAGAGATGGGCTCACGACTGCCGCTGGAGAAGGAGTGTGACGACATTGCACTGTGTGCTGGGCTATTCCATGTTGTTGACAAGGACATCACTATCTGTCCAGCACACAGATACAAGCTTGGCCTTGACTGGAAGCCGTCGCGGAAGTGCCAGCACCCCTTCCACTATTCAAGTCATCGGCCGCATCAATGCATTGATGCAGCCACATTGTTATCCCATAGGCACAAAGTAGCCTGATCAACCACAAGGTCTATGAGAAGAGTAGAGACTGGAAGGAAGGAAAACCCTGGGGCGGTGGCTAAGAAAATCAAAGCCCGTTCTGTGAAAGAGGACTGGCTAACTACTTAGCAGGCTTCAAGCTACTTCTCCCATCTCTGTCCAATAGAAGTGTGGCCACTTGACCAAGGATAATACTGATACTCCTTTAGATGACCAGCACCTGTTAGCCTCCTCCATGACAGCAAGATTGCGACTGCGGGCAAAGGTCATCGAACAGGTGGATCTGTGAACTCTTAGTAATTCTGGAAGAGTTCACATGGATTCTGTATCATGTATCATATTGGCTGACAACGTGGATACTTCAGTTGTCTAGTAAAGCTTTGTTCATTCTTGATGTGATTGTCTATGGTACTATTATCATGATTATTGGCTGAACCTGGGCATACTAGCATCATCCTTTTTTGTGGAATTACAGGACCTGTCGGGCCCAACACTGCTTTATATATTTGATCCTAAATATTTTGAAATGCAGAAAAATTTCAACAGGTTGTTTGGTCTTTTTGTTCTTCACTTCCTAATGCTGGCTTCTCTGGTAGTTGCTGTCATTCATGGCCAGTCATTCTTGAACTGCTGGGTAATAGATAGTGGCACCACTCCTGCTAACTTGGTTAAGTCCAAGACTGCCTCATTACTGGACTCTCTAGACTCTATTTTGACAAGACCTAAAGTTTGAAACAAGCAGAAACAAAGTGTTCAGGTCTATATTGGGTTGTTGCCAATCTGTTCATAGAGAAAGTAATTAGTCAAAGACAGTCTGTGCCATATGAAAGATTTACGGAATATTAGATTGTGCATGGAAAAATGCCTGACACGCCCCTTTCCCAGGGAAACGGACATATTTATGGTAGAATACCCTTAGTTTTCATGTGTTGGCATTATAATTGAATGAATAAGGCCAGGGCAGATGAAATAACATTGGCAGTGTTGCTTATTTAGTGTACAGGTTTGTAGTTCCAGATACAGCATAAAGGTGGCAGCACTGCAAAACGATGAAATATTCTCCTCATTTCTGGTGCTACTATGAAGTACGGAGTTGAGCGCCCAGATTTTTTATCGCTGATTATGAAAGAGCAAGTAATTAGCCACCATTTCCACCATGATTTGTAGTTTCTATCCCTGTGGCGGATGACTTATAAGCTGTCGAATAGACCTACACACAATTCCAAATTTTGGGGCGGGGGAAATATGTTGACACATAACTGGCACATTTGGAAATATTTTTTGATAATTCTCGTCAGTTTGGTAGGCCATCCTATGGGCAACATTCACACAAAGGGGCAATGTTGAAAGTTTAGCCGTTTTATGTGGAAGATGACCCAAATTAACCCCTTGAAAATCCTTCAAAAATGGTCCAAAATTCATTTTTTGGTGATTACTCCAACAAAACCAAATGGATGACGCTCATATTGTAGGTTCATTTATAACTTGGCAAGGTGCATGAGTATACCAAATATTGGCAAAATCGGCTGACCCCGGGTTATCACCCTTTGCATGGTCTATCCATGCAATGACACTTAAAACCCAAGCAACAAAAGCATTTTTTTCCTCATGGGCTTGAACACAATAAAAAGTTTTTTTTTTCCCCAATCTTAAATGAGAGTCTTGTATCAGAGAGTATATGATACACTGGACTTCAGTCCATATTTTTCCTTGTCGGGAACGTACAAAAACAAAAAAAAATTGCCCTCTATCCTGCTGTTATTCATTCTTTTGAGCTAACAGTGGTTGCTGTACTTTTCCTTATCCTCCTCATCCTTAACTCATAAAACTATAACTTTCAGTCATCAATCTTCATTTATCTGTATCTACCCACACATTCCTTGTTTTTTTTTTTCTATTAACAAAAGCTGAAGTTGAAGCTATGGTTTTGGTTGCGGCAAAAATAAGTTTCGATCAAAATATGAAGAGTTTGTGTCCAACAAGCTATAAGTGCCAAAATTACAAAAATTGAGATAATACCATGAGCGATAACCCTGTCTTTCATACACATGGTGCAAAAATCCGTTTTTATAAATTCAGACAATAAGGTGTATTTTTTATGGTCAAAGTTTGTGTTTTTATGTAAAATGCAATAGGCCCCAACAAAGAAAAGGCTGATTTACTCAAAATGAGTAAAATAGATATATTGCGTTTTGGAAACAAACTCTTCATATCTTTCCTGATGCATGCTTTGGAGGAGCAGTCTGAGATTTAGTTCTTTTCCAAATCACATACCATGCTGAGAAAAAGTACTTGCCCCATTTATGATTTTTTTCTATTTTTGCTTATTTGTCACATTTAAATGTTTCAGATCATCCAACTAAATTTTTATAAGACAAAAATGATGTGAGTGATCACAAAATGCAGCTTTTAAATGATCATTTCATTTATTAAAGGTAAAGAGTCATACAAAACCTCTGTCACTCATGTTAAACAGTAACTGCCCCCCTGAGCTCAATAAACTGGTTTTGCCACCCTTGGCAGTGTAAGGTCACTCCTCCAGCTGTCAAGCTCACCAGTCTATTAAGACCCGGACTGCATTCTCAGCTCCATAATCATTACCTTCACCTGTTTGTCATTACCTCTATGCAGTAGACTTGTGCTATTTAAGATCGAGATTCACACATAATCTTTGCGAAGTCTCGTAGCCACATGCCTGTGTTGTATCTCTAGTGTTGTATGGACTTATTCCTCGCGTATCGCGTGTATTTATTCTAACTCTTGAATTTATTGCTGTTTATTGTTTATATCAGCACTTTATCAATATTATTGAAGGAACGTCGTTTCCTATTTTCTTTTCCTATTTGTTAGACATTGTTACTGTAGCTCAGTGGTGATCAATCCTGGTCCTGGAGAGCCCCAGTGTCTGCTGGTTTTTGATGTTACTCAGCACTTAATTGATGAATTAAAGCAGTTGATTACACGCTTGACTCATCTCACCTGGTGTCTTAGGTTTAGATAGGGTGGAGAAAACCAAACTCAGCACACCCTCTGGCTCTCCAGGACCAGGGCTTTCTACCCCTGCCCTATGAACTTTTATCTTTACTTTGTACTTCTACTTTGTCTGCATTACAACTATGCTAAATGTCCAACCACTGCTGTCACAACCTGCATGTCTGCTTAATTGGCTCTAAGAGTCTTTTGGGTGGTTCCTGGTAATTGATTGATTGGCTTATTATTCCCTTAGTGCAGTACTATAGCTAACCCTGGTCCTGGAAAGCCACAGGGTGCGCTGAGTTTGGTTTTCTCCACCCTATCTAAACCTAAGACACCAGGTGAGATGAGTTTAGCGTGTAATCAACTGCTTTAATTCATCAATTAAGTGCTGAGTAACATGAAAAACCAGCAGACAATGGGGCTCTCCAGGACCAGGGTTGACTACCACTGCTGTAGCTAAAGTCCAGTCTCTGTATTACTAGTAGCGCGATTCAGGAACCTGATTTCCTTTGTTGTTTTGTATTGCTTCTTGTGTGCCTTCCTGCTGCGCAGTAGGCATAATAAATACAACCAAGTCCATCGTTGCACCTGAGTCCAGTCCTCAACTGCCTGTCCTCTGTGCACATCACCTGTGTGTGAAGCACAACCCTCACAGCAGCAACAACTGCAATTACACTTTTGCAATTACTGGCAATGATTCCTAAATCATTGTGGATGAGTTTTTACAAGTGTTTTAATTCAGCCACATTTAAGGGTTTTTTGAGCATTGTTATGTATGAGTATTTTATGTACAGCATTGTATATCATTTGTAAATGGAGATTTGTTTCATGCTGTTTTTGCTGCCTTGCTGGTCAGCTATTTATTTTGTTCTTCAGCACCCTTTGGTGGTGTGTCTGTAGCAAAACATCTGATGTAATATCACTTCTTTGTAATAGACTAGTGCTTTCTAGAAGCCTCTGGCATCTTCCTGCCTGGAGGGGGCGGGATTACCCAGGAATCCTGTAGATCTTTCCAGAATATTGCTAGTCTATATAAATGCTGTGATTTTGGTCAGTGGGAGCAGAGTTTTTGTTTTGGCAACAGAGTTACATAGTAGCATTAGAGTGTTATTAGAGGATTGAACAGTGGATTATTTGTAGAAGTTTTTTTTTTATCAGTGAAGAATAAATTTGTTTCAGTTGTCATTGCTGGTTTTCTTTGTTGTGATTTTTAAGTCATAACAGTATGAACTACCTGCTTAAGGTCATGCCACAGCATCTCCGCTGGGTAAACAGGAAGGACTTTGGCAAGGCCACTTTGAAACCTTCATTTTGTTTCTTCTGAGCATTTAAGAGGTGGACCTTAATTTTGTTTGTGTGCTTTGGGCATTTTACTGCTGCATAACCACAAACTGATGGGCGAATACTCTCCCACTGGATTTTCTGGTAGAGAGCAAAATTTATGGTTCCATCAACAAAGGCAAGTTGCTGAGCTCCTAAAGCAGCAAAGCAGCCCCATATCATCACACTAACTCCACTGTTTGTTGGTGTGATGTTGTCACTGTGGAATTCTGTGTTAGCTTTAACCAGATGCAATGGGTCCCGTGTCTTCCAAAATGTTCCACTTCTGACTTATTAGTCCATAGAACATTATTCTAAAAGTCTTAGAGGTCACCAGTCGGTTTTTTTGGCAAATGTGAGATGTGCTTTTATGATCTTTTGGTTGGAAGTGATTTTTGCCTTGCAGTTCCCCCATGGATGCCTTTTCGGCCCAGTCTCTCCTTATTTGTGGAACTGTGAACACTGAGCTCAACTGCGGTGAGTGAGGTCTGCAGTTCTTTAGATATTAGTCTGTGTTCATTTATGCCCTCCTGGATGAGTTAATGATGCGCTCTTGGGGGAATTTTTGTTGGCTGGCCACTCCTGGGATGGTTCACCACTGCTATATTTTTTTTTTTATTTGTAGATAATGGCTCTCACTGTGGTTAGCCCTACAGCCTTGGAAATGGCTTTGTAACCCTTTCCATACTGACAGATACAGCAACTTTGTTTCTTACCGGATCTTGAATTTCCTTAGATCGTGGTATCATGTGCTGCTTTTTGCCTACTTCACATTGGCAGACAGGTTCCATTTATAAGTAATGTTTATCATTTATTTATAGGTGATGTTTAGATTTAACTGGGCTGGCAGTGGTCATGCTTGGGTTTGTCTGGTGAATTTGAACCCATTTATCAATTTAATTGTTTGATTTGGTAACTTAGGGGCAATTACTTTTTCACATACGGCCAGGTTGGGTTGGATAGCATTGTTCCCTCAATAAATGAAATCATAATTTAAAAAATTTAAAAACTGTATTTTGTGTTTACACAGGTTATCTTTGTCTAATATTAAAGTCTAATATTAGTTTGATAATCTGAAACATTTACTTGTTACAAATATGCAGAAATGGAAGAAATAGGGAAGGAGGCAAATACTTTTTCTCGCACTTTAGTTGTGGATCAAAAGGTTTTGTACCTTGCACTGGTTTGGTACTACTAAGTACATTCACTCAAGTGTTCTTCAGCCCAACCAGGCCTTCCTTAGGCAACCCTGTGAGTACTGATTTGTGTCATCACAAAGGGCCTGGAATGCCCAGGAAAACCTGTATCATTGAGGACTGAAGAAGTCTTATGGTACAAACACACTGCAGTGGTACGGCGCAATTCAAAATCGCTGACGCTCATTGCCGCCGGCCGCTTATGGGCGCTTCCACTAGGTGTACGCCCAACTCTGGAATACTGGAAGGAGTGGACTGATTATAACTGCAAGCACACATTTAAATGCAATGCATAGCAAAGGCGACATTAAAACAACCTACCATTTAGTAGACATTATACAGTGAGAATAAAACCTCAAACTTTGCAAATACAACGAGCTAAACCGTAGTTGGCTTAGTAACAATGTCATATGTACCCATATGGTAAAAGTACCACAAACAACCTCCACTTTTTTTTTTTTTTTTTTTTTTTGCCAGAATTTTAAAAGGGGGCACAAATATTTTTTGGGGGGTTTTATTAGTGAGAAGTGGGTTTTGAATCATGTGGGAACAATTTTAAAAGGAAGGGGCAGATGCGGCGCGAAAATGAGTAAAAATCAGACGGGTTATAATGCCACGACTAATGAAAGTTCAACGAGAACATGCGATTGGGATGCTACAGGCCGGAAGTCGGGTAGATAGAGTTTCCCGTCAATTCGGCGGGCATTCTGTGACAATTAGTCGCCTCAGAGCCAGGTTTAATGCCACTGGACACACGGCTGATCGCCCCAGATCTGGTTGGCCACGTGTTACGACTCCAGCGTCTGACTGTAGTATCACGACCGACCGTCTGCTAAACACCAAACCAACCTTGATTTCTTTAATGGCTGGTAAAATTGAGAGGCCAAGTACAGCGGCCAGAGAGAGAACGAGCAGTACGGACGCAATACAAACACAGAGAATTATACAGACCACCAGAAAGTACTCGCGCTTCCAAAGGACGTATAATAGTCTGAAAAAATGGAAGCAACGCGAGAGAGAAAAAAAGTAGAAAAGGGAAAATTCCTAAAGCCGAAGGAACTCCAATAATAACTGGAAGATATAAAGTCACACAAATCCTGACGAGAGATATCTACGGCTATAGTGCTTCGCTACAAACAGACACTCTAGCAAAGGAGTCATGGCGGACTTCCGGCTTATATAGTGTCTGTCAATCTGCCAGCCGGGAAAAGAATCCGATTGAAAAGGAATTCAATCTCGTCCCGTGACGAGGGCCACAAAGCAAATCCAAAACACGCACGCCTCACAAACCATCACAGGACCCCCCCCCCCCCCCCCTCCCCAAGGGACGGCTCCAGACGTTCCCAGAGAACCCCGTGCACGGAACTCTGAGATAAGGGTGGGGTCCAGGATATCCCGAGGAGGGACCCAGCACTGCTCCTTACGACCATACCCCTCCCAATCAACTAAAAACTGGGCCCCACGACCCACACGCCTCTCAGCCAGAATACGACTCACAGTGTAAACCGGCCCTCCCTCAATCATCCGCGGCGGCAGGGATTTGTCAACCGGTGCCAGGACGCCAGTGCTAACCAGTTTAAGCCTGGAGACATGAAAGAGGGGTGGATACGCAAGGATTTAGGGAGCTTTAAAGGCCCAATATGTAAAATTTCCCAATTCAAAGATCTATAAAATGTTTAGATATGTTATATATGTTTTGGTGTTGTGTACTTACATTATCCGTGATGTATTCAATGATTATCAAAGACAAAGATATCTGTATTATCAATGTAGGGACACGGGCCGTTACTTTTCGTCGCATATTTGACATCACTCCCAACACAAAGAGTGCACGAGACCGAGAAAATCACCCTCCACACACACATGCTTCGCTGTTGCCAAAGAGTTTCAAGCCAAGATGGTAACATAAACGTAACGTTACTCCACTTCAAAACATTTTTCTTGTGATGCCTCATGACAAACTGAAAGCTGATGTGTACAGCACATCGTTTCTGCGTTATGAGAAGTCAGTGCTACGTTAGCTACATTACTTGCAGTTAGAACACGGCTCCCTTGAATACTCGATTCAGTTTGGTCTATCAGCGTGTCTCGACAGATAACCGCTGGCCAGCTGGTCTGTTGAGCACACCGCTGCTAAGGAAGCTACAGCAATAGCGGCAGGAGCAACTGAAAGCGTACATTGCCAGCTGACAGTGGCATTTCCTCGATATTGTTACCTATAGCATTTGCATTCAGCCACAGAGTGTTCGCATATGTTATTATTCTCTACAAAGGTGGGCAACATGAGCCGGCCCCAACCCCTTATCTCAGCCTTTGACCTGCAGCACATCATAAGCGCTGTTAACGGCCGACTTAGCATTATCCCTTACATTTTTTTATTTGAATGAAATAAGATGAAGTTTTATAAAAGCAAAGAAATATAACCTTACCTCGTCCATGTACATGGTTTCGCCGCTCCTGTTTGAGTCACGTCGGAGAATTTAGCTGTCAGCGGTGCGTGTAAATTGATGAAGACAACAACTCCCATGATTCCGCGCGATCCCATTGCGTCATCAAACTCGGCCTCTTGTTATTGTTTGGTTAAGCGCCCTCTAGCAGCAGAGAATTACATATTGGGCCTTTAACCGGACAGTGACAGGGTTGATCCTCCACACTATCGTTAAAGGACCAATTAAGCTGGGGGGAGCCAACTTCCGTGACTCCACTCTTAAGGGAAGGTCCCGAGTGGAAAGCCAAACTCTTTGGCCAACCCGATAAGATGGGGCCAAACGGCGCCTTCTATCAGCGGCGGTCTTCTGTTTCTGCCCAAAGTGCAACAAAGAGGACGGACCCTGGTCCAGACTAACCGACAATGCTGAACAAAGTGATTGACCAAGGGAACTCCTGAATCCCTCTCAGTCTCTGGAAACAGCAGAGGCTGATAACCCAACTGAGCCTCAAACGGGGAAAGGCCTGTGGAGGAGTTGCATAGTGAATTATGGGAATATTCGGCCCATGCCAAAAAACGACTCCACGAAGATGGGTTGTCAGCCGCTAAACACCGAAGAGTATTCTCCAGCAACTGGTTGGTTCGTTCTGTCTGCCCATTAGTCTCAGGGTGGAAACCAGACGAAAGGTTGCAAAACTGGTTGCAAAAAGCACGCCAGAATTTAGCCTTAAATTGTGGGCCCCGGTCAGAAACCACATCTTGAGGGAGACCATGCAGCCGGAACACATGGTCCACAACAAGAAGGGCCGTTTCCCGCGCCGTAGGCGGCTTGGGCAGCGCAATAAAGTGGGCGGCCTTAGAAAAGCGGTCGACTACGACCAAGATGACCGTGTTGCCTTCAGAAATAGGCAGCCCCGTAATAAAATCAAGAGCGATATGGCTCCACGGGCACTTAGGAACGGGCAACGGCCGCAGCAGACCAGAGGGGGGAAGATGGGAAGTCTTGTTCCTAGCGCAGATACAGCACGCTGCTATAAACTCCCGGATGTCCTCAATCATGATGGGCCACAAAAAACGTCAGGCCAAGAACTGCTTGGTCCGATGAACCCCCGGGTGACCCGCCAGGCGGGAAAAGTGCCCCCACTGGAGAACTTGGGACCGTACCACTACTGGAACAAACAAACAGCCAGGCGGCTCCCCACCAGGACCGGATCGGATCTCAAGGCATCCCGCACAACAGACTCAATGTCCCACTGAATGGGTGCCACAATCTGAGCTGCCGGGATAACCGGCTCAGCAATAGGATCGCGACCAGAGCGGTCGTAAATCCATGACAAGGCGTCAGGCTTGATGTTTTTGGAACCCGGGCGATAGGGTAACGTAAAGTTAAAGCGATTGAAAAACAACGACCACTGCGCCTGCCGGGAATTACGTTGCTTAGTCTGTTGGATGTATTGGAGATTTTTCTGATCCGTCCAATCCACAAACTGATGTTCAGCCCCCTCCAACCAATGGCGCCACTCTTCTAATGCCAACTTGACAGCTAACAACTCCCGGTCACCAATGCTGTAATTCCGTTCGGCCGCCGACAACGACCGGGAGAAGTAGGCGCATGGGTGCAACTTATTGCCCTGACGGGGGCGCTGGGACAAAATGGCACCCACCCCGACCTCCTACGCACGCATCCACCTCCACAACGAATGGGAGGGAGGGGTCAGGCAAAACGAGAATGGGCTCCGAGCTAAATCGTTTCTTCAACTCCTGAAAAGCAGCCTCAGCTGCTGGAGACCAAGCAAACGAAGAGGAGGTATTCTTCTTATTGAGCGCGATAATGGGGGCAGCTACTGCGCTAAAATTATGGATAAACCTCCTATAAAAATGAGCAAAGCCCAAAAACTGTTGAACCTCCTTGACGTTTTGAAGGGCAGGCCAATTCCTGACCGCTGCCACCTTGTCAGGATCCATGCGGACCGACCCTTCAGACACAATGAAGCGAAGAAACGAGACTGTCTTGGCACGAAAAATGCATTTTTCAGCCTTGACAAAAAGCTTGGCTTTAAGGAGGGCCTCAACCACTTGTCTGACGTGTTGTTTATGCTCTGAGAGAGTTGAAAAAAAAATCAGAATATCGTCAAGGTAGATAAAGACGAATTTCTCCAACATCTCTCGTAGGACATCATTAATGAGTGCCTGGAACACAGACGGGACGTTAACCAATACGAACTGCATGACCAAATATTCGTAGTTCCCGTCATGTGTATTAAATGCCGTTTTCCACTCGTCCCCCTCCTGGATCCGAACTAAGTTATAAGCAGTCCGGAGGTCTAGCTTGGTAAAAAAAACGACGCCTCCTGCAGACGTTCAAACGCGGAGTTCATTAATGGCAGGGGGTATCGGTTTCTAATGGTGATATAGTTCAAGCCCCTGTAATCAATACAGAGTCTCAGGCTGCCATCTTTTTTTCCCACAAAAAAGAACCCTGCTCCGGCAGGAGACGTGGAGGGCTGAATAAATCCATTAGCCGGAGCCTCCTGAATATATTCTCGCATGGCCCTTCGCTCAGGCCCTGACAGCGAATATAATGAACCCCTGGGGGGAGTGGTACTCGGGTAGAAATTGATCTTGCAATCGTACGTGTGATGAGGAGGTAAAGTCGAGGCCTGTTGCTTGCTAAAAACCTCTGCGAGATCAGCATAATCGTTAGGAACATTAGGAGGGAGACAAATGCTCAGAGCAGCCCCTAAATTCTCAGCCTGTTTGGAACCTGCCATCTCTATGTCTGATTTCGAGTCAGAGAAATCCTCCGAATCGCAATCCTCCTCTGGCTGCCGCCAGTCAAATTGAGGATCCCGCTCCAACCCCTCCTCCGCCCCTTTTTCTAGATTAGGAGGGTTGTGTGAGACAAACTCCTCAGAATCACTCCAGGCGTCAGCCTCCCCCATAGGTTGATGCCCGGAATGACACGCCAAACTCTCCCTACAGTGGGACCTACAATCAGTGCCCCATTGGACGACCGGGTTATTCTGACTCCCCCAAAGGATATGGGGCCTATGTTCCCGTAGCCAAGAGTGTCCTAAAACGACAGGGAAAACAGGGGAACTGATTATAAATAACCGGACCTCCTCAGAATGACCACCAAAAGGGACGAACATAGTCAATGATTCAGAGCCCTTGGTTATAAATCCAGTTCCCAGGGGACGAACGTCCAAAGATCTCACAGTGCGTGAATGTAAAAGAGAAGGCGGATGGGAATGGAATGTCTCCTAGACCACTCTGCATACATAAAACAGTCCACGGCGCCAGAGTCCAAAAAAGCTTCAATAAATATTCTCTGTCTCCCCACAGCCAATTCTACAGGAATTAAAGCTCGGAAGGGAAATTGGGTCTGTCCCTCTAGCGCCCCCCATACTGCTAAAGAGACTTCTCGTTTCCCTGAAGCTCAGGGCAGCGTGGATTGATATGTCCCGGTTTGTTACAATTATCGCAGATTATACGTCTGCGAACAGGCTTACGAGCCCGGCTCTCATATGAGCCATCAACCTGCATAGGCTCGCCAGGAGTGGAAATCTCAGTGGGCGGAATTGGATCTGTATGCACGCTGCGAGGAGCATTAACCAGGTTGTCAGCAAGAGCCAATGCAATATGTTTCTCCCTGTTATGTTCGTGGAAGCGATAATCAATTCGTATCGCAGTACAAACCAACAAATCCAGAGAAACACAAGGCTTCAATGTAGCCAGAATGTCCTTAACCTCCTCAGTCAAAACGTGAACAAAAACTGTCATAAGAGGCGCTTCTGGCCAGCCTGTCTCTGTCGCCAGGGAGCGAAATGAGATTGAAAACTCCGCGACACTTTCGGAGGCCTGCCTCAGATGCATGAAACGCGTAGCCGCGTCTTGACCACAAACATCCTGATCAAATACCGATACCATTTCTCTAATGAGAGTCTCCACTGTATTCACGACCGGTCAATTACATCGAATAAGTTGCCCAACCCAAGTGAGTGCTGTGTCGGTCAACAGGGATAAAATAAATGAAACCAGAGACTCTTCATTCACAAACCATGAAGGCTGCGCTTTAAAAAATATTTCACATTGGGCAGTGAAATCTTTACATCTTCCTGCCTCGCCTCCATATCTTGAGGTTAACTGGAGTTTTGGCTCTTTGGGAAGGTGTACAGATTGTGCTTGTGCAACATTCTGTGTGATCTGAGTGGACTGTAATACTTTCAGTGAGACTTAACAGAACGTTTTCCTGTTTCTGCATGGCATTCTCCTGAGGGCTGACTCTCTCCGCCAACTCTGCCTGCTGAATGTGCAGGCTAGAAAGACCGTTGCCATACCCAGAGAGAACTGCTTGTTGATTCACCACAACTTTCTCTAACGCAGCCGCCGCTGACAACTCCATGCTGGCTAGAGTGTTCTGTAATGGCTGGTAAAATTGAGAGGCTAAGTGCAGCGGCCAGAGAGAGAACGAGCAGTATGGACACAGTACAAACACAGAGAATTATACAGGCCACCAGGCAGTACTCGCACTTCCAAAGGACGTATAATAGTCTGAAAAAATGGAAGCAACGCGACAGAGAACAAAAGTAGAAAAGGGAAAATTCCTAAAGCGGAAGGAACTCCAATAATTACTGGAAGAGATAAAGTCACACAAATCCTGACTAGAGATATCTTCGGCTATAGAGCTTTGCTACTAACAGACACTCTAGCAAAGGAGGCGTGGCGGACTTCCGGCTTATATAGTGTCCGGGGAAGCGCTGCCCCAGTTCAATCAGCCGGCTGGGAAAATAATCCGATTGTAAAGGAATTCGATCTTGTCCTGGGACGAGAGCCACAAAGAAAAGTCCAAAACACACGCACGCCTCACAAACCATGACAATTTCGTTGAAGGAAACCTCAACGCCATCCGTTTCCGTGATGAAGTTCTCCATCCAGTTGTCCTTCCATTTGTTCAAAGTCACCAACTGACTTTCCAACAGGACAACGCGCGTCCGCACGTGGCACGTATCTGTATGGAGTTCCTTTGGGTCGAAAACATGCAAATCCTTCCCTGGCCTGCGTTTTCTCCAGATCACCTATAGAACACTTGTGGGACATTCTGGATAGAGCGATCCGGATACGTGAACCACCGCCAGCTACAGTACGTCAGCCAAGACAAGCACTGACCGAAGAGTGGAACAGCGTTCCACAAGCAACAATCAGACATCTGGTGATGTCTATGAGACACAGGTGTACCGTCGTGCGCAACGCTAACGGGGGACATACGAGATACTGATAGTGTCATTTGTGTTTCGTAATGTTGAACTTCACCTTGTTAAATAAAAGCCAAGGTGGCAATATCCCAACCCAATTTTCTGTTATATCTATTGTCTGAGATTCCCTCTTTCATTTGATACCGATGAAGTGTTGATTAATAATAGTTACTCTCGATAAAATCAAGAAATAGAAAATTGCGTTTCTTTTTTTTGGTCAGTATATTTTAAAAAAATTACAATGAATACACATCTATGATCAATGTCAAAGTTTGTTTTGGTTATTAACAAATAGCCAACTGTACAGTAACTTCTCCTGGGTTTGGAAAAGAAAACTGCCTGATGCGACGTCTGCGTCGCACTTGCTTTAAAAAAGGAAGGGACATGAATATCATATATATATATATATATATATATATATATATATATATATATATATATATACTTGGCTCCATTAAAAACGCACGGGTGGAGCTAAGTATATATATATATATATATCATTTTTAAGAAATGTGAATGAAGTGCATCATGAGGTGCCCTAGGTCTTAATTGGTTAAGGAAAGACTGGATGAAATTAAACTTGATAATTTTGTTTATCTTAATTGATTAAACATTGCACTTAAAGAATTCTTTCCACTTAATACCAAAGTGTGGGCTATTGCCTACACTGATACAATGTCATTTCTCCAGAGTAAATGTGTCCGCAAATGGGAGGGGGGACACGTCTTGCGATATGCCCCAGGGCAGTGAAAACATCTGACCACAAGCTGATTATAGGTACAGTGATTTGATGGCAGCTATGCAATATTCAGTCAAAGAACGAGACAAATGCAAACATATATGATAAACGTTGTATATTAATTTCCATTACTTCAAATTGCCTTATCAGACAACTGGCCTACTACTTGGCTGTCTGAAATGACCCAGCAATGTGCCAGCACTCTTCGCTTTTACATCAATCCCTAGATCTACTTGTCTTATCATTAAATTGAATATTACAGCCCACCAGTCACCCCCATGATCTCCTCAACTCTCCAATCAACTTTTTTTTTTTTTTTTTCATATCTCGGTTTTCATGAAAGAAACAATCAAAAAGAATCGGGAAACCAATATATAGTGATAAGCCTCTCCTCCATTTTGAGATTTGAATTTCCCGCCTCCTCCTCACTACCTAAAGAACGTGATTGGCCAGGGTAGGGCGGCTGCCGCTTCTCATTTGAATGAGGTTCAGGGTTTGGTTGCTGGCTTTGCCCACTTCGCGCCGCGTCGCTCTACTACTGGACCCACAGTGCCTTGCGCAGGGGCTCAATATAAAGTTAATGGGAGTCGTCCGAAATTTTGCACTACGCCATTGCAGTACTGTTACCATTTTGATCAAAATTACTCTTCAGGAGGCTGGTGTTGATGTGTCTGTTTCAACTGAATGTAGAATCATCAGAAAAACTAAACTACAGAGGCTGTCTAAGCCATTAGGCTATGAGCGATTAAATAAAATTCAGTCTCCTGTCATACTTCCATCAAAAATAACAGGGACACAGACAATCTTGATCTCTAAATTTATTTTAGTTTACTCAGGGTCTCCAATCAGCTTTTATGGCTTTGCATGATTATTTCTGTTTTTTCAGGCAGATTTATACTTTTTTTTTTTTTACATTAAATTGAAGGTTTGTTATACCACTGAATATTGTATGGTAAAATCTAAAAAAGTTCATTTAGATTGTTGTCTTTTACTCGGGCAGAGTTATGAGCTTTTAGCTTTAACATATTTTTTGTTCCTTGTCATGGATGTTTTAATTACTCCGCTATTGCTTGTTGAAAGTTTTCACTTTTCATTCAGCATCATGAACTTCTATTTACAGCTCACTGAGCCTTTTGTCAGAGGAGACTTTAAACTGATGTCCTGATTACTGTGGTCATTGAAGATCCCATGATACTGTTTGACAAGACAAGGGGATTCCCCATTGTCCTGGCCAAATTCCCGACCTGGGGTGCATTTCCCAAATGAGTAGTTGCTAAGTAAGTTAGCAACTTACATAGTTTGTCCATTCACAGTCAATGATTCCAACTATGTAAGTTAGCATCTGTGCTTTCGGGAAATGCACCCCTGGCTTTCTCATCATCCACAGATTTAATTGACTATGCAAATTGTCCTCTTCAGCTACCTGGTTGCCATGACTATGGCCTTGACTGGGCTTAGCACAGTTTTTTTTTTAGTGATCCAACAAGCACACAGCTAGCTTGGTAATTACGTTCATCAAAACAATTTTACATCAGTAATCGCATTGATTGGCTTGTCATGTTAAGTCAACTTCATTATCTGCAGCCATTTTTAGGTGATACATGACATTTCGATGATGGGATTCTTAGAGATCTAATGTAGCAAAAGTCAATGCGAATTCATGCAGTGTACGTATCTGTGTGGCATCCTTTAAGTTGATTTTTTTTCTTTTAAGTTTTGAAGTATTACCCCAACTTGGGAAAAGTTGGGACGGTGTGGAAAATGAACATCAAAACCGAAGGCAGTGATTTCTAAATTTACTTTGACTTGAATCTTATTGCAGATACGATAGAAGAGATGATGTTCAGAGCCCTATTTCATGGTCTAAGTACATGGTCTGACATATGCGGTGCAAGTGCATTCAGGGCATGTCCAAATCCATTTTCGGTTGTTTGACGGTGGGTAATCAGAGCACAAAGTAAGGTGCATGGTTCAAAGACGTCGCACATAATCGCTTCATTAATCATAGGCTTCTTTTGGGCGTTGCGTGAAATGAACCAATCAGAGTGTCATCTCCCTTTCCCTTTAAAAGCAAGGCGCTGTCACCTTGGTGAATGGCTATCTTAGCGGCGGATTTGCCAAATATGAGGAAAAAAACACTTTTCTGCCGGGGTCTGCTTGTGATTGAAGTGAAAGCAGGTGAGCAAACCATTGCTGAAAGTATAGAAACCTCATCCCAGTAATCTCCAAAAGTGCTAATAAAGAGTATTTTAAATATTGTACAAAATTATTGTAATCATATCCACATTTAAAAAAAAAAAAAAAAAAAAATCATCAGAGACAGTGAATCTCCAGGGTCGCATTTTAATGTATGCATGTAAAACGAGCAAACTAAAGGGAAAAATGTTTTCATGAAGGGTCTTGGGTAAAAAATAATTTCATATGGGGGGTGAGGCATGGTTGAGAGAAATTAAAATGAATGAAAAAACAGCCAGGGAGAAAGAAATGAAAGCTCTCTACAGTAGTTTTTGAGATATAGTCTAAATTAGGCGATTCAGATCAAAGACCTTAACCCCTCTGAACTTTGACGCTAACAGATCTTTGAAACTACGGACTTTTCACTATAACAATGGCTAAGTAAATATTTTACACATTGAAAAAGGAAACTTTTGGAGTTGGTGTAAATTGGACAATTTTTGACTGAATAATGGGCAAAAACCATCTTGACCTTTTCGGTGACCTTTCACCTTGGACTTGACCCAATTCATTCCAAAACTTAAGGGGATCTATTCTGGGTCATAGCCCAACCTTTCGCCCAATTGGTTGTAAATTGAAGCAGTTTTTTTCTTGTAATCTTGCTAATGAACAAACTAGAGCCTCTAGAGAGCCTGAATCGCTCACCTGTAGCTGTATGAAAATTAACTAATACTTAAAATTGTAGAAATATAATCTGCTGCAGCATACAAATAACAAGCTACCGGATCTTAATGAGTCACAATCATGTGACGTGGACATAGTGACTAGCCTGTGAACACCATAGAATCTTCAGGAGCCATCTAGAGGGTTCTATTGTCTGCAGGATTCTTCAAGAGCCATCACCTTCAAGATTCTTCTTTATGACATCATACAGGAGTACAGGGCCTATAAACTATAATGTCGACCTAGTGTTATTCGTGAGGAATATGTAGCTGCACCCACGAATGCCAGTGGAAAAACTGTACCATGCCAAAACAAAACCTTTTGTTAAAGGCGTCCAGAGGTGCCATCAACTTTTCTGGGCTTGGAGGCATTTGTGATGCACCATGTTGCTGCCTAGTCACTTCTGTCTATGTTAGAAGTTGGATACTGTAATACATGGTAATATGCCAAGGCCAGGTGTTTAGAAAATAGCACAATTTAAAAACTGAACAAATACATCCAGGTATTACATTATTTTATTTTATTTGTTTAGTAAGTCATAAACCTAATTGGTGGGGGTTCCCACAGCTTATCAGTGCCACCAGATAAATATACAACCCCAATTCCAAAAATGTTTGGAGGCTGTGTAAAATGTAAATAAAAACAGAATGCAATGATTTGCAAATCTCATAAGCTGACATTTTATTCACAATAGAACATAGACAAGATCAGTTGCCTCGAAGAGTCAGCAGCTAAACTGGGGCTATCAGTCAGTAAGGACAAAACAAAGTCTATGAGGGTAAACAACTGCAATGAAAATCTGCTATTTCTGGAGAAGGGAGATACAGAGGAAGTTTCAACTTTTACCTACCTTGGAAGCATTGTGAGTACTCGGGGAGGCACAGATGATGATACTAAAGCTAGAATTGGGAAAGCCAGAGCAGCCTTTAACATTTTACAGAGGGTTTGGAAAGCGAGGGACATTACAACATCAACTAAATTGGGTATCTTCAACACCAATGTCAAATCAGTATTGCTTTTTTTCGGAAACTTGGCGGACTAGTAAGGCCATGATGGGGAAAGTCCAAGTGTTTATCAACAGATATCAAAGAAGGATTCTTAGGATATGGAAGCCAGAAAAGATCAGGAACGAGGATCTCTGGGAGAAGATCGATCTGGAACCAATAGGGAGGCTGATATGTGGAATGAAATGGACATGGATTGGTCACACGCTGAGGAAGCCTAAAGATCACATCACCAGGCAGGCTCTTTCGTGGAACCCGTCAGGAAAATGCCAACGTGGTAGGCCGAGGAATACATGGAGGAGAGGTGTAGAGGTGGAGATGCGGGAGGAGGGGCACAGTTGGGGAAAGCTGGAGAAGCTGGCACAAAATCGTACACGGTGGAGACTTAGAGTCGATGGCCTATGCTCCACTAGTGAGCGACAAGGTGATAAGTAAGAAATGATTATAAGATAGAATGATCATTTGAAGCAGTGACAGTTAGTGGTCATGGTTGTGGGATCATCAGATGCAATGTAAAGACTCTAATATGCAAAGAGGAAACCATATATCAACAACATCCAGAAGCACTACCAACTTCTGTGGGCTGAAGCTCAATTGAAATGGACTGACACAAAGTCGAAAGTTCCATAGTCTGACAAGTCAATTTGTAAAATTGTCTTTGGAGGTAATGGATGTCCTGTTTTCAGGGCCAAAAAGGAGAATGACCATCCCAGCCATTATTGGCAACATGTTCAAAAGACAGCTGGGTCTGGGGCTTCATTAGAGCGCGTGGCAGGGGAACTTGCACAACTGTGAGGGCAAAATTGACAAGAAGGGGTACACATACATTTTTAAACAAATTATGATGCTTTCTTGATGTTATCTTTTTCAGGGACTCCCCTGTTTATTGTATCTCAGTAGAATAATGGAAGCCACACTCTGCATGTGTTACAACAGCATGGCTCTCTAGTCATAGAATGTGGGCACTGGACTTGCCTGCCAGACGCCAGGACCTGTCTCCTATTGAACTAAGGTCATGAAGCACAAAGACAACAAAGATCCCAGACTGTTGACTAACTGAAGTCCTATATCAGGCTAGAATAAGATGGTTACCCGCATTACATATCAACATTTCTGTTATTTTCAAAAAATAATAAAATTAATGAGTTAAAACATTACCTATTTTGTCTTTGTACTTTTTAATAGAATACAGATTAGGATGGATGAGCAATTTACTGCTTCCAATGTCTATTTGCATTCTACACACCACATTTTTCCTGGAATTAAGATTGTGAATGCTTTTAATTTTGATATTAGGTATTATAACTTATTTAGTAGTGGGAATAATATACAAAGAATATAAAATAGCCTAGATATATATTTAATATGACATTTCAGATAGAGAAAAAAAATCAAAGGTCGCAAAAGCCACTCATTTCTCTGCTCTATAAAGCAATTTCAGTGAGAAGATGATACAGAGCTGGCAAAAGTGGACATGTAACAGTGTGACAGGTTCATAAATTGAATAAAAATGTGCCATCTGATATGCTGCCCTTCATAGTATATTAATGATAGTTAAGTACAAAAATAGGTGCTTGCTCAGCTATGCTGCTTCACCATTGGATACAGTCTGCTCAATGGTGTGTCAGGTTTAAGCTGCCTCTGCATTCATATGATCACTTTAGGTCCATAACCTTTTTTTGTGTAATATCTCCAGAAGAGTATCAGATGTAATTTGTTTTAATAGTGTTACAATCTCACAAAGGTAGCTAAGGAATCGAAAATTTCTGGTTGAGTAGAGAACAGGCAAGTATTATATTCAGATTAATTTTGCTTGCTCATTGTTCTATCAACAAAATTTCTGATTTTAGAACTTAGTATTACTAATCATTGTCATGCATTCAGTCCGTTGTGGATCTCCATGTTGAAAGATGATCATAAATTTTGATAAAGGGCTTCAAGTTGGACAACTGTTTTACTTATTTTTTGACTAAGCTCATATATGCGATCGCATTAAGTAAAAATGGAGATTTGATAGGGCTTGGAATTTTTTGACTTTTTGCTGTAGTTTGTTGTATGTACCTACAAAGTATTTGATGTCAAAAATTAAAGTGATTCAGCTGTTAGTTTCAATGGAATCATGCAAGAAGAAAAATGCTATCGCATATCAAGTAAAAAGTGCCCACCATTAACAGCCTTTATCTCAAAATCACAAGGTGGCATGAAATGTCAATTTCTACTTGATGTATTCACGTTTGCTAAGAATGTAGAAATATGACAGTGTTGAAAAATCCAGTTTTGCTGACTTGCCTACATGCATTCAGCGTGTAAAAGCTGTCATTGAAAATATAAAGTTGCTTGGACACTTGCTAACCTCAAGTTAATGCCTGTTAAGAGCTGGCAATGATCCGAGTTGTGCTACTTTACTGCTCCCTGTGTACAACTACTCACAGGTAAAATGATAAAATTACAATAATCCATTATGACGGTTGATCTTTTTTTTCTACCATTAAATAATGAACAGGTGTCTGTCGATATCAGCCATGTTTTCTAATGTTGTTTTCTAATGTTTATTCCATATCCTATAAATGAAAAGCATTACTTGGCTGACTGTATTGCATGTAACAGAAACCTCGATGAATACTTGCAGCTAAAGTGAATAAGTGTATAAACTTTGGGATATAATACTTTTTTGAAATTCTTGATACCGTTGTTCTTCACTGATGACTCCATAGTGAGCTTTTCCTGAAACATACAGGCCTTAGACTTTGTGCATATCCCAGAGGACGAAATCCAGTTTTGTAAATTTAATGTGTTTGCTTGTTTCTATTCATTTGAATTGTGAGGAAATGTAATGGCCATGGCACACTTAACACAATTGCGTCCGCTGCGAAATAACCCCCAAGAGGAATGTGGAGGCTGGATGCAGCCGATCCATAGTGTGTGTGTGTGTGTGTTTGTGTGTGTGTGTGCATATATACACACTGTTGCTCATAAAGTTGGAATAAAATATTTTTACCTCTTTTCCTCTTTTCATGAAATGATTGTGACAATGAGATTTACTCTTGACAGATAAAGTACGTGTCGGAATACAAAATAATTCCAACTTTTTAGACAACAGTGTGTGCATACATACATACACACACACACACACACACTATGGATCGGCTGCAACCTGTCTCAAAGATTTTCTTTCTCCCCAAGTCTGAGTTGCCAAATAATCCAAAAAGCAACAGATATACCGTTGCTAATTGTTGGGTTTAGCTGGATGCATGTTTGTGAGTCTGCATATATCGTTGTCCGTCATTATTGACCACCAATGGTTACGCTTGTTTCCAAAAATAGACACATTTTTATCTTTCCAAAGAAAAAATTCAGATTCCATAATAACAAAAAGCTAAAAAGTCTTTTAGAACATTGAGCTCATCCATCATTGTTCATGGACTTAGCAAAAAGTAAATAATTACCACATTCAACAGCAGTACCTAGGGATTCAGTGGCCCATTTATGTGCAGAATTTGTGATTTTATGGGGTATCTCCGTAGCCTTAGAAGGATGATACAGCCAAAAATAGATTGGAACTAACATTCAGATGTAGTGGCGCATGTTAAATTAAAAAAAAAAAAATGTGGACTTGATCCATGGGGTGGGTCTTTGAAGATGGAAGACTGATACAGCTGCACACTCAGCAATATGCTCAGAACATTCCTACTCGTCTGAGTTGGGTTTTTATACCTTGAGTTTTCCTCAGCAGTACTCTTCCAGCTCATTCAATTGCTGAGCAGTTCACTGCAGAGGGTAAGCGAATATTTTAATTTTATCTGACTAATTCTGTGGCGTGGTTATATTTGAAGATCAGGTGCTCTGTCAGTTTGTTGCAGAATTTGAAATTTGTTTCAGGAAGAGAAGTTATTGAAATGTACTGAGCAATTGTAGTCAGGTGTATTGTACTTGAACTTTTAACTGAGATGGGAAGAGTGTTGATGGTTTAAATTTTATAATTAGGCTATAGATGCATGCCTATTACTTGGTCACAATTTGTACATCCCAGTCATGAGTTATGCAAAGGAAAGTCCCCAGCAAGGTTTGTCTCTGTTTTCAAAATCTGAAGTGCACGGGAATGGTCTTTATCTTTTTGATGCAGCTCATTGAAAGAACTGACTCACTTGCTGATCTCATACTGTAACTACTGGCTAGCAACTACTCTAGCAGGTGATTTTATTTTGCCTGCTCATATATTTCAAGCTTCAGAAACATGGACCCCACAAATAGCATCAACAGCTTTGATGTTGGTGGATGATACAAGCAAACTTGGTGGCAAATTATTTACATTGGCTGAGATCATAAAATATTCTTCTTTTAAAATTTATGTTTAATGTGAAAAGCGTCAAGTTCAAGGGGGAATTTTTAGGGGTCATTAATGTCATGGTCTGAAGATTTAACTATTTCTTAGCATTACCTTTTCTTTCCAAGCTGTTACATCATAAAATTTAGTCACAGTTCTTTGGGATATTGATTTTGATAGAGATGGGTGACAAATTAAAGGAAAAACCTGAATAAATGTGTGGACAAAAATAACTAATGCAGATGCTTCTGTTCATTTTCCTGATATGGTTTAGGTCCACTAGTCCTATTAAAGAAAGAAGGGTCACTGCAAATAACTGGAGAATTATTCTGTGTGATCACTGTTATATCCTATGATGAAACATTTCTTTAATGATGGGAGTGGATTCCTCTAGGATGACAGTGGCCCATGCCCCCCACAGGGCGAAAGGGGTCACTCATGGTTTTCTGAGCATGAAAATTATTCTAAGCATACACCACGACTTCACCATCACAAAACCTCAAACTGATTTCTATTATGCCATTCAAAATGTTTTGCTGTATGATGAAAAGAGCTGCCCCATGGGCCACCAAATGGGTTAGCAGCATAAATTCTTCGATACAATAAAAATGCAATGATGAAATTCTAATTTTGGAGCGTTGTGGAGTCAACTAAATGCAACACTGACAGGAGAAGGGATTATCTGGCATGTCTCCACATCGCAATCCATGTTAGTTCTTTACAATTAGGTATGAAAGTGTCACAAAAGGTTACAACTTTTTCACCAGCCTTTTTCATCAATTGGTGACGATTGCAAGTGATTTCACGGAAACTCACCTTAACCACCGCTAATGCATAGCAGCATCCACCACATTGATGCAACAGCACTACTTTGCACCAGACCACTCACTCACATCAACTGAAGCAGACAGAATAAATATGATCTTCATTCAGTTAATTCAGCAGACCTGCCAGCTATACAATTTACCGTGGACCTTGGGGAATTATCATCTTTTTGCAATGTGTGTCAGATGATCTTTAATGACCACTCTGAGTCAGAACTTTGATTTGCAGTTTCACGCAAATGTTTTGACCTGAGGAAACATTGCCTCCTACTGGCTAACACTATTTTCAGCAATGGTGAAGGTGGCAGCTTGCTCAAATAGTAATCAAAACATTCCCACTTAGCTTTACCTCTTTAAAAAAAGAGTGAAATAGTTGGTGGATTGCCTGCTGACAATGGGAACTTCTGTGCTTTTTTTGGGTACATTTTGGAAATGAGTTTGTGAAAGAATATAAATGTACCTCCACAGCAGCTTTATTTATGAGAGCATATGAAACCATTGAAGCAACTTTTCCTGCTGACCCTTATGGAACTCAAATACTACCAAAATTTTAGGGACTTTATACAATTTAGGGATTTAATTTATTTCAAAAACTATACTGAATTATTTGAAAAGTGACTGGACTCTGAAGTATTTAGTTGTTTGGACCACTAACTTTAATAATTATGCTGTAGGTGTTTTGACACAAATGCCAAAGAATGTTAAGAGGGTTAGCCTGAAGTTTTTTGTGTCAGTTTTATCAATTAATAGGTGGACAGACTAAAAACATGCTTTCTAATGTACAGCCTCATTTCCAAAAAAGTTGGGACACTGTGTAAATTGTAAATTAAAACAGAATGCAATGATTTGCAAATCATTTTAACTTTTATTTGAAAATAGTACAAAGACAATAAATCAGATGTTGAAACTGAGATGTTTTATTGTTTTGGAGAAAATATGAGCTCCTTTTAAATTTGATGCCAGCAACGCGCTTCAAAAAGGTTGGTACAAGGGCATGTTTATCACTCTGTTGCATCACGTCTTCTTCAATCAACACTGTAAGCATTTGGGAACTATGGAGACCAACTGCTGAAGTTTTGAAAGCAAAATGTTTTCCATTCTTGTTTTATGTCAGATTTCGGTGGCTGAATTCTTAGCAGCCTCCTTTGTCATGTTTTTTGTTTCATAATGCGTCAAATATTGTCAGGCAGGCCACTGTGGCACCCAGACTCTTTTCCTACGGAACCATGTTGTTGTAATACTTTCAGAGTATGGTGTTTAACATGGTGTCCCTAAAATGAGCATGGCCCTCACTTAAATCAAAGTGATACTATCGAAAAACTCCTGGATAAGTTGTTTGTGAATTAGGGACCGGTCATTCATGCCAAGATCATATTTATCTTACCGCCCGTGGTCGTGCGAACGGCAAATTGATTGGTTGATTGATTAGTAAGTGATGCTCAAGTCTCATCACAACACTCCGTCCTAAGCATCCCTTATCCAGAAGTAAAAAGTTTCTGGATGGCAGTAAATGTTGCACCAAAACCTGTATATATTGTCCACCATTAATGGTGTCTTCATGGATGCGCAAGTTACCCATGCCATGTGTACTAATGCATCCCCATACTATCATGGATGCTGGCTTTTGAATTGTGTGCTGATAACAAGCTAGATGGCCCCTGTCCTCATTAGCCCAGAGGATGTGGCATCCATGATTTTCAAAAAGAATCTCACATTTTGATTATTCAACCCACAGGGCAGTTTTCCACTTCGCCCCAGTACCTTTTAAATGTGCTCAGGCCCAGAGAATGAGGCAGTGTTTTTGAAGTTTGTTTATGTATGGTTTAATCTCTACATGGAAGAGCTTTAACTTGCATTTGTGGATGCAGTGACAGACTGAGTTGACTGACAATGGCTTACAGACGTGTTCCGGAGTCCGTGCAGTGATTTCCACGACAGAATCCTACCTATGTTTAATTGAGTGCCACCTGAGGACCTGAAAATCACAACCATTCTATATTGGATTTTGTCCTTGTCCCAAGCGTGGAGATTTTTCAGGATTCTTGGAATCTTTTGAGGATATTATATACCATAGAGGATAAAATCTGTAAATTCTTTGCAATTTGAAGTCATAAACATTATTCTTACATTGTTCAACTATTTCCCCATGCAGTTTTTCACAGTGGTTAAGCTCTCACCATATTTACTTACGAAAGACTTTTTACACCCAATCATGTTACTGAGCTGTTTCCAAATAATCTAATTAGCTGAAAGATGTTCTGCCAGTTGCCTTTTTTTTGCATCATGCAACTTTCACAGTCTTTTATTGTCCCGTCCCAACTTTTTAAAAAACATGTTGCTGTCATCAAATTCAAAATCAGCTGATAGTTTTCAAAAAACAAGAAAATTTATCAGTTTCAACATTAGACATGTTGTCTTTATCCGATGTGCAATTAAATATAGGGTTTTAACTGATTTGCAAATCATCGCATTCTGTTTTATTTACATTCAACACAATGTCCCAACTTTTTTGAAATGGGGTTGTATGAGAAAACAAATGCTGAATATAACGAAATCAGAAATATCCAGGATATGCTCAGATTGCTTTATTGACAGATGGATTACATGAGAACATTTCACAAGTCCATATTCTATGAATGTTTGTTACTTTGTCTCATCTGGGTTTCGTCCCTCATTCAGCTTCTTTTACCTGAAATGAATTAGAAATGGATGTAGAATGATGATTTGCATTTTGTAAATTAATTGTATTATAACTTTTTTCATCAACCCTCTTTAGACTGAAACCTACCTTGCCAATATCACGGCTCTTGGCTCTCAGCTTGTTGACCTGGGACTCAGCGATGTCAGCACGCTCCTGAGCTTCCTCCATCTCATGCTGCACCTTCCTGTACCTGGACAGGTGAGTGTTGGCTTGTTCCTCCTGTGTGGGATTGAGAAGTTCCGCCAATTAAAATATTTCTCTGTAACATTTCAGCCAGCAGGTACTTTATTACCTAAAATTGTAAAGCATAACTTGGTTGCTACTGCTTTTTGGGAAAGTGTTAAATAAATCACTAGAAAAATTCCATTAAAAATTAGTTCCTGAAAGTTTTCCCTCAATGTAATTAAAAACTTAATCTGTTCATTTACTTATTTATTTGTTTATGTCATTTATGATACCTTGCATTGTTCTTATTAATTGAATGGCATTTCATACTATCATTTCCTGAAAATTTTTTTAAATTTTATTGTCAAGTGTACTTCCTTTTCAAGGGTACAATATCTTTCAAAAAGGAACAAGGTTCAGACCAATAAATGAATCTCCAACCGTAGCCATAACTTGCATAGCTACGGGATGCTGACCTTGTACCTCCAAATTTGGTTTTTTTTTTTTTTTTTTTTCAAAAATGGACTTTGGGTGTACCTAAAAAAAACCTGTAGCTTGGCCAAGAAGCCAAGTGGGCTGAAAATGAAGGCGAAACAAACAGTTTTTGTCTTATGTTCACTAATGTTAAAATGGGAATGTTTTGAATTTTTTTTCTTCCTTGTGAGAAAGCGTTGGACTCCGACAATACATCATCACACATTAGCATATAATTAGCTCGTCATTATTGTTACAATAATTTGAAGTTAACTCGAGGGAAGGCAATCTGCCAGTTTGCGGCTATGTAACTGATAATGCGTTTCATTTATTACTGTATAAAATTTTCTGTAATTATTTTCTACCTCTTTTCACCATTTTTAAGTTTTGTCTATGGGTGGTGATAATAATAATAATAATAATAATAATAGTAATAATAATAATAATCATCATCATCATCATCATCATTATCATCTTTGGCAGTATTAGATGTTGATACTGAGTATTTGACTTACCGCTTCCTCAGCCTGCCTCTTGTAGGACTTCACTTTCAGCTGCAGCTTGTCCACTAGATCCTGTAGTCTGTGGACATTCTTCTTGTCCTCCTCAGTCTATGTAAACAAGATTTTGAAGAGTTAGCATCTGTGGCTGTTTTTTTTTCCTGTTTTATCAAAAGATATCACTTTAAAAATACCTTACCTGATAGGTGAGCTCCTTGACTCTCCTCTCATATTTACGGACACCTTTAACAGCTTCGGCTCCACGTTTCTGTTCAGCCTCAACTTCACCTTCCAACTCACGCACCTAATAAAATAATCAAAATGGATGTGTTACCTATGAAAAATTGTACAATACCCTTCTGTTTTATTATCATATTGAAGTTAATCAAATTACAGTCAGAAATTTGCCATGGCATTCAAGGAGGGTCTTTATCCTTGCCCTTGAAATCTGTGCACCTACATCAGTCAAGTAATTACACTGCAAGTATACTGTGCAACTTGAACATTATCATTTTCAGTGATTAATATGCAACCTGACAGTCTGTCTGCAAAGTTATGTAAAACATGCCAACTGTCCCACAACCAGTGATATTTATGATTTCAAAATTAGTATTTGGTTTTGGCTGAAGTGATTTTCCGCAGGTATTTTACCCTTGCTTCCAGTTTCTGGAGTTGTTTCTTTCCACCCTTAAGTGCCAGATTCTCAGCTTCATCCAGACGGTGCTGCAGGTCCTTCACTGTAACCTCCAGGTTCTTCTTCATCCTCTCCAAATGAGCGCTAGTGTCCTGCTCCTTCTTCAGCTCCTCTGCCATCATGGCTGCCTATAGTTTTCAGACATTATTTAAGCAGCCCTTTTCAAGAAATTATTTTAGAGAACAAGACAGTATGTTTGTTGGCTAGCAGTGTTTTACAATAACAAACGACATGGATCAATGCTATTTTGTCTCTTTGAAATGTACCTAAGCTGTGTGAGAGAATAGTTAAGCTTTATCATTTACAGAGGTGGATACACTAAAATGATTCAATTAGGATCAGATAAAAAATAAAGTTGTATGCCACAGTAAAAACTTATGACTATGACTCACATCAGTGATGGCTTTCTTGGCTTTTTCCTCAGCATTTCTAGCTTCCTGGATGGTGTCATCCACTTCTCCTTGAATCTGAACAAGGTCAGCTTCCAGCTTCTTCTTGGTGTTCATGAGGCTGGTATTCTGAACAAAATGGAATGGTTTTATATTGGCATGTTTGTGATGAATTTCTTCCTGTGTCTTTGTAGCATACAAAACAGGAAAAGAATTCAGTTGACTCACCTGGGAGTGCAGCAGTCCCACACGCTCACTTGCATCGACCAGCTCCTGCTCTGCCACTTTGCGGCCTCTCTCTGTCTGCTCCAGGGCAACCCTCAGTTCTTCAATCTCCGCCAGCATCAGGTTGTTCCTGCGCTCCACCATGGCAACCTGTTCCTTCATGTCCTCCTGTCCTCTGATTGCGTCATCAAGGTGCAGTTGGGCATCCTGACATAGGGATTGATTACATTAGTTGAGAGTAAAAGCCTGAAGAATTTAAAGGTAATCATGGTCACAGAAGGAATTTTATAAACAGACCTTGAGTTGTCCTTGGACATTCCTCAGTTGCTTCTGGGCTTCTGCTGCCTGGCGGTTGGCATGGCTCAACTGAATCTCCATCTCATTGAGATCTCCCTCCATCTTCTTCTTGACCCTAAGAGCATCATTCCTGCTTCTGACTTCAGCATCAAGAGTGGTCTGCATGGACTCAATCACCCTCTGGCTGTTCCTCTTGATCTGCTCCATCTCTTCATCTTTCTCAGCCAGCTTCCTGTCTATTTCACCCTTGACCTGATTGAGCTCGAGCTGGATGCGGAGAATCTTGGATTCTTCATGTTCCAGGCTTCCCTGCAAAGTGATAAGAAAAGGTAATGTGGGCTCTTGCACAGATGGAAGCTTACTTTGTTATGTGGAGCACTAGAGAAATTAACTCATATCCTTTGAGGAGCAAAAGTCCCATGGAAGAAATTCTGTTTTTTTGTTGAATTTTATAAATCATTTTCATTGCTTGATATGAAATGGATAATAGTGAATTACAGCTGGTTAAAATAGAATTTTAAAATTGAGCCAGCTGCTACATGTCACAACATCAATGAAAAATGTTCCAGAGTATTACCTCTGCCTCTTCCAGGGCAGCCTGGATTTCTGATTTCTCTGTCTCTACAGTCTTCTTTGCCTTCTCCAGCTCATGAATGGTCTTTCCAGTCTCTCCAATCTGTTCAGTCAGGTCAGAAATCTCCTCTGTGGAGACAGACAAAAGAAAAAAAATATGATTTAATTTTTGTAGCCACTGCAGATATGCATTTCCCAAGATCTGTTCACATAATCCTTTTTTCTGATTTTTACATTCATGGCCAAACCACCAGAGTGTTTCTGGCATGGAGCTTACAATTTTCAAAATGTGGTATGATTGACCAAAATGACAATGTAACATGATAATATTGAAGGTGTTTGTCTTTAGATGGACATACGCTGTAGGTTCTTATTTTCTCTCTTTAATGTCTCCAGCTGGTCCAGAGCTTCCTCATAGGAGTTCTTCATCTTGAAGAGCTCAGTGCTGAGGGAACGAGCCTCTTTCTGAGCCCCCTCCAGCTCTGCCTGGCTTTCCTCAAACTTCTGCTTCCATTCAGCCAGAACCTGGAAACATAATATAACTCAGCCATTTATACCGCCATTTACTGCTTTATGAGCCTTGAATTGCCCCTCGGGGATATATAAAGTTTTTTTAATTGAATTTAATTGAATCTCACCGTGACTGACAAGACAGGTCTTAATGACACAGTTCTGTGGATATTTAACTCACCTTATCAAAGTTCCTTTGTTTCTTGTCAAGGTTGGCAGCCAGGGCATTTGCTCTCTCCACATCAATCATGAGATCCTCCACTTCACCCTGCAGTCTCTGCTTGGTCTTCTCCAGAGAGGCACACTTGGAGTTCACAGCCTCAATGGACTCTTCTGCCTCCTGCAGACGCTGTGCAAGCTTCTTCCTGTTGAGAGAAACAATTTTATTTGATTCCCATGGCTTTTTCTGATTGTGGGAAAAAGCATTGTTTCTAATGGTTGTAAGAAATCGTTTAATTACTTGGCCTCCTCCAGCTCCTCAGTGCGCTGGATGGCATCAGTTTCATATTTGGACCTCCACTGAGCCACCTCACTATTGGCCTTAGACATTCCTCGTTGCAGCTCAGCCTTGGCCTCCTGCTCCTCCTCATACTGCTCCCTCAGCAGGTCACAGTCATGACGGGCTGATTGTAAACCATGGGCCAGGGCATTCTTGGCCTTAATGTCATTGCAAAATGTAGAATGTGCATTAATGGTGGATGCAAAATATTGTTAATGAATAGTATTGCACTGCACATGTAATTTATCTAACTTCCAGGTCCTCTTTTGATTTTGTTTATTTACTTTTTGTTTTGCATCATTTAATTGAGATAGATATTAATTATATCATACTTGATTAATTTATTACCTTGACCTCCTCTTCAATGTGCCTCTTGAGCTCCTCAATCTGCTGTGTGTAGGCTTGTTTGCCCCTTGTAAGCTGGGAAACAAGAGCTTCTTTCTCCTCTAACTGGCGACTCAATTCACCTGAGGAATTCACAGCATTATGGGACAACTTCATATTTTTTTACTTTTAAATCTAAATTTACGCACTTATATATTCTATTTATGTACCATTTTCAGTTTGGAGCCTTGCTTTAAGCCCACTAATGTCATTCAACTGGCGAACATGCTCATCATTCTTGGTTTTCAGTTCACTCAGCTGATCTTCAAGGGTACGGCACATTTTCTCAAGGTTGCCCTGTCGATAAAACATGAGTTTATTATACAAAATCATAAGGGGTCACAAAAGCACAAGCCAGTAAAATTTCTGCATACCTTTGATTTGGCCACAGCCTCCATGTTGCTGGAGAGGTCATCAATCTCCATTTTGTATTCACTCTTCTCCTTCTCCAGTTTCTGCTTGACACGCTGAAGGTTATCGATCTGTTCTCCCAGCTCCGCCACACTGTCGGCCTGCTTCTTACGGAGAGCAGCAGCAGTTGCTTCATGCTGCAGGGTGGACTCTTCAAGATCACGGCGCAGCTTCTGGAACTCAGCTTCACGCTTCTTGTTCATCTCAATCTGAGCAGCAGTTGCCCCACCTGCTTCTTCTAGCCTCTCACTGATCTCCTCAAGCTCCCTGGAGAGATCAGCCCTCTGCTTCTCAACCTTGGCCCGAGCAGCACGCTCTGCCTCGATTTCTTCCTCCAGCTCCTCAATACGAGCCTGTTGTACATGCAAGTTGTATTAGGATATACATGGGGCTTCTCTCAGCTGTAATGCATGGATTTTAGAGGTACTAACACTTACCTGGAGTTCCTTAATTTTTTTCTGAAGCTGTGCACCTAAAGATTGCTCATCCTCAATCTTGCTGAGGAACTGGCTCATCTCAAAGTCCTTTCTGTGGAAAATATACAGACATTTTATATGTTGATGTTTTTTTAGAGATTGTTTGGGAATTGTACGATTACATTTGGGAAAACTTGTATTGATCCAAATCCTCTCTCACTTCTTGATCTTTTCATCTGACTGCTGTTTGTCATTCTCCAGGTCCATTATGGACTCCTGTGCCAGTTTCAGATCACCTTCAAGCTTTCTCTTGGCTCTCTCAAGGTCCATGCGAAGCTTCTTTTCCTGTTCCAGGGAGCCTTCCAACTATTGTTGGGAATAAAAGTAAAAATAAAGGTTCCAAAAAAGTTCTATTAAAACATTGGTTTTCATCAACTTTATTTTCAGCATAAGAGGACATAATGGTTTGTTCTGGCTCTGTTCCAGAGGTTTTTTCACTTTCCTTAAGAGGTTTTGTGTTTACTTACATCATCTACTTGCTGCTCAAGCTTGGTCTTTGCTTTGGTCAGAGTGTTAACTTTGTCCTCCTCTGCCTGTAGATCATCAAGGGTCTGTTGGTGTGCCTCTTGGAGAGCTTTCTTCTCTTTGGTCAACTTGGCAATGCTTTCGTCCTGAGTGGCCATCTCCTCAGTCAGGTTTTTCACCTAAAATAAAGTTCACACCATGTTAGGGAGACTTCAAAATTCTGGAAAACACACCTCCTGCACCAAGTGCAAACCTTGTTTTCTGTGGCATGTTTCTCCTTCTCCACTTTAGCCAAAGTGAGCTCTAAGTCATCAATGTCTTTCTTCAGCTCAGAGCACTCGTCTTCCAGTTTCCTCTTCTTAGCAGTGAGCTCAGCATTGATTTCCTCCTCATCTTCAAGCCTCTCATTTGTCTCTTTGAGTTTTGCTTCAAGTTGAATTTTTGCCTTGATGAGTCCCTCACATCTTTCTTCAGCATCAGCAAGACTCTCAGTTTCCTTTAATCAAATGAAAATACAAAAATGAATTAAATTAAATTTTTCATAAGAAAACAGATTGGTTTTTATTTTTGCTAACACAGTATACTATAGCCTGGATGTAAAGAGATCAACTTACTGCAGCTACAGCCAACTGCAAATCGTTCTTTTCCTGCAACAGTGAGACCATTTTCTCCTCTAGCTCCTTCTTTTTGGCCAAGGCCTTTTCCAGATCCTCTTTGCACTTTGTGAACTCTTCCTTCATGTTGGCCATTTCCTTCTCAGCTTCAGCACTCTTGAGAAGTGGCTTTATCTTGAAGTAAAGTTTCATCCATGGCCAGTGCTTCACATTCATGAATGAGCGGATGTTGTATTGGATGGAGTAAATGGACTCTCTGTGTAAAACATTATCATGTTCGAACGTTCATCTACTTATTGGGGAAATGTGTGTCTTCAACAAAGTAATGAGCTGGTGTTTTAAGTAAATAATGCCCACATTTATTGCTTATATTTTTGTATGTTGCACTACGTTACACACATGCACAAGAACTGTGTATGAAGCACAATGCATGACATAGGCATTATTGTTCCTTCTGAGGAGCAGTATTAAAGCTGTTGTAGTTACTTGAAGTTCATGTTATTCTGTGCAGTAGCATTTACCTCCTTTCCATCATCTTGACAAACTCTCTTCTCATGAGGTAACCACGGCAGAGAGCCTGAGTCATGGTCACCAGTGTAGCCAGTTTCTCATCTCGCATCTCCTCCAGGAGACCCAGCAGACCAGCTTTGAAGAACACCTGGAGAAAATAACTGAAATATTTAGTGGATAATATGATATAGCAAATTCCTTCAATGTAGATTGACAATTGTACCAACAGTATGTTCATTGTTTTTTTTTTTTTTTTTATTCATTACTAATTGAGGAGAGAATACAGTTTTCCTGTAAAACATGTGGTGTCACCAGCTTCTTTGAATAACTGGTTACAGCTAAGCTTACATGGAGTAGTGCTGAAAGAAATCCTTGCATTTTTGGTTTCACTGCAATGTACAGCCATGCAATCAACCAACAGCGGTCATCAATCGTAATTCACAAAAGACTTTGCTGAACCCTCCCATTGTTGGGTGTATTTTATCTTCTTGTCACTGCATTGAACTGGCATTTGATCTGAAGCTGTGAGACACATCCATGTACCACAATTTTATGTCTTAACAGAATGAACCATCCAAAGCTCATGTTAACTTACGTTTTGCTTAAAAACCTATTGCAATTTACTGAATTGTATTTGAGGCTAGAACATCTCTTACCTTAGTGTGGCCGAACTTGTACTGAGTGTGGTCCACATCAATGGAGCCCAGGAGCTTCTCAGAAGCTTTCTTGTTGTCAATGAACTGACCCTCGGGGATGACACTGGCATTCAAAACTTTGTACCTGAAGGGAGATCCAGTATTTTTTTATTTTTATTTAACCCTTCTTTAACCAGGGAAGTCCTGTTGAGATTGAAATCTCTTTTTCAAGGGAGCCCTGGGGGGTTGAGGTTGAGAGGGAGAGGTCAATTTGCACAGCCAATTAGATCAGGGGATGATTAGATGGCAGGTGAAAAGAGCCAGGTTGGGACTTTGGCCATGACACCGGGGAACCCCCGGCTCTTTTTGATGAGTGTCAGGATCTTTAATGACCACAGTGAGTCAGGACCTCGGTCTAACGTCTCATCCGAAAGATGGCGTCTCTTTCAGTACAGTGTCCCTGTCACTGCACTGGGGTATTAGGGATTATTCCACAACCTACTGGCCCACCAACACCTCTTCCAGCAGAAACTTAAGTTTTCCTGGGTGGTCTCCCATCCAAGTATTAACCAAGCCCACACCTGCTTAGTTTCAGCCACACAGCTGGAGCAGATTGAATAGTGGTATGGCTGCTGACAGCCATTACAAATTACCTTGAAGTGTTTGTCGCAGGTACCTATTCATGGATTATCATGAGCCACCATGATTATGATCCCTAATTTTTTCTTTCAGATAAACACATCTAGCAGATTACAAATGTTCATGTTCAACATCATTAATTACTAGTGGTGGGCACAGTTTAGGAAAAAGCAGCTGAAACATAAAAACATAACTGAAAAGTAGTTAGCTTCGATAACTACTAATTTGCTAATTCAAAACTTAACTTCAATTACGCTAAACCCAAAAAAAAAAAAAGAAGAAAAAAATTAGCAGAAGCTTACAATAACTGCTAACTTTTTTAATGTGAATTTAGCTTCGGTTTGGTTTTTCTTGCCTCTATGGTCTTTAAAAACAGACCTAGAGACCTGAAATTTTAACATTTCGTGACTTATACATAGCACTCTCCAAATGGATATAGCTTGCCAAGATCAGATGATCAAGGTCTGCATAAATTATTAAATGAACAAGTGAAATGAACATTTGTTTACATTCAACAAACAGTTTCTTTACAGCACAAAAAGAATCTGGGACATTGGGTTTGTTTGGCAAACAAAATGGCAAAGAACAAGTAAGCACTAATGATCGTTACAAAGGGATTTTCTGTGCCAAACTAATTTTCAGTTCTCGCTATGCCACTGGGGGTAAACTGAACTGCAAAATTACATCATGCTGCTCAGCCGCTGCTGCCTCAACAAGTCGCGTAGTCAGCCAACAGCCAGCCAGACTGATTGTTGTAGATGCCCTCACAACAGGTAGGAACAAACATGTATGATTTTTGGGTGTACACCCCGTTGAACTTAATTTTCTTTCCCGGCGAGGGGGAAAAAAAATTACCACACTTAAAGTTTGCAGGACTAAATTTAGTGGAAGCTAATTAGGCCGCTAAGGTTTCAAAAGTTAGCGGAAGTGCTGTTTTGCTTAAGAAAAAGTTAGCTTCACTAATTAGCGGTTAGCGGATTAGCAGAACCGTGCCCACCACTGTCAATTACTATTAACTGTCCATTTGTTCCATGAATTGTTGAAGTGACGTACCAAATCAAATGAACAGTATTGACCCGCAATTTAAACTATTCATGAGACTGGTGACACTGTAATGTATATTTGTGTAATTTAAATTACCTCTGCTTGAAGTCACCATAGAGGATTCTGCTGGGGAAACCCTTTCTGCAGATTCTGATACCTTCCAACACACCATTACACCTCAGCTGGTGGATAACCAACTCGTTCTCCATAAGACCTATAACAAGCAGATATAAAAAAATGCATACAGGAAAAATGTAGATGCAAATCAATATGCCCAAATAGACAAAAGTTTATTTTCTTTGACATACAAGAAAAGTGCAATCTTACTGGATTGTACAGGACCCTACAGAGCGGTGTCTTTTTGCATATTAATGAAGTATGATGCAACGAGACTGAAATGCCGCTTGAAAACTCGGGATCTGTTCAGAGAATGTAGCTAGCTGGGAAAGGTAATGCCCAGATTATTCCTACCCAGCCAGCATAATTTGATGTCACAGTAGCCAGCTAGCTATATACAGAGCTACATGAAAAACAGGCCGGTCAATGCCGGGGTTTTCATGTAGCTCTGTAGCCAGCTAGCTGGCTACTGCAGACGTGAAATGCAGCTATGCGCAAGTAACATAAGCGGAGTACACTTCAATTGAGCCAGAAACACAAAACAAACATCACTAGCATAACTACTGGTGAAATAGAGCCATTGTGAGGCTTTGACTGAATTGCTATTTATTTTATTGATGTACTAGCTAGTTTGGTTTGCAAGCTAACTGATAGAAGCAACGTGCAGTCCTAGTGGATTGTACAGGACCATGCAAAGTGATGCATTTATGCATATTAATTTAGTATGATGCAACTTTACAAATTTTAATCAGCTCATCTGCTGCACTATATCTGTTAATGTGCAAAGTTAGAAGGTTATGACTTGCACCATTCTTGAGATATTGAGTATGAAAGGATCGTGACTCACTCAGTCACTCACCCACTTCTATTATGGCAATATTAGCCAACTATTGGAGGGAAAATGTTAGCTGTTCAATTTTTTGAATTAGTTTTTGGTAAGTTGGTAAGATATGATGTTGTTCTGTCTGATTTATTTCCTATCATTAGATGTTTTTAATGCAGTCCACACCTGGTGTCTTTGACTCATTAGGAATCAAGCATCGCACAAAGTGAGGATGAGTGCTCCTCAGGTTGGTCATCAGCTTTCCCAGGTTCTCCTGTGAGATTTTAGAGAGAAAATAGAGGAATTTGGGACAGGAAAAGGTGTACATCTGATAATTATCTGATAGTACAGTATTTAACAGTATTGTGCATGGTTTCTACAAGGTGATACTAAAGTACATGATGTCAATTACAAATGAAAGTATAAAAATATCTGGAAGAGGCAGCGGTAAGACAGTAAACAAGTGATGTCTTGGTAAAACAAAGTTCTGACAGACTTGCAAGTTCTGTTCTCATACCTGTTCTTTTCCCTTTACTAAAGGTTTTTAACCAGCTAAATTCCATCGAAAAGTTTCAAGTAAAATGGGATAGAGAGAAACGGGTAAATTCCCTGGAACAATTTTGGGGTTAAGGGCCTTGCTCAAGGACCCAACATTACAGTTCTTTCTAACATCATCTCACCTGGTGCAAATCAAAATAATGAGCCCAACTGGGGGCTTGAAGTAGCAACTCCCCAGTTAGCAGTCAAGCAACCTATTTCGAGGCTATACTGTGTGCCCCATTGCCTTCTTGAGATAAAATTTACTGCAAGAAGTTTGGAATGAACAGTTGCAATTAATCATTAGTCATCCGTACAAATTTAATAAGAGCCTATCTCTACAGTTTGTCATGTCAGCTGCTGCCTCTGATAATGCTGCTCTTCTTATTTGCATAGACGAATCGATGGAAGACAACCATGACAAACTTGATCTGCATTTATCTTTTAAAGCAGTGAGCCACTCAGAAGTCACTGTTAACTATTCTTGGATAGCTTCAGAGTTCCACTTGTATCAAATTTATTTCATACCCTGAAAAGAGCAGACACAGTCTGGAAGGAGCCGCCCTTCTTCTTGCCTCCCTTCTTGCCACCACCACCTTTTGCCTCTGTTTATAACAGACAAAATGAGATGCTGGCATCATGGTCAAAGCAATGTGTTTAAGTACTGCTTTGAAGCAAGGATACATTTTCAATTAGCTTTTGACAAAACAACACATTTAGGAACAATGAATACTATTTTTGCTTGGAAATTTCTTTTAAAACTTTTTGTAAGCAGTTAAAATGCCGTTAAATTTTGCAGAAAAAACACTTCAACAGCAATAGAAAGCAGAGAAGCTTTACCTTCGGCACCTCCATGGGAGGCATACAGAAAAGAGAGCAGTTTGACTGAGGACTTCTGGTAGAGCTGCACCACAGAGTCATTCAGGGGGTCCTTGTTCTTGTCCAGCCAGCCAATGATGTTGTAGTCGACAGTGCCAGCGTAGTGCACCAGGGAGAAGTGGGCCTCGGCCTTGCCTTTGGCAGGTTTGGGCTTCTGGAAGGCAGCAGCTTTGCCAAGATGTTGGTCATAAAGCTTGGCTTTGAAGGTAGTGTCTGAGGCCTTGGGGAACATACACTCTTCCTCAAGGATGGAGAAGATGCCCATTGGCTGGTGAAAACAATGAGTTCCATGAGGAGAAATGACCAGTGCAACAGGGCATGTTTGGGTCTATTGATAATCTCACTTACCTTCTCAATCAGCTCAATGCAGGCAGCCAAGTCCATACCGAAATCAATGAACTCCCATTCAATTCCTTCTTTCTTGTACTCCTCTTGTTCCAGTACAAACATGTGGTGGTTGAAAAACTGTTGCAGTTTCTCATTGGTGAAGTTGATACACAGCTGCTCCAAGGTATTGAACTGAAATTTTGAAAGAGAGAGAGAGAGAGAGAGAGAGAGAGAACATGTAATAAAATGTGATGATTTAAATGCTCTTATGATCATTGTGAATATGATCTTTCAAGCAATGGGATGCACAGGGCAGTACCACTCACATCAAAGATTTCAAATCCAGCGATATCCAGGACACCAATGAAATAATTTCTTTGTTGCTTTGTGTCCAACATCTCATTGATGCGAACAACCATCCACAAGAACATTTTCTCATAGACAGATTTGCACAGAGCCATGACAGAGTTGTTGACCTAATGGTGTAGAGAGAAAAATTCATAAATGGCGTGTCCAAATATTTTATCACAAAAAGCTTTAAAATATCGCCAGAATGATAACATTATAGTGCCTAACTTGAAGCACTATAAAATATTCAATGTAGTAATACAGTGAATTATTATTTGAGAGCATTGCACAATATAATTTGAACTGAGATGCATTACCTGTGGTACAGTTTGTCCCTTGGTCACAAACTCATTTCCGACCTTCACTCTGGGGTAACACAGAGCTTTCAGCAGGTCAGCTGAGTTCAAGCCCATGAGGTAAGAAATTTTATCTGCCACTGGAAAGGAGAGAATCAAGTTGTGATTATTGGAATTTAATATCAATATTGTTGGCAGTTCACAGAAATGGAAAGTGCCAAACCAAACTAAGAACTACAGTTGGGGGGGCTCAAACAAGAGGATCTACTCAGGTGATTCCAATGAATTTCAGTGCTTTTTATCAATATTTTCTTACAAAAGGTCTAACCACCAGCATTTTGCTATGCAAATCTCCAAAGCAGGAGTATCAAAGAGTACCAGAGGGCCCAAATAGATTACAACTCAGTTTGGTCACAAAAACAGCCAGGATTGATGTGTCAAAAATCATGGCAACATATGCCAATGACCACAAAACAACGACAACAAAAATAACTGTTTCGTATGTCATGAACAGTAAAACTTACCCTCAGTGCCATCAGGTTCGGCCTGCTCCTCGCGCTGCTTTTGCTTGAACTTCATGTTCCCATGATGCATACAAGCACCAGTCAGCTTGTAGATGCCAACCTTTTCATCAGCACTGAAGCCCAAAATATCAATGGCTGTCTGTGATTTAAAACAAAAAAGACTCATGATATAAAATACCCAACCATATTTTCAAATTCAAATATTACACTGCAATATACTTTTTTCTGTTATCAAAACATACGCATCGCTAATCAGCACCCTTTGTTCAGTGATCTTGTCTTAAACCTCAATATTTGAGCTCTGGATTCTGTTTTACAATGCCAGTAGTTTTATTATTTATTTGTGATTTATTTGCAGAAAATTAAATGATTTGCCCTCAGCTTACATCTGTGGCTATGAACTCCTCCACATCATTAATACTTTTGACAGTGATTTCTCCTTGGCTGATCATTGGGTAGTCATATGGATTGGTGGTAATGAGAAGAGCCTCTGTTAGGAAAAATAATCAGATTTTAAAGATGAAGAATTAATCACAAAGACTTTTATTTAAATTTCAAATGGCATTTGTTTCAATAATACTGCGATTTCATACCTAGCAGTTCAGGTTTGTGGCCTGTCATGAGCTGGTAGAAGATGTGGTAGCTGCGCTCAGCTGACAGCTGGAATGTTACTCTTGACTTTTCCAGCAAATCTGGAGGAATAAAAAAACATTTTCTAGGATAGATTTTTCAAATCCTCGAATACACTCTAAACTGTCAATCAAGCAGAGACTTACAGGTTTCAATATCTGCAGAAGCCAGTTTTCCTGTCGTGCCAAAGTGGATTCTGATGAATTTTCCCTATGCAATTTAGAAAATGAAATTCGATTAATTGCTGCCTTGTATTATAACTGATAATGTGAGAAAGTTTTAATTTTAAATTTCGCGTCAAACTTACAAAACGGGAGGAGTTGTCATTCCTCACAGTCTTGGCATTACCATAAGCCTCCAGCAGGGGGTTCGCTGCAATGATTTGATCCTCCAGTGAACCCTGCAATGGACCCCAGACACTTCACATAACGTGCTACAGTAGATAATGTTTGTAATATGTGCACATTTCTGGAGACTCCCTCTGACCTGCATTTTGCCAGCCACTGGCTCTGCTTTCTGCTTTCCAGCCACTGCGATTGTCGCAAAGTACTGAATGACACGTTTTGTGTTGACAGTCTTTCCTGCGCCGGATTCCCCACTGTAGGCAAACAGAGGAAACATTTAACTTTATAAAAATGTGTTTGGATATGCGAAAGTGTGCCATATGGAAACTATATTTTGGCAGATATTTCATATACCATCTTCTATGCACATATTTTAGTTTTCTGTAAAATAAACTACTCTGTTTATCGAAATAAATGGGATACATACGTGATCAGTACAGACTGGTTCTCACGATCTAAAACGAAAGTGAATGGAAACATCAGATATTAGGACATCATGCTCCAAAATCTTGCAGAATATGACTTTGACAGTGATTTCAGTGAAACACATTTCTCTCTGTATTATCTACTGCATTTCTCTCATTATCAGGCAAAGCAAGACTGACCATGCCCACGAAATTATTATCCTCCTTATTTTTAAAACTTTAATTATGCCTTCTTGCAAGTGTTGTACTCAAGGATTGAAAATATTTACATTCTAATTGCTAGAATCTGGGATTTCATGCTGGTGAAGCTGAGACCTTTCACGTTAGGATTCATTGTTATCATTTTATACGTGAGTAGAATTGTGAGTTGGCAAACAACTGACACTAAACTTAGGCTCAGAATATAAAATGTGGATGAATGTTAATGAAATCTTTTCCAAGCAAATATTGACCATGTCTGTTGTTATTGAAAAAGTCTGCTGTTATTGCAAGCCAAAACATATTTTATTTATGTTGAGTAAACGCAAAAAGATATTCTTACCAGTAAGCATGAACTGATAGGCATTGTCAGAGATGGAGAAGATGTGGGGCGGGGCCTCAATCCTCTTCTTGCCTCTGTATGCTGCGACAACAACAGCGTCGTACACTGGGAGCCACTTGTAGGGGTTCACAGTGACGCAGAACAGCCCAGAGTAGGTCTGAAGTTGTGAAGGTAGACACATTTATTTGCATGAATGCATTCATTTATTAGCATGATCAAATGTTTTGATGGATTACAGAGGAAAACTCACATAGATCATCCATGCTGCATAACGCTCTTTGAGGTTATACAGCACACAGGGCTCGTTGAGGTGGGTCATCATGGCCATGTCCTCAATCTTGTCAAACTTGGGAGGATTCATTGGGTGGATGTCATCCTCCTTGACTGTTATTTTCTGCAAAGCAGAGAATGTAAGTTGTTGGCAGGTGGTCATTTTCTATGGTTGGGGACTGTGTTTCAGAACTTAAAGCTCCTTCTGAATAACATTAGATTTGTAATTTGGAGGGTTAATGCTTCACAACACTGGGAGCATTGAGAAAGAATCCTGTATTAATACTTACCATGGTCATTCTGCTGTACCTGCTCAATCGCTACACCAAAGTGATAGTGCTGTGCACATGGATGATGATGATGATTAATAATAATAATAATTAGTTATAATTAACATGGTGGCTGCCTATTGTCAGAATGAATAATTTTACTGAGCCAAAATGGCTATATTATCATTTGCCATAATCAGTTTGGCTTGCAGTTTGGGAGATATTAAATCATGACTCAAAATCATAAAAATAGGAAATATTTAGGAAATTTGGATCAGTGTGGTGAACATCCTTATACATAAAACGATAATTCAAATTTATTGTGCACAATAATTATTTACCCTCTACTTCTCTTTGTTTAGAATCGCACTGTTAAATGCACAAAAAAATAACTCCATAGCTTCTGTGAGAAATCATAGCCAGACTCGAGAGCGGACTTATCCGTGTGAACAGATTTTCAGCCAAATGTAGTAAAATACCCAAATTATAATAAATAAATAAATAAATAATAGCTGTACGTACTTGCCCCCCTTGCAGAGCTTCAACGGTGGCTTTGCCCCCCTCTCTGCTGATGAGTTTCCCTTTGACATACATCTCTTTGGGCTCAGCCACAAAGTAAGCTGTTTTGGCATCAAAGGGTGTGTTCTGGGCCTCGATCCTCTCCCTTTCTGGCTTCCGGAGGAACACGGCCGCCGGGCCAAAACACTCCATCTCCGCGTCTGTACTCATGATGGCACTTTACTGAGGAGAAATAAAGAAAGTACTAGTGTCAGCTGAATACAACATCTTATAGAAACAAATTATAAAGCACTAATAATGTTTCAAGACTTTGTGACTGAATTTGAACCTTAGTTTCTTATTGATTCTCATCATCACCAAGATCACAAGCACCTTCAGTTTCAATTACTGATTGTCTGCGTTTTTCAGTTTATGATTCCGTTTTCATGGAAATGTATTGCTCTCTGAGCTGAAATAAACTTATTTTTAAAGTTTATTTTGACATCTATTCCTGCAGGTTAGTCATGGGTGGTGGTAGGTATTATTTCTGTTTGTCTGCTGCACAATTTATGTTTGCACCTACCTCCTTCAATGCCAAAAGAGAAAGGTGGTCTTTCAATGCTGAAAAAAAAAGAAATCCCATTAATAGAGTATTTAATGTAATCTCAGCTATTTGCTTACCTAGTTTTAAGGGATTAAAAACCAAAGGCTACCTTCTATATGCTTTTTAAAGACAAGCTATTCCAATATTCAGATAAAACAAAATTATTTTTAATTCTTTTCGATTTTTTGTTAGTTAGCCAGGCACTGTCCTTGTTCTATATTGAAAAGTGTCTTAGCGACTGCCCCTCCGTGGAAGGCATTATACAAAAAAATGTGTGAGAGTTGAATTCAATAAAATATCTGCATATTTTAATCTCAAATCATTTGTTTTCACATTGCTAATTAGACCAACATAGAAATCAATTATCTGCTGTATCAGGTATATTTAATCTTATTTTTTATGATTTAATGTTGTATTTTGTATTAAAATCATATAATTTTCTGAAATAATCTTTGGACTCCCAGGACTGCAAACCTGGGAGCTGCCAATGATACACTAAATCTTACTTACCTTACTTAGCGCCAGTCAGTCCCCGGGGGTATGAGGGTGGCATCTTTTATAGACAGAGATTTGTCTTCACTCAGCAGAACAGAACTCCTCTATTTGGTCATGCATTTTTACCCTCTTATTAGTAACCAAGCGCCAGTAGCAGTTGCCATCCTATTATTTTTATCTTCTGATAGATTGCTGGAATTTTGTAATTGTGATAATTTAATGTAGTAAACACAGATTTAGAGAGGCAACGATATCTGTGCTTTAATATAAATTTAGACAATTTACTGTCTTATTTATGGCTATAGATGTATTTGTAATTGTTAATCATATACTGTCTTTCTCATTAAAATAGTTTTCTTGTGAAGCCTCATAGCATAACTCTGAACTTCCAAAGACAGAAATAATGAGGTTCTGATTGGCCGTAGGATAAAGAAAGGGTAAGCCTTGTGTGGCTGTGCAAAGATACTTGGATGAAAACTTTCATAATTTGATTATATGCTGTAAAGTGATTACAGCAAGTAACAAGTAATGGCACATTAAGTTATTTTAGTGTTTGGTGCAGCATTTTGAAATAATATCAGCTAGTGTCAACTAATGTAAACAGTGTGTTACTCCAAACACAAGTTGAGAAATGTTTACTTTGGAATACCTAGTTTTCAGTAAATGTATTTATTACATTAAATACAGTATACAGACTGATACAGGGGGTGGACAAAATATTGTACACACTCCAGAAAAATGGCTTTAACCTTGTAGTCTCAAAACCGCAATTACCTAAGCATTTTAAGAGGTTGTTCCCATTAATTTTAAAGTTCATTAAAAGCACGTGTCTACTAAAAGATGTCTTGCAGCGCTTTGCTATTGTATGTCTCTAAAACAAGTCTCCCGACTGTATACAAATATTATGATGACATATTGCAATCACTGAAAAACAGCAAAGGCAAAAAGAGCTGTGGCCACGAGCAAAGCTCTCTGATAGGGAGAGACAGACATTTGATAGGACGGTTTCCAATAACCACAGAACTTAAGCACTAAAACCACCACAGAACTGAATCAACTCATATGTATGTGTCTCTAATAATGAATGGACAAACCCATGAAAAACAAAAATATTCATGTACTTTGGGCACTTCATTTTCAGCAATTGGTTTGATTGAGCCTTCTTGTGAAGTAATAACATTCTGAATAGTTGACAATTAACATACCACCTGACCCTCTCAGAACACTACCAACCAAAAGCAAAAGGTCTCAAGTGGTCTGTGAGACCACCAGTTGATATCATTGAGCCATTTAAAATGGTATCACTCAATTGATTGGGTGTTATCATCTGTTATCAGTGCCATTGATATGGGATAGTAGGGGGTAACATCTCTACTTGTAGGTTGAGTGGATTGCTATCTTCGATTGAAAGCGTTGACCAGTTGAACAGATGTTCCGTTTTCTGCCACAAGCTTCAGATAAGGATATTGAAAATGTGCTAACTTGGAAAGAAAATGACTTTGTTGGGTATTACTATAATAATAATAATAATGAGTTTGTCATTTAAGAGGATGAAACCACAGGTCGATGATGCCATCACTCAATGATACTGACCCAGTGAACATCCAAGTAAGTAGACTAAAGTCCGACTACCACATAGCTATGATGCTAATAACAAATGATTATGCCCATTCAATGGAGTGATTACAGTCAAAGGTGGCGGATTGGAGCTGGAGACTTTAACAAAACAACTAGAATATCAATGCCAATAGATTTTTCCTCAGTTAACCCATTTAAACCGGGACAGCACGTGTGCATTTTAAGAACATGTCGTTGCCGACACAGATATGCACATAATTTTGAAAGTACCGTAATTACTGTAAGTTTTGCGCAATAATAAAAAAAATTCCAACTGTTTCTGAAAGCTGAGAAGCTGTGCTTCAGCCCAAATACAGGTTACTGTGGTAAACATGGCAGCATGATTCTCTGCTGGGATTTTTGCATTAGGCCTTAAAGGGTTAATGCGGATTCAGCAACCCCTGTGCACATTGATCACCAAAGGTGATTTTCACTTGAGCACCAAATTCCAGAGTATTTGTCTTGTTTTTTTATTTCTTTATTTTTCTGTGAAGATAATCCAGGCAATCCAGGATAATCTAGGTGATTCAGGGGAAGTTTTTTGAAGCCATTTTTCTGGTTTTTAGGGCTGCATTTCCTTTCATCAAGCAATTATCTCTGCCTGGCTCTTAGTCAAATTGTTAGCTAGTTTTGCACAACATTTCATTTAGATATTTGCCAGTCTTGTCACTCCCTACTAAAGCAGTTTAAAACCACATTCAAAGGAGAAGTATATGGAATTGATATTGCTAGAAAACTGCTCGATGTTGAATGAAGAGAAATTGATATATATGTATTTAGCGCCACTAAAAACGCAACAGTGAAGTATGTACTGTATTTGTGGCAAATTGAAGTATTAATTGGTTTTTATTGCTTTTCCAGTGAGATACGCATGGAAATACAGAAAAGCGTGTGGTATTGTAATCCTGACGTGTGCCACGTGAACACTTCAGTAATAACAAACATTGAGCTGTTTGTGATATGTACAGTGACACTTGACTTGTTCTTTTGGGTGTGGTCAATAGCCTACATGAAGCCAACAAAATCAAAAAAATGCTACGGCATCAAAACAATGGAATGGCTTATGACACAAGAGGGAAAAAAAAGAGCCATTAGCATGTTACGGGCAGATTTCAGCTTCTGAGAGGTGGTGCATCATCTGCACTGTCACCGACCAATAATCAGTCAGCTGTCTATCCGAGAATGAAAAACAGGCACTGTTGCTGACTGACCACGATTAGGGCAGCCACGAGTGACTATGGTATCTCAAGAGCGCCACTTCCGGTTACAGCCTGTACGTGACAGAGTCCGGACAGCAACCCAAACTGATAATGAGATGAAGGGTCCAAGATGTCTGAGGGTGATCACAGGTACTATTCAAGGCTGTCTTCATGAGCGACACATGCATGCGCACGGCGCCTACAGAAAACGCATTTTTTGCCCATTCTCGGACAGACAGCCGACTGATTGTTGATCAGTGACAGTGCAGATGATGCGCCCCCTCCCGGCAGCTGAGACCTGCCTGTAACATGCCAATGGCTCTTTTATTATCTCCAGTGTCATAAGTCGTTCCATTTTCTAGATGCCATAGCATTTTTTATTTTTTTTTGTTGGCTTTATGTAGGCTATTGACCACACCCAAAAGAATAAGTCAAGTGCCACTGTAGACATCGTAACCAGCTCAATGTTTGTAATTACTAAATTGCTTGGCACATTCACATGGCGCATGTCAGGATTGCAATTCCATGCGCTTTTCTTCATTTCTGCTCGTGTCTCACTGGAAAAGCAATAAACACTGATTGATTGATTCTTCAATTTGCCACAAATACAGTACAAACTGTACTTCACCAGTGCATTATTAATGGTGCTAACTGTGTATACACACACACACACACACACACACACACACACACACACAGTAGTGTGCAGTGATGATTATACACTTAACAAAATGAAGATAAATTAGAAACCTAGTTATAATCAAGTGTTTATTTCAGGTAATACTGGATCATATACGTAGATGAAAATAAATAAACAGATAACATAATATAGTATCATTCATATAGTAATCATAGACAGATAACAAACATCAGAGGCACTTAAATTCCATTTTGTACCTCCATTGCCAGCAATTTTCAGTGTACTGGTCTCTTTGAAACACTTGATGGTGTTTCTTACAGTGCCATAGCAGCATTTAATGTCTTCAGAAAATTTTCTAAGTGACCAACCAATTTTCCAAAATTTTGGAAAAAATATTTGCTTCACGGTTGGACAGTTTCATTAATAAACATAGACTAATTATAGATAGCCAGTATGGATTCAGGGCAAACCATTCAACATCATTTGCACTCATGGATTTAGTAGAAGAACTGACAAGCGCGATCAATGACAAGAAGTTTGCAAGAGGGGTTTTCATAGACCTTAAAAAGGCTTTCTACACAATAAATCATGAGATATTGTTACAGAAACTGGAAAGATACGGGATCAGTGGGGTGGGGCTTAAATGGATAAAAAGTAACATAGAACATAGACAACAGTTTGTGCAAATAGAGGAATACAGGTTGTTCAAGTTAAATATCTCCTGTGGGGTGCTGCAGGGGTCAATTTTGGTACCAAAATTATTTATTTTATCTATAAATGACATATGTAGGGCTACTAGTATGTTGAAACATGCATTTTTTGCTGATGACACTAATGTTTTCTGTGAAGGAAAGAAGCTCAAACACTTGTTGGAGGCTGTTTCAACTGAGTTAGCCAAGTTGAAATTGTGGTTTGATACAAATAAATTATCATTAAATATTAAGAAGACCAAATTTATGATATTTGGTAATCGGAATATACAAGCAAACACTCAGATCAAATTAAAAATTGATAATATAAAATTGGAAAGGGTGTATGAGAACCCCTTTCTGGGTGTAATAATTCACCACAAGCTCAACTGGAAACCTCAAGCCAAGCATGTCCGGTCCGAACTGGCAAGGTGTGTCGGCATATTAGCCAAAGTAAGACATATTATGAACAACAAATCTCTATATCTACTGTACTGTATGCTTTTTTATCCTCATCTGAATTACTGTGTAGAAGTATAGGGCAATACCTACAAAAGCATACTAAAGACAATATGCACAATGCAAAAAAAAAAAAAAAAAAAAGCAATAAGATTAATAAGTAATGTGGGATACTATGAACACACAAACAATTTATTTTTGAAGTTACAAACATTTAAGTTTATGGATTTAGTGGAATTCAGAACTACACAAATTTTATACAAAGCCAGATACCAACTACTTCCAGATAACATCCAAAGATGGTTCAAGGACAGAGAATGTAATTAAAACTTAAGGGGGAGACAGAAATTTAGACAACCAATGGTTCACACCACGCTCAAAAGCATGTGCATTTCGGTCTGTGGAGTGAAGATGTGGAACAGCTTATCCGAGAACATAAAAGAAAGCAAGCATATTGCACAATTTAAAAAGCAGCTTAAAGTATACACACTAGAAAAATATAAGGAAACATGATGAAGTACATATTGATGAAATGACTAATATTACATTATTATCTTATATTGTAACTATAAAGGGATTAGCATATATATATATATGTGCTTTGTATATATACATGTGGGTATGTATGTATGTATGTATGTATGTATGAATGTATACTTGTATACACATATAGAATAATGACCTATTATATTATTAATTATACCATATAATTATATTATATAGACTAATGACCTATTATATTATTAACTATACTATATAATTACATATAACTCTCTCCATATACTCTATATATTATAATTAAGCATATTATAACAGAACATGTTATATTATTTGACTTATATTGAAAATGTTGGAAGGAGCAAAGTTTGTTCAATATTGACCACATTGACCGGGTACACAATAATTTAAATGAAAGAAGGGGTAGTGATTCATAAGCTTATGCTTCCCTCTACTCCTTTTTTCTGAACATAAGACAGAGCTTGACGCTTGTTATTTATTATTATTATTTTTTGTTTTTTTCTTTATTATTATTATTTAATTTTTTTTTTCATTGGTTATGTTTCCGTTGTATACTGATGTCGAAATATTCAGGAAAATAAATTTTCATTCATTCATTCATTCAATCAGCATCATCGAAGGCCACAATGCGGCTACGAACAATCTCAGGGAGCTCCTTCCATTGTGCCATTGTTTTTAATGCTGTGACACTGCTCTAAGTTTATGTGGAACAACTGACCATCAGAAATAATTTTGCAGAATAATATCGCCTCTAGCCAGTTTAAACAAATTTTTTAGTATCAATAATCATGGAATGAGCCTTCAAACATGCATTCATGCTATGCTAGAGTCCAAAAAAAAAACAAAAAAACAATTTGCGACACCTTTCGATTGTTATAAAAAAAATGGTGTTCCAGTGTTTTTGTTTATTACCCATATTTTTACCTCAATATACTTGAGAGGACCCCTTTTAAATGAAAGTTGTGGTGTATAATCATGACCGCACACTACTGTGTGTATATATGTGTGTGTGTGTGTGTGTGTGTGTGTGTGTGTGTATAGCAACACACAGCACTGCATATAAACTATGCTAACTGTTGTGGTCCACGTGTGCCACAGGTAATGCATTCAAAATCTGAGAATTAGTACATATGATTAATATATTATATTGCACAATGTATCCCATTGAAAAGGAAATTATCAATATATATTTATATTTATGACCCTGAAATTTTTCACTGTATGCCAGCTGGTTGTCCATGGCAGACAAGTGCAAACATTTCCTAACTCAAACGTAGGCACAAATCCATGTTTGATGGATTTTGGCACTGATGATGAGCCTAGTTTAGCTTTGGAGAAGCAGTGAAATGTCACTGGTGTACTGTTGCAGAACTTTTGCATGCCTTACATTTTTACCATGAAATTAAAGTGGATGCAGGTTCTGTCCTTGAATTTCAAGAGTGACTGCTCTTAACAGCAGTCCAAGCTGTAGGGTAATCAAAATGCCCCTAATTAACTCTTCAGATTCTGGGTCTTGGTTAAAAAAATAAAGATCTTAGAAATGTTATTTTCAGAAGCTTGACCTCATCATCAAAACATTTCTTCACACCCCACATTTCAGATTTTAGTATTCTGGGTATTGAACCAGACAGAATTCTACAGTATGATGTCCTTCTTCATTGCACTCATCTGAATTAACCCCAAAAGTTACGCTTTCAGTCATTTTCCTCATCCTTATCATCGTCTTCCAACCATAAATTTTTGGTAATCAAATTCAATTGGCCTTTATCAAACCATCCAGCTGCATTTTCTACAGACAGTACACTGGCATTGACATAAACTAAATCAAGAAAATTAAACAAAAATAAAAAATTTAAAAAAAATAATTGATGATTAGATAATGGACAAGTGGCAAGGTAATACACAGTGACCTTTGTTGCAAATGGCAGATTTATTGCCTTCACCTAATTTGGTAACTTCCTGGTCTTGAATAAAAACATTTGTGTTTCGAGGGGTTGGACAGCGCAAAAGGAGGAGTGTCAATGCATAAAGCTGGTGCTGTGCAATTTCAGTGTCACAGACCTCATTTGCCTTTTGATTCACCCAAAACACCTTATCACACAAATGCTGCTGCATTGTGATGGACTCATGGAACTAAATCGCAGCCAGTGGAGCTGCTTGCAAATAAACACATATTGTTTCCTTCCTATTTTTATTTCTGTTATGTACCCTACACATAATGCCTACAAAATGGTGGTGAGGTCTAATTGGAAGGAGATGGTGAGGGGGTATATCTATACATTAAAATGTTTTCTTTGTTTGGGGTAAATACAAATAACTTTAGTTTCTGCCTTGTTTCAGTGCCGCAAGAGCCGTTTTGTGCACGGCTTAAATCACCCTCATCTTTTCATACAAAATGCACTATCTGGTGAATTGACCTTTATCCCCCAAGCGTAGTTCTCAGAGGACTGAGGGAGATGCAGGCAAGGTAATTCAGGTGCTTGTTCTTCTAATTGCCAGTTAACTAAGGCATTATCACACTGGTTTTTAAAAGCAATTACAAAGAGTAATCCAATTAGCCTTTATAAAACCAAAGCCTCACCACACCCATTGGTAATTACGTGATCTTTGTCCTACTCTTTTGACAATAGCACAGTTGCCTCCTGTCATGAAATTACCGAAATAAGGTCACTGGAAGCATTGGAATTGCATAAAGACTTTTCAAATCATCTTATTTAATTTAAACAATTTAAATGATAATGAAACACATGCATTCCATCCAACCCCTGAGTAAAGAAAAGCATGACAAGTCCAGAGTCATACTTGGTTTCCAATTACTATTGGTGAAATCCACCATATCGCATGTGAAACTGATAAACCTCCATGCACAAGGACTTCAGTTCCGCGTGAGAATCTCTTACATATGCGTTGATTGAATAATTGCTGACTACAGCAGGGGAACGTAAATATGCCACTAAAACTCTCGCCAAACTCGTAAGAGTTGACAGATATGCGTTATTAATGAAAAGTGACCACACCTGATAATGTTGAGAGTTTTTGGAGTTTCTGTAATGGCATTTTAAATGAATGATTGAAAACAGGTCATGACCAATCATTATTTTTAAGGGATGGTTTGAGCTTCCCCTATCGCCCGTTCACCAGCCGCCACTGATACACTGCTATTTTGCATAAAATCAAACAAACCAAAGTATAAATCACATCCTGGTCTTATTTGACTTGCAGTACATGCAAGGTATCACTTTGATAACTGCATAGGATACAATAAGAAAACTAGATGGATGTCTTTTGAGCTGAAGTTTGTGATTTCTAGGAGACCCTCATTGTGAAACCCATTGGAATTTTTTGTATTTGATAGCAATGATTCAATTATATGACTATATTCAGACTTAAATTAATCAACTGAAGTTTTCTTCGCTATTTTCCTTAGAACTTGCAGCTGGCAAGTTGTATCAAGTATTTGCAACGTACTCCACTGACTGCGCCAATGGGACGCCACCATCTTGTCAACTATTTTTATACAGGATTTATGGTATTATGGGGCATCTCCATTCCCTAAGAAGATCAGAGCCAAAAATAGACTGGCAACTAGCATACTGAAGTGCTTACACATATTGAATAAAAAACAGTGCACTTGATCCATAATGTGGGTTCACAGGAATGAAATACTGATGCAGCTGCTCACTCAGCGATGTGCTCAGAGCATTGCTATGACATTTACTGTAGAGTAAGGTTAATGCAGAATTCAAGTCTAGTGCACTTACAGCTCAGAGCATTGCTGCACAGATTGCTTTAGAAGATTTATTGGAAAGTGAGTTAATGTTTATTTGGATTTATTTGTGGTTTGCAAATCCAGTACCTGCCTTTATTTGTATTTTTAGATTTAAGTAGTAATGTGTGTGACCTGCAATATTTTAAAGTTGCAATTCTGTGCATCATATATTGTTCATGTGCAGTATATTCCATGCTTTGAATGTATACTGCTGCATTGACTTTTGTCACTTCAAACAAGGAGAGCTCAAACATGAAATGTAATTTTTATTTCCACTTTGCAATCTGTCAATTAATTTCCCTGCAATTCTGTTTTGTGCAGGATGAAAGGAGTTGTTCCAGTTATGTCGGGTAAGTATAAGACATCTCTGTTATTGAAAATGAATTTGATTCAAAGCAAAGAACCCTCTGAACTTTTCAGTCTAACACAAACATTTAGGAAGAGGAATGTATTGATTAACGAATTGGTATTTGAGTTTTTTTTTTTGAAGTAGTTTTTCATTGAAAATTTTCTCTCATTCACAGTGATTTCTTATTATTAATTAAAATGTTTAAATTGCTATTCACCAACTATACTCTGAAAATTTGTATTACATATTGCACAATTGTTAATACAAGTACAATACAGATGGCAGTGAAATGCTATGATGGGACTGAAATACACAAAGCAAATTTTCATTGGGTTTTTTGAATGTTGGATTATTTGGATTGCTGAACTTGATGTACAATTCTGTGAAAGTTTGACTCCCAATTGATTAGATTAAATTTTAGTTTTTAAATATCGTCACCCTATAAAAATAATGGCCTAAATCATTTTTTGACGAAAATTAGTTTTTGCCCTAAATCTCTTGCTCTGCATTTGGTAGAGTTTTTTGTGTTTTCCCAAAAACTTGAAAAAAAATTACTTAGGCCATTATTTTAATAGGGTGACGATATCTCAATGGAAATATTGCATACATTAAGTAAGGAATTGTAGCAATACTAAGTTCAAACCTCATAGTTAGCTCATAATTAAACTTGCATCATCAAAGATGCAAATGTCAGAGAATTGGGAAAAAAAGTTAAAGTACTATGAAAATTTGACAAACTGGTTTGTGTTTGCAGTATTACTACAAATATGAGTTGGGATGTAAAACAAAAAGCTAGAATATACCCAACAGTCTGAAAATGAAGCCATACACCAATGTATTATTTAAAATGTTAATATAAGGGAAAAAGTATGAATATTTTATTGACAACCCTACAAAATATTGAAATAAAAACAAAGAGAAAAAGTTACTTCACTTACAGCTTGATTAAACCTCAGGTATCATCTCAATATGAATCTCAGTAAATCACGGTGACTTGTTCTCAGCTTGCTGACCTGGGATTCCGTAATGTCGGCATGGCACTAACCCTCCTCCATCGCACGCACCTCCCGGTACCAGGACAGGTGAGCGCTGTCTTTTCCCTCCAATTCTCCAGACAAAACATTTCACAATAAATGCTTCCTTATTGTACAGCATAGGGATCTGGAGTATGGCCATTTATCATAAATATCATAACTACTAGTTGTGTAACCTTTCCTTAGATAAAGTAAACTCTAAAGGTCCATATTATTTTGGTATGATTTTTGCTTGATCAGAAGTGTGTTGATTATTTAATAAGTCACATTGTTGTTTACACGTCTGCATTGTCATGAAATGTAGACCATGAAAAATATGTGTTTAGTAAATTTTACCTGCGTTTATTGACTGGACATCATTCATTGTCATCCCTTAAAAATAAAATTTAGCTTAGTTTAGCAAAGCTTTGTATATGCATTTTCAATGATACTAACATGGAGAGCTTGGCCACATAGTTGCTTGACTTGATAAATTTCAGGTCCATTTTAAAACTGTGAGGCCTATTCATAATTTAACATGAAACTATCATGTTAGAGAGACGCAAACTCCAGCAGCAGACAACTAATAGTGAGGACTAAACAAATTATGGATTTTATGTATTTTTTTCTTAAATGTAGTAAAAATAGAAAATGCATAATATTGGCTAGTTTACCTTAAAGTACTGTATGCTGCAAGTTTTCAATATTAGTTCTTTTGGGCACTCACAGTACTCATATATTCAGTAACATCATGCTAAATATTTACTTAAACTGGCCAACTGTTCACGTCTTTCATTGTAGCAAGCTGTTTTCATGCTGGAGTCATCCAGAAAATGTACTGAACAGGTGAGAGTAGTACCCATCTACTTATTTCTGCAATAGCAATAAATGGTATTGGTGCCAGATAAATCTGATCTAAGCCTTTGGTTCAACCTTCTTATTCCATGTATGGGGTTGGTTAGCTTGCCAAGTATTATGTTATAAGGTGGATAAGAGCAAACTCTCAGGCAGATGTGGTTCAAATCCAATCACAAAATCCATCATTGCCCACAGGCTCTCCGGTTACCTGACAGATGTTTTTTCTTTACATGCTTACATCTGACCATAGAACCCAATCTTATTGGAAGCACTGTTTGGCAAACTACTGATGCTTGGGTTTGTTTTTTGATTACGACAGAGAGTTTTTTCAGGCAACCTGCTCAGACGTGTTCTGCCTGGCCAGATGGCATCTGATAGTTTTGGAGATTTTCTGAACCGATGATGTAAGTAATGCCAATTCTCTAACTGCAATTCTCGGAGCTCCCTTTTCCACTTGAACCATTCCCCTCATAGTGGGTTCAAAAAAAAGCCACTAATCCCTTTCCACAGATTTCTTTAACATTGGCATCTGACTTCTTTATCATTGTCTCGAGAGTCAAAATGGGTATTTTTCATATTTATTCAGCTCAACATCTTTCTGTCGCATAATCCTTTTTCTCACTCATTGTAATTGATGACTGAGGAAAATTATTATGTTTGTTACCTAATTTTTATAGCCCATGGGAACAGGATGTCATGGGTGACCATTAAAGTTTTCATAATCTTTACAACAAACTTTAAAGAATATACATTAGAATATATTTCAAATGGATATAAGATATTTTAGAAGTGTTAATGATTGTGGCACTCATATTTATGGGAAAAAACATTCAATTCTAGAAAAAAAATTTCTTTCAATCATTCTTTTGAAATTCAAGGTTTGCATTAAAGATGTGCAACAGCACCTTTCTTGACAGCCTTTTTAGCTACTATTTACCAGGGATAACAATACTATGAGCATTGTACATGCTACCCAGAATATGGTAATGTTACATAGCACCATAATTGTATAATTGTATTTTGATTTTGAATACCTTTTGATTTGCAAAACATGAAAGGCAGAACATTCTGTTTCACAATTGAATATATATATATATATATATATATCAGCACCATTAAAAATGCACCAGTGAGGTATGTACTGTATTTGCAGCAAATTGAAGAATAGATTGATTTTTATTGCTTTTCCAGTGAGGCACGAGAGGAAATAAAGAAAAACGCATGGTATTGTAATCCTGATGCGCACCACGAGCACGCGCCAAGCACTACAGTAATAACAAACATTGAGCTGTTCGTTATGTGTACAGTGACCCTTGACTTGTTCTTTTTGGTGTGGTCAGTAGCCTATATAAAGCCAACAAAAAAAAACGAAAAATGCTACTGCATCAAGAAAATGGAACGGCTTGTGACAGAGGAGAGAGAAAAAGAGCCTTTGGCATGTTACGGGCAGATCTCAGCTGCCGAGAGGTGGTGCGTCATTTGCACTGTCACCACTCAACAATCAGTCGGCTGTCTATCCGAGAATGGAACACAGGCACCGTCACTGACCGACCCCGCTTAGGGCAGCCACGAGTGACGATGGCAGCTCAAGAGCGCCACATCTGGTTACAGCCTGTATGTGACAGATTCTGGACAGCAACCAAAACTTATCATGAGATGAGGGGCCAGAGACGATTGAGGGTGAGCGCAAGTACCGTTTGACGTTGTCTATGTGAGCAACACATGCGTGCACACGGGCCCTCTGGAAAACCCAGTTTTTGCCCATTTACGCATGGCTGCCCTTGCCGTGGTCGATCAGCGACAGTCCCTGTTTTCCATTCTCAGACAGAAACAGGGAAATAAAGTGCCAAAAAATTACACAGAGGCAGGTTCCCACAGTCAGAAGTGAAGAGTTCCTACTCCTGTTGATGGGCAAAAAATGGGTTTTCTGTAGGGGCCGTCTGCACGCATGTGTTGCTCACGTAGACGACATCAAACGGTACTTGCGCTCACCCTCAATTGTCTCGAACTCCTCATCTCATGATCAGTTTTGGTTGCTGTCCGGAATCTGTCACGTACAGGCTGTAACCAGATGTGGCGCTCTTGAGCTGCCATCGTCACTCGTGGCTGCCCTAAGCGGGGTTGGTCAGTGACAGTGCCTGTGTTCCATTCTCAGATAGACAGCCGACTGATTGTTGAATGGTGACAGTGCAAATGACGCACCACCTCTCGGCGGCTGAGATCTGCCCGTAACATGCCAAAGGCTCTTTTTCTCTCTCCTCTGTCACAAGCCGTTCCATTTTCTTGATGCAGTAGCATTTTTCGTTTTTTTTGTTGGCTTCATGTGGGCTATTGACCACACCAAAAAGCACAAGTCAAGTGTCACTGTACACATAACGAACAGCTCAATGTTTGTTATTACTGAAGTGCTTGGCATGTGCACCTGGCGCGCGTCAGGATTACAATACCACGCTCTTTTCTTTATTTCCTCTCGTGCCTCACTGGAAAAGCAATAAAATCAATCGATTCTTCAATTTGCCGCAGATACAGTACATACCTCACCTGTGCGTTTTTAATGGCGCTGAGTATGTATATATATATATATATATATATATATATATATAAATAAAGAAATGTATTTTGGCAGGTTTGTCCATTTTGTTTGCACGGATACAATGAAGTAATTTAAGCTAATAAAATGTACTTTTTCTCCTTTTTTTGCTAAAAACAGCCAACTTGGTGTTTGTACATGTTTGGTTGAGGCTTTTTTCCATGCACAGTGTTCTTATGCCAATAACGTACTGTAAATTGTATTTTGTATGGGTGCTTGGTGACTTACCGAGAGTGTGGTGGAAGCATTTCGGCCATGTCCTCCTCGTGGTCAGCATGTGCATGTGTGTTTATTTATTTGAGGCCTAATCATTTTTGAAGTTTCTTTTTTTTTTTGTTTCAAAACTTCAAATGTGTTCAACTTAATAAAGACAGAGTTGGCCTATTCCTATTATGATTGACACGAGACAGCACAAGCTAGTAGGTTGCTCACAGGGTAGTCAAGGGATTGTTAATAGACTCCATTTAGCTTGTTTGACAGTGTTTAGCCTGATGGAATGTTATGCCTTGGTTTTTATCTTGTTTGGTCTTCTATTACATTACATAACAATAATTACATTATTTCACCTATTTAATTTTTATTAATACATTAATTTGAATATTTAACTTACACTTAATTAGACTTTACTAGGGCCAATCGCCATGGAAAAAATGTGGCATTGTGAGCCTTAGTCAGAGGGCCCAATAGCTGTACTGATCTTACTGTGGCTGTAATGGAGTTTCACCAATCCTCTGAGTTCCAGACTAGTCACACATCTTAACCACTAAGCCAGGGGTGGGTAATTCCGATCATGGAGGGCCGCTGTGAATGCAGGCTTTATATCTAGCAATTACCCTGTCTAATTGAGCCAATTGGTTGTACTCACAAACATAGATTTGCACCTAAATTATATAAAAGAAAATGTTTCATTTGGGGAGACAGGAACAGTCTTTGGTGGCCATTCATGATATTTTTCACAAAATGCAGCAGAAAGATCAGATTTCACACATGGTGCAAACCTCTGTCGCCTCATTTTAGACAATTCTCCTGTCGACTTGATCACACAATTTATGTCATCTATCCCATTTAAGTGCATATTGGAGAGTTTTGTTCTAAAATAAATCATGTAAGTAAGTGAGGACATGAAGTGTGATTTACAGTAGGTTGCAATGTTTTCAGAAATCAGAAGCAATTGATAAGCACATCACAAATGAGACTTAACTAACTTCAAAGAGATGCAGTAAGTGCCAGTACCAAATTCCTCTTTTACACACTTTATGTGGACTAAATTTTTTTTTTTGATAGACTTCAGTCATATCTCATCCTGCCTTTAAGAGAGATGACATGGTACTCACAAAAAATGAGTTCATAGGGTTCAACTCCAAAATTTTCCGTTTGATTTTCACATCAAATTAATATCGGAAATTTTATATTACATCTAGACAACATTATAAAACATACATCTACTCACTTCGGGAGCTTTCTGGAAAGGAAATAACAAAATATGGAGTAGCTGGCTTAATCATCTGATTTAAACCCCATACAACAGTGTTTATTTCCTGTATGCATGTGTGTCCATCTTCAAAGATGCATGTATGGGAAACATTGCAGTCCAGGAGAAAATCATTTGAGAATGACAACAATTGTAAAATAAGTATCCTGAATGTCTAAAATGGACAAATCAGCTGTTGAATACTTTGATGGGAAATAACAAGACTAGATAACAGAGTCATTTACCAATTGATTGCCCCTAAATACTGGAAATACTAAATAAAATGGTGAAAAATACAGCATTTGTTTCATATAATGTACTATGATGCAAATACTTTTATTGAATAAAATAGCAAGAACTACTTAAATGACTTCTGATTCCAGACTTCTGAGCAGCAGCATATGTAAGTCCTGACAGGGTCATAAATCCAATAAATTCTGTGTTACTTTATGTTCTGTCCATAAAAGTACATTCTCGAGAGAAATACATGCCAGTAAATACAGATGTAGCAGCCAGTTCAGCTTTCAGAACATGCCTGTTCCTCATTAACTGCTGGGAATTCAATTGTGGATCAGCCATCAATCTTCCTTTGATTATACAACATTTTTGCCTTATTTTCCCTTGGTACAGTATTGCTAGAAAAATATCACATTTTTTAGTAGGACATATGTTTGGTGTTTTTTGTTGTAATATCACTTACGTAATTGATCATTTATTTATGTTTATTTATGATCATTTAATGATGCGTACATCATTACTATGATAACAAGACATTTAGCCAACGAGCAATTAAATGATTTAGATTAATTGCAAAATTTATGCTGTTTTTAAAAGACTTTTCTTCTGAAGTTCATGTCTGGCCCATGGACAAAAACAGATTGAGGTAGCACATGCTCAGTAAAAAAGGTGCTCTTCATATATACAGTATGGTGTTTTATTGCAGGGATGAAACAAGTATAAATGCTTGGTTGGTAATGTCATCAGAACATTTCAGCACTGTGAGCTGGACCTCCTCAAGGACCTTTGATGGTCAATGATAGTACACCTGCACGCTGTTATAAACTGGCACCTTTTTTGCCAGTTATTTTGACTGGCACCTTCTTTGCCAGTCATTTTAACTGTAATTTTACAATCAGTTTATAACAGAGGTTTCGTGCATGTTAACTGTGAATGACAGTTAAATGACTATATGTATAATAAACCATATCTATATGTATAATGGCTTAATCACCAACTGCCATATATCATACATGCACAAAAAACAGCTGTAAATACCGTTTTTACATTTTTATATATTCATATTTATTTTATTTAATTCGTAAGCTTTCTTTTTTATATTTCTACTTTTTATTTCTTCTGTGTATTTACTGCTGCTGTAAACCTGGAATTTCCCCTTGTGGGACAAATAAAGGTTTATCTTATCTTATCTTATCTTAAATGCGTGCAGGAGTTTACTTAAAGTCAAAATAACAAGGAGACAATGCGTTAATTTAACTGTTAAATTCAGTCAATTTATAACAATGCACCTGTTGCAAGGTTTTAGGAAAATGTTTGGAAGAAATTGATGGGATGGATGAGTGAGTGTTTTTTGTTGTTTCACCGAAGCTGGTATTTATCATTTATGAGCATAAATAGCAGTATTGGTGAGAAGGTTCGACATTTAATTTTCTATCTTGATGTTGCTGCGCTTATTTCTATTTTAAAATATGAGACTTTTTGCATCTTTTTTAAAATGAACTATCTGCTGCTACCAAATGTTCATAGTGATATATATTACAGGAAATGCAGAATTTGAGCACTTGAAATGTGCAAACTATTACAGGGGGTGAACAAAATATCTGAAGCACCTATGGCTTTCATTTTTCAATTGCTAAACCACAATTTTCAAAGAAACAATTTATTTGTCTCCTTAAACGTGGTATAAGGACCTGCGCTTTGCAAACTGAATTCCACTGAGGCCAAAGAGTTGGTGCCCAAACTTCAGGTGCATTGGTCACAAAAACATAAAGGTCTTAAATAAAAGGTTTGTTTACTGCAAACATGCTAATACCAAATGATGAGACAAATCGATTTTTTGTCACTGTTTTTGATGTTTCATAGCACGGCTAGTATGAAATTATGTAATCTGACCGGCGCGAGAGAAAATTACGGTGAGTTCAATAAATGCAGATTTTGTATTTGCTTTGTGCTTCTGAGATGAAAAGGTTCTTGATTGTATGCAAGACAGTCCCAAATCCCCTGAATACATGTGCTTATTTTTAAAATTATTTTACATGCCGAGTTCAGGAGAGGCCCAACTCCAGAAATTGGGCCTCTGTTGCAGGAAATTTGGCCTCAGCCTATAGGTGGCAGCAATGATTCAAGATTATTCATTATCGATTGCTTCAATTTGGGGTGCATTTGAACAGTTTTAATTCAAAGACATAAGAAAGATTGTTTGCTTGGTATGCATGGAAGTATCTGAAGAAAGGTTTTTCTTGGGAGGTAGGAACAGTTAATGCCAGAACTTAAAAGATGAATACCCCCTCCTTGATGTCTGGATGTGGTTCAATAAATTACAAAATAGTTACAGTTCAATATTCATTTCATGGAAGATTTTGAAATAACAAAATAAGGCATGTTTTTTTCCTCCCATGTAGAAGAATTGGCTGTTTAATTGAAAATGGGCCCAACTCCAGTGTCTTTATTTGGTCACCGAGCTGAAGCCAAATTATCATTTGCCACCAAATGTTGTCATTTGTGACCTCTGGTGGGGTAACATATGTGTCAAAACTATAATAAAAATATCATGGCTACACTTTGACATAATGGTACTAATGATAATGATAATAATAATAATAATAATAATAATAATAAATGTTCTGTAAACATTTTTTTGAATTGTTTGATGGAGTTTATTGAATACACTGATTTAATTTTTTTTTTGTTTGTTTGGTTTTTTTTTAAACTGAGGTGACCAATCCAAGGATAATCTCAACCTTCTTTGTAAATTTTGCGCTGTTGGAGGGAACTAGAGTAGCTGGAGAAAACTACTGTAGACAGAACAAACAAATTCAAAACAAAAATGCCCTTGGCTCAGTCTCAAACTTGTTATCATATCGCTGTGAGGTTAGTTTTATAGTCTTTACATAATTGTTTATATTTTTTAATTTTCAAATTGAGCAGGTTATGTTATTCTATATTTCACACCAACTAATAATCCAAACCCAACACTTACTGCGGATTTCAGCAAAAATATGGCACCAAAAATCATCGGGTAAAATCATGTATGAGATGAGAGTACTCCTTTGTCGGAGTATCTGCGGTTTAAAAGTGATTCTCATGCAAATGATCGTGTAAAATAGTTCAGTAAAAAAGTGAGAATAAGAGTATCATACAAGTATATGCTAAGTTAAATTTATTGTCCAACAGTTTTCATGAGAGCATTTCACAAGAAATTTATATTATATAAGTTCTTGTTACTGTATGTCTCATCTCAGTTGCATGCCTCATTCTGCGGCTTCCTTCCCCTAAAATAAAATGAAATGTTAAAATACGAAAAATCTTCTGTCCTTTTATTGTTTATCCTGTGTAAACTGAGAGTGGTTTTTATATTCAGTAACTCATCTCATAATTGAATGGTAACCTACCTTGCCGGCTTCACGGCTCTTGGCTCTCAGCTTGTTGACCTGGGACTCAGCGATGTCAGCACGCTCCTGAGCTTCCTCCATCTCATGCTGCACCTTCCTGAACCTGGACAGATGAGTGTTGGCTTGTTCCTCCTGTTTGAGCAGAACACATAAGATTTTGGCGGAAACTAGATGCTGCAAATCCCTATCCCCTGTTACCCCCCAAGACTAGGCAATCCTAGAGCAGGCTATAACTGACCAGGGTAGACTCATGCAATGTTTGGCGAGCTAGTTTGTTTAAAATCAAATTGCACTGCCAAAGCTAGCAAACCAGCTAATACATAGTCACATAGTTGTACTTTCTAAGTCAACTTGGAAGCTACACAATGAAAAGAAGCCACAGATGTCAAGCTCACTGTGCATCTAAATATGATTTTACATTCACACACAATAATTTAAACTCACAAATGAGGGCAAATTATTTGCACTTTACACTTGAACTAGACATAGTGATGTCACTTTTCTTGGTGCAAAGATTTACTATTCGAGTTACATATTAAATTAGGGTTTATTTGGTTTTTAACTGTCCTATACTTGTCTACATTATAAATGCCTCATGCCAGCAATAATTGTTGCAAGCTTTGGGGAGTCTTGATAACATCAAGGGTGGAATATTATTTGTTTAAAATGGGGCTCTTGATCCACGCTGATTGTTGATTATTACTTCTTTCTCTGAGGAGAAGTGTCTGCCCGTACTGTAAGCCCCTGTTCCCTTAATCTAGGATGTTGAGGGCCAAGAACAGGTGGCTCCCTTTATACTGTAATAAATTTCACGTTGGTTAGACTTATAAAGGAAAGTTCAACGGCTGCCTCAAAAATGAGAGTTGACTGAACTACCATCGCAGGGCTATACTTCCAAAGATAAAAACAATAAAGGTGCTACAGCAGAAAGGACTTGAAATTTCACATCATGAGGAACTTAGTTGAGAAAGTCAGCTTTTTTTCTGTTTATGGCGTATGTGCGATGCTTATTAACAGTTTTAACACATTAGTATGGTGTTACATGCATTAGATGTCTAAAATGGGACTTACAGCTTCCTCAGCCTGCCTCTTGTAGGACTTCACTTTCAACTGCAGCTTGTCCACCAGGTCCTGCAGTCTGAGGTTATTCTTCTTGTCCTCCTCAGTCTGCAGAGTATAAAGGGGTTTCAGGAGAGGTAGAATGGATGGCATGATTTTTTGCTGTGTTTTATGCTAAGATGTAAAAAATCTTACCTGGTAGGTGAGCTCCTTGACTTTCCTTTCGTATTTACGAACACCTTTAACTGCATCAGCCCCACGTTTCTGTTCAGCCTCAACTTCAGCTTCCAGCTCACGCACCTAGGACATAAAATTTGCGTTAACTTGAATTTTGACCAATGGAATTTACTCATCAACTCAATCAGGCTAAAGCTTTGCACAAAAAAAAATAAATAAATAAAAAAATTATTCATCTAAACCTGGCTGCTTGCCAGTGCAGCAAGCATCAAGGGTAGCATACTCTAAGGCAATCTCTGGAAAGACAATAAATTACATTTGTAATAAAGGAATGTTGTCTATTGCCATTTTCACTTGAGTCACCATGGATGGTACAAAGCAAAACTACAAGTCTCGGATGGTTTTGGGAGGAGAAACAGCAGGCCAGCAAAACCGCAAATAAACACTACATAGCCATGTTAATTTGACTTTGCAATTATATAATGTAATCAATTTTCAATGCGATAAGGACAAATTTGACGGTAGTATGTAGTCTTTTATCAACTTTTGGGGAAATAATTTATCATTTCCTTTGAAATACTGTGCTTTTGTGTTGATATGTCATATCCACTCTGGAATTCTGTTGAAAATGATTAGAAATTCTGTCATTTCAAGTTTAATTGTAAGTTACCCCTACCCTTGGCATTTTTTTTCGTCATTATCAGATTTCACTGTTGTAGTCTCATCCACTGCAATGAATTCTGGCTACAGTTAAACACGTGAACACAGCATTAGACATCGAATACATTATTACTTCCAAAATCTGGAATATAATGTCCAGTTAAATCCTCTTATTTTTTACTGATAACATGCTGCTCGCTCAGTGTCCAGATTTTATCAAATATTCCATCAAATACATGCTTTTATTTTGCTGAAAGGTGTCAAAGGTATTTTACCCTTGCTTCCAGTTTCTGGAGTTGTTTCTTTCCGCCCTTCATGGCCAGATTCTCAGCTTCATCCAGACGGTGCTGCAGGTCCTTCACTGTAACCTCCAGGTTCTTCTTCATCCTCTCCAAATGAGCGCTAGTATCCTGCTCCTTCTTCAGCTCCTCTGCCATCATGGCTGCCTATAATTTTGTATATTTATATTTTGTTTATGAAGACAGGACAGATGTCCGAACAGAACTGGCTATGATTGAAGGGGATGTACAACTAAGTGAACTGTTCAAATTTAAATCCAGATTTACAATAAACAGAGGAGGCAATTGTAAGTTCTGTTTTTTTTTTTTTCATGTGTAACATGGAAAAATAAAGTAATGTAATGCTGGTAAACCTTGCATAATGACGTACATCTGTTATGGCTTTCTTGGCTTTGTCCTCAGCATTTCTAGCTTCCTGGATGGTGTCATCCACCTCACTTTGAACCTGAACAAGGTCAGCTTCCAGCTTCTTCTTAGTGTTGATAAGACTGGTATTCTGAAGGAAATAAGAAAATGGAATAGTTTTATATTGACATGCTTGGATAGTTTTATGTTGACCCTGGCCATCTTTGAGTGTTTCACCTCTAGTAAAATCAAAAAGGAATTCCTTGTTGACTCACCTGGGAGTGCAGCAGTCCCACACGCTCACTTGCATCGACCAGCTCCTGCTCTGCCACTTTGCGGCCTCTCTCTGTCTGCTCCAGGGCAACCCTCAGTTCTTCAATCTCCGCCAGCATCAGGTTGTTCCTGCGCTCCACCATGGCAACCTGTTCCTTCATGTCCTCCTGTCCTCTGAGTGCGTCATCAAGGTGCAGTTGGGCATCCTGACATAGGGGTTGATGACATTAGTTGCGAGTAAAAACCTGAAGAATTTAATGGTAATCATGGTCACAGAAGGAATTTTATAAACAGACCTTGAGCTGTCCTTGGACATTCCTCAGTTGTTTCTGGGCTTCTGCTGCCTGGCGGTTGGCATGGCTCAACTGAATCTCCATCTCATTGAGATCTCCCTCCATCTTCTTCTTGACTCTAAGAGCATCATTCCTGCTTCTGACTTCAGCATCAAGAGTGGTCTGCATGGACTCAATAACCCTCTGGCTGTTCCTCTTGATCTGCTCCATCTCTTCGTCTTTCTCAGCTAACTTCCTGTCTATTTCACCCTTGACCTGATTGAGTTCTAGTTGAACTCTGAGAATTTTGGACTCCTCATGCTCCAGTGCACCCTGGATTGTGAAAAGAAGAAGCTATATGTAGTAAAAAAAGGCTTAAGATTCTTGAAGAGCATTAAAGTCCCTTGCTGAGACCTAGCAAGTCCCAGCAAGCAAATTATCCCCTCAAAGTAAAGCATTATTTCTAACTTTGTAATGGATTTTATCGCCCTTTTTTAAATTAATGGCTAAAAAATATATATTTACTGATGAATCTTCTGAAATCCCTATTGATTATTACCTCTGCTTCTTCCAAGGCAGCCTGGATTTCTGATTTCTCTGCCTCCGCAGTCTTCTTTGCCTTCTCCAGCTCATGTATGGTTTTACCAGTTTCCCCAATCTGTTCAGTCAGGTCAGAAATCTCCTCTAATAAAGAAACATCGGACAAAAGTTTAATAAAGTTTAATTATTAAAGTAACTACTCATACAATGTGCATCTGCAAAGGTCATATTTTTCCTGTAAAGTTGTACATGTCCTACTTTCTGCTTTGATACTCTAGTCATTTGACCATTTATTTTGTAGAACCTAAATGATATACCAAGTGAACTGCCAGTGCCTAAACTGATGATACTATGATAACAACAAATATGTTTGCTGATATGCTGTGTACATACGCTGCAGGTTCTTGTTCTCTCTCTTTAGGGTCTCCAGTTGGTCCAAAGCTTCTTCATAGGAGTTCTTCATCTTGAAGAGCTCAGTGCTGAGGGAACGAGACTCTTTCTGAGCCCCCTCCAGCTCTGCCTGGCTTTCCTCAAACTTCTGCTTCCATTCAGCCAGAACCTGGAAACATAATATAACTCAACCATTGATACCATTTTCAGCTGGCTTTTATTTAATTTAATTTAATTAATTAATTTATTTTTTAAATTTGGCATCTCCAATCCCACCCGCATCTGGAATGCCCAATTGGGGAACTATGTACAAGGCTTGCTTGCATGCAACCCCTTGTTGCCAATTCAGGAGAGTGAAGACAGTTTGTGGCTCACCTTCGAAGCACGCGCTTATCAGCCACTGCTTCTTTACACTCATTGGTTGAACCCTCGCAAGTTCAGAGCGAGGGCGGAGGATACCAGAACATGAACAAGCTTAGAATCTTCCTGAAGAGCGCCCGGCTGGCCAATAGGAGGCGTTTGAGCAACGAACAAAGCAATCGTTTTTATATTACCCTTCCCGGCAGCCCCTTCCCAGTTTGCATCCCTATAGCGCAATAGCCAATTGTGCGCTACTCTGAAAAAGCTGCCGACCACTGCCGGTTGGTACGACCGGGGCTCGAACCCGTGCCGTGATAGTCACTTCTGCTCCGCAATGCGGTGCTTTAACCGAGTGAGCTATCCGGCAGCTCAGCAGGCTTTTAACACCATATGCTGACTTACAGTTATCAGTGACCTTTAAGTAATACTATATTAGACGTACCTTGTCAAAGTTTCTTTGTTTCTTGTCAAGGTTGGCAGCCACAGCATTTGCTCTCTCCACATCAATCATGAGATCCTCCACTTCACCGTGCAGCCTCTGCTTGGTCTTCTCCAGAGAGGCACACTTGGAGTTCACAGCCTCAATGGACTCTTCTGCCTCCTGCAGACGCTGTGCAAGCTTCTTCCTGTAAGAAACAGCAAATCCAATTTGCTTTGCAAGATGCTGTAAATGCAGTGGTTGTGAATTTGTGTAAAACAGTTATTACTTGGCCTCCTCTAGCTCCTCAGTGCGCTGGATGGCATCAGTTTCATATTTGGACCTCCACTGAGCCACCTCACTGTTGGCCTTAGACATTCCTCGCTGCAGCTCAGCCTTGGCCTCCTGCTCCTCCTCATACTGCTCCCTCAGCAGGTCACAGTCATGGCGGGCTGATTGTAAACCATGGGCCAGGGCATTCTTGGCCTTAAAATCAAAAACAAGCGTGAGACTGTAAATAAATTATGGATTTTACAATGTTGTTAAATGAACACTGCTCATTTATCCACCTTCCTGGTAATCATTTTTGATTTTTTTCTGATGCTTATTCAATTTATTACCTTGACCTCCTCTTCAATGTGCCTCTTGAGCTCCTCAATCTGCTGTGTGTAGGCTTGTTTGCCTCTTGTAAGCTGGGAAACAAGAGCTTCTTTCTCCTCTAACTGGCGACTCAGTTCACCTGAGGAATTCACAGCATTATTGAACACTCTCATATTTTTTTCTTAAATTATCCCAAATTTTGAATTTGGACATATGTACCATTTTCAGTTTGGAGTCTTGCTTTTTGCGTGCTCATATCATTCAACTGCCGTACATTCTCATCGCTCTTGGTTTTCAGTTCACTCAGTTGATCCTCAAGGGTACGGCACAGTTTCTCAAGGTTACTCTGTTGTAAAAAATCTAGTCAAGCTCAATGACCAAAAAACGAACATGTACTCATAAAGCAACGCGAGTAAGGCAAACAGTCTGCACACCTTTGTCTTGGAAACTGACTCCATGTTGCTGGAGAGGTCATCAATCTCCATTTTGTATTCACTCTTCTCCTTCTCCAGTTTCTGCTTGACACGCTGAAGGTTATCGATCTGTTCTCCCAGCTCCGCCACACTGTCGGCCTGCTTCTTACGGAGAGCAGCAGCAGTGGCTTCATGCTGCAGGGTGGACTCTTCAAGATCACGGCGCAGCTTCTGGAACTCAGCTTCACGCTTCTTGTTCATCTCAATCTGAGCAGCAGTTGCCCCACCTGCTTCTTCTAGCCTCTCACTGATCTCCTCAAGCTCCCTGGAGAGATCAGCCCTCTGCTTCTCAACCTTGGCCCGAGCAGCACGCTCTGCCTCGATTTCTTCCTCCAGCTCCTCAATACGAGCCTGTGACATATAGATGTATAAGTTTAAGACCTGCATACATGGCACTTTTATGCGCTGCCGTGCATGGAAATTGGAGATTTTGACTCATACCTGGAGTTCTTTAATCTTTTTCTGATATTGAGCCCCCAGGGATTGTTCATCCTCAATCTTGCTGAGAAGCTGGCTCATTTCAAAGTCTTTTCTGCAGAGATCAAACCATTAAAATTAAAAATCCTTTCCATTTTATGACACATTTGTTATTATTCTATTGTTCTGAATTTTCCCATACTTCTTGATCTTTTCATCTGCCTGCTGTTTGTCATTCTCCAGGTCCATGATGGATTCCTGTCCTAGTTTCAGATCACCTTCAAGCTTTCTCTTAGCTCTCTCAAGGTCCATGCGAAGCTTCTTCTCCTGTTCCAGGGAGCCTTCCAACTATTGCACGAGATTGGTTGAAAGAAGAACAAAATTCATTCAACATGAATGATTTTTTTTCAAGAGGTTTTACTTTTTAAGTCACGTTTTACTCACATCATCCACTTGCTGCTCAAGTTTAGCCTTTGCTTTGGTCAGAGTGTTGACTTTGTCCTCCTCTGCCTGCAGATCATCAAGGGTTTGTTGGTGTGCCTCTTGGAGAGCTTTCTTCTCTTTGGTCAACTTAGCAATGCTCTCATCTTGCGAGGCCATCTCTTCGGTCAGGTTCTTCACCTAAGTTAAATAATTTCACACCATGTTAAGAAGATGTCAAGTCATTTGAAAAGCACACATATAAATGAAGACCACAATGGAAAAATGATCAGTAACATTTACATGTTGTAGAGAAATGATGAATTAAAAATTCAAAACGATCTAAGAAACAAAGCACTGAAAAAATATGCAAAAATATAAAATGTATAAAATTTAATAATAATATATAATATTATTATATATTATTATAAATATTATAATAATATATCATTTATAAAATACACAAAAATGCTAATTTGGACTGATAATTTTTTCTTTGTGGTCTGCAAATGTATTAATCAAGTTTACACCTTGTTTTCTGTGGCATGTTTCTCCTTCTCCACTTTAGCCAAAGTGAGCTCTAAGTCATCAATGTCTTTCTTCAGCTCAGAGCACTCGTCCTCTAGTTTCCTCTTCTTAGCAGTGAGCTCAGCATTGATTTCCTCCTCATCTTCAAGCCTCTCATTTGTCTCTTTGAGTTTTGCTTCGAGCTGGATCTTTGCCTTGATGAGTCCCTCACATCTTTCCTCAGCATCAGCGAGACTTTCGCTTTCCTTGCATCAAATATTGAAACAGTTAGAATTTTCTTTTTTAGTTTGATAACAGAATTTTTTTTTCACTACATGCTCAACTTACAGATGCTACAGCCAATTGTAGATCATTCTTTTCCTGGAGAAGAGAAACCATTTTTTCCTCTATCTCCTTCTTCTTGGCCAAGGCCTTTTCCAGATCCTCTTTGCACTTGGCAAACTCCTCCTTCATGTTGGCCATTTCCTTCTCAGCTTCAGCACTCTTGAGAAGTGGTTTGATCTTGAAGTAAAGCTTCATCCATGGCCAGTGTTTCACATTCATGAATGAGCGGATGTTGTATTGGATGGAGTAAATAGATTCTCTGCGGGGAAATGATTATCGATAAATATTTTGCTGAATGTTCCAGAAGAACTATGATTTTTAAACAAGGTAATGAGTGGATTTTCATTGCAAATTATGAGCTCATTCATAACCTGTATTTTTGTATGTGGCCTTATGCTATGCATAGGCACAAGTATAGTGTATCAAACATGATATGCCACCTGGAAATGTATTGCTCTTTCTGAGGAGTACAGTTTAAACTACTGCAATTACTTGTTTTTATGTGGTTCTTTGCAAAAACATTTACCTCCTTTCCATCATCTTGACAAACTCTCTTCTCATGAGGTAACCACGGCAGAGAGCCTGAGTCATGGTCACCAGTATGGCCAGTTTCTCATCTCGCATCTCCTCCAAGAGACCCAGCAGACCTGCTTTGAAGAACACCTTAAGGAAATATTGTAAATAGTCAGCCAATTATAAGACATAACATGTCCTCAAAGAATACACAAGATATCACAATATTTCTCATGATGAAGAATTTAGAATTTTTTTTTTTCCTATTTCAAATTAAGATGAAGTGGAACTACAACTGATGTCATACCAGGAGCTTTGACATGCAGTCAGGTATTTCCAGGATGAAATATTGAACACTTAAAATGAAAATGTTTTACTTCCCCATGACAGTCAATGTTTGACCCATCAGAACAAATTAAATTGTTTATACAGGTGTGTTTAAATACTGATTTTATGAATCTCAGTCATGTGAAATGTGCAACCTCCTCATTCTCTGTAAAAAGGGAGATGTAAGGAATCTGAACTGATGCATGCACAATAGTGCAAAAGCTCAAAAGTCAAAGGATTTTAAACTATGGAAGAATGACTATTCAGTTGACATAACACACTAAGATTGAAATTTTAATCCAGCAACGATAAACAGGTCTCCTGAGAAAATCTTAAATAAGACTTTAGTTGCAGTCTCTTACCTTAGTGTGGCCAAACTTGTACTGAGTGTGGTCCACATCAATGGACCCCAGGAGCTTCTCAGAAGCTTTCTTGTTGTCAATGAACTGACCCTCAGGGATGACACTTGCATTGAGTACTTTGTATCTAAAGGAAAATATTAGCAGTCAATCTGTGAATTTTCTGGGGAATGTTGTCATAGTAGTTTTGATTGCAAATCATAGCTTGCAATGAACAGTGATCATTATTAGCACTAATTCAGTTTTGCACCCAATTTTTGTTATCAGTGAACTTTTTTGACCCACTTTGTCTATATTATCTTTGATGTTTCATGGCATCATTTAGATGAACCACATGTGAACTTTTCAACCATGTTCAGCCATTGACTTTAACTTAAAATACGTGCTTCCATGACAATAAATTTATATACAATGTAAAATCATAAATTTACCTCTGCTTGAAGTCACCATAGAGAATTCTGCTGGGGAAACCCTTTCTGCAGATTCGGATACCTTCCAGCACACCATTACACCTCAGTTGGTGGATAACCAAGAAGTTCTCCATGAGACCTTGAATACAAATTTAAAAATGCTTGACCTCTTTGTGCAGATATAGACGACGGCGTCCGTAAATTCCGAAATTTAATTGCTCAGTCATTCTGAAATTGAATTTCCAAATGACTTGCTTCACTGGAATAATTTTCCGAAGTCTCTGTGACACAAATACTGAGTTATAAAGCCTTAAAGAGGCTCATGCCTAACAGGAAAAAATTGACAATATTTGTATTCTGCGCAAAGGGGTTAATGCGTTCATTTCTACATTCTTGTTGACTTTTATTGTGTTCAAAACTAAAATGATATTTTATTGTATTTTTATGCTACCTCCCATTTTCTCCTACAATGTCCAATCATTTTGACTTCATCAGCTCACGCTTCAATCTGGGCTGATGGTGAGTGTGTTATTTACTTCAAATCAACATAAACATGATTTTGGGCTCTATTGTAACAATCTGAGCGCACGGGCTGAAGCATTTGGCACAATGAACTTAGGGCGTGTCCAGATCCATTTTTGCTGGTTTAACGTGTTAGTTTTTGTTTGGCTCACTGACCATGGCAAAGGCTGACTGAAACTGTGAAGATTGCACTGAGTGCTGTGAATAAGTGACACTAACCTGGTGTCTTTGATTCATTTGGAATCAAGCAACGCACAAAATGAGGATGCGTGCTCCTCAGGTTGGTCATCAGCTTTCCCAAGTTCTCCTGTGATAGAACAAGAGGTGTACAATGAGAGCTTGCGGCTCATCACTTTCTGATGGTGTAGACATGCCCATATGTCAATCTGTTGTGCATTGATGACATGCGTGAATTATATTTATTTCATACAGACATGGATATCACTGATATTGAAAATAGAAGTTTAATCCGCATTCCATTATTACCCTGAAAAGAGCAGACACAGTCTGGAAGGAGCCACCCTTCTTCTTGCCTCCCTTCTTGCCGCCACCTCCTTTTGCTGACTCTGTTTTTACATTGCAAACCACACGGTGGAATCACAGTTAGAGTATGAGATTTTTAAAAATAAATTCTTAGATGTCTGCATTTTCTGAAATATTGTTGCATGAAAATAAAGGGAGAATGCAATTAATGCTATGCTTGCAATGGAATTTCATTTACAAAAAATATGGCAAAAAAAACATAACTTTTAATTTGTCAAGAATTGGATTTTATACTGATTAAGTTAACCTCCACCAAAAGTCCCATCAATACAATTTATTGTTAAAAGCATGAGTCTTTTCATCAAACATTCCAGCATAACTCAAGTCCATGAGAGACCATTATATATGTCACATGAATTAACCCTTTGAGCGCCGAATACATTCTTCAGGAATTAAAAATGTAGTTATCCCAAGCTGTTGAAGGTTTTCAACAGCATCTGACTTTGATATCTTACATCATTGGGCAACTATAGTTGCCCATGGTGCAGAAAGGGTTAAGCAGCATATGAAAATAATTTTGCTTGTGCTTACTTTTGCTTTGCTTACTTTATAGAATACAGAAGTAACAATAAGTCCATAAACCAATCTACAGCCTGCATTTGACTGACAATAATTTTTTTTAAAAATTGAAGTTTCAGGGGCTGTAAACTGACCTCTGATTGCTGTAGACCCAAGGTATGCATTTAAGGGTTATGTAAGGGTTATGAGTAATGCAGAGAGTAATTAATCAGTAAATTCTTACCATCAGCACTTGCATGGGAAGCATACAGAAAAGAGAGCAGTTTGACTGAGGACTTCTGGTATAGCTGCACCACAGAGTCATTCAGGGGGTCCTTATTTTTGTCCAGCCAGCCATTGATGTTGTAGTCGACAGTGCCAGCATAGTGCACCAGGGAGAAGTGGGCCTCAGCCTTGCCTTTGGCAGGTTTGGGCTTCTGGAAGGCAGCAGCTTTGCCAAGATGTTGGTCATAAAGCTTGTTTTTGAAGGTAGTGTCTGAGGCCTTGGGGAACATACACTCCTCTTCAAGGATGGAGAAGATGCCCATTGGCTGGTGAAGACAGAGTTCTTTTAATGACACCATCGGTTCATCAGGATATCTTTTTGTTTGTTAAGAATGAAGAGTCTCAGTTACCTTCTCAATCAGCTCAATGCAGGCAGCCAAGTCCATACCAAAATCAATAAACTCCCAATCAATTCCCTCTTTTTTGTACTCCTCTTGTTCCAGTACAAACATGTGGTGGTTGAAAAACTGTTGCAGTTTCTCATTGGTGAAGTTGATGCACAGCTGCTCCAAGCTGTTGAACTGAATTTTTGAGACAAGACAACTTAGAACTCATTAAACAGGATTTGAATAGGACCAGGTAAATGTCAAAAGTATACTTGATATGGTAAAAACGGCAATGCTACAATGATAATAATAATCTGAAATCATTTCTCACGTCAAAGATTTCAAATCCAGCAATATCCAGGACACCAATGAAGAACTGTCTTGGCTGCTTTGTGTCCAACATCTCATTGATGCGAACAACCATCCACAAGAACATTTTCTCATAGACAGATTTGCACAGGGCCATCACTGAATTGTTGACCTATTGATAAATAAGCAAAAAAATGATATAATGTATATGATATAAATAGAATATAATATTCACAAACTCTGTAAAAAAAATAACGCACAGTACATTAGTCATTATGGAATGAACCATACCCATAACATGAACAGAATTTTAAACTGAGATGCAAAACCAAAGCACATTGCATTTCTGAAAATATTGCAAGAATGATAATATCATTATGCCAAACTTTATGCACTGTAAAATATAGAATGTATGTAATGTAAATACAGAGAATTATAATATGAGGGAATTGCACAATTTAATTTAATTGAGATGCATTACCTGAGGTACAGTTTGTCCCTTAGTCACAAACTCGTTTCCGACCTTCACTCTGGGGTAACACAGAGCTTTCAGCAGGTCAGCTGAGTTCAAGCCCATGAGGTAAGAAATTTTATCTGCCACTGAAATTTAAAGAGAATATGTACCATCATTCATAGAGAACAAATGCAGAAGGATACATTTTCAACTTCAAATGTAAAGTCTATTCAATTAAAGAAAAAAATGGTCTTCCACTATACATTTTTTCTTTCTTGGCTGCTAGTCTGTAATGCAGGGAAAATGGAGTGTACGGGAAAAGAAAAAAAGAGCTATCAGGAGATGGCATATCCCCCCGGCCCCACATCATCAACTTCGGATTAACAAAAGGCACCACGTCAGGTCATGATTAATGTGCACACCAAGTTCTGTGGAAAAATATTGAACGTTTTTGAAGTTATGCTCCAGAAACGAAATGTTCACAGATGGATGGACGGACGGACGGACGAACAGACAACCACACCCATGACTATATCCCCCCGCATTACAGTATATGCTGGGGGGAAAATAATACAGTATGTTGCTTGGAAAGATACAGGCATGATCCTTATTTTAGATTTTTCTTAGATGGAAATTGATTCCATCAAAAATGCATAAAATTAGGTAGTATGCCCCTCTGAACTGAACTGAATGTTGAAGCCAGGAAACCTCACTAATTTAAGTGATAGTTGCCGCTATGTGACCAACTTATTGTTTTTAAGAGATTTTCTGTGTGAATACTTTAACATGAAAACATTTGCTATGTCAGTTCAAAAGTTACCCTCAGTGCCATCAGGTTCGGCCTGCTCCTCGCGCTGCTTTTGCTTAAACTTCATGTTCCCATGATGCATACAAGCACCAGTCAGCTTGTAGATGCCAACCTTTTCATCAGCACTGAAGCCCAAAATATCAATGGCTGTCTGTGATTAAAAAAAAAAAGACTCATGATATAAAATACCCAACCATATTTTCAAATTCAAATATTACACTACAATATACTTTTTGACTGTTATCAAAACATACGCATCGCTAATCAGCACCCTTTGTTCAGTGATCTTGTCTTAAACCTCAATATTTGAGCTCTGGATTCTGTTTTACAATGCCAGTAGTTTTATTATTTATTTGTGATTTATTTGCAGAAAATTAAATGATTTGCCCTCAGCTTACATCTGTGGCTATGAACTCCTCCACATCATTAATACTTTTGACAGTGATTTCTCCTTGGCTGATCATTGGGTAGTCATATGGATTGGTGGTAATGAGAAGAGCCTCTGTTAGAAAAAAAATAATCAGATTTTAAAGATGAAGAATTAATCACAAAGACTTTTATTTAAATTTCAAATGGCATTTGTTTCAATAATACTGCGATTTCATACCTAGAAGCTCAGGTTTGTGGCCTGTCATGAGCTGGTAGAAGATGTGGTAGCTGCGCTCAGCTGACAGCTGGAATGTTACTCTTGACTTTTCCAGCAAATCTGTGGGAAGGAATTTATTTTCATAACATTACTTTTTCATATCACTGGATAAATGATCAACACTTAACCAGATGTAGAGACTTACAGGTTTCAATATCAGCAGAAGCAAGTTTTCCTGTTGTTCCAAAATGAATTCTGATGAACTTCCCCTAATTATTGAATTGAGATGAAAGGGATTATAAGTGTGCTTCAATTGAAATATGCTGTTTTTAAACTGTCTTGTATATGATAAGAATTTTGGATCTTAAAACTTACAAAACGGGAGGAGTTGTCATTCCTCACAGTCTTGGCATTACCATAAGCCTCCAGCAGGGGGTTCGCTGCAATGATTTGATCCTCCAGTGAACCCTGCAATGGACCCCGGACACTAAACATAACATGCTACAGTAGATAATGTTTATAATATATGTGCACATTTCTAGAGACTCCCTCAGACCTGCATTTTGCCTGGGGTTGGTTCTGCTTTCTGCTTTCCAGCCACTGCGATTGTCGCAAAGTACTGAATGACACGTTTCGTGTTGACAGTCTTTCCTGCACCAGATTCTCCACTGTCGGTGAAGCCACAATTAATCATATATTTAACATTGATTGTGTACATAGCTCTGAATTTATGAAGGCTATACTTTGTATTGTACAAATCAATATTTCAATTTTAATAGATTAATCATCAAAAAATTTTGTATTACCACAAATGTGGCTTTTTAATTGCCACATTTGCAGTACAACTGATGTTACTGATCAAATAACTTTTTGAAATGATCTTGCTATCACGCTGATTGAGAACTTTGATACATACGTGATCAGGACTGACTGATTCTCGCGATCTGCAAGACAAAATTAAGAATATCATTACTTGAGGGCTTGAGAATAAGGGGATATGCAGTCTGGATATTTGCATTTATATATTTTCAGAAAAAGAGTTGATTTTCCAATCTGAAACGGACATTGTATAATACACTTTTAACCACAGTATTACAATATACTATATTGCCTAATCAGCTATCTTACAAAAGCACTTACCAGTAAGCATGAACTGATAGGCATTGTCAGAGATGGAGAAGATGTGGGGCGGGGCCTCAATCCTCTTTTTGCCTCTGTAAGCTGATACAACAACAGCATCGTACACTGGGAGCCACTTGTAGGGGTTCACAGTGACGCAGAACAGCCCAGAGTAGGTCTGAAATTGTAAAGATAAATACATTTATTTGCATGAATACATTCATTTATCTGCATTATCAAATAGTTTCATGGATTATAAAGAAACACTCACATAGATCATCCATGCTGCATAACGCTCTTTGAGGTTATACAGCACACAGGGCTCATTGAGGTGGGTCATCATGGCCATGTCCTCAATCTTGTCATATTTGGGAGGATTTCTTGGATGTATGTCATCCTCCTTCACTGTTAACTTCTGTCAAATACAGTAAAGCAGTCTATGTTCAGATTTTTGATGCATAATGCCTTTCCCCTATTGAGTAATAGGCAGCTTTGAATATGCATAGATTCTTATCACTGCCATTATGGGCTGCTTGGTTCCCTCACTCAGCAAAAGCACCGCACAGTTGAGCCAGAAGGACCAGCACAGCATCGGATCAAATTCAGCTGTGCCAGTGCTGACTGGGGCTAGTGAGGTTTCGCGAGCAGCACCCTAATGGGTTTTGTGCTGCTCAGGGATAGGAGAGGGATACAGTTGATTTGGGTGAGCATTGATAATGCAGACCAAATGCTGTGAGACAACTGCGAGCAGTGGTAAATCAAAGAATTTTGGTGGATTGCTGACCTCAAAATTATTGTTTCCCATTGGTCCTCCAGTCTCCCAGACTTTAACCCATAAAAATTTGTTGGAGGAAAAGTGCATAACATACTGAAAATGGGAATGCTAATGCCAAAATATGGGTAGTGTCTCTGCTGTCTAGCCAGTTGAAAGCAGTTACTTCCACAACCAGAGGCCAGAGAAGACAGTGGATGTGACACAGAAGGTAAAGGACACATACCCACTTTCTGCATTTAAATTTGAAAGCAATAACTGATTAGTATCATTTTATAACAGCCAATAATATTTTTTAGTGTTTGCTGTGCTTACTTGCGACCCTTCCAGAGTTTCGACAGTGGCTTTGCCCCCCTCTCTGCTGATGAGTTTCCCTTTGACATACATCTCTTTGGGCTCAGCCACAAAGTAAGCTGTTTTGGCATCAAAGGGTGTGTTCTGGGCCTCAATTCTCTCCTTCTCAGGCTTCCGGAGGTAAATGGCCGCCGGGCCAAAACACTCCATCTCCGCGTCTGTACTCATGATGGTGCTTTACTGGAAAAAAAGAAAGAGGAATAACATCACATAACAGGTTGTTTAGCCCAACAAGGCTCACAAGTTTCCTATCACTAAAGTCAACCTAACACTCGAGTAATAGCTAACACTGTATCAAACCTGGTTTCAAATACGCTCAGGATTTTTGTGTCTGCAACATGACCTGGCAAGCAGGCTTGTGCACAGGATTCTAGAAGGGCTGGTGCCCACATTGATGAAAAGGGCACCTTGCCTGCACACGTCCCCATCTATTATTTTTACTTGATTTGAAGAGTTTGTGGGCTACTCATCTACAAGTAGGCTATAATGTATAATATATGTACAGCTGTGGTTGAACGCACCCACATGACAATGTCAGTAACCCTCCACCCATGTTAACCAGCCCTTACTTCACTTTCACCTCCAGAATCTCAGCACCATTCACAAAGAGACACATCTTGCCTTCATGACTGCTTCTCTTGCCTCCACATTTTTTCTCTTACTGCTTCTACAAGGCATAAATGATTCAGCAATAACATATACAGTGGGGTGCAAAAATTTGGGCACCCCTGGTTTAAATGTCTGTTACAGTTAATCTCCAAGTGATTGAAAGCAAACCCGAACACTAAATGCTGCAAAGTTAAACATGACACCTTTCTGCAAATTAAAAGCAATGTTTCTTTTTATTTGAATTTTTCTGAGTTTTTAAATGTTCAAAAAGGAAAAAGGGCCCTGTGCAAAAGTTTGGGAACACTTTTGGATTATTCTTTGTTACCTTTTAAGAAGATGATTACTAAGGCCCAGACCCAGGTGATTTACTCGTTAGAGCTTCAATGAGTTAGGTGAATATAATTCCAGGGTTGAACTGCATATTCTGAAGTAACTCCATCCTTCTAAAGTATCCGACTGCGGTGGCTGTTGTGTCTGGTGTTAAAAACCATGTGTTCCTCTAAACAGGTGTCCAAGGATGCCAAAATCAAGATAATTCACTTCCGCCAACAAGGAGAGGGCTAAAAAAAACTCCCGTAACGTTTCAAACTACCCATTTCTACTGTCAGAAACATCGTAAGAAAATGGAAAATAAATGGAACACTTGAAGTCAAGGCGAGATCTGGAAGACCAAGGAAAATTTCAGATAGCATTGTCCGAGATCTGGTGAGAAATGCTCAGAAATACCCACACATCACTGAAAAAGAGCTGCAAACAAGAGTAGCAGACACAGGTCTAGTTGTTCACAGGACTACAATACAGCGTACCTTAAACAACAAAGATCTACATGTCAGAGTTGCAAGAAAGAAGCCTTTCCTACAACCTCAACACAAAATAAAGCATCTGAAGTATGCAAAAGAAAACCTTGAGAAACCTCAAGCCTATTGGAAGAATGTGCTTTGGACTGACAAAACCACAATTGAACTTTTTCAACTAAGGTATGTTTGGAGAAAAATGGGTGAAGCATTTGTAGAGAAGAACACGTTGCCAACTGTTAAGCATGGAGGTGGATCCATTATGCTTTAGGGTTGTGTAGCAGCTGGGGGCACAGGCAAGATTGTGCAGGTGGAGGGAAGAATGGGTTCCACCAAATATCAAGACATTCTAGAGGCTAATGTTCAAAGCTCAGTCCAGAAATTGAAGTTGGAGAGACGTTGGGTACTCCAGCAAGACAATGACCAAAAGCATACCTCAAAATCCACCATGAAGTACCTCCAGGAAAGACGGATGAAGGTTTTGGAATGGCCATCACAGTCCCCAGACTTAAATATTATTGAAAATCTGTGGAGAGACCTCAAACATGCCGTGCATGCAAGAAGGCCGAAGAATATTTCTGAGCTAGAGGTGTTCTGTCAGGAAAAATGGGGAAAAATTCCAAAGGCAAGAATTGAAAGACTCTTAGCTGGCTACAGGTAGCGTTTGCAAGTTGTTATAGCTGCCGGAGGAGGAGTTACAAAGTACTAGCTGACAGGGTTCCCAAACTTTTGCACAAGGCCTGTTTTCTTGTTTTATTATTTTGAAACAGTAAAGTTAAAAATAAGAATTATTCTTGCTTTAAAATATGATGGCATGTGTCATGTTTAACTTTGTAGCATTTAGTGTTCAGGTTTGCTTTCAATCACTTGGAGATTAATTGTAACAGACATTTAATCCAGGGGTGCCCAAATTTTTGCACCCCACTGTAAGAACATGCTGATATTGCATGGCTAATACACAACTATATGCTACTAATTCACATTATATCATACTGCCAAGCCCGGGAAGACCATCCGTGATCATACAAAAGTCACACATAAGTTTTAGATAGAACACTCAAAAAATGAAACCCTGTGAAATGTTAGATTTACTTAATAATGTTATGTCAGCTGGTTCCACAAAACTGAGTTAAGTACTTTCCACTCAATGCAATTAATTAAACTGGCCAAAAATGTTAGAAGTCAAATAAAGGTTACGCAAAGCTATTGCATGGAACCGGTTGACATAACATATCAGGTAAATCTAACATTTTTTTGAGTGAATGTATGAGAAACTGCTTTATTTTTTATTGATTCAAGATAGGAATTCCAGCTGTTTAATAAACATTCCTCCAAATTACTGAAAAAAATAATAAAGGGCTTGAACTAGGAGGAACGTAAAGTTATGGCCTCAAAGGCTCGTTCCCATCAGTATCTATCCTGATTTTAGTGTGCCTCGAATTAAACAATGATTAGGGTGCTGGAGGGCATAAAAGAGGCTCTTACAAGTTACAACCAAAAAGGGCACTTTTGTGTATGAAGGCAAAAGGGCTGGTGCTCGAGCACCAGTAGAGCCCTATGTGGGCACAACCCTGCTGGCAAGAGAATCTACACTGTGAGCAGTCCCTACATCAAAAAAAATGCCTCCTATACCAGTGCCAAATTTAGCCTTGCCTAACTTTTTTTTTTGACCCATAGTTGTACAAACAGAACTTAGCAGAATTAATCATGAGTAATTAACTTTGTTAATCCCTTTTACGTATTTAAAGACCTCAGACAGATCACCCCAAGGTCTTCCTTTTACCAAGGCTGAGATTAAAATTCCTCAGTTTTTCCTCAAAGTTTTTATCTTTTTGCATTATATATAGTAGTGTGCAAAAGTCTTACGGCACATTTAAAGCAATTTCGTTGGGCAAATATGCTTGCAAAAATGATGAAATAACAGGGTTCCAATAACTGAGAAATGTACTGTACAGAGCTGCAACCTGTTACAACCTGCCAATATTTGGTGCAACTACCCCCTGCCAAAAAATCTGGGACACTGTCCTGTTGCGCTATAGTTACATAAAATGATTGGCGTTTGCTTGTTCTAATCAGTGTGGAAAACTTGCCACTTTTCTTCCTCAGACTGGCTGTCTCACCTCTATCCCTCCAAGAAATTACAAACAGCCATAATGATGTTGACATCAAGGCTCTGTCAAGACTATAATAACTGTATCGACTATTTTTAATGGAATACAAACATTTATCTATAAAACTTTTCTTTAAATTACATTTGGAATTTCAAATTTACTTTTTATCTTCAGGAACTCTAACACAGAATCAAAAAGTAAACATGTAATACAGATTTAAATTTTAAAAAGTGCAGGGTGCCTAAGACTTGCACAGTGTATATTTTTATACTTTGGGGCTGTTCTGAACATTTTAAAGAGCCTTTGCATCTCTTTCGTGGTACAGACCCTGGATTTGCATGCAATACTCTTGAGTGTGGTCTGACAAAGGTACGGTATAATGTAAGATAAATATGGCCTTCTTTGCATCTTAACTCAGTACTTTTGGCCATGTATACCAGCATTCTTTCAGCCTTTACTGCTACAGCACAGTGGCTAGAACCTGAAGGGCTGTTGTCAAAAATTAATCCCAGGCACTTTTCAAGTAGAATACATTCCCAATTTTGAAAATCTCATAAAGTAATTCTGTCAAATGTCTTCATTACCCACATGTAGAACTCTTCATAAAAATAACTTTGTCAAGAAAATTACTTTGAAAATTCATTACAAAGTCCAAATTGCTTCTTGTAATTTCTAGCCTCTGTTATAAACATTAAGTTATTTACAGTATTAACAGGCAAAAGTAAATGTGTTTCAGGCTACATAAGCAGAGGTTGACACCCTTTGACACCATGAAAAGTTGGTACTTAGTACCTGTGTAACATTCACACACACACACACACACACACACACACACGCACCCACACACGTAAACACATGCACACACACACACACACTTGCTCACACACACAAATGCACAAATGCACACACACACACACACACACACACACACACGCACATAGGCGCACACACACACACACACACACACACACACACACACACATACACATTCTCACATGAACAGATGCTTTGGTTGGTGGCCACCTTTCCATGACATCCACACATGATCTGTGGTAATCTGTTTTACTCTTCTCTGTGGGTTTGCATTTGCATCGCAGCTGAACTAATGAGAACTTGCCTTATGCCCAAGTGCCAATTATGTCTATTTTAGAACTTTCAAAGAAGACTGTTGTTGTTTTGCAAAGAATAGCATTCTCTATCAAAGCTGCTAGCTCATAAGCCGCCAGCAGACTGGTGTTCTGCATGCCGCAATGGAGTTCCGGCTTTCATTGCTATTCTTGGGTGTCACACTTGAGAAAGATTTGTATGTAGTTCCTGAAAATGTGTCCAGCATGCATCTTTATTCACCTCTTTTGACGCCAAGAGAAAGATTGTTGCCTGATGACTTCAATGCTGGAAAAAAAAGAGAGAAAGGCAAATGTGTTCTTACATTGTGGTCATCACTCCAACATAAAACCTACTTACACTGGAGCAGCATACTAAGGAGGCAAAAAATATCCACATGCCTTTTTTGTTTGAGAACAGTAAGTCTAGCATCAGCAAAATAAACCTATTTTAATTATATGTATACAGTTAAGGTATGAGAAATACTTGAGAAATAAATATCGAGGACTCCTTTCCTCCATTTCTCTACTAGGAAGTTCCCCAGTTTTAGGTCACTCTACAGCTGGTGATGGAAAATCCTCTGAACTGTTGTATAAAACCAAATATTTTACATCCCAGTGCAGTTGCAAGGCAAACACCAATATTAATGTTATGAACCTTTGTCTCTCATAACTGATTTTGTTACGGTAATAGCTTGGATACACAATTTTATCTTACTCAACTAAGATAATAACTCATGCATCACCAAGTCCATTTTGTATAAGAATTAACTGCATGATTGACAATAAGGAATGGAAATTAGAGGCCCATTTAGTCATGTCGGTAGCAAATAAATTGTTAATGGCTTACAATACAATAAGATGACAATATGGTACAATATTATGCATTTATTATTCTTACAAAAATAACAGGTAAAATCCTCAAAAAAGTACTGCAGATGGAAAAATTCATAATAAAATTCATGCCTGGCTGATGCAACTGACATCTTCCACCTTCTATGAACATCTTGTTCTTTGTTACAGAATATTTTGTATTCTTTTGACTGCTCAGAGCCATAGATGCAAATTCAGGATTTACTCATCTGCCAAGGTGTCAAAAGGAATAAGCTAGCAAGTGAACTTGAATAAACCATGCCTAAATGCCGACAATGTACATTACCACCGTAGCATTATGAAAACTTTGACTGGAAAAAATTTTCTGAAGGCTACAAAATTTTCTATTCCAAGATGTCTGTGCATTATAACTAAAACTCAGAGTACAATGATTTGCTGAGATGCTCAGTCATCAATTGGGAAATTTTGTCACTGAGTGGGCCTAAAAGACAATTAAAGAAGTCTGATACTTAATAAATGAGTTTATTATCCATTATAGCTATACGACTGCATGGCATTACACTTATAATCGTACAAAAGAATGTTCAGATCACATCTTTTCAGTAGTAGGAAAACTATATATCTGGTGAAGTTATTCATCCAGTCAACACCCATTTCATCTAGCAATAAATCTCACTCACCTGTACTGCGTGCCAGTCAGTCCCTTAGAGAGAAACAGCTGCATCTTTTATAGAGAGACTTGTCTTCATTCAGCAGAACTCGGCAACTCTATATGGTCATGTAGAATGCCTCAAGCAGCTTCAAATGCCTCTAGCATCAGCAATGACATGTTTATAGATACGTCACATGTAATTATCAGTTCAGTTAAGGTGGATATTATACTTTCAGTTAGGTGATTGACAAAAAACCCCTTCATTAATGATGAAGTTCCTCTAAAAAAAACCTGATGAAGAATACCTCATTTTTCTTTGGCAAGGAGTATAAACATGGACTGTTATTTTTATTTATTTATTTATTTATTTATTTATTTATTGGACAGTTGCATCATCTATGAATTAATTTTCAATGTTTGTTTGTCTCTTGTAACACATTTTCACTATTTTATGTTTCTAAATTTATGTCTGTATTTTTGATAGGCTCTGATTCTGAACATGAGCCAAGCTTAGTTGTGGAGAGATTCCAAAATGTCAGGGGTATCCTGTTGCACATCTTCTGCAAGTCTAACATATTTATTAATCCTTGGAGTGTCTGAGTGTAATTACATCTGACAGGAGCGCAGCTAAGCTAATAGCAGGATGTTAAGCAGACAGCCAAAAATAAGCAATTTTCCAGCGATAAATTGAGAATTTACTTGTGGCGCAGTCATAAAACATTTTATGACTATTGGCATCTAAAAGAAAGTATACGCAGAGTCATATACATGACATTGCTTTTTCTTCTCATTTTTAGCCTGCTTGACCTCGAGGCCAATTGGGCTTATGCTGTGGTTAGATGCCTTTGTCGTGGTCTGTCATGAGTCTTTGGGTCTGTAAACTTTTTGCCTTGTCAGCGCTCTAGTGCCTTCAGTTTTTCATGGATCTTTTTCATATTTTATATACATGTATATGGGATGAAAATTTGGGCCAAGTTCGATTTTGGCCGTGTTTCACAATGTGGGTGCAGTGGCTTTGTCAGTATTTTTCATTTTTTTATTTGTGTGCGCATTGAAAAAAAAAAAACTGACTTTTCTGGCTACTTAAGTGCCTGTGCAAAAGAGACAGTTTCATAGCTGAAAAGGTTTATTGATCATAAAGGCATGAAAAATAATGGAAATAAAATTAGAATACAGATTTTGTTCACCTTGATGATATTTATAAATGCTAAATTTGATAGAATATAATTTGGAACCCTGAGCATTTCAGAGTGTTCAGCTGGGGAGAGTAATATGCAAATTAGGAAAAAAACTGGAATTTTTTTTTCCATTTTTATTATAAAATATTGAGTAATTTCAATTATAATAATTGTCATAGTCATAAATTCAGAAACTCTTTACATTTTTGCCTCTGAAAATAAGGGCAGATGGCATTGCTTCTGAAGGTGTCTATTAATATACAGTATGAATATTGAAATTAAAATGATAAAAACTATGCTATGTACATCAGGGATTTAAAAAATAGGATTTTGAATGGCCACAGTGCAGTCAAATTTCTGATTTTTTAAGTGGCTCCAAAAATAAAGAAGATTACAGAAGTGCTGCGATTCAACATTGAGTGATTCCATATTTTCTCCTCTACTTGATAATGCAAAAATATGCCATTCATTAAAATAATCTAATTTTTTTGAGGTGTGTTACATGAAGCCAGAATGTTAAGCTAATAACCAAAAATGGATTAGTGTCATATCTGCAATTTATTTGCTTGCTATGAAGTAAGAACTGGATGAACATCCTTTACGTGTGGTGATTCCATAGTATTTGCCTGGCGTTGTGGTTTACATTTGCTTGAATTAATCATGAGCAGACTGTCAAAAGTCTTTTTAATCATCCAATCAAGTGTAAATTGAAGAAAGCTAGAGATGGAGTGGTAGTTTGTGGGGTTGGCATTCTGCTATTTCATTAATGTGCTTAAATTAACCGATTTTCTTTTCTTGAAACTTTTAAAACTGCTTTTTAGAGAAATATGGACCAGTTATTGCGTGAAACGAGTATATTAGGAATGTTTTCTTTTCTCCACTTATGGAAGATCATAGGCTTATGGCTGCTATTGTGCTATAGCAATGTCTTTTTTGTTTCATTGATACAGGTGGCTGAAAGACCAGTTTGACTGACCATGAACACAACTAAAATTGCGTAAGTACTGCCTAACTGTGTGCTTAAGTTTTCTATGACAGTCTAACATCACATAACATAACAAAACATAGCATAGCATAGCAAAACATAAAACATAACATAACATAACATAACATAACAGAGTTGCGAGAACAGGCCATTCAGCCAAACAATGCTTTCCAGGTGAAGCTACTGCTCTGTTGTATTATTTGTTTTATAGGGGCCAAGCAGTGAAAGTGCATAGGCATCCAATGGCCATTTCTCAAAGTGCTGGTTGCAACTGAGGTCGTCTGCATTTCTTGGTTGCTACATTATCAAAGGCTGTTCCAGTGTGAAGGCACCTTTGAACACAGCCAAGAAATAAAGCCTTCAGCTTGCTTGATACCAGACGGAGCAGTCAATTCGTTACTCTCTGTTTCCATGTTGATAATTTCGTCTGATATCATTTCTGATAGCATTTCTCAGCTGTATTCGAAGGCACCTTCAGATTGGGACAGTCTTCAATGATGGGGCAGCCCAGAAATGCAGCCAACCGAGGCTGCTGCCCGTCCTCTTCCTTCTTTTTCTTCTTCTTTTCTGGATGTCTATCTCAGCCCCTAGAACCAGATAGCAAAAAGGTGAGACAAATTTAGTCCAATTTTCATCAAATGAGCTAAAGGTGATCTTCAAACTAAGCTTCACGAAAGTTATCAGATGGATTTTATCCAACCAATTTTGTTGATAGACAAAAGCAGCTTTTAAATGATCATATAATTTATTGAAGGTAAAGAGATATTCCAAACCTCTATCACCCATGAGAAAAAATAATTGCTTCCCAAAACCTAATAACTGGTTGTGCCACCCTTGGCAGCAATAAGTGCAATCAAATGCTTTCAGTATTTGCAACAAGTTTTTTACATCACAATGCAGGAATTTAGACCCACTTTTCTTTGTAGAATTGTTTAACTTCAGACGTATTGGAGAATTTTCGAGCATGAACTGCCAGTTTTAGGTCATTCCACAGCATCTCAATCAGACTCAAGTCAGGACTTAGTCTGGGACGCTCCAAAACCTTTATTTTGTTTCTTGTGAGCAATCCAGCGGTGCACTTGCTTACACGCTTTGAATCAATGTCCTGCTGCATAACCCAACTGCGCCTGAGCTGAATATTTTCCTTCAGGATTTTCTGGTCGAGAGCTGAATTAATGGTTCCATCAATTACAGCAAAACAGCACCAGATCATCACACTACCACCACTGTGTTTGACTGTTGGTATAATGCTCATATTTTAGTATATTTTAGCATATGTTAGCATTACACCAGATGTAACGGGACCCATGCCTTCCAAAATTTCCATTTTTGACTTATTAGTCCACAGAATATTATCTCAGAAGTCTAGATTTTTTTTTTTGGCAAATGTGAGACAAACCTTTATATTTACTTTGGTTTGCTGTGATTTTCTCTTTGCAGCTGCCCCATTGATGCCATTTTTTCCCCAGTCTTTTTTTTATTGAGGAATAGTCAACGTTGACCTTACCTAAAGCATTTGAGGCCTGCAAGTCCACAGACGATAGTCTGAGGTGTTTTGTGGCCTCCTGGATGAGTGGTCAATGCACTGTTGAATGAATACTGGTAGACTGGCCACTCCTGGGAAGGTTCACCACTGTTCAATTAAATTTGTTTTATTGGTTGATTAAGTGACTAAGGAGACAATTACTTTGATTATTTCAACATTTGAGAACACACTGGTAATGTTTGATTTTGCTTGTTCAAAAAAAGCATAAAGATTAAGGATAACAGATAAGCAATGCCGATTCCACATGCTTTACATGGGCTCTCTTGTTCTTGTAAATTTTCTTGATATGGCCAATTAAGTATTGCCCGCAAATAAGTCTGATAAATCTCAATTTTCGCGTGTAAACATTGGAAGAAAGAAATTACGTGGAAATTTGTTTGTATGTTGCTTGATAAATGAGGCCAAATGAGCGAAAAACCAATTTATCTTATACTGTCAAATACACCAAAAGGAAAAACAAAATCATACATTCAATATTCTGTACATCAGGCCAGTAGACCCCCAAGGACAGCCCGTAAAGAGATGTCGAATTGAAGCTCCTCAGATTTAAGTTTTATAAAGCCCTAAAGACCTGTACTGAATGTTGAATTTCCCAGATAATCGTTTGTCATTCATTTATGTATGCTATATATAAACACATGCGTGCACACGTCCCCTACAGAAAACCCATCTGCTACCCGTAAATTTTTAATGGCACTAGGTGTGTGTGTGTGTGTGTGTATATATATATATGGGTGGATCCAATTATTGATGCTCTGAGCCCTGAGGGGAATGAAAATAACAAACTCAGTATTACTTAATAACACTTTATTTTATTGACAGCCCTATATTGTGGCTTTATGGAATGGTTTATTCAAGTCACCAACTCCTAACGGGTCAGGTTTTATCGCACGCGCCGTAAAACCTTCCAAAATGTGTGAAACGCGAGTGACAAAATTAAATGCTTCATTTCAAGAGCACCTGCGATTTTTTCCCTTGATTTTCACCGGATATTCAGTCCTTGAGCACACCACTACTTCTTTTTGCAAGTTGAACATCAAAAGTACAATTAATAATTGTCATATCTACACCTAATTTTGTTTACAAACTACTACAATTTGTTACTTTAAGTGTACCAAAAATCAAAAACCAGGGTTGAAAACTTATAGAATTATGTGTCGTCAAATATAAAGCGCAAAAGGTAAAAGTTGGAAAAAATTGACTCACATTCTTAACTTTACCCTCATTTCCTCAAAACTGATCAGATAATATTCAAAATCACTGTACTTTGCCTACCGTGTGTCTATTATACAAAACAGTTACCCTTTGCCATCCATAAATTACTTAAACAGCTCAGTCAGGCCCTGCATTGACCCTCGGAAAGCCTCTCGTTCGTCACTCGCATTTCACCTCTGACAACATTCTAAAGTCTGCTTTAGCACCACTATTCATCATTGGATTGTATCCACATCACTCCTACAAACACAAAACATGTTCTACTATTAAATTAAGGGCATAAATACACATATCTGGCCCTTCTAGGGTTTCTACCATGCCTTTGAAAATAAAATTTAGCTCTTTTTCATGACATCACCGACTACGCGCGGGCCAGCTGTTAACATTAACATTAACAAGTATAGCCAGTTTTTATTTACAACGCAAACCGATTATGTCTCCGGACTTCGCAGGCTTTTCTTTATTCAGCGGTTGGAAGCAATGCATGTGTTTCGCAGTCGTTTAAATGACATAAGATTATTTGAAACGTCTTATGCAATTCCATTGCCTCCAACCCTCCATGCACAAGGACGTCAATTCTGCGCGAGAATCTCTTACATACATGTTGATTGAATTATTGCTGACTACAACAGAGGAAACATTACAACAGAGGCAAATATTAGAGCTGCGACGATTCAGGAATCACGATTATTTTAATCGCAATAAAAGTAACTGCCACTACAGACAGACGTGCTTGCTTATTACCTTTTCCATGACACATACCTAATGTGGTCATTTGAAATGCTTTCGGGAAGAAAACTGTGATTTGAAGTCTGCTAATTACCAGCAAGGTTGGACAGCCTCCATCACCTTGGCATAATTAGCTTACCTTATATCAATTCTCGTGTACTTTGCCTAACTTGCAATCAAGCCATTCATTCAGCCAACTGACCAAAATGTGGCTTATAATGATAAAGGAGAGATAATGAGAAGCAGACAGACCTAACCAGGCTGCCGTGTTAGATAATAATCTGAATAAATAGCAGACCTCTGAATTCCACCTCTTGTAGAATTTTTACATATCATTAAAAAGATTTCTTAAAAATAAAATCATTTTATGATGGTCCTGGTCTTTAAGCATTTTAAAACATACCACGCGAAGTGGAAAACATTTTGTGAAGCATATCGAACGTGAAAGTGAGAGAAATTATTTTCGCATTGCACGCAATAGATACATTCAGCGAAGAATTTGCAAACATGTTCTGGCAAACGCAAATTTGTAGCATTTTTTATTTGATAATTGGTTAAGATTAATTTGAAAAAGTAATTCATAGCTCTTGATTTTGGTTACTTTTGAGCGACTAAATAGCCTACTGTGAAGGTGGAAAACATTGTGTTTAAGCGTAGTCTATCGAATGGGACACGTTAAACGCAGCTCGGCCAAACTTGAAACTAGAAATAATTTAGCAAACATATTCAGGCAATTACGTGCTGAACAACGCAAAGTTAAGGTCTGCAAAGTCATCATCCTCTACCCAACAATTGCTCTCACCCCTTTCCCAATTACTTTGCTCAATTTGCAATCAAACAGTTGATTCGCTCAGTTAGGCTAACGATTTAAATTGGTAGACAGTCTAATTTATTTAGATATCATTTTTGTTTGTCACATTTTGAAATATAAATAACCACGAAACACGACAGATTTGCCTGAATGAGTTTGCTAGATTATTTCTAATTTTGCATTCCGCCGCGCTGCGTGCGAACGCGTTAACAATTTACTTGTCACGTTCGATACACTTTAACAAAATGTTTTCCTCATTTGCTGTCGGTTATTTAGACGCTCAAAAGTAAATAAAATCAAGTGCTATGAGTTATTTTATTTTAAATTAATCTTGTTCAATTATCTAATAAAAAGGCCACAAATTTGCAGCAAAGACTCGCCTGAACGTGCATTGTCAAATCTTTGGTGCATCTGACTATTGCGTGCAATGCAAACATATTCTCTCTCGTATTCACGTTCGAAATGCTTCATAAAATTTTTCCATTACATGTAGCCAATATTTTTAAGCGCTTAAAACCAGGGCCATCTTACAATTATTTAATTTTTTAAGAAATATCTTCAATACTACATACAAAATTCCTCGATGAGAGGTGGAATTCAGAGGTCTGCTATTTATTCAGATTATTGACATTCTTTCAATCTAACACGGTAGCCTGGTTAGGTCTGTCTGCTTCTCATGATCTCTTCTTAATCATTATAGGCCACGTTTTGGTTTTGATAAGTCAGTTGGCTGAATAAATAGCTTGATTGCAAGTTAGGCAAAGTACATAGGAATTGATTTAAGGTAAGCTAATTATGCCAAGGCGATGGAGGCTGTCCAACCTCGCTGGTGATTCGCGGACTTCAAATCAGTTTTCTTCCCGAAAGCATTTCAAATGACCACATTAGGTATGTGTCATAGAAAAGGTAATAAGCAAGCACATACTTTTACTGCGCTTAAAATAATCGCGAATCCTGAATCGCCGCAGCTCTACCAAATATCCAGTCAAAACCCAAAATACAGCCCTCAGAAATTTTTGATAAAAAAAAGTATGCAGTATCTACATATTTACTGTTGTGTAAGTTAGGGGTACCATAGGGCCATCTTCTGGTGAAATATGAATAGGTTGGATGGGGTGGAGGTACCCTTTCAGATGAAAAAATAGAAATTGAAATGCGAGTGACCTGGGAAAATGTACCTAAAAGCAGTGAAGGTATTGCACAATGTTCATTATTTCTGGTCAGGATATTAGAGAAGAGGCCTATCTAAAATACTAACAAGTAGAAATTCCCGGGCTGTGCATATAGAGGTGAGTGGCGGCCATAATCGTAGTACGTGAAAAGCGAGTGACGTGGCATAGCCAAATACCTTTAGGCACGGCGAATGGCTCCATACACGCAAACCAATGACTATACCAGCTTGGAAATTTCACTCGCCGATCTGTTTTAACCCATAAAACCCAAAATACATCGTTTCGGTACAAATTGAGACATCTGCATACACCCAGACACCTCCTCAACAATATTTTGTAAGAATTTCATCCAAATTCCTAACCTTTCTGAAGAATTTCTCTTGTATTTTGCAGTAAAATCTGCCGTGGACTTGCCTCAATCGAAGCTTGAGATCCTCTGAGTTGTTTATGAAGGAACCCAGATGTAGGTTACCATCCATCCATCCATCCATCCATCCATCTTCTTCCGCTTATCCGGGGCCGGGTCGTGGGGGCAGCAGTCTAAGCAAGGATGCCCAGACTTCCCTCTCCCTGGACACTTCCTGCAGTTCTTCCGGGGGTATCCCGAGGCGTTCCCAGGCCAGCCGAGCGACATAGTCCCTCCAGCGTGTCCTGGGTCTTCCCCGGGGCCTCCTCCCGGTGGGGCATGCCCAGTACACCTTCCCAGGAAGGCGTCCAGGGGGAATCCGATATAGATGCCCGAGCCACCCCAGCTGGCTCCTCTTGACGTGGAGGAGCAGCGGCTCTACTCTGAGCTCCTCCCGGGTGTCAGAGCTCCTCACCCTATCTCTAAGGGAGCGCCCCGCCACCCTGCGGAGGGAACCCATTTCAGCCGCTTGTATCCGAGATCTCGTCCTTTCGGTCATGACCCAAAGTTCCTGACCATAGGTGAGGGTAGGAACGTAGATTGACTGGTAAATTGAGAGCTTTGCCTTTCGGCTCAGCTCCTTCTTCACCACAACAGATCGGTACAATGACCGCATTACTGCTGCCGCTGCACCGATCCGTCTGTCAATCACACGCTCCATCCTTCCCTCACTCGTGAACAAGACCCCAAAATACTTAAACTTCTCCACTTGAGGCAGGAGCTCTCCTCCAACCCGGAGGGGGCTAGCCACCTTTTTCCGGTCGAGAACCATGGCCTCGGACTTGGAGGTGCTGATTCCCATCCCAGCCGCTTCACACTCGGCTGCAAACCGCCCCAGTACATGCTGAAGGTCCTGGTTCGAAGGAGCCGACAGGATAACATCATCCGCAAAAAGCAGAGATGAGATCCTGTGGTCCCCAAACCGGACTCCCTCCGGCCCCTGGCTGCGCCTAGAAATTCTGTCCATAAAAATAATGAACAGAACCAGTGACAAAGGGCAGCCCTGCTGGAGTCCAACGTGCACTGGAAACAGGTCTGACTTACTGCCGGCAATGCGAACCAAGCTCCTGCTCCGGTCATACAAAGACCGCACGGCCCTTAGTAGAGGGCCCCGGACTCCATACTCCCGAAGCACCTCCCACAGGATGCCACGAGGGACATGGTCGAATTCCTTCTCCAAGTCCACAAAACACATGTGAACTGGTTAGGCAAACTCCCATGAACTCTCAAGCACCCTGCAGAGGGTATAGAGCTGGTCCAGTGTTCCACGACTAGGACAAAAACCACAATGTTCCTCCTGAATCCGAGGTTCGACTATCGGCTGAATTCTCCTCTCCAGCACCCTGGAATAGACTTTACCAGGGAGGCTGAGGAGTGTGATCCCCCTATAGTTGGAGCTTACCCTCCGGTCTCCCTTCTTAAATAGAGGGACCACCACCCCGGTCTGCCAGTCCAGAGGCACTGTCCCCAAATGCCACGCGATGCTGCAGAGGCGTGTCAACCAAGACAGCCCCACAACATCCAGGGACTTGAGGTACTCAGGGCGGATCTCATCCACCCCGAACTACCTCAGTGACTTCAGCCCGAGTGATGGATGAATCAGCCTCTGGGTCCCCAGCCTCTGCTTCCTCTACGGAAGGCGTGTCAGTGGGATTGAGGAGATCCTCGAAGTATGTTAGCAGGGCACTGCTTTCCCCTTCTGAGGCGCCGGACGGTTTGCCAGAATCTCTTCGGGGCCGACCGATAATCCTCCTCCATGGCCTCCCCGAACTTTTCCCATACCCAAGTTTTTGCTTCCGCCACTGCCCGGGCCGCAGCACGCTTAGCCTACCGGTACCTTTCAGCTGCCTCAGGAGTCCCATGAGCTAACCAAGCTCGATAGGACTCCTTCTTCAGCTTGACGGCATCCCTTACTTCCGGTGTCCACCACCTGGTTCGGGGGTTGCCGCCGCGACAGGCGCCGGAAACCTTACGGCCACAGCTCCGAACGGTCGCATCAACAATGGAGGTGGAGAACATGGTCCATTCAGACTCGTCTCCAGCCTCCCTTGGGATCTGGTCAAAGCTCTCCCGGAGGTGAGAGTTGAAAACCCCTCTGACAGAGGGTTCCGCTAGACGTTCCCAACAGACCCTCACAACACGTTTGGGCCTGCCAAGTCTGTCCAGCTTCCTCCTCCACCATCAGATCCAACTCACCACCAGGTGGTGATCAAAACAATCCTTTAAAATTAATGATTGGTCATGACCTGTTTTCAATCATTCGTTTAAATTACCATTACAGAAACTCCGAAAACTCTCAACGTTATCAGGTGCGGCCAGTTTTCACTTATAACACATACCAATTATGACTCCAGACATCTCGCGCTTTTCTTTACTCAGCGGTTGGAAGCAATGCATGTGTTTCACGATCGTTTTAATGAAATTAGATCATTTGAAGCGTCTTTATGCAATTACATTGCTTCCAACCCCTCCATGCACAAGGACTTCAATTCCACACAAGAATCCCTCAGATAGCCTACACGTTGATTGAATAATTGATGACTACAGCAGAGGAATGTAAATATGCCACTCACACCCAATGCGTGAGAGTTGACCGGTATGCGTTATAAATGAAAACTGGCCACACCTGATAATGTTGAGAGTTTTCGGAGTTTCTGTAATGGTAATTTAAATGAATAAATGAAAACAGGTTGTGACCAATCATTAATTTTAAGGGATTGTTTTGAGCCTCCCCAGTTGCCAGTTCACGAGCCCCCACTGATATATATGTGTGTGTGTGTGTATATATATATATATATATATATATATATATAGGGTACATATTTTACCACAACACCAAGAATCTTCTTAGGCACTCTGGAACTAATCCTCGGCTGCGGTTTAACGGACAAAAAAAAATTATGTCCTTTAGTCTAATTTCTGAATACAGTAGTGTGCAGTGATGACTGATGATTGTGCACCACCACTTTTGTCTAAAATGGGTGCTAATATATTATCTCTCGATAATTTTTTGTGAAAATGTATTGAAAAAACTATTGTAGCAATGAAAAAAAAAAAAAAATCATATCCACGAGTGCACTGAGGTAAAAATGTGGGTAATAAACAAGAACACATAAAACATCATTTTTTAATAACAATGGTGTTGCAAATTCTTTTTTTTTTTTGAAATTTGCATAGCCTGAATGTATGTTTGAAGGCTCATCCATGATTATTGATGCAAAAAAATTTGTTTAAACTGGTTTGTGGCAAAAAATATTCCGCAAAATTACCTGTAATAGTCAGTTGTTCCAGCATATGAGGTGAAATAAACTTTGAGCAGTGTCAAAGTGTTAAACATATTGGCAGAACGGAAGGAGCTCTCTGAGATTCTTCGTAGCTGCATTGTGGCCTTGTATAATGCTGAAGATGTTAAATGCTGCCATGGCACTGTAAGAAACACCATCAATCATTTCATAGAGACCAGTTCGCTGAAAACTAATGGCAATAGAGGTGCAAAAGTTTGTTATCTGATAAGTAAATAAAAATCAAAGGCTGACAGCATGACAACTCTGATGATATCAATAGCACTTTAAGTGAAGAGATTAATGTATCAAGATCTACTCTTTCCAGATGCCTGGGTAAAAATGGTCTGATTGGTTGTGTTGCTGCCAAGAGCTGGCAACATGAAAAAAAGACTTGAGTTTGCCAAGTAATTCAAGGATTGGAAACCAGTGGACTGGGAACGAGTCCTTTAGACTGATGAGTCAAAATTCAAAACTTTCTCACCCAAACGCAACACTTATGTGTGTCATAGAGCTGGAGAGTGTTTCAAAAATGACTGTTTAACCCCTGAAGTAAAACAAGTAGGTGGTTAATATTATGGTTTGGGGTTCAGTCTGCTCAAAAGGAGCCGGTGATCTCATTAAAATCGATAGGATCATGGATCAAAAGGAATGACACGGCATCCTTGTGAGGCACGCATTGCCATCTGGAAAGAGACTGATTGGTTGAGGATTTTATTTAATGACCCTACAGTAATTGTGACCCGAAACGTACCTTGGAATTGTGCAAAAATGATCTCAGTTGGAAAGAAACATCTAGGGACATTAAGTTATGACTTGTCCTGCTCAAAGTCCAGACCTTAATCTGATTGATCAAATCTGTTGTACCATCAAAAGAATCTCTTTGGAATGAAATTCAAACCATATGGAATGGTTTACCGATGAATATGAATATGATGGTGCTTTGACATGGTGAGACCCTGCATATATCTTAAAAATTGCTGTAGTTTTCACTGGTTGAAACCAAAATGTATGAAAATTCCCTTTTAAAGAGCTAAGAATCAGCTCTTTAACCACATCATAGGCAGATAATCAAGGTTAAATGTTAGTATTGCTTTTTTTCCCTAAGGACTATATCCATGTAATGTGAAGGCAGCTCTTTGCAAAACTCTCCATTTGCTGCGACCGCAATCTGCCAAATTATAATAATTAATAATAATAATAATTTCCATTAGTGCTCATTGTTTGTTTGCCCCAAGCTAATGCCATCGCTCTGCTAACAAAGTCAGTCACTGAGTCACAGACATCCACGGCTGAGCTAGCAACAGTTTGAAAATTCGGTAAACTGAGTAGCTAGCTATTGTTACCTCGCTAGCTGACAAACTGATGTTACATTATGGTTATGAAAACGTTCTGTGTTCATGCTTGCTGGCTAGCTAAGTAACATGAACTTAGTTATATGAGTGAACCTAATGAGTTTGCAACAGCACAGAGCCATACCGATTTAACCAACGTTACACTTGGTATTCAATTTTGCTAAATATTAATGGCGTTCCGTTTATGTGGAGCAATTTTTTTCCCCTCGCTCTCAGCCAATGAAATTTTCGCAGAAATGATATTACCCAGGGTAATATCAAAAATATGTCATCGGCTGGGCTATGGGTGTAACCTTTCGTCTGGAGTGCAGAGTGCAAAAATATGTCATCGGCTGGGCTATGGGTGTAACCTTTCGTCTGGAGTGCAGAGTGCAGTTGCATGGAGGACAGGAAGTGGAGGATTGGACTCAAGGGCAGAGGTGGATTTGATTAGTTTATTATGCCCAACTGTAATGCAGCGGGCACAGACGTTGCAGACAAAACAAAAGGAAAAGAGGTTCCGAACAAGATGTTTACAATAGGTAACACTAGAAATGGAAAGCACTGCAGTACTATGTATTACAAAAAACAAAAAGGAAATGATTTTTTTTTTTTTGCACTGTGAAGGCCTAATATCTGAAGATGAGCTCAGACAGGCAATTAAGTAATTTCAGCTGGGGAAAACACCTGGCCCCAATGGCATACCAATTGAGGTGTATCAGACTTTTTATGATCAAATTAAAGAACCACTACAGTACATGTTTAATTACTCATATGACAAGAGTGTACTGTCTGAGACCCAACAAAGTGGTCTGATTTCGCTGATATTAAAACAAGAAAGCAGTGGCTAATAAAAAGACCCTGTTTATTTTAAAAAACTGGAGACCTCTTACACTTCAGTGTTGCGATGCCAAAATACTAGTAAAGTGTCTTGACTATCACATTAAAAATGTCTTGTCTGATATTGTTCACAATGACCAGTCTGGATTTCTACAAGGTCGAAATACTGGGGACAATATTAGGCAGCTGCTACTGATTATAGAAAACTATGAAATGTCAACAAAAAGCCAGTTTAATTTTTATTGCAGACTTTGAAAAAGCCTTTGATAAGGTTCATCTGGATTTTATTTATAAATGCCTTGAATTTTTCAACTTTGGTAAATCTCTCATAACATGGGTTAAAGTTATGTACAACAACCTAACATGTAAAATTCAGTGGCGAGCGGTGGACAGAGAACAAGGAGGGCGATAAACATGTCTTTAAACTGCTTATTAGTCTTGATCTGTTTTCAGTCAATTTCCCTGGTAAAAGACACTTGAACTCTCCCCTCTCAGGTGTAGCTAATTGTCTTCGTTAAGACGAGAAATCAAACACACCAGTTGAACACAAAAAAGCGCATTTCAATCTTTTTCAATTAAACAATCATTACGCACAGGCTTGACGACTTGCTTAGGATGTGACAAAATTTAACGCGGAAAATCCACAGTGGTTTTTTTGTGAGGAGTTGCCTATTAAGGCATGTGAATTAAACATTTTATAGAATTTATTATTCACTCGCCTAAACATTTCATTATAAGGGAAACTAACATGTTGACCAAGAACAATGATTGAAATCGGGTCACTAATCTCATCCGTTTCGAGGGATGTTTTCCGCCCCCCCAGTTTTCCGTCCACTGTCCACCACTAGTAAAATTATAAATAATGGTCATATTTCAGGTAATTTTTCACTGTCAAGGGGAGTAAAACAGGGTTGTCCTTCATCGCCGTATTTGTTTATAATGGCAATTGAAATACTTGCAATGAAGATGAGATCAAATAAAAATATCAAAGGCTTAGAAATCCAGGGGCTGCATACAAAGGTTTCTATGTATGCTGATGATACTATTTTTCTGTTGACACCTCAGTCCTTATCCTTGCAAAGCCTAACACAGGACCTGGATTATTTTTTCTGCTTGTCAGGCTTGAAGCCAAATTATGACAAATGCACAATACTTAGGATCGGCTCTCAGAAAAACACTACATTTACCTTACGGTGTAATTTACCCATAAAGTGGAAGAATGGATCAGTTGATGTGCTGGGCATTCATATTCCTGAAAACATGGATAATCTCTCAGAAGTTAATTTCAGTAAAAACTTGATAAAATAGACAAAATTTTGCAGCCTTGGAGAGGGAAATATTTAACAATTTATAGTAAAATCACCTTGATTAATTCCTTAGTTGTGTCTCAATTTCCATACTTGTTTATGACATTACCTTCACCAAGTGTATCATTTTTCAAACAATATGAGAAAAAAATCTTCAAATTTATATGGAATGGTAAACCAGATAAAGTTAAGCGTGTGTATCTTTACAATAAATATGAATCAGGTGGCCTAAAATTGTGAAATTTAAGAGCTTTGAATCTCTCACTTAAAGCCTCTCTGATTCCAAAGTTTTTTAAAAAACCCAAGATGGTTTTCCAGGAGACTATTAGACAATGTACACCCAATTTTTAAAAAGGGACTGTTTCCCGTTCTACGGATAAAATACCCCCAGTTCTCTCAATTCAATGAAGAACTGCCCATTAATCTCTCCCCGTTTCCAAAGGAAGCCCTACAAAGTTGGCTGCAATTCCAATTATATCCTCCAGAAAATAGAGGAAATTTTGCAACAAATCATATGGCTCAATTCTAATATCTTGATTGGTAAGAAATTTATTTTCTGGAAAAATATGTTTGATTCTGGCATTATTTTTATAAATTATATTGCAAATAATGAATGTAAATTAATGTCTTATGAAGAGTTAATTGACATTTATGGCAAGGTTTGCCCTTTTCAAAAGTTCAATCAATTGGTTGCGGCCATACTGCTAAAATGGAAAAGAAGAATTGTTAAAGGAAGTCCAGCAAGGAGCTTGTCTGTCGACCATCGTATGAAAAACTTTCAGTGGATTGAAAAAACCAGCATAAATAGAATGATATATAAGTTTCATCTTGAATCAGGAAAACTGAGAGCCAGTCCTCACAATATTCTTGATTCTTGAGAGTATTGCTGGATTTTCCGATTCCATGGAATCAGGTTTTCAATTGAATTTTACAAAACAACAATTGATTCGTCAATAAGATTTTTTCAGTTTAAATTAATATATATATTTTTGGCCACTCAAAAGATGCTTCATATTTGGGGAATTCAGGGGTCCTGTGTGTAGATTCTGTCACAAAGAGGTTGAGTCAGTGGATTATTTATTTTGGCCCCTGTGTAGGTCTGTTTTGGACAGGGGTTCAGAGGTGGCTGGCTTTATATTCTAGTAATTTTACACTTGATTTGCTCACGACACTTCTGGGCAGTCTAAAAAAATGATTTTGGAAAAATAGTCAATATTATAATACTTCTTGGCCAAATTTTCATTTTTAAATCAAAATCTGTGGACGCTTTGAGGACAGAGAGATTCAAACTCTTCGTAAAACATCACAGTAAAATTGAAAGCAAGACGGCACATGAAAACAGTAGGTTAAGTATATATAAGGATAGATGGAAGGTACTGAGAGTAGCAGAATGATGGGAATGATAATAACATAAGTAAATGTGTATGAGTCTATTAATATATGATGTGTCTGTTTGTATGTATGTATATATGTTAAAACGTGAGTATATGTGTCTGTATATATATATATATATATATATATATACACAATTATGATCAATGTATGTAATGGTGCATGTATGCTGATAATTCTCATTTCAATTTACTCATTTTTGTATATATTTATTTTCTAATTTATGTCATTGTCCTTTCACTGTATCATCTGTATATATGGGTGTAGGGAAGGATGGGAGTATGGTGCTGTGATGGGAGTCATAGGGTGGGTGTGGGGTCTTTTGAGAAATTTATTGTAATTGAATGAATTCAGCAGACCCCCAAAATGGGGGGAGGGGATTTAAAAAAAAAGGAAACGATGTTCCTTTAAAAAGAAGTGCTGCATTTAATTATAACAGCACTTGGCTTTTAGTTTAGAGTTAAGTACGCAAAATATGGAGCACAAGCTTATACAGACTACTTTGTCAAACAGGCATGAGGTAATACAGACTTCCCAAAGAGGCTGAGATAAGCTCAGCCTTAAATATGCTCTGGTACCACTCAGAGACAACAGGGAACATGTGCAAATGATAATCGAATAATGACAGATGATAATTGAATAATGACAGAAGTGCACTCCGGGATTTAGTAGACCGGTGAACTGGACGCCTGGAGGCGTGGCCTTACAAAAGTACTGCAGTTATGTGATCAATTTTATTCACGTACTTGTATAATTTTCAATGCTTAAGTTATAGTTGAATGTTTTAATTTTATATTTCTTTATTTATTTAAAAAAAAAACTTTTAAAGTTTTTCAGGAAATCATTTCCGTCTGTCTAGAAAGCAGATGTAGTGCTGACATCTAAATGAGAAGGATTAGCAATTTTTACATAAGGTACTCAAAGCACTTTCCAAATAAGATAAACGTTATTACACCCCCACCATCAGAATGAATATGCGTCCTACTTTCTGCAGCTGTCTCATTCTGACGCAGTATCTCCTTGCCTGGCTCCTGTTACTGTTACTAGGGTCAGGTTTATCCCTTCTGACCATAATCCCAATGCTGGTTTCTTGACTTTTATGTACATGATGGTATCCTTGCATATATGAATGAAAAGCAAGGAAAACAAAAGCCCTAATGCCCTACAAATTTAAGAGATGATGTTTTTTATTTTTGATGATTTTAAGAAATTTTTTCTCAAATTATTTAAGAATTACAATCACTTGGAAGAGGGGTCATCTTTTTTTGAGCAAGAGCATTTTTATAAATATTTTATCCATGTTTTGAACTCATAAGTTTGAAATTACTCATTTTAAGCCTCAGTCACAACCGGCCGTACTTCCACTCCACGGCGTATCTACAGCAAAAAACGCCAAGGAACTCATGGGCCACGCAGGTTCTTCTTGCGAAATTCTGAGCCCGCAAACTGCCCGTAAGCACGTATGATGGATTTTGATCATTCGCAAAAAACACTACGATTTCCAGAGAAAGGCCAAGGATGCAAGTTTCCCTTGCTCCCAACGCAAGGAGCATATGAGGAACACGCTAGTCAGATGTGCGTTTTTTTACTGTTCGTGGAAATAAAACCGTTTGTCCAAGACGCACGTCGCCGCAAGGTGGACGCTAGTCAACCGCAAGTTTCCAGCGAGTGTGAAATAAGACGGGCGCACACTCAACGTACGAAAAAAATAAGACGTCCGAGCATGGCTGGGGCATAGAAAGGCGTACGCAGCTGTCGCAAGATTGTTGCTGCCAACTTCTTACGTCACCCTCAAGGGTAGCAGGGCACGATCACGTCATTCTTACTCCTGCCTTACGAGTTCACTGCTACTATTTTTTTTTTACCTCTACGTCCTCTACAACTCTCACCTATGGCAAAAAAAGCAGAGAACGCACGATTAAAAATCCGTGCATCCGGTTGTGACCGAGGCTTTAACCGAGTAGCACACAGATACGCAGGCTCTTGCTTTTTCAAATTATTTCACTCAGAAATAAAGGTACAATGGTGACACATTATGTTTTTAAACATATCTTCAGCAGTGTAAAATAATATTCTATTTGGAAGCTAATTAGACGCCATTTTAAGGACAAAATTTCAAATTAATTACAGTACGTAGGCCTATCTTTGGTTGAGGGTATAATCTTAAGTGCTTTACCTGTTGGGTACTGTGAAAGTGACAATTGCTGGTTCATTTGTGAACACGTTTCATTCCTTTTTTTCTTTGAATGAATGTCAAGCAAAAAATCCTTTTAAATACATGTAACACAACAGCCAAATAAATTCATGAAACTTCTTTCACAACTGAAATTTTTGCACACCTCTGACTCTTCTTTGTTTTTGTTAATTAATTAATTAATTAATTAATTAATTTTTTTCTACAGCTGAAATAACCCAAGCCGAGAAGGGAGGGTGGCTTTGTGTTGCAATCCTCTCCAATTTTGCCTTGCCGCCTCTGTACCTGGAAGGCTGCTGCGGTGCAGTTTAGGCAGCATTTGCGGCAACTTTTCCAGAAAACAAAATTCCAATGGGCAATTGATACCATGGTCAATTGTAAGTACTGTAATAACGGATTCATTATATGTATTACGCGCATACATCTGACATGTCCACTACAACTCAAATGTTCGAAATCTCTAGTGATTTTCAAACATAAGTGTATACAGTATAGTTAGTAACATTTCTATATAATAAAATAAGAACTATTCAAATGGCAAGTGATTCCAAACTTCTGAGCAGTGGTGAACAAACATGCACACACACGCACACACGCACACACACATACACACACGTATATACAGACAAGTCTATAAAAATTTGGACATTGACAAAGTTATGGGTAATTTAGCTGCCTACCATAACATAGTGAAGATGAAATTAAATTACATATATTATGAGCCCAAAGGGCATATTTTCAGCTTTAATTTTAGGTTATTTATATTGTGATTGGATGAACTGCGTGGGAATTACAACACCTTTTATATATATGCACCCCCACCACCCCCCACTTAAGTGTTCAAAAGAATTTAGACTGTTGGCTGTACAGGTGTTCCATGACCAGGTGTGCATTATTCTCTCATTATTTAATTTACAAGTGTGCAAACAAAATATCAAAAGCGAAATAAAAGGGTGACATTTGGAATCTATTGTTGTTAACTCTAAATATCAAGTCAGGAGAGCTGTCACTGCCAAAGAAGCAAGCATTCATCATTAGGCTGAAAAATATTTTAAAAAGAAGAAGAAGAAAAATGGTAAAAATATATATATATATATATATATATATATATATATATACTGTATATTAGGTGTGGCCGAATCAGCTATTTGGTGGATTTTTAAAAAAGGAAGAACACAAAGGTGAGCTCAGGAACACTCAAAGGACAGGAAAACCACAAATTAAAATGAAGAAAGGATTTTTTTCTGGTAAGTAAAAACATCAAGAGTGCTCTCCAGGAGGCAGCCATATCTTTTTGTCAACAAAAAGACATTACAGACATTATATCATAATGTCAACAATCAGGAGAAGACTTCACCTGAGTAAATACACAGTTGATCTCCAAATGTTAAAGATTTGTAAGTCTGAAAACAAGAAAGAAGGAGAATGGAGAAGGGTAGGAACTACATATGAATGGATGCATACCATCTGATCTGTGATGGGTGGTCATGTGACACCGTGTATGGCTGCTAACAGAACTGAGCCTCGTGTATTTATTGATAATTTGTTCAAAAACTTGTTTGAAAGTGCTACACAGTGCAGGTGGACCATGATGCAAAGCAAACCATGTATGAACCCATGAATTACTCTGCAAGGGTGCCAAAAGTTTTTCAGGAACTGTTAAAAATATAGATTTTGTTGGGGTGCCAAGATGAATTAAGAGGGTTAGCTAGAGCAATGACAAACCGGAGATGTGTCTTCTTACTTTTGGCCATGCAGTCTACGCGCGTGCACACACACACACTCACACACTCTTGAAAGGCTCAAATGTATTCATGGGAACAGTAATGGGATACTGGTTGAAGAGATTGAAAATTGATAGCTTGTCTATTCAATGAAAATTCCATGCTTGAAATTTTATCCAAGTATATTCCTAACTGTATAAGGACTAAATGCAAATATAGCTTCATGCTTAGCTGTGTTACAGGAACATTGCTGTTCGACGGTAAGCACTGAAGCCTTTTGTGCCACTAGTTTTAAATTTAAGTTTCGATTAGTTTTGGAGACAATTGCCAAGTAAGGTTAACTGTAAAATAATAGTTTGATCAGTGTCTGGAATATGTTTGTGTGTTTGGTTTGTGGATATATGGAGATAAAATCCCGGTTGATCACAGATCTTTCCAAAAGCATTGTTTTCCATTTTCCAACTGTTATTTGTATGAAATTTATGTGTACAATATCTGCTTAAATTAAGTTCACTTCTTGAAGTTGTAAATAAAACATTACTGAAGTATGCATCTGGTCTTTTTTTCATTTGATTATGTTATGTCTACTTGATGCTAAGACAGCTTTGATGGGTTCATCTTACAGTGCTCTGTATTAAATCAAAGGACTTGTAATACTTCATGGGAACTTTAAAAGCTGAACAATTCTTGGTGCAGTATCTGGGACTGCGGGGGCTTTCCTCACTGGTTAGCTAGCTTTATCAATGTTCTCTCTAAGAAATAAATGTGGTTACAGTACTGTCTAGTTATGTTACTCAGGGCTGTGATGAGCTCGAATAAATTATTGTGCAGGCTTGTTTTTTTTTTTTTTTTTGGTTTTAAGTTTGTTTAGATCTCTACAGAGACATACTGCAAGTTCAGCGGCTAAAGGAAATGGAGTTGATATGACATGTGTCCAGGATTTACAAACAGGGGCAATTCCAGAGAGTGTGAAAATGACTGTCAGATCCTTATGTAGTGTAATTAATGGAGGCGGATTCTATTTCAGACGGTATTGTTTGAAAAAGTCATCTTTCATACTGAGTGTTCCAAGCAATATTTCGATCTGTACAATTTAAATGCTACAGTGGAGTCAGAGGAGCTTTTAACTGTGTTGTGGTATAATTGGTACAAAATTCTGGAGAGTTGTAAACAGGGATGCCAACAATCAATTTGCACCACAGGATGCATACAGTACTTTTTTTTTTTGCCTTGGGAAAATTCACATATCTTTACCTTTGTTTATTTGAACTTATCAAATTCAAAAATGTTTCAAGCAATGAGGTAAATCATAAGGGGGATGGAACTTTCAAATTATCTGGTTGACATTGCGAGGACTGGTGTGGGAAAATCGTATTCCTGGGCTTAAGAAAGAAGGAACTGACTGATCATGAAAAATGGAAAAATATGAAAAATTGTGTATGAAAAGATAAAAAAAATACTCAAACCGTTTGATTGCTAGCTTTTTCCCGTGATGCTTTTGTCAATCCTGAACATACTTTCAGGCCTGTTGCATTCACTGTCTCAGCTCACAAAAATTGTTTTTATAAAACACTACGCAATACCATACAAGAGTAATTTCCTTTATTAATTTTATAATGTTATAATCTTTTTATAATTTTCCACTCATATGAAAATATGGTAAAAATGTTTTATAATGCAAGTTAGTTGCATCATACTCCTCTACACTTCTGTAGACCTACTGATTCTTTAGGCCCGTTTCCAACGCAGGAACTTCGGGGTAATTTTACGCGGCCGGGGCCGTTGTTACGTGTCTCCACCGCCGGAACCACCCCCAAAGGACAGAGTTCCGGAAGGGCTAAAAAAGTCCCTGCCTCGGAGTAGGTACTCTGAACGGGCCCGAAAAACTCCTGGGTGGGGCTTGGGGTTTACTTGGCACAGATTGGATTTACTCAGGGTGGGATGTGATGTCAACAGAAAGCGACAAAATAGCCGGCATTTTTAAAACTCAGCAGACGACGAGGGGTCGCATTTTTAAAAGGACGTCACACAACTTTACAGGAACCTTCCTCTTGCTTCTCCCTCTCGGTGGAGACACGGCAGTTGAGAGGGCCGAGTGAGAGGATGTTCCTGTAGTAGTTCCTGCCCCCCAAATACTACCAGGAACTTCTTCGATGGAAACGGGCCTATTGCCAATGTATTGGACACTGTGATGAAGGCGCTTATGGGCAGCACTCCCAATATGAATAAAAATGATGGCTCCGCCACAAAAGCATGTAAGTGCAAAGAAAGATTTTATTTGCAGTGCCAAGTCCCAGTGCGCAAAATGGTGAAATTTAGTGAAAAATAGTGCAAAATATGTTCAAAGAAAGAAAACTATACACAAAAATGTTATAGTACAGGATAACCTGCTACAATCAGGCCCAGAAACACTCAAACACAGGAAAAGAAACCGCCCCCCCCCCCAACCTCTTCTTCTTCTTCTTCTTTGGAGTTTATTGGCGGTTCACAAACCTCCTTATCGGTGCATTACCGCCACCAACTGGACTGGAGTGTGGATTAGGCAGTTAAAAAAAAAAAAAAAAACTAGATTCTTTTATCCAATTCAGTTTCTCTCAGGAACTTAATATTGTCATGATTTGTTTTACCTACTGATTTTCCCAAAAGCCCGGTTAATGTAAAGTTGTGGTGTTTTGCCTTCTTTAGTGACTGAACAAGATTTTTCCACTGGCTATCGTAATTTTTGCAGTGAAGTATTACATGTCCAACTGTTTCTGGCTGGTTACCCCCCCAAACTTGTTCTTAGTGCTGTTACCTTCGATACCAAGGCTTCGGAGCCTGTATCAAAAATGCGAGGCACTTCCTAATGGAGCTCTGTCGAGGCTTGTATTGTCTCAGCGAAATGACGTCACTCATTACGTTCGAAGCTTCATATGGGATGCTGCTTCGAGAAGGAAGTTCACTGTGGCGAGTGATTCGAGAATAAAATGTCCTGATTCTCTTCTGCAGCTCGTGGGGTTTTGTCAGTAGTTATAATAATAAGGTCGCTTAGTGAGGCTATTAGGCCAAATTGTTAGACTATTATGTAATGTCATATTTTCAAACATTTTCAAATAATTTCCAATATGCAATAAATTCCCTTAATTTGATAGTTTTTCATTTTATTATTAGGGGAAATGCTTATTATTTTTGAACAAAAATAAAAGGCTCTTTGTTTCACAAGCACATTCACTGCCCTCTGTCCAGTCCCCGAAAGTATTTTTTAGTTTCGTTATGACATAACATGTAGTCAAAATACTTTATTTTATTTTGCATTTATTGATTCTTCCACTTTCACGCTGTAGGCTTATGCTTGCCTATCATTTCTTCCGAAGCACAATTCGTATGTGTTTTTATTGACCAATAGGGGTCTCTAGAGTGCATTCGAAACCTCAAGAAATGAACCACACTTCAACACATCTGGCTGGAAGCTTCAACGCTTCATGAAGCTTCATCTCACCAGCACTACTTCTTCTTCTTCTTTTTCTTTGTGTTTATTGGCAGTTTGCAAACGCATGGTGCATTACCGCCATCAACTGTGGAAGTGTGGAGCATCAATGGAGCAACATGAAATTATAATTAACCCCTCTTGCAGCATCTTCTGAGCAAAATGTTTTGAAATGTGGTTGTAGGACACACTCTAGTGTCTATAATTAAAACTATCTGGGCCAATGTCACTGCGATGAAGTTGCAGTAAAGGGCACTCGCTTGTGTTGAGAGCAAAAACCACCAGCCTGACAGGGATGGTAAACTAATGAATGTAAACTTAGACCCAACTAGTATTTTGTTTTATATCAAAAACTGCTAAAAGGCGCATTTTTTCTCAGCTAATCCTCTTGTGAAACATCAATCTTCTCTGTTATAAACTTGCACCTTTTTTGTCAGTTATTTTAACTGGCACATTTTTTGCCAATTATTTTAACTGTAATTTTATAATCAGTTTACAACTGAGGTTCTGTGAATGTTAACTGTAAACCACAGTTAATTGCATGCAGGACTCTACTTATGGTTAAAATAACTAGGAGACAATGTGTTAATTTAACTGTTGAATTCAGTCAATTTATTACAGTATTTGGAGTGTTCCTGAATATCATTGTTAACAGAATACAAACCCCTGCAGTCCTATCCTGAAGCTCAAATGGCCATTTTGATATTTTTATTTTGAAACTGTTTTTGCAAACTTGATGTTATTTTTGCTTTTAAATTTATGGATTTATATGTGAAATTCAAAATGAAGGACAGAACTCAACCCCTGTAAAATTCCATGTGCAAATGCTGCTTGGCAGACCACCTCTCAAGAAACAGGGAAAAAGACTGAAACAAAACTGCCATAATTTTTTTTTCTTGAATTGGCTTTGTATCTAAGACGGCAGTGCAGGCCTTCAGCAGAGATTGTTAGACCAGGGAAGATGTTAGTGTTGTTGTTGTTGTTTTTTTTTTTTTTTGCTGTCTGTTTGTATCATTGTCATTATAGAGCAATGACCTATAGAGACAACTTCTGTTGCTACCCAAACAATATGCAAATTTTCTTTTTTTTTTCTTTTAAATTGGGTTAGAATGAGGGAAGACACCACCATAAGCGCAAAGTACATGTTATGTAGAATTAAAAGATGCATGTATGGGAATTTTGCTTCGAAAGGAAGATTATGGATAAACCAACAAATTATTTGCGGACATAGATTGGAAAAGTAATCTGTTTAATTGTAACTGCTCACAAAGAAAGTATATGTAAAGGGACATCTTTCCCCACAATTAGGGAAAGATGACCCTGAGAGGCATCATACCCCCAGCTGTCATCTTATTATTTCAGTTTTTGTGTACAAAATCAATTCTGATCATTTTATTTTTCAAACGCTATGAATCTCAATTTAGTGTAATATTTGTAGTAAATATGATGTGTAAATCAGTGTGGAAAAAAAACAAGATTGAGTCACTCCAATACATTGAATGATTCTGAATAACAATAACAAAAAGCTGAAATGTCCACTGTAATCCCTGATAGTGTGGTGAACTCAAATGTTTTATGGAAACCGATTACCTCAAAAAAATTGAGTATGCCAAATTAATGATCTTGTGTTCACAACACTTAAAACATGTAAAAAAAAAACAACTTTATTTTCTTTAAGTTCCTCGACACAATGCAATTAAGTTGGCCAACACAATTTTTTTGAAGTAATCGGTTTCCACAAAACATTTGAGTTCACCACACTATCAGGGTTTACAGTGTACTAAACTGACAAAAAAAGAGACATCTCCAATCCAATCCAATCCAATCCAACTTTATTTGTTGAGCACTTTAAAACAACCACAGAGGACCAAAGTGCTTTACAGGAAAAATAAGACATAATGAATAAAAGGTTCACACAAGATATAGCAATAAAAATAAAATAAAATAATTTAAAAGACAACACATAGTAAAAATAGCAGCCATAAAATAAGAGAAACGATAAAATCAAATAAAGTAAAATAAAACAATATAAGATAAGAGTCAACATCTCACGTAGTGTTAAAAGCCAAGGAGAAAAGATGCGTTTTGAGGAGCGATTTAAAAACAGACAGAGTAGAGGCCTGTCTGATGTGCAGAGGCAGATCGTTCCAAAGTTTTGGAGCTGCAACTGCAAAAGCACGATCCCCTCTGAGCTTCCTCTTTGTTTTTGGCACACTCAGGAGCAGCTGATCGGCTGACCTGAGAGAGCGTGTGGGTGCATAAGGGTATAGGAGCTCCGAGAGGTAGGGCGGGGCAAGGCCATTGAGGGATTTAAAAACAATTAAAATAATTTTAAAATGGATTCTGAAATGTATGGGCAGCTAGTGAAGTGAGGCTAAAATGGGGGAAATGTGCTCATATTTCCGTGTGCCTGTTAAAAGACGTATAGCAGCATTTTTGCCACCTGAAGATGGGCGAAAGAGGACCACCTGGGCCAGTGAACCCAGATCTACAGGGGGGGGTCCCAGTGGTGCCACCAAAAACAATCACTTCTGTCTTCTTGTCATTAAAGTTTAAAAAGTTCAGAGCCATCCAGGCCTTTATGTCGTCAAGACACTTTAGTAGGATATTAAAAGACTGTGTGTCATTCTTTTTAAGAGGCACGTAAATCTGACAGTCATCTGCATAACAGTGGAACAAAATGCCATACTTCCTCAGTATGGAGCTAAGTGGGAGCAAATAGAGAGAGAAGAGAAGGGACCCCAGCACTTAGCCCTGTGGGACCCCACAGGTGAGAAGAGCCGAGGAGGATTGAGACTCACCAAGACTGACACAGAAAGTACGGTCTGCCAAGTATGACCTGAACCACTCTAGTGCTATGCCCCTGATGCCTACCCACTGCTCCAAACGTGACATCAGAATGTCGTGGTCCACTGTGTCAAATGCTGCAGTTAAATCTAAAAGCACGAGAATAACACAGTCACCAGAATCAGAAGCTAAAAAGATGTCATTAAAAACTCTTAAAAGTGCTGATTCGGTGCTGTGCAGTGTTTTAAAACCAGACTGAAAAACCTCAAGAATGCTATGCTCCTCAAGAAAGGCCATTAGTTGGCAGTAGACTACCTTTTCGAGGATTTTAGAAATAAAAGGTAGTTTGGAGATTGGCCGAAAATTGGCAAGAACTGCAAGATCTAGACCAGGCTTTTTAATCAGTGGTTGAACTACCGCATGCTTAAAGTTTAGAGGGACTACACCTGAGGACAGACTGCTATTTATGACAATAGTGACAAATGGCCCTACAGTGGAGAAGACCTCTTTAAGTAGTCGAGGAGGAACAGCATCATCTGGGGAACCTGAGGGCTTAACATGACCAACAATTTCCTGTAAGAAGGACTGAGACACTGGCTCAAACTGGTTAAAAACAGCAGGGCAGGGAACAGAAATTGAAGGGTCATGAGCAGGAGGCGCGATAAGAGCCCTAGTAAAAGAGACCTTATCAATAAAAAAGTGCATAAAGCTCTCACAGGCAGTAGTGGAGGCCTCAAAACAGACAGTCTGTGGGGCATTAAGAACCGAGTTGATGGTCTTAAACAAAACGCGGGGCTTGTGACAGTTTGACAGGATAATGTCAGAGAAATATTTATGTTTAGCATCTTTTACAGTTCGCTGATATTGAGACCAGCAGTCTCTCATCATTTGAAAAGACACCTGCAGTTTGTCCTTCTTCCACTTGCGCTCAGCTCTACGGCACTCTCGTCTGGCAGTATGAGTTGTCATTTAGCCAGGGTTCCAGTTTAGTTTTTGGCTGCCTTGTTTTTAATGGAGCCACAGTGTCCAAAACAGTTTGGCAAGTGGAATGAAACCATGAGCTAAGCTCCTCTGTACTGCACACAGACTCTGGGAAAACGCAGTTTCGGTGAAAGGAAGCCGAGAACTGAGCAGCAGTGGAAGGGTTAATGATGCATCTGATATTTGAATTTGTGAAACATAGGTCTTACAATAATAACAAAACAGCAATGACAATCATTAACATTGTAATAATGAATATCAATTATTAGCCTTACTCAGGGCCCCCTCTCTGTTGCCATCTCTGTTGGTTTGGTGTGTGGACATTCGCATCTAAAATGCAAGACAACCTTAAGTGGGTTGCATTGAAGAGTTGGGAGAGAAAGTATAGTGAGGTGGTGTCTTACTCCAGGGGACATCTGCTCCGGTACTGCCATGGCCTGTCCTATTTTTGGCAAGGACATTTGAAGAGTTGGAATGCAAAACCCATGAAGTCCACTCTACCTCTTTTGTTTTAAATTGAGTTATTTTTTACTCAGCATAATAAGCTGAGTAAAAAAAAAAAAAAAAATCAATTTAAAACTAGAGGCACTCGTAGAGTGCAAACCTCTGCCAAGGCAGCACAGTCCAAATCTTCATGAGTGGGAGCAAAGTTCAGTTATTGCATGTCATACGATTTCAAGATGGCTGCCGTGGCGGCCATATTGTTTCAGTGATCGCGGTGAAAATCAATAGGGTCCTTCCTTGATGTAATAGCAATGCACCCATAAAATTTCAGCCAAATCCGTGCATAACTTTTTGAGTTATGTTGTTCACAGACAGACAGACAGACAGACAAACAGGGGTGAAAACATAACCTCCACCCCAACTTCGTTGGCCGAGGTAACAAAAGAGGTTGAGTGGACTTCGTGGGTTTTGCATTCCAACTCTTCATTTGTAATCTACATTTTCTATTTTCTCCTGCTGCAGGAGCAATTGCTTGTTTGCCAAAGTGCTAGAGATGAGCTATATTATTTTGCATCTGAAACCAAATTTGTTATTAAACATAATATTATCATAAAGTTGAATGTTGAAGTTTTGCATCTGCATTTAGAAATCAAACAGGAGGATTGTCAAATTTGCCAGTTTGTAATTTTTTATTTTTTATTTTAGTCAGAATTGTGAATATGACCAGGTTATACAGAGGCCACAAACAAAAGTTTCAGGGGTATATGTGCATTGGAGCAGGAACAAGGCTCTGAAAAAAGTGATCGACCCCTCACATCCCCTTCATATAAAATTTGAAAAAATCCTTTTAGGGAGGTGCTATAGAGTGCCTTGAGCCTCTTTAATATACAAAACCCAAAACCAGTGAAGTTGACACGTTATGTAAATCGTAGATAAAAACAGAATACAATGATTTGCAAATCCTTTTCAACTTATATTCAATTGAATACACTGCAAAGACAAGATGTTTAATGTTCAAACTGAGAAATTTTTTTTTTTTTTTTTGCAAATAATCATTAACTTAGAATTTAAAGGCAGCAACACATTGCAAAAAAGTTGGCACAGGGGCCTTTTTACCACTGTGTTACATCACCTTTCCTTTTAACGACACTCAGTAAATGTTTGGGAACTGAGGAGACCAATTTTTGAAGCTTTTCAGGTGGAACTCTTTCCCATTCTTGCTTGATGTACAGCTTAAGTTGTTCAACAGTCCGGGGTCTCCGTTGTCGTATTTTACGCTTCATAATCGCCACACATTTTCAATGGGAGACAGGTCTGGACTACAGGCAGGCCAGTCTAGTACCGCACTCTTTTACTACGGAGCCATGCTGTTGTAACACGTGCAGAATGTGGCTTGGCATTGTCTTGCTGAAATAAGCAGGGGCGTCCATGAAAAAAGACGTTGCTTGGATGGCAACATATGTTGCTCCAAATCCTGTATGTACCTTTCAGCATTAATGGTGCCTTCACATATGTGTAAGTTGCCCATGCCTTGGGCACTAATACACCCCCATACCATCACAGATGCTGGCTTTTGAACTTTGCGCCTATAACAATCCGGATGGTTCTTTTCCTCTTTGGTCCGGAGGACACGACATCCACAGTTTCCAAAAACAATTTGAAATGTGGACTCGTCAGACCACAGAACACTTTTCCACTTTGCATCAGTCCATCTTAGATGAGCTTGGGCCCAGCGAAGCCGGGCGGGCGTTCTGGGTGCTGTTGATAAATGGCTTTCGCTTTGCATTGTAGAGTTTTAACTTGCACTTGCAGATGTAGCGACGAACTGTAGTTACTGACAGTGGTTTTCTGAAGTGTTCCTGAGCCCATGTGGTGATGTCCTTTACACACTGATGTCGGTTTTTGATGCAGTACCGCCCTGAGGGATCGAAGGTCACGGGCATTCAATGTTGGTTTTCGGCCTTGTCGCTACGTGCAGTGATTTCTCCAGATTCTCTGAACCTTTTGACGATATTACGGACCGTAGATGATGAAATCCCTAAATTTCTTGCAATAGCTCGTTCAGGAATGTTGTTTTTAAACTGTTCGACAATCAGCTCACGCATTTGTTCACTAAGTGGTGACCCTCGCCCCATCCTTGTTTGTGAATGACTGAGCATTTCAGGGAAGCTGCTTTTATACCCAATCATGGCACCCACCTGTTCCCAATTATCCTGTTCACCTGTGGGATGTTCCAAATAAGTGTTTGATGAGCATTCCTCAACTCTCTCAGTCTTTTTTGCCACTTGTGCCAGCTTTTTTGAAACATGTTGCAGGCATCAAATTCCAAATGAGCTAATACTTGCAAAAAATTACAAAGTTTACCTGTTCAAACATTAAGTAACTTGTCTTTGCAGTGTATTCAATTGAATATAGGTTGAAAAGGATTTGCAAATCATTGTATTCTGTTTTTATTTACGATTTACACAACGTGCCAACTTCACTGGTTTTGGGTTGTATTTAATATATTCTTTAATTTATTCCAGGAGGGAATTTTGCTCCTTTCTTTCTTTCTTTCTTTCTCTCTCACGTCAAATTGCTTGGTGCTTTCCATGCGTATAAAATATGACAGTGCCTTGAGCCCCTAAAATATATTTAAGAGATCATTTATTCCACAAGGGAATTTTTTTTGCATCTGTTTTCTGAGACCATATTGGTTACGCCAATGGCAAATTTCCTCTGCAGATGACAATGAATTTTCTTTCTTTCTTTCATTCTTACTTTCATTCTTTTTTCCTTTTCTCTCTCTCTTTTTTCTTTCTTTCTCACACCAAATTCCTAACTGCTTTCAAGGCATATAAAATACAAATATGATTTTAATTTATTTTATTTAAAATATAAGTTTAAATATTTTCATTATAAAGATATATTCTGAACCTTTGTTGACGAAGATTATCCCTTGTATCCAACACAGATGGGGAAAAAAATGCTAATTTAGGATGTTTAGGATGTTTTTTCATTTTCCACTATTAAATCCTGCTGATAACCTGACGACATCATGCAATAAAATTTTCATTCATCAGAGGAAGCTACTCATCTGTTTAAATAGAACAGCCACAAATTTTTGGGTTTTTTAAAAATATTTTGTTTTTTAGACTTGAGATGATGGCTTTACGCATGTCCATACATTTTATATCACTATAAAATATTGCTTTTTCATTCATGTTTAATAAAAATGTGTTGCTAACCTCAAGGTTTTGGGTGGAAGACCATATTCTTCAACAGGATTCTGGTTCTGCTGTTTTCTCTGGAATTTTGATGTTGCATCACAATTGTCTTTAACACATTTCACACTTTTCTTTCACTGAGGTTCCTAATTAAAGGTAACGTTTCATCCATCTGATTTAAAAAAAAAAAAAACTTTCCTCTTGGGAAGCAAGACCTTAAGAGACCTATGCAGTTGAGATAGATTTTTAATCCAGTTGTCCTTGAATGTCTCTTGAATTCTGCATTCATCAGTTTTACAAATCATATTGCTCAGAATTTCAATAAGGGCCGAACTCCACACACTTTCAAAATTCAGGTTTTGCGTGCTTAGTGTTCTTTATGCGACAAGGTTTTTGATTGTGCGCAAGAAGGCCCCAATTTCTATGAATAAATGTGGTTATTCTTCATGTATTTAATGTGGTGAGTTCAAGACAGGAGAAAATTCTGCATATTATTCTGCCTCTGCCAATAGGTGGCAGCTTTTCCCTGAGGCACAGGCTTTCCTTGATAAGTTAGTGGCCTTGGATAATGGAGGTGGGGACGAGGAGTTAGATCTTGGGGATATTTGAAAAAACGGATCGCAACAATTTATGCAAACATTGGTGCCCTCATTGGTTGGAAGATGTTTGTTAAGTTTCAGCTTCATTAGGCCAACAGTTTTGGAGAAGTGGATATTTACAGATGCCAACAAAGACCAAGATGATGACAACCAATGAAAATTACAACTGGCTGAGGTATCAGACCATTGGTCCAGGCAAGCTAGAAAACATGGTAGAAATGAAAATGTAATTAATTTACAAAATGCCAAAATACTCCAGGCAAACACCATAAATGATAGAAATTATCGCCCTGTACAGCAAAAATGCATACATAAATTTTATATAGTTAGCCTCATAGCATAATTGCCTAATTAATTTTTTAGCTTACTGTTGCAATATCAATAAAAATACCAATGTTCTTGCTAAAAATTGTTTTTTCTTGATTTCTGAAAACGTTCAAATTTGACTTAGGCAACTATGCTATTAGGCTAACTATATATATATATATATGGGCGGAATTTCCAATTACCGCACAATTACCCCTAGGGACAGACAAAGCATTAAAATCATTATTGATTAAAAAAACTTTTATTACTGTGGAAGACCAAGATACTGGCTCCATGAAAAACCTGATTCACACCCTGTGCTCCTAACATGTCAGTTTTGGTAGCCCTGCAACAATAACCATCCATTTTCGTGTAACGTCAGACACTTTTATAACTATAATGTTACAAATCTTAGGTTAAAATGCTCGTATCAGCTCCAAATTTCATTTCCAAACAGGGACAATTGATAAGAGTGTGCATACCAAAATGCAAGTTCCTAAGTTAAAAAGTTTTGAAAATATGGCAGAATGAAAATTTGGAGATTGTCGATATTTTAAGTTTTTTTGCGAACACTATATTAACTTTTGTGTAGCACACTAGGTCTGCATCATACACTCATTATTATCCCTGTGGATGTAATTCAGGATGTGTAGTGACTCACACAACCATCATTTTGCACACTTCCAACACCTGAATGGCCTGGTGCACCCTCAACTTTGGTGCTAAAAATCGTATAAAAATGTCTGACGTTACACATTCCATGGGACCTAGGAATACCACTCATTTCATCACCAAACATGTCCAGAACGTCTCCAAACTCAGTACACATGTACAAAACAGGTTGCACGTCTCTTTTAAAGTCACAAATTATACCACCTAAAATTTCTTTGAAAAAAAAGTATGTGGTATTGAGTAAATGGCTGTTGTATTTGATAATAGTACCGTAGGGGCATCTTATGTTAAAATATGGAGAGGCTATTCTAAGGCTAAGTGGTATTTCTAATAGAAAAACTGATTATGTAACGTCAGACACTTTTATAATTTTAACCAAAATACAGCCCCAGGGCATAGGATATGATGCCTTTATAGCTCAGGATGTTTTATAATGTGTATCTTTACCCGAAAAACACAACAGCAGTGACATATATTGGATATGTACAGTTACATGAGCAGAAATCTAAATAAAATAGATAAGATGTAATGTCAGACACTTTTATAACCTATGCCTCTGTGATCGACTACAGGGGGTATATAACTCGTCTAAAACAAGGTGCCTCTGACAACTGCGCATGTGCAAGGGATCGAGACCACTTCCGCCAGTTAATCTACGACGTCTCAAAGTTTCGTGCCTCGATAGAGTGAATAAAAGTGTCTGACATTACATCGAGCGAAGTACATGCACAGGGACCTAATGGAAGCAAGTATTGATACAACAACTGGTCAGGATTGTTGAAAATAATCATAAATACGAGCCAGGGTGCAAAAAACACGGAAAAACTGTAAAGAATACGCAGGAGGAGGCCAAACGTTGATGTAACGTCAGACACTTTTATCCAGTTTGAAATTGTGTTTTGATGTGTAGCATGTAGGTGAATGACAGTAGACCCAAAATCTTTACCCCAACATACTAGCCCTAAGCACTGCTCAAAGTGAGGGTAATCGTCATAATCTGACTGCATTGGTTGTACAGTACATGGTGGGTTTAAATAAAAGTGTCTGATGTTACAATGTGTACTTATTTCTGATACAAGCCATGGCACACCAGAAGGAAGACTCAACCAACGGTTCAACCGAATAAATCTTGGAGCCAACACCCCAGGGCACATGAGAAATGAGTTTGGGGTGTACTAAAAGTGCCACTGTGGTAATTGCACACACCCAAATATTTAAAAAAACGTCCCAAAAACAGGTTTTTGAAACATTTTTCAACTTCGAAGGCCCAAAGCTCAGGGAATACCCATGGGATTCACACAAACTTACACTTTTCTGGAGGCCCTAACTGTCCTGCATTGAATGAGACTAAGATAGGCTAGATTGGTGGATTCATTTTTATTCTGTAGCACTGAGAAGGTGGAAAGGCTGGAAAAAGACCAAATGGACGCTAATTGAAAATCTGACCCATATATATATATATATATATATATATATATATATATATATATATATATATATATATATATACACTGTATATTATACATCCACCCGTGCACAGTACCCAGAGAGAATGCTCATGAACATAGGAGAACAAGCACCACATTGGCCCCAGACTAGATTTGAGCCTGGGGCCAATGTGGTGCTTGTTCTCCCTATGTTCATGAGCATTCTCTCTGGGTACCGTGGATGGATGGATGGATATATATATATATATATATATATATATAAAACTGCAAAGGTAAGTTATGTACTGTTTTTGCGGCAAATTGAGCAATCAATCCATTTTTATTGCTTTTCCAGTGAGATATGAGTTGAAATAAAGAAAAGCGTGTGGTATTGTAATCCTGATGCGCGCCACTTGAACGTGCCGAGCATTTCAGTAATAACAAACATTGAGCTGTTTCTGATGTGTACAGCGATGCTTGGCTTGTTCTTTTGGGTGTTGTCAATACCCAACATAAAAATGGAACTTCTTACGACACAGGAGAGAAAAAAAAAGCCATTGACGTTACAAGATAAAACTGAAACGTACAGTACGTATGTAAAAACGTAAGGACTGGACTACACATAAAAACAGTAAATTCTGGTGTGTGGATGGCCAATGTACAAACTAGGTGTAAACCAACGCAGTTCTAGGATGAGGTAAAGTGGGTTTACAGAACTTTGGAAGTTAACGGGTAGTCTTCAGTGTTATTAGCCCTGCGTCTGCTGAAAAATCATTCAAAAATAAATGTAGAATAAAAAAATTTGAACATTTTTTCTTGAAGCCCAATTGCCAATTTTTCAATGTTTCAAAACCAAGTTTTGAGGATTATTATTATTATTATCCTGAAACGCTTACCCGGGCATGGATTATGGAGAGGCACAGCACTCCACAATAAGAATGTCATACCGACAGTAAACAGGTAGTGTGATAGTTTGGGGCTGCTTTGCTGCTTCTGTACCTGGGCGTCATGCCATAATCGATGGAACCATGAATTCCGCTCTCCACTACAAAAGCCTGGAGGAGAATCTGTGATGGCTGGTGTTTCGAGACGCCAAAAGCAGCGGCCGAAACAAAAGGAAGTCCAGCAAAATAAGAGAGACAAACCGACAAAAGGAGAGAGGGAGACTCGCGCTTCCAAACAACAAAGATCTAGTCCGGGTACGAAAGGAAGTAAAGCGAGCTCGACTGAACGAAATAAAAGGGAAAAATCTCGGGAACCGAGATGAAACGATTTAGCACCAGACGGTGCCCAGAAAGAGGAAGAAAAGAGAGAAAGATTCCCTTGCTAACTAGCACTTTCCTCTTTGCAGCTAATTCCTCAAACAATTCTCTAGCTAGAGACCTTACCGGCTATAGTGCATAGTAACACTGACACTCTAGCAAAGGCGGCGAGGCGGAACTTGGGTTTAAATAGAGTCCGGGCACCGCCCACAATTAATGCCAGCTGGCCAAAGAATCCGATTGTGGACAAAACGATATCGTCCCGGACGAGAGAAACAAAGAAAGCTCGCCAACCTCCAAAGACCATGACAGAATCTCTGACCATCATTTTATGACCTAAAGCTCAATCGCATTCAGTTAAGCAACAGGACAATGATCCGAACCAGACAAACTAGTCTACCTCAGAATGGCTCAAAAGAAATAAAATGAGGGTTGTTGACAAGATGTTCTTGTGGAATGCTGTGTTAGCTTCACACCAGATGTAACGGAACCCATGTCTTCCAAAAAGTTCAACTTTTGACTCATCAGTCTGCAGAATATGATTCTGAAATTCTTGAGGTCATCAAGATGTTTCAGGTTTATTTCTCATTTGTAGGTTAACACATGCCACCAACACAATGGAAAGCTTTGAACAATATGTGATAGTTAACACAGCATTCAGAGCAATAATCATGAACATTTACAAAAGAATGTTCCTAAAATTACTAAGTATATCTATTTACATGGTAAATAAAAATATTAGTGCTGGGATTTCAAAGCCGAATTTGTGTTTGGTTTGGATTGTGAGAGTTTGACAACTTCAGTCCTTGAACATTGGTTTGGTTCGAGTTTGTGGTTTTCTTTTTTTTTTTCTAGTTTGTAACTTTTGACATAGGCTTAGGAAGCAGGAGGCTGAGGTAGTCCCGCCAAAGTCAAAAATGTCCTGAAGTCCAGCCAAAAATTTAACTAATGGGGGATAGTAACTTTTGAAAATAGATACATTTTAGATTGTGTAACACCTGTGTACGATTATCCTGAATCCTTTCGCATTAACTTTTTAGTGATTACTATGCACAAAATTGGTTTTTGAAGCCTCGAGGCCAGAGCATCGACCAGGTTTGCATTAATTGTTTTGATAGTTTTTTGCTCTTGTGAGTCATGACAGTGTAACCCCCTGAAAATGAAATAAACAGGTTACATTGTTTTTGTCAGTTTGTCCTCATCCAACTGATTAATTGCATACAGTGATTCAGCTTGAGGTAACTTGAAATCATGTTCGGTGAACTACATTCTTTCTCTAAAATAGGTGAGTTATAATAATAGATATGTTTTATGTCGCATTCAAAAACTCAGTGTTCTCTGGATGACCATCCTAACCCAACAGCTGATGAGTAGTTGATGTTCCACATGGAAAGAATATATATGAACATATATGCGCATATATGCAACCTATATGCCGCATATATGCAGCATATATGCGCATATATGCCGCATATAGGCCAAATTCAGGTACATATATGTGCTTATAGAGGGCATATAGGTCTCCTATATAGCTCATATACCCAGTGGCAGGTTCTGTTTGTCATACCTATTGTATAGCTCATATCTCACTTTTGCAACTGTCATACATGATGCCTAGCTCATATTTTTATTGTCAAGGTAATGTCTGCATATTAGTCCAAAGTCCCTTACAGAAATAACAAGAATTTCACGCAATAACTTATTAATCGCATGTGAACAGGTGAAATTGGCATCACATTTGATCCTAAATACATGTTGACATGTGACAACGGCATGTTATGTGTAAACCAGCTATTATCAACTATGGCAAGTGAGAGGAAACAAAAAGCTATGATATGAACACAAATATCTAATACTATTTGTTACATTTTTTCCTGAAACATTAACAAGGTCACCAATTCTTTCTTGACCATACTTATTTCCATTCTGTGAAGATTGAGTTGAGTATTGTGGAAGAGAAGGAAATGTATAAAAACAAAATGGTTTGATTATGTTTATTTCATCAATTAAGCATTTTTTCAAGTTTAAGTCACTGCCAGATTCACCACATTAGATAAAAGTGGATTCACATCATTACAGCTCATACACATCCACTGAAAGGTAATACATTACACTGTTACATCTACCAAATGGCAATGTTTTCTATCTTGTCTGTAATGCAGTTTCTAGATGAATATGGTTCCGTAAGGACATCATGTAAGGAATATTCCGTGAAAAAATCTGATATCTCTGAAATGACCTGCACTCAGTCAATATTAAAGTTTTAGCAGGCATGACATGTCCTCAAACTAGGCTGGTTAGTTTCACAAGACCTTAATCTACAAATGCAAACTCTTAATTTCTGAAATTTCTGCGGTGATATGACGCAATCCGTGGAGAAATCCGCACCCATCTTAAATCGCAACTCTTTTGCCGAACCTTCGACTGACCTGCTTTACGATGGTAAGCATTATCGTCTGCATTCATTTTCAATGGTAGAAAAGAAGTTCCTAAACCGAATGACACCCAAACTGTCATGCGTTCATCTGCCGAAAGTAAACTAAAAGCTGATTGAAAACGTAGTAGACCAGGCTTGTGGAAAGCAACTTCTGCATAAACGAAGTGTAAATAGATTCATTAATTTTAATATGTATGATGTTAGAAATTAATTTTTGAACTTTATTTTGTTATGGCCCCAATTTGTTATGGCGTCACGGACAGCAAGGGATGACAGACAAAATCCTTTAAGTTCAACAGATTTAATTAAACAAACACATAGAACTAATCTACACCCTACACTACTGACCAAGATTGAAAAGAAAATTTTAAAAAAATGAGATATTTACAATTCCCTGTAATGGAGATGGGCTGCTATGTTGTGATGTCCTGGGACAGGAAAATGCTCCAACACAGGCAAAAATCCACAAAAAGCTTAACAGGTCTTGAAAAGAGTGACAGGTCTGGTCAAATGTATCCTTCTTGCAATTTCTCCTACTACTCTACTCTCTCAATTTTTCTCCTTATATACTCTTGTCCGGCCCCCTCCCATTCTGGGACTTTCCCCTCTGGGCATGCCCTGGACATGCCCAACCTAGCTTCAGACTGGGCTTCAAAAAAAAAGTCAATACTGCCATCTAGTGGCTATTTACCACATTACACCTCCATTCCAAAAGGGAAAAATTTTGATTTATAAAGGCAAAATTTTTCTTTTCAATACAAAAATGGTTAAGTTGACACTTGTATATATATACATATAATACAATATGCTAATAAACACAGGTGATATATATATACACATACTAAAACACGGGATAAGCACTCAGCAATTACATTGTCAGTACCCTTTACATGCTTAATTTCCAAGTCAAACTCCTGTAAAATCAAACTCCAATTCAACAATCTCCGATTCTTGTTTTTCATCTTACTCAAAAACATTAACGGATTGTGGTCAGTATAAACAATCATTGGCTTTTTCCCTGTACAAACATAAACCTCAAAGTGTTGTAAGGATAGAACCAGAGCCAACAGCTCCTTCTCAATTGTGGAATAGTTCTTTTGGTGGCGATTGAACTTCCAGGAGAAGTATGCCACGGGATGCTCAATGTCATCAGAGTCTTCTCAGTAGGAGCACAGATCCACAAGCTTGGTCGCTAGCATCGACCGCCATGGAGAACGGCTTGTTGAAGTCAAGAGATTTGAGCACGGGGAAGTGACACAGCAGAGACTTCAGGCGATCGAAGGCTCTTTGGCATGCTTCATCCCAAGTGAACTTCACACCTTTATTCAGTTGGTTGGTGAGACTGAGAGCAATCTCAGCAAAGTTCTTGCAGAACTTGCGGTAGTACCCGATCATTCCAAGGAAGCGGTGCAAAGCTTTTTTGTTGTCAGGAACGGGAAAGTCCATGATGGCTTGGACTTTAGCATCTATGGGTGCCACCTTACCCTGGCCTATTACGTAGCCAAGATATGTGACAGTAGCACAACCAAAGTCACTCTTGTTCAGGTTAACAGTCAGGTTAGCCTGGGTCAAGCGCTGGAACAACGTCTCTACATCTTTCAGATGTTCTTCCCAGGAGTCACTCCATGTGATCAGGTCGTCGATGTACGCACCCGTGTGTGGCAATCCGGCGATTGTAGACTGTATCATCCTTTGGAACGTGGCTGGGGCATTTTTCATGCCAAAGGGTAGGACTTCATACTGGTATAACCCAGATGGTGTGGCAAAAGCAGAGATGCTCTTGGCCCTCTCAGTTAAAGGCACATACCAATAACCCTTCAATAAATCAATCTTGGTCAGAAACTTTGCTTGCCCTACTCTATTGATACAATCATCAATCCTAGGTATTGGAAACACATCAGTTCTAGTTACAGCATTGACTTTGCGATAATCTGTACAGAATCTAGTGCTTCCATCAGGTTTTGGAACTAGAACACAGGGTGAACTCCAATCTGAGTTAGAGGGTCTGATAATATCATGTTCTAACATGTACTCAACCTCTTTCTCAGCAATCTTTCTCTTTTCAGGATTCATCCGGTACGGATGCTGTTTTATTGGTTTGGCATCACCAACATCTACATCATGAGAGGCTGTAGAAACTCTCTTTGGAACATCAGGAAATAGATCTTTATATTTCTTGATCAACCTCTCAAACTGATCTTTCTGTGAGGGTTCTAAGTGCTGGAGTTTTACATCAAGATTTTGCAACACTTCAGAATTTGACAATTTACATGAAAGAACTTCAGCTTTAATTCTAGGTTCATCATCTTGAAACTCCCCCTCATCTTCACAAGTCTCGGCCATAGGAGGATCTGAAGTGACAGCTGCAACCCTAGCATTCCTATCATGATAAGGCTTCAGCATGTTAATGTGACACAACTGTTTTGGCTTTCTCCTATCTGGAGTCTTCACAATGTAATTGAGATCGTTGAGTTTTGTCAGAATTTCATAAGGACCATGAAATCTAGCCTGCAATGGATTGGACTGCAAGGGAAACAACACAAGGACCTTTTCTCCTGGTTTAAACTCACGGCTTCTAGCCTTATGATCATACCAAGTTTTCATTTTTCCCTGACTTGATTTCAAGTTCTCTTTGGCTAGGTCACAAGCTGCACGCAGTCTTTCCTTGAACTTGCTAACATAGTCTAACAGACTGATATGCGGCTCTTTCTCTTGCCATTGCTCACTCAACAATAGCAAAGGTCCTCTCACTTCATGGCCAAACACTAGCTCAAACGGACTGAATCCAGTAGACTCCTGCACTGCTTCCCTAGCTGCAAACAACAGCAAATGAACACCTTCATCCCAGTCTTTCTCATGGTCATAACAATAAGTCCTCATCATTGTCTTGAGAGTGGAATGAAACCGCTCTAAGGCACCCTGACTCTCTGGATGATAGGCACTGGAAAGAATCTGCTTCGCACCTAGTTCATAGACAACCTGCTGAAACAATCCGGAAGTGAAATTGCTACCTTGATCTGACTGAATTTCCTGGGAAGGCCAAACAACGTGAAGAACTTTATCAAAGCCTTTGAAATTGCAGTTGCCTTGATGTTGCGTAGAGGGATGGCTTCAGGGAATCTGGTAGATGCACACATGATTGTCAACAAGTACTGATTTCCAGATCTAGTCTTGGGTAATGGACCAACACAATCAACAATGACCCTGGAGAAGGGCTCCCCAAATGCTGGGATAGGCTGCAATGGAGCTACAGGTGGGTCTAACTGGTGTTTTCCAACTACCTGACAAGTGTGACAGGTTTCGCAAAAGTTGGAAACATCTTTCGAAGTCCAGGCCAGAAGAAGTGTTTCATGATCTTGTCAACAGTCTTGTTAACACCAAGATGACCTCCTAAAGGCAAACTATGAGCCATTGTTAAGATCTCATTCCTGTAGACCTTCGAACAACAATTTGCTTGACCACTGCCCAATCTGCATTGACAGGGATATCAGGAGGGCGCCACTTCATATCAACACTCCATCCTTGAGATAATACCCAACTGGAAGTGTGTCTATTTCTTCATCAGGAAGGGCTCTCTTTTTAGTACACAAATTTCAGGATCATTGGTTTGCTCCTGAATCAACCGCTTTCTGGACAGAGACAAGTCTCCAGACACATCAGAATCACCAGACCCATCTGGCTGGCTGAATAGAGAACTGATAAAAGTGCCTGATAAGTCCTCAAACGGAGAAACCATAGTAGGCTGAACAGAGTCATGAGGCGAACCACCTGAGTCATGACTATTCAAGGTGCTGGACGGCACCACATCATCTTCTTCTTGAGCCTTCTTGGCCATAGCACGAGTCACTGCACAGGAAGGATACAGAGATGGGTCTTCATCGCCATCTTCAGTGCTCGGCTGTGAAGTAAGATGAACAGGGGAACTACATTGCCCCCAGCCAGGTCATTGCCTAGCAACAGAGAAACACCCTTGATAGGTAGACTTGACATAAGTCCCACCTTTACCTGTCCTGTAACTAAATCTGACTTCAAGAATACAGAGCGCAGGGGTACCGATACAGTCCTCCCTTCAATACCTTGTACAAGTATGAAATCCCCAGAAGCGGTCTCATCACGTAACTCCAAGGAGTCCATCAACAAAAGTGACTGAGAAGCTCCGGTATCCCTTAGGATATATATGGGGACAGGAGGAGAATGCTCACTCAGATCCACAAATCCCTCTGACACAAATGGAAGAAATTCCTCCCTCACAAAGTCAGCAGTATCAGGCTTCTTAGCCTCACAAGGAGCAGGCAATTTAGCAGATCGGTCATCTAGGGGTTTCTAACCTTGTCTTCACAAAGGCATTGGGTTTGGTATCCTTTTCTTGATCTTTCTTAGCTTTAAGGTACCAACAGTTAGTTGTAACATGACCAGCTTTCTTGCAATAATTGCAAACTAGACCACTTTTGTCACTGTCAGCTTTCACACTTTGATCAGACCTTTGACTGGATTTCTGAGCACCATCACCAGATTTGTCTTTGTCTTTGGGTGAGGAATCTTGGGTATCACCGTTACCTTTCTTCTGAAATTGGGACCATCTATTTTTACTGCTAGACTGAAATTTGGACTTATGTGTGAGAACATATTCGTCGGCAAACTTGGCAGCTGATTGCAAATTCAGTGCTTGCTTCTCATTAAGGTAGGTCTTAATATCATCCTTGACACAGTTCTTGAATTCTTCAACTAACATCATCTCTTTTAGTGAGTTGAAATCATCCTTGACCTCCATAGAAGTACACCAGCGCTCAAAGCAAACCTTCTTCTCGTTAGCAAATTCAACATAAGTCTGATTGTCAGATTTCTTCAGACCTCTGAATTTCTGTTGGTAAGCCTCTGGAACCAACTCATAAGCTGTCAAAATAACCTTTTTGACAACCTCATAATCAGAGGAATCATCTGCAGACAAAGCCGAATAGGCTTGTTGAGCTTTACCCTTGAGGACAGTTTGCAACATCAGAGGCCAGTGTTCCTTTGGCCACTGACAACTCTTAGCTACCTTCTCGAAGCACTGGAAATACTTATCAACCTCCTTCTCTGAAAATGGAGGCACCAGCTTTACCTCCTGGCTAGCCCGAAATTTGTTTTCGGCTTCTATTTTAATTTTTAGTTGCTCCATTTGGAGCCTTTCTTCTCTGTCTAATTTTTCTAAATCGAAATTTCTCTGTCTCTGTCTCTCTCTTTCTGCTCTTTCCTCTTCTCTTGCTAATTTTTCTAACTCAAACTGCCTTTCTTTCTCTCTTTCTGCTCTCTCGAACGCTCTTTATTTTGCTAATTTTTCTAACTCAAACTGCCTTTGTTTTTCCTTTTCTTCAATTTCTAGCATTTTTAATTTAAGTTCCAATTCTACATTTGGATTTTCCACCGGAAACTGTTCCAGATCTCCTGGTGCAAACACATTTTCATCAATGTAATATTCAACAATCTCTCTCGCCAGTCTTGCTTTTCGCATGGCTGGTTTTACATCTGTCAGCTCTAACTGTCTGCATATTTCTAGCAGTTCTGTCTTTTTAAAAGACTTCAAAACCTCTACGGTTGGTGATGCCAAGAAATCATCCATTGCTGTTGATCTGCCAATATCTATCTAGGAAAATTCAAAAAAACAATTTCACTATTTGAAATTTTAGATTTTCAATAAATGACTCGCACAATGGTCTACCCCGGACCCGAGCCCCCAATTTGTTATGGCCCCAATTTGTTATGGCGTCACGGACAGCAAGGGATGACAGACAAAATCCTTTAAGTTCAACAGATTTAATTAAACAAACACATAGAACTAATCTACACCCTACACTACTGACCAAGATTGAAAAGAAAATTTTAAAAAAATGAGATATTTACAATTCCCTGTAATGGAGATGGGCTGCTATGTTGTGATGTCCTGGGACAGGAAAATGCTCCAACACAGGCAAAAATCCACAAAAAGCTTAACAGGTCTTGAAAAGAGTGACAGGTCTGGTCAAATGTATCCTTCTTGCAATTTCTCCTACTACTCTACTCTCTCAATTTTTCTCCTTATATACTCTTGTCCAGCCCCCTCCCATTCTGGGACTTTCCCCTCTGGGCATGCCCTGGACATGCCCAACCTAGCTTCAGACTGGGCTTCACAAAAAAAAAGTCAATACTGCCATCTAGTGGCTATTTACCACATTACAATTTCGAAACCCCAATATGTAACCTATCATTTACAGCCATAAACTCACATCTAATATTTTTGTCACTTTTCATCACAGGGACTACTTGATGGTCTTTATCTCAAAAATTAGATCAGGCGAGTTTTGCCGTTTTTCACTGGCGGGGTCACAAATATTAAATGCTTTTTTTCAGTGTCACAGTATCACCCCGATCTCCAAAATAAGCAATATTTTGTCTGAAAGAAAACAATACATTTCAATAGCCGTTATTAATTTTTTTTAAAGCTGCAGGGAGCCACTGTAGAAGGGCTGAGGAGCCGCACGCGGCTCCACAGCCGCAGGTTGCCGACCCCTGCCGTAGACTGTGGATGACAGTTGGCACGTTGCTCGAATCTGTGTGTGGGCGGTTACACTCCAGAGTGGGCGAGAACTGGCGAGAATATGAATATTCAATTTGCGGTGTTTCGTAACACTGCAACACATTTTTTACTGGCATAAATTCTCTGCCTATTTCCTTTTATTCGCAAAAATCAATACTTCAAGTGGTGTTGGAGTTCAAGAACCACGACATGTCACAAACTGATTATGGACCTGCCATATTCAAATACTAACAGATAAGTCCATTTTCTCACGGAAGGGCCACTTTAAGTAACTACTCCATTTAAATCTGTCAATATTTGTAGAACTCCAAAGAGCTAGAAAATCTAAGCAGTTTTATGTAAAGAATTAGACTGTGTGAGAGTCGTGTGCTAGAAGCATATCTCTGAAAATAAAATTAAGGAAATGTAAATGATAGAAGTGACCGCCAGAAATTTAAAGTAGTTTAAACCCAGAGAGGTGTTTGAGTGTAAGAACATTGCAAATTTTATGGCCGATATCATTATGTTGGGGAACTGCAATTTAGTGGAATCTAAAAGTGATAGGTAGGGAATACAGACTGTCTGACGATATAGCACTGCACAAATAATGAAGAAACATTTGAAGAAATAACATAATTGAAAGATAATGAAGCTAAAAGTAGAAAAACAACGTAGAAGAACAGTAGGAAATCAAAAAGGAAAAAAGGAGGAAAAGTGCACATCTAATGACTAGATATTACCGGTGAGACATTGTTCATGGTATTGGCAGACTATATCCTAAATTCAGTCAGAAGCCTTATAGATAGATAGATAGATAGATAGATACAGGGTTCTAGCCAGAAATTTTATTGAACATACCAGAGAGATACTTCTCGTGATGTCATGAACCTGGTCACGTGGGTTTGTTGACTACCGCGGTTGGTAAAAAGCCACAACATGACAATTGATTTTATTGGTGAAGTAAAGTTGTCTTCCACGTTTTGTCATAATGCCAGTCAGTTGCAGCATTATTAACTGCACAAACCGTTTCGTGAAGGGTTCAGGAATACGTTTCCTACGTATTCCTGATCGAGAACCGAAAAAATCTACTTGGATTGATGCAATTCCATGAAAGTACTGGATGCCGTCGACCCACTCGCGTGTTTGTACCATTCACTTTCTGTCGGGTCAGCCCCAAGTTATTTTCCATCATTTCTACCATGACATTTTGCTAAGTTTTCGCATTTTATTATTCGGTCATGGCAAGGGAATGATCTTTTTTGTGTTGGGTAATTCGATAGGTCCCTTACTTTCCGATTTTTTAATATCTTTCCAAGTATTTAAGTGACAGTTCGGATATTAGTATTGGAAAGAATTCCGTTTGCAACCTTCATCAGTATCGACTAAGATCAGTACTTTTTCGGCTTGAATTTTGGGTACCCAGAGAAACATTTGAGTGTGTAAAAACGTCCATTGTACATCCAGTCAAGAAAATTTAGAGTTTAATGTCTACTGCAGCTGTAACGGTGGCAGCCTTGTTACTGATGGCACACCAGGTGGCTAGGGAATGCGCAGTATATGCATTCGCGATATTAAATATTAATCATAAATTCTAAACCCCCTTATCACGAATAAAACCCCCAAAATATATTGGCGCCCCTTTTTAAAATCATTCTGGTAACGTACAACTGTGAATTACTTTCACTGATCAATGATGATCAACAAATGTTGAATTTCTGTTCGATGTAGGAAAATCAAGTGATGATCCAGCCGACCCAGACCCTAAGTAGTGACATTCCTCCAACCTTTCAGCTCGTAAGGATCCAGAAGCCTACACGGACCTTCGTTGTACTTAAGCTAAGAGAAATATCTTGCCTTCGCGGTACTGTCAAGGTTTTGTACATATTCAGAGACTGCCGAATCGGTTCCACAACTGCAGGATGCCATACTTCCCCTGTTTTGTTGTATTGATTTACACTTGTTCTTGCCAACCACGCTAATGCGTACGGCTGAATATGACGTCAATGTTTGTAAACAATAAGTATCACACACCGAAGGAGTCAGGAGGATCTAATTAATGAAATATAGCTGCAAGCAGCAATGGGGTGGCCTAGCAGCGTAGCAGGTCAGCCCGGGTAACCACGGTAACACGGTTTAACTGTCAGATACATCACTGCTTACACAGTTGAGAAATTTAAGATTAAATCACGACTAATCAACAGATTAATGTGCTTGTTTCCTTTTTTACAGATTCACGATCAATTTTGACTGGTTTTGAGGATGAATGACCAACAACTTCATGTGCCAATATAGAGATGAGGTCCTGAGTTCAACTGATGAGTTTGGTTTGGTTATTTGAAAGTGTTGCTAAGATATGACTTCACTTCCTGTGACTTGAATATTTGCCAGGGGTCAAAGCTCACCAAATTCAATCGATCTTCTCAAGACCGTGATGTAATATCCTTATACCAAGTTTCGTGTTGATACAACAAAGCATTGCCGAGATATGGGCCTACTTCCTGTTTGGCGGCTTCTCGGATGATTTCAATTGGCTGTTATGGCCAAACAGTTTGGATTTGAGATACAAAACTCAACGGACTTCTCAGGCTTGGTATGAAGGTCATTTGAACCAAGCGTCATAATGATAGGACAAAGCTTGTCAATTCTGTAAATTTAAGCGCATTTTAGAAAAAATTCAAAATGGCTGATAATTCTGAAGCTTTCATACACAGTCTTCCAGGATCAGTCTAGCAATGTCCATCAGCATCAGCAGACACTGGAATTAAGGCTGTAGTTCAAACAGAGCAAGAAATATCACCTAAAAAATGTTTTTGCAATTGATAGCGCCCCCCAGAGGTCAAAGCTCATGGAATTTTTTATGCCTCCTCAGGGGCAGGTCTTGAGACTATGAACTAAGTTTGGGGTTGATTTGTCAAAGCATTGCTGAAATAAGGCCTCACATCCTGTTTAGCGGCTTCGCTGCTGATTTCGATTTGCAGTTATGGCCGAACGGTTTGGAGTAGAGATACCAAACTCCAGAGAATTCTCAGGCTTGGAATGCAGATCAGGTATATTAAGTTTCGTAATGATCTAACAAACTTTCTAATTTCTGTAAATTTAAGCAAATTTTGGACAAAATTCAAAATGGCCGCCAAACTCTGGTGCATTTTTACACAGACTTCCAGGAATTGCTCAGGGATGTCCAACAGCATAAGTTGACACTGGAATTATGGCTTTATTCTAATAGATCATGAGATATCCGCTAAAACATGTTATTGCCATTTATAGCGCCCCCCAGAGGACAAAGGTCACAGTCTTTTTTGGGCCTCGCCAGGGGCAGGACCGTAGACTAATGATCAAGTTTGGTGTTCATAAGTATAAGGGTTGCCAAGATATGGCCTCACATCCTGTTTGGCGGCTTTGCCGCCAAATTTCATTGGCTATTTCAGGCAAACGATTTTTAAAATTTCAACGGCTTTTAGTATTACTTGTGCAGCTCAGTCTGCAGATTCTATCAACCATGGTTTGCTTAAATCGGACAAAATTTGTGACCCATGAAACTTTTGAAAGGTTTTCGCTAAAATTCAAAATGGCGGAAAATCCAATTGGGCGCTAAAGACGTAATAGGATTTGTTGAACTCGGAGTGACCCAAGGATTCTAAGGATACCTGAATTCTTGAAATTGGATGAAAGGGTCAGATGTTATGGAGGTGAATGTAGGTCAAACTTTGACCTGTTGGTGGCGCTAAAGCTTTTGAGCTAGGGTCATGAAATTTGGTTTGCTTGATCAAGTTATGTCTCTGAATGAGTATGCAAAATTTCAACATTGAACTATGAACGATTGTGTAATTTCTGTAAATTTAAGTGAATTTTGGACAAAATTCAAAATGGCCGCCAAATTCTGATGCGTACAAACACAATCTTCTAGGATACGCCTAGGGATGTCCAATAGCATCAGGAGACACTAGAATTAAGGTGTTACTCCAAACAGATCAAGAGATATCAGCTAAAACATGTTTTTGCTATTTATAGCGCCCCCTAGAGGTCAAACGTCTCGGAATTTTTTATGCCACCCTAGAGCAGGTACTGAGACTATATACCAAGTTTGGGATTGATACAATAAAGCGTTGCTGAGATATGGCCTCACTTCCTGTTTGGTGGCTTTGCCGCAAAATTTCATTGGCAGTTACAGGTAAATGGTTTTGAATTTTGAAACGGCTTTTAGTATCCTTTGTGCGGCTCGGTCTGGAGATTCTATGAACCATATTTTGCCCAAATCGGAACAAATTTGTGACCCGTGAAACTTTTGAAAGGTTTTTGCTAAAATTCAAAATGGCGGAAAATCCAATATGGCGGAAATGACGTCATAGGGTGCGTTGAACTCGGCTTGGGCCAAGGATTCCAACAATAACTCACTTGTGAAAATCGAATGAACAGGTCAGAAGTTATGAAGATAAATGTATGTCAAACTTTGACCTGTTGGTGGCGCTTGAGCTTCTGAGCAAGGGGCATGAAAATTGCTGTGAGTGATCAGGGGACTGTCCCAAACAAGACTGCCAAATCATTTACATTTTCCCGGGTACGGTTCTAGGGGCTGCCATAGACTTCAATGGCAGAAGAAAGCGAAAGCATAATAAGAAAAGCTAGAAACACAATGGTTGCCTTCGCAGCTTCGCTGCTAGGCCACCAATAATTAACGCTGTGGTCTTATGCATCCGTGAGGTCACAAAAATTATTTCAGAGGCTAAAAGTTTCATTCCTTCTCCCCCGTGAAGTTGATTTGGGTAGAAGCATCGTGCTGTATTACCGGTTAATCGATTTTACCATCTCAGCAATGCCGTATAATTTTTTTCCCAAATAAATTTTGTAACATACACAAAACATTGGCAGCGACGGCAAAAATACAAAAATCACTGAGCACAGAGCCCAATAAATAGCTAGCGTTTCATGATCATTAAATTGCCTTTTTCACCCGCTTAGAGAGTCCAGTTTTGGCCCAGGACCCAATCCCAGCAATACAGATTTTCCTCCTTCATCCATGGGTATCGCGCATAATTGCTGGTGTTGAAATGTCCCTCAAAAGCCTTGGTTTTTTTTGCATCAAATTAAGGTCTGGTGTAGGTTTTCCCATGCTGATTAACTCCAACTTCTCATTGAATATTAGTCTAGAAAACGTTCTTCATAAACTCGAAACGATATTCACAGCTATCACGAACCAACTCAGGTTAACTCGCTAGGTTGTTTTTTTTTATTATTTCGCTAGCTTGTGATTCGCAGCGAGCGGAACCTGTCATAACATTAGCGATAACAAAGCCCTCCCATTCATATGGGAAATATGACTGGATAATTTTACTGTCCTTTGAAATTACTACTGCTCGGAGCCGAGCCCTCTGTAAATGCACTGTGGACCCGCCGCATTTCCTTCCCAGCAGTTGCAGAGGGACACAATTAAAAGTATTTTGGCGTAAGAAACATGCCTTACTTCGACAAGTGATGGGAACGGCAGTTCTTTTGACTGTACTGAATCCCGAGAATCAGTTCATTAAAATGTTCCGTTCAAAAAATTCATTCACCGAGTCGTTCAGTGCTTAGCAGGAACCCTGACTGCATAGTGCATTGTTCTCCGACTCCCATGAACAGCCAAACGATCCGTCATTCAGGCCATGATTCAGCCCTGGCCTGAGGTTCACATTCACTCTCTTAGCACGTTCCCTTATTGAGGGACGGTGCGTTCACGGTCCATCTTCGACCATGTATAAAGACGAGCAAGAACTATTAGCGAAAGGTAAACCTACATTCCAAGTTCGCTAGCTATGTCATGGCAAGGTCGCTAAACACAAATTACAAAGGTCTGCACGTACTGATTCGGCAGCAAGTTTAACTGGGAAATGTTAATTGATATTGGAAAGATACCCATGGCTAAAATAACGAGCTACCAACAAGATAACATTTTTTCATCTGTGTGCGACGTGCTTGTAGCTAGTCAATAAAGTAAGGTAATTGGCATGAATTTACAACGTAGCCTGCTGCCAGTAATCAAGCTACCGGACTGTTAAGTCACAATATTAATGTCAATTCCAGTAACCAATTTAACTTTATAGTCAATGACAATGCAGTATATTATATCTGATAGGAAGTGTTGTGCAATAACGTCTGATGCTTCTTGTGAAGATATCCAATTACTTGTGGATAATTTGACGCCAGCGAAATGATCAATTTGCAATATCAGTATCTCTATAGCTACCTAGTTTCCATGATTATTTTAAAACTGTGCCAATTGCGCATGTTAAATGGAAGAGACTGCAAAGTGGCAGAAAAGATAAGGATCCATAAGACAGTTAAAATAGACATTTCCTAGAGCTAATTCTAATTCTAGCCGGCTATATTCACTCGCTCAAGCAAGATTCGCCGTCTTTGATGGCTTTCGCTTGCTTCTAGGCTCTACTTTGACGATCGCATTATCGTCTTCCGAACTTTCTGATGTTGAGACATTCGCGCCACTGGTTTCATTTTGGAATAGGAACTAGTCCCAGGAGGTGGACAAACCAGCCACTGGCTGTTTGCGCGCTAACTGGCACTGAGCCTAATGTGCTATGCCTTTACAGGTACTTGCGACAGCGGCGGCTACGCGGGCCTATCTTCAGATAATCGATAAAACTAGGTTGATCGGTACAGCCTGAAGCCATCCGTGTTGTTGCTGATACTGGTACTGGTGACCTATCTGTAACGTACCGGCAGCAATTTTTTGCGTACAGGCGGATTTTTTCAGCGTACCGGCATGCGACTTTTGCGTTCGCCTGCGTACCGGCACGGTACGCTAAAATGGCCTGGCTAGAACTATGAGATAGATAGATAGATTGGCCCTCATTTATCAAACGTGCGTACAAAAAAAAAAAAAAAGGGCGTAGGGGAGAGCTGGTACGAAAGTTACATTTTTCACATAGACGTCATTTTAAAAGATAACGTTACTGACCAAAAAAAAATTTCGGAGCGATTAACTACTTTCGTGTGTGCTCTGTCAATATCAGGTGCTAAATCATCACCATATTTATTGACTTCGGCATAGTTTGACGTCGAGCGGAAGTTGCGGATTGCTTCTTTTGACCCATCCAGCCGGGATGAAAGTAATGCACGGGCAGGGCAAAAGTAATGTGATCAAATTTACTGGAATCTTTTTAAATTTCTGTCATTAAAACAGAAGCAAAAACAGCCAGACATTTGTTTTAAACATTTTAATTGGCTTCAAATGTTCCAAAAGTGAACGTGAACATGTTTAATGTGCAAGGTCTATTTATAAAAATTATTACTCATCACAGTTGTGACAGATATAATGAGTGGCACCCTCAGTGCATGCCTCTTGCGACCACAGCAGACAAAAGATGCACCCCACCCACACTTCTCCGGGCAAAGATGAGGCAAATGTCTCCCCATAAACAAGACATTCCTCATCGTTGCCCCGAGAAACTGTGGTTGCAGTGTGTCCACTAAGCCTCATTTTCTTTGGGAGTTTTGAAGAGGACTGTTTTCTCTGGCCCCTCTGCCAACTCTCCACCTCCAAAGCAGCTTTCACCGGGCTGTCGGTCAGTATTGCTGTTGACCTGCAACATTCAATGAGATTACAGTCAGAATAAGCTTGTTTTTATACAAGCAAGAGAATCAAGACGAGTTAAAAATGACACTATGCTCACCTCTTTCTGCCTCTCCTTTTATTTTCTTTCCTCGAGCCAGCCTTTGGATATAGGCGAAGCTTTTCTGGGCTGAACCTCTGTATTGGCGTGCCACTAGATGTTCCTGGAACCACTAGCATACCTGGATAGATGATATTAAAAAAAATGCTTGGCAAGGCTCAACATGCACATTTAAAGACACACACAGACACAAACTCTCACCATCTACAGGACTGGCTGACTCATGGGGATGCAGCTCAAATGGGCTCTGGCTAGGTTGGTGCAGGTGTCTCAAGGGAGCAGGCACTGGCGATGGAGCTGGTGACGGAGCTGGCGCTGGTGATGAAGGGGGCGCTGGTGATGGAGCTGGCCCTGGCACTGGGGATGGAGCTGGTGCTGTTGCAGGACGGTCGGTCACAAAAGCTGGAGCAAAGTCTGTCTCACTGAAAATATCTGGATTCAAGGGCCAGATGCCGGTACACTCGAACCCAGACGAAATGCTGCTTGGTGTCGCAGCTTGAGGCAGAGCTTTAGCCACAAGACTTGGGATGTAGTAGATGGTCAAAGTTCTTCCAGGGTTCATTCACATCCAATTGTCTGCTGCACTGTTAATGTAGTGCTTCAGAGGGCCAAAAACGCTTCGGTCTAGCGGCTGAAGATGGTGGGAGCAGTGGGGTGGAAAAGACAGGAGTACAATGCCTGTGACTTGCAAAAGTCAATAGCTACCACAGAGAGGTGTGATGCATGATTGTCTAAGAGTAGCAGCAACTTTGACTCCAGGGTCACGCGGGTGTGTCATGTAAAATGCTGTAAAAAGGCCAAAAAATCTGTCTCCTCCATCCACCCCGATCCATTGGCAGAACCAGTGGAGCCAGGGGGACCATCCCGGATGAAGTGGTCATGGAACTTCTTCCTTGGGAAGATAAAGTAAGGGGGAACAAAGTTGCCTTGTGCGTTGGCAGCAAAGGCAACGGTCACCAATGTCCCTCTTTCCCCAGAGGTCACAGCACCGACCTGGCGCTGGCTCTTGGTGGCAATGACTTTGTCTGGCACTTGAACCGTTGTGGTACCTGAAATAATAAGTGAAATGAATTATTGCTGTTGCAAATCACTGTTGCTTTTAAATTTATCTAAATATAAATTTTTACCTGTTTCATCCATGTTCCAGATGTCATTTACCTCAAAATTATAGGGGGTGAGGACAGTCTTTAGGTTGTTAAAAAATGCGGTCACGTTGGTCTTGTTGAAGCTGGTGGAACGGGACATGCTGGTGGCTTGAGGTCGACGGATGGACAGGGTTTTGTTGCGCTCGAGGAAGGAGGTGGGCCAATCCTTCCCTGCCATCTGGTTTTTCTTCCATGAACATGGAGTTTTGAGGCCAGTATTTTCGGCCAGCTCATATGCAAACTTTCGCACCTAAAAAAAAGCATAAAAAAGAGGTTAATTCCCAGATAGCAAGCACCTCCGCTCCGGATCTGCCCCGGATCTGCCCCGGATCTGCCCCGGCTCCAGCTGATCCGGCTCAGAGCCGTGGCAGATCCAGAGCGGAGGTGCTTGCTATATGGCGGTAGTGGTGTAGCTCTGTCTGCGGTGTTACTCGCACCTCTTTAGGACTCAGGCCAAAATATATATTGGCTACTCTCTTTATATATTCCTGCAGTCTCCTCTCCTGTTCTTCTGTGAAGACTTTGTTGTGAGCCCTGTACCCCGGGGCCCTGGTCTGCTGCCCTCTTGCCTCTGCCCTCCTCTTGCAGTACCTGAGCAGGGTGACATGACAAACGCCATGCACCGCTGCTGCCGTCCTTATACTATCGCCTCTTCGGACATCAAAAAAGGCCTTTCGTAAACCTCCGGGTCAACCGTTCCTTTCTGGGTAGTTCTGACCCTAACTCTTGGCATTTTCTGTCGGTAAAACATAACACACATTTTTATTGAGCTTTTAAACACAAAATGCAGCCGCATTAGTGGAGAGGGACGAACGTAACTGTTGCTACTTCAGTCCCGACGGTGACTCCTGACATTTGAACGAGGATTACTTCCAAAGTGAAAAAATTCTGACATTTCAAACTTCACCATATGTTACGGAACTAAATCACCCATCATTTCATCATAAATATGACACATGGAGCGATAAAGACAATCTTTAAATCGAAAAAGTTTAGCTTTCGTCTGAATTTACTCACCACTGTGGAAAACAGTCTTCTTGGTCTTGTGCTGCTAGGAAGACTGGACGCCTCAAGAATGTTTGCGGTTCTGGAGAGGGGCGCGAGCTGCACGTGCTGACCTAGTATGACGCATCGAAGTGCGGATGGCTGTGAGTAAATCGCCGTGTTACTTTCGTACAGAGTTACTTTCGCACCAGCGCTCCCCTACGCCAAAACTGCCGCAAGGATCGGCATTTATCAATCTGAACGTGATTGAACGGTCCGCAAAAATCTCACGCCAGGTCTGACCAGGTGTACGCAAATTTGAAACCAGCGAACAACATGCAGGAACGAGTGCAGCTGTCAAAATGAGTCATAAACCATATGCAGCGATGCGGACGTCATGCTGTTGTTGCTCTTATAAGTAAAATGAATAAATAGTTTAAATAGATAAATTTGCTAAATGAATGAATGAATAAATAAATAAATAAATAAATAAATTAGACACCTGTGTTGAGAAATTAATTAAATTTATATTTTGAGACAATCTGCTTGTCAGGCCAGACGGCTGACAATTACAATCAATTCGATTAAGCACAATGCGCAGCTTGGCAGATATGCAGTGTGGTATGTCAGATGCTCATCCAGTCAGATATATACTGAACAACAAAAGAAACGCAAGTTAGCCTAATTAAAGGCAGACTGGAAAATAAGTTTGGGCGTAATTATTTTAGAAAATCAAATTTATTACTAGCGCGTGCACATTTACACTCGTTTCATCAAACTTTTCTTTATTTTGCGGTCACTTCGACTGAGTAACCATAAGAGTACATTAACTAACTAGCTAACTTGCGTTTCTTTTGTTGCTCAGTATACAGATGCCTATGGACACTTCGACCGTGATCACATTTCAACAATGGCAAATCTTCTATTGTTAGAGGAATAAGCTTCTGTCCGAAGTGAGAGGAACTTTCGGCACAGAGATCTCCTCCGGGAAAGTGACGAGTGGCTGGTCGTTTTGTGTGGCTCCCAATAAAATGTCATGGAGTAACACTGATAAAAGTACAATGAAGAGTGATCTCTGCAGACTGTATTTTAACAATTACCCTCATGCAGCTCCGATCGAGGCGGTGGGGACTCATCCATGTCCTCATCGCCTCGCATTCCCACGATGGAGGGGGAGCCTATCAGTGCTGCCATGCGCTCCTGGAACAGTGACAGCAGTCTGGTTGGCCTCCACCGGTCTGTGCGCTGCTGCGCCTGAGCGCAGCAACCCGTTTTTTGGAGGCAATCTTAAAATCGGACCACTTTTTTAACCTACATATAAAGCATTTGGATTGTCAATTATGTAGGCTATATAACATGAAATATCATGGATCTATAAATTGAATTTATTAAGGCCGATGTTATTCGCACTTATACATGCGGCCAATGCTGAATGTTTTTCTTGACCACACTTGTAAGTGCGCCAGTTGATGACCATTCCAGTGCCGCTTAGAAAGTACCGCTTAAACTAAGTTTGGTCAAGAAAAAAATTTTAGCTTTGGACACACTTAAAATAAGTGTGGGCAATGGAGAAATGTGCATCTTGGCCACAAAAATAAGTGCGTCTAACAAGAATTTTGGTCAATTTTTGTGCTTGGACGCACTTAAATAAGTGCGAATAGTCACTTCGATTTATTAATGAATGAAAACAAACCTCTGCTGCGCTCCGGTTTTCCACCCCAACGATGTTTACTGCAGCAGCAATAGTTTTCCAAACTGCAGCCTTCTGGGCTCCCTTTATGCCACTCATAAGACTTCTAAATAAAATTGTTTTGTTTTTCTCCATCTATCGTCGGCCTGCTTATAAAACCTCGTATCTTCAAAATGATAAACTTTACTGGAGAGCCAAAAAAAAAAAAAAGTTTAATTTTGCATGTAAAAATGAAGTTGAGCTGTGTTCGGGTAGGATGACTATTTTTCCTCCAAGAATATATCCAATCAATGAAATTTTGTATTTTGCAATGTTTATGCTATTATTGTGGACATACGAGTTTTTGTTTCTTATCAAATTGTAGATACGAGGTTTTATCAGCAGGCCGACGATATTTCCTCCTCAGTGAAGTTCTTTCTTCTTTGCCGTCTTTCAAGAGTCCATGTCGTAAAGTGGGCAGGACTATGCCTCCCGGAGCATGAATTTATAGGGGCGTGTCATGTAAATTACGATGGTTTCTGCCACCAGATTTATCAACGCCACGCCAGTTCTACACCGAAATCAGCGACGTACACACTTTTAGTAAATCAGATGTGACACCTGGCGAACGCTGATATTTACACCAGAATCTACACCAGATCCTACGCAAGTTTGATAAATGAGGGCATTGTGTTCAAACAGTCATTCATAAGGGAAAGTAAAGGTCCAAAAGTACAGTCTCAATAATTAATCTAAAAATTAACCTCGATAACATAATGCTTGTACTTTTCGAGTGACCTTTGGCGATATTGTTTTTGAAAGTTTTACCGCACCGAAGTTCTTCTCGACACTGTCACCCAAATGCAACCATAGTAGTCCGGTTTCCATCCCATATTATGCGCATTAACTTGTTATCGCATAAGGCAAAAACCACCTCAAGCAAGAATATAAACTCTTATGCGATTCCAAGGAAGTTTATTTGTATTTTGTTGTTTCCATCTGCGGTTACCAATGCAAATTTTAAAATGCGCAGAAGAATCGTGAGATTGAAATGCTATAACAGAATGCCCTTGATATGGAAACTACACCATCGTGAATTAGTGCTGACATTTGAAAGGATTGTGTCTGGTAGCATGACCAGTTTGTCGATACGTGAGCAAGCTCATCAGGGCACAGGAAAGCCCAGCCAGATTAATTCAAACCAGAATTGGGTTAGTTGCAGTTCAAATGCATCATGCATTTTAAGAATCCAAAATTTCAAAATAAAAATGTAGTCTGATTATTTTTTGTGAAACTAGAAGGGATAAAGGTTTAAGATGAATTGCCCGTTGGTGAAGAATGCCTTACAATAAATGGGAATGTGCTAGGCTATAATACAACATTTTTAGATAGTGACTGGAAAGGAAGTGCTCACGAGTGACTTTTGTGCAATAACCCGTTTTCCTGCAATATAAATATGTGGAGGAACTTGCCAAGAACCACCCACTCACATATATCATGACAGCAAATGATAAACAACAATTAGCGGAAAACCAACCCGAGGTGGGCCAAGGCTCACTGACGTCACCGCTGATTTTTAAGACTTACAGCAGGGATATTGTTTTCATTAATCCAAGTGCAAACCAATTTAGGGCAGTGCCACATATATTGTAGTGGTTAGGTTTTTAAAGAATGCTATGGTCTGTGGTATCGAAAGCTGTTGACAAATCAAGGTAGACTGACAAAGACAATTCATTCTAACAAAAAGCAGAAATAAATTTGGTAATTGCATCAATGGGCGACATCTTGGGTCGCTAAAACCAAACTAATTTTGAGGGAGGAACTCAGGCTTTGGAAAAAAAAAAAATATATATAAAGTAGGAAATACCTTTTCCAGGATTTCAGAAATCAGAGAATCCGTATTTTACTATTTCTGTCAGTCATTACTTTGGAGAATAGAAATCCTTTAACATGATGTTTTCACACATTCTCAAGATTATTTAAGAGTAAATCATGTATAGATTACAGAATCCAATTTTGTCAAACAGTGTACTACAATTTGGCAGCAAACAGGTGCAAAAAATATACACCTACAGAAGACATAAATTTAATGGTGTCTCATATCATTGCTATGCTGACGATATTCAGCTGTACATTTCTTTTAAACCTGACAGGGCTGCGGAAAAACTCACCATCTTGCATGATTGTTTGTTTGCAATTAGCAATTGGATGGCCAATAATTTCCTCCAGCTTAACGCCAACAAAACAGAGGTTCTCATCATTGGCAATGATCATTCTGTTTCAATGGTGACTAATTGTATGGGTTCCCTAAAGCCCTATGTGCGCTCTAGCTTGAGAAATCTTGGTGTTATTTTTGATCAGGAGATGCACCTTGACAACCACATTAGGTCCCTGTCCCGTACATGCTTCTTTCACCTGAGGAACATCGCAAAACTCAGATCTATTGTCTCATATGCCGAGCTTGAAATGATCATCCATGCCTTTGTGTCATCGCGCCTGGACTATTGTAACGCACTCTTCACCTTTATCAGCAAATCATCTCTAAATCATTTACAATTAGTTCAAAATGCTGCCGCCAGGCTCTTGACCAGGTCCAGGAGACAATGCCATATCACTCCTATTTTAGCCTCTCTGCACTGGCTTCCGCTCACTTCCAGGATTCAATTCAAAGTTCTGGTTATTACTTATAGAGCTCTACATGGTCAGGCGCCTGCTTACATTTGTGACTTGCTCCACCCATATGTACCCAGTAGGGCTCTGCGGTCCTCTGAGCAGGGCTTATTGTTTGTCCCCCGCACAAGACTTAAAACTAAGGGTGACCGCGCTTTTGAAACAGTGGCTCCTAAGTTATGGAACGCTCTTCCACAAGATTTAAGAAATGCAAACTCTGTGGACTCCTTCAAGAGCCAGCTTAAGACACACTTGTTCAAACAGGCATTTGTCTAATTTTGATTGTAATGTTGCCGGGGAGGGGGGTTTAGCCTTGTGGTTTTCCTTTGTTTTTATTCTAATGTTTTGTTTACTTTTTATTTTTTGTAAAGCACTTTGTGACTCTGTCTATGAGAGGTGCTATATCAAATAAACTTTTACTTACTTACTTACTTACATAAGTCTAGGTTATTTTTTTCTTCCTTTTCCCATTAAATTTAGTGTTTATCTTTGATATCAGCCCGGAATAGCACAGAAATGCATATGCTTTGCATAAAACTGAAAGGTAAGTGATGCTGTTAAAAAGATCACTACATTTTTCTCAAATTTCAGCCTTCATAGGAGGATTTCTAAAAAATAGGCCACACAAATTATGGAAAACAATACATTTTCTAAAACTATTGCCGAAGATTTATAAGTAAGAAATGGTAGAAATTGAAAGTACTGATTTGCCGGCTAATCTGTGTCCGCACGGGGTAGACTCGTGGAATGGTTCCATTTTGTGGGGTTTAGTTGCTTAAAGTCTGTATTTTTCGGGAAAGGGAGGAATTGGGGCCCTGTTGGGCCAGTCTACAAAGGGGGTATATCGCCACTGATTTTATGTAGATTGGATTGCTACAGGGAGGGGGCAAGAACACCAATTTAAATTATAGTGCTCATTCTGAGGGAACGAATTGTAGATTTTTGAGAGATTTGTGTATGAAACTCGGGATTGCGGTTGGATTGAGGGCCAGTGCAGGAGTGCATCTGTGGAGCGGTCCTTGGTGGACCTGGGAGAGAGGGAATTAATTGGAAAAATTTTTTGAATGGGCATTTTAAGGCAATTGAGTCATGTCAATTATGATAATGCAAATCTTATTCAGATGAGGTATAGAAAATTGAGGAGCGGTTTTTAGGATGTCATGGAGGTTGGTGGGAACACCAAGAAAATATAAAATAAGTGGAGTGCGAACATGTGGAGGGATAAATAGATCAGTGACACAAGTGCAGGAAATGCACCATGAAACCAGTTGAAATAAAGATATTACACATCTTCACATGAGTAAAGACATAGAATGAACATATAGAGACCATAATATGGGATGTAGAATAAACTAAAATACTCAACCTTATGCAGTAAGAGACCATTCTGGGGGTTAGTGATTGTTAATACATTCCCCTCAGAGTGCATGAGAAACTGACACAGGAGCACATGCAACATGTGGCTGAGGCAATGAATTGGACAGAAAACCTCCATTCATATTTCACTAGGGGCTGTGTGATATAATGAAATGTAATGTTTTGACTAATCTTCTATTCTACCCTTCGAACTTATGAAATACTTTGTGCCAGAAATCTAAAGCAGTTTTCTGTAAACAGTTTACGTGGAATAGTGTACGGGAGGCTTATCAATCAAACAGGAAATAGACATAAAGTGGGAAGTGCTAATACTAATTATGTTAAGCATGCTTATGGAGAGATAGTGGCAACCAATTTAACTGATACAAAAATTTCAATTTTAAATTTAAAAGAAAATGATCGTAATATGCCCGAAGCAGCAGTAGATATTATACATAGCATGAAATCTAATGGTACATAAGGGGTTTTAAAAGAATGAAATAAAATTCAAGTGATATATTGTGAGATTGGAGAGGTTACTTGCCCAAGAGACAGCTCAACTAAGTGAAAAATACCACAGTATAATATGATAGGCGGAGAATAAAACCCTTAAATTTGGGAATCTAACTAGAATAGTAATGACTTTTTTAGGGATGTAGTGTTTTGCAGCAGAGATAATCAGTCTTTAAAATCAAAGCTCATTGATCAGAGCATGAAACAAGAAGGAGAGCTCTTAAGTTCCAAGTGAAGACTCTAATGTAGTTTTGTTTTTCCCATTAGTATGCAATGATTATAGCTGCCCTGAGTGCATGAACAATGTGAATGATTAAGTTTATTCTAATGAAAATAAGTGATACTAAAGGGGTTTTCTAACTGAAGAAATTAATGATTGATTAATGAAACATTTTTTCTCTACTTTTAAACAGGAGCTACCCATCAAATGCTGGTTTATGGAAGCTGTGTTGAAACTAACTAATTTCACTCATTTTTGAATGTGGGTATTACAGGGTGACACAATGAAGAGTGGAGGAGTGACAAAGCTGTGCGATTGTTTTGTGAATCTGTTGTTATGTGCATCTAACTGTCAAGTTTATTTATAGACCCGGAATGACATGGAGATAAGAAACCAAGGAAAAGGATATATATTGTGTCCAATATATACTATTCAAAAAAAGTAGGGGATATTTTATTTTGAGATCAAAATTTTCACATATACAAAGGGATACGAAACCATGTTGTATAGTTCCTTACTGAGGAAGCATTTCCAAAGAAATTCATCACCCAAACACATCAATGACACTCTCACGATCTGCACGGGATGCTATTGATGATCAAGGGGGTTGTGCCACAAATTTGCATGACTCTGAATTGGAAGGTTAGAGCCACTGTAAAGGAAGATTTTGAAGAGAAAGCATCAGATTATCAGTGGTTGAAGTCATTAATTAAACAGAGACCATGCGCCGTCTAACACAGAAGGAGAGGTTACGTGCCCTTGGCATGCTACAGGTTGGCACAAGACAGGTCATTGTGGCAAGGGAAATGAATGTTTCCCAGTCTGTCATCAGCAGATTATGGTCCAGACATCGTGCTACAGGGTCTGTTCAGGATAGACCACGATCCGGTCGACCAAGGGCAACAACTCAGGCTCAGGACAGATTCATCCGCACTATTGTCTTGAGAAATCGTATGGTAACAGCAAATCAGATAAGGTCTCAACTTCAAAGGGATACTGGCTTGGTAGTGAGTGGCCAGACCATCAGGAATCGTCTGCACAGATTTCACTTACACGCCCGACGTCCTCGTGTCATTCCCTGTTTGAGGGATCGTCACATTAGGGCCAGACTCCAATGGTGTCGCCATCATCAACGCTGGGATAATCGCCGATGGAACAACGTAATGTTCTCAGATGAGTCGAGGTTCACTGTGGACTTCCTTGACAGACGCAGGAGGGTTTGGCGCCGACGTTATTTAACGTTTCCATGACGTTAACGTCATTAGACATGATCCGTATGGGGGTGGATCTGTAATGGTGTGGGGAGGCATCACTGCTGCCGGCAGAACAGACTTGCATGTTGTTGCTGGACGTGTCACAGGGCAGTACTACCGGGACAACATCTTGGCACCCCATGTTGTGCCCGTTTGCACATCGTTATGGCCGCCGTTTCATTTTCCAAGATGACAATGCCAGATGTCATAGGGCCAGGATCGTTACAGATTACCTCCAGCAGCAGAATATCACCACATTACCATGGCCAGCACTCAGTCCGGACCTTTCCCCATCGAGCATGTCTGGGACATGCTTGGACAGCTGCTACGCCTAACGCCAACAACCTCCTGCCAATGTCCAAGAACTTGCTGCAGCATTGCAACAGGAATGGAATAACGTTCCCCAAAATGACCTGGGGACGTCTCGTTAGAGTATGCCACCGAATTCGAGCTTGTCTAGCCAGCCGAGGGGTTTTACCCGCTACTGACTCTGTTTCGCAATGGTGGTAAATTTGCTGTGTGACCCTGTGTTTGTGTCGACCCTTATTCTGGAGAATCTGTCCTTTACTGACTGTACACAGGGTTTCGAATAAATTGACAAATGTTTCCTTAATGTTTTTATGTCATTTGTTTCCTTCCTGACCTCATGATCTGCATTTCATGGTACTTGTAAATCCAATATCCCCTACTTTTTTTGAATAGTATAACATCTGGACATAACTTTTTATTGCAGTCAGCCCTCGATATATATATATATATATATATATATATATCTCCATACTAGATGAGAATTATTCCTAAATTGAATGATCCAGTGGCTCGGCCAGCCAATGAACATTTCAAACGAAAATGGGAAAAAATTTTTAGGTGGATTCAACTCGGAAACTCTGAATGATCATTCGGAGTAAATTCAAAATACTTACAGGAGGTACCACCATATAATTGAAAAGTTGACTAATAACGTGATCACATTATTTTTCTTCTTGTTCTAAATTTATTTTGATTAGGCTGACAAAGTCTTTTCCTTCTGACATAAGTAGAGAGAGACGGTGACTATGACTGTGACAGGGACGACAACTTGAGTCTTGAGTGCTCAAATAACAGAAACAGACTGAGCTGATCAGATTTTGCATGATTGTTTACCGTTATGTGCTGGGATCCCAACAGAAAAACTGTACAGTTGAATATTCAATACACAATTATGTTAAAAAATTGCATATTATAACACGGTCTAAAGCAACTCCACCCAGTTCTGCTGAGGACATGGAGAATTGTCACAATGGCTGGAGCTAATAAGCTCTGTCTATGCATCTCCTCCATGCTCTTAACGGAACCCTAGACTGAGGTGGGTTGCTCAAACACAATTCAGTGAAAAAGCACTTGGAAAAGATATTATTGGTATTGCCCCAGTTTTGACCCGGAATACAAAGGAATACCAAATCATGAATATACTGGGAAAAATGATAACGCAAAATTGACAGGGGCTCAGATGTAAGGTGGAGCAATTTGGTCATTTTGAATTTTTAAATAATATTAATGTATCAGGGTGGCACATGCATTGTCACCGATAAGCCATTGTATTTCAAATAATTAAGGTGGAATTAATGATTTTGTAATGTAAAGCACGTCTAGAGCGAGGGGAGAAAATTACCTGCGTCAAATTTCTTGAGGGACTTATTCGGCGGGTTAAGAAAGAATCTAAATGTCAGAACCATGAAGCGACTGCAATAGCACCAGTTCAACTGGAAACATCTCATAACTATCCAATTATGAGGGGTGAGGAAAACTACCCCTCCAGAGTACAGAGCTCAACGCTGAACACCTGAGTGGGTGTTGTGACTCACTCCAGAGACGGGTAAGATCTTCTATAGAGGAGACAACCTAAGGCAGGGGTGAGTCGACCCCCAGGTTATTGAAGTATTGTGGGAGATTATTGTTATAGGCTATTGCACAGGGTGAAGGCGCCATGGAATCTGAAATGTAAGTCATTGGGAAGGCCTGGATGAAACTGGTTTTGAAATGTTCTGACTCCAAATTGTCTGCAGCTTTTTTTGCAGCAAAAGTAAATGATAAAATCTGATGCATACATCTAATGTTAAATTATGCAGGTGAATATAACCCTCGTTTTGTACAACCCCAATTCCAAAATAATTGGGACGAAGTGTAAATTGTGAATAAAATCAAAATGCAATTACTTTCAGATCACGAGCCAATATGTTATTTACAATAGAACATAGATAACATTTCAAATGTTGAAACTGAGACATTTTACATAATTTTTATCCACAAAATGAGCTTATTTCAAATTTTCTGGCGCAACAGGTCTCAAAAAAGTTGGGACACCAGCAGAAAAGGGCTGAAAAAGCAATTAATATATAAGAGTATCAGCTGAAAGAACATTTAGCAAGTAAGTACATTAATTGGCATCAGATGTGTAACATGGTTGGCCATAAAAGGGATGTCTTAGAGAGGCTGAGTCTCTCAGAAGTAAAGATGGCCAGAGGCTCTCCAACCTGTGAAGGTTTGCGTAAAAAAAATTGTGGAATACTTTAAAAACAATGTTCCTCAACATCAAATTGCAAAGGCTTTGAAGGTCTCATCATCGACAATGCACAACATCATCAAAAGATTCAGAGAAACTGGAATAATCTCTGCGCGTAAGGGACAAGGCCGAAGACCTTTACTGGATGCCCATGATCTTCGGGCCCTCAGACGCCACTGCATCACTCACCGGCATGATTCTGTCATTGACATTACTAAATGGGCCCAGGAACAATTCAAGAAACCACTGTCTGTAAACACAGTCCTCCGTGCCATCCACAGATGCCACCTAAAACTCTATCATGCAAAAAGGAAGCCATTGTTGAGCATGATCCAGAAGTGCCATCGTGTTCTGTGGGACAAGGCTCATTTAAAATGGACTGTAGCAAAGTGTCCTGTGGTCAGACGAGTCCAGATTTGACATTTTTGTTGGAAATCACGGGCGTCGTGTCCTCTGGGCTAAAGAGGAGAAAGATCACCCCTCCTGTTATCAGCGTTCAGTTCAAAAGCCAGCATCTCTGATGGTATGGGGATGCATTAGTGCATATGGTGTGGGATACTTGCATGTTTTAAAAAGCACCATGCATGCTGAAAGGTATATAAAGGTTTTAGAGCAACATATGCTTCCCTCCAGACGACATCTATTCCAGGGAAGGCCTTGTGTATTTCAGCAGGACAATGCAAAACCACATACTGCAGCTATTACAACAGCATCGCTTCGTAGCAGAAGAGTCCGTGTGCTGAACTGGCCTGTCTGCAGTCCTGATCTGTCACCGATTGAGAACATTTGGCACATAATTAAACAAAAAGTCCGTCAAAGGAGACCCAAAACACTCCAGCAGCTGGAAGCCTGTATTAAACAAGAGTGGGATCAAATTACAATGGCTAGACTCAAGAAACTTGTCTCCTCAATGCCCAGACGCCTCCACTCTGTGTTAAAAAGAAGAGGGGATGCCACACCATGGTAAACAGGCCCCTGTCCCAACTTTTTTGAGACCAGTAGCAGCCATCAAATTTGAAATGAGCTCATTTTGTGGATAAAATAATAAAATTTCTCAGTTTCAACATTTGCTATGTTATCTCCGTTCTATTGTGAATAAAATACTGGCAGGTGTGATTTGAAAGTCATTGCGTTTTGATTTCATTCACAATTTACAATTTGTCCCAACTATTTTGGAATTGGGGTTGTATATGCTGAGTGCACGTGTTTGTGTTTGTAATTTATTTTCTCACTCCAGGAACCAGGCTTATGGCCTGGCAAAATTACTGGACAAAGAAAGTTAGGGATCACTCTGATTTTTAATATTGAAATATGATATGGAACATAATTTGAACTATCAAATATTTCAAATTCGAAAATTGGGGTGATCCCTAATTTTCTTTGTCCAGTATAGAATGGCATTAGATATGATATGTGAACAAAGGAGGGGTATACAAAATGTTTGGGTCTGCTTGTTGTACTTTCATTCCAAATAATACTGCCAGCACTGTGTGATCAATGCTAGGATGCTGATGTAAATTGTGCGTAAATCAAAAGCATGTTTTCTGAATTCATTAAATGTGGTGTTGTATTGTAAGGGATGCTTATGTTGCTGAGCAGAAGGTATTCAATGACACTTCCGCCCAAAACGGCAACCAACTGGCTGGGGATGGAGCACAGCGGCGTGCCTTGGGGGCTTACAGAGCGTCTCGCAGAGCCCACAGACAGCAAGGGTGCCCCATCACAGCCTAACGCGGCCCAAATATTTTCTGGTTGTTGGCACCATTAAATTGTGCCAAAGGGGGGAATTGTTGAAAATATTAATCCATCGTACTCAAATGCAGTAACAATTAATCTATTATACTCAATTGCTGAATCATTGTATTAATCTATTATACTCAATGGCTGAATTATTGTATCCACTCTGACTGAATCTGAAGGTCATACGGGAACAAGCGGTTCTCTGGGTTATAGGCATTCTCAGGAGAGAGAGAGACTCTCCCAGGAGGCGGAGAGAGAGACATCCTGGGGGGGGCAGTTGGACCATAAGGCTCTCTGGGACTCCCAGGAGAGAGAGAGAGAGAGAGACAGCCTAGGGAGCATGGGAGAGAGAGAGAATGCCTTGTGAGCCAACGGGACCATAAAGCCTGACAGAGAGGGCCTCTCGGCTGGAGCTGATAAGGACGAAGCCATACATTCCTGTTTGCTGACAACAAACATTTACATAAAGCAGTTCCTTAAGGACGGATAATGAATAATATTTGCTTATAATGAGGGTGAATGTTAAACTATTGGAGGATATTAGCTGGAGAGGCGTAGTTTTGGGCAATGGGCACTTACAAATATCCAAGCAAAAGAATGCGGCGGGGTTGGCCCTTGGGGCAGCCCTCTGCATGCAGAGTCTCTGCTCTCGGCAGGCAGAGTTTTCTACACACCCAAAGAAGCTTCTTCAATTTCCTGACTGTCTTCTTTTCAAATACTTTGCGGAAAGATCATCAACTGAATAGCTATATTATTTGATGGTTTGAAGCCTAAGTCATTTGTCTGTATCTATACACATGGTTTTTGCCTTTTGAATTATTATAGTAAAATGGTTAAATTACTGAAAGTCTCTGAGTCCCTCATTTAAAGGTCAACGTTAACCAGTACGAATTCCTCAACAGGTGCAGATGGTAGCTTTTAGAACAACATCCTCAGTGCACTTCCAAATATAGCTCATGACAGAGTCTGATGTCACCATCAACAGCTTACTCAAACATCTGCCAGTCAGTTGCCTTAAAGCAGCCCTGTAGCATCTCTTCTGCTACATTGTTCCATTTGTAGATGTACCCAGAGACTGGTTTTTCCTATTTCAGTTTCTGCGTACAGTATATGGTGGTAGCAGCTGAATGGAGCAGTGGTCTGCCTTACCAAAAGCAGGGCGGGGGAAAGATTTGTAGAAGTCTCTGAATGGGGTAGGCTATAGAATTGGTTGAGAGTTAGTTCTTCCCAGGTAGGAAAGGTGGTGTGTTAGTGGTGTTTTGGGAGTACCTCTCTCATGTTGGATCTGTTGAAGGCTCCCAAAGCAATGGATGCAGCATCTGGGTGTGAGTTTTCCAGCCCATTTACAATCCTATTCTTATCGTGGTATCAAAACATTGGCCTGCTTTAACTCATTCCCTACGGAATACTTTTATATAAAATTGTCGCATTTGTACGGAATACTTTTCCTGAAAATTACACAATATAAAGTAGTGAAGTACAGGTGGCCCATCACCACGATTATCAACTGATTTCGTGCTTTCATCGGACTGCGAATGGTCATCCACGCTGCTGGCACCGGCTAACTGTAGGGAATGGTAGAATTTGTCGCGCCGTTGGCAGCGGCTTGCCGTAGGGAATGAGTTAAATGTTTGTCTGTGTTCTTCTATGACTTGGATGAGTCGTCAGTGTGCTTGAGGAGAAATTTTGGTGGGAAGGGAGGGTTCATGACTGCTCAGAGATTTCTCCATTTGTAGATACTGGCTCTCATCATGGTTCGCTGGTGTCCCAGAGCCTTTGAAATGGCTCTGTAACCCTTTACAGTTTGCTGGTTTTCTGCTACTTTGTTTGTCATCTGTTCTTGAATTTTTAAAGATCTATTTCATTGATGTTTAGATTCATTAGGGCTGGCAGTAATCATGCTTGGGTTTAACTTGTAAACTGAACATTTATCTGGTTCACTGATCATTAATTATCTAATGTGCATATAAGTGTCTAGTGATACTATTCAATAGATATAACCGTACGCATGAACACAGCAATACTGTACATGTATATTTAAAAAAAGTACTATTACAACCACATCTTTAAAATCCTTCCCACTGTATCTGTTTGTTCTGCAAGATGCATGAGTCCAACCACCTAAACATACCTGAGAATGATCTTGCACTGAAAAAATGCAGAAAGCACAAAATACTACAATGAAGGCCCCAGACACCTAAGTGGCTGAAGATGTATATCAAGACATAGATGAGAAGTCATGTTTGAAATTTTATTAACTGTTTAAAGAAGGAGACTGCACTTCGGCAAAGTATATTTCAGCGGAAAGTAGAATTCTTGAAGTGTCTAAAATGCAAATTTTAATTTGATAATAATCCAGTGTGACGCATTTTTAAACCAGCGAGTCTTCAAATTGGCTTCAATATCAGGGGGCAGACATTTTTACTTGGGGAATCTTCTGATTTTGAATTTGATCTTCGGAAACCTCACCTTTTATAATTTGCTTAATAAACTAAACCTCTCGCAGTTTACATCTCCCAATTAGCCACGGTTGCTCAGACTAATTGGTAAAAACCGATGACAGTCTAATTTACTTTTGATAGCATTGTTATGCTTTGCACTACAAAATTATGAGGTGTCTTCTTCTGTGCGTAAAAGATGACGTAAAATATCAATGTCTTGATAATTTCAGCACTTGTGTTGCTCGAAGCAGCACAGATTTACGTAAATTAGTTTGCAAGGCTGCGAGAATACGTTCTTTATTCTGAATGTTGTCACAGCTAAAGAGCGCTGTAAGGCAAGTTGCACAGCTGTGTGACAATCCTGAGGACGGCGAAAATAAATGCTGCAAAGTCAATGAAAGTTTTGGATTTACAATGGAATATCAATTATATAAATGTAGGCAATGGGAATTCACCTTTTAATTATCATTTCTAATTATAGGATATGTATTGGTCTTGGTGGCTCAGTCAACAAATTGTTTGATTGTTAATCAGGCCAGCTTAAATAGAAACAGCTGTCATGCCGTAAAGGGAGAGCTTACTGAAGGCCCTCTGAACAACTCCTTGGCCCAGATGAAAGGAAAGAGAACAACACGTCACGAAAGAGAATAGGCCTATCTCACAATATGGTGCTCATAACCGGATGTGGGCGCCTTGCTTTTCCGGTTCCGGCTTTTCAGCATGTAAATGGCACATTTCATAAAAAGCCTTCTTTTGTTCCTAATATTTCGCACCACTGATGTGGTTGGAATTATTGAAAACAAGTCAAAGATCAAAAGTTCGGTTGAGGGGCACAAGTTCTTAGAAAATTTCACTTCCATTTGCGATGATCGTGAAACACAGATATGGCGCTGAGGCAAAGCTAGCAGGTAGAAGCTACATGGCTAAGTTACTAGCTAGCTTTGATCACAATTAATTTAAAGGAACATTATAACCTTAGCTAAAGCAAAGTTCTACGGATTTTATTTTGGTTGTATTTACAGCAAGTTTTTTGTTTGCTGTATCATGTGATACTGTGAAACTTTCGTTGCTGGCTGTCCGTTAGCATGTAGGCTACCTTCCTAATTTCGTAAATGGCACTAATTTCCTTAGTCGGTAGGATTTCAGGTCCAGTGGGACCTACGACTTAAAATCTTACTGACAAGCGAAATTAGTGCCATTTACGAAATTAGGAAGATGCTAAACCTGCATTAGCTATCGTCTGGTAGCTACGCCTGTCTGGCTTGATGCATGCAAGAGAGTATGCTGGCTTGGCTAACTAACCATAACTTCAGACAACGAGCGTAATGTTGGAAGCTGTAAGTTTGAAGTACACAAATTTTGTGTTGACTAGGTCACACAGCGAACATTTTCCCCGTTTCATCTTCGATCGTGAAACCTTGCTTTACTTATTGCCAATAAAACTTACATTTTCTGTGAAATGTGTCTGTGTCTCTGTTTGCCATCGTATACATGCTTAGTCTAAACATTGTAGCTGGCAAGGTGTTCGTGATAACCAGGTGCTAAAGATCTCTGAGGAAAAGCAAGGAACTTCACAAACTCGAGGTCCATAAGTCTGCGATGTGATACGTTTTACTGACATGTAAGTATTACTTTTACTGAACGGAATGCTTCGCTTCGCTATGTTTACAATAAAATCTGAGAACGTATAAGCGAGGCAAACCATTAATGTTGTGTTTCTTTCATCCATCATTACATGCAATTACGTGTTCTGACTCTGTGAGAAAGCAAATTTACCGTGCTCTATTTTTTTTCTTTTGTTTGCGGGATTGGGGGTCGAATCTGAGAAGAATCAAAGACTTCTCATGTATCATTGTCGCTAGACACATTGGGGTGGAATGGTTCTCGTTTTGAATTTGTTCGAAACATGCCAGGGACTGTCACCAAAATTACCTTCATTCGCTGAAGAGTTCTGAAATGCCGTCGCCGAGTGCCGGAGCATAGACCTAATTATAATTAAATTATTTTTCTGTACTGAATGTAGCCCATTATTTTGCCGCTTTTAGATCGCATGGGGGAGAGAAGCCGTGTCTTCAATTGTCACTTGATTATTCTTGAATTGGAAAACGTGTTAATGAAGGAAAACCATCAAGAATTAGCCAGGACAAATTGTTGTCAATAAAGGGTAGGATAATAGCCAATAATTTTCGGGTCTAACACCGCCTCTGGGGCGTTTCATTCTGAAAAAAACGCCCCAAAAGCCGTAGTGAGTTGGCATGTATGATACAGCTTTATTATTACTATGCAGCCTTCTTTAAATACAGCCAATAAGAGGCATCTATTTTAAAAACGTTTCAATGTATATATTTCCCTGCCTGCGCGGTCTCCCATCCCATCTCTCTGTCTCGTCTCACAACATATGTGCAACAAATTAGTCCAGTGAATCAGTAAAAATGTAAAAATGTCATCTATATCATCTATTATATAAAGTTCTCCTGTACAGATTGCAAAGAATCTATATGCATAATAACAAAGAAAAAAAGGTTTCTGCCGTGTGCAGATTTTGTCGAATAGCCCTGACCGAGACTGCCGGTACAACGTCCGTTTGTATTTGTATTCTTCTGTCTATCTTTTATTTTATGTATTTGTGTGACAGCCTCACACCCTCACACATGCATACAGACACACGCACACATGAGTACAAACACCACACACGAGTACAAACACAGACACATGTGAACTACAGACACACACACACACACACACACACGTGTACAGATATGTTTGTAACCCCCGGCTTGTGATGATGTATCTATTTTTGTATTGTTTGATTTTTGTGGTCATAGTGTTGTTGGATGAAATAAATGTTATCAGTGATGTTTGAATAACAAACTGTGAGCAGTGTGTTGACATTAGGGGTGATGTTGTCATATGACTAGAGAGGGACAAAAGGCCCTTTCAGTCTATAATTTAATGGATACTATATAATTTACTGCATAATAATTTAACTCAGTTATGTATTTACCTTTCTTTAGACATGATTTTGCGCCTCAGGATCTTATATGAAGGGATCATTTCCATAGGAGCCATATTCTATATTCATGGAATATCAGGCATATGACAAACCTGGGTAATTGTAAATGAAAGATGAGGACAATGTAATAGAAAAGTTACATGATTTGATTTAACTTGTCATGGAAACATAATGTCAAACCTGTGTGTGATGTGTCAGTAGGAGATGATTTTGGACTGTGTAACCATACCAATCCCTAACAGGAAAAAAGTTTAAATGCCTATTGTAAGGGGGAAGCCAGGAGATAACATGGACATGCGACCAGGAGTGCCTGTTGCCCTCTGTTCTTAACATAGTGGGGCAATAAAGGCATAAGAGCCTATACTTCCTCCACAGCTGGCATCGTCTCCAGTCAGGCATGGCTGGGAACAGTGGGGTAATAAAGTCATCAGGGTCCAGACATCCTCTGCAGCTGCCTCCTCAGTTCCATCTCTGAGATAAGGGGGCCTGAAACTGGACGCTTCAGCATGGGTGTGTGTGTTTGTCTTGAGCACATCAAAGGTGGGGAAGAGAGCGCACCCTGGCTTGGTTGCCAAAAGGAGTTTCCCTCACGGTGGGGTGTGACCTGTGTTCTCTCCCCGATTAGTGCCACAGTGACCTCATCTGGACCCGGTGTCACTGCACCCTTTTCATTCCCCCACTGGACACTGCTACTGCACCTTTTTTTTCCTCACTGAAACCATTCTGATTTAGGACATTTAATTTAATCAAAAACCACTATTACACCGTTCTAACTGCCCTCATATATCTGGGGTAATAGTGATGTGAATTTCATGGGAAATGGTTCTGTTGGGAGGGAATTTCATGACAACTACATCATCATAATTCTCTATGTCATCGTGTTTGGTATGTATCTCTTCAGCTACATTCAAGGAGTTGAATGAGATGCATTTCATATCCACTGTACTTTAAGAAAGCATAGTTTAAATAACCCAGTGAAAAACTGTCTCTTAAAGTGGTACCTCTCAGTATTGTTTGGGTTTCTTCTCCCCCCGTCATTTGCTTTATTACATCCTCCAAATGGTGGGGGTCCAAATTCCGGATTTGGCCAATCCTCCAGGTTAATTTATGGCAATGCCGCCTGGATCAAACTCACAAATTGGCATAAAAGGAAAGTTTTCAGACTCAACGGGGAAGATCGTATCCGATCTCTCCCCGCGTACATTAGTGCGTGTGTAGCCTTTTCGCCAGCTATGACCTCGATCTCCGTATCTAAATTGTTTGTAACTTGTATTTGATTTATTCTTGATTTGTTTGATTTAAGCTTTTGCCTACCTGGTGAATAAATTCTTGTTATCCCTTTAAACTTGCGTGGTCTCCGTGACTCTAATCTTTTTACATTCTTTCTAGCCACGTTACGACGGAGACTTAGGGGGTTTAATCCCAACCGAGGACTGACTGGCCAGCAGCCCGGTATGGGAATTGGTTTTATTAAGTTGCAGAGGCTATCACGGTCTACTCATTTAATGGGTCTATGTAGCGCTGGTTCTGGGAATTTAGCCATAAGGGGGCCCATGCACGAAAAGTCGGCTCTACTGCACACTGTTGCCATATGGCAACATACCCTTTCTTTGGCAATTTCCTGACATTTGAAAATAATCTTGTGCACTGATTGGTCTAAAATGCAAGGTAGAACACTGAGCTTACCAATTATATGCTTTGTTGACCTCACATGACACCAATTTCCCTGCTAGTCCCATTTTCCCCCACACTATTGATGACTCTGAGTCACTGAAGAAATGCACCTGAATCTGCACAGATTTCTCTCAATTTTTCAAATGTCTGCAGCATTTAAAAATATTGCAAGCATCTGTGATTAGTTCCAATCTTTTAAATTCCTTTGAATATGGTTTTTATGTAATTACTGCCTTTTAATCCAACAAAATAGGTATGTTGCCAGATGGAAACAATGTGTGGTAATGGAACAATACTGCATGTGGTTTGAGTGAATACTTAGGCAGTAATACAGAGTAGTATTGTATGAGTTTGACAAGTAGAAATAAACCATGGATGCACAAATAAAAAGTGTATGGAAGGATAGAATTACTATAGACTTTATTTTAAGAAATGTATGTTTTACATTTACATTATTTTGTTTAGAGAATGGTCCTGTCAGTGTTCTATGGCAAGGCTCAGAGGAGGGCTGAAATGAGTCCTCAATTTGACTGTTTTACATTTGAAATGGAATTGTGACAGCTTGCAAAGCTATATTGTAAAGAAATTCTCTATTCTTACCATATTTAAACCAGTAATGTGAATGCCTTTGCCATGTTATGAGAGAGAAAAAAATTGTTGTAACCTATACACTTTGACAAGGAATGATAAGAGATTGCAGCAAATATTTTGTATATATTGTCGCCGAATATCTTTTAATTGCTGTTGTATTTGTTAAACAACCCCCTGAAATCAATGGTGGTCATATTTCAAGTCTTTTCAGCCAGTAAAAATCATTTCGTTTTTTGTTGGATAGGTCTGTAATCTTTTATGAACATCATGTCATTTTGAGGAAAAAAAAATGCATTCGGGCATTCCATTGCTGCATAATGTTGCCATATGGCAACGCACCCCAAAGTACCCCCCCCCAAAAAAAATCTAAAAAATAAAGTTAAATTTGTTTATTTGAGATCAGTTTAAATGATATGCAACACTGAAACATTTTTTTCCCATGGTTACATAATAATGCGTGCAGTAGAGGGTTAAGGAACCCTCTGGGTGTTTGCATAGACCTGGGTTCGTAGTCTCTGAGCCAAGATGCCTTTGCTGCGGTGATTCCCTCCATCCCCTGGTATTACCAACAAACCTAAGATTCGGCAATAACGCTAATACCTGGGAGCATATATTGAGTAACGGAGGTATTCATTTAAGAGTCCGAGGTGCAATCACCCCGAGATCCACGCATGTTTTCACTAAATTATAAATTCTAATTCTAATTTGGAGTCAGATTGAAATGAGAGTAAAAACAGTAACTGTTACGCTTCTTCTGCAGTGATCACTGATGTGTCCGATCTCCCGCTTCTTTCTAGTGTAATATTCTAATGCTCACATTGGATTGTTCGCCGCAGGGCTGCAGATCGGATATATCCGTGATTACAGCATGGCCCCGTTTGAAAACAGAGAAAGTTCATTAATATAATTATTTTTGCCTCACCACAGCCTAAGTACACGCATGAACCTTCACTCCCAGCTTTTCCGTCGTTGGTTTAGCTGTGTGGGGTTTACGCTATGAAGTCTCAATCCTCTGAAAGGGCAATAATAGCTGTTATGCAGTTGCTACACACAATTACATTCACCCAAACACTGCCCATATTTACAGTGAAGTGAAACACTTCTTTTGATCTCGGTCTCGTCCTGCTCTGGTCTTGGTCTCGAAATGGTCCGTCTTGGTCTTTGTCTCGGTCTTGTCTTGGTCTTGCTACCCTTCGGTCTTGGTAGTGTCCTGGTCTCCGCTAAGGTGGTCTTGACTACATCACTACTATGTAGTGAGTGTTCTCCATTGAAAACAATATAGAGAGTGAGTGAGCAAGTGGACAAGTGTGCATTCTGAACGCAGCCTTAGAATCCCCCAGTAAAAATGTCTGCCCCCTGATATTGACACAGATTTGAAGACTTGCCGCACTGGATCATTACCAACTTAAAATTTATGAAACTTCGTGTTTTAGGCACTTCAAGAATTCTAATTTCTGCTGAAATATAGTTTGCCAAGGTGCTGTCTCCTCCTTTAAAGTGTATATGACACAAACAAATTTTCCTGTTTTTGTTTATGCAAAATATGCAATAAACAAAAATTTTTGTTAGAAATGGGGAAAAAGAAAATTGGCGTTTACATGGACAGTTTAATTCCACTTTCATTCGGAATGAAAGGTCATTCCGATTAAAAGTGGTCATGTAAACACCGCAATCGGAATGAAAATGGCCATTCAAAATTGCATCCAATTGAAGGGGATGATATGTGCCGTTTGTCATTCCGATTGAAAGAATCTTTCGTACATGTAAACGCTCATTCCTCTTAAAGTTCATTCCGTTCTTTCTGCGCATGCTTGCTACCTTTCCCTTCCGGTCTTCTGCCTTCCTTTTTTGATATTCTACCTCCCTTCTGCTCCTTAATAGACGAATGATAATAATTAAAATGATACGGTCATGCTGCTGCTTCAAAAATAAAAGCAAAATCAGTCCAAAAAAGGCACTGCTAACGTCATCCATGTTGTCGCTATCAGGAACGAAGGCAAGCCTAATATTTTTCTTCCGGTAGGCTAAACGGGAACACGTATACACATATCTGCCACGCTCCCTATCCAATCAGAAGCCTTCCCAGCACCAAACCTTAGGCGAAAGCGATTAAATGCGTCTTGCATGTAAACCCCCATTCAGAATGACTATATCCCATGTAAACTCGCAGGAAAAAAAATTCATTCCGAATGGTTTCATTCCGATTAATTCATTCCGAATGAAAAGTCGTCATGTAAATGTGGCCATTGTTACTTTCTGCTGCCCAAAATTCGCTGGTTCTCCCTGTAAAATTGTCCCGGAAACTGGATTCAAGAATGCCTAATTTATGATGTCAGTGTAATTGACTGCAGTCTCAGTGTGGTTCAGCTTTAAGTCATCTCACTTACATTTGCTCTGTTAAATCAATGCGGTACTGATGCAAAAAATTTGACCCATTTTGCCCTCAAACTGGGATCTGAGGGAAACACATGCATCAATATGCTCGGCGTGAAACAAGGTATGTGGTATTCGTAAAACTCTTGTTGCTCAGCGCTTTAGACACACAATATTGGCCTCCTTTCTTCATTGCCTTACTCTTGCTTTCCACTGTGTTACGTTGTTAGTCAAATCAACTGTCATCACAAGAGTAAATCACATTGCATGCATCACAGCAATAACTTTCAAGTGTATATTTGTGTAACAGGATGGACTGCTTGTATCAGGATGCAATGTGGGGACCGGTGCAGTGGGGGGGGGCGGATGCAGGAGGACAAGAAGTTCCTGAGGTTAGCGAGCGTAGAAGAAGTGCACCCTATATAAAGGGTGGCCACCAAGGCCTAGGCTGGCTTTTTGCTCTTCTGGGTGTCTGCGGAGGGTAGGTGGATGGCGTGCATTGGATTTTTTTTTGTTTTCTTGTGCAACTGTGAGCGGACTTAGATCTAAAGATTTGATTGTTTCTTGCTGTAGTCTTTGTATTTGGTGATTAATTTTATCATTTTGAGTTAAACCTCTTTGTTAGTGATGGCGAGATGAAGCTTTCCAGCCAAATGGTTCTCAAAAAGGTTCATTTCCTGAGGCTTCATGCACCACCACCCCCCCGGTCCGGTCATGGGAATGATGACTGCCAGGGACAAGAAATAAATTTATTTTCATTTCACTATGCATTTTTCTCTCGTGAGCACAAGATAATAACCCATTCAAGCCCTGTGTTTTTGTCTCCCCTTATTAATGGGCTTGTGCTTGTTCGTGAATGGTGTGCATAAGAGTTTCTTGGCTGACACATTCAAATTGATGTTCCATGGTAGTATTTCACATACCAAAATGAACCTCCTCCTTTACATAAATATTTGAAAAAGTCATAATGGTAGGGGGACAAGTGTGTTTTCAAACTGTGGCAGTGTTTACAAGGAAGAGGAAAGTGAGGGTGTTTGTGAACAGAAGGGCAGTGAAGGTGCTTGTGCAACTGATGTGGGGGGGGGGGCACTTTATTCATTTTTATTGAAAAAGAGTATTTGTTCAACTGTGTTTGGCTTTAAGCATTTTACTTATTTAATTTTTTTTTTATATGACTTCTCCGGTACAGATGATGCTGAGGTGCACAAAAACCCTACAGCAAGTTGGTATAGGTTTGGAAAGACCAACTTCTGCATCTGCCAGTAGAGAAGGGGGTCCTCCATTCGGCCAATGTGAGGTTCAGACATGGATCGCTGGACTTCAGCTGTAGCGTCGGCAGTGACATTTTGTGTTCTTTTGGATGCCATAACTGTGCAGCATCCAAATGACGCCACAGTTTGTTTTCTGAGAAATATTTACATATTAGGTCAGTAAGGATCGTCATGAATTCAAATTGATCTTTAAACAAAGCACAAACATAATTACCAGGTGTTTCTTTTATAAGATCCTGTGAAGAGGATGCTGCAGCTGGAGGTGGCTGTGACTGAGTAGCCCTCATTATATTGGCGCACTCAGATGTGAGTCTTTAGCAGAGCTTCATTAGCCCTTGTTGGTCTAGAGAATCCAATTGTTTTGTAACATGGGTCCAGAAGCGTAGCCAGTGACATGATGCTCATTGATTGCAGGTTGTGGAGCTTTTCTCTCAGGAGTCTAGAGAGGTGCTCTCCAAATTCTCTGGCCAGTGGTACTGATGTCGTCAGGGCCTCTTCTTGAAGCATCTGCTTGACCATTTTTAATAATGGAATTACCTTTGAGCCAGATACCCTTCCTGGGACGACTACTCAGTGGCTTCGTTGAATGGAGACAGGAGGGACAGGCACCCAGTAACATTCGCACACTGCTCTGATGTCAACATGGGTCGGTCGGTCTCGAAGCTCGCCACAGCTGCACCCACTGGTTCCCTGAGCTCCACCAGTCTCTGCAGCATTTGAAAGGTGCTGATCCATCTTGTTTCCACTTAATGGAGCAGTTTGAGTTTTTGCCTCCCCATCTGCTCCTGAACAAGCACAAGCTTCTCCTTTCAACACAGGTAATGTTGTTATCATACTAGCAGCAATATGAGACAGATAATGCAAATCAAATAGATATGGAAAAATAACATTAGTGAACTAACGTTGGCAGTTGTGCAGCTCCAAAAGTAGCCAACCAGCTTCCTTGCCTCAGCCGGGATAGAGGACAGTGCTGGGGTCAAATCAAGAGCCCTCTTGACAATTAAATTTAATGTGTCAGCTATGCATATTGCATGACGAAGCTTCAGCTCTCTGCCACAGGCTATCATGTTTGGTGCCCCATCAGTAACAAGGCATGTCACGTTTGAAGAAATTCCCCATTCCATGAGGGATGTTTTGACACAGGCCAGATTTTCTGCAGTGTGTGCCTGCAGGAATTTCACCACGCCCAATAAAATGGAATTCAAAGATGTGTTGCCATCAATAAAATGGCAAGTTACAGCCAGATAAGCATCCAGGTTCATGGAGGTCCACATATCCGAGGTCAAACTCACAGTGGTAGCCTGCAGGATCTCGGCTTTGGCCTCTTTTTTTTTTTATTTGGCCTCAACCATAGCCTTGACAGCCTAAAGGAAAGAAAAAAATAGTGGTTAACTTTTTGAATGCAGTACTACTCTCATGCTTTATCTATGTCACCATAGAGTATCTATGTCACTGTTTTTTCATTGTGCAATATGTTTTGCTCAATTCTGCCTCAGAATTTCATTCGTGCACCTTCCATGTGTATTTTAACGATAGTGTCTGGAGTTTTAAAAACTTTGATTTCTGACCCATCATTTGTTATGTCATCATTATGGTTCATTAACAAATATGGTAAAAAAAAAAAAAAATTTAAAGCAATGAGAACATGTCACTAAAGTAGAATTTTTCTTATTACATACCCTAGCTGGGCTCACCTTCATTTCTCTCATTATCATGTAGTGCAGGAAAAATGCCTCAGCAATGATGAGGTGTTTTTGTTGTAACCCAACTCCTTGGCACACAACAAACCCTTCACCTGAGAATAAAAGAAAAGATTGTGAAATATAAAGTACATTGTAATACTAACACTGAGCATGTTATAACGTTACTGAGAGAGAGTAGTTACCTTATTGGGAGAGATCAAGTCAAAGTGTTTCCATACTGGAGAAAACTTCCATTTCTTTGAAGGCCGCATTTAAATAAGCACCAAATACGTCGCTCACAAACTCTCCAAACTGCAACAATAACCTACGAAGTGTGAGCGGACCCATTATGGTATATAAACATTGCTTAACAAAAGTGGTGTTGCGTCGGTGTGGGATTGCTCATGAAAGCTTTTGATTCCATACCATATTGACTGTGTGGAGAGATGTATGTTGGCCTAGAAAATGCATTTGTTTTTTGTATCATATGTGCTAGGACAGATGTGGGCCAAACTTAGATGAGCACCCCCCTAAAACCAACATTTTTTCTGTCACAAGAAATGATTTTTTTAAACTGCTGGATCAATACTATGGGCAAGGATATTGACCAGTTTGCACATCAGGCTTAGCTGAGTAGTTTAATTCATGCAACTCCTGAAAAACAGGAGTGAACTTCCCCATATTCATAACCGTGTTCGAACTCTGCTTGCTTGTGAATATTCAATAACTGATCCGGGGGTGCTATCTAGTGATCGAGTACAGTAACTGCGTGCTTAAATTTGCAGTTCCATAGACGCAAGCGTCTACATCTGCAGAAAAGGGATAAGAAATTTGTCAAAAACTTGTTTAAAACTAAGAATTATTTTGTTATTTCTTTGGCATATAATGAACTAAGACCACTAAATAGTCCTTATTCACACACAAAACCAAAAAAACTATGTTTTGTATGGCCTCCGTTGGCCTTGATAACAGCTTCCATTGTTGCATTCAACCAAAAAAAACTAAACTACTGTTTTTTTTGTAAAACAGTAAATTCGAAAATTCATGGATAACAACAATAATTATATTTTACCATTAAAAATATCATTTCAGTGAAAGAGCTTGCACATACTGGTGCATTAACCATTACAGATACAAAAATTATTTTGGTATGTATTGACACTTAATTTAGGGCAGCTGTGGCATAAACCTTACATTGGGTGGTGGTCTAATAAAGGTGGTGTTGCGTCAGTATGGGAAAATTGCCCATGAAAGCTTTTGATTCCTTACCATATTGACTGTGTGGAGAGATCTTTGTGGGCCTAGAAAATGCATTTGTTTTTTGTATCATATGTGCTAGGACAGATGTGGGCCAAATTTAGATGAGCATAGTATATGTATATGTATATGAGTAAGGCTGAATGTCTTTGGTTTGAGACCTGAAATAACCCAGGTAGTATAATACACTTGCAACATGAGCACACATGCCATTTGTTCTTTTCCCTGCAGGACCTGTGCAATCAGTGGTGGAGGAAGTACTGAAGTTCAGTACTTAAGCTAAAAGTACAGATAATCAGCAAAATATATACTCAAGGAAAAGTAGAAGTGCAGCATTAACAATCATACTTAAGTAAAAGTAAGAAAGTACTTGCTTTCAAATGTACTTAAAGTACTAAAAGTAAAAGTACTTGCATGATAGGTTGTCTATTGATGTCTAGGCCTATATTTAATCAAAAAATTGAATGGGGCTGTGCCTTTTTAGCTTACCGGCCCTATGGGCTGATAAGCTATTGTCGTGGTGTGGCGTCCGTCGTCTGGAACATTTTTTATCTTTTTTTTGGCCTGATGAATTTTCGTGTAAATTTGCAATAACATACTACTAGACCATAACTCCAGACTTTATTTCTTGGATTTTTGATTGAATCATTTTTGTCCGTTTCATGGGCCCTTGAAATTTTGGCTCCAATGTTAAAGATAGGACTGAGAAATTTTAAAAAATTATTTCTCAAACACTGCGAGATAAATTTTTTTCTAAATCAGGCAATCAACTTACCTTGGTACTGTCAATGTACAGTGCGAGCGCCATTTTGATTGAATCGACGGTAGTGGGTCTATTGGGGGCACTGTACTTTATGAATATGCAAGATGGCCTGTGGAGGCCAAATGGTTGCAGATAGAGATTAAGTTTGTCTTATCGACATATAGCAAGTCATATATGACCTATACATTGGCTATGTTAAAGTTGACCTCAGATGACTTTGAAAGGTCAAACTCAAGGTCAGGGAATATATTGACAATGTTAAAAGATATGACTTGAAATTTCAAAAAATTATTTCTCAAAAACTGTCTAACTTTTTTTTCTAAATCTGGCAATCAACTCACCTTGATACACTTTATGTACAGTGCGAGTGCCATTTTGATTGAATTGGCGGAAGTGGGTCTAGTGGGGGCGCTGTACTTTAACATTGGGTCTTATGGAGAATGGGCCAAATTGCCTGTGGAAGCTAAATGGTTGCAGATAGAGATTAAGTTTGTATTACTGACATATAGGAAGTAATATATGACCTATATTTTGACTGTTAAAGTTGACCTCAGATGACCATGAAAGGTCAAACTTGAGGTCAAGCAAGATGTTACAATTTTCAAAGGTTTCTAGGCTTGAAAATATTGAAGATTGGGAACATATGTGCATTGAACACTTATAGGAAGTCATGTATGAACTTTCATTTGGTGGCCTTGAACTTGACCTTCGGCAACCCTCAAAGGTCAAACTTCACATAGTGAAATTTCAATGACTTCTATCACCAAAACTATTACAGATAGAGCTTAGGTTTGTATTGCGGGCATATAGCAAGTCATGTTTGAAGTATCATTTGGTGACATTGAACTTGACCTTCTGTGAACCTGAATGCCCAAACTTCACAGTGAAATTTCAATGACTTACAGTGCCTGACAAAAGTCTTGTCACTTATCCAAGTTGTTGGAACAACAAATAATAACCTGACTTGTAGTTGATCAATTGGAATCAAAAATGGCTTATATGAAAGGCAAAACCCTCTAGATTATGCAAAATATACCAAAATAGAGTTTTGTGTCATTGATTGATTTTTTTTTATAATTTAATTTGTACAGAAAGGTCAGGATTTTGCTTGGAAAAAAGTCTTTAGCGCATTGAAAAAAATGTGGAAATTATACATACAGAGTTTTTTATTTTGAATACACAAATATGCCACTATAATATCAGAACATACACAAAAGCCATGGTGCCTTGGAAAAAAGAATTAATATTGCATATGACTCCCATGAGCTTGGAGGACTGCATCCATACGTCTTGGCAATGTGAGATAACTTGATGATGAAATCATCTGGAATGGCATAGAAAGCAGTCTTGCAGGACTCCCAGAGTTCATCAAGATTCTATGGTTTCATCTTCCAAGCCTCCTCCTTCATCTTACCCCTGAAATGCTCAATAATGTTCATGTCAGGTGACTGGGTTGGCCAATCCTGGAGTACCTTCACCTTCTTCGCTTTCAGGGACTGTGACATGGAGGTAGAGGAATGAGAAGGAGCAGCAGTATAAGTAGGGCAGCAAGAACTTCTTGATATTTCAGGCTGTTGATGTTGCCATCCACTCTGCAGATCTTTCTCACACCCCCATGCTGGATATAACAACAAACCATGATTTTTCCTCCACCAAACATGATTGTTTTCTGGGAGAATCTTGGGTCCTTGAGGGTTCCAACAGGTCTTGCACAGCGACTGGCATGCAGTTCAATGGATGATTCACCAGAAAAATAAACTTTCAGCCACTTTTCCAGTATCAATCCTTTCTGCGAGCTGTGGGCCTTGGCAAATGCAATGCAGGTTTTTTGTTTTCTGTTTAATGCAGACTTCTGTGCACTAATTTGGCTATGAAAACCACTTTGAGAGAGAATTTGACAAACTCTTCTTGTAGATACTGGGATTTTTGGTGACATTTCCTCATGTAGCTTCGCTGTAGTTGAAGAAGGGCTAGCCTTGCACAGTTGAAGCAACAAACGATCCTTTCAAACAGTTGTCATACTGGGGTCTGTCTGACCTGCGCATGCCATGAACGTCACCAGTTTCTTCAAATCTTTTTCTCATCCCCTCCGCTTGACATTTGGATACATTAAAGATGTTTGCCACCTCAGCAGCAGACTCAGTCTTCAGGCTCTTGATGATCAGCACTTTGGTCTGTGGTTGAATCTTTGGTATGTTGTCAGAGGTCGAGTCGCACCTCATATGAAAGTCTGGTGTTGCGGGGTTATTTCTATACACATCTGGGAATGTGTTAATTACAGTATTTGTCATAGGTTAAACTCTAATCTGCGATTTGTTGCATCATCTGAAGAGACGACAAGACTTTTGTTTTAGCAAAAACAGATGTTATGGGCTTAGCCAAGCTGTGAACATCAGAACACTTTTTGACGGTTTCATTTTGCACCAAATTATTAATGTGAAAGCCCTTGACATTAAAATGGACCATTTACTGTAACAATTGATTGGTTAGAAATAAAGTTATATGCTATTTTTAGTTACTATGTCCTTATGCAACAAGACTTTTGTCAGGCACTGTGTATCAGCAAAATGGTTACTAATAGTTTCAGTTTGTATTGGAGATGTATAGGAAGTCATACATGAACTTTCATTTGGTGGCCTTGAACTTGACCTTCAGTGACCTTCGAAGGTCAAACTTCACATAGTGAAATTTCAATGACTTCTATCACCAAAACTATTACAAATAGAGCTTAGGTTTGTATTGTGGCCATATAGGAAGTCATGTACGAGGTTTCACTGGGTGACCTTGAACTTGACCTTCAGTGACCTTGAACAGCGAAACTATATAGTGAAATTTCAATGACTTATATCAGCAAAATCGTTACAGATTGAGCGTAGGTTTGTATTGGAGAAGTATAGGAAGTCATGCATGAACTTTCATTTGGTGACCTTCATATTGACCTTCGAAGGTCTAACTTGATCTAGAGAAAATTCAATGACTTCTATTACTGAAAAGGTCACAGATGGAGCCTAGGTTTGTGTTACTGACATAGGAAGTCACATATGAACTTTCATTTGATGACATTCAGCTTGACTGTTGATGACATTTGAAGGTCAAACTTGACATAATACAATTACAATGACTTGTCTTGCCAAAACGGTCACAGATGGAGTCTAGGTTTGTATTACAGACATATAGGAAGTAATATATGAACTTTCATTTGGTGACCTTCGTATTGACCTTCAAAGGTCAAATGTGACCTAGTGAAAATTCAATGACTTGTATCACTAAAATGGTCACAGATGGAGCCTACGTTTGTGTTACTGACATCTAGAAAGTCACATATGAACTTTCATTTGGTGACATTCAACTTGACTGTCAGTAACCCTTGAGGGTCAAACTCCACATTGAAATTACAATGACTTGTATCACCAAAATGGTTACAGATCGAGCCAAAGTTTGTATAGAGACATTTAGAAAGTCATATATGAAGTCCATTTGCTGACCACAACTTGACATTCTGTGATCTTTAAAGTTCACAATTGAATGCATATTGACATATTTTAATGACTTGTATCACCAAAACTGCTTCAGAGCTTAGGACTGTATTACAGAAGGTCTTATAAATGTATGTGAACTTTTATTTAGTGACCTTGACATTGATTTTCATTGATTCAAATGTCAAACTTCACATGAAATTTTCATAACTTGTATCATCCCTGTAAGACTGCTTGCTGGTAAGCTACAGGACCCTTGGTCCTATTTTTAATTCTTAAGATCATCCCTGTCAGGTAAAATATAATCTGCAGAATTAAAGTGTGAACTGAATCACAGAGGGTAAGCCTACTAAGTATGCTAATCTTTTCAATAAACATAGGTTGTTGCTGGTAAAATTACTAATAATGGCATCTATAGAGGCATAAGTATTACTAGGAGCAACATCTGCATTATTTAATATCATTAAGCAAAACCAATAAAGAAGACTGGGTATGGGGGGGGCTAACAGTACTTTAATATTAGGGCTGCAGTGAATGATAGAATGATGATCCGTGTTTTAAATGGGGAACGATTTTAAAAGGAGACGCCAATGTATTTTGGGGTGTTTTATTATTGATAAGGGGGTTTACGATATTAATATCGAATATTAATATCGCGCATGCATATGCTGCACGCGCCATAGCAACCCAGTGTGTCATCAGTAACATGGATTACCACGTATAGCAGCACGAGAAATTAAACTCAAAATTTTCTTGACTGAATGCTTGATGTTTTTACGCATTTGAATCTTTCTCTGTGTACCCAAACATCAGGGTAAACTGAAAATGTACTAATTATATTCGACATTGGTGGATGTTGCATATGGAATTCTTTCGCCCTTGCGTTTTTGGCCGATTATGCTGTCCACTGCCTTATACCACGAAAATGTATCTATCTCATAACTTGAGCTGCCAGACTTTCGCACTGCGTCCCGCACTTCGAAATATCACAGCCGCATTTTTAGTTTGTCACGACACGGATCTATTATTCTGTGATAACCACTGAATGTAACTACTCACAAATTTTTCCATAAATCTCAGAGTTTTTGCGTGTAGTATCCAGTTGTGATTTTATGTTTTCATCCACCTACATTTCGAGCAAGCATTGAATTTTTTCGTTTGAATGGAGATATCTTTTCGCCGCTGCATTTGTTAGAACAAGAGAGGCATAATACATAACTGTGATCTTCCCTTTTTGTCAGTTCTGTCCGTTTCATGGCGCTAGTAGACTGAAAACGCATCCAATGAAAGGGTGATCCGAATAATTCAACACAATGATGATTGGTTTTTTTTTGTTTTTTTTTTTTTACGATTTTAGGCTTGCTACAAATCAGCCATAAAAAATGGAAGTGTCACCTGGTACGCTAATAACATGAATGGGTGATACAGGAACTCATTAAATTTTATTTGATATCTTATGCTTTATTCTACCCCGATAAAATATGAGTCAGAGAAAAAACATTGGGTCTCATTCATGAAACGTGAGCAGAGCGAATTTGTGTGTAAACTGTTCGTAGACGTAAATTTACGTGAATCTGGCATTCATCAACATTTTAGTAGCTCAGATCTGTTCGTAGCTACTAACAAAATCTATACATGCTTTTGACCGTGTGTAGCGCTTTGTGTAAATTTATTTAACACATATAAATAATGCTTGTCACTATTGTAAATTACAATTTTAATTCATATTGCGCCGTTATGTAAATAATAGGCAGATGCCTTTGAAACACGTGATATGGCCTCAACATGACAAACGATTAAAAATATAACACATTTAGTTAAATTAGTTGGCAATTGGCAGGTTTAAGATCCAGATTAGGTTCATGTTTGTGAATGATCTATGTGAATCGACTCAATAGATTACACGTTCTTTCTACATGTTAAATGATGATAATAATAAAAAAAAAAAAAAACAACAACAAACTAAACGAAGAGGCTATTAAGCCCCGTGGCGGTTCAGCGAAAAGATCAGAGAACGGGCGGATTATAAAATGAAATCTGTTACTGGCCCAACTGCGGGGAAAATAGCAGAAGTGCTTCTCTGATCCGTCCCACCGTGGTGCGAATAGTAGAACTGCTTCTCTTTGTCGGCCCCTTTGTGGGGCAGATAGCTGATCTCTTTCCCTAATTCAGCTGGCTGCGGGCGAATAGCCACTTCCAAAAAATAAAAGTGGAGGCATTTTGCTGTCTCCGTCAGGTATAATTCCTGACAGAGAGGTCTCCCCAATTATGCCAGCAATGCGCTCGTCTGCAGTTGATAGTTGTGACTGTGAGCCTCCTCAACCTGTGGCTGATGTGCGCTTATGCGTTTCTTTGCCTCTAGTTTCATGTCAAACCATTTACGCTTCACCTCGGATATAGTTCTTTGGACCACAGAGACAACATTAACGGCATCTGTCACCTCCCTCCAAGCCTTCGTTTTGCCTGTCCCTGTCACACCACTGCTAACAGATGAAAATAAAATGTTTTTTCTAAATTCCACTTCACCCAAAATAATTTCTATCTCCGCTTCGGAAAAATTCCTTTTTCTTTCTCTGTCTTTCTTTGTTTGCGCCTTGACTGACAGGTCGACTGGATGCATCTACACCTCCTTATATGGCAGTTATTGGCAATTCATGGGCGGAGATTTATGCAAATAGCTGATTACCGGGAGCGCGCTGTCAATTTAAGATCGTTTGGCATTCATGATCTACACACGTGTTTACGATCAGATCTGAGTTTCCCGAACACAGTTTCACGTGTTCCTGAATCCGGAGTAGGTTTTTAGTAGAGTAGGCTTTTATGTGTAAATCTGTTCGCAGATTTACGAACGTTTCATGAATGAGACCCATTGTGTGTGTCCGAAGCACAATTTAAATGAGCAAAATATCTGACTCTGTGTACACACAGAAAGCACAAAATCACCATGTTCAGTCCTAAGATATCATAGTTGTTTTTTACAGTTCTGGTCTGATAATATTTAATGGGTAAAGTCCAGTATTTTAACTCCAAAAAAGTGATGTTTTCCATGCGCTCTCAATGTTTCCCGCTATATGTGTGGACCCACACTATTGAATGTTTGGCAGAGGTACCGAGGTTGTCAGAGGCAACGTGGCTCTTGCAGATACCCTATTCAGGGGGCTCAGTCTCGGGGTCCATGTTTGGTGAATCTGGTTTTGTTCGAATGCGACTGCCGCTTCCAAAGGCGCACTCTGCCCTCATTGGAGGCCGGGATAGCACTTGCTGGTTGGTTTAAACTTCCAAGGCAGGGGCGCGTCGGTGGCTCATCAGCCTAAGTGCGCTTACCATAAAGACTGTGTCTTTCCTGCAGCGACCTGGGTTCGACTCCGGCTCGGGTCATTTGCTGCATGCCTTCCCCCATTCTTCTTCCCAACTTTCCTGTCTCTCTACACTGTATAACTATCAAATAAAGGAAAAATTCCCCAAAAAAAAAAAAAACAAATCAAACTTCCGAGGCAGCAACGCAACCAGTTTATTTTGTGAAGGGAAAATTTTGGCGAGTGATCTTAAAATGTAACTAGGTGCATTTTAGAAATGTAGTGGAATAGAAAGTACAGATAATAGCTGCAAAATGTAATGGAGTAAAAGTCAAAAGTAGGGTAGAGCGGGGTAAGACGCCCCCAAGGGTAAGATGCCCTTTGCTTATAATTAAATTTCAGCTGTGCCCAGTATGTGGCTCTTGACTTAGACAAATATCCTGCCACCTGGAGGGAAAGCCTGAGCAACAGACGAGTCAACAGAGCAAGTGACATGTGAGAACTCAAGTATTTTGTTTTTACTGTCTTTCCTATATTTACTGCCTTTCTTATAAAAAATGGCCAAATGAATCATTTTGCCACAAGTATTTGAATGCTCCAGGACTCTGCTGGACATGTCAGCGGAACTCTCTGATGCCTTCTCTATGTATAAAAGGGAGTCCTGTGTGGTGATAATAGGAGAAATTTGGGTTAATGAGCCAAAACCAATATGGTAGTGCTGGGGGTAAGATGCCCTTTTTGGTTTGGGGTAAGGTGCCCCTAGGGACGGAAGGCCTCTTACCCCATTTTGAATCATATTCATTCTGTTTTATGAGTTTTTTCGAAAAATTATGTTCTATTTATAGGAAATATATTTCAGACGTGATGATTTTTATAAAGACCTTGAGAATGGAAAGTTAAGTGTATCCATACATGTTACAAGTAGGGCCATATGGAGTTACACAATAATGCATCATATGTGCATCAATGAAGGCATAAAAAGAAATATATTGGGTGAAATACATTATGGTCACTCTTACTTTTAAAGACTTTTCATGGATACTCATATACGTTCTATACCGCTACATGTTTATCTAATGTGGTGCCTCATATTTTTTAGTAGTCCACAAGATATAACCATCTTTTCCTTGATGCATTTAATGCCAACAGTACCTTGCCATCACTTGTGCATTGGTGTTTATTCAGTTGATAAAAAGTTAAGTTTAGGAGAATGTACCTCATTCTTTCCTTATTTCTTTAGCAAGGAAATTTCTAAAAAGATGCTGATCGTTTGTATGATGTGTACCTGCCAATTAAGACCACTATAATATAATAATTACGCATGTGAAATGCAGTAAAATCAGTATGTATTAGGCTTTACAAGTTATTCTAGATAAGGGGCATCTTACTGCATCCAGAAGGGCAACTTACCCCGGGGGTAGGGTAAGATGGCCTTTAAAAAAAAAAAAAAAAAGTAATTAAACATTAAAAAAAAAAAGTCTATAGTGACTATGTCATAAATCTTTTGAGATTTGGTAGCCAACTTTACATACTATGCATTCAAGCAAAAAAATTATTAATTTATGTTGTTTGCCTTCAGTTATGAAAATTCCTGCTTAAGGGGGGCCTCTTACCCCACTCCACCCTATGCTCTATAATTTTTACTTAAGTAAAGTACAGATACATGAAAAAGTACTTAAGTACAGTAACGAAGTATTTGTACTTTGTTACATTCCACCACTGTGTGCAATAATAGTCTGTAATAGGGTCATTAACTCGAGTAACATCAAATTCAATCCATATGTTGTTCTTAGTTTGACTCCTGTGACCTGAATGTATCTGACATGTACACCCAAACTTCAGAGTCTCCCTAATCATTACAGTGTTCAGCTATATATCCTGGTGCCTGTTTGATCTCATAACATCCATATGCCAAAGTTCGTGAATGAGGCCCTATGCTTTTTACGGCTTCAATTAGATCTCTGGATCTCATAGTTTCAAAGCAATTAAGCCATGTTTGGTGTCAAATTGTTCCTAGGGATGGAGCAACAATAACAGTTATAAATTTTAGAACTAGCACTGTGATAATGGGGATTTATTCATTGATTTATCCTCATATGTTGGTTTTAGGGGGGCGCTCATCTAAATTTGGCCCACATCTGTCCTAGCACATATGATACAAAAAACAAATGCATTTCCTAGGCCCACAAAGATCTCTCCACACAGTCAATATGGTAAGGAATCAAAAGCTTTCATGGGCAATTTTCCCATACTGACGCAACACCACCTTTATTAGACCACCACCCAATGTAAGGTTTATGCCACAGCTGCCCTAAATTAAGTGTCAATACATAACAAAATAATTTTTGTTTCTGTAATGGGTAATGCACCAGTATGCGCAAGATCTTTCACTGAAATGATATTTTTAATGGTAAAATATAATTATTGTTGTTATCCATGAATTTTCGAATTTACTGTTTTACAAAAAAGCAGAAAAAAATAGTTAAGCACATTATTTTTTTAATTAAGATCCCAAATAACAATTATTTTATCGCATTCCTGAACATAAAATTAGTTTTATTGGTTGAATGCAACAATGTAAGCTGTTATCAAGGCCAAAGGAGGCCATACAAAATGTAGTTTTTTTGGTTTTATGTGTGAATAAGGACTATTTAGTGGTCTCAGTTCATTATATGCCAAAGAAATAACAAAATAATTTTTAGTTTTAAACAAGTTTTTGACAAATTTCTTTTTTCCCTTTTCTGCAGATGTAGACGCTTGCGTCAATGGAACTGCAAATTTAAGCACGCAGTAACTGTACTCGATCACTAGATAGCACCCCCGGATCAGTTATTGAATATTCACAAGCAAGCAGAGTTCGAACACGGTTATGAATATGGGGAAGTTCACTCCTGTTTTTCAGGAGTTGCATGAATTAAACTACTCAGCTAAGCCTGATGTGCAAACTGGTCAATATCCTTGCCCATAGTATTGATCCAGCAGTTTAAAAAAATCATTTCTTGTGACAGAAAAAATCGTTGTCCTCTGTAGCAGCCACTTTAGCTACAGTGCACCAACGGTATTCCAATTAGTGGTTCAGAAAAATCAGTTTTCTGAAGCAAAAAATTCGACATGGTATTAATTCTCTCACATTCTACTGTCAATTACAGTCATCACATACAAAAAATGCGTAGTTCCCTACGGTGGATTTACATGTAGATTCCTTCATTGACAAACTCAGCGCTTCCTAATATCCACCCAAGTACTGGTGTTGATAGCCAATCACTCAATTATACACTCAGGCTCTTCTGCGTAATTGCACAGTTATAGTTCACGCCCTCTTGAAACTCCCTCGGTAACAGGTATTGATTGGTTCGTTTCATATCCAATTCCCGAGTGTTTAAATGTTCCACAGTAAGTGAAACACATTGATTGGACAAGCATATGAGCATACATGCCTATGCGTATCAGCAGGCTCGGTTGTATCCTGTCTACGTTGCGCACATTGGGCCTCATGCAAGAAGTGATATAAGAACACATTTTCTCTTCTTTTTGTTCGTATGCCCGATTTTTTCTTATTTTGTTCTTACCCATTGATTTCTGGGATTCACCAATGTTTTCTTATTTTTGTGCTTCTCTTAGGTAAGAGAAAATTTTACGAGTGGTCGAGAGCACTCTTACCGAGATAAGAGAAAACAGAGAATTGTTATCTCTGTCCACACATTGCTTGTCCAGTGCACGGCAACACAAGTTTTAAAACCTAAACATTAAAAATGCATCATGTAATCACATTTTGATTGTTATGTTTTTGAGAAATTATAATGATTCTATTATTTAATTCTTTGGCTGAAGAGTTTGGCCAGTTGATCCTAATTAGGACAAAGCTATAAAAACCCTTGGATACTCGCGTGCATTCTGCTTCTCAATGGCTTACCTATTGCAGTTGGACGCTTTGGCCATCCAGGCCTTGCGCAGACAGCGGGTCTTTAGAGATCGCGGAGATCTGTTTGCTGAGACAGATGAATGGCTGCTCGAACCAAATGTGAAAGCAACCTTACTTGAGCACGGAGGATTACTGTTGTGTGTTACGGCTCTCCTCTTCAAACAAATGCACTGGCAAAATCCATTCATACGAAGAAATTCAATGCTTGCTCGAAATGTAGGTGGACGAAAACATACAATCACAACGGGACACTACATGCAAAAATTTGGAGATTTATGAAATAATTCGTGAGTAGTTACATTCGCTTGGTTATCACAGAATAATACATCAGTGCCATGACAAACTAAAGGAAGTGCGGCACCGATATTTCAAAGTGCAGGACGCTGTGCGAAAGTCTGGCAGCTCAAATTATGAGACACGCAGCATATGCATTCGCAATATTAATATTCTAAACCCCCTTCTCAATAATAAAACCCCCCAAAATATATTGGCACCTCCTTTTTAAAATCGTTCCCTATTTAAAACCACCTAGGTGCATAATGCAACGCGCTGAATCGGAATTTTGAGATCTATGCGAGCAGGTATTGTACGATATTACCAGTCCAAAAGCTGACCAGCGGGGGGTAGAGGGGAGGGGGAGGACAATCGTACTGTGGCACTGTACGGAACAATTGTACCAAGTGTGAAAGTGCCCTCGAGCACCCACGAGCAGCCTGCTCTTTGCACACAGCACGTCACCTACCCTTATATGGTGTTTAGTGGGTGTCATATTATGCTAATTTGAAACAACCGGGCACGCGCTTCCGATTTACGATCAAGTGGGATTCAACATTCTGCACATCTGGGTAAGAGCAGATTTGGACGGTAAGAGCGTTTGGTGCATACGGAGTATATTTCTCTTAGCAAAAAAATTAGAGAAAATATAAGAGAAATTTAAGAGAATGTTGCTGCATGAGGGCCATTGCGCGGCTGAAACAGACGTGATTTATAGAAAAAAAAAGACTCGCAAAACTGGCCTTGAAGGGTTCAGTTACATTTACAGGCTTTAAATGAGATAAGGACATGGTCAATGGGAATTATTTCAAATGAAACTACCGGACACATCGGTCTCTGGAGGAGGGGATTCAATGAAAAAGGTTAGGCTGCTACTTTTGCTTTTTGTTTTGGAATGTATACCGTATTCAACAAAGTCAAATGCCAACGTGAACTGCCCATGCATTTGGGTGGACCCCCAGGTAAGTTCATTGCACCGTTCTGTTGAATCTAGGGAGGCATATATTGTTTGATCTTCCCTCAAAGTGGAATGTCTATTCTGTTAAAATAAGGTATATTTCAGAATTACTGAGTATATTGCTGAGTTAGTGAGTTGTACTTGTTCCTTATAAGTGTTGAAATGAGTTTGTGAGCTCGGAAGTGGAAATTGGTAGCTTTCATTGCAGGGTGAATGTTCTGACCGTTTAATCCGCTGTTTATTTAATGAGTATGTGCGCTGGCTTGGGGAACTTTGAAGAAAAATGGACAAAACTCTAAACTTTATTATGGAGAAAAGGCATGTTTTGTGTTTGGAGAGGTTACTGGTGACCACTGATGTTCAACTGCACTGATATTGATAAATTCATGCTAAACTCAACCAGAAAATCATTAGTTCATATTAAATTTTATGCCTCAAAACTTTATTTGTGTTAAATTCATGATTTTTTTATGATTTGACAGTACACCATTTTGAGGGATCTCAGACTTTGGGGAGCCACTTGGATAGCTGTATAATTTGGCTAATAGCATGTAGGTAATCTAGAATGTAATGTTGAAGATGAATTCTACTTGTGGTCAAGTTTATGATCCCAGAAATGTATATATTTAAGCCCCAGCAGTTTTTTAATTATCAGTATTTTTTTTTTTTTTTTTTGCATTTTCAATGGTGAATTCTCATGAAGATTTTTTATGTTTGCAGCCCATTTTCTCTACCAAAATCATGAAAATAAACTGAAATACGATGTAATTCTAAATGCTCTAAGTGTCTTTTCTGAGTTGAGCCACATTTTTCCTCTTTATGAAGCTTAAATCTTGAATGATAAAGCATTAAAGGTGCACTGTGCAAGTTCGTTTACTTTAAATTCCGTTGACATTCGAACTCAAACAAAACAGAGATAGCCCGCCCCTGTGAGGTACAGTTTAGGAACCACTCGCGAGAGACAGAAATCCAAAAAACGTATGCCTTTAATGGGGTCCGAGTCAAAGCCAAAAAACACAATTGCCAAGCCACAATACGAAATCCAAAAACAGTGTCGACTAGACAGGCAGAGGTCAGAACCAGTAAGACAGATGAGCAAAGGTACATAGACGGTAGGCAAAAAGTCGTAGTCGATGAACAAAGCCAAGGGTCATACACAGGGCATCCAAACACAGAAATCGTGGTCATACAAAAATAGGTCGAAATCGAGAAGGACAAAACAGTACAAAAGGGCAATGGCAAGAATCAGTCAGACAAACCAGTCGAAGAAAAACAATACTCAATGGCATACAAGGCGCTCTGCACAATGAAATATTGATCAACATTCTGACAGGGAACTGCTGTGAAAAGACAGCTTAAATACACACAGGGAAGTCACATGCTATGATTAGGGACAGGTGAATTGGATCAGACTAATTGCGAAGGAGCAAACACAAGGGGGAGCCTAATCACATGAAATTGGCAAAAGCCAAAACGTGGACAGGGATCACGAGACAGTCTATTGACAAACACACAGCTCCGGTTAGGGAGTTCTAACGTGCACAGATAATGAGAGGCAGAACAGAGTTAAACAGGTGCGGAGGATCCGCTGAAATGCAGCAAAGTAGATTGAGTGAAGGTGAGAGGCGGAGACTAGAACAGGGCGAGTGCTGAGAGCTTGTTAATCAATTAGTAAGGTGCAGCTATACAATCCCTAGTGCTCATTAGTAAGTTAGTATAATATACATTGTTAGTCTAGGTTAGTAACTTTAACAAAAACAACAAACTGTTAGTATTGGTTAGTAATATAGAAAAGCAAGGTGAAGGAAGCAAATGAGATTAGAAGGAACTATTGAAAACCCAGAAACCATGAAATCACCTGAAAGCGTGGCACACAATACTAGGGGAAATAAGCTGTCACATAACACAAGACCAGACAGGGGAGACAAAGTGCAATGCATGGTGAAATACAAAACAATGACCGGAATCTAACTGGGGAATGGACTATGGCAGGAAATGCATGAATAAACAGAAACAAAACATGGCATGGAACAAGGCAAATGCAAAACATGAACAGAACATGGGCAGAGCAGAACAGAATCATAACAGCCCCTCCCTCCCATAGTTCCCTCCTTCCCATGCTTCCATAACTGTCAGCTCTTGTCAGTGATATGCCAGGACGGGTTGTTATGTTATGGGGCACAGTCTGTGCCCCTTGTGTTAATTTGCAGTTTGTGACACCTGTGTGGTCTCCAGAGCCTGCATTTTTTTACAGTTAATTTAGGGGCAGGCAGCTAGCAGATCATGGAGAGATGTTGGTGAATTGAGACAAAATATAATCGCGCTGAAAATAAACAAACTTGCATAGTGCACCTTTAAATTGGGTAACCCATAAATAGCCAAATTTGGCTTCTGCGCAAAGGAGTTTAATATTTGTGTTTTCTCGTTTTTTAACGACAGGTGGTCTAATAAATTTGTTAAGCGCTGTAGCTGGAATAACACTTTTGAATGTGGGGGTAATTGTGGTCAAAGACAGCTGCCTAAATGTTCCGGGACTGGTAGGAATGAATGTTATTAAACAAATTTGGAAAGTTCTATTTCAGACCACGGTTCCCTGCAAGGTCCAGAGCTAGCCAACAGCAAATGACTTGGGTAAGGCCATGTGGCAGAATGTCTTACATATTTTCCAGAAAGAACAAGGTTTGGTCTCCCCAGAAGGATTTGTCAGCTTTGCACAATTGGCTGGCCGGCACCCAGTGGTCTTGCCAGGTAATTGGGAAATCCTCTTGAATTATGTAGCCAGAAGTGGCCCCTGTGGTCGAAGTTACGAGCCCCTTATGGAACCTCTTCGTACACAAGATGGACTGCTGCTGGCCTGTTCCCTGACGATAGTGGAGAGAGGACAAATACAGGTGTGTGTGCTCAACATCAGTAATCCCCCCCCCCGGTGGTGTATCCATACCAAAAGCTGGGAAAGTTGCTGGCATTGATTGCTGTGAAGTCTTTGACGATGGTCCCAAGTTGCAGGTGGTCTGAGGGGATGCCGTAGAGGTTCAGGCCCGTGGGGAAGATGCAGATATTCAACCTCCACCTACATTCAACCTAGATGGGGTTGATTTGTCGACTGAACAGAAATGTAAATTGGCAGCATTGTTAAAGAAGCACTAGTCAGTGTTCTCCCAGCATGATGAAGATTATGGCTGTAGAGATGCCATCGTGCATCAGATTCCGACTGGTGAAGCAGCCCCCATTCGCCAGAGATACCGGCAAATTTCTCCAAACCTGCATGCTGAAGTCAGGGCCTTGCTGAAGATGTTGGAGACCAACATCATCAGGTTAAGCTCAAGTCCATGGTCTTCTTATATAGTCCTATAGTGCGAAAGAAAGATGGCTCCATTCTCCATTTGCGTATATTATAGACAAATATTTTTTCTTACCTTTGTGTCATGGTTTATGAGGTGTGCGTGTGGTTTGGACTTTTCTTTGCAGCTCTCGTCCCAGGACGAAATCAAATTCCTTGGCTATCGGATTCATTACCCAGCTGGCTGATTGAGCTGGGGCGGCGCCTTCCCGGACTCTATGTAAGCAGGAAGTCCGGCACACCTCCTTCGCTAGTGTCTGTTTTTAGCTTCGCACTATAGCCGAAGATATCTGTAGTCAGGTTTTGTATGACTTTCTGTCTTCTGATTATTCTCCCTTTTTTCTATCTCTCTTTGCTTCCGTGTTTCGGACTATTATACATCCTTTGGAAGCGCGAGTATTTTCGTTTGGTCTGTATTATTCTCTGCGTTTGTACTGTGTCCGTGCTGCTCACTTTCTCTTTAGTCGTTGCGCTTGGCCTTTTAATTCTACCAGCCATTACAGAACACTCTAGCCAGCATGGAGTCATCAGCAACGGCTGCGTTAGAGAAAGTTGTAGCGAATCAACAAGCTGTTCTCTCTGGATATGGGAAGGGTCTTGCTAGCCTGAACAATCAGCAGGCAGAGTCGGCGGAGAGAGTCCACCTTCAGGCGAATGCCATGGAAAGACAGGAAAACGTTCCGTTAACTCTCACTGAGAGTATTAGATCCTTGTCCACTCAGATCACACAAAATGTTGCACAAGCACAATCCGTACGCCTTCCCCAAGAGCCAAAACTCCAGTCACCCCCAAGATATGGAGGTGAGGCAGGAAGATATAAAGATTTCCTTGCCCAATGTGAAATATTTTTTAAAGCACAGCCTTCACGGTTCGTGAATTTAGAGTCTCGGGTTTCATTTATTTTATCCCTGTTGACCGACACAGCACTCACTTGGGTCGGCCCACTTATTAGATGTAATTCACCGGTCGTGAATACTGTGGAGACTCTTGTTAGAGAAATGGTATCGGTGTTTGATCAGGATGTTTGTGGTCAGGACGCGGCTACGCGTTGAATGCATCTGAGGCAGGGCTCTGAGAGTGTCGCTGAGTTTTCAATGTCATTTCGCTCCTTGGCGACAGAGACAGGCTGGCAAGAATCGCCTCTTATGACAGTTTTTGTTCACGCTTTGGCTGAGGAGGTTAAGGACGCTCTGGCTACATTGGAGCCTTGTGTTTCCCTGGATTCGTTGGTTCGCACTGCGGTGCGAATTGATAATCGCATCCGCGAACGTAACAGGGAGAAACCTACTGCATTGACTCTTGCTGGCAACGGGGCTAATGCTCCTCGCAGCTTGCATACAGCTCCCATTTCGCCCACTGAGATTTCCACTCCTGGCGAGCCTATGCAGGTTGATGGCTCATATGAGAGCCGGGCTCATAAGCCCGTTCTCAGACGTATAATCTGCTATAATTGTAACAAACCGGGACATATCCGTCCACGCTGCCCTGAGCTTCAGGGAAACCGGAAGTCCCTCTAGCGGTATGGGGGGCGCTAGAGGGACAGACCCAATTTCCCTTCCGAACTTTAATTCCTGTAGAATTGACTGGGGGGAGACAGAGGATATCGAAGCTTTTGTGGACTCTTGCACCGTGGACTGTTTTATGGATGCGGAGTGGGCTAGGAGACATTCCATTCCCATCTGCCCTCTTTTACATTCACGCACTGTAAGATCTTTGGACGGTCGCCCACTGGGAACTGGATTTACAGCCAAAGTCTCTGATTCATTGACTATGTTAATTTCTTTTGTTAGTCATTCTGAGGAGGTCTGGTTTTTTATTAGCAGTTCTCCTGTTTTCCCTGTCGTTTTAGGATACTCTTGGCTTCGGGAACATAAGCCTCCCACCATTTGGGGGAGTCAGAATAACCCGGTCGTCCAGTGGGGCACTGATTGTAGGTCCCACTGTAGGGAGGGTTTAGCATGTCATCCCGGGCATCAACCTATGGGGGAGGCTGATGCCTGGAGTGATTCTGAGGAGTTCGTCTCACACAACCCTCCTATTCTAGAGAAAGGGGCGGAGGAGGGGTTGGAGTGGGATCCTCAATTTAACTGGCAGCAGCCAGAGGAGGATTGCTATTCGGAGGATTTCTCTGACTCGGAATCAGACATAGAGATGGCAGGTTCCGAACAGGGTGAGAATTTGGGGGCTGCTCTGAACTTTTGTCTGCCTCCTAATGTTCCTAATGATTATGCTGATCTCCCGGAGGTTTTTAGCAAGCAACGGGCCTCAACTTTACCTCCTCATCGCACATACGATTGCAAGATCAATCTCTACCCGGGTACCACTCCCCCCAGGGGTTCATTATACTCGCTGTCAGGGCCTGAGCGAAGGGCCATGCGAGAATATATTCAGGAGGTTCTGGCTAATGGATTTATTCAGCCCTCCACGTCTCCTGCCGGAGCGGGGTTCTTTTTTGTGGGCAAAAAAGATGGCGGCCTGAGACCGTGTATTGATCACAGGGGCTTGAATAATATCACCATTAAAAACCGATACCCCCTTCCGTTGATGAATTCCGCGTTTGAACGTCTGCAGGAGGCGTCGTTTTTTACTAAGCTAGACCTCCGGAATGCTTATATCTTGGTTCGGATCCGGGAGGGGGACGAGTGGAAAACGGCATTTAATACGCATGATGGGTACTACGAATATTTGGTCATGCCGTTCGGATTGGTTAATGCCCCTTCCGTGTTCCGGGCACTCGTCAATGATGTCCTCCGAGAAATGTTGGAGAGATTCTTCTTTGTCTACCTTGACGATATTCAGATTTTTTCTTCAACTCTCTTAGAGTATAAACAACATGTCAGACAAGTGCTTAAGGCCCTCCTTAAAGCCAGGCTTTTTTTTCAAGGCTGAAAAATGCGTTTTTCATGCTAAGACAGTTTCGTTTCTTGGCTTCATTGTTTTGGAAGGGTCGGCCTGCATGGATCCTGACAAGGTGGCAGCGGTCAGGGATTAGCCTGCCCCTCAAAACGTTAAGGAGGTGCAACGGTTTTTGGGGTTTGCTAATTTTTATAGGTTTATCTGTAATTTTAGCGCGGTAGTTGCCCCCATTATCGCGCTCACTAAGAAAAATACCTCCTTGTCATTTGCTTGGTCTCCAGCAGCTGAAGCTGCTTTTCAGGAGTTAAAGAAACGATTTAGCTCAGAGCCCATTCTCGGTTTTCCCAACCCCTCCTTCCCATTTGTTGTGGAGGTGGATGCGTCGGAAGTTGGGGATGGGTGCCATTTTGTCCCAGCACCCCCTTTGGGACAATAAGTTGCACCCATGCGCCTACTTCTCCCGGTCGTTGTCGGCAGCTGAACGGAATTACAGCATTGGTGACTGGGAGTTGTTGGCTGTCAACTTGGCGTTAGAAGAATGGCGCCATTGGTTGGAGGGGGCTGAACATCCGTTTGTGGTTTGGATGGATCATAAAAATCTCCAATACATCCAACAGACAAAATGACATAATTCTCGGCAGGCGCAGTGGTCGTTGTTTTTCAACCGCTTTAACTTTACGTTAACCTATCGCCCGGGTTCTAAAAACATCAAGCCCGATGCTTTGTCGTGGATTCACGACCGCTCTGGTCGCGACCCCATTCCTGGGGTTATCCCGGCAGCTCAGATTGTGGCTCCCATTCAGTGGGACGTTGAGTCTGTTGTGCGGGAGTCATTGAGAACTGATCCTGGTCCTTGTGGGGAGCCACCTCGCTGTTTGTTTGTTCTGTTGGCAGTATGGTCCCTAGTTCTCCAATGGGGGCACTCTTCCCGTCTTGCGGGTCACCCGGGGGTTCATCAGACCAAGCAGTTCTTGGCCCAACGTTTTTGGTGGCCCAGCATGATTGAGGACATCCGGGAGTTTGTAGTGGCATGCTGTATCTGCGCTAGGAACAAGACTTCCCATCTTCCCCCCTCTGGTCTGCTGCGGCCGTTGCCCGTTCCTAAGTGCCCGTGGAGCCATATCGCTCTTGATTTTATTACGGGGCTGCCTGTTTCTGAAGGCAACACGGTCATCTTGGTTGTGGTCGACCGTTTTTATAAGGCCGCCCACTTTATCGTGCTGCCCAAGCTACCTTTGGCGTAGGATACGGCCCTTCTTGTTGCGGACCATGTTTTCCGGCAGCATGGTCTCCCTCAAGACGTGGTTTCTGACCGGGGCCCTCAATTTATGGCCAAATTCTGGCGTGCGTTTTGCAACCAGTTAGGGGCCACCGTGAGCCTTTCCTCTGGTTTCCACCCAGAGACTAACGGGCAGACAGAGTGAACCAACCAGTCGTTGGAGTTTTGATGTTTAGCGGCTGACAACCCATCTTCGTGGAGTCGATTTTTAGCATGGGCCGAATATTCCCACAATTCACGGGGTAACTCCTCCATAGGCCTTTCCCCGTTTGAGGCTCAGTTGGGTTATCAGCCCCCGCTGTTTCCTGAGACTGACAGGGATTCAGAGGTTCACTCGATCAATCACTTTGTTCGGCGTTGTCGGTCAGTTTGGGCCAGAGTCCGTTCCTCTTTGTTGCGCATTGGACGGAAACAAAAGACCGCCGCAGATAGAAGGCGCCGTTCGGCCCCATGTTATTGGGTTGTTCGAAAAGGTCTGGCTTTCCGCGCGGGACCTGCCCTTGAGAGTGGAGTCACGGAAGTTGGCTCCCCGCTTCATTGGTCCTTTTAAGATTGTGCGAAGGATCAATCCTGTCACAGTCCGGTTGAAGCTCCCTAGATCCGTACGGATCCACCCCTCTTTTCATGTCTCCAGGCTCAAACCTGTTAGCACTTGCGTCCTGGATCCGGTCGACAAACCCCCGTCGCAGCCGCAGATCATTGAGGGGGGCCTGTTTACACCATGCGTCGTATTTTAGTCGAGAGGCGTGTGGGTCGTGGGGCTCAGTTTTTAGTCGACTGGGAGGGTTATGGTCCTGAGGAGCGGTGCTGGGTTCCTTCTCGGGATATCCTGGATCCTACCCTTATCTCAGAGTTCCGTGCACGGGGTTCTCTGGGAACTTCTGGAGCCGTTACTTAGAGGGGGGGGTCCTGTCATGGTTTGTGAGGTGTGCGTGTGGTTTGGACTTTTCTTTGCGGCTCTCGTCCCAGGATGATATCGAATTCCTTGGCTATCGGATTCTTCACCCTAATGAGATCAGGCCCTTAGCATTCCACTTGCACACAATGTATTTTCTTATCTGTGATCTGCTTGTGATGCTGTCAGTTTGAATTAGTGGGAGGCCGTTTCATTCTATGGGCTCTGACATTTCCAACGAGCTCAACGACTATAAATGCACAAACCTAGCCTGAAGAGTCCATGCATCATTACGCACATGATCTCAAGGAGCGCAACAATATAAATGCTTAACTGGTTTGTTTTTAGTATTTTCAGTATAATTCTCCACTAAACATTCAACAGTTGTTTTCAAAGTCGTTTTCTGACTAGGAATCCTTGCACCATTCCATGCAAATACTGAGAGCGCAACAATACAAACACTAAATTTGGGGGCATGACATGTTTTGTTGTCTCACTCTTCATATTTGCAATGAGACGGCACTGATACAGTCCCAGTGCCTAGTGCAGTGGCTGGAGTGATAGGCTTTAATGTGGAAGACCTGGGTTCAACGTGTGAGAAATTTTTGAGCAGTGGAAGCATAGTTCATAGTTCTTGTATAAATAATCGGTGGGGTGTTTGTTCTGTTTACCATTTTTTTTACCTTCTCTTTCTATATATAATTTTGTTTTTTTGCTTGTTTTATTGAAAATAAAATTGCTGTATTTTCTTTGAATGGGAACATGTATATTTAAAAAAAAAAAATTCCAGATCAGGAATCAAGAGCAGAGGCAGAGTACAATCCTATGGGTTTATTCATAGTAATACGGTAACAGTGGGACGGGGCCCAGAACAGAATAACACCATTCAGTGCAGATGTTATGGGCAAAACAGTGCATGCATCACACATCTTAGACCTTTGGCTTTCAAGGATCACTGCCAGGTGGAGTGCGCACTTCCCCAGCTCTGAACTATTCGAAGACGGGATGGAGTAGCTTAGTAGGAATGTGGTTCCAATCCTGATGGCCAAAGACGGATTGGAAGCTTGTTCCTAATAAACGGAACAGAGGAATCACTGGGAAAGGATTAACAAAAAGGCGGTCCCAATGCTGGAGATCGTGAGAAAGGTTTGGGAGCTTGCTCCTATTAACTGAATAAAGAAGGAAACTTATTTGAATTACCATTATCAAAGGTTACGTTTTACTTTTAAAAGATAAAGAGATTTACTGGAAAATATTGTCTCGTTCTAAGTACACATAGCAAATTACAATCCAGCAACTTGCAACTCAAAAGAGCAGGTATACATAGATTAGAGGCACAAGAGGAGGGGTAACTATGAATCAAGACACAGCCAGGGATTCAGGGAACAAGCAAAAGGCAAACCAATCAAAGCAGACTTTACTTCTTACAGACACATAAGTTGCTGAATGAAAGCAGACACGGAAGGCATTCATAGGACAGTTGTGACATCTCATCTTTTATGTACGGGGATGACTCAAATTTTCTTTTACATAGTCTTTTCACTACATTATGAACTGGCAGAGGTGAAATCTCAAAAAATCCATGCAATCGCACATTGAGAAACTGTTATACTCTTCTCTCAATTATTTGCTGCTTTTGGAAAATTGGCAAATCTCAAACCATCTTGCAGGCAAACCGCCTTGCCTTTTGTGACTCCTCATTTTGTACCCAATCACAGTCGAATTGGCAGTTATTGATACAGCTCTTTACCCGAGGAATGGTGACTGATGCAGTTTGCAGTGAATAAGTGCATACTGTGCAGTGTTTTTGAACACGGCCATTATCCCTTAATGAATGTCCTGCATGCATTTGTTATTTCCTTACAAAAGATATGCATACACTAAATAACTCTCTTCAATACAATAAATAATGCAATTAAAAATGCCGTACTAATGTTCTCAAAATACATGTGAGCACCTCAACAAAAACTATTTTGCCTAGGCTGAACATAGGGTGGCAGTCTCAGTACCGATGTCTCTTCAGCTGGTGGGGAGTTGATTTAATACATCTTTCGGTCACATGTTACCCTCCAGTTGTCCTCTTGCATCAAATTTCCACTGGACATCATATTTCCATTGAGAGCAAAGCTCATGCTGAAAAAAGCTCCCTTCAAAAATAAAGTGTTGATGGTTCTAGGCAAGAAGGTTAAAGAAACAAGAAGGCAGAAGAAAAGTGATAAGGAGGTGATATTGACACACAGTGATGATGTTGAGGGTTGTTGCAGGACAGTGGTTATTGTATCGAAAGCATAGACCTAAAATGCAGCAGGCACATACAACCTGATTATCTTAGAGTTAAGAGAATATTAATAATTCAAATAAATTTGCCTGTATTAGATTGAAAACAATGCAAAGGCAAGATATTTGGGGCGCACTATTCTCAAACATATGCAATACACTCAAGGATTATTGTTACCTATTCCTCGATCCGTCTATGGCAGTGGGCCATTTGCAAATATTTAAACATATGCACACATTAAGCAATGCATAAGCATAACAGCATGATAAAAAGGGTGGTGATCTGTAAAAAGAGGTTGGGCCAACATCGGGTACTGATACTGTTACACTGTGTCAGTGTCTTCTTTGAGGCCAAATCACTTTTCAGAAACAAACATCGCATTTTCAAATGAATTACACAGAGCTTTAATCAAAACTTAATTTACAGTATAAAATCATTAGGCTGTATCACACTCCTCTGCCTGAGTATAGCCATAGCCGTCTGCTTAGAAGTATGTTTTATGCTGCAGAGAGAAAACACAATAATCAACTGACACTAACAGTCGACAGCAAAGTGTGAATAGAATTAATTAACATTACTTGCCAAACCTGCCAATAATTTTTTAACGTTCACTAGCTAGGCTAGATAAAAAATAATCTGTTCCAAGCATTTTTTTTTTTTTGAATAAACTGACACAATCTCAGTTATTTCTACTTTACATTCATCGTTCTTACTCTCCAGGTGCGTTTCCATTACCCTTAGAAATACGCAAAATCTAAATAGCGAAATAAAAAACCGGTAATGAAAACACTTTCTGATATCATGAAATTTGCTCTCCGATCTGCAGTAGGGGAGACCGGGGTTACCTTGTCATGATTTTGTATTTGGCTCCATAGCTCTTTGTTGTTTAAACTTAGAGAAATACCTTTACGGTATATGTGTAGTGCAGAATGTCGCCTACAAAACTTGTATTGATACAATCTCAGAATAACATATGAAGGAACAGACTGGAGCACTCGAATCACTTGCATCAGTTTATTGAGATGCCGAGACTAACGTTTTGACGCACAGCGTCTTCCTCAATGAAAAGAAAAAGTTTCGGATATCCCGCCCGGCCGGACAACCTAAACCCCGTGACAAGCTTTCCACCTTGTTAAGCGAATCGGAATCCTCCCTGACGAGTGATGCCGACAGTCAACGTAGCACCAGAGGTTTTTTGCCAAATGCCAGGCCTCCACGCAAGGAAGACGAGGAGGGGGACGAGGAGGCGGAGGCGAGCTTTTTCCCGAGCTCCCAAGACGCTCCCAACGGAATCGAAACAGACTGTGATCAACATCCCAGGACTGAATTTAAGCGATGGAGAGACTAAGGTCTTGAGTAAAGGTATGTCCTTTAGTCCCACTAACAGGGCAGATCCATTTAAATTAAAAGTGGACACATTTAGATTTTTTCATTCTCTCCAACTGAAATATTTTTTCTCTTCAAAACATGGTGTCATGTCCAATGGAGATGTGGTACTGAGAAATTCAGATCCTGGGGTAGCCAACCAGCCAACCAGAGAAACCACTCCATTTAAAAAGAAATTACGTTTCGTTCCTCATTCGAATCTGAATTCCTCAATCATTACATTTAGTCACCTGGTTGAAAATGACTTGTCAGCAATTTGTAAAAAGTCTAAACTAATGAAAATGAATCTGTCTGTCTCTGAGGTAAAATGCCTAAATGAATTGGAAAAGAGAAAAGACATTGTTATTCGTTCAGCTGATAAAGGTGGCTCAATTGTCGTGATGGGTATGAACCAATATGATGATGTTATCAAATCCCAGCTGAGTGATCACAACTGTCATACTCCCCTCACTGATAATCCCATTGATGAATTTAAGGCGGATATTGATCAGATTCTGGAGGCAGGGCTCACAAGAGGGTGGATTACAGAGAAAGAAAAAGATTTTCTAACTGTACAACATCCTATTTGTCCCGTGTTTTATGGGCTGCCAAAAATACATAAATCACTTACTAATCCACCTCTTAGACCAATTGTATCAAGTATTGGTTGTCTCACTGAACCCTTGTCACAGTATTTGGATTCTTTCCTCAAAAAATATGTTTTCAGCCTTCCGTCCTACCTTGGAGATACGACGGACATTTTGAAAGTGTTGGACTCCTTTAAATGTGATGTGGACTTTATTTTGGTTACATGTGATGTTCAAAGTTTGTACACTTGTATACCCCACTCTGAAGGCATTGAAGCAATGTCACATTATTTTAAATCAAGACCTACCGCAATTCTACCACCTAGTGAGTTCCTAGTAAAGCTTGTGGAATTTACTTTAACCCGTAATTATTTTCAATATGCGGGGTCCTACTACCTACAGAAACGAGGTATAAGCATGGGCAGTTCATTTGCTCCATCTTTTGCATGTTTAGTCACGGGGCTCTGGGAGAAGAAGGGTTATCCAACTAATAACCCGTTTTTCTCGAAAATTTCACTTTGGAAGAGATACATTGATGATATCTTATTGGTTTGGACTGGCACTTCGGAAGAATTAAAGGGCTTTGCAGACTATATAAACTCTACTACACAGCATTTAAGGTTTACGATTGAGGAATCATTGGAAAAAGTGAATTTTCTCGATTTGACAATTTATAAAAATTACCAAGGGGGTATAGAAAGTACCATTTACCGCAAACCATTAAGTAGAAACACTCTTTTGCGAGCGGATAGCAATCACCCCAAACAACTTATTAAAAATATTCCCATTGGACAATTTTTGTGTTTGAAAAGGAATTGCAGCATGAGGAGAGGAGTTTGAGCGCAAGGCAGTAGAGATGTCTGAGCGCTTCCGTGAAAGAGGTTACGTGGAAAAGGATATCACGTCAGCCTACCAGAGGGCGATGCGCACCCCTCGGGCCCGCCTCCTGGACAAGACTAGGCGCTCATCATCAACACGGGTTTATTTTCCACAGAGTATTCCCCCATAGTGGGTGAAATCAAATATATTATGAAGAAACATTGGCATGTTTTCAGAGTGACCCAGCCCTCAAACAAATATGCGCCAAGCCTCCCTTAATCTCCTTCAGAAGATCTCGTTCGCTTAAGGACAGATTGGTGCATTCTGTAATGCCTTCCCCCTCCCCTAAATCTACATGGCTCCCCCCACCGATAGGTTTCTATAGATGTGGGCACTGCACTCACTGCTCCAATTCCTCGGACTCGAAATATTTTTCTCATCCACATACAGGCATGAAATACAAAATTAATTCATTTATAAACTGTAACACAACACATGTCATTTACATTCTCAAATGTCCGTGTGGGTTGGTCTACATAGGCCAAACAAAACGTGTCCTCAAACTCCGCATTGCCGAACACAAGGGTGCTATTCGTAATCAGAATATGGACTACGCAATAGCAAAGCACTATGCCCAAGCAAATCATGGTTCGGCAGCATCTCTTAAATTTTGGGGTATTGAGAAAATTGTTCCCTCCCAGAGGGGTAGGGATATTATTAACAGACTGCTCAAAAGAGAAGCATATTGGATTTACACATTGAACACTGTGGAACCACATGGATCGAATGAAGAATTAAATCTTTCCTGTTTTCTGTAAATGTATATATGTGTAATTTATGTCCTGTATATACATGATGGCTGAAATTTGTGTTAATGGGAGGAAATGATGGTATTTAAGATTTCACCCACTCACTGAGCGCTATCACAGTATTGGTTCATTATGGATACCTCCCAACTTAACGGGTTTCCAATAGGAAGTTATTCTCTGTGTGGAGGAAGTTATTTAACTGTCCCAACTTCACCAATACTAGTTTGACTCTGAGGAAGACGCTGTGCGTCGAAACGTTAGTCTTGGCAGCTCAATAAACTGATGCAAGTGATTCGAGGGCTCCAGTCTGTTCTTTCATTTGTTCTGAATTTGTCCTTTTCTGTGAGCACCTACCTCTGGCAAGAGAGGGGCTGAAGCACAAGGGGTTCCTTTATTTTCAGTATAACATATAGTATTTACGTCACAATATTCAATTTTCGATACATCACAAACATGCCAAAGTAACCCCATACCTAGGGTTACTTCGTCAGATGGGTGGGGTAAAATCGTCATAGTAGGCAATCAGCTGAAGCTGCAAAAGACAGTCCGATATTCTCATAACAGAAATGGTGAGAACTGCTTTATTTTTACAACGAACCAACACAAGCTATGATTTATGCATAATCACCATCAGAGTTGCAGTTATGACATATGTAGGCGAGCGCACTGACATTTGCACAGTCCTCATGTGCCCACCTTTTGCATGAGAAGCATTGGACTCACTTCTCTCCACCTTTGGATGATGAGTAAGGACCACGGCACCAAAGAGGAGCAGCAAACATTCCCACTGACGAAGGAAAGGAATGAAATGCAGAGGCCCCAAGGCTGGCACCTGCCAATCCTAAATACTCTGCCAACACCTCCACTTTAATGGGCCCCACCTGTGGCCCATTAAGGTGGAGGTGAAAGAATGAGAAAGGGGAGGGGCTGCAAGGAGCAAACCTTTACACATTCATACTTGTGTCCTCCAAACAAAGGCCCTAATAGGTCCTCTATCAGAAACGTAAAATAAATGCAAATATTGGATTATTAAGACACTCTAGGTGTCTGAAAAACAATAAATCGGCTCCTATCTTTGATTTTGGAATATTTTAACATAGGCCTAACACTGGACCTACAAGCGGGGCAACCTCAGCACCCTGACGAATTAACCCCATGCTGCTTGGCCAGTGTAGCCCCGTGCTCCCATTTTGGAAATCAGGCCGCATTTGTCATCTCATGATCGCAGCAGGCCTTTATCTTATGTGTTCTTAATAACTCTACTTACATACGTTTATGAAACAGTAAAAACACCGTGGAAATCTTTGTCTTCAAAGAAGCTAGACGCATTTCTTTCAGAAACTTAAAGTTTACAATTTGGGTCAAAATTCAGTTATTTAGGCAGAAAACACTTACATGACACTACAAGTCCTTCTTCTTTCCAAGAGATGACGTTACTGGGATGTCACACAATTTGTACATTTTCGTTTTCCCGTCAGTGCGTTTGCAATGAAAAAAACTGGGGTGACAAACCTAACCCCGTGGCCGAAGTAACCCCGGTCTCCCCTATTAGTCACCGAAGCCAAGGCCTAATGCATAGACTATTGGACTTCTGCAGCAGACCAGCTAGTGTACTTGTAATTTTGCGTAGTGTGGAGCATTTACATCGTTATTCTCAGACAAGGTTTAACAAATTTGCCGCACGCACAACTCAGCTGACAGTGACAAGGTTGAATGCTTTGCCATTCTCATCAATGCATGAGTACAGCTGAGCTGTGATTGGCTGATGGCACCAGCTGATCTGTGATTGGCTGATGTACGTAATGGTACCAAACGACCTGCAGAAAAAAAAATTTGCGGCCAGCGGCTGATAATTAGGGAGTGAATCGCTGCCCAGAATAGGAGCACAGTGCATGAAGTGTTGCAGTGCGTGACCGATGTGAGAATGTAAGTCGCAAAACGTACAAAACCCAAAATCAGTGAAGTTGGCACGTAATGTAAATCGTAGATAAAAAACAGAATACAATGATTTGGAAATCCTTTTCAACTTATATTCAATTGAATTCACTGCAAAGACAAGATGTTTAATGTTCAAACTGAGAAACTTTTTTTTTTTTTTTGCAAATAATCATTAACTTAGAATTTAAAGGCAGCAACACATTGCAAAAAAAAGTTGGCACAGGGGCCTTTTTACCATGTGTTACATCACCTTTCCTTTTAACGACACTCAGTAAACGTTTGGGAACTGAGGAGACCAATTTTGAAGCTTTTTTAGGTGGAACTCTTTCCTATTCTTGCTTGATGTACAGCTTAAGTTGTTCAACAGTCCGGGGTCTCCATTGTCGTATTTTACGCTTCATAATGCGCCACACATTTTCAATGGGAGACAGGTCTGGACTACAGGCAGGCCAGTCTAGTACCCGCACTCTTTTACTACGGAGCCATGCTGTTGTACCACGTGCAGAATGTGGCTTGGCATTGTCTTGCTGAAATAAGCAGGGGCGTCCATGAAAAAGACGTTGCTTGGATGGCAACATATGTTGCTCCAAAACCTGTATGTACCTTTCAGCATTAATGGTGCCTTCACATATGTGTAAGTTGCCCATGCCTTGGGCACTAATACACCCCATACCATCACAGATGCTGGCTTTTGAACTTTGCGCCTATAACAGTCCGGATGGTTCTTTTCCTCTTTGGTCGGAGGACACGACGTCCACAGTTTCCAAAAACAATTTGAAATGTGGACTCGTCAGACCACAGAACACTTTTCCACTTTGCATCAGTCCATCTTAGATGAGCTTGGGCCCAGCGAAGCGGCGGCATTTCTGGGTGCTGTTGATAAATGGCTTTTCGCTTTGCATTGTAGAGTTTTAACTTGCACTTGCAGATGTAGCGACGAACTGTAGTTACTGACAGTGGTTTTCTGAAGTGTTCCTGTGCCCATGTGGTGATGTCCTTTACACACTGATGTCGGTTTTTGATGCAGTACCGCCTGAGGGATCGAAGGTCACGGGCATTCAATGTTGGTTTTCGGCCTTGTAAACTACGTGCAGTGATTTCTCCAGATTCTCTGAACCTTTTGACGATATTACGGACCGTAGATGATGAAATCCCTAAATTTCTTGCAATAGCTCGTTGAGGAATGTTGTTTTTAAACTGTTCGACAATCAGCTCACGCATTTGTTCACTAAGTGGTGACCCTCGCCCCATCCTTGTTTGTGAATGACTGAGCATTTCAGGGAAGCTGCTTTTATACCCAATCATGGCACCAACCTGTTCCCAATTAGCCCGTTCACCTGTGGGATGTTCCAAATAAGTGTTTGATGAGCATTCCTCAACTCTCTCAGTCTTTTTTGCCACTTGTGCCAGCTTTTTTGAAACATGTTGCAGGCATCAAATTCCAAATGAGCTAATATTTGCAAAAAATTACAAAGTTTACCTGTTCGAACATTAAGTAACTTGTCTTTGCAGTGTATTCAATTGAATATAGGTTGAAAAGGATTTGCAAATCATTGTATTCTGTTTTTATTTACGATTTACACAACGTGCCTACTTCACTGGTTTTGGGTTTTGTAAATCTTGGTCGCAGACTGGAGCGCTGAACCTTCCTCGGAATGGTAGCATGCCTCCAATAAAAACATAATTTTCTTTCTAAACTAGACAACATGTACGTGTAAAGCGTATAGCCAGCACGGCGACCAGACTTTTTGCAGCACGGAACGAACCAAAATAAGCAGCATAACTATTATGCATTGATGAAAGAAATCACCTTTATGCGACATTAGCTTGAAAAAATAAAGATTTAAAAATGGGATTTAAAACGATGAACTACTGGGAGTTCTGGAAGAAATCAATTAAAAGTTCTGACTCGTCAGGCTTTAAAAACAAAATTGAAAACAATTTTCACAGTGTGCACTGTATTATAACTATGGAGCATCTGGGTACTTTCAGAGTACACAACCCGTATGTGACGTCACGGAAAATGAGACTGTTGGCGGACTGGTTACGGTCGAAAAAGAATAACATTTGGAAAGCGAATATCGAGTAGCATGAAACATTTTTTTTCTCTTATGAGTGAATACCATCAACATATCATGAAATTGCCATAATGGACCAATTTTATGGGTACTTATTTTCTTTGAATCCCTACTTTTAAGATCGGGTGAAATGGATGGCCAAGGCAGAACATCGGCCCCTGCTTGTTGGAGAAAGTCTCTGGTGAGGCGTGCAGTATGGGGACAGGCGTTGTCATGTTGGAACGTGAACGGTAATCGTTGTTGTCCATGGTTGTTAGTGGCTGGAGAACTCATCTACATCGCTGTGCCGTTAGACCTCCACGCATCACAAGTTCACTCCAAAATCTCACATTAATGGCAGCCCAGACCATGACTCTTCCCCCACCAAACCGATTTCTCTCCAGAACACACCTGTCTTGATGACACTCATATTGCCTCCCGTACACCCGTTGTCAGTCATCAGCAAATGACACACAGAACCTTGATTCTTCTGAAAAAACCCAGCGGTGGAAGAATCGAGCTGGCTGAAGATGATGACATCGAGCAGACTGTAGTCCGTTGTCTCTGTGACATTGTGTCACGATGTTGCCTCGATATGACCTGCGGCACCTTATCCCCGCAGCTTGCCAAATCAGTCATTGCATGGAGGGGGCGTCCTCGGCATCCTATCACGTTCCGAGCTGTGTCTGCTGCTGTTTGGAACCAGTTCCTCAGATGTATACGGCGGATGTGTCGGTCCCGACGTGCCATCAAAACCCAAAGTTGTCCTGGTCAGGGGCGGTGGTGAACACTTCCTGTCTGTTGGTAGCGATGCTCCAGTCTGTTGATGGTGGATGGACTGATCCTTAACCGGCGGGCAACCTCTCTTTGAGATGTTCCCCCAAGCAGCATCCCCAAAGCTCTCTCCCTCTGCTGTTCTGTAAGCCGTGGCATTCTGACATTGATGCTGATGGGGATGAACCACTGTGCCTTTTATGTGTCCAATGTCTTGCTTTGCACTTGCATGTCATTCAAGTGATGAATTCAACCTGCTGCTAATTACATGACAAAGTTGTGTTTTGGAGAAGTGATCCCCTGACAGACACACAAACTGGGTTTGAACCCGGACTTGCACAAATTCCAGCTTTTAACCTTCATACCACTATAATTCTTCTGTGGTAATTTTGATGGCTTCAAAAAATCAGCTGCAACTTCAAAAATTAGGCATTGAGTTTTCACTGTTTCAGTATATATGAAGTCAAATATGAAGTTTCATTTGGTGACCTTGAATTTGACCTTCAGGGTCCTTCAACGACCAGACTTAACAGTGAAATTTCAATGACTTGTATCACTGAAATTGTTACAGAGAGTGTAGGTTAGTATTGAAGACGTATAAGAAGTCATATATGAACTTTCATTTGGTGACCTTCATATTGACCCTCTAAGGTCAAACTTGACCAAGTGAAAATTCAATGACTTCTATCACGAAAAAGGTCACTGATAGAGCCTAGGTTTGTGTTACTGACATAGGAAGTCACATATGAATTTTCATTCAGTGAAATTGAACTTAAATTTCAGTGACCTTTGAGGGTCAAACTCGACAGTGAAATAACAATGACTTGTATCACCAAAATGGTTACAGATGGAGCCAAGGTTTGTATGGAGACATTTAGAAAGTCATACATGAAGTCTGTGTGCTAACCTCAACTTGACCTTCTGCGACCTTTAAAGTTCACAATTGACACATTGAATTTTCAGTGACTTGTATCACCAAAACTGCTTCAGAGCTTTGGATTGTATTACAGGAGGTCTTATAAATGTATGTGAACTTTTATTTGGTGACCTTGACATTGAACTTCAAAGATTCAAAGTTCAAACTTAACATGAAATTTTCATAACTTGTATAATCACTAAGATTGCTTGCCGGTTAGCTACAGGACCCTTGGTCCTATTTGTTTCCTGTACTGTCCCATTTCATGTGGTACCAATGTTGTTTCTGAGCATTTTTGTTTTTAATTGGCTGTTGGGCAAATCCTAAGAGGAAATGGAACCTGATGAAGTTAAAGCACCTAAAAAAACGTCATCCGTATGTGCAAGGTACCTGGTAAGAGTGACTGTATCCGGTGCCTTCAAGCTGAGCCCCATGCACTGCAAGGTAGGACCTGGACTGGTATAAAGTTTTTTGTGAAGAATCGAATCACTGCTCTGAAAAGGAAGACTTGTTCATAGTTTGCCTCTTTGAACCTGGTTATTTTCTATTATTTATTTTTCTGGGGGCTTGCAAGCACAGCGTTCTGTCGCATGCATGATTGGTTTTTACGGGGAATACGTATTATTTTCTGCCATGGCAAACACCCATTTTATTGGTTTCATATATTTGATGCAAATTTACTTATTCACCATGGGTGCTGTGGAGTCCATTGACAAGTGACACCGTGCCTCCAATAATTGTCCCTTGATCAGTCAAAATTCTGAAGTTAGGCATGCAATGCATAAGTTGCTTCATGGGAATACAAGTGACAGCAAACAAACAATTTTGTCTTTTGCAGGGACAGGGTTGTATAAGTCAAGCTGCTAGTTTCTTCATTTTGGTTGCTTGGGAGGTCATAGTCCATAACCCCAACTGAGAAATTGTTTATAATATAATTTTGTCTCCTTAATGAGTTTTGAAGCCAGTGATATGAGTTATTGCACTTGTCTAGAAGATTTCATTTTAATCTGATGAAATGGAACCAAATTATATCTAAAATATAGCAATGTTGCTGAACAATTCAGGACTAAAACTCTGCTTTTTCATAAATCCATTGTTTTTTTTTTTTGTGTGAGAATGTAACAACTCAACCGACACGTACTGCTATAGTGTCCATTAAGAAGGGCTGAACATCATGTTGTATATAACTGTCTTTATCAGAAAAAATGCAAAAGGTAGGCATGGGTTTTTTGGGGCAAATGAGTTCATTGTGGTATTACTTGTGCTGAACTTGTATCTGTATTTTCCATGGACGTGAATCTTGTGAATCCGTTCATGTGAATGTGAAAAACCTGATCTGACAAGGGCAGATTTGGTCCTTTGTTTGTAATAGTTTGGTCTTTTTTAATTGTTTTACTCATTTTGAATTGTTGCTTTTTTTGGGGTGGGCGGGTGGTGTTGTACAAGTCTGCTTTTTTTGTGTGTTCTAGGTAGGTCATGCCGTACTGCAACTGTGACACGTCATACATAAGACTGCATTTTTGTGATAAAATGAAACCTTGAATTGTATGTTAAAAAAAAAGTTTCATAAAACTTCCCTTTTGTATTAAATGAAATGCATCTTAAATGATATTAAAGTTGAACCTTACTTGAGAATTACTTAAGTCGCCTTCTCAGATGTAATGAGTTTATTGCACAAATGGATCATCAGACCTCTTTATTGCCTTAGTCCTTCAGTAAAGGTTTGTGTATTTGACAGTAAAAATTCAGAAATTAGATATGGGTTTCCCATGTGTAATAAAATAAGAGCATTTCTTACCTCATTGTCTTATGATATAATTGGTGCTGAACTTGTATATGGATTCTTTTTGAACCCAATATTTGTGAGGCCTTTCGTGAAAAACCTAATCCTTGATATCAAAGGAGAATGTAAAGTTGGTTAAAATGACTTGTTTGAGCCATTTTCTTGCTTTTGAGATCACGGCTTGTTTCTTCTTTTGGCTGCATGGCATGTCATCCTCTTACCCCTACTAAGATGTGGAACTAAAATTGTTCATTTGTAGTGACTACTTTTTGATTTTGGAAATCATAATGGCATTTGAAATTATTGCACTTTAGTAAAATTTTATTTAAAAAATGAAGCTGAATTATTTCTAAAAATGAGCTGTGTGATAATGTATTGCATTCTTACAGCAGATCTATCTCCAATGATCTTAAACTTTAATCTTACTTGAGAATAACTTGTCACTGTCAGTCAGATGTAAGAATTGACTTCTTGCACAAATAGTCCAACATGTTTCATTGCAAATGTCCTGCCAGTATATTGTTAATCAATAAAGTTAAAGATGTTAAAATGTTATGCCTGCATCCCTACCATTTCTGAGTGCTTATGAAGGCTTCAATCACTGTATATCATGAAATATTGCCATTTTGCTCTGCTTTATTCAACCATCTCCAAGTAAATTAACACACTTATATGGAAAGGCTTTGTCTGATTTTGTTGTTTATAAGTAAATTATTTTAAAAAATTTTCTTGGCTGTACCTTGAATACCAAAAACATAATTGCATGATTTTGATAACTATTTGAAACTGATGATATTGTGCCAAATGTTTCTCATGCTCTTTCCGTCACGTGAACTTCGATTTAAGTTTTTTTTTAATCAGTAAGAGTAAATAAATCATGGTTAAAGTAACACTGATTAACTATCAAATTCTATGTATTCAATGGCTCGTGAAAGTTCAAATTTTACCAGCCCCTCAAAATACTAACCTTGTTCTTTGGCTTGTGGATGAAGCAAATCTACCAGCCACTTGCATATTTTAAAAAGTGGCTGGTGCTAATTTTGGTCCCTGCCTTAAAGTCTCTCTAAAGATGATTTAAAAAGTAGATGAATCTTTGGAAATGAGCACCAGTGTGCAGTGTGTTTCTGTTCAGTTTGTGTTCCAGGCTTTGGGTGTTCCCCTTCAGACTGCATTTGAGTGTCAGACTGGGGATCCAATCAACTCTGATCCCAGTACAGCGGCCAGATGCACTTTGATCCCAGTGTAGCGCTACCTGTGCCCGATGCATCGTGATCCCTGCAAAGTACTCTCTGGACAACAAACACACTGGTCCCTGCATTGCACCACTTGGACTACAAACACTGGTCCCAGCATTGCACTCCGGACTACAAACACTCTGGGTCCCAGAATTACACTTCCTGTGCCGGACACACACCGTTCCTGGAATTGCACTTTGACATGATTGTCCCCATTTGTAAACCAAAATTTCAGGTCTTTCAAAAAGGGTAATATCAAAAGTTCAAGATGTTGATGGGCATATGTATTATTTTCCTGAGTTATTGCTAGAATATCAAAGCTGTAAACCCTTGGGAAAGTTGTGTCCCCATGTTTTGGTACTTTTGTCAGGGTACCCCCGCTGTGTGGGTGTGTGTGTGTGTGTGTGTGGGTGTCGGTGTCGGTGTGTGGGGGTGTGGGTGTGTGTGTCCGTGCTGTATTTAGTTTTGTATGCTCTGTATTGATTATATGTTTTGTAAAGGATCCCCTCAAAAATGAGATGTTCCATCTCAAGGGGCTATCCTTCAAATAAACAATGAATGAATAAACAATATAATTATAGTGAAACAAAATCTAAACCTCATCTAAATACCATCTTCAGCAGCATTTGCTACTTCATTCTACTTCAAGATGAAATTTTGAGAAATTTCAGTTAATTGCCATCTGTGCAATCTCATATTGTAGCCTTCCTCTTTGATGCAAAGCTGTATGTCTTAATCATTACTGGCAATGCAGCTTATTGGTAGCCCATTTGCTTGGTAAATTAACTCAATTGTCCGATTCTTCTTTGGAAACCGGTTGAGATTGCATTGTGGCAATGTCACTGGTTGTAGGCAGATTTTTATTTTTACATAACCAAACTGAACACATGGACCTGAGTAGGCAAAACTGCATTTTTAAAATGTTTTCTACTGTGGTGTACCTTTATTAACCTCAACGTGAATGCAAGCGCCTTGACCCTTTTAGAACCCACCATTTATTTATTTCTTTGAACTGCACAGCCTGCTAATCAAGAAAAAATGGTTTCTTGACACTTTTTTGGTAAAAAAAGAAAAAATAAATAAATAAGTTTATTTATTGAATTCATGAGATTGTAACTGATCAATGTATGACTTTACCTGAGTTAGGTTTCACTACGTAAATATCAAGTGATGCACTGGTCATTTGGTGGGCTCTTTCAAAAAATTTTAAAAATCAGTTTCATGTGAGCCTTCCTCTTGCATACAACAGATGCGTGACAATGGGTGGCAGTATTGGTACTGAGGTTGATCTAACCTTTTGATTAATTTCCCTGGGTGGCTACCACATTATGCATGTTTGTGTGGAAGTACTACTGCCGCTGTTGGCGCTCTAAAAGTTCACAATTACCATCACGTCATAGCACAATAGTATTACATAGCCTAATGAAAATCGGTCATTGAATACTGGTCAGTGTTGATTTACAAATCACGATTTCCTCTTTTTTACTAGCCTTGTGTCAACTTTTTTGGAAATAAGGTTCTAGATTTGTCTCTCGAAATGTTAGTCTCTTCATAAAGATGTAGTTTGTTAGTATCAGAAAAAGTAACAGTCCTTTTTTTGAAACGCATACTCATTGCTTGATTTCAAATCCAATGCACTGGTTTATTTAACCATAAAAACAAAAAAAAAATGTCATTTTCCAAATTCCTACAGACGGCCCGATAATAGGTTATTGAGGAAACATACTCGCAAAAAAAAAAAAAAAAAGATTCAGCACCCTAATGCAGAGAGTCCAGGGTTAAATCGAGAGCTGACTGCAATGAACAGTTATGTCCAGATGTTATACATTGGACATAACTGTTTATTGCAGTCAGCGCTCGAAATCTTCTTGGTGTTTCAAATTTGGTTTACAGACAGTGTACGTCCTCTTTTCCCGTGCCAATGTATTGTGAAAATGCACAATATTTCACTTACAATTTCAAGACTGTAATAAAACATTTCAGTCATGTTCCCCTGTGAATTGATTTTTAGAGTTGCTGGAGCATTGCCCACAATTCAAAAACCTCTGCTGGTACATTACGAAACAAAATTAAAATGACTGAGTTTGTCCTAACAAGTTGGACTTCAGCATAACTGAAACTAGACAAAACCATTATAAACAGGCAGTTTAAATATAGTTTTCAATCAACAAAAATTAAACTTGCAGAGGTTATTGCATATAAAATCACATCACAAACTGTTCATCTCTGCTAATTCCACATTTGTGGTGGGCTTACCAAAGGTTTCATTAGCCTGCTCAGTTCAGGCTGCCAGTCTCCTCAGTCTCGCTGCTCCTCTGTTTCAGCTTGCAATTGCCCACTACTTTATGGTCCTTGTCATCATCCTCACTAGGGAGAGGCATGCCAGCCATAACAGCAATACTGTGCTGTATTGTGGTGACAGCACTCATTTAGAGGGTTTTGCCACAGGAAATCCTTGGGATCCCCAAGGGATTTATTGATGCTGTAAAATATCATTTTCTGTGCATTCAACTCTCTAATTTATGTGCAGCAGTATTTCAGGAGCATATGCTTGTGTGAGTGTTGTATTGTTTCACTGTCCTCTGGGGGTTTGAAATGGGTGTTAGAGGGAATAACCAGAGAGAATTACCACTGTTAGCCAACAAGTGACACCCTTGATATCTCCCCTCTCAGTCATTCTGAATTAACTGGCACTGGCCCTAACAAAACAGTCATGCATATTCCCAGGCCACGCTGTCCCCAGTAATGTCATCTAGAATTGCACAACATTGGATGAATTGCTTTTGTGGGCTCTGTATCCCTTATAAGACATCTTGCTGGGGACTCTAAAGGTTGTGTTAAGGATTGGAACAATTGGGGCAAATAGGGACTATTGCATCCCTTAGATAATGGATGCTTTGTTAGCATTTATTTTTATGTTTGTTTTGGTGAAAATAGTTTATATAATTGTATATAAGTATTTATTTAATATAATGTTAGTATTCAAAGTCACTTTAGCTTTACTTCAGTGTTACTTGGGCATATACACGTGTATGTGTATGTTGAGGTGAACTGCGGCTCAATAATTTGAGTCCATTACAGCCTAACTCAAATAAAGCTAGCCTATTCCCAGAAAGCAATGGCCAGAGGGTTGCATTTTGATTTAGTACTGTGGAATCAGTTTCCTTGGGCCCAACTTCTTTCATAGTTAAAAGAACAGCTTAACTGGCTATCCTGATAAAGTCCTTATTATTTGTTTATATTGGTCCTTAGTTGCATGACTGTCTGATCAACATGCAACTTATTTTGCTCAAGGGGTTCATCTTACCCCAACATCCTCTTTTGAGTAGGCCAAGTGTGAATCTTTCCATTCTACTGAATATTATGAGTAATTTATTACTTGTAGACTTCAACTTCAGCTTGGACATGCCATGATTACTGCTCGCCTTGAGTATGACTGGGGATTATAAGTGTTTGTATTTACACTCAGAAATCTCTAGTGTGAAAATACAATTCAAAAGTTTTACTTGTCAGTGAATAAATAATTAAATTCAGTTAAGTGATTGGAAATGGTTCAGAAGGCTTGTGAGACATATTGAAAGCAGCTCAGCTGTCCACATTGTTGTGACATGCTTTGGCTCTTGAAATTTCACACAATGACCTTTCCCGTTTTTATTTCTTTTAAAAATGTAAGACGTGCCAAAGCACTGAAACATTATACCAGTGACATTTAAGTGCTTCCCCACAGCTAAACTTGGCTCTTGCCCAAAGATGGACCAGTTCCAATTTGAGAACTGAGCCATATTATTTTGAACTTGAGTGATATCTATTTCAACAATACATTTATGTCTGATTTAAGTTATCTCAACTATTTGACTATTTGACATTATTCACTCTAGAAATCATAACATGTGCATAGCAGAACTTCATTTTTATGACCTTCCTATAAGCAGTTTAACAGTATATATTTTAAAATTTTTATGTTTTCTATTTTCAGATTTATCACTTGTATTACTTGTCACTTATACAAATAATTTCAATACAAATAACAAATAATACTATCAATTAATATTGTTTCATGTTGTTAAAAAATAGTCTCAAAGCTGCTATTTAAAGTGAAAATAATTATTACATTTTGGGGTTCAGTAAGTGAATGTTTTTGTTTTTAAATCTGTGAATTTTGTAAAAGCATTTGAAGTGTCAATCAGCCCATTATAAATTGTCAAGGATGATTTGAGTCAAAGGGAAATTTGTGAGATTTTGTCTTGGTTAATACTCAGTGTCGATTCTTGACATGCTTAGCTCATACTGTAAATTTTAACGATTTGCTTTTGGCTGAAATGTCACTGGTACCCATAAAGAAGAAACATTACTGGTTAGAGGATAAAAATACATGACCAAATAGAGTGGGCAGTTTTTGCAGAGTGGACACAAGTATCCCTATAAAGGGCAGTCCCTGACTCCCCTAGGAACTGTCTGGCTCCAGCAAAGGTAAGTGGCATATATTACAACATTACAAGCTAAAACTCAGATTTACAAGGATGACAAAGAAAAAACTAAATTTGTATTGCTATAAAATAATGTAAATTAATTGCTGTAATGTGGAGTTTATCAAATTTTACTTCACTACAAAAATAAGATTAATATCAGCTAATTGCTCAAAGATAATGTCTTCTATTTCAGTATTGAGCGACCACCAGTAAAACCCTCTCTCTGTTGGCATAGAAGGAGGTAAATAGATGCACTTGTGTGAAAAAATTGTGATGCCATTGATGAAATATTTGGGGAAATACTGAAGGACAATGAGGATATTTGCATTCACTGAACTGCTTTAAGCTATACTTGCATGCATGCTATTACAAGTCTTTCTTTTCTTAGAATATAAAGCCTTCAAAAAAAAAAATTACAACAGCCAATTGTTTATTTTATTTATTAATTCATTAAAAACATTTTTAGGTTTTATTTTTTATTTTTTTTTTTTGCAGAGTCCAATGACAAATGCATTATTTGTATCTTATTAGTTGTACCCATTCTTCCAAATAAACTTCAAACATGTGAAATACAGTCTAGAAAAAATAAATATTTGAATATATGGCTCAAGATCTTATTTTATATAATTTAGCACTGCGATAACTGTGAGATATGGCAACTGGAATATTGGGTTGCTCAGTATTTTACAACCACTGGCATAGATGGCCATTTCTGTTTTTTAAATCATCAGCTTTTCTACAAATGTCTAATGACCTTGTCTCTAAAATAATTTCCTAAGTCAGCTGTGTTGAATTCAATTTTAATCAGATTCAAGTTTATATTTCATGTGATTTCTCTTCCCTTTCTCTTCCTCTATTCTTTAGTGAAGTGCCATCATGAGTACAGACGCAGAGATGGAGGTCTTCGGCCCCGCGGCCATTTACCTCCGGAAGCCAGAAAGGGAGAGGATCGAGGCCCAGAACACACCCTTTGATGCCAAAACAGCTTACTTTGTGGCTGAGCCCAAAGAGATGTATGTCAAAGGGAAACTCATAAGCAGAGAGGGGGACAAAGCCACCGTTGAAACTCTGGAGGGGGGGCAAGTAAGTGAAATCAAGCTTTCATTGGGAATTTGATTGCTTTGAGATTAGGAACTCATTGAGTGCAATGATTATTCAGATCAATGTGTAAAACTTCAAAATTGAAATTAAAATATTCCAATTTCAAACTGACTGCTTATTGAAATATTTATATTTATTTTGAAATTTTCTAAGTTAGGTTTTATTTACTCTATCATTGAATCTTAGTTTAAGCCTACGTTGTTTATTGGAACAACTGGCTTCTTTCTGTGTCATGCTGTGTCCCCATAACATCATGATAACAAAAGCAACAGTAAACATTAAAAAGAATTCACTAGTACTTAACTGTCCAGTGTTCATCAAATGGAAACTTTTTTTTTTTTTTTTTACCAACAACCTGAGTATTGATTGGTTTGCTCTGTTTGACAGAAAATAACAGTCAAGGAGGATGACATCCACCCAATGAATCCTCCCAAGTTTGACAAGATTGAGGACATGGCCATGATGACCCACCTCAATGAGCCTGCTGTGCTGTATAACCTCAAAGAGCGTTATGCAGCATGGATGATCTATGTGAGTTTTCCATGACAATCATTCAAAATATTTCAAAATGTCATCAACAAATTAATGTTATTTTGCTCATTATGCATCTATGTTTTCTGTTTCAGACCTACTCTGGGTTGTTCTGCGTTACTGTGAACCCCTACAAGTGGCTCCCAGTGTACGACGCTGTTGTTGTATCAGCTTACAGAGGCAAAAAGAGAGTGGAGGCCCCGCCCCACATCTTCTCCATCTCTGACAATGCCTATCAATTCATGCTCACTGGTGAGAATACCTTCTTCTATAATTATTCAGGCTACTCTAAAATACCAGTATTTTATAGTATGCTTTTATGGTAAGAGAATTACAACAGTAACAATGATTAATCAGCATTTTCACAGTTCTTTTTGGGCTTGATTTCATGAAAAGTCAAGTAGATTATCCATTGTGAGGATAGCTGCTTTGTTCATGGTTTAGGAAATTTTCAAGCAATATGTACTATATTATTTATGCATTATAAGATAAATAATGCAATACAGAAGTGAACAAGTGAGTAACCAGGTACAAGAATTGTTGGAAGCAAACTGCTTGGGTGCAATAAAACCACAGAATACAAGACAGTCAGGAAGGGAGCACTATTGCATTGTAATGTAGAGACTGATAACAATGAATCCTACTGAGAATGGTCTGTCGCAGCAACATAAAATCTAGAGTATTGGTAATCAGACCTGGAATAGTTTTAATTGTGCTTTCACCATAAGGTGGAACAATTTTAGTTTAAACCAAGAAGAATAGTCAGTTAGCTTCTGTAACCCTTTTCTCAGTCATTGGTTAAATGGACAGGAATGAAAAAGATGTGTCTGATCATTATTGTCTCAAGTCTAAATGAGCTTTCGAATTAAGACTTTGTCTAATTATATAATCTCGCCCCTGTTGCAGATCGTGAAAATCAGTCCATCCTGATTACGTATGTATTCTAATGCACATTTTCAGTATTCAGACTAATGTTTCTTTGGCAGAGACCATGTGAATTTCTACACTTAAGCTCCATTAAACGGGGCTCAAAATATTTTCTTCGAATTTTTCTCTTTATTTTTCACAGTGGAGAATCTGGGGCAGGGAAGACTGTGAACACGAAACGTGTCATTCAGTACTTTGCGACAATCGCAGTGGCTGGGAAGAAAGCTGAGTCATCAGCTGGCAAAATGCAGGTCAGAGAGAGAGTCAAAGAGAGAGAGTCTCTAGATGGGTGAAATATCTTTGGAACAATATCAACCACAGCACATTTTTGACATCTTTTGTCTAATGTCTACTGAAGGGATCACTAGAGGATCAAATCATTGCAGCGAACCCCCTGCTGGAGGCTTATGGTAATGCCAAGACCGTCAGGAATGACAACTCCTCCCGTTTTGTAAGTTTGAAGCTACATTTTCAACTAAACTCAATCCTTTAATTACTATTGCCCATGTAACTTTTTTTTTTTTTTTTTTTTTTTTTTTTTTTTTTACACCTTAGGGAAAGTTCATCAGAATCCACTTCGGTTCATCAGGAAAACTGGCTTCTGCTGATATTGAAACCTGTAAGTGTACCTGTTGCATTGTTATCAGTTGACAAGGTAATCAAAGAATATTTTTGTGAAAATAATGTTTTCTTCTCACAGATTTGCTGGAAAAGTCCAGAGTAACATTCCAGCTGTCAGCTGAGCGCAGCTACCACATCTTCTACCAGCTCATGACAGGCCACAAACCTGAACTGCTAGGTATAAAATCATAAGGATAATGCTGGGAATACCACTTGTAATTTCAACAAGAGTCAGTTTAACTGATTATTTTTTTCTTTCAGAGGCTCTTCTCATTACTACCAATCCATATGATTATCCTATGGTCAGCCAAGGAGAAATCACTGTCAAAAGTATTGATGATGTGGAGGAGTTCATAGCCACAGATGTAAGTTACTTTTCTTTACTTGCTGATCAGAATCAAGTGATGCTTTACAATAAAATTAAATTGCAGTTAAAAAGGTTCACCCCTAAAACATTCTTGCTTGTCATTTCCTGGTCTATTGCAACAAAAGTGAAGCTTTTGTTTGGGAGTCTTACAATTCTCAGGGAATTACTGAATAGAAACATTAAATCCATGGTAGGGTGGTGGAAGCACACTTATAAATTTACTGAATTTAACAGTTAAATTAATGCAGTTTCCTTGTCATTTTAACTGTATATAGAGTCCTGCATGCATTTAACTGTGGTTCACAGTTAAGAGAGACAGAATTCTGTTATAAACTTATGGTAAAATTATAGGTAAAATAACTGGCAAAAGAGGTGCCAGTTTATAGCAGTGCAGGTTAAAAAAGTTTAATCCGTGTGATTAAAGATTTGGCAAAGAAAAAAAGAGGAAACAGTGTAATTCAATCAATGTTGTCAATAAAATCAATGCAAATGTCAGAGTATTTTTTGCTGGTTCAGATGCGCAGTAAATGCAATGTTCCACACACCCACGTGCATTTCACTTAAATTTACAGTTTATTTACAATTACAAGCATTTTTTTGCACAGGGCATGCATTGGAAGTAACGACCGCAAGCAAAATTTCATAGCGACGGCCTAACTAGCACCTGTCTGTGAAATATTCTCACCCAAATGATAAAGCAATGGGACAAGGTTAATTTAGGTTAAATTGAGGTTTCGCCTACCTTCAATTTTGCAGTAAAATTTTATTTATGGTCTCCCATTATTTTACTGCAAAAAGAACTGGCAGCAGCAGTGCCAGTTAAATTAACTGTAATTTAACAGTCATTTGATAACAGTGTATAACATCTGAATTGATGATAAGATTAAACTGTTAAGCATAGTGATGATGTAATTCAGTATTATAAATCTGGCTACTTTGACTATGAAACAGAATGTACAATTAGAAAAAGTAGCATTCATAGGTACTTGATAAATACTGATGAACATTTTTGTCTTCATCATAGACTGCCATTGATATCTTGGGCTTCTCTGCTGATGAGAAGATGGGCATCTACAAACTGACTGGTGCTTGTATGCATCATGGGAACATGAAGTTTAAGCAAAAGCAGCGTGAGGAGCAGGCCGAACCTGATGGCACTGAGGGTAAGTGAAACCCAGCGGCTTTGTTTCCCTATCGACTCAAAAGTAGCAAAGATAGGTGCCCCAGTGGCTCATTGGGTTGAGGCGCATACTGCAAAGGACTTGATCCTTCTTGCAGCAGCCCGGGCTGGAAGCCAGCTCAGGCCATCTGCTACATGTCATCCCCTCTCCCCATTCTTCCAGTAACTCTTCACCGTATCAGTCAAATAAAGCAGAAATGCAAAAAAAAGTAAATCTTGAAAAAAAGGTAGCGAAGATAATTTATTTTGATGCCGTGTCTGCTGGTGCTTTGGTGAGCATTAAAAATAGATTGATTTTGCCTCTTAGAATAACTGCACCTTGATTCTTTTCCTTCCAGTGGCAGACAAAATTTCTTACCTCATGGGCTTGAACTCAGCTGACCTGCTGAAAGCTCTGTGTTACCCCAGAGTGAAGGTCGGAAATGAGTTTGTGACTAAGGGACAAACTGTACCACAGGTAATGTATCTCAATTTTAATTTTATTGTGTATGTCACTAATAGAATAAATCAGTGTAACCTTGAGTGTTTATTAAGTTTAGCCAAACTGTATTTTTGCTCCTGGAATTATATGCATATCATGCTGAAAGTCAACTGAAATATTCACCATGGCATTTCATGATTTTTTCCTTTTTATTATTAATAGGTCAACAACTCTGTCATGGCTCTATGCAAATCTGTCTATGAGAAAATGTTCTTGTGGATGGTTGTTCGCATCAATGAGATGTTGGACACAAAGCAGCCCAGAAATTTTTTCATTGGTGTCCTGGATATTGCTGGATTTGAAATCTTTGATGTGAGTGGAGATCTTTTTGTGATGATACCAAAAATTGCAGTGTATGCAATATCATTTTAACTGTGAGGATAACCACATTTCATTCAAGTTTGTGTCTCCTTAAAATGTCAGTTCAACAGCTTGGAGCAGCTGTGCATCAACTTCACCAATGAGAAACTGCAACAGTTTTTCAACCACCACATGTTTGTACTGGAACAAGAGGAGTACAAGAAAGAAGGAATTGAATGGGAGTTCATTGATTTCGGTATGGACTTGGCTGCCTGCATTGAGCTTATTGAGAAGGTAAGCAATTAAAGATGACCTCTCTGTGACAACAGCGAATGCTAGAGATATTGTAAACTGAAAGGGGCATGTACAATACGCTACAAATCACCTCGTGGAAATCATTTTGTTTTCATCAGCCAATGGGCATCTTCTCCATCCTTGAGGAGGAGTGTATGTTCCCCAAGGCCTCAGACACTACCTTCAAAAATAAGCTGCATGATCAACATCTTGGCAAAACAGCTGCTTTCCAGAAGCCCAAACCTGCCAAAGGCAAGGCTGAGGCCCACTTCTCCCTGGTGCACTACGCTGGCACTGTCGACTACAACATCAATGGCTGGCTGGACAAGAACAAGGATCCCCTGAATGACTCTGTGGTTCAGCTCTACCAGAAGTCCTCAGTCAAACTGCTGGCTCTCCTGTATGCTTCCCATGCAAGTGCAGATGGTATGGCTGCATCGACTTATATTACTGCTATAATCTTCTTTTTACACAGTCACATATAGCTTTAGAATATGAGTATAGACTCAGTGCAAACAAATAATTTGTAGCTCCAGTTGAAGAATTGCTTTCAAGCACGTATTTAAAAATGAATGTGCCTGTCTTTCAAAACAGTTTTAAAATCAACTGGTCAGACTGATGCCACTGTGTGGTTTGTAATGTTAAAACAGATGCGGCAAAAGGAGGTGGCGGCAAAAAGGGAGGCAAGAAGAAGGGTGGCTCCTTCCAGACTGTGTCTGCTCTGTTCAGGGTAATGTATGAACTTCAGTAAACATGAAACTATTAGTGGGGCAGATTAAGTCAATATACCATAAGAATCTTTCACTTGGTGATACAAGCACCAAATTTGGCAAAAATGATGTCCAGGATGTACTTTTTAAGAAAAGTATGTTATCCAGCTGAAAATCCAAGATGGCCGCCAGTTCGCAAGATGGCCGCCTCGTCAAATGCAAAAAAATGGTTTTTGAAGTAGAACTTGAATGAACAGAAATGTGTTAATGATCCAAACATCAAAATGAATGTATTCTGATTGGAAGAACTCAATGGTGTCAAATGAATTCCAATATGGGTGCCAGTTTTCAAGATGGCGGCTATTACGCGACTAAAAATTAGCGTTTTCGGAAGCTGTCTGATCACAGATATTGCATTAAGTTGGAGGGCAACATCCATGATCATTCATTGAAATGCAGTGGTCAAGCTTTATTGGTTTGTATTATTTTATAAGAGTGAAGTCAAAGCACAACCAGGGCACACTGGTGACATCACTGCTGTGAGACTCAGCATGGGGTTCAGTGTCGGCTTTTAGTGTACTAGCTGTAGTTGTACTTTACAAACTGTTGTAGTGGTGTACTCACTGTAGTTTGTAGTATACTTTAGTGTCCCAAATGCTATCTAATAAACCCCTGTGTATATCTCAACTAGAAGTTTAGTTAGTTGTAGTATTGTAGTTAGATAGCCGCACCTGAATTGACAGGACTTGCCAAATGTGAGGACCAAAAGAAGAACCAATCGAAGCTGTTCATCAACAGCAAGTCATTTCCCGACTCAAACAACACAAAAGTCAATCAGTTTTTTCACATTGTTTGTAAAACGCAGAATCGAAGTTAACATTACCCTATATATCGGCAAAGTGTAATCATATTTCTAATGCACTGGTCAACCCCAGATATGCCATACTACATCTTCTAGCACTGTTGAAATGCAATATGCACAGTTTACTGTCCTACCACATGTCTCTACATTGGGTGGTCACATACCTAGACATCACATCGGAAACATCACCGAGAGAGTGTTTCTTCGTTTAATTCCCATTGTATCATCTTAATATTCAATAATTTTGATTTTCTAAATGCAGAATTGGATTTCTCATACTTAAAAATGTATATTTCAATGCATAGACCATCAAAATAGGATTATGCAATCAAAATATAGTTCAAACACCGTTTAAAACCACTTCGAATGGCGGCCATCTTCAAAAATGGCGGCAATTTTGCTTTTTCCAGTGGATAAAGTGCTTTTCTGAGAGAATAGGTTCTGAAGCACAATTTGGTGCTTGTATCACCAAGTGAAAGATTGTTTCAGCAATCTGCCCCACTATATGCCTATGTACAAGATTAGCTGACAGTTGCTTCTTGATGGCGAACTCATTTTAGTGATGATACCAGACCATCCTTTAGACAAATTAGCTTTCCTCTGTTTCATATCTGTGTACTTAGTGCTTCTAATAGCGGTATGATGCATTGTAAAAGAATGACAGTGCCCCCCCAAAATTAAGATCACATTTGATGGCAGTGATAGAGGATAAAATAAGATTGGCCATCCAGGCTCCAAAAACCGCAACATTGCTGACCTTGCAAAGTATTCAACTTTTACTCAGTACATAATATGGCTGTTTGCTTTCTCTGTCAAGGAGGAAAGCACAAAACTTAATAAAGCAAAATTTTACATTTTGGCAAATTTGTTTATTTTTCCAAGAGACTATCTACTTATGACTAACTCCTCAAAATGTGGGTTTCAGCTCACCCTTTGCTATTTTCATCTGACATGGCAGTATCCCCATGCTGTTGAAATCCCTTACTTTCATAAGAAGACAGCTGTTTTGTCATTAGTTTACTCGCACAAAATTAAAAGATGTCCAAATGTCCCTCAGCGTAAATTCCACTTTTGTTTCCTCCCAACCCACAGGAAAACCTTGGAAAACTGATGACCAACCTGAGGAGTACCCATCCTCACTTTGTGCGTTGCTTGATTCCAAACGAATCAAAAACACCTGGTAAGGACTGTTTTTAAAGCCTTTTCCAAAAACATACAATTATCGCAAATGCTTCAGATGAGTTTTATCAGCTGAACTAGCCCAAAAACTGAACTAAATTTCCACTAGAAATGGATTTTTAAGTTTTTCGGCATAGTGTCCTGTATTTATGTTTTTGTATATCTAATGACGAATTACTGACTTAAAAATCTGTTTTTTAGGTCTTATGGAGAACTTCTTGGTAATTCACCAATTGAGATGTAATGGTGTGCTGGAAGGTATCAGAATCTGCAGAAAAGGGTTTTCCAAGCAGAATCCTCTATGGTGACTTCAAGCAAAGGTAATTCATGCATAACAGTAAAATTTGACAAAAACTATATTTCATACAATGACTTCAAGCTAAAAATAGCAATATTCTGACATCTAGGATAATGCCTTATAGAGGAGATCAGGCTGCAAAGGGAGGACCTACAACGTACTGATATCCATTGTTTTTTGGTCTAAATAATGGTTGAGGCAGTGTCCACACATTTTTTGCCGATGTATTCTGAATAACCGACCCTCTAAGTTGTGTAACTCTCACCTTTATGACAAGGATTAGTGCTGTGCATTTAATTTAGTTGCCTACTCAACAATTAAAATAAAATAAGCTGCAATTAAAGACAAGTATAAAGAAGGTGAACATTTGTAATGGGCTGAATGAGTACATCTAAAATACAAATACTGCAAATTATCATTATTGCAATTGCCTGTAATCATCATTTGCAGATACAAAGTATTGAATGCCAGTGTCATCCCTGAGGGTCAGTTCATTGACAACAAGAAAGCTTCTGAGAAGCTCCTGGGCTCCATTGATGTGGACCACACTCAGTACAAGTTTGGCCACACCAAGGTAAGTATCATCACATAGTCAAACCACAAATCTAATTCAAATTCAATTGAGAACTTTAATATTATTTAGAAAAACTTTATTGTGTATGCTCTTATTTTTTGTAGAAAATAATGTGGCCCTTAAAAATGTAATGCAGCATAAATACGAAATAGATAATTCCTGCAGAAGGAATCGTAAAAGCAATTTCTCTTCCAAGCTAATCTGTGACTGTCATTTTATGTCTTATTAAATTGATTCAAAATGTGTTCTCCAGGTGTTCTTCAAAGCTGGTCTGCTGGGTCTCCTGGAGGAGATGCGAGATGAGAAACTGGCTACACTGGTGACCATGACTCAGGCTCTCTGCCGTGGTTACCTCATGAGAAGAGAGTTTGTCAAGATGATGGAAAGGAGGTAGATATCACTATGCTTGTCATAAGTTTTGAAACGGACTTAATGCTTTATAGTAAAGAGAAACTCACCGTAATTCAATGCGCCAGTCATTGAAGTAATTTAAAATCTAATGTCTTTAGGTGTATGAATGTAAAATCAATATGTCTGAAAAGCATAGGATGGAAAGACACGGTGTCAGACAAAAATAATATTATGCACTACATGAAACAAAGTATGATTTGTGATTAACTCTATTATTTACCTATCAACCAATTAATTAAAGTACTTGATTGTGCTTTGCAGAGAGTCAATTTACTCCATCCAATACAACATCCGCTCATTCATGAATGTGAAACACTGGCCATGGATGAAACTTTACTTCAAGATCAAGCCACTTCTCAAGAGTGCTGAAGCTGAGAAGGAAATGGCCAACATGAAGGAAGAGTTTGCAAAATGCAAAGAGGATCTGGCAAAGGCCTTGGCCAAAAAGAAGGAGCTCGAGGAGAAAATGGTCTCTCTGCTGCAGGAAAAGAATGATTTGCAGTTGGCAGTAGCATCTGTAAGTTGGCCTTGTTAAAGAAATATTGTCATAGGTGTATTATCACCAGTGAAAAATTAAACATCTCTCCAATAAAATGTTTCATTCAATTTAATGTTTATTCAAGGAAAGCGAAAGTCTTGCTGATGCCGAGGAAAGATGTGAGGGACTCATCAAGGCAAAGATCCAGCTCGAAGCAAAACTCAAAGAGACAAATGAGAGGCTGGAGGATGAAGAGGAAATCAATGCTGAGCTCACTGCTAAGAAGAGGAAACTGGAGGATGAAAGCTCTGAGCTGAAGAAAGACATTGACGACTTAGAGCTCACTTTGGCTAAAGTGGAGAAGGAGAAACATGCCACAGAAAACAAGGTTTGTTCTTGATAAATACAGTATGTGGGTGGGTGTTTTCCCAAAGACCTAACATCTCCCTAACATGGTGTGAACTTAATTAATTCAGGTGAAGAACCTGACTGAGGAGATGGCCTCTCAGGATGAGAGCATAGCCAAGCTAACAAAGGAGAAGAAAGCTCTCCAAGAGGCACACCAGCAGACCCTGGATGATCTGCAGGCAGAAGAAGACAAAGTCAACACTCTGACTAAAGCAAAGACCAAGCTTGAGCAACAAGTAGATGATGTGAGTAAAAGATGAGGCCTCTTGACTAAAAAAGGTCAAATTAATTTTTGCTCAAACCAAAATGTTTACTTTGCATGTAACTTTTAATTGAACTTTATTTATCTTATGTTCCCTCAATAGTTGGAAGGCTCTCTGGAACAGGAGAAGAAGCTTCGCATGGACCTTGAGAGAGCCAAGAGAAAGCTTGAAGGTGATCTGAAACTGGCACAGGAATCTATAATGGACCTGGAAAATGACAAGCAACAGGCAGATGAAAAGCTCAAGAAGTAAGAGAGGATTATAATCAATATAATGTGATTGTGATCACAACTATATTAATAAATATGTACAGAAAAACTATATTCTGCCCTCCACAGGAAGGACTTTGACATGAGCCAGCTTCTGAGCAAGATTGAAGATGAACAGACTTTAGGTGCTCAGCTCCAGAAAAAGATAAAAGAACTTCAGGTATCTGTCAAGAACTGCAGATTCGTTATAGTACAACTGAGTAGTGTGTCATGCATGTCATAAAACTACTCTACTTTTAATCACAGGCTCGTATTGAGGAGCTGGAGGAAGAAATCGAGTCAGAGCGTGCCGCTCGGGCCAAGGTTGAGAAGCAGAGGGCTGATCTCTCCAGGGAGCTTGAGGAGATCAGTGAGAGGCTAGAAGAAGCAGGTGGGGCAACTGCTGCTCAGATTGAGATGAACAAGAAGCGTGAAGCTGAGTTCCAGAAGCTGCGCCGTGATCTTGAAGAGTCCACCCTGCAGCATGAAGCCACTGCTGCTGCTCTCCGTAAGAAGCAGGCCGACAGTGTGGCAGAGCTGGGAGAACAGATCGATAACCTTCAGCGTGTCAAGCAGAAACTGGAGAAGGAGAAGAGTGAATACAAAATGGAGATTGATGACCTCGCCAGTAATATGGAGGCTGTGGCCAAATCAAAGGTACACAGAATATTTATTTGCCTTACCTTAAAAGCATATGAATTCCACCACCACAGAGCTGAAGTAACTTCAAATAAACATTTTACCTGACAGGGAAACCTTGAGAAAATGTGCCGAACCCTTGAAGATCAACTAAGTGAACTCAAGACAAAGTATGATGAAAATTCACGACAGCTGAATGATATGAGCGCTCAAAAAGCAAGACTTCAAACTGAACACGGTAAATTCAAATGAGGTCAAATAATTTCAGATTCATAAATTGGTGATGAAAAATGTCACAAAAAACAATACTTTTTTCAGGTGAATTGGGTCGACAACTTGAGGAGAAGGAAAGCCTTGTTTCTCAGCTGACAAGAGGCAAACAAGCCTACACTCAGCAGATTGAGGAGCTGAAGAGGCAGATGGAAGAGGAGGTCAAGGTAATGGGTTCAGCTAACATAACACCTTTCACTTTTTTTTAAAAGCATTATTGACCATATGCATATGCATTGAATAGTTTGTATTCTAACTCTTATATTGATTTTAAGGCCAAGAATGCCCTGGCCCATGGTTTACAATCAGCCCGCCATGACTGTGACCTGCTGAGGGAGCAGTATGAGGAGGAGCAGGAGGCCAAGGCTGAGCTGCAGCGAGGAATGTCTAAGGCCAACAGTGAGGTGGCTCAGTGGAGGTCCAAATATGAAACTGATGCCATCCAGCGCACTGAGGAGCTAGAGGAGGCCAAGTAATTAAACTGTTTTATATACATAACCCCATTCTTGAATCACAGAATTTTGCTCAGTCAGAAAAAGATTTACACACCAAAGGAAATCTAACACATTCTTGCTTGCCAAATAAGATTGCGTCTCTCTACAGGAAGAAGCTTGCACAGCGTCTGCAGGAGGCAGAAGAGTCCATTGAGGCTGTGAACTCAAAGTGTGCCTCTCTGGAGAAGACCAAGCAGAGGCTGCAGGGTGAAGTGGAGGATCTCATGATTGATGTGGAGAGAGCAAATGCCCAGGCTGCCAACCTTGACAAGAAACAAAGGAACTTTGATAAGGTAAATCTGACATCACAAATGGAACAAAAAATATTCTGTTATAGCTCAATGTAAGATGTTTAAGTATTTGCCAGCTGGATGTTGTATGAATAACAAAGTTATATATTTCCAGGTTCTGGCCGAATCAAAGCAGAAGTTTGAGGAAAGCCAGGCAGAGCTGGATGGGGCTCAGAAAGAGTCTCGATCCCTCAGCACTGAGCTCTTTAAGCTTAAGAACTCCTATGAAGAAGCTCTGGACCAGCTGGAGACCCTGAAGAGAGAGAACAAGAACCTACAGCGTATGTACACTGAAAATTTGCAAAAACATCAGCAAATTAAATGCTCTCCTGGCCTGTTTATCAAAGCAATATCCAGAAAATATAGCTTTGAAATAGAGGTCCACAACAATTGCTTCTCCTTGAGAGTCAACATGGTATAAAAGTAACAAAACATTCACAAATTTACTGTACTTATGTACTTATATTTATTTTCAATGTACTTTATATCCTTGCAGAGGAGATTTCTGACCTGACTGAACAGATTGGAGATAGTGGAAAGACCATTCATGAGCTGGAGAAGGCAAAAAAGATTGTGGAGACTGAGAAATCAGAAATCCAGGCTGCCCTGGAAGAAGCAGAGGTAATCACACTTCTCTGAATAATGAATATTTATAAAGGGGTATATCCAAGTAAGACATAAGATGAGATCTTATTTTTTTCTATACCTGCATAGCTTTTATTATTTTTTTTCCTGTAATAAACAATACATTTAATTATTCTCAACAGGGAACTCTGGAGCATGAGGAGTCCAAGATTCTTCGCGTCCAGCTTGAGCTCAATCAGGTCAAGGGTGAAATAGACAGGAAGTTAGCAGAGAAAGACGAGGAGATGGAGCAGATCAAGAGGAACAGCCAGAGGGTGATTGAGACCATGCAGACCACTCTTGATGCTGAAGTCAGAAGCAGGAATGATGCTCTTAGAGTCAAGAAGAAGATGGAGGGAGATCTCAATGAGATAGAGATTCAGTTGAGTCATGCCAATCGCCAGGCAGCAGAAGCCCAGAAGCAACTGAGGACTGTCCAAGGACAACTCAAGGTATATCTCTCTAAAATATGTATAGTGATGATATGTTTATCATGTTCAGGTTATTACAAGCAGTAATAAAATGAATTAAATGAATCTCTATGTTAGGATGCCCAACTGCACCTTGATGACGCGATCAGAGGACAGGAGGACATGAAGGAACAGGTTGCCATGGTGGAGCGCAGGAACACCCTCATGTTATCTGAGATTGAAGAACTGAGAGCTGCCCTGGAGCAGACAGAGAGAGGCCGCAAAGTGGCAGAGCAGGAGCTGGTCGATGCAAGTGAGCGTGTGGGACTGCTGCACTCCCAGGTAAGTTAAAATGGCATCTATTTTTAACCAAGCTGTTCATGTTAGAAAGCCACAGGACTAGTTGCGCCACAATCAAGCAGATCTAAAATTTCACATTTTTTTCAGAATACCAGCCTTATGAACACCAAGAAGAAACTGGAAGCTGATTTCCTTCAGCTTCAAGGAGAAGTGGATGACACCATCCAGGAAGCAAGAAATGCTGAGGAGAAAGCCAAGAAAGCCATTACCGATGTAAGTGAAGTTTTACAGTTTCACACAGCACTTGAAAGCATGACGGAATAAAAATACAAATGAAATTCAGGTAGTAAACCTCAGTTTAAAATGTGAATAAGTGAATGGAAGAAATTAATTGATTAAATGTTTGTAACTTGCATGACAACTATAGGCAGCCATGATGGCAGAGGAGCTGAAGAAGGAGCAGGACACTAGCGCTCATTTGGAGAGGATGAAGAAGAACCTGGAGGTTACAGTGAAGGACCTGCAGCACCGTCTGGATGAAGCTGAGAATCTGGCTCTTAAGGGTGGAAAGAAACAACTCCAGAAACTGGAAGCAAGGGTAATCCATCTGTACCATGACGGCATTTTGTTAAATGGGTCCTGGAACATTACTATAGACAAAAATAAACATTAAAATAACATGATGATGCCATAAAATCTCTAAAATCTAATAGTACCTGAGTGCAATACAGTGCCTGCTTTTTCTATTAGAATTTCTTTAACCCCGAAAACTCTAATTTTCCACTTAAAGCAGCACTATGTAGTTTTTTCACTCTCAAATATATATTTCCAAGATCATTCTGGCGATACATCAACTCACAATAGGTTGAATGACACCTTTGTCATGGCTCGATCGCGCCTGCATCGCCTTCACTGGCACTATGTAACTTCGGATTTCGGGTAGGAACCCAGGCCACCCAGGCCCAAAAAGAACTAGAAACTTACTTACTGCTTTACGGCATACGTCACACGATCCCCTATCCCCATGTCTCTCAAGACCAGCGAGCAAATGTAGAATGAAGCAGAGTGGGAAGTGGTTATAATGGCTGAAGTGGTGAGGAAACTGAAGAAGGCAAAGGTGTTGCCTGAGGAGACATTTAAGAGAAAAAGAGAAAGCGATAAAATAAGATCCAGGACTAGGGTCAACATTGGACCAGCTTTCACTCGCTGGCGAGAGCTGAAAGGCTAGAAGATGAGGGATGTCCGACCGATGGCGACCTGACGTTGTTACTTTTGGACAAGTAAGTAAAAATTGTAAGCTTAATCCTTCATTCTAGATCTGGTTCTAGTGCGTTTGAACTTGCTTTGTGTCAGGCTGTGTCATTGAAATCATCTAGTACCCTGTTTATGCTCAGTCAAATAATCGTCTCCAGCGATTTATCTAGCTAGCTGGTATCTGACATGCTAGCTAGTTGTCATGCTATCGCTAGCTGGCAAACATTGCTAAACTAGTCGCCAGTCGAAATGTGTGATCAAAAACGTTGTACAAAACCAGTGAAGTTGGCACGTTATGTAAATTGTAGATAAAAACAGAATACAATGATTTGCAAATCCTTTTCAACTTATATTCAATTGAATACACTGCAAAGACAAGATCTTTAATGTTCAAACTGAGAAACTTTATTTTTTTTTTGCAAATAATCATTAACTTAGAATTTAAAGGCAGCAACACATTGCAAAAAAAAGTTGGCACAGGGCCCTTTTTACCACTGTGTTAAATCACCTTTCCTTTTAACGACACTCAGTAAACGTTTGGGAACTGAGGAGACCAATTTTGAAGCTTTTCAGGTGGAACTCTTTTCCCATTCTTGCTTGATGTACAGCTTAAGTTGTTCAACAGTCCGGGGTCTCCGTTGTCGTATTTTACGCTTCATAATCGCCACACATTTTCAATGGGAGACAGGTCTGGACTACAGGCAGGCCAGTCTAGTACCCGCACTCTTTTTACTACGGAGCCATGCTGTTGTAACACATGCAGAATGTGGCTTGGCATTGTCTTGCTGAAATAAGCAGGGCGTCCATGAAAAAAGACGTTGCTTGGATGGCAACATATGTTGCTCCAAAACCTGTATGTACCTTTCAGCATTAATGGTGCCTTCACATATGTGTAAGTTGCCCATGCCTTGGGCACTAATACACCCCCACACCATCACAGATGCTGGCTTTTGAACTTTGCGCCTATAACAGTCCGGATGGTTCTTTTCCTCTTTGGTCCGGAGGACACAACGCCCACAGTTTCCAAAAACAATTTGAAATGTGGACTCGTCAGACCACAGAACACTTTTCCACTTTGCATCAGTCCATCTTAGATGAGCTTGGGCCCAGCGAAGCCGGGCGGCGTTTCTGGGTGCTGTTGATAAATGGCTTTCGCTTTGCATTGTAGAGTTTTAACTTGCACTTGCAGATGTAGCGACGAACTGTAGTTACTGACAGTGGTTTTCTGGAGTGTTCCTGAGCCCATGTGGTGATGTCCTTTACACACTGATGTCGGTTTTTGATGCAGTACCGCCTGAGGGATCGAAGGTCACGGGCATTCAATGTTGGTTTTCGGCCTTGTCGCTTACGTGCAGTGATTTCTCCAGATTCTCTGAACCTTTTGACGATATTACGGACCGTAGATGATGAAATCCCTAAATTTCTTGCAATAGCTCGTTGAGGAATGTTGTTTTTAAACTGTTCGACAATCAGCTCACGCATTTGTTCACTAAGTGGTGACCCTCGCCCCATCCTTGTTTGTGAATGACTGAGCATTTCAGGAAGCTGCTTTTATACCCAATCATGGCACCCACCTGTTCCCCAATTAGCCCGTTCACCTGTGGGATGTTCCAAATAAGTGTTTGATGAGCATTCCTCAACTCTCTCAGTCTTTTTGCCACTTGTGCCAGCTTTTTTTGAAACATGTTGCAGGCATCAAATTTCAAATGAGCTAATATTTGCAAAAAATTACAAAGTTTACCTGTTCGAACATTAAGTAACTTGTCTTTGCAGTGTATTCAATTGAATATAGGTTGAAAAGGATTTGCAAATCATTGTATTCTGTTTTTATTTACGATTTACACAACGTGCCAACTTCACTGGTTTTGGGTTTTGTAAGTAACGAGCATGATAAACCGGTATGTGCGTGTGACTGAATGATACAAGTTCCCTGGAATCAATGTGATGACATGTATTTCCATGTGACGTGATGATATATAAGGATCAGGTGTTGTGCAGATTACTTGTGAGAGTGAGCATGAGAGTGAGAATGAGAGTAGGAAAATGGTGGATCACTCGTTGGGCGTTACGCATGGCTATCGAGTGCCTTAATAGAATTACTGTCTAGCCGCCCCCAAGTTCAAGTCCGTCTCCTTTATGTATATGGATCCGTTTACCTACCCCGCATTCTTCTCCTCTCACCACTTGGACAATCGAACCCGGCGGAGCAGGAGCGAGCCCTTCCCGGTCATTGAACCCGAACGCACCCCCCTCAGCTACAGACGGATTCGTCACAAGGTGTACTTCAGTCCCGTATAGAGTACTTATGGTAGAAGATTTCTCGTGTTTTATTTCGGAAGGATAAGGTAATGATTCGAGTTGGCATGTACTCATGTTGTTTCAGGGGTTTTCTGTCAACTCCCTGCCGCCCTCTTTTATTGCACAAGCTAATCGGTTCTGCGCATGACGACTTTGTGGTCGGATTCTACAAAGGGACTGCCTGTTCGAACAGCGACTGTGCATGTAAGCGACGTCCACTCACTTCTTAGCAGAGCAAAAATGAATTGATGCCGGTTAGGGCTAGGATTAGTAGCAGCTGTACATGTAAGCGACGCCAACTTCCGTGTTAGGTTTCGTTCCTGACATTCAAAGTCCACGCATAAAATGCTATAAAGAGCTGTCCACACTGAGAAAGATAACTATAATGATAACCATAACGATTTGAGCATCAACACTGATGAACGATGTCTTTGTGTAAACATTGATGTTGTGCGTTCCAGCTGCGTCAGAGCCCTTTTTTTCTGCGATGTCATCTGCCATGTTGAATGAACGTGAAGCCCTGTAAATTCCGACTGATATCGATTGGCAGTCAGTTTTTCTAACGTGCATAAAATCGCTCTGAAAGTGACCGCAACGATGTCGTTTGCCATTATCATTGTCTTTATAGTTGTAGTGTGGACTTCGCCATCTACATGAGTTAGACTGATTTTTAAGTCTCCCTTACCTGGTCTGAAGACATGGTTGATCGGATTGCACATTACATGTCCTGCTTCAAAGAGTTTGCTGGTGTCGTTGGCTTGTCAACAAATGCAAGTGTAGACAGATTTTACAACAGTTGTTACAGACAATACCGTTTATCAACTGCAGGGGGACACCCCAAGCAAATCCGACGAAAACTACATAGTGCTGCTTTAAGTTTTCCCTTAAGGATGTTCAATGCCAGAAAAACAATTTCTTTCATATTGTAGGACAATGCCACATATATAATCAGTATCTGCTGGTTGCAGCACTTCAGTGAAGTGGCATCACACTTATATACTGAGTTAAATATTCAAACACAGATCGCCATGTGTTTATGGCCACAGCATTTCATCAAATTAAGATATCTAGATCTTGTACATGATTTCATACACATTTCTAATTAATTCCAGTAGGACATATTTTGGATTGTTCAAACCTCTGGGATCTTCACTAGAATTTGAAATAGGCCTAAAGTTCCACAGGTTTAAATACGGCACCTGCATTTAATGAAATCATATATGAGTCAGTGGGTTTTATGAGGTCAAATTGTGTTTAATACTCAAGGTGCGTGAGCTAGAAGCGGAAGTTGAGGCTGAACAGAAACGTGGAGCGGATGCTGTCAAAGGTGTCCGCAAATATGAGAGAAGAGTCAAGGAGCTCACCTACCAGGTACAGCATCATACAGCATCGTTAAACATTGTGCTCCAGACCAGGACCATACTTGAAACTTCTTTTGAAACATCTCTAATCTCTACAGACTGAGGAGGACAAGAAAAATGTCACCAGACTGCAGGACCTGGTGGACAAGCTGCAGCTGAAAGTCAAGTCCTACAAGAGACAGGCTGAGGAAGCTGTGAGTACAATAATCAATAAAATTATTCACTTGGCCAAATTGGGTTACTGTAAAACAGAAAACAGAAAAAAACAACATTATCGAATAACTCTAGTACTTTTCCAATAGCCCAGCTCATAACATATTCTTGATATTACCCTAGGTGCATATCACTTTTACGAAAATTTTATTCGCTGAAAGCATGGGGAAAAACACATCGCGTTACGTAACACTGTTAATATTCAGTTGAAAAGAACACCCGTTTGCTGAATACCAATGTTGGTTAGATCGCTATGGCTCAGCGCTGTCACAAGCCAGCCAAGTGCTACTCAAATAAATAAGTTCACGTTACTCAGCTAGCTAGCTAGTGTGCACACAATACATGTTCATAACCATTATGTAACATTAGTTTGCTAGGTAGCAAGCTAACATTAGCTTGCTGCTGAGTTAACTGAATTTACAAACCTTTGCTAGTTCAAATGCTGATGTTTGTGACTCAGTGACTGATTAAAATAGCAGAACGATGGTGTTAGCTCAATGCTAACATATGATGGGTGCCAACGGAAATTACATTCTCTTCTATTAAATTACGCAATTCAGTTATGCGATAAACAGAATCTTATGTGCTTGGTCGTGTCATAAGAAACTTATTAAACTCGATGAATAAATTTTGGGTTTGTTGCTCACTAAAGCTCGCGACAATGCTAAATTTACCAACTTGTTTCATAACTTTCATATGACATGTTCACTCATGTAACATCCTTTGTATATCATACATGAGTAGTCGACCAAAACCGTGCCTGTGATTAAGTCTCAGCACATTAAATTCAGGTAAAATCAGTGGAGCTGCATCATTTTTTACCTTTATTTAACCAGGAATGCCTCATTAAGATTACAAATCTTTTTCAATGGAGATCATAATGTTTTTGTAAAAAATTAATATACAGGGAGTGAACAAAATATTTGAATCACCCCTTGAAAACGGCTTTGTGTTATATTTGTATGACAGTTGATGGGTTCTGTCACTAGAAGCCTGGTTCTTTGAAGCTACTTCATTTCATTGTGCTATTCTTTCAGAAAAATGCTCCCATCTGGTTCCTAATTTTATTATAACTTAGCCGCATTTTTATTGAGCAGCATTTTGATGGCCGTGGAGCAAAACCTCTTATCTGAAAGAGCCGAATTATCTTGCAGACAGACTGAATATGAGCAGCCTTCCTTTTTCTCATCATCCAAAGTGAAATCCGCCAATCAGAAAATTCTGCAGATGGAAGGCTGCGCTTTGGTCATCGATTTTTCTATTTCTTCTCTGGACTAATTGCTCCTGTGATTGCCTCTGTTCAGTATTTTCCCATCAGTAGTACTGAATAATCTAGTATTTGAATGATCAGCCAATGAGTAACTTTTGAGCTCCAACTTTACAGCCTTGCCACAAATAGTAACTTTTGCTTAGTTTAATAGCGTAGCATTTGGGTATGTCTATTAATGCAATGTTCTTCACAGGAGGAACAAGCCAACACTCACCTGTCCAGGTTCAGGAAAGTGCAACATGAGCTGGAGGAATCTCAGGAGCGTGCTGACATCGCTGAGTCCCAGGTCAACAAGCTGAGAGCCAAAAGCCGTGATGCTGGCAAGGTACTAAGTGCAACAAGCTGCAATAATACTATTTCATATGATATTTGTTCTTCTTTTATGTTGTTTTTAGAGTGTATTACTATATGTGGTTGTCATGTTAGTAAATTGAAGAGCCTTGTGCTAAAAGTATTCTACTTAAGTCACATTTTCACGCACTGTTGGGTAAGGATGGGAAGACGGTTTTTACATTTACCTAAGTCCACTACTCTGATTTTCTCAAAGTGGACATTTTGTGACTTAAGTTCTTTTACCACCAGGGTCTTCAATTATGCTTTAAAGTATGTGGCGTGTTACGTTCAAGTAGGACTGAGCTCTTTAGCAAATATGATTAATACTCCGAATCTACTTTTTTCAGGGAAAGGAGGCAGCAGAGTAAGAGGTGAAACCCAGAGAAAACAGTGGCAAGCATTCATATAATATGGATTTCTTGTTAAATGTTCTCATGTAAGCCATTAGTCAATAAAGTTTGTTCAGCCAGCTTTTGTCTGAGGTTCTGGTAATTTTTCTTGTGACACAAAACTATTTTTATAATTAATTTTGAGCAGTAGGAAAACTGTTTTTAAATGTCCCTGATGTTATGAAGCACCTTATTTCAACACTGAGTACTCAGACTGATGATGTTCAGACATCTAGGTTTACCTGCAAGAAACGAGCGTAAGTTCAGATAGCCAAACAGTTACTTTTAAAAGGTAGAGCCACCTCCATAATGTTCTGAAACAAAGCTGGCAGTTAGCTATCCAACAAGCTCATTCAGACCATTTGGAGACCATTGGAACCCAGAAGAAATTTCTAGGTCCATTGGAATTAGACGTCAGGCTCAATGACCTGAGCAACTTTTGTCTTTGCCTTAATTGTCCCCAGTATGACAGACACAACTCTTGATTAGTCCCCAAAATGAACAAACAAATGCTTTTAAAGGAGCAGTGTGTAGAATTCAGATTGATATTTTGGCAGAAATGGAATGTAACATTCAAAACTACTTTAGTAGTGAATAATCACATGAAAACAATAATCTATGAGTTTCATTTCGCTTAGAATAAGCCCTTTAAACCTACATAGGAGCAGTTTCACCTCCTTGGAGGCCAACATGTTGCACCGCCATTTTTTCTGCAGTAGCCCAGAACGGGAAAAAAGTTAATGAATAAAGCACTGACACAAGAGAGCGCCTTTCGTTTTTTTTTAAGTTTTTGCGGCCACCGTAGGTTTTCTGAGAAAAGGAATGGTCAGTTGGTTGCAATCTATAATCTGACCAGTACATGGCTCTAAATCTTACACACTGATCCTTTAAGTCAGCCAGCACACTACTTCAAGCAATCGTCAATAAGTTAAAACGCCCTGTTGTTGCAGTCGCGCCCCATTTTTTATGCTTTATGGGATAGTTCGGTGGCTGAGCTGCTTCTGATCTCGTGGAGCCGCGGAAAGTTACTTTAGTGTGTGTGGTTACGGACACCGATACCAAGCGTAGAAGCCGTATCACAAAGCTTTCATCTGAGGAACGGTCATGTTTTTGATGTTTTGAAAAGGGCCTTCTTTGGTGATATTCAGGTGATTGATATACAACGTAATTTCCAGTATAATTTTTGGTGTTGCCGTCAACAATCACAGATGATGTGGATCAGTGCTTCTCAAACCTCCACCGGAGTACATGTTTTAGATCTCTCCCGGCTTGCATGGATGATTCTAATGATTCGCTCATAATCAAGCATCTTCATGGATAACAAGATGATCAATTGATTCACCTGAGCTGGAGCAGGCAGAGCTCTAAAACATGCAGGAGAAGTGGTTCTCCAGGAGAGGTTTGAAAAGCGCTGAAGTACATGATACGATTGCTATTGTTCTATGTTATTACATGTGTGACAGTGTGGTAAGGTGGAAGACCAAAAAAGAAACCGACTACGCCACCCTGGGGTAACTCACCCAGGGAATTTCAAACCCAAAATTCTCAGTCTCAGACTTGGTTGCACAGGTCCATATACATGAGGCAAGAGACGCAATTCCCATTCAATAAGACTTTAATAAAGAGGCCAAATATAACAAGGAAATGGACTTATGGCTGACACCACACCGGTACAGGGGACTGGAATATACTCAGGTTAACCCCTGTGAAGAGACATCACCCTAAAAGAAGCTCTAGATAGGAATGGTTAATCAATTATTTATTAAATTTAGTACAGATTTAAAAGCACTAAAACCTACCCAGTCTTACACTTGGACTCAAGAAACAAACACAAATGTTTACAGGTATGGACTTACCTTAGGGGAAGCAGACTAGCAAAGACATGTGTTCCAAGGCCCCCACACACCTACCTTATCTGCACACACAGAAGGAAAGGTTACAGTGAACAAACCACACAGCAACCAAGAAGCATCAAAGCATGCAGGAAAGAAATCCACCCGTGGTGACGAGCTCCACCCCAGCGTAGTCCACTACCTGTTAAATTATTCAACTCTAAATCATCCGACAAGAACACATACAAAGCAATGCCACCCAACCTCCAGAACAGCGGAGCTACCCCTCTCACGGGCACACCCTCTGAAGGCAGAGTGCACGCGAAGTACACTAAACAACTTAAAACAAATTTAAACAAACAAAAAACACGTTTGCAGTATTTTAACTTACACCAGTAACACTGGCGTAATTACAAAACTAACAATTCGCACACATGGATAGAGTAGCAAGTTAAAGCTTTCACTGCAACTGAAACACCAAAGGAAAAAAAAAAACATAGAAACAAGCAAAGCCAAACATTACACAAACATACAAATAAATCAAGAACAAATAAATATCATAAACTGGCCCGATTGCTAATAAAGGCTTCAGGCAAAATAAAAAAAACCGCTTAAGGCCAAACTACGCAATTCAAACAAATCAACATGCAATTAAAAATAAAAAAACAAAGCAATTCAAAACAAGACAAAACAGCAGCCCCAAATGCGTCCGATTGGTAAGTCTGGTCACCTCTGCAAAACACAAATGATGGCAATGAAATCTGCCTCCGAAGGAAGAATCCATAAATAAAAATTTACAACTATATACCACCGATTTGTCAGGACATGAGCGCAGGCTCATGCGTCTCGCAGGTCGCGAATGTGAAGGGCTGCACGTTACCGTAGGAAACAAGAGCCATCTAGCAATGGCATATCCCCCCTGCTCCCAAAGGTACATCATGCTCAACATATCTGTGAAGTTTCGTGAAGATCGGATGTATAGTTTCCCAGATATGGCCCGGACAAGGTATGATTACAGACGGACGTCCGGACAGACGTCCGGACAGACAGACACACTGATGACAATATCCCCCCTGCATTAATGCTGCCGGGGGGATAAAAAGAAGATTCGGAAATCTGAAAATATCAAAAGGCACCACTTCAGTACGTGGGTAATACACATTCAAAGTTTCAGTACGATATATTGAACGGTTTTTGAGATCTGCTCCGGAAACAGACCTATCTCTGTAGAGAGTCCAAATCCAACTTGTTTCCATGGAAATGAAAAAAAAAAAAAATTTTCAGAAATCTGAAAATATGGAAAGGCACCATTTCAGTATGTGGGTAATACACATGCAAAGTTTCAGAAAGATATAATGAACGGTTTTTGAGTTGTGCCCCAGAAACGAACCTATCACTGTACAGAGTCCAAATGCAACTGGTTTCCACGGAAACGAAAAAAATGAGATTTTCAGTAATCTGAAAATATCAAAAGGCACCACTTCAGTATGTGGGTAATACACATGCAAAGTTTCGGAAAGATATAATGAATGGTTTTTGAGTTGTGCTCCGGAAACGAAACTATCTCTGTACAGAGTCCAAATCCAACTGGTTTCCATGGAAACTAAAAAAATAAAATTTTCAGAAATCAGAAAATATCAAAAGGCACCACTTCAGTATGTGGGTAATACACATGCAAAGTTTCAGTAAGATATATTGAACGGTTTTTGAGTTCTGCTCTGGAAAGGAACTAGGCCTGATGCGCACTAAGTCCAAATTCGTTTCCATGGAAATGGCAAAAATAGTAATCCTGAAGTTTCCAAAGTAGCAAAATGTACATCTAGACTATGCATAGAATACATGTACCAATTTGGTGCTGATATCTTGCATTGTTTCAGAGTTCTGCTCAGGAAACAAAATATTTACAGACGGACGAACAGACGGACGGAGAGACGGACAAGGCGATGTCTCTATCCCCCCGCATTTTATGCCCGGGGGAGATAAAAAAGGATCACTTTAGCATAGGTAAACCACAATAAAGAAACTAAAGTATCCCAAACTCAAACATACCTGCGATGGGCAATCTGACCTGAATACTATCCATAGGCAGGAGATGGTAAGAGAAAAGCACGAGGGACTCAACTATAAAACAAGAATTAGACTAATCACTCTCACATACGACAAAAACATTCCACAATTGCACACGGACTGACCGTCGAAAAATCAGAATTCGAAGATGCAGGGTACAAACAGCGACCAAGAGTTAACCATTTGCGGAAAGCAGGGAAGAGAACAAAAGCAAGGTAATCACGCCAGACCAAAATCCTTCACCGGATGTAGGAAGGACAGGTCTTTTTGTGCCCGCACCCAGCCACTGCCATTGGTTAAAAGTAAAGGGTCAATCATTAGAAACAGCTGGAACGTCAGTAGTGAAGAAAGGGTGCACTCCAACTCACTACACATGCATGCAATAGACCTGAGCACTAGTAAGCTGCACACCAGATGTCTAGTAGTCTCGGAAGTGCAAGAAATTTTGGCGAAAAAGATAAATATTGCTTTTTTTGTGTATTGACGATTGCTCAAATTGCAGCATGCACAAACAGATACAATGATAGTCTTACATCTAGACTCTGACCCTGACATACCCTGCAGCTGGCTGATCTTGGGGAGAAGAGAGCAAGGTGTTGCAAGATATCCTCCCTTTGGGAAAATATCCAGAACCCTCGGTATATTCTGGGGCAGAATGCTATCTTGCAGCAGGCGAGAGTGAAGCAGCACAATGCAGCAGCAGCAGAGGCAAAGCAGGAGAGCAGATAAACAGCCTGCCTAACTGAGGCGCAGAAACCCATGGGAGTGCATGACAATGAAGTATTGTCTTGTAGTGACTGCATGAAACAGCTCAGCGAGCAACATGCCATTGATTATCCTTGGGCTATCATTAGAAACAGTGTACTATTTGAGGGTCAGGATGATACATGGGTGATGTGTATGTAATGCAAGAAAGTTTGGTAGTAAAAGTTGCTGCTGATCATTATTGAACCACAATTTAAAAACATTTCCATGCTCAACCAATCACATGCACATATCTCAAATAAAACTTCTTTTTGAAATCAAGCCTCAGACCTGTCCAGCACAGCTGACTGACTGAACTGCTGTTTGCATGCCACACTTCCTAGTGCTCACAGATTTGACATGGTACAATTATACTGGAATTCCCACTGTATCAATTTTATAAATATAGTGAGCACAATTTCTTTGCTGCATTGGCATACCCTGGGAACTCCCAGATGAGTCCAGAGATTATTTAATGTGTCTTATTAGTAGCAAATTGTCAGTTGACACTCAGGGAAGAGGACGTTGAACAGGAAGTTTGTGAATGGAGCAGGAGTTTTAATGACACAAACAGTGGAACTATACATAAACCAAGAGAATAGTAATAACAAAAGGAATTTACAGATCTATCAAACTATACTGGAATACATGAACATAGGACAGAATCACAAAAACAGAAAAGCATATAAATACATACAAAAGCCAAAGGAACAAAGCAATGATGAACAAAGTTACAACTGAACAGAATCCAAAATTGCAAAACGGCAAACGCCAAAAATACAAAAAACCTGCAAAATGCAAAGAAATAAGCTTAACAAAGATTGGAATGCAATTAACGTGCGTATCAACAAGACCAGGAAATGTCGGAACTAGGAATACACAGGAATCAAAATACGCGAGTATGAACAACACTAGGAAACACGGAGCTAGAAAATTGGAGTGAGATCATGATCATGCCCGGTGACCAGCTGAAAAGAACATGGTGCTTAAATAGGCAAGGAGACAGATGAATGAAATCAATACTCTGGCAAACTAGAACGAGGAAGTGGAGACTTGATTGCAGATGGGGGCATGGTCACCGAGCTTCCAGGCATGGATGGGACATGAGGGGCCAGGGGCCGCCCCTGAGCGTTGCTGTGCTCAGTGCTGTAGTCGGCCCCGACCTCACAGAGCGGGAAGGTTGGGATGCCGCAGGTGGAACTCCTGGAGCAAGGTCAGGTCCAGGATGTTGTCCCCAGCCACCCATGACCGGTCCTCCGATCTGTATCTTTCCCAGTCGACTAGGTACTCAAGACGACCCCCACGACACAGAAAATGGAAAATGGCCTGGAAATGACTCAGTCACGTGACCAAAGTCCACTTCGCTCTTATATTATAGATGTTCCCGCCAGACCTATGTCAACGTTAATATATACCTTGATGCTGTAAAAAATCGGCAATATATTTTTTTCCCTAATTTCCGAACTCTAAACTGGTGAATTTGGTGATTTAAATGCGTTTACAGCGCTGCCTGTCAGAGCAATGACGTTTGACCTGTGACGTCACACAGTGAGAACGTTCACAAACTTAACATTAATAGTACATGCAGCAACTCGAATCTGCTCCAATATTTTCCTATTTTGAACGGTTTTCCCGAACTTTGGAGGCACCATGCCTCATACCTGTGTTGTTGGAGGGTGTATCAACACGACTGCTGATGGGTTCAAGTTACACAAGTGGCCAAAAGATGCAAAATTACGATGGTCGTAATGTTCTGGTCGATCTGCGCTTACTGAGAGCGGGCAGCTTTTGACAGGCAAAAATGAAAGGCAAAGTCGGGTTCGTTGTTAAGCTAGATTTATGGTTCTGCGTCGAACCGACACCATCGTGATGCAGAGCCTCTGCGGCGACGTGAACTCCCACCGCAGAGCCTCTTCGTCGCCTGCCGTGCACCTCGAAAATTTTCTAACTACATGTCAAAGCGAAGCAGACCGCAAGGGCACTGATTGGTCCACTCTACTACATCTCTTCCAGCGCTTCGCTTTTTCGCTTTTCACTTAGCGGTTTGGCGGTGAATTGCTTCGCGGCACAGCACGACGCAAACAACCTCAAAGCAGAATTTTGAAAGGTCCACGACGGCGTCGAGGCGATGGCGTGCCCTTTGCATGGATTCGACGCAGAACCATAAATCCAGCTTAAGGCACTCTCGCGGGGTCCACGGGAACGGTGGGAAGCCCTCCAAAGGAGGAACATTCGCCTGGGCTTCGATTAAAGCCAGCTCAGAATTTAACATTAACACTCGAACTACCAAGGCAGTCATTTTGACTGCTTTCAAAATTTGCAACATCATAACTTTGGTTAAATAAAACCTATGTACCAATAGGACCCTGACTTTTCCTAAATGTGTGTATATTTTATTCTATATAAAAAGAAGCAGTCGCACACTCATGGCCACGGTGCAATAAGTTTAATATATAACCGATGTTTCCACCACAGTCTTCCTCAGGGTATATTTTATTCTAACATTGTTTTATCATTAAAATTTCAAAACACAAAAGAGATCTGAGTATTACTACCTTGAATGACCATAGCAGTCAAATTGACTGCATGCTTTTTACAAGGGGTGTCATATTTCGCTATTTGTTACATTTTCCTGCTCTTTCTCCTGCTCTATTGTTTGTTTGTTTTTTATAATGCTCTGTGAAGCTGCTGAGTGACTGTTCTCCTGCAGCATGCTCTGTGAGGCTAAAATCTAGCTATAGCTTCACTCAAAACCCAAGAGAGGCAAAAATGACAACTAGAAGGAGAATGAAAGTTATGGAGGCTTTAGCCTTGCTTCAGAGCCTTGACGAGGAAGAATCCGATGGAGGAGCAGGTTCAGAGAGTGATGTCTCTTGCTGTTTGGAAGAAGGTTCATCACAAGTGGCCGCAAGGCTAAACCGGAGATTGTTACATACTACAACAGAACCAAGGTTGGAGTAGATGTGGTTGATCAAATGGCGAGGAAATACTCAGTGAAAGCACCTACACGAAGATAGCCATTGGCGGTGTTTTATAATATTCTTGACCTGGCTGCCATAAATGCTTCCATCCTGTTCAAGAAATGCACCAATGAGATGATGTCACGGAGGAACTTTATAATGCGACTCGCAAATAAAATTTCGCTTTGGACACATGGCAGCAAAAGCCAGACAAATGATGGTGCGAGAGCACCAGTTGGAGCAGCAGAAGATGGAGAGGAGAAGGCAGTGCCAAGTGCGAAGTAAGTGTGAGAAAAACAAAGCAAAGGATACTTGTGTCAAATGTCACAAGGTAGTGTGTGGGAGCTGCACGTGGAAGGTACAGGTTACCTGTGTTGACTGTGAATGATTTTGAGCCATAAGCAAAACAACTTTGCATCGTAACAGCAGAGTGTCAGAGTGCCATGGCAACACTGTTCAAAAAAAAGTTGACACTTCATTGTAAAGGTCTTATGATGACACCAACTTATTTTGATGGCAGGATAAATTTGTTTTTATTTCACAAAGACAATGGATTCAGTTCAAGTTTGTATGTGTAATTTCAGAGAGGTCATGTTGGTGTCAATTAAATAAATTAAAATATCATTCATTAAAATTTTCATTTTGTGTCCTGATGTGTTTTATACCTTTTCCATCAATTTATCCTTAGATCTTTTTATTGATTATCCAAATATATTATATTCAAATAATGGCTGAGTGGTCGAAATGACTGCTATGGTCATTCTAGTAGTTGTAGAATTCTGGTAGACCGAGTGTTAAATGGAGAAAGTAATGTTGTCTGGAAGCGCAGACAGCCCAAAATATTTTGAGAATAGAAAGGCAGTATAACCAATGCCCCCGAAACCAATATAGCCTACACCCAGAAACGGGGCTCTGTTAAATCCGTGAATGAATTTTTCTAACAACTACACATAATTTATTAACAACGTGTGAAGATTTCACTTTTAAATCATTGTTACTGTTATCCTCCAGTGCGACAAAAAGTTGTGTTTTTATGCATGCTATGTGAAAACTAATGGGACATTGCCTAAGGAATGGTCTCGGCATGGTTCTCAGTGGTTATGAAACACCGTATTTGTGGTGCTTATGTGTGACCGAGAGTGAAGCTCTGCTTATCGCCTGTCTGCTTAACTCAATTCTGTAAAATGAGCTATCATGACGATATGAATGTTTTAATGTCTTTTGTGTGATGAATAGCTTTGTTATGTTGCTAATCATAGTTTTAGCACAGAGTGCACAGTGAGCAAAGACTGCTTTTAATTGGGTTGACTGTATTCAGTTAATAACCTACTGAAATTGAACGTGACATCGTACAGCGATGTGCACCGTTAATTTATGTCTGAACAGTAGTTAATGACACCACCCTGCATCATTTTTGCTGAATAAAATCCAGTTCTTGTTTCTTACTAACTTTAGGGTGCCAATTCCAAAAATAGTGTCAGTTTTGCTCTAGCACGTCACATTTTCTCACAATATATGATGAGCATTTCATAGTAGGCTATTGTCACTTTCGACAACCACTTGTACGATTAAGGAGTGCTTAACCACTGGAAAAACTGCCACAATGAATGATTTATATTTTCCTTTGAGCCAGGTGAGAATTATTTGTTAAATTCTTGGCTGATTTTCACATGTAGAATGATTCTAAGGACATTATTTTGTAGTAATATGGCCTGTTATGGCCCCAATTTGTTATGGCGTCACGGACAGCAAGGGATGACAGACAAAATCCTTTAAGTTCAACAGATTTAATTAAACAAACACATAGAACTAATCTACACCCTACACTACTGACCAAGATTGAAAAGAAAATAAAAAATGAGATATTTACAATTCCCTGTAATGCTATGTTGTGATGTCCTGGGACAGGAAAATGCTCCAACACAGGCAAAAATCCACAAAAAGCTTAACAGGTCTTGAAAAGAGTGACAGGTCTGGTCAAATGTATCCTTCTTGCAATTTCTCTTACTACTCTACTCTCTCAATTTTTCTCCTTATATACTCTTGTCCAGCCCCCTCCCATTCTGGGACTTTCCCCTCTGGGCATGCCCTGGACATGCCCAACCTAGCTTCAGACTGGGCTTCACAAAAAAAAGTCAATACTGCCATCTAGTGGCTATTTACCACATTACAGGCCACTGACAGAGGAAAATGCAGACATGATACAGATGTTTTCTGTTACATCTGTTGGTGGTTCACTACACCTAAATAGCATTTGTTGCTGTTTTGATCAGTGCATAGAAGTCGATTTATATGATATAATAAGGAATATCTTCATTTTTATTTTGTGAAAAAACTGTGATAGAAACTCGCCACAGGTGACTGTTTTATATAGTTTATAGCCCTATAAAAATGTGATAACATTCCCCTTTAATAAAGAAACATGGAACACTGGACGGACCTTCCAGTTAGCAGGCAGTTGCAGCCTAAGCGTAACCGGAGTGACCTGCTGTACAATCATAAAGAGGCCAACATATTTGGGACTTAGCTTTTTGGAAGGCAGCCGCAGACGGTTGTCCCTGGTAGATAGCCAGACCTTCTGTCCCACCTGAAGGTGTGGTGGTGTGGACTGGTGGATGTCGGCAAAGTGCTGATGTCTGTGCACTGCCCTCTGAATTTGGCAGCTAGCCTCGTCTCAGACCCTAGCGCTCTGCCGGAACCAGTGGTCCGCCACTGGCACACCTGTCTCTTCTCTGGTCCAGGGGCACAGCAGTGGCTGGTGGCTGAGTACGCACTGACAGGGTGAGGCCTGTAGTGGGTTGCACCGGGGAATTTTGTGTGTACTTGGTGAAAGGGAGAAATTGGCTCTAGTCCTGTTGGTTCTGTGAGCAGAAGGCCCGCAGCACGAGATCTCCTATACCTTTCTCTCTGTCTGCCCATTTGCTTGTGGATGGTAACCAGATGTGAGGCTCGCGGACGGGGGTGGACTGGCCATCTGGCATACCGGGCATTGTCCCGGTGGGCCGTTGACCCAACGTGGGCCGGTCCTCTATGTTTTTTTTTTTTTTTCCCCCGTCTAAATTTCCTCCAATTGGGCCGGCCAATTGGCTACAGAGGGCTAGCAGTGTGTTGCCAGCATCGACACATTATTGGTCTATTGTTTGTCATTGTCAATCAATCATGGGCTGACAGGCTCAGAGAACCCTGACAGTGCTGTCAATCACTACACGAACCAGGGTGGGGCGGGACCTAATGGGCGGGACGGGCTGCTGCTGAGCCGGATGAGTTGTGAGCCATGAGCGTCAACTGTTCGCTAGAAACAGCCAGATACAACTAGAAAATGCCGGATAAGAGGAAGAAATGCCTGGGTGGCGCTGAAAAACAGCGCTTAAAAAAGATGAAGTCTCTAGAGGTGGAGACTGCTAAATGTGCGAAATTGACGGACCTTTTTGGTGCCGGGGTCACCACCCCAGCAGCAGCAGCAGGTGCTGCTGTGCCGGGAGACGAGTGAGGAGGACTCGACCATGATGAGCGAGTGGAGGCAGACATGGTAAGTGACATTAGCCTGGGGCTGGCTAGGCTACATTGAATGTGATGTGACCTAACTAACTGCATACTAGTGAATGCAGCTGCCACTAATGCTAACGTAGCTCCTCAGGGATTGAAGCCGTTGTTTTTCTAACTTTGACAATCTAACATGTGACAACATATTAGCCCAGAGTTTAAGGGCTGTGACTGTGGTAGTTGTAGTTGATTTTGTTTAAATATGCCGAATTGTGATATTATGGCCGGGTTATTATTGTTCAGATGATTTAGGTAAGCTAGTTAACAGCCGCTAACGCCAGCAGTCTCTTGTTGCCATAGCAACAGTAAACATTCACGTGGACTAATGATCTGTAAATAGAGATGCAGAATCAAGCTGTATTGTAAATACAGATGAGATACTTTGAATTTTAGCACAAAATACAAGTAAACCTATAGCAAATAATTAGTTTAATTTGCAATATTTACCATTGAATTTACTGTAATCTTACAATTCATTTATTGTTTACTGAGGTAATAACTATTTAATAGGTATAATTTGTATGTAAATGTGTCACTTTTACTGTAGTTACTGTAGTACTTGTAGTTACTGTAGTTTTGCCATAAATGATGGTGTCAAGACTTTTTTTATGATACACACACTGTCATTGATATGAATACTTGCCTTTGAGGAATGACCTCCATTCGGAGCATATGACATGCTTTTGCAGGTTATCAACAAGGTTTTGCGGTTTGTACTAATTGTTTTGAGAAATGCACCAACTGTTGTGCAAATGTGATATGAAATGCTCCAAAGCCACTCAGAAAAACTGTTTAAAAAAATATTGGGTTATATGGGACCCTGAACACTATACAAGGCTTAATTATAGCTTTTATTGATATTTTCAAATGATTTTTTTCACTACTTTGTGAAAACTCAATGCACTGTTAATGTTGTGGAGCAAAGAAAAAAACATGAATGCGGTGTACTTATTTTTTGTGAGAATTTCTCATACATTATTCTGTAGTTTTGAGTTATTTCCCCATCCAATGATAAATACTTTCCCTATGTCCAGCCCAGACAGGTTCAGGGCAAGTCCAGCTGGTCAATTCAGGGAGAGAGCCAGACCAACACAGTCAGCCCAAAGACTGCACCACCTAAGAGGGAAAAGGTTGTAGAGAGTGAGGAGTATGTCAGCCCAAAGACAAGATCACCTGAGTGGGAAACAGCTGAAGAGAGTGAGGAGTGTGTCAGCCCAAAGACAGGATCACCTGAGTGGGAAACAGCTGAAGAGAGTGAGGAGTGTGTCAGCCCAAAGACAGGATCACCTGAGAGGGAAACAGCTGAAGAGAGTGAGGAGTGTGTCAGCCCAAAGACAGGATCACCTGAGTGGGAAACAGCTGAAGAGAGTGAGGAGTGTGTCAGCCCAAAGACAGGATCACCTGAGAGGGAAACAGCTGAAGAGAGTGAGGAGTGTGTCAGCCCAAAGACAGGATCACCTGAGAGGGAAACAGCTGAAGAGAGTGAGGAGTGTGTCAGCCCAAAGACAGGATCACTTGAGAGGGAAACAGCTGTTGAGAGCCATGAGCGTGCCAGTCAAATAACTGATTTTTTTTGCACAACCTGATCAGAAAAATCTCCAGTCATTTTTAAATTACCATCCTCAGCAAAAAAGCAGCAATCCAGTGGTGCAGAAAGTGTTCTGTGGCAGAGTCGGCGCCAGTAGAAAGTGGCTGACGTACTGTCAAGAGCATCACATGCTGTATTGTTTCATCTGCATGGCATTCGGTAAGAGAACTGATAGCAGTCAGTTCATCAGTGGAATGTCAGATTGAAGGCATCTACACCTGCGCACAGAGGAGCACGAGAGAAGCAGTGCACACAGAAACTGTGCTGAAGCTTAGGCTACCTCTTGAAATCCACCAGTGCTGATATTAGCAGTGTGTTTGGTGGCAGTCAGATGTCGGCGCACAGAGAGCAGGTCAGAAAGAGATGGCAGGTTTTGGAACGCATAATAGATGTCATCATGGTTCTTGGAAAGAGGGGGCTTGCATACAGGAGGTCAGAAAATGAGGCAGCATATACCCTGGAAGACAACACAGTTGATCATGGTAATTTCTCGGAACTCATACTTCTACTGGGGAAGTATGATTTCTGTTTAAAAGATCACCTGGACAGCTGCATTGAGAACAGCAAAAAGTTGCATTTTTCTGGTGGCACAAGAGGCAGAGGCTCCCTTGTAACTTTACTTTCCAATGCAGTTCACCATCTGATTCAAGAAAACATCTCCAGTGATATCAAGAAAGCAGGAATGTTTTCAGTTCAACTGGACACAACGCAGGACATCACCTCTCAGGATCCATGCTCTACAATTGTGAGGTATGTTACTGATGTTGTTCATGAGAGGCTTGTTGCAGTGCTGAAGTGCAGTTCATCCACTGGTCAGGCCTTTGTCGACATGCTGCCAGAAGTTCTGGACAAAATGGGCCTCATGGGCAAGACCATGTGCATTGGAAATGCGACTGATGGGGCATCAAACATGAAAGGCCAATACAAAGGATTCTCCTCACTGTTGTCTGCACAATCTCCAAACCAGGTACATGTATGGTGCTACGCACATGTACTAAATCTGGTGCTTGCAAACACAACCCAGATTGTTATTGAGAGTGGGTCCCTGTTTGCGCTCCTCAATGGCATTGCGGTATTCATCAAAGAGTGATATCAAAGGATGAATGTGTGGGAAGAGTCAGGCCGAAACAGAAGACGTAGACGCCTTGCTCCTATTAGCGAGACACGCTGGTGGGCCAAGCATGAGGCCCTGAAGAAGGTGTTTGGCTCCTTTGGAAAGCCGGAAGATGGGCTGTGCGTTGATGTGCTGTTGACATTATCAGCTATACAGAAACAGGTAACAGTGAAACCATGTGTCCGTGTCATGGCCAGAGGATATGCAAAGTCATTGCTCAAGTATGAGACGATCTTGACGGCTCAAATCTTCCTCCGCATATTTGAACATTCCTCTCCACTGTCTAAATACCTTCAGACGGCAGGATTGGACATCCTCTCTGCTCACAGAATGGTGGCATCGACACAGGATACGCTGAAAAGCTTGGGAAGAGACTTTGAATCTGTAAAAAAAGCAGCAGACACATTTGCCAAAGTTTGGACAAACACAGAAATCGAAGAGATAGACGACACAGACATTGAAGTGGAGGCCACACTGCCACAAAAGAGGAGGAGGATGAAAAAAGTCTTGCCTGGAGAGATGGCTCAGGATGAGACCCTGGATGATACAGAAAAATCTTATGAGGTGAATGTGCATAACCGGATCATGGACACAGCAATTGAAGCCATTCATAGGCGCTTTTTAACACGCGGCAATCTCTATGCTGACTTGTCATGTCTGGATCCCGGAAACTTCCCTCACCTCTGCACCAGTGCTCTTCCCCAGTCTGCCTTTCAAGACTTAAGCAAGTGCTTGCAAGGATTTGATAGCAGGGCAACCAAGGAAAATATGCAGGCCTAGTTGAAAAGCTTTGCACTCCAGTGGAACAGGCTGAGGGCATCCCCATTGGCAGAGTACAAGGCAAGAACAGTAGAAGATGGATCAGGTGGTGAGGAGAACAACACAGAAGAGGTTGAGATAACTCCCATAAGCTGTTGCTCCTGCAAAGAATGCCCTCTGTGCTGCTACCAGATACTTCGCCGTTTCAACATGCTAACAGATGCATACCCCGTCCTAGGCCTTGCTTATAAATACCTGCTTACACTATCCCTCACGCAGGTGGTTTGTGAGTGCACATTTTCAATCCTGAAGTTTATTAAAAACAGACTCAGAAGCACCCTCTCATCTGACAAATTGAAGGCATTTATGTTGATAGCCACAGAGAAAGACATTCTCATGGACTCTGACTCGGTGATAGACAAACTTGCAGAGAAGAGTGAGCTGCTTAAAAAGCTGCTCCACTGATAAGGCAAGAAATATTTAATATTATTGTTATTATCACACATTGTCATTGTTAATCATTTATAATCATTATGGATGTAGTAATTAATTATTTGTTATTTTAATGATAATTTTCAGAAGTTTTACTGTGCTTATGTGTTGATCCTTAATGGTGTGATCATGTACATTAATTATCAATTATTGTCCATTACAGGTTGTTCCGATATATATACTATTCAAAAAAAGTAGGGGATATTGGATTTACAAGTACCATGAAATGCAGATCATGAGGTCAGGAAGGAAACAAATGACATAAAAACATTAAGGAAACATTTGTCAATTTATTCGAAACCCTGTGTACAGTCAGTAAAGGACAGATTCTCCAGAATAAGGGTTGACACAAACACAGGGTCACACAGCAAATTTACCACCATTGTGAAACAGAGTCAGTAGCGGGTAAAACCCCCTCGGTTGGCTAGACAAGCTCGAATTCGGCGTGGCATACTCCTAACGAGACGTCCCAGGTCATTTTGGGGAACGTTATTCCATTCCTGTTGCAATGCTGCAGCAAGTTCTTGGACATTGGCAGGAGGTTGTTGACGTTGGCGTAGCCGCTGTCCAAGCATGTCCCAGACATGCTCAATGGGGGAAAGGTCCGGACTGAGTGCTGGCCATGGTAATGTGGTGATATTCTGCTGCTGGAGGTAATCTGTAACGATCCTGGCCCTATGACATCTGGCATTGTCATCTTGGAAAATGAAACGGCGGCCATAACGACGTGCAAACAGCACAACATGGGGTGCCAAGATGTTGTCCCGGTAGTACTGCCCTGTGACACGCCCAGCAACAACATGCAAGTCTGTTCTGCCGGCAGCAGTGATGCCTCCCCACACCATTACAGATCCACCCCCATACGGATCATGTCTAATGACGTTAACGTCATGGAAACGTTCGTTATGTCGGCGCCAAACCCTCCTGCGTCTGTCAAGGAAGTCCACAGTGAACCTCGACTCATCTGAGAACATTACGTTGTTCCATCGGCGATTATCCCAGCGTTGATGATGACGACACCATTGGAGTCTGGCCCTAATGTGACGATCCCTCAAACAGGGAATGACAAGAGGACATCGGGAGTGTAAGTGAAATCTGTGCAGACGATTCCTGATGGTCTGGCCACTCACTACCAAGCCAGTATCCCTTTGAAGTTGAGACCTTATCTGATTTGCTGTTACCATACGATTTCTCAAGACAATAGTGCGGATGAATCTGTCCTGAGCCTGAGTTGTTGCCCTTGGTCGACCGGATCGTGGTCTATCGTGAACAGACCCTGTAGCACGATGTCTGGACCATAATCTGCTGATGACAGACTGGGAAACATTCATTGCCCTTGCCACAACGACCTGTCTTGTGCCAACCTGTAGCATGCCAAGGGCACGTAACCTCTCCTCCTGTGTTAGACGGCGCATGGTCTCTGTTTAATTAACGACTTCAACCACTGATAATCTGATGCTTTCTCTTCAAAAATCTTCCTTTACAGTGGCTCTAACCTTCCAATTCAGAGTCATGCAAATTTGTGGCACAACCCCTTGATCATCAATAGCATCCCGTGCAGATCGTGAGAGTGTCATTGATGTGTTTGGGTGATGAATTTCTTTGGAAATGCTTCCTCAGTAAGGAACTATACAACATGGTTTCGTATCCCTTTGTATATGTGAAAATTTTGATCTAAAAATAAAATATCCCCTACTTTTTTTGAATAGTATATTTGAGGAGTCGTTCTCCCTCTGTTCTTTATATGGACTTGTTCTCTCATTTGGGACCACTGTGAGAATTTGGTAAGTTTATCATGTATTTTTTTTTTATGTTGTATAAATTCATACTTCATAATTATAATAATTAATAATTAAAAAAAAGTTTTAAAAGAAATGCATGTCCAAAAAGGACAGAGGAAAACATTTCTTTATTTTTTCAGACTTAATAATGTATCCACGTCTCTCAGGTTGGCCACTTGACATATGAGAGCCTGAGGAGTTGTTCCCCCTCCGTCCATTTTCGAGGACTTGCTCTCTCTCTGCCTCCACTCTCTACCTTCACTGCACCAAAGTTTGGCTGTTGAGTCTTCTCTAGTATGGTGAGTTGATCTTGTTTATGTTTTATGAACTCATACAGGTAGTTTGTGATGATTAGAGACTTACAAATGTGTCTACGTCTCTCTCAGGTTGACCCCTTGACGTACAGTACAGTATGAGAGCCTAAGGAGTTGTTCCCCCTCCGTCCATTTTCGAGGATTTGCTCTGTTACTGCCTCCACTTCACCACTTTTTGGCTACTGAGACGTCTCTGATTTGTTGAGTATGCCATGTATCTTGTAATGTTATATGAATTCATACTTGATTTGTGATGTTGAGAGACTTAATAATGTTTCCATGTCTCTTTTAGGTTGACCACCCTATAAATGACAGCCTAAGGAGTTGTTTTCCCTCTCTCCCCTTTGGACGACATGCTTTGTCTCTTCCATCATTCACTGGGCCACTTTTGGGTTCCTAAGCTTATTTCATGTGGTGAGAGGAATGCAATATGTGTATGTTTAAAGGTTTATGGGTAACACTTTATAATAACGATCATTTATAAGACATTTATAAGATATTAGTAGATATTAGTGGATGGTTAACTAATCATGAACAAAATACTAATATACATTTGTAAATGATTATTAAATCATTTATAGCTTAAGTTACAAGACATCTTATAAGCTATTAGTAGATATTGAACTAATCATGAATAAACCATTGATATACATTTGTAAATGATTATTAAACAATATATTACTAAAGTTCTACAACATTTATATATGTTTTATACATTATTAAAAACACTGCATCAACATTGTTTGTACGTGATTTATTCATGATCAACTAATGTTATTTAATGTGTAAGAAAACATTTATGAATGATTTAAGAAAATATTCTTAGATTAAGTACATGTACTGAGTTTTTCATGGTTATATGGCATTTCATAATAAGGATGGATCCAAAAGTTGTCTACAACATTAATTACATTTGATGAAAAAGTCTACAAATCTTTAGCAAACATTATTAGATATTTGTTAAGGATGAATAGGGTTCACTTTAGATTAAGGGACATTATTACATCTGCAAATGATTTATAGATGTTTTATGAAGGTCTAACATATCATTTGTTAAACATGAAAAGAAGAGTTAGTAATTGCTTCGTATCTGTATTCATAAAAGCCAGATTGTTCATAAGAGGTGAGTAAAAGGTCCACAAATCATTTATAAACATTAACAGACATTTGTAAATAATGAATAGTTTTAACTTTAGATTAAGGGACATAATAACATCTGCAAATAATTTATAGATTTTTTATGAATGTCTAACAAATCATTTGTAAAACAATAAATAAATGGTGATACAGTGGGTTTTTTTTACACATCTACACTATTTCACTAATAATTTACTAATAAGGTTGATCATATTGAAAAAATGATCTACAGATCACTTATGAATGTTAAAGTGGCACATTTACAAATGATGTACGAATAAGTTGTAAATGTATAGAAATGGTTTGATTATAAACAGTTTGGTATAGATGATTTTTCCAGAAATGTTTTGGGCTGCAATAAAGACTTAACACATGATTTATACTGACTTAACAAATCATTTATTAAGCATTATAAAACTCAATACATGTAGTTAATCAAAGAAAAGCAAGACTGCAACTATTATGACAAAGAACAATTCACAAAATTGTATACTGAGCTTTCAAGGATTGACCACAGGATTTTTTCAACATTTCACTTAAATGCGCGCAGCCTTCCCAAACATTATGATCAGTTGATGCATTATTTGTCTTGTCTAAAACACTAATTCTCTGTCACTGGTTTATCAGAAGCCTGGTTATCAGAAGAGGTAGTAAAATACTATGACATACCTGAATACAATGCTGTACACCTTTGCAGAAATAAGAAAATGGGTGGCGGAGTATCTATTTTTATTCGGAAGGAAATTCACTTTATTGAGAGACAAGATCTTGCACTCAAATCAGACTGTTCTGAAATTGAATCACTCTTCTTAGAAATTATCTCAAGTAATATATTTAATAGAAAGAAAGTGATCATTGGGTGTATATATCGCCCACCTGATGAAAGTATTGTTGATTTCAATAATGCCCTCCAGGCGCGCGGGAAGATGTTTGAATTAGGGGGGGCTGCCAACCGAAAGTAGAAGAGTGACGTCATTTAAAAAAAAAAATATTTTTTTAATAGCACTGCATGAGGGCGTTATGACAATGTTGGTCTTCGCAACGGCGGTCATAGCAACTAAGCGTGCAAACGAGTACTGGAATAAAAGAATACTCGCCATATAAATCATAACCGATTACAAAAAACGATAATTTATAATCGTTTTGTTGTTCTGGGGCCTGGATTTTTTCTACGTTTTATCCCAATAAGTTCCTTTGTTTTGTACGCATATGTCATTTGAAAAGCTATCATGCTTTTGTTGCCTTATTTGTTTCAACCTCTTCAACCCCAACTCCTGGTAATGCTGCCGGGATTTGCCTGTCTCACACATAGGCGCGCGGGAAGATGTTTGAATTAGGGGGGCTGCCAACTGAAAGTAGAAGAGTGACGTCATTTAAAAAATATATATATTTATTTTATTATTATTTTTTTTAAATAGCGCTGCATGAGGGCGTTATGACAATGTTGGTCTTTGCAACGGCGGTCATAGCAACTAAGGGTGCAAACGAGTACAGGAATAAAAGAATACTCGTCATATAAATCATGACCGATTACAAAAAATAATTTATAATCGTTTTGTTGTCCTGGGGCCTGAATTTTTTCTACGTTTTATCCCAATAAGTTCCTTTGTTTTGTACGCATGTGTCATTTAAAAAGCTACCATGCTTTTGTTGCTTTATTTGTTTCATCCTCTTCAACCCCAACTCCTGGTAATACTGCCGGGATTTGCCTGTCTCACACATGATGGCTCACAACCCCCTCCAGTTTGATATCGCATGATTCACAATCAAACAATTTATTATTTGAATTAACAAGACCAATACATAATCGTATAATGATTAAGAAATTATTAATGAGGAAATTACCAAGAAACCACCGACAGGCTACATTGAAAACGCGCACGTAATTGTAGGGATGACAAGTAGCCTTCCCCACCTTCTCACAAATAAAACCCTCCAAAATATAAAGGTGAGCCCCCTTTTAAAATTGTTCTGGGAAATAAACTTTTTTAAGCTTTTTAGGTTGGAAACATCTTCTTGTCGCACTCTATAAAACATTGGCGCAGAAGGACTTCACTTTGTAAGCCTAGCTATTATGCGCCGTTTTATAAGCTACAGGAGGTCGTCAGCCCCAAAAATAAACAAATAATCCTCGAACAAAATCCTCCATTTGAATAAAGTGATTCATCGCATTAGTAATTTTTAATTCAATCAACTATCCTTAATGAATGTAGCTTGTCAGTTTCGCCAACATCCAGGCAGCAGACTAATCCCATAAAAGGCGAAAATAATCGTGCCCATTGGGATCATAATCAGCATTCTTAAAATTATTCCAAACTGGCATTTTTTTTTTTTTTTTTACATATTTTTACAGCGGGTAAGTTAAAGCCATTCTCGAGTTTTCCGTAAAAAGTGCATTCTGTCACAAGCTGCTGCGATACGTGTCGCGATGATGGTGCCCTCTGAGCGGTATTCCTTCGTGGCCCAGGAATTTAGTCGATCTGAATAAATGTTACAACACTGTCCTTGCAGAATGTTGATTCCAAGCTGCAAACTCCCGAAACATAGCACTGACTGGAGTTACTTAAAGCATCGCTAACACATGTAATGAATCAGAGTGCAGGTCTGACAACTCATGCTGACCAAGTTCTTTCTTTTGCCTTTTCCCAGTTGCTAGATCTCCCTTTAGCAAACGAATTGTCACTGAGGTTGTGGAGATAAAACAAAGAATGAGGTCGATTTCTTTAACACAATGCAATCATCGCCATTTTCAAACAAACCTCATTGAAACGATCTGTCAAATCACACCTTGCCGAATTTGCTTCCAGGAAATACGATGTTCTCTTGAAAGGATCCCGAGTGCACGGCAACGTTGAAGTGAGTTAGCCGCTGCTGATGCTCTCTACCGGAGCGACAAGCTAGCTAGTCCTGGGTGATAGCTATTGCGATGATAGTGGTGTTGCTTCCATCATTTGTACTGTTCTTTCATCACTCTCCACGAGTAATGGAAGAGTTTGTATCATATACTTCAGTTTTCTCTGAAATATTTGTTTGGAGGAAAAAAATCAGATAACCCTCTCTGCTTGCTGTTCGCCGTTTTTGCTTCCCAATGCGTTTGTGTTAGCGCCTTCCGCTTCTTTGAGAAAGCGTTTCCTCAATACATAATGAATCATTTAAAACTATTTCAACCCAGATTTTTTAAACACAGGTTTTTGACATAGACTGTACAAAACAGTTTTAAGCCAATTGATGTGTTTATATTTCTGTTTTAATTTTTACCGTTAAAATTACTGTGACATCCAAAATGAGCCTGCAGCCGACATCAGGAGGGGCTGCAAAGGGGGGGGCTGCAGCCCCGGCAGCCCCCCATTTCCCGCGCCAGTGATGCCCTTGCAACAACTTCAGACATCATAAGTAAGGAGGACAAAATCTGCTTTCTTTTAGGTGATTACAGTATAGATTTATTCAAAAAAGACAGCAATTCACAGATAGCTGATTTTATAAACATATTATATTCAAATTCTATGTATCCTTTATACTCAAAGCTTCAAGACTGAAAGACAGTTTTGCAACCCTAATTGATAACATTTTTACTAATTCCCTGAGAGAAGTATCCAAAAGCGGTTTGCTCTTAACTGATATATGCGACCATTTACCGATTTTCCAATTAACATTGTCTCCTATGAAGTGCACGGAAGCAGCGGTAAAAATGCAGACAATTTACCAAAATAAAATACTGAACGCTTTAAGAAGCTGATTAATGATATTTCATGGGATGATGTGAATAACCAAACAGATCCAGATTTAGCTTATCAAGCTTTCCTATCCTCATTTAAATCTGTTTTTAACACTTGTTTCCCACTGGTAAAACCACGCAAGAGAATATTTGACTGTAATTATAAACCATGGTCTACTGCTGGCCTTAAAAAATCCTCAGTAAAAAAAAATAAACTATACAAATTATATTTATCAAAGCCAACACCTATAAACTTGACAAATTACAAAAAGTACAAGAATAAATTCACTCACCTACTCCGCATATCCAAAAAGAAGTATTACACAGGAAAATTCAAAGAATCATCCTCTAATATCAAGGCAACATGGAAGACCATCAATCGGCTTCTAAACAAGGGAAAATCAGAAACCTCCCTCCCTTCTCAATTCAAGGGTGATACAGGATGTTTGAATGATCCTTTTGAAATAGGCTGTGAATTTAATAAATGTTTCATTCAGGTTGGCACCTCTCTAGCAGAAAAAATAAGAGCTACTCCTGGGAATCCTTTGGGCTTTATTAAGAATGATTACCCTGTTTTATCGCAGTTTGACCCTCCCAATGTTTCAGAAATAGAAGAAATAATTGGTAAACTGAATAATTCAGCAGCAGGGCATGATGAGATCCCCACGTCGTGAGGCTGGTGTGTACCTCAATAGCCCAACCATTAACACACATATTTACCAAGTCAATTGAAACTGGAGTAATCCCAAATGAATTAAAAGTTGCCAAAGTGACCCCAATTTTTAAGTCTGGTGACCCATGCTGTTTTACAAATTACCGACCAATATCCGTGCTTCCTTGTTTTTCAAAAATCTTAGAGAAACTCATATATACAAGGATTTTGAATCATTTAAATAATCACAATATGCTATATGAACATCAATATGGATTCCCCAAGAATCACTCCATGGACATTGCATTATTAAACCTTGTAGACAAAATCTATTCTGCATTCAATAATAATGAATATGCCTTGGGCATTTTTTTTTTTGGATCTGTCAAAAGCCTTTGACACAGTAAACCATGAAACATTACTGGCCAAGTTGTACAAATACGGTTTTCATGAACATGCATTCAGGTGGATATTTAACTACATAAACAACAGAGAACAATATGTTTGTATTAATGGACGGGCTTCACTCAGATCCAAAATGTCATGCGGTGTCCCCCAGGGGTCAATACTTGGACCACTGCTGTTTTTAATTTATATCAATGACATTGCTGCTGCAGCTTCCACTGTGCTTCCGTTACTTTTTGCTGCTGATACCAATTTATTTTTATCCCATAAGAACTTTAACTCCCTTATTGCAGAAGCCAACAAAGACATGGAAAAAATTGCTAAATGGTTTCAGTTGAACAAGCTGTCTTTAAATATAAAAAAATCAAACTTTATGATATTTACTGAAAAAAATAAGAAATACAATCCCCAAGGTGCTAAAATCTTAAGTAATGGTAATGAACTCCTACAGGTCTCATCGGCTAAATTTCTCGGTATCATAATTGATGAGAAACTAAATTGGAAAGAACACATCCACATGGTCTGTAACAAAATAATGAAATCAGTTGGTATCATCAGAAAAATATCTACTATGGTTAATCAACAGTGTCTTTTAACTCTCTACTACAGTTTAATCTACCCATATCTTCTTTATGGTAATACTGTATGGACGAGTACACACAACTCCAGTCTCCACTGCCTGCACATTGCGCAAAAAAGATTTGTCAGAATGGCTACTTTTTCCAACAGATCTGAGCCCTCAGCTCCTTTATTTAATAAATTGAAAACACTTACTATATTTGACATCAACGCCTTTCAAATATGCTTGTTTATTTATAGATGTATAAATATCCCAGATTTGCTCCCCACACCATGCAAGGCATACTTTCAATTTCATTATAATATTCATACACATAACACAAGACATTCAAATGACCTTCACCTTCCATACCATCTTACCACGAATTCTCAGTTCTCAATTCGATACAGAGGAGCTATTCTATGGAACAATCATATCACTACTGCCAGGGAATCCTCATTACTTAATATGTTTAAATGTAAGCTCAGAACCTCTCTGCTGATTCAAACTCTCACATAACTCACTTACACACACACACACACACATATACATACACACACACAAACACTTCTACATAATTTCATTCATTCATATCACTATTGTGGGTTTACTAATATATGGTATATGTAAGAATTTTTTTCTTTCTTTCTCTTTTTACATTTATTTTAATCCATTAAATTTATCATTGTTGCCCTGCACCTATTATGTATATTTATGTAATACATAGTAAACTGTATAAATCAAATGTAAATTTGTCTCACTACAAGTCTATGAAAAGTATATTTTTATATTGCCAGTACTAATGCATCACAGTATTCTATGTACTATTTCATCTGTTTTGGTGTAATTTTACCAGGAATCTTTTTTTTTTTTTTTAATATTATTTTTATTTGTTTTGGCTATTTCTACATGAATTATGTTCTTCTTGGGAATGAGACCTCGTATAAGCCCATTTAGGGTTTCCTGTCTCTATCTGCACAACTACTTGTTTCTATCCCCTTTATTCAATCGTTGATTCTTGTGTGTAAACCAATAAATAAATAAATAAATAAATAAATAAATATTTTCTTTAATCGTTCAATAATGTTTTCCCTCACATTAAATAACATTATTTGAAGATGAATAAATCATGTTCAAACAATGTTGATGCAACATTTTTAATAACGTCTAAATCATATATCTATGTTCTACAACTTTAGTTATAAATGGTTTAATAATCATTTACAAATGTATATAAATGGTTTATTCATGATTAGGTCAATATCTACTAATATCTACTAATATCTTATAAATGATCGTTATTATGAAGTGTTACCGGTTTAGGTTATGAAACATACCATCTGTGTGACAAAATGACAATTGGTGATAAAATAAATGTCTCTTTATATTCTCTGCTACCATCATCTCTTGTCAAACAGGTTTTCCTGACCTGCTAGAAGTTCTTCTATGGTGCTTGAGTCATCCTTCATATCTGAGACCTTCGTCTTGAATTTGTGAGTTTATTATGCAACTTTTTTTTGGCTCAGATTGAAACAAAAGGTTTGATTATGATTATTTCCTGGTTGAAGATTTTCATATTGGTGATTTTAATTTCAAACATCTGCATATCTTTTCAGTTCAATTAAAAGTTATGCAGGTAGGCCTCAGGGCTCTTTTGAGACTTTTAAGTCATCCTTCATGACAGATAAATTTGTTCACTGGGTGTCACTACGTCACAAAAGGCTACTTGGCTACATATACTTATCAGTACACAGATACTGAGTACAAGTTCTGTTTGCTGTTTCTTGCAGGTCACGAATTTGGTGAGGAGTGGAGCTGGCTGGCTGCGGACGAGGAAGTAGGACAATACATACTTGTGTGCACATACACGTATATGAGAATGCATATCTATTCAGACCTGTAATTCATGTCTTAGACTTTTTCACACAGCTATAGATTTTTTTTTTTAATTCTCTATTTATGGTTTCATAATGACTGAGTCACCGTTAATACAAATGAGTTCCAGCTCTAATGCTGCTACTGTCTGTAATATGTTTCTATTTAGATTATTTGTCAGGATATTGTGTTATTATTGTCCCTGTTTGTCCTTATCTCCCTGTCTCTGTCTCTTTGTCTCTCTCTCTCTCCCCCCCCTCCACCCAACTGGTAGAGGTAGCACCCACCCCGAGTCCGGTTTTAACTGGGTTCTTCCCATTAGTCTCGTCCCACCCCTAGTCATGACATAGCTTCTGTTGTGATTTGACACAATAATGAATAAAGATTGATTGATCTGTGATTGATTGATTGCTATAGCTGTCAATTTTAGTCCTTGAGTCCATAGCTACGTGCTTTATTTGTTAACTGCTATCAAGGAATATGACTCTCCTTTGTAGTATGCATGAGAGAAGGCGCCGCAAAATTTGTCAACTTCTATGTGGTGTCCGCTGAAAATGTAGTGGGCTGGTCTGGACAAAAAATGCCAGGCGAATTTTTGTCCCAGTCCACCCCTGTTCATGGATGCACCCAGGCGGGAGAAAAATGCTTTCCAAAATCTGGAGGTGAACTGAGGTCCTTGATCTGAAACAATATCTCCTGGAAGTCCAAAATAGCTCTAAGACTCTTCATCTCCAGACCTTTTGTCCCCGGACTTTTCATCCCTGAATTTTCATCAGCAAGGAATTTTCATCCCCGGACTCTTCGTCCCCGTAAACTTTTCATCCCCGGACTCTTCATCCCTGGATAGCTCATCCCCAATAATGCTTTTCCCCCTTCCTGCATTATAACACTATCCCTAACCTTAACCCTTCTATCATGGTGATCTGTCCATCTTCCATTCATCATCCGACTGTCAACAATACTGGCAAGTTTTTTATCATTAGAGGACGAAAAATCTGGGGACGAAAAGTCCAGAGACAGAAAGTTCTCGAGGACAAAAAGTCCAGGGACAAAGAGTCCGGGGACCAAAAGCCCGGGGATGAAAAATTTGGGGACTAAAACTCCGGGGAAGAAAAATCCGGGGAAGAAGAGTCCTGTTACCGTCCAAAATATGTAAATACTCTTTCAAATAAGATATTTGCAGTTTCTTGTGTGCTAGGGAGCTTGGGCAAAGGGAACAATTTACATGCCTTGCAGAAACGCTCAACAACAATGAGAATACAGGTATTACCACGAGATTCTGGAAGTTTCGTGATGAAGTCAACCCCCAGTTGTGACTATGGCCTCCGTGGAATGGGCAGTGGGAGGAGCTTCCCTGCCAGCAGATGGTGCAGGCACTTGGACATGGTGCAGATGGAGCTGCCAAAGACGAACCGCCTTACATCTCAGCTGATACTGGACCACCAGTACTTCTGCCTCACAAGCGAGAGGGTTTGATTGGCCCCTGGGTGGCCAGTGCCCATCTCCATAATGCGATGGCGGAGGTCCTAGGGAACATAAGTGACATGAGTTGGAATCCCCAGCGAAGTAGGATTGGTGTGAGTTCTCTCTCTTATTTCTTCATCGGGGGTCCACTGGATGGCTCCTATAATCTTCTCCACTGGCACTATATTAGCAGCAGTCTCTTTGAAGTCTTCAGGAGTGTGGAGTCAGGACAGCGCATCTGCTTTCACATTTCAGGACTCTGGACGATAAGAAATACTAAAATCAAATTAGGTAAAAAAGAGAGCCCACCTGGCTTGCCAAAGGTATAGCCACTTGGCTTCTCTCAAGTAGGCAAGGTTGTTGTGATCAGTGAGGATCTTGAATGTCTACTTGGCGCTGTCTAGCCAGTGATGCCACTCTTCTAAAGCCAACTTAATGGCTAGTATCTCACGATTACGGATGTCATAGTTCTGCTCTGCTGGAGACAACTTTCTGGAAAAATAGGCACAGGGTTGGTAGCGTGGTGGCGTCCCCTGCTGCTAGGAAATCACCGCGCCTACCCCCATAGTCCATGCATCCACCTCAACCATGAAAGGCTCCTTTGGTTCTAGATGTTAAAGGATGGGTGTTGTAGTGAATGCAATCTTGAGGTCTTGAAATGCCCTCTGGGCTTCTCAATTCCAACCCAAGGTCTTGGGTTTTCCCTGAAGGTGAGAGGTGAGAGGTGCCATGATCATACTGTAATTTTGAATGAACCGTCGGTAGAAGTTTTTGTTTTTCTGTCCTGCTGTTGCTTTATTTTGGGATCAAACCCAGAAGTGGACACTAAAATATAATAAAAAATATATTATTAATCTGCAAAGAAATCATGCACAGTGCTTGATATAATATATTTCAAAAATTATCTTAAAGTGCCCCTTCCAGACATATCCCGACATTTTGTGTTAATCCCCAATGCACTGCCATCGTATTCATACCATTATCTGTGGGAAAAGTGCCTTGGATTGCTTATTTGATGACCTTCTAACCATCACTGAAAGGCAGTCTGAGAAGACGGGCGAGTTCCATCATGAATTTTCGGCGTTTAAATGAGCTTCGCGCTGATTTGATAGTTCAGCTACATTCGTGAATATTCAATATGTATACAGCCCCAAAGCCCAACTGGCCCAGAGCTTAGCTAGCTATAACCATAGACGGTGAAAGATAACAGATTTTACAGGTAGTATAGTAAGACTATCTGCGATGCAATGGCTACACAAAGTTCACAAATATTGCCTTATGTATATAAATATGACCCCGAATCTGAAGAGGAGGCCGATTCAATGCTGGAAATGCCATCAACACGTATAACAATGGACGTTTCATTGTGGTAATTTTACTAGCCTACTTACTTACTAGCCTATCTAACAAATTAGACGAAATGTCTCGCAGCCTCCTTGATTGCTGAGCTGCCAACTCCAATGCATTCGGCTCAAGTCTCACGCTTCTTAGTGGCATTCGTGTTCCTATGCTGTAGTCAGCAATTATTCAATTAATGCGCATTTAAGAGATTCTCTTGCAAAATTACAGTCGTTGTGCATGAAAGTTTATCATTTTCATGTACATCACGGTTCATTTCCCCACTAGTGACATGGAAATCGATTATGACTCTGGAATTCTCACGCTTTTCTTTACTCAGGAATTGGAAGCAATGGAATGGCATGAAGACATTTCAAATTGTCTTATTCCGTTCAAACAATCGAAACGATCATGAAACGCATTCATTGCTTTCGATCCTCAAGTAAAAAAAAAGCGCAAGAGGTCTAGAGTCATAATCGCTTTCCGTGTTACTAGTGGTGAAATCCACCGCTACGATAGTGAAACTGAAACTGCCATGCACAAGGACTTCAAATACGCATAAGAATCTCATTAATATACGCGCTGATTGAACAATTGCTGACTTTGACAAATATGTCTCGAAAATACGTGAGACCTACGCCGTATGCGTGAGAATGCGAAGAAATTTGGCAGCCCTGCGATTAGGCTATTGATTTTTTTTAACCATTCTAAAAGTGGCCTAGCTCTCGGAATAGCCTACCCGGATGGGCTTTCGAATTAGTAGCCTATGCATCGAGCCCCAATGCATCATTCCACCTTGCCAAAATGAAAACGCAACGAGACAGATGTCTCGTCATTTGCAATTGCCAATAGGTCACCCATATCCCTGCCTGTGATAACCCAGCTAAAGTCATTTTCTGGTGATGAACAATTTTTTATTTATTTTTTTTTACACGAGGTCATTCTAGATCATGTAAGGAATATTCTGTGAAAAAAATCTAACTGATATCTCTGAAATGACCTCCACTCAGTCAATATTAAAGTTTTGGCAGGCATTATATGTCCTCAAACTAGGCTGGTTAGCTTCACAAGACGTTAATCTACAAATGCAAACGCTTCATTTCTGAAATTTCTGTGATGATACGACGCAATCTGTGGAGAAATCCGCACCCGGTTTAAATCGCAACTTTTGCCATGCCTTCGACTGACCTGCTTTATGATGGTGCGCATTATCGTCTACATTTATTTTCAATGGTAGAAAAGAAGTTCCTAAACCGAATGACACCCAAACTATCATGCGTTCATCCGCCAAAGGTAAACTAAAAGCCGATTGAAAACATTATAGACCAGGCTTGTGGAAAGCAACTTCCGCGTAAACGAAGTGTAAAAAAATTCATTAATTTTAATATGTATGATGTTAGAAATTAATTTTTTAACTTATTTCGAAACCCCAACATGTAACCTATCATTTACAGCCATAAACTCACATCTCATATTTTTGTCACTTTTCATCACAGGGACTACTTGACGGTCTTAATCTCAAAAATTAGATCAGGCGAGTTTTGCCATGTTTTCACGGGCGGGCTCACAAATATTAAATGCTTTTTTTTCAGTGTCACAGTATCACCCCGATCTCCAAAATAAGCAATATTTTGTTTGAAAGAAAACAATACATTTAAATAGCTGTTATTAATTTTTTTCAAAGCTGCAGGGAGCCAGTGTAGAAGGGCTGAGGAGCCGCATGCGGCTCCGCAGCTGCAGGTTGCCGACCCCTGCCGTAGACTGTGGATGACAGTTGGCACGTTGCTCGAATCTGTTTGTGAGCGGTTACACTCCAGAGTGGGCGAGAACCGGCGAGAATATGAATATTAAATTTGCGGTGTTTCGTAACACTGCAACACGTTTTTTACTGGCGTAAATTCTCCGCCTATTTCCTTTTATTCACAAAAACCAATACTTCAAGTGGTGTTGGAGTTCAAGAACCACGGCATGTCACAAACTGATTATGGACCTACCATATTCAAATACTAACAGATAAGTCAATTTTCTTGTGGAAGGGGCACTTTAAAATCCACTGGATGATGGAAAGACAAACATAAAAAAGTAGCCTACAAACTTTGGTATTCCTGAAGGGATGGGAACGACTAAGTCTTGGGGAAAGATGGGACCAAAATGAATGGATAAACAAATATTATTTAAAAAATAAATAAATAAAATGAAAGGTTTATATAAGACAAATATTTAAAGGGGAATGTAACCGCCAAACCCATGTAGACGTTAATGTATACCTTGATGCTGTAAAAAATCGCCAATATATATTTTTCCCCCAATTTCCAAACTCTAAATTGCTAAATTTGGTGATTTAAATGCCTTCACAGCGCAGCCTGTCAGAGCGATGACGTTTGACCCGTGACGTCACAGAGTGAGGTTGTTCACAAACTTAACATTAGTAGTACATGCAACAACTGGAATCTGCTCCAGTATTTTCCAATTTTCACCGGTTTTCCCGAACTTTGGAGGCACCATGCCTCGTACCTGTGTTGTTGGAGGGTGTAACAACACGAACGCAGATACTTTTTCTCGGGCATTTTCTTTTTCATATCAGGAAATGAAAGACGAGAGTGAACTGCCTCTCTCGTTTTGTCTCTTTTTAGTCCCAGCTAGCCACACAGCCAGTGTGCAATGTGAATACGGCTATGTACAGTGATCGCGATGGACCGGGTGTGACATGCATGCTACATGTACTCGATGTGATACTAATGTTCGTTGATGCTACACCGGGCAAATTTATAATCTGCCTCCCTTATGGTTCTCTCCCCCAATAAGTACGGATAGCTCATTTATAACGGCAACCTCATTCCCATATAAAATTTAGTCAGAATAAATGGGAATATTTGAATATCGTAAACATTCATCAAAAGTAGTGTTTCTACGCAAACAACTTCAGCACCCCAGGCAAAGCCTGAAAGCTCAGACGGGGCTGTCCTCAAATTTTCCTCAAGACAAGTGAATCATGATTAATGCAGAGATTAAATATCAGTGGCCCTGTGAACTGCCCACCAGCACGTTTCTCAATCTCGCAATGTCACAATCAGATGTAACATAACATAAAGTCAGCAGCGAATGCAAGAAGTGACAGAACGCAGCTTTAAAACAACCAGCAACAGCAAAATACATGACACATAAAATGTGACAGCGTGCCAACACAGTGAGAACAATATTCATGTCTGTGCACAAGCCATATAAACATAAAGCACAAGTGTTCAGGATCATTTTACGTCAACCACACAATAAATTTTACCTACATCAGAGGTGCACTCTCCGGGATTTTCACTGCGCAAAGTCGTTTATTAGGATAGATTTTACCATGAGCAGCAGCATCGAAAGTGATAATGATTCCGCACTTCTCACGCGTTTCTCTTCTCAGGGGCTGGAAGCTCCGATGACTTTATAAGAAAACTGTTAATAAAAGTGGAATAACTGAAATGCTCTCTTACTGATTATGCCATGGGGGCGACACTGCTTTGTATGCGATCACAGATGAAGTAATTCTTTACATTATATAGCCATCCACAAGTCAGCTAGTTGCCGTTAGCTAAGGAGATCTTGGTAATTAATGGTTAGTCATATTAAAGCGACATGATCTTGGTTCTGCCCTAACTTTCGATACAGTAGACCATTTTATTTTATTAAAAAAGTTGTCCTCCATTGGTCTTGATTGTGATGCCTGCTTGTGGTTCCAGGACTATCTCTTTAATAGAACACAAGCTATTATACTTGGGGATGCGAAGTCTCAATTTTTAAAAGTGACGAAAGGCGTACCCCAAGGATCCATTCTTGGACTGATTTTATTCACAAATTACATTAATAATATTGCTCGTAATATTGCAAATTGCAAGGTTCATTTTTATGCAGATGACACTGTGTTGTACTCCTCTGCACCAACGTGTGCCCAGGCCCTTATCTTCCTGCAATCGGCTTTTAATCTTATTCAACACGCTCTGGCAGATCTGAAACTTGTTTTAAATATGGATAAAACTAAGTTCATGTTTTCTTCTGCTCGGAATGCAATTATGCCAAATGATTCAATTTTCTTGGTGTCTGGTGCTAAAATTGAGCAAGTTCAGTCTTACAAGTATTTGGATATCTGGCTGGATCATGATTTTTCCTTTAAGACTCATGTGTCTAACTTGTCCAAGAAAATCAGAACAAAAATTGGGTTTCTTTACAGAAACAGGTCTTGTTTTTCTTTAGACAATCAGAAGAGGATTGTCCAGGCAACAATCTTACCTTTATTTGATTATGGGGATATCCTTTACATGCATGCCTCTGATAGTACTTTAAGACCTCTGGACGCTATTTATCACAGTGCTCTGTGTTTTATCACTGGAGATTGTTTCCGCACTCATCACTGTGTGTTATATAGTTCTGTTGGGCGGTTTTCCCTTTATTTTAGAAGGAAGCTCCATTGTATTTTATTTATTTATAAAGCATTGCTTGGCAAGCTTCCTTCATATCTAACTAGGCTTTTGTCCTTCAAAATCCGAAGCCAGCATGTTAGATCGCAAGGGTGGATTTTGTTAGAGTCACCCAGGACTAGAACAAATTTGGGCTCTTCTGCTTTTAGGTCATTTGCACCTTATGTCTGGAATAGATGCCAAGACTCTCTGAAGCTTGACTGTCTCATTCCCTATGATTCCTTCAAAAATCGACTGTGGGAGATGTTACTTGAGGAGGCCAGATGTACTTGCCTTTAGTTTTAACCTTGTACTTGTTCTCTATCCTTTGCACTTGAATGTTTTATTCAAAAATGTCTAATACTTTTAATACTCAGTTTAAAAAGGCTGGGCATTTATTTGATGAACAGGGTCTTAGTCATGATCCAAGGCATAATATTAAGCTTCTAGGGCAACCAGGCACTTTGTCAACTCTTAATTTTTCTCCCTTTTTTGGCCTCTGAGGTTTTGCATGCACTATCAACTTTAGATCCTAAAAGGCCACCGGCCTGATGGCATTGATCCATACTTTTTAAAAATTGCAGCACCAATTGTGGCTCAGCCAGTTACAGATATTTTTAATCTTTCCATTTCCACTCAAACTTTACCTGTAGTTTGGGAACAAGCCTTTGTCTCTCCTCTTTTGAAGGGTGGTGATCCTTCTGATTTAAACAATTATAGACCAATTTCAAATCTTTCTGTCTTAGCTAAGATCTTGGAGTCTTTAATTTCTGACCAGATTAAATTATTTTTAGATTTGCATAATATCTTAAATCCCATACAATCTGGCTTTAGATTCAAGCACAGTACGGTTACGGCTAGCTTGAAAGTCCTAGATGATGTTTAAGCAGCTGTTGATAATAAATTATTTTGTGTTGCATTATTCGTGGATTTAACCAAGGCATTTGATACAGTAGATCACCACATATTAATTAACATTCTTTCAAAGGTCGGTTTTGGCCATAGTACGATTGGCTGGTTTCAGAGTTATTTATCCAACCGCTCTCAATGTGTTAAGCTTATTGGTACTGTTTCCGACCCTGTGATGATAGATAAGGGTGTTCCGCAAGGCTCCATTTTGGGACCATTGCTCTTTTTACTATACATAAATAATATTTGTGACCATTTTAAATATTCATTGCATCATATGTATGCCGACGACACCATTTTGTACTCTAGTGCTCCCTCTCTCGAGGCTGCTGTTTCACATCTTCAGTCTGATTTTATCTCTCTGCAGCATGCGCTCATTGATTCTAAACTTCTGTTGAATGGTGGCAAAACTAAAGCTATGCTGTTTGCACCACATAGGTCTGTAGTTTCTCCCCCTTCTCTTATTACCCTAGACGGAACTCCAATTGAGTTTGTAGATAAATACAAATATCTAGGATTATGGCTGGACAAGAATTTAACTTTCAATTACCATATTGACATGTTGACAAAGAAACTTAAGTTTACACTGGGTTTCTTATATAGGTTAAAATCTTGCTTTTCCTCTTTCTCTCGCAAACGGCTAGTTAATAATATATTTTTGTCTCAACTTGATCATGGCGATACTGTTTACAGATTTGCGTGTCCCACTTTCCTGGCTAAACTCGATCTGCTCTATCATTCTACACTGAGATACATTTCTAAGTCGCCCTATAGGACGCATCACTGTACACTGTACACTTTAGTCGGCTGGCCTTCACTAGCTATGCGCAGGCTGCACCACTGGTATGTTTTAATATACAAGGCTATTTTAGGTAAACTACCCGAGTACATTTGCTCTAAATTTGTTTTAATTCAGAACTCTTACAACCTCAGATCCAATGCCTGGTTGCGATTCAAGGTGCCTCCTGTGCGATCTGACGCTGGTAAGAGGAGTCTGTTTTACTTTGGCCCTTGGTCATGGAATGACCTTCAATCTCATTTTAAAATTGCTGCTCCCATCTCCATACCAAGTTTCAGACAAAAGATTTCTGAAGCCTTTCCCATTAGCTGCTCTTGTCGTACTGTTTAGATTTATTTTTCCACTGTTTGTATATTGAGCCTTTTTTAGAACTTATATATATATATATATTTTTTTTTTGATATTTAGTTTTGTCCTGTCAGATGGTAGTCTCTATTCTGTCCCTTGTTCTTGTGTTATACTGTACTGTTTTGTCAATATTGTCTTGAACTGTGTTGTGTTTATGTAATACTTGTCCTGTGACTTGCTGCATACCGCCAGATCACCATTGAAAAAGAGAATTTGGTCTCAACTGGTTTTATCTGGTTAAATAAAGGATTTGATTGATTGTTCTCTGTCCTTTGCACTTGAATGTTTTATTTATTTTTTTATTTTTTTTTATTTATTTTAAAGTTTGTTTTCCTTTATTCTGCAGTTGTTGTATGTAATTGTGTGAATCTTACTATGCTCTGACTGTTACCCACTTTGTATTTGTTTTATTGTATTCAGGGCTCCCCTGAAAAAGAGACCTCGGTCTCAGTGGGACTTCCCTGTAATAAAGGAAAATAAAGGAAAATAATAACTTAATTGTTTATCTGTACTATGCATTAACGTATCTGATATGATGGGTTCGAGTTACACCAGTGGCCAAAAGATGCAAAATTACGGTGATCGTAATGTTCTGGCCGATCTGCACTTGCTGAGAACGGGCCGCTTTTGAGGGGCGAAAAGCCAGCTCAGAATTTAATATTAATGGAGAAATTAATGTTGCCTGGAAGCACAGACAGCACAAAATATTTCCAGAATGGAAAAACAGTGTAACCAATGCCCGCGAAACCAATATAGCCTACACCCAGAAACGGAGCTCTGTTAAATCCGTGAATGAATTTTTCTAACAACTACACATAATTTATTAACAACACGTGAAGATTTCACTTTTAAATCGTTGGTACCGTTATCCTTCAGTGCGACAAAAAGTTTTTTTTATGCATGCTATGTGAACACTAATGGGACATTACCTAAGGAGCGGTCTTGGCATGGTTCTCAGTGGTTATAAAACACCGTATTCGTGGTGCTTGTGTGACCGAGAGTGGAGCTGTGCTTATCGCCCGTCTGCTTAACTCAATTCTGTAAAATGAGCGATCGTGACGATATGAATATTTTAATGTCCTTTGTGTAATGAATAGCTTTGTTATGTTGCCAATCGTAGTTTTAGCACAGAGTGCACACTGAGCAAAGACGGCTTATAATTAGCTAGACTGTAATAGCCTACTGAAATTGAAGGTGACATCCAACAGCGATGTGCGCCATTAATTTATGTCTGAACAGTAGTTAATGACATACCAAATCAGAATTGGGTTTTTTTTTTCTTTTTTCATTTAACGTTAACTTATTTCGAATATATCAATGCCAAATAGCGAAGCAGTGCATCGCTGAGGCGTAAATTCTCATCCAACTTCGAGCGGATAGTGACAAACCGTCCGTCCGCATCAGACCATGGTCAGACAGACGTCCTACTTCTGTTTTATTGAAACACCTGACAGACATAGTCTCTCGAAGGTCCGACTTTTCACTCGACAGATGGTCTGACTCGGTCGGACAAGTAAAGTTTATTGAAACAGCCCCCTGCTTTCAGACAGTGAGCTAAGTAACAAGACGGGTGACCAGTTGCATCTCAGAAAAACGACCGAGTCTAGCTTTCAGAAATTTGGCGAAGTCCCGTGGCGGGTGACCAGTTTTATCTCCATTCATCAGTTTCAATATCTGTGCAATCTCCAGAGTCGCTAATGTCGTTGAAATCTGAATCAGAATCGGAGCTGCCGCTATGCCTTTCTGTATTGTCCGCAATGTATTTTTGTCTTGCTATTTCACTGTGTGACGTCAGAGTAATGGGCGGGCTGATTTACAGAGGGTGAAAATCAGGCACTTTGAAACCGTATTTCGGGATATTGCGTCAACGCAAAAATTTTGAAAAACATTCTCAAAAATAAAGTAGGCCACAGGTGACTGTTTTATATAGTTTATAGCCCTATAAAAAAATGTGATCATATTCCCCTTTAAAAAGAAATAGATAGAAAAAGAAAATGGCCTTTTGCTCTCCTTTCAGCCTTTTGCATTGTGGTAGGCTAAATAGGTATCGGTTGCTGGAGATGAACAACACGTGAGTCTGTGCGGTGCCTGTATTTGCTGCCCGTCCTTTGGTGTTTGCTTTATGCTCAGTAAGCCAATCTTGACCCACTTTTGGTCATCACTATGGTGATGACTGTTCTCTTATCACTATCACAGTCATATCACTATAATAGGGATTTAAACTCCATAATTCTTTAATTCATGTTTTTTTTTCTATTGCATATGTTTTGGCTAACCATCCACCTCCACATATTCTGAATTAGGACAATAATATTGGTGTATGACCATCGGTAGAAGTTAGCAAACCCCAGGAATCTCTGAAGTTTCTTCACGGAGATAGGTGTTGGCTATTCATTAACTGGTTTCTCCTTCCCTTCCTCCATACTCACACCCGTCTGGTCAATATGGTAATCCAATAACTGGACCTCATTGATGCCAAAGGTGCACTTTTCAGCCTGGAGGAAGAGGTGATGGTCTCAGAGCTAAGCACACTTAGTCATGGTGCTCCTTCTCGGAGCCAGAATAAATCAGGATATCATCAATTTGCACTATTACAGAGCAATTTTAATACTCTCGGAAAACTTCATTCATATACCCTTGAAACACTAAGGGGGCGTTAGCGAGCCCATATGGCATAACCAGGTACTCATAATCGCCACTCTGGGTCACAAGCACAGTCTTCCACTTATCCCCTCTTCGGATGAGGTTATATGCACTTCGTAGATCAAGTTTGGTAAAGATCCGGGTCCCTTGCAGTTGTTCTAAGGCGGCTGGGATGAGGGGAAGGGGATAGTGGAACTTCATTGTAGCTTTGTTTAAAGCCCAGTTGTCAATGCAGGGATGCAACCTACCATCCTTTTTTGCCCACAAAGAAGAAGCTTGAGGCAGCGGGGGATGTTGAAGGGTGAATGTATCCCTTTTTTAATGCTTTTTCAATGTACTCCTCCATGGCCTTTAGTTCAGGTAGAGAGAGTGGGTACACTTTGTCTTTGGGCACTGGCTCACTGGGCTGCAGGTCAATAGCACAGTGCCATGGTTGGTGAGGAGGCAGTTGTGAGGCTCTTTTTGGGCAGAACACATCACTTTACTGGAGCTACTGAGGGGAGATGGCAATACTAATTCTCTCCTGGGGACTCTGGATGAACTTAGTGAGAAAGGGCACTCTTTCAGGGTTCTTTGGACATTGAGGTAGGCCCGTTATACAGGACTGGAAGCCATTGAGTCCCCACCGCAGCACTGTTTTCATTAGTGTCGGTTACAGTCGCTCTCATAGATACAATCAAAGCGGCCACCACAACTGCTTCTGTTCAAGTGAACCAACTCATGAATTCTTCCGGTATTTTTGAAAATACTGAAGCATAATAGTGCCGGCGCCACTTCCACCGTGTACGTAAATAGTCCATCACACGCATAAATGAGTGTGGCGTGTTCAATTCCACTTTTTAATTTCCCTTTCTGCTGCAATCTCTCAAATCCTAGATCCAAAAACAGCATAGTATTCAGTTTCTGTTGCAATGCCTCAAAGCTGAAATTCCGAGACCCATATTTATAATGCAAATACACAGACCAGTAAATACCACTGAAGTTGACGTCTGGCCAGCCAGCCAGCCAATCATCGGCCAACCATTCGTTGAAGTTTTTCCCCACCAGTCAACCAATCGCTGAACAGCCAACCAGCCAATCGTCAGCCAACCAATCTTTGAAGTGCTTCCCATCCGGCCAACCAATCGTTGAACTTCTTCCCCGCCGGCCAGCCAGTCGTTGAACATGATCACTCAGGCAACCAGTCAGCCAGTCACTCACTCACTCACTCCAGCGACATTCGCGTTTCTAGGGGCCTGGCCGCTGCTCGGCCCAGCCCAAAAAGTAATTTGGCCTCATAGAAAACACTAGAAAATGACAATGGTTTTGCCATTCAATCCTTCTGAGCAAAGGATAAAAATGTTTAGATTTTTGGTGGGAGCGGGGGTGGAAGAGGGATGGGGGGTGCTTTAGCCATCAGAAATTAGACTGAACTCACCCCGCGACTTTAATATTCCTGATTGTGTAAGACCACTTACCGCAACTCGTAGTACAGTACATCGACCTAGATAAGCCATGAATAACTCGGTTCAGTGTTCATAGTGTGACTGTTATTACTACCAAGCTCATAATATTTATCAGCGAGCAACCTCATTTTCATGTTTTTTACCCTTTCTCTTCGGAAACGGCCACCGCATTTTCAAATTAGCCTATAGAAAGTTGTTATCAAAACTCAATTTTAATGACATAATTAGCGCACTGTTATAAATGGACTGAATTTTACAGTAAAATTGATGCATTGTCTCCATGTTATTTTAACTGTAGGTAGAGTCCTGCACACATTTAACAGTGGTTTACAGTCAACGGAACCTGAGTTATAATCTGATTGTAAAATTACAGTTCAAATTACTGGCAAAAAGGTGCAAGTTTATAACAGTGCAGGCTATATTTCATCCTTCTCCCAGAGTAGATTAGCCTTCTGCCTAAAATTGGGCTATATCTCTGTTCTGCTGAATGGAAGCGACATGATCTACTGAGATAAACACCGACTGAAAAGTTTATTAGAATTAATTAATATAGCCTACTTACGAGAATGACTTTTAATAAAACCAGATGAATATAAAATAATAACTCAAATTGTGTTAGCTTATGAACAAAAATCATAACGTTCTGAACAGATTATTTATTTATTAATTCAGTATTTATTCAAGGTTTATTTATTTATTTATTTATTGCTGGCTTATGAACATTGAAAAAAAAGTAGTCAGCAAGTTATGATCAGGCCAGTTACGTTAATAAACTATAATCTCACTTTTTTTTTTCAGCCAAGATTACCTTAGTAGCTACACTGTTTTAAACCTGCACCTTTTTTGCCTGTTATTCTAACTGTGATTTTACAACAGTTTACAACAGAGGTTCCGTGTATGTTAACTGTAAACCACAGTTAAATTCGCGCAGGACTCTACTCACAGTTCAAATAACAAGGAGACAATGCATTAATTTAATTATTAAATTCAGTCAGTTTATGACAGTGAATAGGCGCTTTTTGGCTGCAGCGAAGAAACATAATTTGAGAGGCTAGTCTAACGATTGTTTAATTAAAATTGCGTTTTAATTACAACTTCTTATGGGCCTAATTCATTTGAAAATGCAGGGGCCGTTTCCGAAGAGAAGGGGAAAAGCATGAAAACAAGGGGATGCTTGCTGATAAATATTAAAAGCTTGGTAAAAAAAAGTCACACTATAAACACTGAACCGAGTTATTCATGGCTAATCTGGGTCGACGCACTGTACAAGGAGTTGCGAGAAATATAGCCTATCAAAGGATTATTCCTTTTTCGGAGGGACTGAATGGTAAAACCATTAAGCCATTTTCTAGTGTTTTCTGTGAAGCCAAATTACTTTTCAGAAAGGGGCCACTGCATTTTCAAATGAACTACACGGAGCTGTGATCAAAGCTCCATTTCAAGTATAAAATCATTAAGCTGTGGGCCTATCTCTGCCTGAGTATAGCCTTCTATTTTAAATTATGTTTTTATGGTGCAGAAAGAAAGCACAATAATCAACCGAGATTAACAGCCGACAGAAATGTATGAACAGGCTGCAATTTATTAACATAACTTTCCAAACCTGCCGATCATTTTTAATGTTCTCCAGCTAGGCTAGATAAAAAAAAAGTTATCTGTTCAGGGCATTCATATTTTCGAGAATAAAATCACGCAATATCTGTCATGGTCTGTCATGCAATATCTGTCAGCCGACGGGCACTGGGACCATGTACCCAAAAAGAGATGAAGGGACCCAAATGCACAGGCTGAGAAAAAATATAAAAAAATCTTTAATTTAATTCATAATAAAAACAGGAGGGGAGCAGCAGCACACACAAACATAGCAGGGCTCCATGCACAAAATGCTGCTGCACTGATCTAAGGCACAGCCAACCCTTAAATAACAAACCTTCACCTCCACCCCAACGAGCCACACCTGTTGCCCGTTAAGGTGGAGGTGAAGAAATAAAGCAGGGGGAGGGACTGCAAGGACAAACCCTTGCAATATCGGTTATATCACTTTATATTCATGGGGTTTTTTTAGGTGTCATTGGCTGGTTTATTAATGTGCCAGATTAGTGCAGTAAAAAAATCATCGAGCTGCGTATTGCTAGACTACATTGATTGTAACTAGCTGGTTTTACCGGCTTTGAACAATCACATTCATAACAATTTATTTATGACAATGGCAGGCTGGATAAATGATTTGCCCAACAGTTATGCTGAGGCTAAGGCAGGCATTTACAGTGTAATTGCAGTATTTTGAGCATGGACTGTACAGTCACTGGTTCCGAGACTGTACCTCGGCGCAAGGCCAGTAAAGACTGCAAAATTTTACTGTCTTGAGACACTCCTTCAGTGGTATGGACCAGCCCCCCAGTGGAGCAGGACAGTTACTGCAGTAGTCCGTGCCACACAGGGCAGTGGTCTGGACCAGCCCCCTAGTGGAGCAGGACAGTTACTGCAGTGGTTCGTGCCACACAGGACAGTGGTCCGGAACAGTCCCCTAGTGGAGCAAGAAAGTTACTGCAGTGGTCGGTGTTACAGGACAGTACAGTACACAAAATGTTACAGCCCCCTCTCCAATTTTATTAATTTATTGGCAAGTTATTACGTTATTGGCTTTATTACATTTGAAACGGCCAAAATTATTATGTTATTGGCCGTTATTACGTTATTGGTTGCTACAATCCTTAAAATGACATCTACTGCATCTATGAATATGCAAATGTTTGTCATTTTAAGTTTGAAAAACAGAAAAGCCCATTCTCAGTGTCTTTGCATGGCTCAGAACATGAGGTATAGCTGGTGGTTTAGGAATCAGAAGGTTCTTGGTCCGATCCCTGGCTCCTCCACAGAACAGTGAACACTGTTCAGATGAATAAGTTATTCTGTGTATCATTATTTGGTATTAGAGTGTGATTTCAACCTCCAAAACCATCAATACTGAGCTCATCTGAGTTGACCAACTTTCTGGACTCAGTCATTTTTTAAGAAATGTGGACCAAAGGGTCCATTTTTCAAAAAAAAAAAAAAAACAGTTCACACAGAAGGAGTTTGATAAGTAAAGTTTTTAATGGCCTTAAAGTTGGATAAGGTGTGTAAGTTGGTCAAATTAAAAGGAAATTGTCAATCTCAAATGGAGACATGGTGAAATCATTGCCTAAAATGAGGGTTCTGAAGGGTCCAATTGTCCTCTGACCGTTTTTGGGACCCCCCCCCCCATAACCCCACTAATGATCTGGTTACCTTGAAAATCATCTGAGTTACAGTATTGTTATCATATTTGACGAAGAAGTTGTCAAAAAGCCTTAAAACACATGAATCTCAATTACCTGGGCCCTCCAATATCCCAAAAATCATTATCGCATAAAACAAAATCCAGTTTTGAAGGGTTAATATTGTTTACAATGAAACTAGTATTCCGTTTGTAAGCATTGGTTCCAAGAGAGGAAAATTTACAAAATTTATAAATTTTTAGCCCTGTAGCTCACATAAAAGAGAAGTTATGGGTCTCTAGATATGGTTACAAATGAAGTGCAGGAAAAAAGTGGGCCCGGCACACAAATTTTCAAAGGCCATAATGCCGAAATGACTAAAGGTATAAAGCTGAAATTTGGGATTCCCTCATTTGGGGGTCAAAAACTAATTTTAGAATTTTTTTTCAGTCAAATCTGAGAGATGTCGCAAGGGAAGTTTCTGGAATCTGTGTCAATTGACATGGAATAACTCAATAATCAGATTAGTACATGGTGTATTCTGATTTAATTGGCATGGATGAAGTGCATTGTAGATATGTATACACCGTAATTGCTCTATTATATCCCATCGGGAGTTATCACAGCATTTTGCGGCACGTACAGCAGTCAAACTTTACAACGTAGCCCCAGCTTTTACAACCCCAATTCCGAAATAGTTGGGACAAAGTGTAAATTGTGAATAAAATCAAAATGCAATGACTTTCAAATCACACCAGCCAGTATTATATTCACAATAGAACAGAGATAACATAGCAAATGTTGAAACTGAGAAATTTTACAATTTTATCAACAAAATGAGCTCGTTTCTAATTTGATGGCTGCTACAGGTCTCAAAAAAGTTGGAACAGGGACCTGTTTACCATGATGTAGCATCCCCTCTTCTTTTTAACACAGAGTGGAGGCGTCTAGGCATTGAGGAGACAAGTTTCTTGAGTTTAGCCATTGGAATTTGATCCCACTCTTGTTTAATACAGGCTTCCAGCTGCTGGAGAGTTTTGGATCTCCTTTGATTGACTTTTCGTTTAATTATGCGCCAAATATTCTCAATCGGTGAAAGATCAGGACGGCAGCCAGGCCAGTTCAGCACATGGACTCTTCTGCTACGAAGCCATGCTGTTGTAATAGCTGCAGTATGTGGTTTTGCATTGTCCTGCTGAAATACACAAAGCCTTCCCTGGAATAGATGTTGTCGGGAGGGGAGCATATGTTGCTCTAAAACCTTTATATACCTTTCAGCATTCATGGTGCTTTTTAAAACATGCAAGTGTCCCACACCATATGCACTAATGCATCCCCATACCATCATAAATGATGACTTTTGAACTGAACGCTGGTAACAGGAGGGGTGGTCTTTCTCCTCTTTAGCCCGGAGGACACAACGCCCATGATTTCCAACAAGAATGTCAAATTTGGACTCGTCTGACCACAGGACACTTTGCCACTTTGCTACAGTCCATTTTAAATGAGACTTAGCCCACAGAACATGGCGGCACTTCTGGATCATGCTCAACAATGGCTTCCTTTTTGCATGATAGAGTTTTAGGTGGCATCTGTGGATGGCACGGCAGACTGTGTTTACAGACAGTGGTTTCTTGAAGTATTCCTGGGCCCATTTAGTAGTGTCAATGACAGAATCATGCCGGTGAGTGATGCAGTGGCGTCTGAGGGCCCGAAGATGACGGGCATCCAGTAAAGGTCTTCGGCCTTGTCCCTTATGCACAGAGATTTTTCCATTTTCTCTGAATCTTTTGATGATGTTATGCACTGTCGATGATGAGACCTTCAAAGCCTTTGCTATTTGATGTTGAGGAACACTGTTTTTAAAGTATTCCACAATTTTTTTACGCAAACCTTCACAGGTTGGAGAGCCTCTGGCCATCTTTACTTCTGACAGTCTCAGCCTCTCTAAGACATCCCTTTTATAGCCAATCACGTTACACACCTGATACCAGTTAACTGAATTACTTGCTCAATGTTCTTTCAACTGTTTCTTTCATATATTAATTGCTTTTTCAGCCCTTCTTTGCCGGTGTCCCAACTTTTTTGAGACCTGTTGCGCCAGAAAATTTGAAATAAGCTAATTTTGTGGATAAAAATGTAAAATGTAAAAGTTTCAACATTTGAAATGTTATCTATGTTCTATTGTAAATAACATATTGGTTCATGTGATCTGAAAGTCACTGCATTTTGATTTTATTCATAATTTACACTTTGTCCCAACTATTTCGGAATTGGGGTTGTAGTTTGTTTACAGCAAGAACCGAAGGACATCGCTTAAGTATAAGATAGCACGCACAGAGGGATAATGCTGCTAAAACTAGCAACAAAATGACATGTCTCAGGTTGAACTCTGTTCAGGCAAAAGAAGCTGGTAATCAGTGTTGAAAGAGGTTCTGTGTGTGCGATGACGTTTAAAGTGACAAATCAGAGTTGTAAGAGCTTCTCCAATAGACATCATAGCTACCATAGGTTCACTAGGTAGCTAGCTGGGTACTTGGGAATCTGGAGTAGTTCCAGATCTTCCCTCGAAATGTTCTCTGCAAATTAGGGTGGTTGTTTTCGGCGTGAAATTTTTTCTGAAGCACTTTACATGTTGCTCCCAAATCCTTGAGATCTTAGAATTTGTTGGGAATCAGTGTAGTGACACAGTGTGCCCACAACATTTTTCTCACAAAAATTTGAACACCCAGTCACAGAGCAATAAATTCTTACCATTTCGACATCGCAAATGTAACAATGACAGCTTGTAAAGAAATCTGACTTGACCATTCAGAAGTAACCTGATGAATGCTGACATGCGCACATGCTTGACTATGTAGTAACGGTGAAAGGATCTATTGGGGAGTTTCAGTCAGCTCTGGAGCAGTGTGTTTTGCGATAGAGAGTGCTTTTTTCCAGAGGTGACTTTGAGTTATTTTTCGACGCAGACCTTTAAAATGCGCATAAAAACGATAAGATTCACACTAGGACATTAAAATAATGGAAAACCACAATAGGTACACTTCAAAGGAATGTCATTGGGCTAATATGCTTGGGAAAATGAATGAAAATTAAAGTTTCTAATAACTGAGAAATACACTAGAGGTATAAACTGTTGAAAATAAATCAAACCAATATTTGTTGTGACTACACTGTGCATAAAAATTAGGACACTGTCCATTTGTGCTACGGCTTTATACGATGATTGGCTTTTTGCTTGCTCCTAACTAAGTGGAAAACTAGCCATCGTTTCCGCAGACTGCTGGTCTCACTTGTGTCTATCCCTCCTCATAATTGCAGACAGCCGTGATGATGTTGAGATCCGGGCTCTGTCAAGACTATTATCTGTATCAACTATTTTTAATGAAATTTAGTTTTTAGTCTTATTTATAAAACTATTTTTTGAATTAGCATTTGAAATTTCAAATTTACCTTTGATCTTTAGCAACACGAATGTTGAAATCAAAAAGGAAACACCTAAAGCCAGATTTCAATTTTTAAAAGATGCAGGGTGCCAAAGACTTATGCAAACTACTGTTCGTCAAAGTCACTTTTCAAAAGAAACATCTCATGTTTTTTAAATTATCTTTCAGAATTCTTGATGAGTAAAATTATATGGCAGGAGATGGAATTCAGAAATAATAAATTCTTTTATCATTAATTGTTCAGATCATTCTCAGAATTTCACATTTGTTTCATTGTGAATCATTAAAAGTACTTGGGCTAAGAACCACAACCGGGGGTATTCTGTGTTGATGTCATGCAATTGGGTAAAAACTGGGTGGTCTCACCTGTGTTCACAGCCACACAGTTCATTGCATTCTTAGGATTAGCAAGTTTCTTTATCAAGTATTTGGCCATCTCAATCTTAACATGTTGTTTAGAATGGTTAGATAAAAGCTGAGAGCAACTATTACATTGCAGTATCTGGAATTTGCCAAGAGTTGTTTTGGATTATGATTGGAATTGAGTGTGATGGTTAGGTGAGACCAAAATGTACTTTTAACCCATGCATACTAAGGGCATGTTTGGCAGTAAAAGAGTAGAGGATAGAAAGAAAATAGGCTGGTACGCACACTAAATTATGGTGATGGTTCATCAATGCTTTGGGGATGTGAACCCTTGGTAATAAGCAAAAATTATTATTTTTATTTTTATTTATCCTTTATTTAACCGGGTAAGTCCCTTTGAGATCGAAATCTCTTTTTCAAGGGAGCCAAGGGGGCTTGAGAGGGAGAGGGAGAGGGCAGATTGCATAGCCAATTAGATCAGGGGATGATTAGGCTAGGTTGAAAGAGCCGGGTTGGAAATTCAGCCATGACACCGGAAAACCTACTACTCTTGTCGAAGAGCGTCAAAGGATTTTTAATGACTACAGTGAGTCAGGACCTTGGTTTAACATCTCATCCGAAAGACAGACATTTTGTAAAATAAACAATATACAGTTATAATGTCTGCCTACATTGCCTCCGCATGTGCTCCAGGCATGCAGATTGCAGCGTCACTGGTTTCTGGATTGCCAGCCAATGATTTAGTAACTCACTCACTTGTTGTGAATTTTCTGCAATGGATATCTTCCCCTGTGGGATCCTGCAACAGTGGGTTGCATTAATTGAGTGATGCTTGTAATGCCTAGAGTACTGCCTTTTGTAGTAGTCCTGCTTGTTCTCTTTAGTACTTAATACTTTTGGGACCAGATTCAATTAGACCTTTCTTACAAGCAATAACTTTTTGTCCTTTCAAAAGAAGGTTAAAGGACCAGTGCAAAAATAAAAGTATATATACAACATATATCGTCATTCCATGTGAATTCAACCAGGGCTCCCATGGGCATAGTCATGGATTTTCTTCAAACTTTGATAGAATGTTGCTTTGGGTGCCATATGAAGACATACCAAGTTTTAGCTCAATCGGCCCATTAGTTTTGATTTTCTGGGGGGTCAAAAAAGTGGGCATGGCACTCCGGTTGTGAAATTTGAATTTTTTTCCATTTTTAACAGGCTGTAACTCTGGAAGTAATTAAGCCAACCCGATGATTTTTCAGGACTTGTTCTCTATGCAATGTACTACCTTTTATTGCCAATCAACTTCGCTTTAACCCTTTTATTGTGGTTTTATGGGCTCTCAAAAATGCTACTTTTACAAACCAATATCAAAACATGCACATTTAAGGGTAACATTTTCACACCCATCTGATGACATATGCGGAGTTGTGGTAATATCAGCTTTAGTAATGGTCAAGAGCTTTCTATAGCCACCAATTAATATCCAGTAGCATTTATAGTTCTTCAGTAATATTGACCGTTATTTTAGCCCCCTGTGGGGGCTGACCCTTTTTCGGCCTCTTTTTTCAGGATGTGGGTATTTTTCAATTTTATTGAAACCTATATTTTTGGAAAGCTCTTGATGTGCGCTGCCACCAAAATTAATTTAATTATGGAACTAGCATACCCTCATAAAAAATTGATACATCTTTTCCATATATCTTCATCTTTATTCTTTTGCAAAATGAACAAAGTGGTGCAATAGAAGCTGACAGACAAACTAGTGAGATGCTGTTTTAGTTGCCATCCTTCCCAAATAGATGACCGCAGTGATTCCTTAATAGTTGTACAGGTGGCAGGACATGCTAAAGAGCACATGTCTTGATACACTGGCTTAACCTGCCTACCAGATCCTTCAGTACTTGGTGCAGGGATGATTAACAAATGGTTCAGGGGAACATGACAAGTGTCATCTTTATTCTGGGGCCACTGAAACTTCTGTGCTGGTCCATCAGGTCCATGAATGGGTCCATTAATGTCCTGATATTCCTCGGATATATCCAAGACAACTGCCAGCCACCTGTTCATGGGTTGACTGTTCATTGTGATCAGCGTCCATTATCTGTACAGACTGAAACCCACTATCATCCCCAGAAACGTGTCTCACAGTGATGGAACCATCAGCTGAAGGAATAAAGCAGTGATTATCCCTGGTACCAGGAATGTTAGGAGCATCTTCAAAACGTCTGTTTTGGTCAAATGCATGTTTCTGCATGTTAAGTTTTTTTAAGGGATTCTTTTTAGTCCCTGTGCCCAATACTTTCCTAGCATATGTCTTTTTATGACAATGGTTTAAGTTGAGGATGTTTCCAATGATGCAAGATTGAGAGGTAGTTTCACGAACTTGGGAAGCCAGTGTATCAAGACATGTGCTCTTTAGCATGTCCTCCCACCTGTACAACTATTTACAGATCACTGCGGTCATCTATTTGGGAAGGATGGCAACTAAAACAGCATCTCACTAGTTTGTCTGTCAGCTTCTATTGCACCACTTTGTTCATTTTGCAACACAATAGAGATGAAGGTATTTGAAAAAGACGCATCAATTTTTTATGAGGGTATGCTAGTTCCACAATGAAATTAATTTTGGAGGCAGTGCACATCAAGAGCTTTCCAAAAATATAGGTTTCATTAAAATTAAAAAATACCCACATCCTGAAAAAAAAAAAAGAGGCCGAAAAAGGGTCACCCCCCCACGGGGGGCTAAAATAACGGTCAATATTACTGAAGAACTATAAATGCTACTGGTTATTAATTGGTGGCTATAGAAAGCTCTTGACCATTACTAATAGCTGATTTACCAGTAATCCACATATGTCATCAGATGGGTATGAAAATGTTACCCTTAAATGAGCATGTTTTGATACTGGTTTGTAAAAGTAGCATTTTTGAGAGCCCATAAAACCACAATAAAAGGGTTAAAACTATGTTGATTGGCAATAAAAGGTAGTACATTGCATAGAGAACAAGTCCTGAAAAAAATCATGGGGTTAGCTTTATTACTACCAGAGTTACAGCCTGTTAAAAATGGAAAAATTGCTAATTTCACCAACCGGGGTGCCACAGCCACTTTTTTGACCCCTCAGAAAATCGAAACTAGTGAGCTAAAATTTGGTAGGTTTTTACTTGGCACCCAAAGCAACATTCTATTAAAGTTTGAAGAAAACTCATGAATATACCCATGGAACTTGTCAGAAAATTGATTGATTTCATATGGAACGACCCTATCATTAGCAGCACTATGAAGTGTTATTGACTCTCAGTCCATGTTTATTCGCTGCCGAGTTGTGACGTCACTCCGTGGTCAACCTGCCGCAGCCATGACAACTGGTTCACGCCGAATGAACCAAACAACTCGCACAGTGTTTATCTCCATGGCCTTCATCTCTATGTATGGAATTATGCTTTATTTTCAGCTATCTTAAACCCAAACTATGCTCATTATAAAAGAAGAGAAAGCATTACTCAGTATATTTTGCTTGTCAAATATTGGGTGTTTCGTGCTGTGTGTTAAGCATACGACTGAATGTGTTGCTATGCTGTGAACGTGAACCACTGTCAAGGAAGTGAGTGTTGACCCCAGCGGAAGTGACGTCGCGCTATTTCAGCTAATTGCAGAATATTCAAGAACATTTATTAAGAATACTTACTTTTTTTTAATTTCCTTTTTATTGAAGGACCAATAGGATTTATACAGAAGAGAAGACAGGCTTGCATAATCCTTCAGAATTTTCATTTAACTAACATAAAAAAACAAAGTACACCACCCTACCCTCCACCCCCCACCAGGAAGGAGAAAAGAAAAAAAAAGAAAGAAAAAGCCAACATGACAGTAGTTGATGGTGACAGTCAAAGTGCATCACAAGGCATTACATAAATCGCTATGGGTCAAATAGTATTTGCATCACACTGGGCTTGGGTTTGTTGGGTAATTTTGGCCCATTTGACTAGCAGAGGTTGCCATATTCTTAGGAAGACTCTGTCTTTGTTAGCAATCTTGTATTGGAGTCTTTCCATATGCAAATGTTTCCTAATTCCCTAAGCCACTGGTGGAATTGGGGGCTGGCCTCTGCTTTCCAATGTTGTAGAATATGGCGCTTGGCCAACAAAGCGCAAAGGGAAATTGTTTTCCCCTCATAGGTTGTTATGGAAGGATCATACTTCACTAAGCCAAAAAGGGCTAAGGTGGAATGGTGTTATGGAAGGCATTTGATATGTTGTTAAAAATAAGAGACCAGAAAGAAGTCAGGTTTGGACAAGACCAGAAATGATGGGTAAGCGATCCAATTTGTTGTTTGCATTTATCACATAGGAAGGAAATGTCTGGGTATATGCCATGGAGCCTGGCTTTGGAATAATAGAGTCTGTGAACTACCTTAAGTAAGAATACTTACTTTTTTACAAGTTTTATTTGTTATTTTATTGCATTATTTTTTCCAGCAAACTCTAAAACCTATCATTCAGTGTGCAGCTTGCAATCATTTCCAACCGAAACCTTACATTAACTTTGTTCCACACAAATAGCCTTGGTTCCGTTCTTATTTTACATTTAATCAATCCTCAAGAAATGTACAGATGGTATTAATGAGTTTTCTCACCACAAATTTGGCAAAACTTTTAAAGCATACAATGTAGGAAATCATTTTGCGATGCGTATGAACTGGGACAGAGCATCATTTGTACTCAAGCAAAATTGACTCCAATTAAAGCAATGAATGTGAGATGAAAGTCCAGACACTAATTTCTACATAAATCTCACAGTGACAAATTTAAAAATGACCGTCTTCACCTCATATTTGTTGTTTTATTTTAAATCAATTATACTGGAACTCGGAGCCAAAGCAAAAAAAAAAAAAGTTTTACAAAGACTTCAATATTTTTGCATTTAACTGCACAGTATATATCATATAGGACAACAAGCTTGGTTTTTGGATATCAGAGATTTGGCAAAATTTAAATTGATGAAAAGTTATGAATAAAAATGCTAAATATTAAACAACATTAAAGATTGTAATGGTCACAAACAATATTGTATCATACAGAATTCATTAAATAAAATAGTCACTTACCTTGCAGATTTGAGTCATTTGTTTGTTCCCTGTCTTTGTTGGGGTGCAAACCTCGGGCCAACCACAGCTGAAAATGAAACTTTTACGACATACTCTCCAATAAAGCGCAGAGAAATTGCTGACAAATGTCATAGAGCCATGTAAGCTGCTATATTTGTATTTTGTCCTCATAAGAACATACTTTTAAGGATATGCTATCAAGTATCACATTTTATTTAACATGTGTACCCTTCAGAATTTCTCTGGCATATACGCTTTTTACTATGTCATATCGCCTTTCCCAAGCTCTGTCCTATTATACCATAAATCTTGTTCACAAATTATTCTTTTGATCCCTGGTTGAGTGAATAGTTTAGAGGTTACACTGATCTGCAGCCAAGATCTATATTTCTTAATAACAAGGCATCAGTCCGTTACTAAGCTGATTCTCATGTCAACACCATTTATGATTATGGGGCTGACAACGTGATGGATGTTCCTCGCTTATATTTTTATCACATTTCTCTGCATGTCCTATATGTTATTTTACAATGTAAGCCAACTTTTCCTTTCACACTGCATTCATACTTTTCTGGATATCAGATTTATGAGGAGAAACAGAAGAAAAATAACAGCAAAAATACATACCAAAATTAGACATTACTATAAAAATTGGAATACAAGCATGTTTGAATGAGAAAAAGTAATCAAAATAATAATGAGAACAAAGCTGGAGAAGCACCTGTAATTCGTACATTCCAACAGATAGGATTTGCTAACTTGCATCTCTGTACTTCTTTGAGCATGGCATGAGGTGTTTACACTTTCTGTGATGAAGTATTGGCACTGATTTTGGAAGATGAAGCATTTGATGAAATTCAATATTTGGAGATGGCAAGCCGCCTTATTAGTGGTCTACACACCTATATTATCTGTGGCTCTCCTCTGGTAGCCGCACCTGTGAGCTGTCTTCAGAGGATTGCAAGGAGCAGAAGGTGAACCCGAAGGCTTGCAGTGTGTCAAAGCATTCCCACTGAAAAATGTGACAAAGACAACTGGGCAGCATTCAGAGCTTTACTTAGAGCAGTAAACCCATTTTTCAGCCCAGCAGGGGAGTTTTGCTGCAATACAATGCTGAAGGCCATTGTTTGAGCGTAATTTGAATGCAGTGCACCCAGCCTCTGGTTCATAACAGGTGACTCTAGAAATACCCCCAAACAATGCTATTGTTGGGCATTCCTGCAGCCACCTGTTGTGAAACAGAAACTTGGGGCAGTCTACCCTCCATTCAGAACGAGAGGTCATTCTCTCACTCTCCCACCTGTGCCAGATTGTGAAACAGCAGATCACTCGAACTGTATGACCCACTCCACCAACACTCATTTAGATGAGGCAGAGTGTTACCAAATTAATACATGAGAGAGGCAAGTGAAAGATGGCAAAGTAAGTGTAAAAAATGATATTTTCAAACATTAACATGCAACAACCTCAGTACCTCATTTTTTTCTGTCTTCTTCTTCTTCTTCTTCTTTTTTTTACAGACCACAGAAGTTCCCAGGACAGTTTTTATAGTTTAACAAATCAACCCTCCCACTTAATGGGTGAATGCGACCATTTATTGGGGAAGTGGATTTAGCAAAAATGGAAATATTCAGCATGAAAGGGCTCATTTCGGCTTTATGTCTAAAATACCTACAAATTACAGAAGGCATACTGTCTTATTCTGTTTAATGAATGACATCCATTCAATTTTTTTTTTCTGAATAGATATGCTAGACCTTTGCATGTCCCGCAACACTATACTAATGACATTTTGCTGCTTCTCCACAGCTAAACTAGGCTCGTTTTGTTGTCAGTAGACATAAAAAAGATTGATTGGTCTCAGCTTAGTTCCATGCAATAGTAGACAGTGGACGTCACACCCAATCAACCACATTTTATTCAATAATCATTTACACGCATGCAATTTACAAACCCATTAAAAAACACAATGCTTTGTCTTTTTTCCCTAACCATATACATTAAATGAAATGTTGACTGTGCCAGAGCTGTTCCCATTTCTAGTCTTGCTGTTGAGTTGTATATGGTAGCTACTCTATATATGCTATAGATAATGACCATTTACAATAATTAATACTTTACAGTGTAGATAAAAAAAATGTGCTCTCAAAGCATTGGAATGAACCAAAATGAGCTAAAAAGGTCACAGACAGTAATGCAGAGGAAACCTATCTGGTCAGATGGTACAAATACATGACCTTATAGAGTTGACACTTTTTGAGGAGTGGACACAAACATCCCTATAAAAGAAGCATCCCCTGACACTCGCTGGGACTGACCAGCACACAGCAAAGGTAGGCGATATGGAGCAAACTTACGAATAGAATAATAAAAGGATTGCAAGTTTGGTAAATTTATCCACTGCAAGATATTTTACTCCATTTTCTTTTAATGATGTTCATAATGATCAGTTCAAGATTCCCGATTTTACCTTAAGGATTTAATTAGTGGAGCCACATATGATATTTGGAATCTTATTTGTATCGGCAAACACAACCCTTTAGCAATGTTTGGTAATTTGTGTTCCCTTTCAGTATTTGAATACCACTGGGGACCACTTTTCTCTCTTTGCATTGGGAGGTAGGTCCAATAGTTGTGATGTACTGCATGGCATCATAAATACAAACATCCTGTCATCACTTTTAGAAACCTTCAAATTGGTTTATGCTATGTGCGAATGTTAGCCTTTACAGAGCTTTGAGTGGAAGAAATAGAACATATATTTGTATTAAAAGTGTACTGAGTAGGATTTTCCTTAAAACCAATTTACATACTCATAGAAAATAATTTCTCTCAAATCATCACTTATGCTGCACCTGAATTGTAAGGCGGTGACTGAATCAACAGAGACCCTTATGTCTGCCTGCGTTTTTTTCTTTCTAATTTTTCTTTATACGGGATGTTTCTAAGTGTCAGTCTTTGGGCAGTGGGCGTGTGGCCACCAGCCAATAACCACAGACAGGGTGTGAGGGCAGGACATAGCGCTGCACTGCAGTGTAGCGGTCCTGGTGTCATTGAGCCGGGGAGGAGAGGCCAACTTTAAACGTTCTTTCTTCAAAACGCAACCGACAATGCCTAATCAGCATGCCTTTGATGACACCAGTGCTGCATTAAGCATCTTAGGAGGCCTCAGTGTTAGACTCTGGCCAATCAGTCATGCCACTATACATGTTTATAATATTAATAGCTGAAAAAAGAATGTGCTTGTACACATTTTAAAATTTAGAACATTTACATTGAATACAGAAAGTTACCTTATTCCCACCAAAGGTAATATTGTGCCAGATATTTCACATCATTGACGTATTGCCTTTAATCTTTCTTTAGTGAAGCGTCAAGATGAGCAGCGATGCAGAGATGGAGGTCTTTGGCCCAGCGGCCATTTACCTCCGGAAGCCAGAAAGGGAGAGGATCGAGGCCCAGAACACACCCTTTGATGCCAAAACAGCTTACTTTGTGGCTGAGCCCAAAGAGATGTATGTCAAAGGGAAACTCATCAGCAGAGAGGGGGGCAAAGCCACTGTTGAAACTCTGGAAGGGTCACAAGTAAGTGAAAATGTAGCTGTCAACCTTCTAGAGCTGTTGTATGAATAGAATTAGGGCAAACAAAAAAGGTCTGCTGTGCATGTACAGTTCTCACCTTGCTTTGAAAATCTACCTCCTGCTGTTGGCTAATGCTGCATTCAAGACACCTGGCAACTTCTAAAAGCTGTTTCCCGACAGCAACAACAGTTGAGCAGTTGTCGAAATTACGAGTTGTAAATTTTTAAGTGGAGCAGAGTTATGCAAATTGATGTGACAAACATGGATGCATTTGAAATTTATTTTAAGAACTTGAAAGTGTTATGGAAAAATGTTTTCGGTATGCAGCTAAGGTAGATGTAAAAAATTCAATATAGGCTTAATATATAAATATATTTATTTTTACAATATAAATTTGCATATACACACACATTGAATGCATCTCCTCTAACCTTCACATGTTTTACAAGAAACCAATGCAAGTGAAAATATTCACAATATTTGTGGAGAATTTTCTGGCCATCCATTATTATGTTTTCTGTGTGAATAACAGGGTGAACGCTGTGAGTTTGGCAATTGGAATTGCTGTGGGTTCAATTGTCTTGAGCAGTGTCAATTCGAATTAGAAATGAAATACAAGACGCATTGCACTGAGGCAAATGACTGACTAAAACCAATATAAATCTCCATTGAGATTTGACCAAGCAGCTACTTGTTATACATTACAAACCCGCCACTTACTAAATATCATTTTTTTTTTTTGTACTTTTAAGAAATTAACGGTCAAAGAGGATGACATCCACCCAATGAATCCTCCCAAGTTTGACAAGATTGAGGACATGGCCATGATGACCCACCTCAATGAGCCTGCTGTGCTGTATAACCTCAAAGAGCGTTATGCAGCATGGATGATCTATGTGAGTTTTCCCAACTCTTTCTTTCATTTGAAAATGCAAATAAATTTCTGGCTCTTTGCACATACTCTATCTTTCTACCCTGTTTCAGACCTACTCTGGGCTGTTCTGCGTCACTGTGAACCCCTACAAGTGGCTCCCAGTGTATGACACTGTTGTTGTAACAGCATACAGAGGCAAAAAGAGAGTGGAGGCCCCGCCCCACATCTTCTCCATCTCTGACAATGCCTATCAGTTCATGCTCACTGGTAAGAAGTCGTTTTCTTATAACAAGTAATACCTGATATTCTGTACCATTGTTGTCAACAATTGGCAACCCTCATCAATTCATACTCCATACATGTTGGACTGAACAAATAAAGTGACCATAACCTTGCACCATTGATGGTAGATGCAGAAGCTCATTTGTTTTAGATTTTATTAATTTATATGCTTACTTACTTTCTTGTTTATTTATATTCAGTTTGTTCCAGCCTGCCATTTTAAAGCTCTTTCAATTTTGCATGTATTTGACTCAATTTACGCCCAAATATTTTGGAAATAGAAACATACTGTGCAGGTCATAAATACTCAGAGACTGGCAAACTATGTTGCTTTAACTGTAGTCCAGAATATTAGATTTGAAATTTAACAATGAATATGATATTAATTAGCGGAACACTGACATCAATAAATGCATTTCTTTGTTAGAATCCTTAAAATATGCAACTTCCTACAGAGTATACACCAGTTAGCCAAAAGATTTAAATCACTCACAGATGACAAAAATAACACTGATTATCTCATCACTATGGCACATGTCTGGGTCTGCAGACAGATCATAAATCGTAAGCAAGCATTTAGTCACATAGCTGATGAGATAGATGCGGGAGAAATGTGACCTGACCAACTTTGACAAAGGCCAAATCGCTATGGTCAAACGGGTGGGTCTGAGCACCTCCAAGGCGACAAGGCTTCTGGAGCGCTCCCAGTCTGCGGGGGTGAGTATCTACCTGCAGTAGTCCAAGGGGAGACAAACCATGAACTGGTGAAAGAGTGTAAGTTTCCCAAGGCTCATTGACGCAGAAGGGCAATGAAGGTCTGAATTGAAAGAAGGGCTGCTGTGGCACAAATCGCAGAGAATCTTAATGATACTCTTTTGAGGAATTTGTCAAAGCACACAGTACATCCCACTCTGCTGTGTATAGTGCTTTGTAGCTGTAGACCAGTCGGCGTGCCCATTCTAACCTGGATCCACTGCCGAAAGCGCCTATATGGGCACGTGAGTGTTGTAATCAGACCTCGGAGCAACTGATGAAGGTTGCCTAGTCCATTGATTCCTGCTTTCTTTTACATCATGAGCATCCGCGGGGCACTTGTGCATTTAACTGGGGAAGAGATGGCATCAGGGTGAATAGGGGGAAAAAAAAAGCTGCTGGAGGGAGTGTGACAATCTGGCAAATGTTCTGCTGCTAAACCCTGGGTCTGGGAATTCAAGTAGCTGCCAGTTTGACAGAACTTTTTTGGTGGCATGAGGGGGACCAACATAACTTCTGATAGGACCACTTTGTCAAAAAAGAAAAGAAGGCATACATGCATACATAGAACAGAGCCTACAACAATAATGATGTTAAAAGGAAGAGACATTGGCAACTTAGCCATAAGAGAACAAGATTAATGGATGCTATACTTGACGGGTGGAGCTGGGTGGAGGAGGGTTGTCAAGCTAGCGGAGTGAGGAGTTGCTACTCAGGATGCAAAAATAAATAAGCCTGTAAATTACCAGTCAAGCAATCATGTGACAGTGAAGTCCGATGACACTTGTGCACCTAGGTGCCTCTCCAGCAGGTTGAAGCAGCAGCTCTACGTTGATAAAAGCGATTGATGAAAATTTATATCAATTCACCATATTAGGCATTCTACCCTGTCAAGCCAGATGGCAGTATCTGCAAATTTCTCAAAATTGGGAAAACCCGCCATTAACCCTCTGCAGCGGCTGTAGAGGGTCAATGGCGGGTTTTCCCAATTTTGAGAACTTTGCAGACACTGCCATCTGGCTTGACAGGGCAGCATTAGGTTTTAATGCTGTAGCTGACTGGTGTATTTCTGTCACTCATTGGAATAAAATAATTTTCAAATGAAGCTACAGTATAGCACATAAATAATAAAATTCTATGAAGGTTCAATATAATACTGAATTGATTAAAAAGTGACTTGCTTTTGTCATTGTTGCAGATCGTGAAAACCAGTCAATCCTGATCACGTATGTATTTATATTTCTATGTATATGGCAATAAGCGGTATTGAAGTTCCATAGTCAATGTTATGTAACTACATAAATATTCAGAGAATCAACATCTTTTTAAACTGACTCTTTTTCAATTTTCATTCTCTGGGGGAAAAACAGGTTTAACGGCATTTTTTGGAGGGGGATTTCCATGAAAAAGCCCTTGGAATCTTTAAAAAAAAGTTCCATGAAATACCATGAATACTGGATGTATAATTTATTGTTCTTTTCTTACCATGCACAGTGAGAACTCTGCATTTTATCTTGTATTTTCACTACAGTGGAGAATCCGGTGCAGGGAAGACTGTGAACACGAAACGTGTCATTCAGTACTTTGCGACAATCGCAGTGGCTGGAAAGCAGAAAGCAGAGCCAGCGGCTGGCAAAATGCAGGTTAGAGGGAGTATCTAGAAATGTGCACATATCTTTGGAACATCATCAACTGCAGCACATAATCTGAAGTGTCTGACCTCTGTCACAGGGATCGCTGGAGGATCAAATCATTGCAGCGAACCCCCTGCTGGAGGCTTATGGTAATGCCAAGACTGTGAGGAATGACAACTCCTCCCGTTTTGTGAGTTTTCAATTACCTGTATATATAAAATTGATATTCAAGAATTAATCCATTTGAAGAGTCACTGAAATGATTTATTATTTTAATTATTCCATTTTCATTAAATATTCAGGGAAAGTTCATCAGAATTCACTTTGGAACAACAGGAAAACTTGCTTCTGCTGATATTGAAACCTGTAAGTCAGTATGCCTGGTGTTGTTATTCATTTAGCCTGTCTTGATGAAAAATATGCCAACTGAAATAAATATCTTTTCCCCACAGATTTGCTGGAAAAGTCAAGAGTAACATTCCAGCTGTCAGCGGAGCGCAGTTACCACATCTTCTACCAGCTGACGACAGGCCACAAACCTGAACTGATAGGTATGAAATCAAAAGACTAATTCTGCAAATCCCCTTTGCAATTTCACTTTAAGTATCACTCAAAGATTTATTTATTTATTTATTTACTTTACAGAGGCTCTTCTCATTACTACCAATCCATATGACTACCCAATGATCAGCCAAGGAGAAATCACTGTCAAAAGTATTGATGACGTGGAGGAGTTCATAGCCACAGATGTAAGCTGAAGGGGACCAATGAAATTGTATTTGAAAAAAATCACAAAGTAGTTAACAATTACTGGCATTGCATAATAGAAACCCTTAAGGAAGCCAAGAGGTTCTAGACAAGATAAATAAAACTGAGGACACTGATTGTCTGTATATACATTTGCGATGAATTCAGTTGTCCCGACAACCAGAGAAGTCAAGGTGTTTTTATAATAATGTGCAATTGTACAGGTAATTTTTATAATATTTACTAGTTAAATAGCAGCAAGTTCTGTTATTGTTTGCTAGCTTTTGATTGTACTGGATGATGACAGTAAGTTTTACAGCATACTCATAGTGCTTTCTGCTAAACTTCAAATAGTAAACAAAGAATTGCATATACAGACAAATGAGAAGGAAAAAAGCTGAATAAATGTGTGGTCAAACATAACAAATGCAGGTGCATGTCTTCATGTTTCTGGCATGGTTTGGCTCCACTCATCCCCTGAAAAGGCAGAAGAGTCACTGCAAATCAATGCACAGTTATTTTACGTGATCACCTTTATAACCTATGATGAAGCATTCTTTCTACGATGGGAGTAGTCTCTTTCAGAATGACAATGGCCCAAGCCCAGCTGGGCACGGGTTAAATATATGGTCTCATGTTCTTAAATATTATCCTTATGCCATCACCTTCACAAACTAAATTAACTCATGTGGGAGAGTTTGGAAGAATGTTGCCATCATCAGTATAAAGGTAGGAATATCTCTGGCAAGACAGATACGCCTTCCCTCCAGTAAAGTTTTACAGTTGTGGACTCTATGCCAAGGTGTGTTTAAACTGATTTGGCAGCTGGTGGAGGCCCCACACCTCATGAAAACCGTTTGTATTGATAATTTGTCACCTGATTGCACGTAACTAGTACCCTGTAAATATAGTAACGGTAACCATTATTGCTTTTACTTCAGAAAAGAAGTATATGATGAACACTTCTGTACTTCTCCTGTAAAATATGTCTTTTCACCATCATTTTTTAAATCATTTGTTTCTCAGACTGCAATTGATATCTTGGGCTTCAATGCTGATGAGAAGATGGGCATCTACAAGCTGACTGGTGCTTGTATGCATCATGGGAACATGAAGTTTAAGCAAAAGCAGCGCGAGGAGCAGGCCGAACCTGATGGCACTGAGGGTAATTCTTAATTTATGTGGGCTTCTCATAGACTCATTTGCAAAGGCAATTCTGTTTGCAGCACCTTGAGGGTTCACCAAGGGTTAGATTAAAGTAAATGTTGCTGAATCAGCTTTAAAAAAAAAAAAAAACCTAGATATTTTTTTAATTATTCCAGAAAGAGAAATGCATGTCAAATGAAAAGTAGAATTTTTGTGGTTTTTTTGTGAATTTAGTTTTGAAGTAAAATATGAATATAAACACTACACAGACAAATGCAAGAGTAACAAAACAATCTAATTTTAACAGTGGCGGATAAAATTGCTTACCTCTTGGGCCTGAACTCAGCTGACCTGCTGAAAGCTCTGTGTTACCCCAGAGTGAAGGTCGGAAATGAGTATGTGACCAAGGGACAAACTGTACCACAGGTAATGTATTTCAGTTTAAAATGCTAGTCAAAAGATGTAAACAGATCATAAAATACAAACCAAAAATAATGCATCCAAATATACTTGCATTTTTTTATATAGAAGCCCAATTCTAAAAAAAATATGGCATATTTGGGAAAATTCCAATAAAATTAAAAAAGAGTGATTTGGAAAGTTCATTCACCATGTACAACAAGTACACTGGAAAAACTACAGCAATACACTGTTTGATGCTTGAGATCGTGAATTCTATTTTTTACAGAACATATAAGCTTATTTCTATTCTGGTGACTGCAACAGACTGCAAAAAAGTCGGTGCAGGGGCAATTCAGCGCAAGTAGCAATAATAAAGTGATGTGAAACGGGGGATGTTGGTCAGGTGAGATATTCATGCTGGAGTAAAAAAGGAGCCTCCAAAGAAGGTCTAGTCCCTCAACAGCAAAGATGGTATGAAGCTCACCAATTTCCCAACAGCAGTGTAAGCTTATTAATCCATCACTTTGAGAACTTAGTTCCTATTTTTAGGCATTGTACCCGCTACAGTGTGTAATAGAATGACAATATGGAAGGAATTCGGTTGAATCTTGGAGCATAAAAGGCAAGGCTGAAAACTATTTCTGAATGCGCATGATCTTTGATCCCTCAGACAACGCTGCCTTGAGAGCCATCATGCGTCTGTGATGGGCATCACAGTATAGGCTTGAAAATTCATTGGTAAACCAAGGTAAAGCCGAAGTCATGCAACAATATTGTCCAAAAGAGCCCCTGAGTGCCACTGAGGCTGATAAACAGTGCCACACTGGAACTTGTGTGATCTGATGAGACGACATTTCAAGTATAAAAAAAAAAGACAAAAAAACACCCACCGTGTTTTTCAGATCAAAGACAACCAGGACAACCCAAGCTGTTACCAGCATCTGTCATGATATATGGGAGCGTCAGGGCACCGAGACGACAGCTGTTCTAGGGACTTCATTATATTTTACAGAGACGTGCCAAATCACATTCTGTGCAGATTACAAAAGGAGAGAGTGAGTGTGCTAGTTTGAATTGCATGAAGTCCTCAGCTGTCTTTGAATGAGAAGGTGTAGCACATTATGAAGCCAAATATCGCTAGCCTCATAGCATAATTGCCTATCTTATCTTAAGGGGTTTTTTGTTTGTTTTTTTATTTTTTAAAAGAATGATTTTTTTAGGGTTTTGAGAAAAAAGGAAAAAAAACACATTTCTTCTCCAACACAAAAGAACAGGCAGCAGGTATCTCAATTTGGCAAAAATATGACTTTGGCAGTCATGCTATGAGGCAAAAGATATACGCTAACAAAGGCTCTGACCAGTTGTGCCAGCAAAAAACTGCATAATGGAGCAATGAGGGAAAATTCTGCTTGCTTGCCTGTACCAACAGGAGCCCTCAATACTGAGACACTTGAGTACAATTGAGAGATATGAAAATACTAGAGTGATGAACAGTTGAATTTGCCAACTTTTTTGCAGTCATATGCAATTAAATTATTATATATTAATTATATATTAATATAATATATTATATAATATAATATATTATTAAATATTATTATATTAGAACATCAAATATTGTATAAACGGAATTTGTGGTTGCGAGGTGGGTAGTCCTGTTGCCTCGCACCAGAGGGTTATGGGTTCAAATCCAACCTGGAGCCACTTTGTGTGGAGTTTGTGTGTTCTATTGCGTTCACGAGGGTTCCCTCTGGTTACTCCAACTTCCTGCCACAGCCCGAAACATGCATATTCAGTTAATTTGAAATAACATTGCTCGTAGGTAAAAATGTGGGAGCCTTGCGATGGGTTGAAAGGTTGTCCAGGTTGTGTTCCTGCCTTTCGCTCATAGTCGGCTGGGATAGGCTCCAGCTCCCCTTCAACCCTGAAGAAGAAATGGTTTAAATAATGGATGGATGGATAGAAAGATGGATGAATGGATTTTTCAAATCAGTCCATGTTGATTATATTTGCTTTGTCCACAATATGCCATCTTTCCCAGAATTTTGATTGTAGTTTTAATACGTTACATTTTATACATATTTTACCCCTCAGGTCAACAATTCCGTTATGGCCCTGTGCAAATCTGTCTATGAGAAAATGTTCTTGTGGATGGTTGTTCGCATTAACGAGATGTTGGACACAAAGCAGCCAAGACAGTTCTTCATTGGTGTCCTGGATATTGCTGGATTTGAAATATTTGACGTGAGTGGGAGCTTTCAATGCACTTCAATAGATTTTCATTGTCTGGTTATTAAAAAATAAAATATCTGAATATATTTCTGAGGATCTTGAGATATTGCTTCATTACTTCAGTTCAACAGCTTGGAGCAGCTGTGTATCAACTTCACTAATGAGAAACTGCAACAGTTTTTCAACCACCACATGTTTGTACTGGAACAAGAGGAGTACACAAAAGAAGGAATTGAATGGGAGTTCATTGATTTTGGCATGGACTTGGCTGCCTGCATTGAGCTTATTGAAAAGGTAAGTAAGAAACCCTTTATTACCAGCATCCATCATTAATAATTCTACACTCTATGTGATCTCGTGGTAATCATTCTGCCTTCACCAGCCAATGGGCATCTTCTCCATCCTTGAAGAGGAGTGTATGTTCCCCAAGGCCTCAGACACTACCTTCAAAAATAAGCTGCATGATCAACATCTCGGCAAAACAGCTGCTTTCCAGAAGCCCAAACCTGCCAAAGGCAAGGCTGAGGCCCACTTCTCCCTGGTGCACTACGCTGGCACTGTCGACTACAACATCAATGGCTGGCTGGACAAAAATAAGGATCCCCTGAATGACTCTGTGGTTCAGCTCTACCAGAAATCTTCAATGAAACTGCTGGCTCTCCTGTATGCATCCCACGCTAGTGCAGATGGTATGGCTTTACTATTAATTGAACTGTTTCCATTAGATATGATTTCCGTATTGAAGATAAAAGGTTAATAATGGGATAAGGGATACAGGGAACTGCAAAGCATTATATTTCCAGAATACATGCAGTCACTCCAAAAATGGCCATTAATCTGCCATTGTGAAGCTTCTTGAAATGCCTCAAACACATTTCAGGGCACAGCTGTTTAAAAACACAGAAAAGGAATTAAACCAGGCAGTCCAATAGATGATCACTGTGCAAACATTCTAATAAGAAAAAAAAAAAGATTGGCAGTTCTTCGGGGTTGCAAGAGGTCAACTATGACACTAGTGTATTAAAGGAAGGGACAGCACCTCGGCGAAGTATATTTCCGCAGAAAGTAGAATACTTGAAGTGCCTAAAACACAGAGTTTTATAAATTTTAATTTGGTAATGATCCAGTGCGACGCATTTTTAAACCAGCAAGTCTTCAAATTGGCTTCAATACCAGGGGGCAGACATTTATACTTGGGGAATTTTCTGATTTTGAATTTGATCTTCAGAAACCTCACCTTTAAAAATGCTAAATAACCTTAACCTCTCGCAGTTTACATCCCCCGATTAGCCAAAGTTACTCAGACTAACTGGTAAAAACCAACGACAGTCTAATTTACTTTTGATAGCATTGTTATGCATTGCACCACAAAATTATCAGGCACCTTCTGCGCATAAATGACGACGTAAAATATCAATATGTCTTCATAATTTCAGTGCTCGTCAAGCAGAACAGATTTACGGAAATTAGTTTGCGAGGCTGCGAGAATCCGTTCTTTATTTTGAATGTTGTCACGGCTAAAGGGCGCTGTTAGGTTGCACAGCTGCGTAACAATCCCAAGGACGGCGAAAATAAATGCTGCAAAGTCAGCAAAAGTTTTGGATTTACAATGCCATATCAATTATATAAATGTAGGCAATGGGAATTCACCTTTCATTACCATTTCTAATTATAGAACATGTATTGGACTTGGTCGCTCAGTCGATAAATTGTTTGATTGTTAATCAGGCCAGCTTAAATAAAAACAGCTTGCGGGCAGTAAAGTCGTAAAGGGAGAGCTTACCGAAGGCCTTTTGAACTACTCCATGGCCTGGATGAAAGGTTAGAGAACAACTGACGTCACGTAAGAGAATAACTGACGCACAAGCACCGCGGCACTGGCGTTTGATTGGAGAATGCGTTCGAAATGCACACTCACCCACTATATAGGGCACTGTGCAGTGAATGTTCTACATTGAAAACAATATAGAGAGTGAGTGAGCGAGTGGACAAGTGTGCATTCCGAACACAGCCTTAGATTCCCCTGGTAAAAATGTCTGCCCCCTGGTATTGACGCCGATTTGAAGACTTTTTGGTTTAAAAATGCGTCGCACTGGATCATTACCAAATTAAAATTTATAAAACTACGCATTTTAGACACTTCAAGAATTCTACTTTCCGCTGAATATACTTTGCCGAGGTGCTGTCTCCTCCTTTAACCATAGGTGATATGAATTATCATATCGCTGTTAAACATGTTTTCATCGAAGTTCACATTTTCAAACTCCACATTTAAAAGAAAAATCAATTTTTTTCAAATTGTTGGGAGCTAGAAAATATTCCTCCCACTTAGAACACGCTTTGTCGCTCATCCTTTAATAAATCATGCAAATGTTCTAGTTTGGTACTGCATAAAGCAGTCCCCCTTTCATGAAAGCAGCAGAAGCTTAAATGTATTAATTCAATAACTATCTTATGGAGCCCACAGCCATTAATAAAGCTCAATTTTGCTTCATATGATGCCTTCTCCAAAAATATGCAAGTCAATTGTTGTTTTGGGAAGATAAAGGCTAATCCACAAGTCATATTGCAAAGAAACTGAAAGTCTGCAAAAACATGCACCACTGACTTGAAGGAACCGTGCAAATTGGGCCTTTTCAGGAAGTGAAGGACCAGAGGCATGTGCAAGAAGTCAAGTACATCAGAATCTTGTGGCTGAGAAACGGATCCTCATAGGTCGTCCACTGATCAGCTTTATCAAATAATCCGAAGTAAATATTAACATCAGCACCAAAAAATAAAAAAGACAAATATACTGTATCTGATTATCTCAATTTTTGAAGGGTACTGTAAGTGACAACTTGCATAAAGAAAAGAATCACATACTCTGATGGTGATACCCTCTCGTGATTTATACAGATGCAGCAAAAGGAGGTGGCGGCAAAAAGGGAGGCAAGAAGAAGGGTGGCTCCTTCCAGACTGTGTCTGCTCTGTTCAGGGTAATGTATGAACTTAACTTTCGCATCAACAATTTAGTGATATGAACTGAGGGTCAGAGTACCACCCTATTTTCTCCTCATAATCCAACAGCCAAACAGGAATATCTGCACACATCCCTGCAAGGCAAGCATAGACTATCCTCTGCTGTACATACAGTAGATTGAAAGGTTCTTTTTATTACAATGCAGGTCACAATAAAAGTGTGCGTGAATCAGAGAAAGATGCTTCAATTCCAGCTTTAGCTACAGTCTGTTATGCATCATGGTGTGTAGACGTAAACCACAGTTGCACCTGGCACATGGGGCCCAACAGTGCCCTGGAAGAGTGCCCTGACTGTGACCCAGCAGTTCTTCAGTGTTTTGTCTTTGCCTAAAAAATAAAAGCCACATTTGACAATCACGTGCACTAGTGTATAGCAAACTGAAATTACAGGCCTTAAGTGCAAGTAATGCAACAAGTGAAGTTTAGTGAGCAGGAGTCATTAAATATAAAAGCAGCATTTAAATTGACACATAAGTGAAAGTATTGACAAACTTAAACAGCAAAACATGACATAACATTTATTTGGCAGATGCTTTTCTGTAAAGTAATGTACAATTACTGCATAGAATCAGGTAACTGAAACCAGCACAAAAAAGATCAGAACTGTTTACCCACTTAAAGCAATGTCTCCATGAATTTGAATTCCAGGCTTAATATGCAGCAAACAATGTGTACAATACATTTCGTAGTTGAATCACCACGATTCTAATCCTCTGTGACGAAGAGGAGTTGTTTGAAATTTACCGCCCCGGTCACTTACACTGAAAAAGTGGCAGACTCACGTGAATATAAACAACACATTTCAAAACCAAAATTTTCCACAAGCTACATTATTTATAAACTCAATGATAAAACGGTCTGTTTCTGTAAGTCATTTCCGTACTTGGTTTTTGTGTAATTACCATTCTTAAACAATTTGAAACCCAAGTAGATATGGTCTTTAGAACAGGAAGTCCTTTGACCACAATCATAACCTCAATACACCACCAGACGTTCTCCCATTAGTCTGAACACCTAGCAGGGGCGGGTCTTTTTTGGTGTAAATAAACTCAGCAGGTCCGGGGTGAGATTATGTAGCTACAGTTTGTTATCACAACTTTGAGCAGCATAAAAAAAATAAAGACAGGTCCAAACTAATAAAATACTTTATGGTAAAAATTGAATGGACCATTTTGTGGATAAAAATAATAATCATACAGCAAACATCAATTATAGATTATTCGAAGTGTCCAAATCATATATTCTGCGATGCTCATAGCTGCAGTGCTAGTCAATTGGGAGGTCAATTTCACAAAACTCCTCTTCGTCACTAAAGCATGGAATCTTGGTGAGTCATTTGCAAATTTTTTTGTACACATTGTTAACTTCATATTAATCTCTAAATTCAAACTTGAGGAAATATTGCTTTAATAATCCTTTCTTATTATTGTAATTGCATTTTTCCTCTGATTCTCAGGAGAACCTGGGGAAGCTGATGACCAATTTGAGGAGCACTCATCCTCACTTTGTGCGGTGCTTGATTCCTAATGAGTCAAAGACTCCAGGTAGGAATTACCTGCAGGGACTCAAACAATTCTGATATAAAACCTTTGTTAGCTTGATTATTTGATAATAAAATTTGTAGTACTCCAATCTTGCAAAATATAATGCTGTATAAAATATGAAAAGCATTTTAGACAATTTGTGAAAATCCCTGGGGAATAAACAATAATGGGATTGTATAGTGCCATTCATAATGTATATCATCACAGCTGTGAATCAATAATAGGATAATCAAAGGTTATCATTGCCATGATGATAATGCAGTAAAATGACATGATCTCAAGTGTAGCTTTTTTTTTTTGCAACAATCCCTGACCATAGAATTAAGGGTTCTAACTGATATTTTTTTCAAAATTGTGTTAACTATTGCACATAGTTGGTAGTAAATAGTTTTATCTAATGATGAAGTATTCAATTCATTTGTTAAATTGGATTCAGATCAGAATTACAAAGTTCCAGTTCCCCAAGTGTATACTGAGCGGCCAAACTTTGTAAGCAAATTCCTTAAAACTTTGTGAATGTTCATTAGAACCCTGTAATTCTAAGGTCTCGAATTGTCCATAGGCCATATTTCAAGAGAATGGTGAGTTGTGAAATTGTATGGAGAGCGGAAATAGCATCGTTTGAATCTTATGTTCCTCTCAACAATGTACATTTTTAGTGTAATACTACTTAATTGGGATTCCTCTCATTTTGAAACAGATTTTAAAGCCGTGCATGGCATAGCCGGCACTCCTATTTTAGACCTTACAGTTCTGGTAGTCTGCTCATGATGTTAAGCTTTCTCTGTGTGGGGTTCCAAGCTAAGGAATTCTCTCTCTGTTAACATAGGAAAGGCATTTGGCAGTTTGAAGTTGATTTTAAAAATCCATATATGATGGCCCTTTGTTCAATTAAATTCTCTCTTCATGCAACAATCATCCTAATTTGAATGTACTTTTGGTATTCTCTTATTCATTTTCACTTGGGTAAGTCAAACGTTGTTCTATTGTAGTTTCATCGGAAAAAATCCCAGCCAGCTGAGCCATTCGCAAATAAACACAAATTGTTCAGACAGTTCTCTTTCCCTTCTTAAGTTTCACTTTTGATATGTACCCTGTAAATAATGCCTAAAACATGGTGATGGGGTCGAATAGGAGGGTGACAAGGTATGTTTATACACTTGGATATTTTCTTTGTATGGGGGAAATACAAATGACTAACTCCAGTCTCTACAGTTTTAATACCATAAGTACCGTTTTGCATACAGTGTAAATAACCCACATCTTTTTATACAATTTGCGTTACCAGCCATCTCCTGCCAAATAGACTTCACATCGCTTGTTTCCTCTGGAGAAAAGCATTCATGGCCAAGCCAGTCAAAGTTAGGGTGTTTTTCTTGCCAATTTATGACAGCATCAATGCACTGGTTTTAAAGACTGTGCCAATTGGCCTAATTGGAATTAAAACCCAATCAGATCCACAGGTAGTTAATTCATCTAAGACCAACCCTTTTAATTACAGTGCTGCAGCTGCATTTTAGCCTTTTGTCATAAAATTACCAGAATGAAGATTTAGACACGCCCAGTTTTGACCTGCAATACCGTTAGCACTTCCTGACTGCATTCAGGGCATCAGTTTGGAGCCCTATGTGTTACTGTTGTTGATTTTATCGGTTTATTGTTTTGCAAAGTGATTTGAGTAATATGAAATTGCTTGAAATTCAGGTGTATGTACTGTAAAGAAATATTATTATTATTATTATTATTATATTTGACATACTGGTACCCAAAAAACCAATTGTGCATCATGCATCTGTGTTTATTCTCTTCTAATGTTTTTCTTATAAAATCAATTGGCATGATTTAAAACATGGACATAACACATGCTTGAAATTTTTAGGTCTCATGGAGAACTTCTTGGTGATCCACCAGCTGAGGTGTAATGGTGTGCTGGAAGGTATCAGAATCTGCAGAAAGGGTTTCCCCAGCAGAATCCTCTACGGTGACTTCAAGCAGAGGTAAATCATCTATGCCAGGGATCATCAACTCATGGTCCACAAGGGCCAAGATCTGCTGAATTTACACCCTCCCTTTACCTGGGAGTCAGGCGTACTGACAGTCTGGCCAATCAGATATGAAGGAACAAAAATAAATAAATAAATAAATAAATAAATAACTAAATAAATATAGGAATAAATACATAAATGAATGAATAATTCTTGAAATTAACAAAATAAATGCAGGAATAAATGTTAAAATAAATAAATTTATATACACATGAATAAATGCTGAAATTAATATGGAAATAAATAAATACTGAAATGACGAAATGAAAATTTATATTTAAACATGACAGATGAATAAATGCTGTATTGTATTTCTACATTTCTTCATTTATTTATTTATGTATTTCTGTGTCCATATGCTAATTAGGAGGGAGGTCCTAGCTTCAGTCAGAATCTGGATTGGTTAGAGGAGTGTGATTGACTCAGGTCTACTACTTCTTCCTTGCGTGCTAACATGCTGACTCGTGAACACGAAAGTTGATGCTACAAAACCAGTGAGCTAACTGTTGGCTGAAACTTGTGCAATTGACATGGGTTACTAGCAGCTAAATGCAGGAATTGCACCGACCTGTGATTGGAGGATAAATATAGCATTTCAGCCGCAGTTACGAATCGCACTGCGGTGGCCTACAGGGGAAAACGCCCTTCAACGGCCAAAAACATCTCCAATTGGAGATACGCGCTGCAAAAACAGAAATGATGCAAACCAAAAACACGCAAACCACAGAAGGGGAAAATGCAAGAGAGAAAAGTGCTGTATTTAGATATCAACACAACGAAAGTGCACTTGGTCGTTATGGCGAGCGTCAACTAAAACAGCTTTTAATTCTGTCCCTAAGCGAGACTAAACAGCTAATGTTAGTTCGCTTGCTTAGCTAGCAAGTTCGCTAGCCTAGCTAACCAACAGTTTGGTGCACGGAAGTCAATAGAAAATAAATTAATAAGAATAATCTATTATTTCGCGATCTCACTAAGCTACAGTTGAACCGCGAGCATTTATGTTATACCAAAGATAACTGCTCGCTAGCTAACTCGCTAACATTAGTTCGCTTGCTTAGCTAGCTAGTTCACTAGCCTAGCAAGGTGACAGTTACATAGAGTATATCGTAAATGCTCGCGGTTTAACTCTAGCGATATTTATCTTCCAAGCACAGGTCGGTGCAATTCCTGCATTTAGCTGCTAGTTTTTCGAGCTGGTCAGCCACATCCCGCAGCTGCTCTGCCAACGGCCTTTCTAGTCGAAGCCATTATACCCGAGCTAGATCGCAAACATCGTGTGACTAAAGCTGCTTTCACACTGGACGCGAAACGATTTTTTTTCGCACGACAGATCATTCAAAGTCAATGCAAAGACTGGCTTCTGTCTGGCTCTCCTTATTGACCAATCTAGCTTCACACTGCGGGTAGGATCTCCCACTTAATTAGCATACGGACACAGAAATAAATAAATGTAAAAATGTAGAAATAAATTTAAAGCATTAATTCATTTATGTCATGTTTAAATAACTTTTTTTTTTCATTTATTTCAGCATTTATTTTTGCATTTATTTATTTATATATTAATTTCAGCAATTACTTATTCATTTATGTATTAATTAATTAATTAATTAATTAATTAATACTTAAGTCATTTTTGGTCCTCCATAATCAGAAGCACCAATTGTTAAGTTATTTAGTTAATTACCTGGGAGAAAAGAAAACCAGGGCTGGATTTAGAGTCAAGGGCTAGAGTTGATAATCCCTGATCTATGTCCTTTGTTTAATATTGATTTTAAAAGATTAAAATGAGAGTTTCATATCCAAATAATGGAATTAACTCTTGTTTTTATCTGAAACTCTTCAAAAATAAATTCCCAGAACCAACAGCATGACTTGCAAAACACATTAAACCAGCAACAAGACATTTCAGGTCTAGAAATAAATTACCACACTCTTTCACCATGTTTCAACATTGATATTTTACCATTACCATCATCATTTGCAGATACAAAGTACTGAATGCAAGTGTCATCCCCGAGGGTCAGTTCATTGACAACAAGAAAGCTTCTGAGAAGCTCCTGGGCTCCATTGATGTGGACCATACTCAGTACAAGTTCGGCCACACTAAGGTAAGAGACTGTCAGGGCTCTGATATTACTTTTCTAAATATCACTTATTCAATAAAGCGCTTAATTGTCACTGAAGCATAATATTTGATGATGCACACCAGTACAATGAGACCAGTACACACCTATGCATCTTCATCATATGGACCGTGACAGTCATTTTATGTCTTTTTACATTAATATTTCAAATGTGTTCTCCAGGTATTCTTCAAAGCTGGTCTGCTGGGTCTCCTAGAGGAGATGCGAGATGAAAAACTGGCTACACTGGTGACCATGACTCAAGCACTGTGCCGAGGATTTCTCATGAGGAGAGAGTTTTCAAAGATGATGGAAAGGAGGTAAATGTACATAAGAATAAATCACAGAAACACAGGACTGTAATATTATTCTCAAAAAGAGCGATAAACATTTAGGTGAATCATCATAGTGTTTGTTTAAACTAGAACATAGCCTTGTGTTAAGGATATAATAAAAAAAAAATATTAATGCTGAATTAGCCTTTTTTGTATGATCATTAATTCCTACAGTAATTTGAAGAAATACTGAGCTATGATCATTTTATGCAGAGAATCGATTTACTCCATCCAATACAATATCCGCGCATTCATGAATGTGAAGCACTGGCCATGGATGAAACTTTACTTCAAGATCAAGCCACTTCTCAAGAGTGCTGAAGCTGAGAAGGAAATGGCCAACATGAAGGAGGAGTTTGCCAAGTGCAAAGAGGAACTGGCAAAGGCCTTGGCCAAGAAGAAGGAGCTCGAGGAGAAAATGGTCTCACTGTTGCAGGAAAAGAATGATCTGCAGTTGGCTGTAGCATCTGTAAGTGGAGTGGATCATTGTCATAATGTCATAACTATTATTACAACTGAAAATTATATTGTTCACAAATTTGGCTAAAATTTTTATTCATTCAAGGAAACTGAAAGCCTTGCTGATGCTGAGGAAAGATGTGAGGGACTCATAAAGGCAAAGATCCAGCTCGAAGCAAAACTCAAAGAGACAAATGAGAGGCTTGAAGATGAGGAGGAAATCAATGCTGAGCTCACTGCTAAGAAGAGGAAACTGGAAGACGAGTGCTCTGAGCTGAAGAAAGACATTGATGACTTAGAGCTCACTTTGGCTAAAGTGGAGAAGGAGAAACATGCCACAGAAAACAAGGTTTGTTCTTGATAAATACAGTATGTGGGTGGGTGTTTTACCAAAGACCTGACATCTCCCTAACATGGTGTGAACTTAATTAATTCAGGTGAAGAACCTGACTGAGGAGATGGCCTCTCAGGATGAGAGCATAGCCAAGCTAACAAAGGAGAAGAAAGCTCTCCAAGAGGCACACCAGCAGACCCTGGATGATCTGCAGGCAGAGGAAGACAAAGTCAACACTCTGACCAAAGCAAAGACCAAGCTTGAGCAGCAAGTGGATGATGTGAGTAAATAAAAATAAATAAATAAATAAATAAAAACATCTCTTGTCTGTAGAGTAAAATTCCTGGGACAGAAGCTGAACCAAAACAATCTAGCTCTGCCTAGTAAAATTGATGATTTAAGTAGTGGGCAGGTTTTTTAAAATAGTGAATTGAAACCCTTATTCCTGACAACAGTTGGAAGGCTCCCTGGAACAGGAGAAGAAGCTTCGCATGGACCTGGAGAGAGCCAAGAGAAAGCTTGAAGGTGATCTGAAACTGGCACAGGAATCTATAATGGACCTGGAAAATGACAAGCAACAGGCAGATGAAAAGCTCAAGAAGTAAGAGAGGATTATAATCAATATAATGTGATTGTGATCACAACTATATTAATAAATATGTATGGAAAAACTATGTTCTGCCCTCCACAGGAAGGACTTTGACATGAGCCAGCTTCTGAGCAAGATTGAAGATGAACAGACTTTAGGAGCTCAGCTCCAGAAAAAGATAAAAGAACTTCAGGTATCTGTCAAGCACTGCAGATTTGTTATAGTACAACTGAGTAGTGTGTCATGCATGTCATAAAACTACTCTACTTTTAATCACAGGCTCGTATTGAGGAGCTGGAGGAAGAAATCGAGTCAGAGCGTGCCGCTCGGGCCAAGGTTGAGAAGCAGAGGGCTGATCTCTCCAGGGAGCTTGAGGAGATCAGTGAGAGGCTAGAAGAAGCAGGTGGGGCAACTGCTGCTCAGATTGAGATGAACAAGAAGCGTGAAGCTGAGTTCCAGAAGCTGCGCCGTGATCTTGAAGAGTCCACCCTGCAGCATGAAGCCACTGCTGCTGCTCTCCGTAAGAAGCAGGCCGACAGTGTGGCAGAGCTGGGAGAACAGATCGATAACCTTCAGCGTGTCAAGCAGAAACTGGAGAAGGAGAAGAGTGAATACAAAATGGAGATTGATGACCTCGCTAGTAATATGGAGGCTGTGGCCAAATCAAAGGTACACAGAATATTTATTTGCCTTACCTTAAAAGCATATGAATTCGGCCACCACTGACCTCAAGTAACTTCAAATAAACATTTTTCCTGACAGGGAAACCTTGAGAAAATGTGTCGAACCCTTGAAGATCAATTAAGTGAACTCAAAACAAAGTATGATGAAAATTCACGACAGCTGAATGACATGAGCGCACAAAAAGCAAGACTTCACACTGAACATGGTAAATGTAGATAAAATTAATGAATTCAGATAACAGGAATGAAATGAATATGTTATGATATGCCAAAATAACCTGCATTTTCAGGTGAATTGAGTCGGCAAGTTGAGGAGAAGGATGTTCTTGTGTCCCAGCTGACAAGAGGAAAACAGGCCTACTCACAACAGATTGAGGAGCTCAAGAGGCAGATGGAGGAGGAGGTTAAGGTAAAGGGTTCAAAAAATCTTTGAAAACTGACACCACTGTTCCTTTTGACCAGATTCTGTGGGGATATAGGCCAGCAGTGGCGGGTCTAGAACTGGGAATTGGGGAGGCACAGACACGTCCCTTTTAGTCCTGGCAAGTTCTCAATCATTTTCCTTTATTGACGCGTTTTCCAATTATCGTAATTGGCAACTGAAGACACGGTTTCTCTACATATGCGATCTAAAAGCAATGAAATCACGGGCTAAATTCAGTACAGAAAAATAATTTACTTATTAATAGGCCAATGCTTCGCGTTGATTTAACTGGTCCGCGTTCCAATGAAATATTGCCTTTCACTCTCGGTATTGCGTGAGTTGATTAAAAAAAAGGCACTTGGCAGTTAAATAGGCTATAAAAAGCCTGCGGCTCAAGCTATTTGCTTGAGAGTCGACAGGTATGCAATATTGAACAGCGTTGATTTAAATACAGCAAATACGCGTCCAGATGAATGATTGTTGTCTTAATTGGGGAGAACAAGCAGCACTTGTTAAGTGTGGAGTCCTCTCGGAGTGAACCTTTCGTTAATTATGAAAATGACTAAGAACAGGTCTGGACTAATAATTGTTTTAAACGGATGTTTTCTGCACCCAATTCACAGTTCTTGCTTTGCCACTGTAGCCTACTGAATTTAGCCCATGATTTCATCGCTGTTAGATCGCATATGGCAAGAAACCGTGTCTTCAGTTGCCAATTACGATAATTGCAAAACGTTTCAATAAAGGAAAATACTTGAGAACTTGCCAGGACTAAAAGGGACGTGTCTGTGCCACCCCAATTTCCAGTTCTAGACCCGCCAATGTAGGTCAGGGAGATGAGGCAGAGTGAGAATTGTTTTTGGGAAAAGGGCAATACAATTCCAGTTTTTGATTTGATTTTTATAGCTCATCATTAACTCTATACCCTAAACCACCAAGTAGTCATGGAACTGGCGTTCCAAGCAAACACAAAATATTTTACATGAACAAACGGATGATTTTCCTATCTTTTCTGCTGCTAGTAAAACTAGTATGAGCAGCTAGAAAGACAAATTGAAGGACTTATTTCCAGAAGTACGCCAGTCCGATTTTTCCTTTTTACGAAACCATAACAATCAGTCTTTTTCGCCCTCATACAATGTACTTTGGGCTTTGGACTTGTCCTCTCTTGAATGTGACCAAACCCCGTACAAAAGACCAAGCTTGTTTTCACAGGATATGCTATATGCAAAAGGTAATAAAAGAGAAACACACATCTGCAGTGACACATTCACTTTTATTGTATTTTGAGCTTATTTACAAATTACAAGCCAGACATCACAGCTTATCAGATCATTCAAAAGTACACCAGTAGCGTACTGTGGATTCTTGCTCATCAAGAAGGCAAAATATGACGATATTCTAAGCTTGCTTGAGGACATCCACGTATCCCGTGGTGTTAATTTCTGCCAAGCACTGTCAAAAAATTTGAACATAATTTTCCAAAAATTTATTTTTACGAATTGCCCCTTATCGTATTTTTTTATGTGTCACACAGGATAAGAAACTCCTTTGACTTAAACAGGTATTGATTGGCAGGTTTAGAGAAGTTTAGTCTTGCAATATTGAGGAATTGATGAGCACACAAATTAACCACATAATCGTGCAGTGTATATACTCATTCAACAGCATGGCAGCAATGATATACAATGTATCAATTAACTAATTTCTATTCTAATATCTGCATTGGCTTCAAAGGCCAAAAATGCCCTAGCCCACGCATTACAATCAGCCCGTCATGACTGTGACCTGCTGAGGGAGCAGTATGATGAGGAGCAGGAGGCCAAGGCTGAGCTGCAGCGAGGAATGTCTAAGGCCAACAGTGAGGTGGCTCAGTGGAGGTCCAAATATGAAACTGATGCCATCCAGCGCACTGAGGAGCTAGAGGAGGCCAAGTAATAATACAACTATAAGTCCCATAGAACTTCAAGGATTACTGCATTTTTCTCAATCATAAAGTCTTGCAAACCAAATAAAATATCCTCTCTCTACAGGAAGAAGCTTGCACAGCGTCTGCAGGAGGCAGAAGAGTCCATTGAGGCTGTGAACTCAAAGTGTGCCTCTCTGGAGAAGACCAAGCAGAGGCTGCAGGGTGAAGTGGAGGATCTCATGATTGATGTGGAGAGAGCAAATGCCCTGGCTGCCAACCTTGACAAGAAACAAAGGAACTTTGACAAGGTAAATTCAAGATAATCAAAACTCGGATCACTAGCATTTGTATTTTAGGTCACTATGAGGTGGTACAATAAGGTCTGGCTGGAAGTTGTATTAATGACTGCATTGTCTTTCCAGGTTCTGGCAGAATCAAAGCAGAAGTTTGAGGAAAGCCAGGCAGAGCTGGATGGGGCTCAGAAAGAGTCTCGATCCCTCAGCACTGAGCTCTTTAAGCTTAAGAACTCCTATGAAGAAGCTCTGGACCAGCTGGAGACCCTGAAGAGAGAGAACAAGAACCTGCAGCGTATGTACACTTTAGTAAGAAATATATAGCATCTAATTGGAGTGCTGAGATGGTAAAAAAAACAAAAAGGTATTGGATGTTTCTGGATGTTTGCCTGAGAGCAAATAGTACTTGGGATATAAAGTAATGCATATTCCAATTCATGTCCCTGTAGAGGAGATTTCTGACTTGACTGAGCAGATTGGGGAGACTGGAAAGACTGTTCATGAGCTGGAGAAGACAAAGAAGATTGTGGAGACAGAGAAAGTAGAAATCCAGGCTGCCTTAGAGGAAGCAGAGGTCTGTAATTACGCCATCATAAATTTTCTTTATTCAAAAGTATTATGGTTAATCCTCAAATACATAGAATTTTTCTGTGATATTTGATTATTTACAATAGCAGTAAATTCATATTCTATTCTGAACAGGGAGCTCTGGAGCATGAAGAATCTAAGATTCTCCGAGTCCAGCTTGAGCTCAGTCAGATCAAGGGTGAAATTGACAGAAAACTGGCTGAGAAAGACGAAGAGATGGAGCAGATCAAGAGGAATGGGCAAAGGGCTATTGAGTCCATGCAGACCACTCTTGATGCTGAAGTCAGAAGCAGGAATGATGCTCTTAAAGTCAAGAAGAAGATGGAGGGAGATCTCAATGAGATGGAGATTCAGCTGAGCCATGCCAACCGCCAGGCAGCAGAAGCCCAGAAGCAACTAAAGAATGTCCAAGGACAGCTTAAGGTACATTGATAAAAATATTTATGAGGGATAGTGCTGAATACAAACATATTCCTGCATTTACACATAATTGGCATACAGGCTGTTACATGATTTAATCAATTTCAATTTTAGGATGCTCAACTGCACCTTGATGACGCAATCAGAGGACAGGAGGACATGAAGGAACAGGTTGCCATGGTGGAGCGCAGGAACACCCTGATGCTGGCGGAGATTGAAGAACTGAGGGTTGCCCTGGAGCAGACAGAGAGAGGCCGCAAAGTGGCAGAGCAGGAGCTGGTCGATGCAAGTGAGCGTGTGGGACTGCTGCACTCTCAGGTGAGTAAATAAGACATTCCTTTGATTTCACTTCAGATGATACATAGCCATGGGCAGAACTGCATCTACCACATTTTGATTTTCCCATTTTGTCCAGAATACCAGCCTCATGAACACCAAAAAGAAGCTGGAAGCTGACTTTGTCCAGATTCAAGGAGAGGTGGATGATGCCATCCAGGAAGCAAGAAATGCTGAGGAGAAAGCCAAGAAGGCCATCACTGATGTAAGAAAAATAACAGTGTACCTGTATAAAATATTCACAATTTATTAACCTCATAAAACCTATGGACCCATATGTAAGTTGGTTAAATGCAACTGCTGTTATCAAACCTGTGAAACTTTAGGCCCATTGTAAACGCTAGAGAGCATCCCGAGGTTTTCTACTATCCCAAATATGCCCTGCTGATTTAAAAGGAAATGTGTATATAATGTTATAATGCAATTAAAATATGGAATCTTGAGATTAATTATTTCTCTCAACAAAAATGTAAGACAGCTTCAGTGTTGTAAAACAAAGTGAAAAACGTGCCTTTTCTGACTTTGAAACTACTTTAATGAAAACTTAAGTGAAAAGTTAGAGTTTAAGGAATTCATTCACTACATCTTATAAAAAGCTTCTGTTATATTACTTGTGCCGCGTTTCCATCAAGTGGAACAGTTCGGTTCGGTATGGGTCGTGTCACATTTCAGAGCGTTTCCATTACAAAAGTTGTGGATGGTACCTTTGGAACCGTTCCCAACCGTTCCCATTTTTCGTCACCCCTCCGGTTGGGGTACCAAGGGTTACCATCTGATACTAATGAGGCGGAGCCAACACACGCCTTCTGTATTGGTCGGGAATCGTCATCACTGCCGTCTGTTGATTGGCCAACAGAATCGTCAGTCACGTGCGACTTCCATAAGGAAATGGCAGGAAAACACCCGTCTCGCCTACTGTACCATTTTTGCAAATGTCTGTTCGCAACAATGCGCCATGGAGCAATGAGGAGGTGCAGATGCATATTTCATGCATTTAAATTTAGTCAATTTAAAATACGTATAGCCATTATTATGCCAACTAATTTGGCCGGAGTTGCACCGCGAGCATTTAGCTCGCTAGCTGGCATTAAAATACACCGAATAAAAAGGTTGCCGGCTAAAGCCGCTTTCACACCGGGCGCAAAATGAATTTTTCGCACGACAGATTACATTCAAAGTCAATGCGTTTTGCGTGTATTTGCGTTTTTGCATTGCATTTTACCATCCGGTAAAAAAACCCCGCCTACATTTAAGCGTACTGTCTGCAGTGGAAACGCAAACCAGATCTAGAGGTTTGGTACCAAAAGTACGGTTCCAAGGGTACTATACCGAAAGTACCCAAATGGAAACGCGGCTTTTGTGTCCCAGTAATTTCAAAAACTACAAACATTGACCCAACAAAGCATGTGAAATCCTGAAAGTAAAAATGTGATCTAAGAAGTAAAATGAGTGAGTGATTCATTTTTGTTTATTAACCTTACGGTATGACTGCAGGCAGCCATGATGGCAGAGGAGCTGAAGAAGGAGCAGGACACTAGCGCTCATTTGGAGAGGATGAAGAAGAACCTGGAGGTTACAGTGAAGGACCTGCAGCACCGTCTGGATGAGGCTGAGAATCTGGCTCTTAAGGGTGGAAAGAAACAACTCCAGAAACTGGAAGCAAGGGTAAAACCTTATTTCCCAAATGATAATTATACAGGCATGTGAACACAAAATATGAAATACTGGCTTAAAAATAATTTGAGTTCAAGGTATTTCCAATAGAATATTGTACACTTAAGCATATACGTGATTAAAAATGTATTGTATATTTAAGGTTCGTGAGCTAGAGGCTGAAGTTGAGGCTGAACAGAAACGTGGGGCTGATGCAGTTAAAGGTGTCCGTAAATATGAGAGAAGGGTGAAAGAGCTCACATACCAGGTAAGAGCTTGTCTGTCTAACTTAAATAATCATGCCTGCTTCATAATTAAAACATCTCTACCCTCTGCAGACTGAGGAGGACAAGAAAAATGTCACCAGACTGCAGGACCTAGTGGACAAGCTGCAGTTGAAAGTGAAGTCCTACAAGAGGCAGGCTGAGGAAGCTGTAAGTGTATTTATTATTCTAGAAAAATTGGCTTTTTCGGACACCAAAGTCATCTTAAGCACTCAGTGACCTCTGCCACAGGCAAGTTCTTAAGCATTTGGCCACGGACAAATTTTTTTTATGATTTTGGCTCTGTATGCCTCTACTATGGATGTACAGTAAAACGAAACAATCAAGATTTGTTTGAAATGCAGATTTTCAGCTCTAATTTTGGGAATAATTGAAAACATTGCTTGAACCAAGTCATAATTACAATGTGTTCATTCTACTAGTAGCCAGGTTAATAGGTAACTATTGATGCCATCATAATTGGCAATAAAACAAGCATCCATGAATGACTTGGATCATTTATGAGTCAGAATGGTTTTAAGTTCAGCCATTTGCATAAAGCTGTACGACCAAATATGCCAACAGCATGTCATTCCCACAACAGTCCATAATATTATTGAAAGAAATAGAGAATCTTAAGAAATCATTGCATGTAACATGCAAGGCCAAAACCAAATATTGAATGCCTCTCAGCCAAAATATGTCAACAATGTTCAGAAATATTGCCAATTTCTATGGGCTCCAGTGCATCTGAAATGGACTGACTCAAAATGGAAATGTGTATTGTGGTCTGATAAGTCCACATTTAAAATCGCTTTTGGAAATAATGGATGCCATGTTCTCATGGCCAAAGAGGAAGGAACCAGCCTGATTGTTGCCATTAAATAGTACAAAAGGCAGTATCTGTCATGGTAACGGGGTCTGTTAGTGCCAATTGCCTGGGCAACTTGCACCACAGTGAAGACGTCATGGATGTTGACGCAAAAATACATATTTTTGAGAAATTTGTCGCAATCCAGGGGACGTCATTTTCAGGATTGTCCCTTCTTAAGTATTTCAGCAAGACTATCCAAAGTTGCATTCAGCATGCCTTAAACAGCAGAATGGCTTTGTAGTCAAACTGGGTAAGCGGTTAACTGGCTTTCCAGCAGACCAGACCTGACTCGCATTGAAAAAGTGTGCCACATAATGAAATACAAGATATGAGAGCAGAGATCCCAACTGTTGAGAAGAAGACAACAGTCTGGAGAAAAAGTCCAGTTTCAAAACTGTAAAAATTAAGTGTTATCAATTCCCAAATGACTGTGAAGTGCAGTTAAAAGAAAAAGTGATGTAACATAGTGGTAAACATGGCCCTGCCACAACTTTTTTGGAAAATGTTGCTGGAATCACGAGGATAATTGTATACTGCAAAAATAAAACCTTAACATTGATTAGGTAAAACATTACTATATTGTCTTCATACTGTTTTAAAATAGAGTGCAGGTCAGAACAGATTTTCAAATCATTGACTTTTTTTGAGTTGTACTTGCACAGATAACTTTCTGTCATAATGGTTGATTCATTAATTGATTCATGCATCATCTTTGGTGACCCCTTGCTAATTTTGTGACATAACTGTAAACACCTAATCTGATGAAATATCTTACTTATTCGCAGGAGGAACAAGCCAACACTCACCTGTCCAGGTACAGGAAGGTGCAGCATGAGATGGAGGAAGCTCAGGAACGAGCTGACATCGCCGAGTCTCAGGTCAACAAGCTGAGAGCGAAAAGCCGTGATGTTGGCAAGGTACTTTCAAATTCAAATTGTGAATGTTATTTTCAACATTAAATTGATTGATGAATTTTACCACTTTGAGAAAAATAAAGAACATATAATTATTCAAAAAGTAGTTGTGAAAATTTCCAGTGCGCATTGCGATGTTTAGAATACTGTCCAGATTATTTTCATTGAAGAAAATCAGCTGTTTAATTGGCGTTCTAAATTCAGGGATGTATGCTTTTGGAAAATGAGGTTGTTAACCATGTTTTATTCCAATTTATTTTAAGGTAAAGGAAGATGCAGAATAGGAGATGAAATGCCAATGAAACACGGTCACAAGCATTCATACAATATGGATTTCTTGTGAAATGTTAACAAGTGTGCTGACAGTCAATAAAGTTTGCAAAGCAAATCACAACCTTGCATTTTTTCATTTGTTTTGTTAAAATACAACAAAATAATACAAACCCCAATTCCAATGAAGTTGGAACTTTGTGTGAAATGTGAATAAAAGCAGAATACAATGATCTGCAAATCCTTTTTAAACCTACATTAAATTGAGTACACTACAAAGACAAGATATTTAATGTTCAAACTGATAAACTTTATTATTTATTTTTTTTTTTTAGAAATATTCACTCATTTTGAATTTGATGCCTGCAACACGTTCCAAAAAAGCTGGGAAAAGGGCATGTTTACCACTGTGTTACATTGCCTTTCCTTTTAACAACACTCAATAGGCATTCGGGGAATGAGGACACTAATTGTAGAAGCTTTGTTGGTGGAATTCTTTCCCATTCTTGCTTGATGTACGACTTCAGTTGCTCAACAGTCCGCGGTCTCTGTTGTTGTATTTTGCGCTTCATAATGCGCCACACATTTTCAATGAGGAGACAGGTCTGGACTGCAGGCAGGCAGTATCATAATCATAGCAACTTTGGAGAACAGAAACACTAAATAGCAAACCAAGTGACTGAAATATTCCAAACAGCAATATTTGCATATCGAGGGGAAAGATTCCCCATGATCGGTTCCAGAGAATCAATGCTGTCAGGCTCACTGAACCCTTCAGCCCTGTCCCCTTCAGACTCATTCCTGGTATATGGGTATATTACTTTTCCATTTTATAAAAGTAGCGTGCACCCTCTGAAGTAGTGTAGTGTTTTTTTACAATATACTTGCGTAATTCATATATGCAAAGTTGAGATGTGACCAAACTTGATCTTATGAAAGAGTTTATATTTCTTCTCAAGGCCCAATCAATTTTTCAATTTTTACGGTAAGCTCATACTCTCCTCTCCTGGATAAAATGCTTGGCAATCAACAGACCGTTATTAGATTTTTAAAATCAACTGCTGGATGGGTGCTATTGGCAAATATCTCAGGCTGTTTGCATATCAGGCTTAGTTGAGGATCTTAATTCATAAAATTCCTGGGCAAAAGAGGTGGGACTTAATATGCTATATTCTGAATAGTTCACGGGCATCACTTCCTCGAAAATCGAAAATATTCAATATACATTTTGTGTGTATAATGTGAATTAATAAAAAGTAATTAACAAATATATATATATACTCAGCGCCATTAAAAACGCACAGGTGAGGTATGTACTGTATTTGCGGGAAATTGAAGAATCAATTGATTTTTATTGCTTTTCCAGTGAGGCACGAGAGGAAATAAAGAAAAGCGTGTGGTACTGTAATCCTGATGCACACCACATGCACGCGCCAAGCACTTCAGTAATAACAAACACTGAGCTGTTCATGATGTGTACAGTGACACTTGACTTGTTCTTTTTGGTGTGGTCAATAGCCTACATAAAGCCAACAAAAAAAACGAAAAATGCTACTGCATCAAGAAAATGGAAGAGCTTGTGACAGAGGAGAGAGAAAAAGAGCCTTTGGCATGTTACGGGCAGATCTCAGCCGCCGAGAGGTGGTGCGTCATTTGCACTGTCACCATTCAACAATCAGTCGGCTGTCCATCCGAGAATGGAACACAGGCACTGTCACTGACCGACCCCGCTTAGGGCAGCCACGAGTGACGATGGCAGCTCAAGAGCGCCACATCTGGTTACAGCCTGTATGTGACAGATTCCGGACAGCAACCAAAACTGATCATGTGATGAGGGGTCCGAGACGATTGAGGGTGAGCGCAAGTACCGTTTGACGCCGTCTATGTGAGCAACACATGCGTGCACACGGGCCCTACGGAAGACATGTTCAACTTTCAGAAAAACATAATTTCCCATCTCAGGCATTAGCTCTCGATTATTATTTGTCATTATTTCAAGATGTGGGCGCTGTTATTCTTCAACCCCGTTATGTACACTGTGGAAGCTCATTGAATATGATCATAAAATGTATTTCTAGAGAAAGCAATATTTTTATGTTAATCTGATGTCCCCCACACTAATTCAATAATTGCAAATACAAAAATGACATAAAATGTCACATTTTTGCTGTACTAAAGCTTGAAATGTACCTATGCGTGAAAGCACTCTTGTCATTTTTCATCAAAAATGCAGTTTAACTGAAGAATTTTCATCAAAATCAATGATCTTATGATAGCTCTCAACATTTTAGACAGAAGTCAACAAACATTAAATTTTTATTTATACATTTTTAAAAAATGATGTATGAACATGTAGGTGTGATGGGGTTGAGACGAGGGTAACGGGGTTGAAGATGGTAACAGGGTTGAAGGGACAAATACAACTTTACATATTAATAGTTGTCTTTTTACTCTCAAATTCACTGGATAGGATTTTCTATGAGCATTGTATTTCATTATGTAACCATAAGAAGGACAACAGATATAAATTGCAGTTGAATTGAGTTTTAAACTCAAAGTTTTAAGAGCCAACCCTCATCTGGCAAATATACTTTTATACTGCAGGTATCTCTCCCTTCTTTCAGGATCAGCTTTAAGGCGTGCCCGATACTTCCTCTGCCTTTCTGCTGCTGTTGTTGGTGCCATCTTACTCACAGCTTAAACATGGAACATACGCTAAACAAAAATATAAACGCACAAAGCAATTTTTTTTTAGTTATTTTTTATCAGTCGGGAAATATTTCAACAAAACAATTATTATTTTATTCTTGCCTTAATATTCAAGCAACAGAAACATGACTAACAATTTACTGTACACAGTTTATGAGTTATCACAGCCTGCACCCAACAGGGGTCAGCGGGCAGAATTCACAGCACTTAGTAACGAGTGTGTCCACCATCGGCATCATGTAAAGCGGTACTTCTCTGGCACATGGAGTTCACAAGATTGTCAATAGTGGCCTGTGGAATGTTGTCCCATTCTTCCTGCAGCGCAACTCAGAGCTGGCGCATGTTTTCTGGAACCGGAACACGTTGTCTGACCCGCTGATCCAGAACATCCCAAAGGTGTTCAACTGGCAACATATCGGGTGAATATGCTGTCCAATTGAGAACAGAGACATCTTCCTCATCAAGAAACTCCGAGCAGATCCGGGCAGTGTGTGGCCGGGCATTATCGTGCTGGAATGTCACGTAATGAAGTCGTACGAACGGTACGACTATGGGCCTCAGGATCTCGTCACGGTACCGCTGCCCATTCAAGTTACCCTCAATGAAATGCAGACGGGTACGCTGTCCATGGCATATGCCTGCCCATACCATTACTCTTGCACCACCATGTGCCACCCGACGCACGACATTGGTGTCAGCGTAACGCTCGCCCACACATCGCCATACGTGTTGTCTGCCATCAGCACGGTACAGTTGGAATCGCGATTCATCGCTGATTAACACCGTCCTACACCGTGCAAGTGTCCAGCAAAGGTGACTGTTGGCCCAGTCGAGTCTGTACCAGCGACGGACTGCGGTCAGGTCGAGACATCGGTGTGGTCGGCAGACTCGGAGGTCTGCCTCCCTCAGACGGTTTCGGACAGTCTGAGCTGATATTCGCCTGTTGTGCAGTCCGACAGTCTTGTCAGCTGTCCTGGTGGCTGGTCGGAGCCGATCACGGAGGTTCTGGAACCGCATGTGCCGATCCTGTGTGGGCGTGGTCGCACGTGGTCGTCGGGCATGTGGACAATTCACAGTGCTGCTAGTCTCTCTGAATCGACTTCTCAACCGGCTGATGGTGGAATGATACACATTCAAGTGTGTTGACACTGCTGTCACAGATATCCCAGCGTTCAGCATGCCAGTGGGACGCTCCCTCATGACTTGTGACATCTGTGGCATTGTGACTTGTGACAAAAGCGCACATTTTGGGGTGGCCTTTTATTGACCCTGGTGCAAGGAGTGACTGTGTATTGGTCACGCTGACTGATGAACTCAATGTTATGCTTTATACAGCTCATGGGTGGAACAACTCAATGAGTGAGTAATCTCACAGGGAGTGGTCAATGAGAAGTGGGTCACCAGAATTGATCAAAACAAATCATTCAGTACACCAATAAACACTATTTGTGGGTATATTTCATTACAGGTCAATTTAACTCAGCATTTTTGGTTCATGCGTTTATGTTTTTGTTCAGTGTAGATCACATTCAGCATGCATGTGGTATAAGAATGTTGATTGAATATAATAACAACTCATTTAAATAATTGGATAACTTAACAACCAAAGTATTAAAATCACAACCCCGTCACAATCTCACAACCCCGTTACAATCAAACACGTAACGGGGTTGAGTGTGACGGGGTTGTGATTTTTGCACAAAATGACCACTGCTCGATGTAGTCAATACCAGAGAGAGAGCACATGGCATGCATGAGATTCAGAATTAGCATATATTCTTGAAATAACAAAAACCTTTTTCATAAGTAATAGTTTTCTATCTTTTTTTTCATGTCACGGTGTTGAGTCATTGAGTTTGACGACCACAATATCACAAGATAAATGACGAAAATAAAGGAAAAGAAGGGAGCAACTTGCCTGTTTCTCTTATCCTGTTGTCCAAAAGACTTCAGTGATCTCAATTCCTGATGTACATGCTATTATGAATCATACCATTGTATTTATGGGGGGAGAATCATTCGTGTAACGGGGTTGAGGGGTTACTCAGGTACAGAACTAAATAATGTGATTTTAATGAATAATTATCAATTAATTTTGAAAAAAAAACATCACCAGCAAAATAGTAATGTAAATGTAATGGTTGCAATGTAATGTAATGTTTAGGTTGATATCAAAATTTATTGACTTTTTTTACAATTTTATTTGGTATTTTCAAAGTATACTTTCATCGAGGCCATGGGGGACATGACAAAGTAGGTGGTGTCAACTGAAAAAACTATATTAATTCTCATAAAAAGATAAAATTTAACTCATGTTTTTTACACACTATTAAAGGAGATATTTCAATGTATATGTAAAGCTGTTTAAATATAAATTTTGGTGACCCAATAGATAAAATACACCAATAAAGGTGAGAGGGACTCAAATTGTGCCATTTTCATGGAATGACTCTAGAATCGGAGAGCAGGCTTCAGTGTTAATTCTAGGATAACCCTAGGGTATGGTGCTTGGGTATGAAAAAGGGCACAGCAGTCGCGTCTAGCGAGTGGTTATCCTGATAAAGGGCACAGAGGTCCTAGCAAGCAAGCAGCACCCTGCCAAGAAAAGGGCAGTTCATTTGTAGTGGTAACTTGCATGCCTTCATTCCTAACACCTGCCCGTCATGCCTAGCCTACGGAATGCCCGCTGGTTGGGAGGGCGGGGTTTCTTTTACAGACTTCCTATTTCCGTGCGTACCAAGCCATGGGTGTTGACACAACTATTGCGCTATAAAGACTGCAGCCCGCTATTTAATTCGGAGACAGACAAGCTCACTATCAATGGCCTGTAAGCAGCCCTGTAGAGACCCAGGATGCAGTGTAGTAGGGCTTGCCCTGGGCTCGACTGGCTCCGTGGGTAGCATCGACCCGGATGCAATGAAGAAGGCCATGGATGGCTGCTCAAGGCCAAGGCCAAGGCCAAGGAGACTGCAGCCCGCTATTTAATTCGGAGACAGACAAGCTCACTATCAATGGCCTGTAAGCAGCCCTGTAGAGACCCAGGATGCAGTGTAGTAGGGCTTGCCCTGGGCTCGACTGGCTCCGTGGGTAGTATCAACCCGGATGCAATGAAGAAGGCCATGGATGGCTGCTCAAGGCCAAGGCCAAGGCCAAGGAGCACCTCTGGTGCGCACCATCAGGTGCCGCCAACCTACAATCGAATTCCAAAAACAGACTGACGGATAGAGCTAGTCACGTGCTGTGTTGACATCATTTCGCTTTGTATAACATGAAGAGTATAAAACAGTTTTAACTTTTGTACTATACATTCTGTCTTCATGTACACGGCTGTGTGACGAAGATTTTTTTTTTAGAGTTCAAATTATGGACGGCCGTTTGGAGCTGTGGCCATAAGGTTTCCGGCGCCTGTCGCGGCAGCAATCCCCGAACCCGGTGGTGGACACCGGAAGTAAGGGATGCCATCAAGCTGAAGAAGGAGCCCTATCGAGCTTGGTTGGCTCATAGGACTCCTGAGGCAGCTGACAGGTACCGGCAGGCTAAGCGTGCTGCGGCCCAGGTGGTGGCAGAAGCAAAAACTTGGGTATGGGAAAAGTTCGGGGAGGCCATGGAGGAGGATTATCGGTCGGCCCCGAAGAGATTCTGGCAAACCGTCTAGTGCCTCAGAAGGGGGAAGCAGTGCCCTGCCAACACTGTTTAATGTTGACTTCAACTGGGGATATTGTCGGCCGGTGGATGAAATTCTTTGAGGATCTCCTCAATCCCACTGACATGCCTTCTGTAGAGGAAGCAGAGGCTGGGGACCCAGAGGCTGATTCATCCATCACTCGGGCTGAAATCACTGAGGTAGTTCGGAAGCTCCTCGGCGGCAAGGCACCAGGGGTGGATGAGATCCGACCTGAGTACCTCAAGTCCCTGGATGTCGTAGGGCTGTCTTGGTTGACACGCCTCCGCAACATCGCCTGGCAGTTGGGGACAGTGCCTCTGGACTTGCAGACTGGGGTGGTGGTCCCTCTATTTAAGAAGGGGGACCGGAGGGTGTGCTCCAACTACAGGGGGATCACACTCCTCAGCCTCCCTGGTAAAGTCTATTTCAGGGTGTTGGAGAGGAGAATTCGGCCGATAGTCGAACCTCAGAGTCAGGAGGAACAATGCAGTTTTCATCCTGGTCGTGAAACACTGGACCAGCTCTATACCCTCCGCAGGGTGCTTGAGGGTTCATGGGAGTTTGCCCAACCAGTTCACATGTGTTTTGTGGACTTGGAGAAGGCATTCGACCATGTCTCTCGTGGCATTCTGTGGGAGGTGCTTCGGGAGTATGGAGTCTGGGGCCCTCTATTAAGGGCCATGCGGTCTCTGTATGACCGGAGCAGGAGCTTGTTTCGCATTGCCGGCAGTAAGTCAGACCTGTTCCCAGTGCATGTTGGACTCCAGCAGGGCTGCCCTTGTTACCGGTTCTGTTCATTATTTTTATGGACAGAATTTCTAGGCGCAGCCAGGGGCCGGAGGGAGTCCAGTTTGGGGACCACAGGATCTCATCTCTGCTCTTTGCAGATGATGTTGTCCTGTTGGCTCCTTCGAACCAGGACCTTCAGCATGTACTGGGGCGGTTTGCAGCCGAGGTCGAAGCGGCTGGGATGAGAATCAGCACCTCCAAGTCCGAGGCCATGGTTCTCGACTGGAAAAAGGTGGCTAGCCCCCTCTGGGTTGGAGGAGAGCTCCTGCCTCAAGTGGAGGAGTTCAAGTATCTTGGGGTCTTGTTCACAAGTGAGGGAAGGATGGAGCGTGAGATTGACAGACAGATCGGTGCAGTGGCAGCAGTAATGCGGTCATTGTACCGATCTGTTTTGGTGAAGAAGGATCTGAGCCGAAAGGTGAAGCTCTCAATTTACCAGTCAATCTACGTTCCTACCCTCACCTATGGTCAGGAACTTTGGGTCATGACCGAAAGAACGAGATCTCAGATACAAGCGGCTGAAATGGGTTTCCTCCGCAGGGTGGCGGGGCGCTCCCTTAGAGATAGGGTGAGGAGCTCTGTCACCCGGGAGGAGCTCAGAGTAGAGCCGCTGCTTCTCCACGTCGAGAGGAGCCAGCTGAGGTGGCTCGGGCATCTATATCGGATACCCCCTGAACGCCTTCCTGGGAAGGTGTTCTGGGCATGCCCCACCGGGAGGAGGCCCCGGGGAAGACCCAGGACATGCTGGAGGGACTGTGTCGCTCGGCTGGCCTGGGAACGCCTCTGGATACCCCCGGAAGAACTGAAGGAAGTGTCCAGGGAGAGGGAAGTCTGGGCATCCTTGCTTAGACTGCTGCCCCTGCGACCCGGCCCCGGATAAGCGGAAGAAGATGGATGGATGGATGGATGGAAATTATGGACTGTTATTTTATGCAAGTGCATGTATACTGTTGATGCATGTCTGCATACATACTTACGGTGGTACGCCTTTTACATTAGTTCTTTTTTTTGCATTGAAAAATTTTGGACTGGTCATGTTTTATAACGTGCTGTACATTTCTGACTGCGCTGTACCCGTACTTGGTCATAGCCCATGTATTGTGCATTCGTAATGCTCACAGTCACCACCAGTTTACAACCAAACAAGCTCCATGCCAAGAGGATTACAAATTTTATGTATACCTGTGTATGTGCTTTATATATCTCAAAAGACAGAACTTTGGTATATGTCCGGGAATATGGAATGTTAGGTCGGTAGAACATTAGCTCTTTAGAGCACCACCTTTAGTCAGAAAGCTATCTACCCAGCATAGTACCAAACCAAGCTCTTCACTTTCTGAGAAAACTAGCTGTGTCTATCAAAATTCAAAAAAAATTTCTTTGATACATTGCTGGGGATGACCAGTACTTGCATCCAGCCTACAGTGCCCCCTGGAGGCGCATTTTTCCGGCTTTTGATGTTTAAAATCATCTACGCTGAAAGTACTACCATTGAGATTTTACTAATGCTGTAATGTACTCCAAAGGGACTATGTATCCAGAGAATTTCAGATCTCTATCTTGCTGGGTAAACAAAATAATGCCGCCTAAACATAGGCACAATCTGCTATGAAATGGTCCATTTTGAGTTTTCCTCTGACTTTGGCTCAGTCTAGCTTGAAAGTGTAGATACTACCAAAAAATTCTTGATATTCTTGAAAAGAGAGCGTTTTGGTTTTCATTCAGACATATTTTCATATCATGAGGTTCCCCCATCCTCAAGCAATTGGAGAGAGACAGATTCTTCAAACAATTAGGCTTTATTGTGGCATGTTGATGAATATAAAGCCGAGTTCTTTTTGAGTAAGAACTCACATCTTACTTTTCACACCCAGTTTTTATACCTTCATCACTGGAAATATCTTCCAAATATGGTCTTTCCGCTTTCTTGCCTTTCATACCCAGTTTTTATACCTTCATCACAGGAAATATCTTCCAAATATGGTCTTTCCGCTTTCTCATTCTCACGCTACAACAGGACAGGCAAACCAAAACACTGCCCACTAACCTTGAGAACTTCAAAAGCAAAGATAATGATGCTCATCAATACATAGGACTGGAAAATTACAGTCAAGAGAGGAAAAATACAGCCAGATGAATAGGATACAAGTAGATGCATAAATGATTCAATTGATTATGTTTTCAGTAACAACTTATGATTTTACTGAACAAATATTGATCAAAGCTACAGAAATCAAATACATCACCTGATTATGTTTTCGAATCAACTAAACAGAAGCCTGCTTACTAATCAAAGCTACAGAAGCGCGCTGCTTATGTGTGTGTGTGAGCTACTCATGCATGTGTGAATTGAATTGCTTGTATGTGTGTGTGTCTGTGTGTGAACTGCTTGTATGTATGTGTGTGTGTGTGTGTGTACGTGTGCTGCCTGTGTATGTGTGTGTGCATGTGTCTGTGTGCACTGCTCATGCGTGTGTGAACTGCTTGTATATGTGTGTGTGTGTGTGTGTGTGTGTATGTGTGTTTTATGTGTATGTGTCTGTGTATGTGCATGTGTACGTGTGCCTGTGCCTGTGCGTGTGTCTGTGTGTTTGCACTGCTCATCCCCTCCCTACGCGTATGTGAACTACTTGTATGTGTGTGTGTTATGTTATATGTGTGTGTGTGTGTGTGTGTGTGTGTGTGTGTGTGTTACTGCTGCTTACATAATATGCTTATTGATTATGATTATGATTATGGTTATTCAACATTAATTGATCTACTGATGAATATGATGAGAAATATTGAGATATAATCCTCAACAAGAGCTCCAAAAGCACAACAAACGGCATTTATCACCATGGAACATATCTGGGTCACTGAGAAAATATACCGTAAACATGCACCGAAATCAATTTCAACCATCTTTCCAGCCATCCATTGCACTAACCCAGCAAGATACCAAAGGAATATTAACTGAAAATGATAGTTTTGCTGTGAGTAAACACATAATAAAGCATTCTTGATCGGTATATGTTTGGGATATTATTTTATTCCCATTCCCATTGTCAATTTTTACCGTGATTTCTCAAATAATTCTGGCACAATAACATAGTTACCCAGCTTGGCGCTGATGTGGTGCTAATGTCTATCTAGACTTGAAGTGTCACAGGTCATGATAAAAGTGTAACACATCTGGTACTGTGTACCCTTAAGTCATAATAATTGATGTAAAATATGGTGTCAAAGCAAAACTGAGCCACTTTAGTGGCGTCCAGGTGGCGCCACCGGTAGACTTCTTGAGATATGGACCTAAAAATTTGGCTTTTTCTGTCAGACTACCATATCTACCCATCTGCCAAGTTTCATTAAATTCCAGGGGGGTCAACTCGTCAACTTCTTCAAAAAGTGCCATTTTCTCACGGAATGGCTCTTAAATATTTGCACTCGCTAGGGGTTTGTTGACAGTGACATTTGATTGCATATTAGAAATATGGCTGTCAAAAGAATTGTCAAAAAAGCTAATAGAGGAGATCATTGCCTGGCACAAACAAGGAAAAGGATACAAATGGGGAGCACAGGCACTGCATGTTCGTAGAGATACAGTTGGAAGCATAGTTTACAAGTTAAGAGTTAAAGGAAGAGTGGCGACAGTACCAGGATGTGGCAGAAAGAGGAAGCTATCAATGGCTGTCACCAGATTCCTGAGGAGACGGGTGGTCAAAAACCCTCGAATGACTGCAGGAGACCCGCAGCAAGACTTGGAGGCAGGAGGCACTGAGGTTTCAGTTTGCCCAGTAGGGCGCATACTAAATGTTGAAGGTCTACAAGACATACACCACAACTGATCCAAAAAGCACAAGCTCCAATATGCTCAAAACCATATGAATACGCCAAAGAAGTTTGAGGGTATTTTTCTGTGGAGTAATGAAACAAAACTGGAATTTTTGGGCTTATAAATCGGTGGCATGTCTGCAGGAGCAATAAAGAAGCATATGCTGAAAAGTACACCCTGCCTACAATGAAGAATTGTGGGGGCTTTTTGATGCTCTGCAGCTGCCTAGCTTCCTCCGGCACTAGAAATCTGCAAAGTATGGAGGGCAAGATGGATTCAGTCAAGTACCAGGATATCCAAGGAGAAAATGTCAGGCCTTCTATAGGGAAGCTGACGCTTTGGCATCATTGGACCTTCCTACAAGACAATGATCCTAAGCATACCTCAACATCCACCAAGGATTGGTTTCAGAAGAAGTCTGGGAAGATTCTAGAATGCTCATCACAGTCGCCTCACTTTAACCCCATAAAAAATCTCTGGTAGGATTTGAAGAACACAGTTGCAGCATGTAACCCCTCGAATATTAGTGAACTGGAGGCCATTGTCCATGAAGACTGGGCTAAGATTCCTTGGGAATGCTGCCAAAAGTTGATATCTGCCTATGCATCACATTTCCAGCAGGTCAAAATTATTCAACCCCCCGCTTGTCATGAAGGGGTTGAATAATTTTGAGCCTGCAGTAATCATTATAAGTGGCATTTCATGCTGAATTTGGAGAAACCACTTGTGATATTTGTTGTGTTGAGCCATTTAAATTGTTATTGTTTGATTTGTTCATTGCAAACAGCTGAAAATTTGTAAATTTTGCCAGTAAACCTAATTTGCAACAGGAGTTGAATAATTGTTCATCCCACTCTTTCTTTCATTCTTTCTTTCTTTATTCTCCGATTTTTGTGCTGACTCACTACTCCTACATACTTAAACCAAGAAACTTTGTTCAAACTTTAAAAAATTCAGCTTGTTCTGAATTATGTTGCTCTTGATATCTTTCATTCTTTTTGAGTTATTAATTTTTATTTCAATATTTTTGTCCCATAGGAAACAATGATGAAACAGATTTTTCAAAATGTAGCTATTTTCAGCTATTTTTTGCTTTGTCTTACTTTTACCAAGAAATGTCATTCAAACTGTAAAATGTTAAGCTAAGCTTGGATAATTTATTTACCCTTCAACTTTTTTTAACTTCTATAATTTTCTAATTATAATTTTTTATTTATTTATTTTTTTCCAATTAATTTTAGGCAGCGAAAATACGCTGTTACATTGGGCCATTCACAACAGTAAATCGCGTAAATCTCCATCCAGCACTATGCACTGGTGCGGCTAACTGGGGGAGAGCAGGGAGCTTCCTACTGCATCTAATGTATGTAGAGGCAATTTGTAGCTCATTCAACTCCACTTCAAAAAAAGTGAACTAACCCTTAAAGCTTTTTGCTCAATGTATGTAAATAGAGGAGAAAATGCTTAACTTGATATAACTACCATATTTATATTTATTTATTTAAGTAGCAGGGACAGTGTATCTTGATGAATATTTACATGTAAAGATGCCAGATTATAGCCAATGGCTAAATCCCTTACACTTCGGTTTTATTTTTTTGATTGGAGAAGGTGCTCCAGACAAGAAATATCCGAGAGGAATTTGGTGATTATCGGTCGCCGTTTTGGAGCATTAAGCCACGTTAAGCTTTTTCAATTAAGCGTTTTAGAAAGTCCCTCTTGTGGACGTGGATTGGGACGTTACCATCAAAAATAAAGTGTAACCACTCCACCTTTTTTTCTTCTGAAGCTGGGAATTTGTGCAAGCACTGATGCTGATTTTGGCAGCCCACCATAGAACAGCTGCCGCTTTTGCCTTTCGTTGCCATCACTTCCTTTCTCGACCTGTCGCTTGCAGAGGAAAATGGCTTCTGGTCCTTTCTTTTTTTCTTAGGACGCTGCAGTAGACCCCGCCCACGATAAGAAAAAAATGCACAGGGGCATTGCCATGCCCTACTTTCTACGTAGAAGAAAGGATAAAATCTGAATGGATAGCTCCAGCACAGTAGTAAAGGAAAGGCCAGCTTACTCCAGATTGACCTGGTTGTCATATTGCACACTTTATGTGTCAGTAGGCACACCAGAGAGTTATTATATACAAGAAAAAGCATGGAAAAGTTCATTTTTCATAATATGTCCCCTTTAAATGAGACAAGAAAATTCAGGTTGCGTAGGCTAAACACACAGTTTTATACCTTGCTTGTGTTCCCATACTTTTGGCACTATGAACACAATTTTGATATATTTTACTCAGCAGACTCTCCTCTTTTGTATTGTACCTCCATTTCATAGATTGGACTTACCATCTTTGAGTTAGAAGTCGCAATATGTAAGAAACGCCTTCGCTAAAATCTCCATTGGACTAAATGATTCAACTCAAAGATCGTAGATATGGATCATTTGTGGTTCGATTCTGCCCTCTGCTGGCCTTTTTCCAGGCCTCAACATTATCATTGTTTGGAGACTAAGATAAATACAACTGTAAAAGAATAATTCTGCATCAAACTCAGTGAAAGAATTTCCGGTATCGTAGTTGGTACAGTCGCTCAAACCAGCTCCAGGACAGCACATTGAGCGCCGGAAAGAACGGTCTTTTTTGCTGGGTGCCTCCAAGAGAACACATTTCAGTAAAAATTGCAAAGCAGAAAAAAATTGCTCGAGATCCTATTCCAGCATATAGCTACCAGCAACTGATTGCATTAGCTAAATATATTTATGATCGTATCTAAAATAGGCAAAATATTGGTATCAAAATAGAGCTATTTAAGTACAAAGACATGAAACTGATGTCCCCAGGCGCTATTCGTTCATCGCTTGATATTACTTTTTCCTGAGTTTGAAAATAGCCGGGTTTAAGGCTGGAGTAAGCACATTGTTATAAACTCGCACCTTTTTTGCCAGTTATTTTAACTGTAATTTTACGATCAGTTCATTACAGAGGTTCTGAGAATGTTACAGTGCCGTGAAAAAGTATTTGCCCCCTTCCTGATTTCTTACTTTTTTGCATATTTTTTACACTTAAATGTTTCAGATCATCAAACAAATTTTAATATAAGAAAAAGATAAGATAAAGATAAAAGATGAGTAAATACAAAATGCAGTTTTTAAATGATTATTTCATTTATTAAATGGAAAAAGCTATCCAAACCTACCTGGCCCTAAGTGAAAAACTAATTGCCCCCCCTTGTTAAATCAGAATTAACTGTGATTAACCACATTTTTTGAGTCCAGTTTCACTAGCCACACCCAGGCCGGATTACTGCCAGACCTGTTGAATCAAGAAATCACTTCAAAAGAACTTGTCTGACAAAGTGAAGTAGGCTAAAAGATCTCAAAAAGCAACATGTCATGCCGTGAACTAAAGAAATTCAAGAACATGAGAAACAAAGAAATTGACATCTATCAGTCTGGAAAGGGTTGCAAAGCCATTTCTAAGCCATTATCCACAAATGGAGAAAACTTGGAACAGTGGTGAACCTTCCCAGGAGTGGCCAGCTTACCAAAATTACTCCAAGAGCGCATCAACTACTCATCCAGGAGGTCACAAAAAAACCCATAACAACATCTGAAGAACTGCAGGCCTCACCTCAGTTAAAGTCAGTGTTCATGATTCAACAATAAGATAGAGACTGAGCAAAAAATGGCATCCATGGGAGAGTTCCAAGGCGAAAACCACTGCTGACCAAAAAGAACACAAAAGCTCGTCTCACATTTGCCAAAATACATCTTGATGATCCCCAAGACTTTTGGGTAAATATTCTGTGGACTGACGAGACATAGGTTGAACTTTTTGGAAGGTGTGCGTCCCATTACATCAGGCGTAAAACTAACACAGCATTTCATAAAAAGAACATCATACCAAAAGTCAAACATGGTGGTGGTAGTGTGATGGTTTGGGGCTGCTTTGCTGTTTCAGGACCTGGACGACTTGTCATAATTGATGGAACTATGAATTCTGCTCTCTACTAGAAAATCCTGAAAGAGAATGTCCAACCCTCAGACTGTGATCTCGAGCTCAAGCGCACTTGGGTTATGCAGCAGGGCAATGATCTGAAACGCACCAGCAAGTCCACCTCTGAATGGCTTAAAAAAACAAAATGAAGATTTTGGAGTAGCCTTTTCAAAGTCCGGGCTTAAATCCTATTGAGATGCAGTGGCATGCCCTTAAACAGGCCGTTCATGCTCAAAACCCCTCCAATGTGGCTGAATTAAAATAATTCTGCAAAGAACAGTGAGCTAAAATTCTTCCACAGTGATGTGAAAAACTCATTGCCAGTTATTGCAAACGTTTGATTGCAGTTGTTGTCGCTGAGGGTGGCACAGCCAGTTATTAGGATTTAGGGGGCAATTACTTTTTCACATAGGGCCAGGTAGGTTTGGATAGTTTTTTCCCTTAATAAATGAACTCATCATTTAAAAACTGCATTTTGTATTTACTTGGGTTGTCTTTGTCTAATATTAAAATTTGTTTGATGATCTGAAACATTTAAGCTTGACAAATATGCAAAAAAAGAAGAAATCAGGAAGGGGCAAATACTTTTTCACGGCACTGTAACTGTAAACCACAGTTACATGCGCGCAGTACTCAGCTTACAGTTAGAACCCCAATTCTGAAATAGTTGGGACAAAGTGTAAATTGTGAATGAAATCAAAACGCAATGACTTTCAAATCACACCAGCCAGCATTTTATTTGCAATGGAACAGAGATAACGTTGCAAATGTTAAAACTGGGAAATTTTACAATTTTATCCACAAAATGAGCTCATTTCAAACTTGATGGCTGCTACAGGTCTCATTAAGTTGGGACAGGGGCCTATTTACCATATTGTAGCATCCCCTCTTCTTTGTAACACAGAGTGGAGGCGTCTGGACATTGACGAGACAAGTTTCTTGAGTTCAGCCATTGAAATTTGATCCCACTCTTGTTTAATACTTGCTTTCAGCTGCTGGAGAGTTTTGCGTCTCCTTTGACGGACTTTTTGTTCCATTATGCGCCAAATGTTCTCAATCGGTGAAAGATCAGGACTGCAGGCAGGCCAGTTCAGCACACAGACTCTTCTACTACGAAGCCATGCTGTTGTAATAGCTGCAGTATGTGCTTTTGCATTGTCCTGCTGAAATACACAGGCCTTCCCTGGAATAGATGTTGTCTGGAGGGGAGCAAATGTTGCTCTGAAACCTTTATATACCTTTCAGCATTCATGGTGCTTTTTAAAACATGCAAGTGTCCCACACCATATGCACTAATGCATCCCCATACCATCAGAGATGCTGGCTTTTTGAACGCTGATAACAGGAGGGGCGGTCTTTCTCCTCTTTAGCCCGGAGGACACAACGCCCATGATTTCCAACAAGAATGTCAAATTTGGACTCGTCTGACCACAGGACACTTTACCACTTTGCTACAGTCCATTTCAAATTAGCCTTTGCCCACAGAACACGGCGGCGCTTCTGGATAATGCTCAACAATGGCTTCCTTTTTGCATGATAGAGTTTTAGGTGGCATCTGTGGATAGCACGGCGGACTGTGTTTACTGACAGTGGTTTCTTGAAGTATTCCTGAGCCCATTTAGTAATGTGAATGACAGCATCATGCCGGTGAGTGATGCAGTGGTGTCTGAGGGCCCGAAAATCACAGGCATCCAGTAAAGGTCTTTGGCCTTGTCCCTTACGCACAGAGATTTTTCCAGTTTCTCTGAATCTTTTGAGGATGTGATGCACTGTCGATGATGAGACCTTCAAAGCCTTTGCAATTTGACATTGAGAAACATTCTTTTTAAAGTATTCCACAATTTTTTACGCAAGCCTTCACAGGTTGGAGAGCCTCTGGGCATCTTTACTTCTGAGAGACTCAGCCTCTCTAAGACATCCCTTTTATAGCCAATTATGTTACACACCTGATGCCAGTTAACTTAATTACTTGCTAAATGTTCTTTCAGCTGATTCTCATATATTAATTGCTTTTTCAGCCCTTTTTTGCCTGTGTCCCAACATTTTTGAGACCTGTTGCAGCCAGAACATTTGAAAGAAGCTAATTTTGTGGATAAAAATGTACAATGTCTCAGTTTCAACATTTGAAATGTTATCTATGTTCTCTTGTCAATAACATAGTGGCTCATTTGATCTGAAAGTCATTGCATTTTGATTTTATTCACAATTTACACTTCGTCCCAGCTATTTCGGAATTGGGGTATATATATATACATATATGTTTTGAGTGTATACGTCCATGGTGCTAGGACACTACAACTGAATGCATAAGTTGAGCAGGTCAATTGGCACTTGCGTCTACAATCTACTTCTCTGTGCAAAAGGTTTAATGTAGTGCAGTCTGAGCGCATAAAGGTCACATGCATCCAGTATTGGTATTCGGCCTCATCTTTTACGGCCTCATCTGGCAGTTGCTCCAATTTCTCAGCAAACTCAATCTTTTCACTATTTTATTTATGGACTGTCAGTGGTTAAATCCATAAATTTGATGCAATTATACATTGAGAAACGTTATTTTTTCAGCAGATTGACTATTTGTTCATGCAGTTTTTGCCAAAGTGGAGTATAGGTAGAAATTGTGTTTTAAGTGGGCCTAAATAAAGTGGGAGAGTCGATTTTTCCCAGCAAATATCGGCTTACAGTACAAAATAGGATGAAAAATATATAACGCTTTCATTAGGTGTAAAATGAAAATTTCAATGCTTCAAAACTTCAATAATTTTCATTTAACAAGTTATTTGATTATTAGAATAATCCATAAGCAGTTAAACATACAGCTTCCATCTTCATGCAATGTTGCAGCCATCAAATGCTTTATTAACTATGTACATTTGCTAAGAAAGTAAGCTATTCTGTTGAGTTCCACATTTGCTTATGCACATCCCGAAAAGCCAAATGTCTAACCTGCTGTTTGTGGATGTTTTAACTGCAGCGAAGAAAATGGTAACAGGTATCCCTATGTGTACAATTTTGCGTCCACATGAAGTGTTTTATTTCTTGTCTTATCTTTGGGAGAAAAAACTGGGAACAACTGATAGTACAGAGTGTTCACAGAATACATGTAGGCTAATGGTAATCAAAAAAAAAAAAAAAGACTGACAACAGGTCAAGACAAATTATTACTTTATAGGGATGCTTTGTGCCTTCTCCATTTTTGACTCCACAGCTGCTATAGATGGAACCAGTTACATTCCACATACTTCCCCTGACTTATTTTGAATGTTCCCCTTGTCCCAAATGCAAACTATATTAGGAAACACACACAAAATTATTGAATGTTCAATATGTATTAATAAATTGATGAAATAATACATCAATCATTTTTAAATAAAAAATATCACTGGGCCAGTGCACAATGTGTTTGGGCCAGCGCCACCTCGGCCCAATCCTGGCGGTGCTATGCCCCAGTACAGCTGTGCGCTTGGCAAGTCAGAAGTTCAAAGTGGAGGTAAAAATTACTTCAACATGGAGCACACAAAACAGCAAGGTTGCAGCCAAAACCTGCCATCTAAATTAAAAAATAAATAAAACTGTAAAATAACATTAAAAATCCCAACTACAAAACTGCGTAGAGGTGATTTACCAATGAACAGAATTTCCATGTCAAAAATAACATAATCTCATCATTTCTGTAAAACACGATTATGAATTTGTGATTTTATGTATGCAAGTAAAACTATTCAGACTATCCACTGTCTTCAACTAAAGGTGCAAGATGATAGATACAAATGATGTCAAAACTCCAGGAACATAAAAGACATGATGAACCAAAAATAAGCTGTGCATGGCTTGTGTAGGCTAATAAAAGGCATTGGAAAAACCACCCCTTGCCCACCCACCCCACAACAAAACAGCTGCCAAAGGACATAGCAGCAAGCTCTCCAAAACCCCCATTATTAACCCCACAAAAAAATTCTTCATGTCACTTGAATATCTTCAACCCCTTTTTTTAGTGTAAAAGTGCACACAACACTCCTAGGTCCACATTTGAACTATTCTAGAAGTACAAACAGAAAAATAACATTCCTTTTAAAATCTCTAATATACTGTTAACACTATAAAGTCATATAGTAAAAATGAAATATGTTGCTTCAAAAATAAGCATAGAATCTGGCGGGTTTTCCTCACACCTGAATGTATCAGTTCACTGAGTTAAAGGCTGGGGAACATATTCACATATCTTTTTTTTTTTTTTAAAGATTATTTTTTGGGAATTTTTCCTTCATTTGACAGTTATACAGTGTAGAGAGACAGGAAGGTTGGGGAGAAGAATGGGGGAAGACATGCAGCAAATGACCTGAGCTGGAATCGAACCCAGGTTGCTGCGGGAAGGACACAGCCTTTATGGTACGCACGCTTAGACTGATGAGCCACCGGGGCGCCCCCATACTCACATATCTGCAGCAGGGTCATTATGATACTAATCGTTCAGTAAGCTACCCCGTAGCAGCTGTAGTCTGGTCGCTAAGAGAGTATACGGCAGCGGCCAGAGTAAAGGGTAGCATGTTAGCTGTTGTAAACCGCCAAGCACAGTCATCAAGCGGTCATTTATGGTGATGGAAATGGAGGAGGAAGACTGTCGATGTATCTCCGCGCCTCATCAACCGAATGTAGCCACTTCTTGTCTCCGTCAGGAAGTGTGATGCGGAGCCGTGCGGGATATAGGAGAGAGGGTTTAAGCCCTCTGTTGTAGAGATCCGCCATGACTTCCCTGTACTCGGCTCGCGGGCTCAAAACCTCAGAGCTGTAGTCTTCAACAACTCGAACTTGCTGGCCATGGTAATCCAGCTTCCCTCTGCAGCGGCCTTCACGGATTAGGAGCTCCTTGACCTGGTAGCGGTGCGGATGGAGAATGACGGGACGTGGTCTCTGTCCGATGGCTGGTTTTGCTATTAGCGAGCGATGGGCTCTATCAATCTCAGGCAGAGATGGAAGCGTCTCTTTTCCAAAAACCTCGCACAGCAGATTGGAAAAATAAACTGTTGGTCGCCCACCTTCAATAGACTCCGCCGGGCCCAGGATTCGAATGTTTTGCCTTCTGCTGTGACCATCCAAGTCAACGACTTTAGCCATTAGCTTAGAGTTGTTTTCCCGCAGGCTAGAGCAAACATTTTCTAACTCCCTGATACGCTGGCTTAGGTCCTCCGTGACAAGCTCGAGAGACGAAAGACGCTGGCCGTGTTTGCCAACTGTGAGGCAAACCTGATCAAATTTGCTTTCCAGCTGGTTGAAGGAAGTTTTAAAGTCAGCAGCTAGCGCCTGTCTGTGCTGATCAAGTAGCTGAGACATAGCCTCCATGGTTAAGCCAGCGGTTTGGTCTTCTTTTTTCCTTGCCTTGCCGCGAGTTGAAGTCATTTTGAAGCAAATGTAGGTTAAAAAAAAGAAAATTGTTCAATATGAATTACCCAGTTTGCAAAATAAAAGAGTGAGTGAGTGAAAAAAAAGCAAAGTAAGCAGGAGCTCACGCGCGTCGCGTCTAATCCATGCGGCAGCCAACCGGAAGTCCCCCAGTAATGTCCCCCAGACAAATATTGCCCCGGATATACCTAGTCTAGTAGTTTGGGATGCTCTTAAGGCATACCTTAGGGGGAAAATTATTTCCTACACTGTAAATATGAAAAAAAAAGGCCTACAGAGAACGATTAGAATTGGCTGACCAAATTAAGGAAATAGACAAACAATATGCTCAAGTAACCCTGATTTGTATAAAAAGCGAGTGGAGCTTCAAACCAAATTTGATTTGGCCTCAACTCATCCCATTGAACGCCAACTCACGAGAAGTAAGAGTTTGTTTTACATTTGTGGAGAAAAATCGGGGAAATTATTAGCTAACCAGCTGAGAGGACTCAAAGTAAAGGGGCATATTACGAAAATTAAAATATAGGACGGTGGCGTTACTTCAGATTAAGCAAAGATTAATGACGCATTCAGGAATTATTATTCTCAACTTTACACCTCTGAATTCTTGAATAATACTATATTAATGGGTAATTTTTTGAACCAACTAAATAGTCCTACGTTGTCCCCCGACAGTAAAATGAGATTAGATGAACCCATAATGAAAGAGGAGATAGATGCTGCCATTTCCTCGCTGCAGTCAGGAAAATCCCTGGGGCCCGATGAGTTTCCCGTGGAATTCTTTAAGGCATTTTCTTCTCTACTCTTGCCGCAGCTAAGTACAGTGCTGTCTGACTCGTCCAAGCAGGGCAAGCTTCCAACATCATTTTATGAAGCATGTATCACTCTTATTGCAAAAAAAGACAAGGATCCGACGGAGTATTCCTCATATAGGCCAATCTCTTTATTAAATGTTGATGCTAAAATTTTGGCCCGAAGATTGGAGAATATCTTACCATCCTTCATATCTGAAGATCAAACGGGCTTTGTCAAAAATCAATATTTCTATTTCCTATATTGGAGGAATGGAGTGGAACATAAGGTGGCCCTATACGCAGACGGCCTGTTGAGTTTTATCTCATGTCCAGATACCTCTCTACCCGCCATGAGGTCTTAACTGAACGATTTTAGCCAGTTTTCAGGTTACAAATTAAATTTAAATAAATCTGAACTTTTTCTTGTCAGTGAGGGGACGCCGGCATCAGACTACTCCAACTTTCCTTTTATGATTTTGGAAAACAAATCCACTTACCTTGGTATTACAGTCATGAAAAAGCACAATTGCCTTTTCAAAGAAAACTTTCTCACTCTGCTAAACCATACAAAACGGTGCCTGACACAGTGGTCACCCCTTTCCACATTCTTGGTTAGCCGAATTAATTCCATCAAAATGAATATTCTCCCTAAATTTCCATACATCTTTCAATCAATTCTTCATTTAGGAACCTTCATTCCTAAATCACTCTTTGATACATTAGATTCTGTTATATCATCTTATATATGGAAGGGCAAGCGCCCTCGGCTAAACAAGGTTAATCTCCAGAAGCCTAAAGAAGAAGGGGGTATGGCGCTGCCTAATTTTCATTTCTATTATTGGGCAGCCAATATTCGCTGTCTTACTTTTTGGTCAAATTTTCATAATCGATCTGACTGCCCTTCATGGGTGGCAATGGAGTTGGGTTCTGCGAAAAATTTTTCTATTCCAGCGCTTCTTGGATCTCCACTCCTTCTCCCACCAAATAAACTTATAGACAATCCAGTTGTCTGGCAGACGTTGAGAGTGTGGGCTCAGTTCAGGAGACACTTTGGCTTCCTTGATTTTTGCCTCTCGAGTCCCATTTCCGCCAATCATCTTTTTCAACCCTCCTTATTGGACCCAACATTTCAGGAATGGAGGAGACTGGGTATTGAGCGCTTCAGAGATCTTTTTACGGATATTAGTTTTGTATCGTTTGAGCAACTGACTGAAAAGTTTAGTCTCCCGAAGTCTCACTTTTTTAGGTATTTACAAGTAAGACATTTTCTCCGTTTTCGGGTACCAAATTTCAGACACCTGATATGAGCATTGCTGATGCACTTCTCAATTTACAACCATTACGCAAGGGTTTGATCTCCAGTATCTACAATAAGTTGCTCGGTATAAGGCAGGCCCCACTCAACAACATTAAAATCGCATGGGAGCAGGATCTGAATCTAACCTTGTCTGCGGACATGTGGAATACCATTTTTAAGTTTGTTAATTCAACGTCTCTTTGCGCCTGACACTGCTTGTTGCAATTTAAAGTTGCACACAGGACCCATGTATCCAAATCAAAATTGTCTCGCTATTACCCAGATGTAGATCCCTTTTGCGACAAATGTAAGAGAGAGGAGGCTTCACTTGTTCACGTTTTGGACATGTCCTAGCTTGGAGAAATACTGGAGAGAAGTCTTCCAAACTTTATCCTTAATTGTTAGCTTGGACATGGAAGCCAGTCCTCTGATTGCTCTTTTTGGCACCACAGACAACGTCGATGTGCACCTGACCCCAGCTAAACGCCGAGCTCTGTCTTTCGCCTCTCTCTTGGCCAGGCATGCAATATTGCTGGGGTGGAGGGATGCTGTCCCGCCCACCCACGCTCAGTGGTTGAGAGATGTTATGGCTTGCTTAAACCTTGAAAAAATACATTACTCAATTTGTAATTCCAAAGAAAAGTGTGGGGACCTTTTCTGGAATACTTCCATAACCTTCAAACTAGCTAGGGATTGGATCCCTTACTCACACTTTGTTTTCTGTTTCTACATCAGTAATACCAAGTGTATAAATCGCTCCTTTCTCTGATGCATCCCTCTGGTCAATGTGTGGGTTTGTAATTCATATATGTTTGGGGAGTTTTGTCGCAAAACGAGACATGCGCCAAATTCAAAATTTTCTAGTTGTGACATTAGAAACATAGCCAAAGGATAGCCGCACGTCCAAGTATCCATTTCGGGTCAAATGGCGATTTAACCCCTTATTTCACTATGCCGAAATTAGCGTTTTTTCGCAAAGTGAGACATATTCATTTCACTTTTTTTGGCAAAACGAGACATATCCATAGATATATCTCATATTGCAAAAAAAAAAAAAAAAAAAAAAATTCAAACTATTTTAATGCATTACCAGTACCAAATAATCAAAGTGATGCTAGATTTCCATTTCCTGGCAAAATATGTTTGGTAAGTCAAGAGCAAGACTGAGAAATAAAAAATAACTGGTTTTCCTGAAAACTTTTTGTCTGGAAGAAAATAGGCTTTTTTCTCAAAACAGCAAAAATGGATGTGTCTCATTTTGCTATGAAACTCTTCATTTATTTCTTTATTCTATTTTACTTTATATGTATATGTATGTGTGTATATATATATATATATATATTTTTTTTTTTACCTTCTTAGATTGAAACCCGACTTCCAGCTGTTACCTGTATCATTCCAGGAATGAAGTACAATTGGTTTATTGGTTCTGTTGATTCTTTTATGTATAAGTCTGGCTTGGTAATGATGGTTGGGGTGGGTGGGTTAGATAAGGCTTTTTGTGTTGTGTTTTTATTTTCCTTCTACTGTGCATGGACAGGATTATCTTTTTTTGATCTGAGTTGACTGCGTATCTTACAAACTTCCCGTCAACATTTCACACTTGTACCTTATATTTGGGAAAAAATGTTATAAAAAATATCTCAGGAAAAAAAAAAAACTATTCAGACTACAGAGGTTGCTCCGACTTTAAGGATATCTTTGACAATTCGCTCAAACAGATTGATTCAAGTAAGAGACGCCTGGGATCACTATTTCGCAAAGAGATCCATCTGTTGGGTAAAGATATGATGGTCCATGTGTGAGCAAGTGGTTCAATGCATCCTAACAAGCCAAGGGGCCAGATTTAGATGCAAAACAACTAATATCAAACTTCCACAGTGCAATTCTTCAGTTTTTATTTAAAAAAAAAACATGTCCCTAATTTTGAATGGTCAATTGTGTTTTTAGGCCAATCCTGCCACTGCAACATAAGTGGCCAGCTGGCACTGCAAGCACTCATTTGTAGATCTTAGCCAGTCCACAATCAGTCATCAAAAATTCAGTTCCCAACAGAAGGGCACACCATAACACTGAAATTAGTACTCTTCTCAGATATCACCCCTCAAACTTTGCTTGAGTGTGGAAGAAACTTCATGTGATACAGGACTTCTGTATAAGAATGCACACCACACCCAAAAAAATATGAACATCTTTTAATAATACATTCTCAGTATTAAACTATATGGAATGTAACAAACACAAAATCTAACAAAATGCTTTTCTGTATTGTGCCATCTGGAAGAAAGGAGCTGGAGTCATGCTCACACTATCTACCACTGAAAAACATTTCAAAGGGTGATAGGTAGTGGCAGCATTTTAAAAAAATGTTTTAAAACCCAAATTTCAGTTTCAACCCTGCTTTTTATCACTCTTTTTTTTTTCCACAGACTTTTCATACCAATAAATAAATACATAAATAAATGAATGAATAAATAAATAAAAATCCACAGAAGCTCAAGCTGTTTCAAGTTGGCTGAAATGGTATTGTTCACTTTCGGATAAAATGTTACACGGAATTCATTTCTGTTAAAAGCCAATCACGACAGTTGGAGCTAGTGATGGCAGATTTCCTGTGATCCAGCCTTATTTATTCAATGATGAAACTCGCCTTCAAACACATGCCTTTTAGAACACAGCTTGGCACAAGCAGCATTGAGCACAGAAGCATGATTGGTTATTTAAATACTTCTATTGAGGCATCAGCTATGACATGGCACCAAAGGGCCTGGAAGAATAGGAATCCATAGTCTACCACAGATATTCATTGGGGATATCCTTACCACATGACCCAAAAATTTTGTCAGAGACAACCATGCTTGGACACAGTCTCTCTCTGATTCACTGAGCAAACACTATGGAAACTAGATAGTTTGAATGGGACAGCATCTAGGTTTCCCAACTGGAATACTTATAAGCCCACCCAAAGCAAACATTTATCTCACAATGTAACCTCAACAGGAGACAGGAACCTCAGTATTACCCCGGGTCCTGCATTACAGTCCGCAACTAACTCAATGGGCCACAAACTTAAAATTATTTTGAATTTTTCAAACAACATTTTTTTTTTAATTCTTGTTAAATAAAAAGTAACACAGAAAGCTATGGCAAGGTCTATGGGAGTAATAATTAGTTTATGATTGGGGGGACAGAAGAATTGATATGCTCTGCAAGACAAAGTTTTATTATTATTACTAATGTTACATTTATGACAGCACATTATTGATATCGCGTCATTTGCCCCCCATAGAGTACGCCTTTGGTAAGGTCTGAATTAGTCAATTGCCGTGAGAGATAGAATACTGTTGTACGAAACGTATTCTTGCTTGGGTTCCCTCTGGGTACTCTGGTTTCCCCTACCCAGAAAAAAACACGCACTATTGGAGTACTGCTATCAGTGCCCCGCCCGAGTAACAGGCTTTAGAACAGGAGTTTGTCCCCGGGCACTGAACTGCACCTGCCCACTGACTAAGGTCTTTGCATGCTTATGATTCCAACTGTCAATTTAGCATAATGCCTCCATAGGGAGGCATTATGGAAAAAATATATTAGGGTTGATGCTACGTTGTGCCGCAGCATTAAGTTGCAGTTTCTGGTTAAACAAATTCATACTGACTTCATCAACTGCCAAAAAATACAGCTTAAGTTCACTTATTTATGGACACAGCCACAACTGGACACAGAATTTTAGATTTTTAAAAATGAGAAAATTTAACTTTCAATTCTTTGGGAGCACTGAAACTCTAAACCTTGGTTCAGTACATCCTACCAAATAAAGTAATTTGACAAATTTGACCATTTTTCACATTGAAACTATTCCCAAAATTGCTGATGAAAGAAAGGGAAAAAAATCCATTGTGCTTTATCACTGCTGCAACTCCAAATAATGCCATTTCTTCAGAGCAGCAAATATGTGCTCAAATATGAAAGCTGAGGGGAAGGTCAAGTGGTGTCCTGTGATTTAAGGGACTGCCGCTGAGGTCAGACTCGTGGGATTCAGACTTGTGAGAGTGTTGTGTAAATGGTGTCAGTTCATCATTCCTTTTTCAGGCACTCGAAAGCCCTCAGCTCAGCCCTCAGCTGAGCTCAAAGAGTCCATGCAGAAATCGAGAAGAGTGAATGACCAGCAGTTTGAAAGGTTAACTCCCGCTTTGGAAAACCCTTCACAGGGGCTATTCATGACTTTACATCATTTCAGCAACCACACCCAAGTCCCTCCTCTGCCCGTCTGAAGTGCAAAAGTCAAGCAGACCATCAATATTCGCACCCACGTTCGCAACATTTTTAGGAGCAGAAAGATGCCTTGAGCTGAAGTTTCATGATACAACAAGCTTTGTGCGGTGATAAAATCTGATACTTTATGCCAAACAGGGGTCAAAGCGTGTGAAGACCAGCTGAAGTCCACATATAGACCCGCAGATCCACAGGAGTGCCCAGTAAGAAGAGCATCACACTTCTGAAATGAGTCCAGTCCATGCAGTCACTAAAAAGATACAACCTCTCGACAATAGTTTTGAAAGAGAGTACTAGTGGGCAGTGAATAAGGCAGACTGTTTAAATGTGCCAAATACAGCTGAACGTCAACGTTGCTCTAATCAGTCTGAACGCAGGCATTACTGGCATAAAAAGTTGGGCCCTTTCAGGTTCCGTATTATACATTGATCCTCCTTTGTTATCATCTCTGATGTAAGATAGCGACCATGAAATGGAAGACACAAAACGGAGTCATATTCATGAGATTTAAAAAAAAAAAAAAAACTTTAAATACAAAAGTTCATCCATAAGTGCATGTTGAGCCCATATAAAATCAGAGAATTGGGAACATAATTCTGGGCATTGCGAGACCAGTTCCATGTATCCATATAACAAATATTTATATATATATCGATAACATTTTTGATAATGAAATTAGATTGTGTTTCAAAATTGAATCATGAGCAATGCAACCATTCAAAGAAATTAATCTGAAGCTCTGAAAAACCCTATTCTTTTAAGGGTTCTTATCTCTGAGGTTCAACATATACCTGAGTGTATGTTGTATGACAACACACACATGCAAGCATGCGTAAAAAGCACTTCTAAAACAGATTTTTACAACCTTTCCATTTACAATACAAAGAATAAATCACATTTTTTCCAAGGACTTTTTCGGTTAACCATCAACCACATCTTTTTTTTTTACTTCCCAAAGTTTGCATAACCTCCATTCCCTGAAAAGGAAATTTGAAACAAATTTTCAAAACTAACAAGAAAACACTGCAAAATAAGAGCAAGACTTTCACCGAAAGCCAAAAGTAGATTCTTTTACACTAATTGCCATATAACAAGCATGTTTTAATTGATATTAATAAGGCCAACTGCAGTTGGAAAGAACTAAGAGATAAATTCAGACAATAGTCCTTCACAACCCCTCTAAACAGATCCTCAGGAGCGATAGGTCAATGGAGAACTCACATAAAAAACCCAGAACACTGGGATGGTGCTGTTCTCTAGTCACAAATCTCTGTTGAGCTGTGTGTGCATTTGCACTGGAATGCAAAGGTTCAGGAATATGACCCTGATGATAGTTCATGACATCCAGTGAACTCCATAGTCTTTGGGAAAAAGACATTTTTGTGGATGTAGATCTTCACTTTTTGCATCTAATGACTCATTAAAATCTGTGACCAGTAGACATATAAAGCTGCTTCTCTGATGATCCAAACTTGCTTCCCGGGTGTGATTTTAAGCTGTTGGAAAGGTGCTTCAGGAAGTCTTCAGTCATGAACTGTGGAGGTCTCCACTGCCCAAACAGTGGCCTTCTCCACAAAGCAGGAATATGGAGGAAGCCGAGTCACTGCACTGAGTAAAACCTGGATTACATTCTTTTATTTCAGTCTATTTCAAGATTTTGAAGGGATCTGCCTTCTTCAGTGTAGTTCACTGGCTAACTCCAGCTCAGCTAAAAGTGCTCTATTTTTCTTTGTGGAGTGGAAAATAGTTGATTTTGGTCGCCAAATACACCCCCAACCAACCCCCCCTCCCCCCTCTCCCCGCCCCCCGCCCCCCGCCCGAATGGCACTCTGGACCTCACATTGAAAAATGCTAACAATAGATCCCAACACCTGAAAACACCTGATTGAACAACTACACATCAATCAGAGGCCATTTGTCTTGCATGTTTCTTTGGGGGGCTGTGTGAAACCAAAGTTTATATAAAAACACCCTTAAATAAAACAATGTGAATGAGACCTTAAACTACGTCATTTGAATACATGTCAAAAATTATTGATTATAGCCAAGAAAAAAATGTCTTCATCCAAACAGTACGGAGATTAACTCATTTTTGATAAGAATTTTCTGAAATTAGAAATGAAGTCATTTTAAGCTACAGCTGCTTGTGTGCTTGCCCGTTGTGTGCTACAAAAGAGATATTGTGCCAGTTAAATGCAAAATCATTTTGCATACACAAAAACTAAACATGAAAACTCATGGCAATACAGAAATGACTATGCTAAGATTGATTCAGTGTGATTAAATTATTAATGCAATACATTCTTTGAAGAGCTTTGTGGCTAATTACTGTAGTTATGCCAGCAGGTTACTCAAATTCAAATAATATATTTCAGAACATGTATTATGTTCTTGAATTTAAAAGAAAGCAGTCTAACTTTAAATAACCGCATGTCAACTCTCAAGATACAGAAACATACAGCCTATTAAAACACATTAAAAGGCAGTATTGCCACAAAAACACAGAAATGACTGCCAGCTGAACTACTGGTGGTATCAGTTGTACAAAGTGAACAATTTAAGCAAACGGTCCCCAGAACATGGAAATGGCAGTTACGAAATATTGCACCATGTGAACATGCCTCAGGGTGCAATGCTGTAATATTCTGGCACATATTTCATTCTAGCCAGAACTCATCAGAATACATGTAACACTTCTCTCCCTTAAAGCAAGGCTGACAATGAAATAAAATGTCTCTCAAGTTAGCAGGAAGTACACAAATGTTTGCAGTTTGTACAATTTTACAGCTTGACTTTTTGAAATGACAGCCCATGAACAGACAGTAGATTGCGTTAGCGCTGTCTGTCCGAGGCTCTGTCTTCTCCGGCAGCAGGTGTCAGGGATTAGCGCGAAAAAGCGTATGTCAGGCCACAGAGGCCAGCTGTCCCTGGACCCGTCAGCTGAGAGGCCCAGGGGGAGGCCCACGGGGAGGCCCACACAGGGATAGCGAAACAGGAGATAGAAAGGGAAGAAGGAGTAAGGGAGAATACCACAGGGCCCTCAAAAAAGCAGGGTGGAGAGCCAGAGAAAAATAAAGGGAAGACTTGTGGATAGTGTAAAAGCTATAAGAGGAAAGGAGAAAGGGAAAGGGAGAGAGAAAGAGTAAATAGTGGCATTAGTGTGAGCCAAACAAGGACAGACCCTGGGGACAATCCTCTGTCGTGTGCAGTATGAGTAGCTGGAGACATAACATGAGCCAAAACATTGGACGGAGAGAGTGGCCCCGCCCACACTCTGATGTGTTTTCCTACAGAGAAAAGAGAGGAGAGGAAGGATCAGAGATGCCTGGGGCCATCCAGTGGAGAAAAGCAGCAAGTGAGAAACTGTCAATCATGAGGCATACTTTTTTTTAAACCTAACAGTACTATTAATCAGACCAGGGTGACACGCTAATAAGCAGTGAATTACTGCTGTTGCGACATTGATACTTTTCAGTGGAGCAGGACAACAGAACTTGGGCAACGTTCCTCAAGGAAGTCCAACAGCACAAACGTACCTCCCTTCAGTGAATTTGAGGTGTTATGCCCACAGCAGTGAATTTGCAGCACTGCGCTTCATTGAACATTCACATTGCTACATTTGTTCCAGTATATTTGCAGTGCTGCACTAACTCCTGCATGCGCAATACTGTGTCTTACTCTGACGTTGTAATCAAAACAGGTAGCTGGGCCTCGACGATATCGTGCAGCGTTCAGCAGCTCACAAGGGTTTTCTTCTCGGACTGGAAGGCAAAGCTAAGGCAACACACACAAACCTCTTATTCACAACCACCAGCACAGGGAGGACACTTTTTTTCTGTTGAAGAGCCATAGGGATTTACGCGCATAGTGTAACTTGGCATTCTATAGATTTAATAAAATGCCCCCTGTCGAGAGCCTTCGCTCACTGATCTGGTTCTGTCTGAATCGGGCTCAACAAAGCAACTGCCAACATCATGGTACAAACTTTGCATATCACTATACATGAATCAATATGTCCTCACTAATACAAAAGCAAAGCAATCAAAAAAAAAAAATTAAGTGACAAGTAAGGCCGATGCACAGGATGTGAAAGAAAACGGGCCTTACTGAACAAGGCCAACTACTTGAATTGCTCCAAGGTCCAGTTCTGAAGCACACATGCCCACTGTGGGTGCATTTGGCAGTGGACCAGGGTTAGAATGGCCACTCCAACTGGACAGCAGCTACAAAATGCTACATACAGCAGGATGTAATGCCCTGTGTATTGTGACATTGTGACACGCGTAAGTATCATAAAATTCTGTGACGGGATAGCCTTTGTTGCTCTTGTGCATCAGAGAGCCTTGGGCTCCCAATACCCTCTCATCAGTTCCTTTGTCTCTCCCTGGACTACTGTAGGCATGACTCACTACTGCTGACTGAAAGCACCACAGCATCTTTGCCGCTTTGGAGAAGCTCTGATCCAATTGACTGGCTATAATAATTTGGCACTTGTCATAGTTGCTCAGGTCCCATTGCTCCCAAATTCAGCACGTCGACTTCTTAATCAACTGTTTGCTTACTGTCTAAGGTCTGTCTGCAAATGGTGACATGCGTCATTTATGAGATAAATCAATGTTATTTGCATCATCTCTGCATTTAATGTTTTGGCTCATCTTTATAGTCGTTACCTAACTGTTTTTCATCAATAAGTTAAGTAAACATTGAAACAATGGGACAAAAATAATGTGCAAACATGCAGAAATAGAAGTAATTAGGAGGGGAAAAAATCGGGAGATACTTTTTCAGGACACTGTGCATAAACTCAGCTGATTGTTTTTAACCAGAAACACCAGATAGAACACTTGCAGGTCAGGAGGGATAAACAGAAAAAGGGGGAAAACCCCCTGGAGCAGTTTGGGGTTGAGGACCTTGCGTGACGGCCCAACGGCAGAGTTGTTCCTGATCTCCTCAAAGTAAGAACCCCAAGCTCCATTGAGGGCTGGAACAAGCAACTCTACCACTAGGCTATCCTTCTGCTCAGGGCATTTAATTGTCACCCAATTAAAGTATAGCAACCACCATGGCACATTAGCAGTTTTCAAGAAATTTATTCATACTGTCTTCAAGATGCACACATTTTGACGAATTCGGTTATGAAAAGGATACACTCTGTCTTTATCTGCGTCAGTTTCTCTATCTCGCACGAGTTGCAGGGAACCTTCTCTGCAACCACAAACAGCAGGTTTGTGTTCTCAATCCGCTTGGCATGGAATAGCCTGGGGTAGATGGATACAGGACTGTTCGTTTCATCCAGACCTTAAAGTCTGCACTGACTGCATACTCCACACAGATCTCTCAGTCCACACCATCAACATCACATTTCACATGAACCACACTCCATACTGACCATATCATCCCCATCACTTGAGCCCACAAAAGTAACTACTTTTAACCGAGAGTACCTGGAGCAGTTTCCACAGTCCTGAAGCACATTGTAAAAATTGGTGGTGTTGGTGAAGTAGAACTGGGACTGAACAGTCACACAGCTACCTGTCCTGGAGTCTACCGTCTCACCATCCACATCAGCTAGCAAAGATCATGAAGGTGAGATGGACAAAACGTAAGAAAGTGAATCAATATTTAACAATGCCATTATTTAACAAAGCTATTAATACCCAGCCTGGCCATACTTAATTCTAATGTGTGTGGAACACTTGTAGTGAACTATATGTGGTAATAGGGCAGATTATGTCACGATTAGTGAACCAGTTGCAATTTGCCATTCTGCTTAATACACGGGAAGAGAATCATGACTAGTCGGCCAGTCGGTTTACAGCACATGTAGTGAAACAGATGTGGTAGTTCAGTCTGTTTAAACCTACCAGTGGTGAACCAGGTGTGGTAAACCAGTCCATAGAGTAACTGCTGAATCAAAGACCTACGAAAAAGCCGAAATATGGTTTCAGACCAATGTGGAGGTTCATTATGCAACAAAAAATATTTAAGAGTAGATATCAGTAAAAATCAAACAAGTGGTGGCAAACCTTGAAAAATCGATTTCTCTCATACTTTCAGGTTTGGAAGGGGAATGTCTCATAAGTACCACAGTATAGTTTGTTTGGTCAAATATCGTTGTATTTAGGAGATATATGGAAATTACCAAACACCACCAAAAATGCCATTCAGATGGGTGATTTTTGGACCCATTTTGGTGGTCTTGTGTTGAACATTGGAGCACTTCACATCAATAAGCTGTGTTCGTGGAACACTGATGCCCCCGGCGGCAGGCTAAAGTATTGCAGGTTAAAGTTTTTTTTTCCGCTGCAGACAAACAGTCGGACAGACGGACAGGTGAAAAACTATATGCCCCCGAATCTTCGATTCCGGGGGCATAAAAATAACTCCTAATTATTGTTAAACAATCTCTTGGCTGATGTTTGACCGAGTTTGGAGTCAATCACGCAATTCTACATGCTCCAAATAATATTATTCTCAACACCTGTATTTTGTGTCTATAAAAGTGGGTCTTATAAAAATTCTTCTAGCGAATGCGCTATATCTTTAAATCTTTTGAAACCTCGGAGACTGAATGTTGAAAGACAGGTCTTTGAAATGGTGGAAAGGAAATGTTGGGCAAATATTTGTGTGTGACGCTACAGGCGATGAAACTGTGGTGAAATTGTGCTCCTGTGACCTTTAGGGCCAAAGCACACCAGGTCGGAATCTGTGTTTGTTTTAAATTTCAAATCAATAAAATTGCTTCAAAAGAATTAAAGAGATTACGTTTTAAGAAAGTCATACCTGTTCTGATTTAAAAACGGCATGTTAGGATCTTCTTGGTTGAGTTATACTCCCAGGATCATCTTGCACGGTTTTGACAAATCACCACAGGAAGCTCATCAACACAGCATACTGACTGATATATACCTTAGCTTTTTTACAAAAAAAAAAAGAAGCTTTTTAAAGGGGAATGGAAAAGTTTTTATAAGTTATATTATTTGAGTTGGTAATACCTTCCTGGCTTTAAAAATCTGCGTTGACCCTTACAGCAATACATAGATAGAGCATAAATACGTTTTTAAAATCCTGCTTTAAAGTCATGGACTGCGCCATTTGCCATTTTATCAGGCCCACGACTTCCGGTTACGTCAGTGGATGTAACGGGGCTGAGGGATCGCCCCCTTAAAAGCTCAGTACCGGCTTGATGAACATGGACAACACCAGAAGTAATGCCCGCATTGCACACACTAAGAGAAAATAAAACATGCCCAGGGTAAAATGCTATAGTATTTCTTGGGTTTTTATTATCAAATCATCATGCCATGCTATTCCTCTGGCGCAACAAGACACATTTTTGAGTCCAGCCCCAAATATTACAGAATGCATCAGGGCTAATGGCAATGTTCTGTGACTCAAGAGATAAGCAGCCTACGGAATGGAAATTATTGCTTCATGAAAGAGGAATATCATAATAGAAGATTCGAGAAGAAATTGGGATAAAATTTGGCACCATACTGCTATACATGGTAATCCATGTTACTAATGACACCCGGTTGCTTGGGCACACGCAGTTGCAGCATACGCATTTGCGATATTAATATTCGATATTAATATTCTAAACCCCCTTCTCAAGAATAAAGCCCCTCAAAATATATTGGCGCCTCCTTTTAAAATCGTTCCCCATTTAAAACCAATGAGGTGCATCCTGCAACGCGCTACCATGCTGCAATGTTATTAGTCTGAAAGCTGACCGGCGAGGGGAGAGGGTACAATCGTACTGTGGCACTGTACCGATTGTGTCTTCAGTGACTGGTTCATGAATACAGCCCATTTTAACAATTTATGCACTTTATTACTTCAAATTGTACAAGAGTTCATAGTAGGTCAACTGGTCGATTCAGTATCTCCGCTCTGACATCCTTCATCTTAAGCAATGCCACGTCCAGCACCTTAATGTCCAAGCAAAGACGTTGGAAGCTGGGATTGTTCGTAATACAGCCAGGTTCTCCTTTGGGCACTCGAGGGAATAGGGTAATTTCGGTGACAAGTACACTGTTATGAACTGGCACCTTATTTGCCAGTTAATTTAACTGGCACCTTTTTTGCAAGTTATTTCAACTGTAATTTTACAATCAGTTTGTAACATAGGTTCCGTGTATGTTAACTGTAAACCACAGTTAAATGCGGGCAGGACTCTACGGCGTTAGACTTGAAAATTCCGGGGCAAATATCCCTCCCTTTATTGACAACAATTAGTCCTGGCTAATTCTAGATGGTTTTCCTTCATTAACACGTTTTCCAATTCAAGAATAATCAAGTGGCAATTGAAGACACGGCTTCTCTCCCCATGCGATCTAAAAGCGACAAAATAATGGGCTACATTCAGTACAGAAAAATAATTTAATTTTAATTAGGTCTAGGCACCTGCACTCGGCGACAGCACTTCAGAACTCTTCAGCGAATGAAGGTAATTTTGGTGACTAGTACGTGGTTTCGTCCATTTACATTTTCCAATCAGACAGCTGTCTATTTTTTACAGCGAGTTGCGTGACCCTGCTGCAAAAACAGGTGTAGCTACGTACTTGTTGCCAAAATTACCTTCATTCACTGAAGAGTTCTGAAATGCAGTTGCCGAATGCCGGTGCATAGACCTAATTATAATTAAATTATTTTTCTGTACTGAATGTAGCCCATTATTTTGTTGCTTTTAGATTGCATGGGGGAGAGAAGCCGTGTCTTCAATTACCACTTGATTATTCTTGAATTGCGAAAACGTGTTAATGAAGGAAAACCATCTAGAATTAGCCAGGACTAATCGTTGTCAATAAAGGGAGGGATATTGGCCCCGGAATTTTCAAGTCTAACGCCGCCTCTGCTTACTGTTGAAATAACAAGGAGACAATGCGTAAATTTAATTGTGAAATTCAGTCACTTTCTAACAGTGTAGGCCTACGTACACCTGTTTTTGCAGCACGGTCACTACAACTTGCTATATTAAAAAATTGACAGCTGTCCAACTGGAAAACGTAAATGGACGACACCACGTACTTGTCACCGAAATTACCTTCATTAGCTGAAGAGCTCTGAAATGCTGCTCTTGCTGAAAAAAAAAAAAGCCGTGTCTTCAATTTCTACTTGATTATTACTATAATTGGAAAACGTGTTAATAAAGGAAAACGATTGAGAACTAGCTAGGACTGATTGTTGTCAATAAAGGGATGGATTTGCCCCCGAATTTTCAGTTCTGGATCCGGCCCTGTGCATGACCCATTTTTCGAACTGTGTGCCTTTACATCCAATGACGTCATGCAGACCAGCGATTAAAATGGCCGCACCCAGGAAAGGCCAAGTGGCTGTAGCGGTATTTTCAAACAGCTCTAATGGCCATGATATATTATACTAAGAGCTCTTACTTGACAAAATTATATGTTTCAACAAGATAAATCTATTGGGCTTGCAGTTTCCTGATGTTTCCATTCCCCTTTAAACTATGTGCTTTTATTTAGCACTTGTTTATTTTGAAGTTCTATAGCCGACTGACTTTCAGCAATTACCCAATTGACCGTAATTCGTGGTCTGTTATGCTTGTGAACGTTGTGACGTATTCTGCATATCAGATATCAATTCGCTAGATGCTCTAAAATGATGGAGGTTTGTTGTTAATTTAAGTCAATAGTAGGAGGAATGTGTGGTTCTGACAAGAAAACACGAAGTCCAAGTTGTTCCCCTGACATCATGTACAAAAGATATTGGGCACCATCTAGCATCGTTCTTGTTTTCTGGTCCAGAAAACGAGATAGATCTTATATTGTGTCGAGTGGCAGTTTTTAAAGTGCCAGACTCTTTGGACAGAATGACCATATGTCCACTTCATCGTGGGAAACTTGGACTGGGATGGAGAAGGGTTGCCACCAGATGCAGAGTACCAGTTGCTTTATCCAACCACGGGAAAAGTAGTAGAAAATGCTCAGTTCTCAGAAGCAATGTTACAGGACATCTGCAAGCACTATGAACTTGACACTTTAGTTATAAAACAGAAAAGGAAGAAGCCATACATAGACTTGCTGGACGAATGGGTAAAATCAGGTACATGTTCAATTTAGCGATTTTGTATTTTTCAGTGGTTTATGCCATTTCTTTATTGCATAAATTTTCTTAAACAACGATCGATCACAAAGAAATGTAATGCGACCTGAAACCGACACCGCGGAAATACATTTTTGTGACATCACTACTAGTCAGCGGAATCACCCCACCAAACAAGTACAAGACAAGATCGGCAGATAATTCAATAATTTAGCCATTGTGAAAGCATTGAAATTTGTGCAGGGTTATGAATATTAATATAGACGTTCTTGTTCTTGATTTTATACACAACATTGTAACATTTCACAATAACAAAGTGCAACAAAATGACTGTTGCAACGAGTGGAAACCGCAGTCCGAGCTTCTTTGGTAAAACTAACTACGAGTGCAAAGTTTATATACGCTGTGGAATTTATTTCACGTAAAATTTAACAAGAAAGCATTTGTCAAAATATAAAAACTAAGTTTAAAGTTTCAGTTCTACAACCCCAATTCCAAAATAGTTGGGACAAAGTGTAAATTATGAATAAAATCAAAATGCAATGACTTTCAGATCACATGAGGCAATATGTTATTTACAATAGAACATAGATAACATTTCAAATGTTTAAACTGAGACATTTTACATTTTTATCCACAAAATGAGCTTATTTCAAATTTTCTGGCCGCAACAGGTCTCAAAAAAGTAGGGACACAGGCAAAAAAGGGCTGAAAAAGCAATTAATATATAAGAGAGTCAGCTGAAAGAACATTTAGCAAGTAATTAAGTTAACTGGCATCAGGTGTGTAACATGATTGGCTATAAAGGGATGTCTTAGAGAGGCTGAGTCTCTCAGAAGTAAAGATGGCCAGAGGCTCTCCAATCCGTGAAGGCTTGCATAAAAAGATTGTGGAATACTTTAAAAACAATGTCCCTCAACATCAAATTGCAAAGGCTTTGAAGGTCTCGTTATCGACAGTGCATAACATCATCAAAAGATTCAGAGAAACTGGAAAAATCTCTGTGCGTAAGGGACAAGGCCGAAGACCTTTACTGGATTCCCGTGATCTTCGGGCCCTCAGACACCACTGCATCACTCACCGGCATGATTCTGTCATTGACATTACTAAATGGGCCCAGGAATACTTCAAGAAACCACTGTCTGTGAACACAGTCCGCCATGCCATCCACAGATGCCATCTAAAACTCAATCATGCAAAAAGGAAGCCATTGTTGAGCGTGATCCAGAAGCGCTGCTGTGTTCTGTGGGCCGAGGCTCATTTAAAATGGACTGTAGCAAAGTGGCAAAGTGTCCTGTGGTCAGACGAGTCCAAATTTGACATTCTTGTTGGAAATCATGGGCGTCGTGTCCTCCAGGCTAAAGAGGAGACAGACCACCCCTCCTGTTATCAGCGTTCAGTTCAAAAGCCAGCATCTCTGATGGTATGGGGATGCATTAGTGCATATGGTGTGGGACACTTTCATGTTTTAAAAAACACCATGAATGCTGAAAGGTATATAAAGGTTTTACAGCAACATATGCTCCCCTCCAAATGAAATCTATTCCAGGGAAGGCCTTGTGTATTTCAGCAGGACAATGCAAAACCACATACGTAGCTATTACAACAGCGTGGCTTCGTAGTAGAACAGTTTGTGTACTAAAGTGGCCTGCCTGCAGCCCTGATCTTTCACCGATTGAGAACATTTTGCGCATAATTAAACGAAAAGTCCGTCAAAGGAGATCCAAAACTCCCCAGCAGCTGGAAGCCTGTATTAAACAAGAGTGGGATTAAATTCCGATGGCTAAACTCAAAAAACTTGTCTACTCAATGCCCAGACGCCTCCACTCTGCATTAAAAAGAAGAGGGGATGCTACACCATGGTAAACAGACCCCTGTCCCAACTTTTTTGAGACCTGTAGCAGCCATCAAATTTGAAATGAGCTCATTTTGTGGATAAAATTGTAAAATTTCTCAGTTTCAACATTTGCTATGTTATCCCTGTTCTATTGTGAATAAAATGCTGGCTGGTATGATTTGAAAGTCATTGCGTTTTGATTTTATTCACAATTTACACTTTGTCCCAACTATTTCGGAATTGGGGTTGTAAGTTTTGCACTTTTGTGGACCTGTGTTGCCACAATGGAAAAAACAATTCAAAGTTGCTGGAATTTCGTACTTCTATGGGAGCTACTGCTGACCAGGAAATTAGTTGGATCACGTTCTCGAAAACGTATTTCGCGGTGTCCCTCAAACCAGTTGTAATTTAATTAATCACACAAAATATATGAGAGTTATAAAGTCTCTAATCACCCTAATTGTCGAGGATGTTAATGAATGGCGTCAAGACCTTGTGCTTTCTGTGCCGATTTTGTTGAAAACTTGCACCAAGATCATATGAATATAAAAAATAGGACCAATGGCAAGCAGGCTCACAGCGATGATAAAATTTATGAAAATTTCATGCGAAGTTTGACATTTGAATCAATGAAAATCAATGTCAAGGTCACTAAATAAAAGTTCACATAGATTTATAAGACCTTCTGCAATACAATCCTAAGCTCTGAAGCAGTTTTGGTGGTACAAGTCATTATAGCCTAATATGTCAATATGTATTCATTATGTCAAATGTGGACTTTAAAGGTCACAGAATGTCAAGTTGCGGTCAGCAAATGGACTTCATATACGAATTTCTAAATGTCTCTATACAAACCTTGGCTCAATCTGTGACCATTTTGGTGATACAAGTCATTGTAATTTCACTGTCGAGTTTGACCCTCAAAGGTCACTGCCAGTCAAGTTGAATGTCACCAAATGAAAGTTCATATGTGACTTTCTAGATGTCAGTAACACGAACTTAGGCTCCATCTGTGACTGTTTTAGTGATACAAGTCATTGAATTTTCACTAGGTCACATTTGACCTTTGAAGGTCAATACGAAGGTCGCCAAATGAAAGTTCATATATGACTTCCTATATGTCTGTAATACAAACCTAGACTCCATCTGTGACCGTTTTGGCAAGACAAGTCATTGTAATTGTATTATGTCAAGTTTGACCTTCAAATGTCATCAACAGTCAAGCTGAATCACCAAATGAAAATTCATATGTGACTTCGTACATCAGTAACACAAACCTAAGCTCCATCTGTGACCTTTTCAGTGATAGAAGTCATTGAATTTTCTCTAGGTCAAGTTAGACCTTCGAAGGTCAATATGAAGGTCACCAAATGAAAGTTCACACATGACTTCCTGTACGTCCCCAATACAAACCTACACTCCATCTGTAATGATTTTGCTGATATAAGTCATTGAAATTTCACTGTATAGTTTGGCCGTTCAAGGTCACTGAAGGTCAAGTTCAAGGTCACCCAATGAAACTTCATATAATGACTTCCTATATGGCCACAATACAAACCTAAGCTCTATCTGTGATAGTTTTGGTGATAAAAGTCATTGAAATTTCACTATGTGAAGTTTGACCTTCGAAGGTCACCAAAGGTCAAGTTCAAGGCCACCAAATGAAAGTTCACGTATGACTTCCTATACATTTCCAATACAAACCAAAACTATCTGTAACCATTTTGCTGCTGTAAGTCATTGAAATTTCACTGTGAAGCTTGGGCATTCAAGGTCACTGAAGGTCAAGTTCAATGTCACCAAATGAAACTTCATACATGACTTCCTATATGCCCGCAATACAAACCTAAGCTCTATCTGTAATAGTTTTGGTGATAGAAGTCATTGAAATTTCACTATGTGAAGTTTGACCTTCGAAGGTCGCCGAAGGTCAGGTTCAAGGCCACCAAATGAAATTACATACATGACTTCCTATAAGTGTTCAATGCACATATGTTCCCAATCTTCAATATTTTCAAGCCTAGAAACCTTTGAAAATTGTAACATTTTGCTTGACCTCAAGTTTGACCTTTCAAGGTCATCTGAGGTCAACTTTAACACGGCCAAAATATAGGCTTCCTATATGTCAGTAATACAAACTTAATCTCTATCTGCAACCATTTAACTTCCACAGGCGATTTGGCCCATTCTCCATAAGACCAAATGTTAAAGTACAGCACCCCCACTAGACTCACTTCCATTGATTCAATCAAAATGGCACTCGCACTGTACATAAAGTGTATTAAGGTGAGTTGATTGCCAGATTTAGAAAAAAAGTTATCTGACAGTTTTTGAGAAATAATTTTTTGAAATTTCAAGTTATATCTTTTAACATTGTTAATATATTCCCTGACCTCGAGTTTGACCTTTCAAAGTCATCTGTGGTCACATTTAATATTGCCAAAATATCGGTCATATATGACTTCCTATATGTCGATAATACAAACTTCATCTCTATCTGCAACCATTTGGCCTCCACAGGCCATCTTACATATTCATGAAGTACAGCGCCCCCAATAGACCCACTTCCGTCGATTCAATCAAAATGGCGCTCACACTGTATATTGATGGTACCAAGGTAAGTTGATTGCCTGATTAAGAAAAAAATTTATCACACAGTTTTTGAGAAATAATTTTTTAAAATTTCTTTAACATTGGAGCCAAAATTTCAAGGGCCCATAAAACGGACAAAAATAATTCAATCAAAAATCCGAGAAAAACGTCTGGAGATATGGTCTAGTGGTATGTTTTGGCAAATTTACACGAAAATTCATCTGGCCAAAAAAAAGATAAAAAATGTTCCGGACGACGGACGACTGACGACGGACACCGGACGATGGACGACGGACGACGGACGCCAGACCACGACAATAGCTTACCGGCCCATAGGCCCAAAATAAATAAGAGTTGCTTAAAATGCAAATTCTTTTGCTTTCTTTACTTCTTTTCAAGCAATTTTATTGATTTGAAATTTAAAACAAACACAGATTCGGTGTGCTTTGACTCAATAGGTCACAGGAGCACAATTTCACCAGAGTTTCATCGCCTGTTGCATCACACACAAGTATTTGCCCAACGTTTCCTTTCCACTATTTCAAAGACCTTTCTTTCAACATTCATTCGGCCAGGTTTCAAAAGATTTAAAGATATAGCATGTTCGCTAGAAGAATTTTTGTAAGAGCCACTTTTATAAATATAAAATATGGTTGTCGAGAATAAAATTATTTGGAGCATGTAGAATTGCGCGATTGACTCCAAACTCGGTCAAACATCAGCCAAAAGATGGTTTAACAATAAGTAGGAGTTATTTTTGATGTGAAGTGCTCCAATGCTCGACACAAGATCACCAAAATGGGACCAAAAATCACCCGTCTGAATGGCATTTTTGATGGTGCTCGGTAATTTGCATATTTCTCCTAAACACAATGATATTTGACCAAACAAACTATACCATGGTACTTACGAGACATTACCCTCCCAAACATGAGAGTATGAGAGAAATCGATTTTTCAAGGTTTGCCACGGATTTTTTATTTTGTTTGATTTTTACAGACAGTCACTCTTAATATCACAGATAACATGTAACTGCGAGGAAGAGGGGTTTTAATACCAGGCTGCCGCTGATGTCCACCAAGCGAGACTAAGCAGGTCTGTGAGGCTGGGCTAGGCATGTGAAACAAAAGTTAAAATATGAATACAAATTCAAAGATCATATCACGTGAATACTCAACATACCAGGACACTTTCATATAACATGCCATAATATGAGTGACAAGAACTGGCCATTCAGCACAACCAAGTTTGCCATTCTCCCATCACAAAAGTGTGCCTCACACTCCGTTTACTTGTGACCGGCTATTTTCATAAACGAACATTTCACCATCTCCGTTTTCAAAAATAATATCATGCACACGTATCAGTTTTCAGAAAAGTTTTCGTTTACACGTACCCGTGTACATGCCATCAAGAGCATATCAAACCTGTGGGTGGCAGTATAACGATAAGCTCAAGCCCACGTTAGCCAATCAGAATCCCGAAAATAGCAACAACAGAAATGAATCACGATCATCCTTGATCACCACAGCCAAATGAAAATGTAAACATAGGTCGCACTTTTGACGCAGGTGCAAGTTCTGGCGCATACTGTGACGTCGGCTGCCTAAAACTCTGTTTTTCTCAGTTTACATGCAAACTTGCAACCGAAGTTTTCCAAAATCTCTACTCTGGCTGGAGTTTTTAGAAAGAATCGTTTTCAGAGGCGAATTCTCCGTTTGCGTGTAAACGAAGGGCACAAACACAGGGAAATGTCTCCGTTTGTCAAAATAAGCGTGTACGTGTAAACGGGGGCTCAGTCTTAAGATAGTCAAGGACTAGATCAGGGGTCTCCAACCCTGTTCCTGGAGAGCTACCATCCTAAAGGTTATCACTCCAACCAAAGTAAACCACACCTGCTTTCCCAGTTAGAGATCTTGACGAGCTGCTAATGAGCTGAATCAGGTGTGTTGAATTCGGGTTGAAGTAGAAACCTACAGGATGGTAGCTCTCCAGGAACAGGGTTGGAGACCCCTGGACTAGATGGTATCAAGCACTGTATCAAGCCTGGGCTTGAAAACTTCCAGTGTTTCTGCCACTATGTCATGATCTGACATGCTATTCCACATTGTTACCGCTCTGAAAAAAAAAAAAAAAAAAAAAAAAAAAAACAATCGCTGATATCAGTACGAAATTTACCATAAGCTAACTTCAACTTATGACTCCTTGTTTTGCAGAAAGACTTTGGCCAAAAAAACCCAGCAATGTAAGCTTCGTAAATCCCTTTCACGTATTAAAATACCTCGATCAGATCACCGCAAAGTCTCTTTTCACAAAGGCTGAAGAGTTTAAAACTACTTAATATTCACCCATTTTTGAGCAAATTTATACAAAAACTGAAGCTATTTCTTTTATTGAGACACATTGACAGCAAACAAAATCATGGCATCTTCTAAAAGGTGACACTCAGCAGATCACTCTCCAATATTCGAAATCACTGAAAATATTACATAACTTGAATAAAAATACTGCAAATATAAGTTTTTGTCAAGCTAAAAAAGATTTTATTTTCTTCTGGCCCTGTGGCACCATGACCAAGAATCATCACCCTCGTAAAATAATAAAGCTACAGCCAGAACCCTGTAATTGAAAAACTGTAATTGTACGTTCAAATATTTTGATCCTGTAACCAAAAATGAATATTTCATAGGTGTTTACAGAGTAATGTCCAAGCATGTTTCAACTAAACATTTTGGAGACTCCAAATTTACCAGAGTTCCTCATCACTGTAGCTATAATTTTTTACAATAGTTTTACAACTTCCTTCTGTCTGGCCTATTTCCATATCTGTAGCTGAATTTTCACTCCAGTAAACTCTTCCAATTCCCGGTATTTTATATGCACAACAAACTTGCTTTCAAAACTCCTTTGCATTGTTGAAAAAAAAAAAACACTTACAGGAGACAACTCAAAAAAATTATTGTAGGAAAAATTAATCTCTTTGCTACTATACACATCCATCTATTGGAAGTTCCACAGCATTAGCTGTCCATGTAAAGTAAAAGAAGTTGATTTGTCTGATATAATCAAGTGAGGGCTGATTGATGAAAACACTTACTGCTCAGTGACATCAGGAGACAAAAGTCAGTGGGAGGGCTTTGTTTGTTCCAGACGGGTTACTGTGCTCTCTATGGCCCAGCATTCATTTGTAAAGAAGGTTTATCATGATGAAATTTATGAGGATGAGCAGCTATTGTCTCTATGCCAAATTAGTTTTACTAATGTTAGCCCCAGATCACTTGTTTTTCAGACTAGAAACTATAATGGGATTTGATCGCTGGATGTCCAGTGAAGTAAGGGATTTAATATCTACATTTTTAACAGAGCAGGCCAATGCTACAGTGCAGTAAAAAATGTAGTAACCCTCTTTCTGACCTCTTCTTTTTTGCATATTGGTCATATTTAAAGGCACTCTTAGTGAAAAAATTTTGAAAAATGAATCTGATTACCTATTACCTATTAGTAAAAAACCTTGTCCATTTTCTATAGCTGGTAGTAATCTTTTCAGAAAAAGAAGTATGAATCCGCTGTGACTTTTTCATCTACGCCAATGCTTAAGAGATAAGCAACAGGTTATGTGACAATTTAAGTCTCTGTCTTTGGAGAAGTTTGAAAAGGGTGACTTGATATTATGTTCCTTCTGTGGACAGCTGTGTCAGTTTTACGGCAAATGTAACAGGACCCATGGGACCCAAGTCTTCCAAAAAATTCCAGTTGACTCATCAGTCCATGGAATATTATCCCACAAGTCTTGGGGGTCATCAAGGTGATTTTTGGCAAATGTCAAAAGAGCTTTTATGTCATTTTTGGTCAGCAGTGGTTTTTACCTCACAGCTCTCCCACGGATGCCTTTTTTTGCCCAGTCTCTTTCTAAAGCTGTGTTTCCGCCAAACGCGGAACCAATCATTCGCGCGGCCAGATTACATTCAAAGTCAATGCAAAGACGCAAATAGATGCGAGTTCGCGTCTACTTGCTTGTATTTGCATCTTTGTATTGACTTTGCAATTCTTTCGCGTTTGGTGGAAACGCAGCATTATTGTGGAATCGTGTGCACTGAAGTCAAAGGTAGGGTAGGAGATGTTTTCCTAGGGAAGTCTGAGGAAGGGGTTTGGACTTTTGAATTATGTATTTTCAAAATGTGGCTTGCTCAAACCGTTTTTCCAGGATCTCCTACCCTACCTTTAACTGAGGCATGTGAGGTGCACAGGTGTTTAGATGCTAGTTTGGGTTCTTTTGTGTCCACCTGGATGAGTCATTGACTCCTGAGAAGGTTCAAGTTTTCAAGTTTTCTCCATTTGTAGATAATGGCTCTCACAGTGATCTGCTGGAATATCAGAGCCTTTAAGCACTTTCGCATCAGAGCTGTTTGGTTCGCTTAAAACGGACCTGAGTTTGTTTCCTCGGATAGTCCGCTTCCTTTGGGCAGGTGTGAAAGCTCATCCGAACTCTGGTGCGGACCAAACAAGTGAACTCTGAGTTCGCTTGCAAGTGAACCCTGGTGCATTTTGCTTACAGTGGGAGATGTAAATGGACTATCCAGTGAACCAAAGAGAGGAGGTGAACCAGTTTTCAGTCCTGGCCAATCGGTGAGCCAGGTTTACTTCTTCCTCATGCTTTTTTTCTTCCTGGTCTGAGCTCGTTTTGGGCAATACCCAATAACGCGCAGCTGTTGTCACTGCATGACGTTGTACAGGCGGTTTGGTCCGCTTTCAAAAGTGCAGTGTGAAAGTGAACCAAACCAAATGAAGGTGTGAAATTTTTCGGCATTCCCCGCCCAATCAAACCGAGTCCCCCAGACTATCCTGGTGTGAAAGCGCCCTTAGTGGCCTCTTCAAAGATTTCCAAAAGGTTTGTCTAGCATGACCTTCCCCAACAGATACTATGCTGACTATCCCTCCAGATGTTGTTAATTTCAAGAAACAATTTCAACTTGTCTTTAATTATCGATTCAGGTATTTTACGACTACAGGCCTGTATGACCATTAAAAACAATTCCGATGGAAATGAGAAGAATGAGAGGACATTGTCATGCTTCATTCAAGTCATTCAAAAATTCAGTAAAAAAAAAGACTCAGTTCCACTTCTCTAGCATTATAACCACACTGTGACTCACCACAAAGACACCCCTGGGTGCTCTGCCAGTGCGGCTGCTTGGAGACGGGTCACAGACTGACTGGTATTGGAAAGATTGCTGCCGAGTGTAGATGGAGTAATTGAAGAGAGCATGCATCAAAGAAGGGTCCACCTCCCCAAGAAACAGGCCAACCTGGCACAACAAGACAAATAATCAGGCAGACTGAAACGCTGTGACAGAACGTGAATCTGAAAGATGCGAGACAGAAAGACAGAGGAGAATTAGACAGATACAAGCAGGTAGAGATGGACTGAAAAAATAATGACACACTGGAACAAACAGACAGAAAGACACTTAATATAGAGTTGCCCAGGAATGAGACAAAAAAAAAATCCACCATTTATATTTTCAGGTTAGGCAATAAACTTCTATCAGATGATGAAACCTACTTCTGCTTCGTCTTACTCTGAATGTCTCAGCATTACATTAGTGGCTGAGCTTCACTTTCTTGAGGCACGACCAAAAGGAGCACAGACCCATCAACACTGAATCAGAATGTGTCATGTCCTTAAAAATTAATTGAATAACATCAAAACACCATTGCCTTTTAAGTAATTGAATTCTGGATTCATCCTTTAGCAATTACACTACCATGTTGTTCTTCTGTAGGCTTCAAGCATATTGCATCACAGTGCTCACAAATCATTTACATTTAATCAGATAAAAAAGCATTGCCATCACCTGTTTCCAGTGGTCCTTCTGGTTGGACATGACGAGGAACCCTCCATCATCAATCAGATAGCACAGCAGGTCCTTCGGATAAATGAAAAAAACATTGATTAGATCAGCTCAAATGCCCCACATACCATGCAAACCGAGTTCAATTTATTGTAAACACCACCGCACTCTAAACAAGGTTCCAATTTTCCATAGACACCACCAATGGCATGTCGTCAGAGGGGTGAAAAGAATACAATAACCTCACCATTTAATGCATGATTTCTCTGAACCGGTCCTACTTTGCCAGATAAGCAACCACACATTGATTCACTCACTTGCTAAGACTAATCCGTAGAATGACTGGCCAATTAATTTTTTTCTATAGCATTATTGTTCATTGCATTACAAAGTTATGAGGCAGTTTTCAATCTGCATTTATGAGTACATAAATGTTAATATCTCCTTCACAGATTCTGAGCTCACGCAGCTCATGAAATGGCACAGATTTGCATAAATTTGTAAGCCAGGCTTATATTAAGTGAAGCCTTTTGTACCATTGTTTGTTATAGTTTGATACACATTTACACATTGAATGCATTCTTTTTAATGCAATAAGTTCCATCTGAATCAAGATTCAGCTCCATCTGAAAATGAACTGCAATCCTGAGAAAATTCTGAAATGGGAAATGGAATTAAGAGTTATTTGAATTTTTTCAATTATTCTGAATGTTTCTATCCTTACAATACCACATGTATGAAACAGTCTGTAAATATAGCCTATAGTGGTTATCTCTGCCATTTGCAATCATTTTTTAGTTATTATTAGCTGCATATTAGTCTTGCTTATTCAGTACAAGCACTGCTTGTCATTCAAGCAAAAAAAAAGGGAACCAGTTGGGAGTAATCATGCATTAAAATGTGAGTTTACTGCAGGGCTTTCATACCTCTGACAGCACGTCACTGCACACCAACACACTCTAAACTCCACCCCTACTTTAATTGCACATTGAGATGTCATAAATACACCAAAACTAACCACACGTGCCTGCCCATTTTCGCTACATACACCCCCATCCAGTAAAAGTATGCCCAAATTTTTCATATTCAGCCACCCATTTAGAATAATTACCCCTTAAACCAAAACAGACCACCCAGTTACAACATACAACCAAACTAATCACGCATTTATCACATAAACAACTCATCACCCATCCAAGCACCTACCGAACGGGAACACTTACATTTGTACCAATGCACACAGTGCTTTGGCTCTGCTAGTATGTACTGATGATCATGAGGGATGGAAGCACAAAATGGATGACCAGAAAAACTGCACAGCCAGGAGGGCACTATGAGATCTGGTGAAACATGGTTGAGGCGACAGTGAGCCTTACATCACTGTTAACTTCACAGTCCATCTCACAGCTGCTGGATGGCCCACACTGTTGAAGACAACATTACAGTCACTCTGAATTACAGTAAAGCTGTGTCAATTACAGTAGAATTACAGTAAAGCAGTGTCACTCTTAAAGTGCTTGTTCATCCAAAAATAAGACTTGGACCATGGAATTTTTAATATAAATATATCCTTTGTGCCCTGGTGATTTCAAAATATAATCATCCGTTACAAATTTATTTGCATTTTAATCACTGCAAATCGAGATCGTCTCAGAAGGAATTTATCTTCGGCCATCTTCGGCGCTGACGTCACGGAAGGTATCTAATCAGTGGCAGAGAACAGATTGTCAATGGCATTGGACTGCGGGATTTGTAATTGTGGATCATTCCCTTAGGAAAATGCCAAGTATCTGTCTTGTATACGGCTACAACAGTAAGGCCGATGCAAGCAGAGGCATCATGGTCCGTAAAAAAAAAAAAAAAAACCCACAATACGAAAGGCATGGGTGGATTTTGTGAAGAGGAAACGAGCAGATTTCACGAAGCCCGGAGTTGTGTCCAGCTATGCTCCCCTATCAAATCGTGTTCCCCCTTCGAGAAAGTTTTGCGATGCTGTTGCTGCTTCAAGAAAATTATGAAAGAAATAATGTGATGGGCATTGATGAATCAGCTCGCTTTTAAGAAAGTTATCACTGATGACGCCTCATAAATTAATGAATTTTGATACTCAGCCGTCTCCTAAGGTTTTTCCTTTTGCAATATTGAGCTCTTCTGCTCGGCAGTGATCACACAATTACCCCATGCTTTAACGATCTGATCTGCAGCAAAAATTCACAGTAAGATATACACTCGATCTCCACACTATTTAGGGATGTCATTGTATTGCGCAGTTTGCGGAAACACGATTTGACAGGGGAACTCAATCGGTCACAAAACTTTATCAGGATCGGTGATCTGCTCTAAACACTTCACCGATGAATGCTTTTATCAACCAAATCCCGAGTCACAAGAAATGTCTGGACATCCCTGTGGGTTAGGAATTCCTGAAATCGCCGCTTAAAAAGCCATCGGTTGATAAGCCGAGCCCAAATGCTCCAGTCCTGAATCTTCCCATCTACTGTGTACTCAAAAAAGGCGGTTAATAAGCCCAGGGCGCCGTTTAATAAGCCCATCCTAAAATCATTGTAGACACTATTTTATGCCAAAAAATGACTCAAAACGAAACTAAATCCATCTTCCACCAGAGACCTTGAATATAATTGAAACTTTGGCAATGATAGCGAAGCCGGAATGAGACCAGTAGCTGCAACTGAAAAAATAGTGGCAAAGCCACTGCGCCCGCTTGGCCAAATGTGGCCAAAATGGAACGCCCCATATTGGCCATAGTATCAGTCCGATTGGGCTGAAAATTGAACTTGGTCTGGACCTTAAAACGGTATATACACAGATGAAATATGAACAGGATCGGTGAAAAACTGAAGACGCTAGAGCGCAGACAAGCCAAAAGTTTACGCACACACGCACGGATGCACGACATACCACCACTAAAGACACTGTGCATAGCATAAGCCCCTTGGGCCTTTTGGCCAAGCGGGCAAAAAATTGGAGCATCTTAGCTCAGAAAATAAGGGAGCTATGTTTGAAGTTTTGCAGAAAAAGCCCCCTGGTGGCCAAACCGAGCATCACAGCAGTCCCAAAATCAAACTGGGGCTAGATCTTGGGCCCATATACATGCATACAAAATAGGAAAGGATCCATTGAGAACTGAGGACACTATGGCGCTGAAACGAAACCGGCACATTTTATGACCTTTGACCTATAAAACCTTTAAAATTAGGTCAAATCTAAAAGCCATTACACATATGATGAACCCTTGGCAGAACACCCTACAGTAAAAATTTGAGCATCTTAGCTTGTAGAATAAGGGAGCTAGAGGTGTTTGAAGTTTTGCAGAAAAAGCCGCCTGGTGGCCAAACTGATAATCGCAGCACAACGAAAATCGAACTCGGGCTAGATCTTGGGCCCATATACGTGCATATAAAATAGGAAAACGATCCGTTGAGAACTGAGGGCACTATGGCACTGAAACAAAACTGGCACATTTTATGACCTTTGGCCTATATAACCTTTAAAATTAGGTCAAATCAAAAACCCATTATATATCTGATGAACCCTTGGCAGAACAGCCAACAATAAAAATTTGAGCATCTTAGCTTGCAGAATAAGGGAGCTAGAGCTGTTTGAAGTTTTGCAGAAAAAGCCGCCTGTTGGCCAAACCAAGAATGGCAGCATGCCCAAACCTGAACTGGGGCTAGATCTTGGGCCGATATACATGCACATAAAATATAAAAAGGATCCATGGAAAACTGAAAGCTGTATCGCGCTGAAACGACAATTGTGGATGCACTAACGCACGCACGAACGCATGCACTAACGCACGCACGAACGCACGCACGCACGCACTAACGCGCGCACGCACGCACGCGCGCGCGCATGCACGGACACACAACAGACCACCACTAATGACCCTAAGCACAGCATAAGCCCCTTGGGCCTGTCGGCCAAGCGGGCTAAAAAGCGTAAGCTTCTAGTTTGTTCAAGTCAATAGGATCAATAATTTGCTCGCTAGCATGCTAACGCTTTTCGCCATTAACTGAATGAATTAAAGTTTCTGCGACAACTGTTACATGTGTAACTTAATACTTTGAGAGCCAATTTTTCTAAGAATGAGGCAGGGTGTCATACATCACCCCCTCCGGTTCCTATCAAATTTTTTTGTGGGGGTAGATATATTGCTAAAACTGACAAAAATCACGTTTTTTATCTGTGGAGCCCTTCGGAAAAAAAATTATGGCCCTATTAAGGGAAGGGGTCCAGAAGGCCAAAATTGCAAAAAACTAATAAATGGGTTTTTGATTTTGATCATCTCCGTGCACCCTCATTCAGCCTCTGTGATTTCATGGTATATGAATGTATTGGGTAGTGTCTTTCAAAAAACATCGGTATTTTAGAGGCTGAATGAGGGCGCCACAGTGGCTCTTCAAATCACTACTTTTCACTTTTTGGGCTGCATTCGGGGACCGCCCACGGCTTGCCCCTGATTAAGCCTGGCTCATTCATGCATATTTGGACACCTGGGGACCTTTCCTTTCTAAATATTAATGAATGGCGGTGGCTTAGTTTGGGCGCTTTTGTTTAGGGGGCGCTTTTTGTGGCGAAAATGCCATTTTTGCACACATTCATCAGGCCATAACTTAGTGCGCCCACTATGGAATGAAATTAAACTACTTTTATTATGTTCTTCTATATCTCTACTTTCTATGATAATAATATCAAGAGGGCTTTTTGTCCCATTCAGGGCAGTTGCTAGGAATTCTGGGCCCTCTGACAGAATATCGGTGTGGGCCCCCGCCCCCGACTTTTCATTGCCATTTTTTTACGACTATGTATCATGATGTTATTCTTTATTTTTCTGTTTCTCAGTGTTCTTGGCAGTGCCTAATGCAATACACCCAATTTTTCCTTTTTTACGATTAACCACTCAACAAAGAGAGTATCTTTATGTAAATTATGAATTATTAGTTGTCTTATTCACATTCACTCACTCACTCACCATCAAAAACATATTCAGACTACTGGTGGTGAGGGTCTATTGCTGGGTCCGGTTCAGATGAAATGACCACAGCTGATTCTGGAGTGGCAGTGCATAAAGGTTTAATTGTTCCATTTCATACTACTTTCGTAAACATTTCAAGTTATGTTCCATGGAACAACTGATGAAGAACTAACCTACCAAGTCTTGGAATAAACAAAATCTAAATGGGCTTCTGAGTGCCATAGCTCTAAGCACTCGGCTTCATTTTGCTATTGTTAAGAGGAGGGCAAGCTCTGCAAAATTACCCCCTGCGTGAACAAGACTTATGTCAACAGGCTAAAGTAGCAGTTTAGCTTTAGTAAACACTTAAGGTAAAAGTAATGTCAGCCTTGTCAAGCGATTATTTAAGTTACACCTAAGGTTACCACACTGACTGCATATAGTTCGCTAGCCAAACCTAGCCTGTACTGTCACTTACAGCTAGAGAGAGCTAAGTATGCAGTAACCACTCATAATAAGAACGGAGGAACGTGTCCTAGGCTGCTGCTACTGGATTTTTTGACGGCATATTATAATGGCTGGCGAATGATAACCTTACCGATCTATTCTGTGGATGATACCGTTAATAACTGCGTAACGTCATTCTTGTCAGGCGATTATTTACTCAGCTGACCGCATGTTACATTAACGTAACGTCAGCAGCTGGATAGCCAGCCTGAACAGTTAACATAGCAAGCTAGTTAAATATTCTCACCTTTCTTTGAAAAGAATTTTGTAATGTCTGGACCCCTGCTTTGCTCCTGCTGTCCTCTCTCTATTCTTTTCTAGTGTCCAGATTTGTGGTTTTTTTTTTTCGTTTTTTTTTTTTGGACATCATATTCGCAAGGGCGATGCACCCTGTTTGCTGCCTTAGGCTGGGTTCACACTACGGGATTTTCGGGCCGATTTATCCCCGATTCACCCCTCCCAACAGGAAATCTTGTCTGAGACCTCGGTCGGTACCGATGTTCGGTCCAGATTATCTGGTAATGTGCGGGGTTCACCGATCCAATCTTAACCCCTCCGATTTGCTCGCAGACTGATCGGGGCCGCCCCTATAATTTTCAAACATGTTTGATATTTCTGAGTGAAAATCTGCATGATTACGTCATAACTTTCCGAACGGAACCACAATAGCCAATGAGAGACAAGACTCAAACTGACGGAGCTGACAAACTGTAAAAAAAGATCATCAAGACGAAGCAAAACTGTCTGAAGTGTAAGTGTGAGAGAGAGACGTTATCTCTATCATGCAGGAGTAGGCAACAACTTCAGTGAACGTGTACAATTGTCAATATTGCTCGCTGGTGGCTGCTGTGTCAGCTGCATAAACCCGGTGACCAGCTGTTTCTTACAGTCGCTACATTTCCTGCCTCAGCGTTGTGACATGTTGCCATTTTTTTTTGTCACAATAGCACCAATGGTTTATTTTCATTACACTGACACAATTCTACATTTAAACTGTGGACAATGTCGCTTTTGAACTAGCTAGCTAAACCTTAGCGTTGCAACCTAACGTTAGGCAGTTGACCGAGCAACGGTAAACATTTATAGTCATTGAGACTAATCTAGTATGCTACTGTTGACAAATAGTGTAAAAAAAAAAAAAAACTGATCGTTAAAAAACTCACCTCCAGTTCTCACTGAAGAACTGACAATCCATGCTGACCGCGTCTCCACAACTATTTTCTTACCCAAACCCGTTTCATTTTTGGCCGATGTTATTCGCTCTTATACGTGTGGCCAATGCTGAAGTTTGGCCAAGAAAAAATTTTAGCTTTGGACACACTTATTTTAAGTGTGGGCATTGGAGCAATGTGCATCTAGGCCACACTTATAAGTGCGTCTAACGCGAATTTCGATCAATTTTTGTGCTTGGACACACTTAATAAGTGCGAATAGTCAGTTCGTTCATTGGGCTCATTTTTTTTGTTTTCTCTTCTCACCGCAAGTGATTATAATAGCAAGTATGAGCTTCGTGTCACTCTCCATTTATTAATTTTTTAATCTCCGGGCTTCCCCATGAGATCGCGTGAGATCACGTCAGGTGGAGCGCTGCTCCCTCTGGCACGATAATCTCAATAATATCCTGTAGTGTGAAATGCACCATAATTTTCAAATCCTGTAGTGTGAACATGTTTAAGATTAGATAGCAGATTATCTGTGAAGATTCTCCTTAAGTGTGTAATGCAACCCAATTTCAAAATCGGTTAGGATGTTGAAAATCCTGTGTGAACCCGGCCTAGGTTTGCGACCTCGCCAGCAAAAACGCACAGACAATTTTCCAATACAAGCACGAAGCATGGATCGAACCATTTTTTAAGAAGGGGGTTACTGAAATGTATTTCATCAATATTGCAAGCCTTAATGGCTTTCTTTAAACTTTGATGCATTAGTATGAATATTAGGTAAATCTGTGCAGAATAATTTTGTCATGGCAGCTACTGTGGGTTTTGTGGGCCCTAATGGACTGTAGGCCCTTAGAATTGTCATCACCTTTCCCCCCTATACGACGGCGCTGGTCCCATTAACCATTTCTGAGCTAAAACGTTCATGGCAGATTACAGCCACTCGGTACTGTATTGCCAGGTCGGTTCTTCAACTGGCCACTAGATGGCTCAGCTGGGGTTAATGATGCAAAAAGAATGCAAACTCAATTTAAAACAAAAGAGGTTGAGTGGACTTTGCGGGTTTTGCATTCCAACTCTTCATTTATTTTCATCAATTTATGGAAATAATATTCTTTGACTGCATCTTGTTTTCCTATTGTTTTCAGCTTGACTTTCACGTTTGGGACACCTCCCGTTATGACACATCCGCTAAATGGCGAATTTGCGTCAATCTCCGCTCGCACCTGAAAAAAAGGCTCATTATCAAGAAAAAGTGGCAAATTTGGGGCATTTAATTAGCAGGATACTGTTCATGAACTGTTTGGTCAAAGGTATACCAAATTAGTTTTTATTTGAGAAAATTTGAACTTTCTTTTTTTAAAGTTTTTTTGTTGGGATTTTCTCTTTTATTTGATAGTTCTACAGTGGAGAGTGACAGGAAGATTGGGGAGAAGAATGGGGAAGACATGCGGCAAATGACCCGAGCCAGAATCGAACCCGGGTCGCCGCAGGAAGGACACAGCCTTAATGGTGCGCGCGCTTAGACCAATGTGCCACCGGGGCGCCCCCTGAATTTGCACTTTAATTATTACTTGCACAGCTTTTTAAATAATGCAAAAGTAAACTACATGCATTTCAGCATTTAGAGTTACACTGCATTATGCTACCAGGCAGTGTTTACTTGTACATGTTATTGTGTGTTTGTGTCAGTCTTAGAACTGGTTTCCCCACTGTTGATTACCTTGTGTGAACCCTGTCGACTGTCAGACTGGTTACTGGCCAGGATCTTGAATTTTTCCGCCCAGGCCTCCAAGTCCAATTTCACCCCCACCACTGACATACACAAAAGGAAAATACATATCCATAGCCAGTGAGCACAGGAAAAAATGAGATTTGTCAACTGATTCATCCATGCATTGCAAAATTTCGTGATATCCATGGAGTTCTAATGGCCATTGACTATTACAAAACAGAAATGTTTCATTGGGGGCAACCGAATGACTATTGGTTAAAGAGGCTCAGAGTTTGATAGGAACGATGGTAGTTCAAAGCCCCACTACAGCCACAGTAAAATGATTTCAGCTGCTAGGCCCTTGAGCAAGGCTTTACCCCGACTTTAGGGAGGATTGGCTCCTGCTAAGTCTAATGACGTGGCTTTGGATGAAAACATCAGCTAAATAAAGGCAATAGAGTATAATTTAAATATCTGATTGGCCAATGAGAAGGCAGTTATTTTGCAAGTAGATTCAGGCGCAATGTGCTAAACCTAATGTATCGCAGGATACAGTTTTAAATATGTTTACAGCGCAAGCAAGTTATTCTCCTGTGTTCCTCTCCTTTGTCATGATATTTGAGTGATCGTAACAGCACCTTGGGCTGTTCTATATTTCCTTGTAGTCTGAGTAGTTAGTGTGATTTGTTTTTTTTTGCAGCTTTTGATGTTGTATGTATACTTTAGCAGGTCAGCAGGCTATGTAATAAGATTTCCGGTTTACCTTATAATATAGTTTTCATTATTATTTATTGATAAAGTATGCCACGGTCATAAAACCTCTCAAGCAAGCAAGTATTCAATTAAATCACTCCAGTGGCCATTATCACATGTCAAATGTTCGACAACAGATCATGGTCTGTGCAGATTGCGCGACCACAGGTTGCTAACTGCATGCTTTTAAATTTTTGAGGAAACATCTCCATGGATGTAGTTCACAACCTTTGCACATGCTGCACTTCCAACATAACCCCATAGGCAGAACCATTATAATGTGAACTAGCAGCAGTATGAAACAGCCTTTAGAACTTAAATATCTGGGCTGTCAGACTTAATGTATGAGACCCAACCTGCAGGCCTGATGGTCTTGCCGCCTATACTGATTTCCACCGCAATGCTGACCAGGATGCCTATGGTGCCATTTTCTGAGTGCAACGCATCATCCATAGCTGTAAGTGCAAAAGGTCAGAGGTTGATCAAAGGTGCGAGCCCTTTATACTTTGTCCCTCAAAAAAAAAAAGAATTTTCTGATATATAACTGCATTAGTCTGCTTACAGTGTCTAGGGGGTGCTCTGAAAATGTAGCCCCTGTTATCCATGCTACGACGATAAAAATTGGCGTTGAAGGGCTCTGGTTCTTCCTTCCAAGTTTCAGCAGCACTAACAAACAAATATAGAAACACACTGAGCTGCAAACAAGACATGCACAAAGGTTACAGCAACAATAAACTCATATTGGCTGCTATAATTTTGTCCACTGGAAAAAAATCAAACGAGAATCAAGTGAAGCTAGACACACCTGTTGGGGTAGACTCGTGTGACCCCTCCGTCTGTGGCTGCAAACAATGCCAGGAACCCATATCTGTGGCACAGTTATCATTAGAGAAGAAAATACCTCCACTTTTATGAATATGCACTGCATGCAAGGTTAAGGTGTGTGAGCATGTTTATATACTGTATATGTCTCCAGAAGCGTGTACAGGTTTCACACACGTGTTTAGATCCTTGTTCTTCCACACCCTGGTTGCCAGTTGCCAAATGATATCTGATTCAAGGATCAGACTGTGCAGGAGCCCTTGGTTACCTGAAAAAAAATGCACAGTGATTTAGAAATATTGTTTACATCAATAAAAATCTCAGGCTAAATAAATAAATAAACAAACTGCATAGATAATAGCATTGCGGCCTTCAGGCTGTGTTGGTGGCTTGTGGTAGCGGTCTGTGATAGCAAGTTCTATGACCAGGTAGGGGTACTCACAATGCTTGGAGTCTAGTGTGATATCCACCATGAGTGAAAGGAAGTTCTCCAGGAACTGAGTGTTGTTGTCAGAAAGTTGCAACTGAGTGCAGTATTCCCTGTGGGAAGACATATCACATCTTTCCTCCAGAACAGCTACATAAATACTTATTCATGACAAGCTGATCAGAATCAAACATCAACACAGCTATCGAAAATTCCAAACCCCAGACATAGCCTCCCTTCTGAGTGTCTACCTGATTCACTCTCGTGAGATGCAGTGAGAAATTCTGAGGTCATGAAGACTGAATCACATAGTTAAAGGTCCCAAAGTATGCTCTTTTTCTAACAAATAATATTATTATATTTCCAAAAAAAAAAAGGTTGTGACCTTTCTTTCCAGGCAATTCACTGCCTATCATTCTCTCCCCTCTGAAGAACTGTTTTGTTTTGAGAGGTCCTACCCACTATGATAATGAGCTCTGCCCTGACTGGCTGGAAAACAAAGCTGCTGGCAACTTACACTGTACGTGAATGGATTGCACCTTATACTTCAAAATCCCCAAGCTAATGTAGCAACAGCCTCCAAATACACATGAACTGATTTCGCCGAAAAAAAAAAACTCGATCAGAATGGAAAGGTAATATGAGCAGGCCAAGCAAATTTGAGTATGACGCTTGCATACACTTCCCAGCACAACATGCAGTTGCCATACTAGTTCAATAATAAATTAAAATTGAAAAACGCAGCTAGTTATAGATTTGCAATTTCTTCACGGACACAGAATGGAGCCAGACTTCAATAATAAGTTTTCAGCAAATCTGGCAATATACTGGCCCTCATTCAGTCCGATGTAAAATGACGAACACACACAAGCAGACAGACTAAAAAATTTAAGTTAGTGCTATCAGGGAGAGAGGCGGGGAGGACAAACAAGGCTTTCGGAGGAAGCAAGGTACACAGATAAAGCTGACTAATGTAAACCAAGAGGGGCCAGTCAGTTTGTCATTCAGAAAACTGCAGGAATTTCAAACCGCATGTTTCAAATGCTGCAGTGTAAAGAAAGGTGTAGCTACAATACTGTCAACCTTCTCTATAATGTTAGATACAGACAGTATCCACTATGCAGGTGAAATGAACAGGGAAAAGCTATTCTCAATAATACGGACCCTTTCATTGAAAGCATCTTTATCCTCATCATGATAGCTACATCCCAGGTGATTAAAGAGATAGTGAACCAATTATGAAAACCGTAAACACAAATTGGATTTGGACAAGGAGGGCAGCAGTGATGTGGGCTAGGAGGACCCAACATGAGCAGCGACAAACATGTTCTTTCACACCTGGGCGCCAGGAACACATGACCTGCAGTATCAAAGTTGGTTGGCAGCAGGGAATCCAAGTCTGAAAAATTAATAGAAGTGGTGGAGTATCAGTGAAACATGCTGACGGCAGTATATGAAAGAGCAAAGGCTGCTTTGGCCTTTATGGCCTCTATACTCCAGAGAAAGGTGAGTGATTATGACCTACACTTTGCATACCATACAGCTCACATCAAAAAGGAAAAAAATCGCAAGAACTGTCCCTAACTTACCGCTGTCTTGCCGTCTTTGTATTGCTACTCTACCGCCAGACTAACTCGTTGTTTTGCGAGATTAATGCTGTAAGCCTTTTAACTGCCAACAGTGATTGTGAGGCGGCGCCGGGTAAGAAAATATAGTTCCTGACCACGTGTGGTTTCCTATTCGCTACGGGCGAATACCCACTTCCAAAAACATAACATGCAGTTTCAGTTTAAAACTTGTGAGAAACCGCATCATACTGCACGCGAAAGCGCAGAAGAAATTTGCTTTTGAAGAAGTGTGTCAACTGTGTGTGAGTTCATAATGAAACTAAAATCTTGTCTCTGGATGTCAGGAGCGCCACAAAGTCCAGCAATCTACAATATAACAGCAACAAAGTGAAAATTTCTCTAAACTATGACAGCGGATGTGTCCTATACGGTAACATGTATCATTAATTTTCACAGAACGTTAAGAGTAAACAACAAAAATAAAGGAATTTTCCTGTCTGCGCTAAATGGCATTAAAATATATGGAAATCTTTATGATTTTTGTCCAAAAGAACCGCTGTTTTTTGCCGCTGTTTCCCCATAAACAAACCCCACACATCAAGCCGCGTCATGCAGTATACTTCTGGTTATATCTCATACATCGTTCCTTTACATGCAATGGTTTACAGATTAAAAACTTGTGATTTTAAAGCTATCTACAACAATAAAAATACAATGACAAGCACCTATTTTAAGCAAATGAATATATGAATAGGAAGAAATAATCTTACGTGGTAGTATTTGGTTGGTAAGTTCTCACCATTTACAGTGACTGCGTGTGAAAGCATCCCCTGCTGGGAGATGCTTACCGGCCGCTCAGCCAACCATGACATTCTTCAGCACACGCTGGGCCACCTGTGATGTGTATCCTGGTAGGGTTTCGTGTCTGGGTACTATATTTATAAATGCTTTGTATCCCTGCACTGCACTTTCTCAGACAGCCTACCGTGTTTCTACCCTCACGTTGCTCTGAAGTTACCATTACCTTCTCCCGACCCTACCGCGATAGAATTCCGTTTTGATGTGATCTGTACTGTACATTACAGAAGAAACTGAGTCATCATATACTTACACTGCAATTGTAGCATGACATCACTGAGGTTTGCCTGTATGTAATATTCACTGTAAGGAGGTAGAACCAACCCCAGACTGCACGGGTTGGGGACATCAGCAGGAAATGAAGAAAGAAGAACTACATTATAAATATTATCTTAATTATAATTAATTACATTACAATGCATACTGTTCAAATGAAGGCACTTTAGCACAACTAGGAGGTTGATTTTAATTTGTAGTGCATGTAAAATCAATGTAAGAAAGGAAAAGACTACCACTAGTTTCCTATAATTCAAGTAAAATCAGCCAGATTTGGTCCAAATTGGCCTGCTGTAGGCATAACACAACCAGGTGCTTCAGAGCAGTAAGGAGAGAAATATTCGTCCTATTTGCGACATTGGCAATTATTTTGATGGGTATACTAACAACAGAAAGTCATCCCGGACCAAATTTCGTTGCCTTTTCTAGCTCCAAAACTTCCAGCACCAACAGTTTCTGCACACATTAAACAGACCAGGTAATCTTAGTTCCCTGTCCCTCATGTCTAACACAAGTTTACAGCACTACTGAACTAACACACTGAACATCAGTTTTCTTACTTGTAATCCGTGCCGTTGATTGGAGCCCAACAGTACGTTCGCACTGCCTGATCAATGTATCGCTGTACAAACAGAAACATCATTTAATGAGGGGATTTCATGTACTTCTTGGCAGCAAAATTTTAAAGATTAAATATTCAATTTTGTAAGCCGCATATCAACCAACAATCTTTCATGTGTGATGGCAGAGGCTAAGCAGAGCTGACTTTGTTTAGAAAGTCAAGCTAGAAGGTACTGTAGGTAATGGGCAGCAAAGACTGGCCCAGATGTAGAAAACAAATGAGTTTTAGGTCAATTTTAGGCCGAGACCCAACAGTTCTCCATGTCTGGGACACATACGAGTTGCGTTATTAGCTACAGTATGTACCACCACACAAGTAAATACAAATTCCAAGATCCAGAAATTGATCCAGATCACTCTCAAAATGAAATCACTTCTGGCTAAGATGGGCCAACATGTGGGCCAAGGCTCACCTCAGGGAAAAATGTCATCATATGCTGTCCATAACTTTTTTCCATATAGTTGCTAACAAACAAACATACTTACCAACAAAGCAAACCAAAGTAACACATAACCTTCACAGCGGAGGTAACATAACAGGTGATGATTTGTCCTCCCACTAATTTCTGAGCTTCGGCATTAGTAGTGGCTCCTTGAATAAATATCAGATCTTGATAACACAGTTGAAGCGCAGGGAAAATAAGTTATCAAACCAGCTAGATCTGCATGGTCTAGAAGATATCTAACGTTTGATGACTGCTTCTGAATATCCCTGCCAATAACGTTAACATCACTTACAGCTATCTTAGATCAATGCAACCAAAAAGCAATACATTAGCTACTTAGCTAGCAACAGTAGCTTGTAATGGATGAATAAATATAAACCTAGCCTACTTACAATGCAAACATCATGAGCAAGCTTCTCTACCTCTGTTTGGCTTACAAAGCAAATGCACTTTATTAGAAAAAATGTAGCAAGTTTAAAAATTCAATGTAATTTATTAGTTGAATGTTCCCAAATTTCATTCATTGACAGCTTTGGTTTATTGCAGGCAAATATACAAATGCCATTCTGCCTGGATCAGAAGAAAGAAAATGGACCAGCCAGTACAAGGAGATTTTAATAGGAGAATAGGTGAGTGACGATGGGCTAGTGCTTTTTACCGGCTTTTTTTTTTTTTTTTTTTACCGCTGATTTGCACAGTGCTGGGTAAATGTGCCATTCCAACACACCTGGATGCACTCCCACCTGCCCATGCATGAAATGAGGTGGTATAACCTTGGCAAAATAGCAAATATAATCTCAAAGGGAATCTTGTCAGAGGTTAACATTCAGAAGTTAAAAGAGAATAATTTTCTTGTTTGAATAGTGTCCAAAAATTTGGAATTCTCAAAGAAGCCATATTTTTCAAAGTAAAGAAAAAACAAGCGCCTTCCATTTTCCAACAGCCAAATTAAAATCAAGCTGTTTTGGGACTTATTGGGCAAAAAGGTCAATGAAAAGCAAATAACCACAAGTGCAGCATATCTTTGGGAACTTAGATGGCTGCTCAGCTGCAAACTCATTATAGCCATATAAATGCCCTAGTAAAATAAAATCAAAAATGAATATGCTCAGAAATTATGACAAACATGCTGGTTAATTTCATTGATTTAAGAATTAGATTTTTTTTTTTCGAGATGAAGGGTGCTTGTTTCTTTATTCAGCATGTATTGTAAAAAAAATGTGGGTATCTCCAAACTTTTAACTGGTACTGTATGTATGTATATATATATATATATATATTTTTTTTTTTTTTTTTCGTTTGTGGCTGTAATGTGGTGCTTACTCATACAATCGCATTCGCCACAGGAGATATGAAATACGACTTGACTCTAGTATTATGTTTGTAAATGTATGACAGTATCACATCACAACTGCTGCCTTTGCGTGCACGCGCAAGGGAACCAGTTAGCTTAGCGACCGGCTGGGACATAACATGGGCAACAAAGATTTTTGGGGAGAATCGTAGCGGGCTCCATAATGTGTTAGTATAATATGTATAATCTATTACACCAATCTGAATCATGTTTGCTGTATATAATGTACAATGCTTGTTTCTTACTAATTTTGGGGTGCTGATTCCAAAAGTAGTGTCTGTTTTGCTCTAGCACGTCAGATTTTCTCAAAATGTAGGATGAGCATTTCATAGCATTGCCACTTTTGACAACCACTTGTAAGGTTAAGAAATCTTGTATCATCATTTAATCACCAAAAAACTGCCACAAATACATGATTTCCATCTTTTTTCCTTTAACACGTTGACTGCCGACTACGAGATAACTCGTAATGGCGGGTCAGGGCCGGCGCTAGACCTGAAAATTCGGGGGCAAATATCCATCCCTTTATTGACAACAATTAGTCCTGGCTAATTCTAGATGGTTTTCCTTTATTAACACGTTTTCCAATTCAAGAATAATCAAGTGGCAATTGAAGACACCGCTTCTCTCCTCCATGCGATCTAAAAGCGACAAAATAATGGGCTACATTCAGTACAGAAAAATAATTTAATTATAATTAGGTCTATGCACTGGCACTCGGCGACGGCATTTCAGAACTCTTCAGCAAATGAACGTAATTTTGGTGACTAGTATCGTGGTTTCGCCCGTTTACATTTTCCAATCGGACAGCTGTCTATTTTTTACAGCAAGTTGCGAGACCATGCTGCAAAAACAGGTGTACGTACTTGTCGCCGAAATTACCTTCATTCGCTAAAGAGTTCTGAAATGCCGCTCTCGCTGGAAAAAAAAATTCCTGTTGCTGAGTCACCCTGTCGGGGTTTATTTCTCTTTAGTGACTGGCTCGCTCTACATTATCCCTTCCATATATAAGGGTCAATGACGTGACATTGTCCGAGCGCACTACTTTGGTTTAAAATCATTTTAAATGATTCATAATAAGCATCATTTTATTCTATAAAACCTGTTTAATTTGAACATATTTCCAGTTTATCATAAAAATGATATATATTTTATGTTTTACCATCACAAACCCTCAAAATGTCAGGTGGCGCAACCATCCAAGCAAGTTACCACTATGTGAAATGTATTAAGAGCCATTCCACGAGAGATTGACATTCGGTGCGCAGTTGACCCCCCTGGAATTGAATGAAACTCGGCACATAGGTAGATATGGGGGTCTAACAGAAAAAGCTGAATTTTAAGGTTCGTATTTCATTTTGTCTGCCTGTAGCGCCACCTGGAAGCCACTTAAGTAGCTCAGTTTTGCTGTTGACACCACATTTTACATCAACTATCATGACTTATGGGTACACAGTACCAAATATGGTATACTTTTATCATGATCTGTGACACTTCAAGTTCGGTTAGACTTCAGCATCACATCAGCGCCAAGCTGGGTAACTACGTTATCGAGCCAGAATTATTTGAGAAATAAGAATAAAAATTGAAAATGGGAATGGGAATAAAATACCCCAGACATATACCAAACTAGAATGATTTATTATGTGTTTACACACAACAAGACTATCATTTTCAGTGAATAGTACCTTGGTCTCTTGCTGTGTTTGTGCAATGGACGGCCAGAAAGATGGTTGAAATTCATTTTTGGTGCATGTTTGCGATATATTTTCTCTGTGACCCAGATTTGTACTGTGAGGGTAAATGCTGTTTGTTGTGCTTTTGGAACTTTATTTTTGGGAATACCAAGTGTAGTATCTACACTTTCAAGCTAGACTGAGCCAAAGTCGGAGGAAAACTCAAAATGGACCATTTCATAGCAGATTGTGCCTATGTTTTGGTGGCATTATTTTGTATACCCAGCAAGATAGAGATCTGAAATTCTCTGGTTACATAGTCCCTTTGGGGTACATTACAACATTAGTAAAATTTCAATGGTAGTATTTTCAGTGTAGATGATTTTAAACATCAAAAGTTGGAAAAATTTGCCTCCAGGGGGCACTGTACGCTGGATGCAAGTACTGGCCATCCCCAGCAATGTACCAAAGAAATTGTTTTTGAATTGTGATGCCCACAGCTAGTTTTCTCTGAAAATGAAGAGTTTAGCTTGGTACTATGCTGGGTGGATAGCTATTTGACCAAAGTTGGTGCTCAAAAGAGCTAATGTTCTACCGACCTAATATTCCTTATTCCCAGACATATACTAAAGTTCTGTCTTTTCACATATATAAAGTATATGCACAGTTATACATAAAATTTGTAATCTCTTTGGTATAAAGCTGGGTTGGTTGTAAAATGGAAAAGAATGTTGGCGGTGATTTTTGCATTGTGTCAACATGCAAGATTTTTACCAGTAGTCAGTACAGTGTACAGTTTTGTAGTGTTGGTGAGTTTCAGGAAATAACAAATTCTCTGCATTTTTGCATTACTATTAGAATCGGAGAGCAGGCTTCAGTGTTAATTCTAGGATTTCCCTAGGGTATGGTGCTTGGGTATGTAAAAGGGCACAGCAGTCGCGTCTAGCGAGTGGTTGTCCTGATAAAGGGCACAGAAATCCTAGCAAGCAAGCAGCACCCTGCCAAGAAAAGGGCAGCTCATTTGTAGTGGTAACTTGCATGCCTTCATTCCTAACACCTGCCCATGATGTCTAGCCTATGGGATGCCCGCTGGTTGGGAGGGCGGGGTTTCTTTTACAGACTTCCCATTTCCGTGTGTACCAAGCCATGGGTGTTGACGCAACTAATGCGCCATATAGGCTGCAGCCCGCTATTTAATTCAGAGACAGAGTAGCTCACTATCAACAGCCTGTAAACAGCCCTGTAGAGACCCAGGATGCAGTGTAGTAGGGCTCGCCTCAGTCTCGACTGTCTCCATGGGTAACATCAACCCGGATCCAACAAAGAAGGCCATGGATGGCTGCAAAGGGCCAAGGAGCACCTCTGGTGCGCACCACCAGGTGCCGCCAACCCACAATGGAATTCCAAAAACAGACTGACGGATAAAGCTAGTCACTTGCTGTGTTGACATCATTTCGCTTTGGATTACATGAAAAGTATAAAACAGTTTTAACTTTTGTACTATACATTCTGTCTTCATGTACACGATTGTGTGACGAAGATTTTTTTTTTGAGTTCAAATTATGGACTGTTATTTTATGTAAGTGTATGTATACTGTTGACGCATGTCTGCATGCGTACTTATGGTGGTACCCCTTTTACATTAGTTCTTTTTTGGCATTTAAAAATTTTGGACTTGTCATGTTTTATAACGTGCTGTATGTTTTTGACTGCACTGTACCTGTACTTGGTAATAGCCCATGTATTGTGCCTTTGTAATGCTCACAGTCACCACCAGTTTACAAACAAATACAAATTTTATGTATGACTGTTTATGTGCTTCATATATTTCAAAAGACATAACTTTGGTATATGTCTGGGAATATGGAATGTTAGGTTGGCAGAACATTAGCTCTTTAGAGCACCGCCTTTAGTCAGAAAGCTATCTACCCAGCATAGTACCGAACCAAGCTCGTCACTTTCTGAGAAAACTAGCTGTGTGTATCACAATTAAAAAAATCTCTTTGGTACATTAATGGGGATGGCCAGTACTTGCATCCAGCCTACAGTGCCCCCTGGAGGTGAATTTTTCCGACTTTTGATGTTTAAAATCATCTACACTGAAAATACTACCGTTGAAATTTTACTAATTCTGTAATGTACTCCAAAGGGACTATGTATCCAGAGAATTTCAGATCTCTATCTTGATGGGTAAACTAAATAATGCCGACTGAACATAGGTACAATCTGCTATGAAATGGTCCGTTTTGAGTTTTCCTCCAACTTTGGCTCCGTCTAGCTTTAAAGGGGTGATACTACTAAAGAAATGCTTGATATTCCTGAAAACATAGTTCCAAAAACACAACAAACGGCATTTATCACCATGGAACATATCTGGGTTACTGAGAAAATGTACAGCAAACATGCACCAAAATCAATTTCGACCATCTTTCCGACCATCCATTGCACTAACCCAGCAAGATACCAAGGGAATATTAACGGAAAATGATAGTTTTGTTGTGAGTAAACACATAATAAAGCATTCTTGATTGGCATATGTCTGGGATATTATTTTATTTCCATTCCCATTTTCAATTTTTACTGTGATTTCTCAAATAATTCCGGCTCAATAACATAGTTACCCAGCTTGGCGCTGATGTGGTGCTAATGTCCGTCCAGACTTGAAGTATGACAGGTCATGATAAAAGTATAACACATCTGGTACTGTGTACCCTTAAGTCATAATAATTGATGTAAAATGTGGTGTCAAAAGCAAAACTGAGCCACTTTAGTGGCTTCCAGGTGGTGCCACCAGCAGACTTCTTGGACAACGGACCTGAAAATTTGGCTTTTTCTGTGAGTCTACCACATCTACCTATATGCCAAGTTTCATTCAATTCCAGGGGGGTCAACTCCTCAACTTCTTCAAAAAGTGCCATTTTCTCACGGAATGGCTCTTAAATATGCAATTTAAAATATGAATTAATATAATATTAATATGGGGGCATAATTTTATATTGAAAACCTTTCAAATAAACAAAGTTTAATAGTTTACTTGTTCTTAAATTGTTTGGAAAACCAAAATACCCACCCCCTACAATAAAGAATCCATAAGTTACTTTTAATACCCAGCTCAACTACAAAATAGTAATGTTTTAGGCAGAGTAGACACTCTCAGGTATACTTACTAAAAAAATCACTTAGAAAAAAAAAAAGAGGGAAGTGTGTTTTTTTTTTCAAGAAACTTTTGGTTGCGCCACCTGACATTTTTTGGCTGGTGAAATTGCAAATACAGTCTAAAACTGTACTAAAACCCCGTAAATGTTGTGCAACCATTAAGACTTGTTTAAACAGACTCTTACAACTTCAAATAAATGTACTCTGTACATTTTTAAAGATTTATTAAAAAAAAAAACATTTTTAAAGGCTTATTTGTCATTGACCCATAAGCAAAATACGCTGTGCCCTATTAAATGCCTTTCCTCAGAATTCTATAATTTGCAGTCCAAAAACAAACTTTAGAGACTACCAGTATCTACAGGATGATTCAAAATCCACCAGAATTGAAAACAAACTATGCATGGGAACTCAAATGAAAGGGCTCCCCAGCAGAGCACACTGACTAAAGAAGCCATCCCTCATTGAGCAGGTGCAGTCGTCTCATTGGTCCCACATTGTGTCACCAGGTGCACAGCCAATTAGCCACAACAAGTCATTTCAAAATGACAAGACAGGAGACCTGGAAGAGGATGCTTAATCAGTTTGAAGGGGTTATTTCCATAAGTGCTCAAGTCCATATTAATTAGAAATCAGACAACACTACAAATCCATTCTCTCAGTGATGAGGAATAAGCCACGTAAGCTAATTTTGGCCAAGAAGCACTCAAGTACAATATAAAATGAGCAGTGAATTGGAAATTCCCCAAGAAGCTACTTCTAGTGGTGACCAAGTCCAGGCTAAAACTTCTACAAGTACACAAGTCCAGTCAGCCAATCAAAGCATCGCTTAGAAAACTGGTTTGCCAATAGCAGCCACTGTAGCTTTCTTACCTGACCAAAATGGCTGACTCTACAGGCCAGGATGTGTGTGTGTGGACTCAAACCAAAAGAGCTAAAAAAAAAAGACCCAGGCAGCCAGAAATATGGGCTAAAAACAAGCAAAAAAGAAGTCTGGCAAAAGTTAGTCTTTATTAGCTGCTTATTCTACAGCTAAACTTTCTAATTACCATGCCAAATCCCTATCGATGACGTATGAAGTCTTTAAACCTGTTTGGATGGTGGTACGGCACATTCATAATTTATGGAGATTGGTTTTTATTGTGACCTTTGTTCAGCTGCATTTACCTTCCATTTCACTGTATAGATCTTCCATTCATTTCGTTCAAGAAGCTTTTTGACATCCATGACTATGTATACTGGTATGACTACGTATATTTGTTGTTAATTTTCATTAGACAGTGGTCTGTTTTGTTTTCAAAAAGATGCTCTGTTTTAGTACTCTGAAATAATAAAATTTAATTCTGTAAAATTTTTAAATCGAGTTCAATTTTCATTATTTTGAGGATTTTGCTTCTATAGTACTCAAGTCCGCAGACTAGTGTTTGAAATATCTGAGCCAAGAATCAAGATACAGGCTAGAAGGTCTCCTTATATGTTTAAGGCATATTTTCTGATATTTCATTATGTTTACATCAGCTTAACACATGTAACATGATCCCCACAAGTTGTCAAATTCTTAAAATCTCGTTTCTCTGAAAAGACAACAACGGACTTGCGCACTTCTGGAAATAAACCCTTCAGTTACATCCAGCTGTCAGGAGGAGGCCTCAGGGTGACTCACCTCATCAATAGACTTGATCAAGGTTTTGATGGTTTCTTGCCCTGACCTTCCATCAATCATCTGCCGTCGCATCTTCATAACAGAAATACAGGAGAGAAAATTTCAGCTTTATACGCTTATTTAATTAAAGGGGACCTATTCCACTATTATTTCCAGTTATATTACTGTAAAATGTCCAAAAGAGAAGTTTATTAACTTTTCAGCAAATTAATAAATAAATGAATAAATAAATAAATAAATTCATGATTTCTGGGCAGTTTGATTCCTGTCATTTCTAAGCCTCTGAAAATCGGGCTGTTCTGAGTGGGCGTCCCCTCTCTGGAATGAGCTTTGTTCTAATTGGTCAGCAAACAAAGCCACCGTGTCAATGGAGTGCAACAATGCCATAATCCCCCAGCTACTGGCAAGTCTCTAAATCTAGACAACTGAAAAAGTAGCTAGCTAGCTAGCTATTAAACTACACAATGAGTACAGAAAGGTTACGTCTGCAGGCTCAGCAAGCATGGGCGTGACATTCACAGAGGTGTGGCATGCAATCACTATATTAGTTTTGCTACACCTGTAATACAGCCTCTAACTTAAAGAATGATCCGTAGTTAGCATCTCTGTATAGTAGCAACCATTAGCTAACATTCCATGCATTGCTTATGGCTGAACTAGCAACGATTTCTATATTAAGTCAATTTAGTAGCTGGCTAGCAAGCTAATAAACCACACAATGATTATGGAAAGGTAAGGTAGACAGGTGTGAGCACGCTTGCTACGAAACCTAGTTTTGAGAGTAGCACTTAGCTAGCCAGCAGCGAGCCACATCAACAACAGAGCCAGACACATTTAACGAAGGTTACACTTGGAATTCAGTTTGAATATGATCAGAAACTGAAAACACTTACCTAGCTAGCTAGCTACAGATTCTCCTTGAAAAAAAATTGAAACCACCGCTTCTTTGAATCTTCCAAAAAGCAAAATAGGTACCCTTTAATATAAGATTCGTTGCCAGTCCTGTGGAGAAATTCAGATGAAGGGCAATTCTCACGAGCCTGCATGTGACGTAGGAAGGGGAGCCAAATCTGAGTGCCAAGCCGAATGCCATGTTTTATGAAAAAAGGCAGCCCACAAAAAAAAATGACTTGGTTGTTTTACTTCACAGTTAGTGGGTTGGTAACCGCTCCAGATACCAAAATGTATGAACACAAAAGCTGAGAAAGAAATTTTTCATAATATGTCCCCCTCAACCTTTTTGATTGGGAAATGTAACTTCAGCCCTCTGTTACCAGAGTCTTTGAGAAAGTACACTTGTCATACAACCACAAACTGCAGTCCCCGAACAAAGCTGCAGGGAGACATTTGCAACAGTGGATGGATCAAGGGCACAACAACCTCACCGATAAGGGTTTCATATCTGGATTACATTCCAACTGGTGACAGAGCCACACCAAGAACCAGTCCTTAAGCTTAATACAGCACTCAAAAATCAGTACATGCGTAATTACCAGAGGATATAATATCGCAACAGCTTACCTCCTGCTTGTTAGCATCTTCAATTTCAGCATCCAGGAAGTCAAGAGTCACAGGCTCCTGGAGATTTGCACTCTGAAGAATAAATTGATTAATAAATACAATTACATTTTACTTATTTTGAGTAAAATCAATTGATTGAGTACACACTCAGGCTGTAAATTTTTTCAACATATGAGGATGATTTAATTAAATAAATGATAATGATAACAAAAGTCTGTTTTTGTGTTTATTCAAGTTCAACTAGTCTAAGTTTTGTCCAAAGATCTGACACCATTCAGTGGATCAAATAAGCAGTAAAAGAGGAAGGGGACCATTATTTTTTCATGGCTTTGCAGCATGAATTACATTGTCTTTCATGAAAACCAATGTCATCTAAACTGACAATACTTACACTGACCCAAAGCATTCACAAATAAATTGCTTTAGAAATGCAAGATGTTCAAGGGTTTCTCACCTCTGCCTTGAGGTTAGGATGCAAGAGGACATAGCCATTTGGATCGATAGCGAAGACATATCCATTAGCACCCAGCTGTAAGATAAGGACACGTCTATTAGCAACAAACAATAGCACGGCACCAAAAATGAGCATTTTTCAGGTTCTAAGAATTTATTTTTTTGGAGGTGAAACCAATGTTCATAATCTGATCACCTATCCAGTAACTGTAGCCATGTTGAGCAAATCAGTGAGAGAAGGAATCTAAGTCAAAAGAGAACAAATCATAAAAATCTGTAAATTTTGCAAGGAATAATGGAGTGAACTCATGGCAGGATTAATGTTCTGATTGATATGAGCTATATGAAGGAACAAAAATAAAACAAACTCAGTTTAGATGTGCATGTGCTAGCCACAACAGCCAATCAGAGGCATTGCAACTTTCTACAGGACAAAAACAAGAATAAGTTCAAGAGCAAGAACAGGCACAGACTATGATGCTGTTTTGTGGTTTTTCAATAATAATAATAATAATAAAAATAACAAAAAAATTGCTCACAAAAAATACAGGTTCAAAGAAGGGGACCTATATATGAGTCCATCAAATGCAGCAGCTGTATTTAAACCTGTGAAATTCAGGCTTATTTTAAATTGTTGTGAAGATCTCAAATGATCCCAAAAATGTCCTGCTGAATCACAGGAAAACGTGTATAAAATGATGGACAAGATCTAGATATTTTCCATTTGATGTAATGCTACAGCCAAAATAACATGGTATCCTGGGTTTGAATATTTCTCTCAATATAAATGTGATGCAGCTTCAGTGAGGTGCTGCTACCAGCAGATAAAGAATACACTATTCCACAATATGATACAAAAAAATACTTTGAACAAACTTAGTGGAAAACTTGCGTGAAAATGGTGGTAAACCAAATCATTCAAGCATTCAAGATGAAATGGCTAACTGGTATTCAGATTAACGCTTATAAGGATGGCTACTACACAGGAAGTAACTCCACCAAGCAGAGTGACAGCACTATAGATGTGATGTGAGTATGTAATATGATGCACCTACATTGTACTTTGGTGTCAGACTTTTGATCTCATTCAGATGGACATCCACGCCCATCACTCCCAAGATCAACTGGTTCTAGTGAACAAAACAGAATACATACTCTCGTACACCGATCACATATTTAGCAGTATTACCATTTTTTAAAAAAAAATAATCTTTGCTGTTTTGACTGTTTAGAAGCGTATCACGGATCATACAGTGGGTGCAATAAGCAATCTGAGCAGCAGGTCAGCCAAATAGATAAAATCAAATAGATAAAACAATTTTTTTTTTAAACACCACCATTTTTGGCAAATTTCTGACAATTTGAACTGAATTGTTAGTTGTACAGTAGACTTCATTTAAAGTACAAAATATAGAGTATATATATTGTGTGAGACGCTTGAAACATGCTTGCGAAGTGATGTGGATACAGTATTAGGTTCAGGTAGACATCACTGTAATTTGGCCATCTCTGTTTTACTCCAACCTACTAGATGGCTTGTAATCTAAATTTTACTGATACTTCAGGGTGACATTGCTTTTTCTCCAGTAGTGGTAGCTATATTAAAAGTTTCTGGGTGTCTTTGGTGGCTATATTAGCCCAATAATCATTCTTCAACAGGTTGCCAGTGAGATTTATTTAAAAACATGCCAAAGTCTCCATGCAAGATAGAATAGGTCCTGCAGCATTTTTTTTTTTTTTTTGGCTCCAACCCCACCTCAGAAAAACTTCGGACGGTGTAGAAAATGCTCATAACAGGAAGCAGCAATTTCTCAATTTATTTTAACTTGTATTTTGTTGCAGATCTTTAATGCTTTGTCTGGTCAAATTAATTTCATTTTATTTGTAAATTTACATCCATTCCCTCCATTCAAGCCTGCAACACATTTGAAATAATGTTGGGACGAGGGACATTTAGGACTTGTAATGAGATAAAAATAATGACATGATTACGCTGACGCTGATGTCAGCAGGTGATCGAAATCATGATGTGGTAAATAAGCAGCATCCAGGAAAGCCCTAGTCCCCTAGAAGCAAAGATGGGCTGATCACCAGTTTGCCAAAAAATACATGAGAAAATCATTGAAAGTTTTAAAAACAATACCCCTCAAAGGATTTTGTTATTTCACCTTCCACAGTGCATCATATTGTAAGATTCTCATCCCTGTGCTAATCTACTCAAGTCGCAAACCCTGTGAATCAGACACATCCGTTGGCCAAATGGTCAGGATCCACTTATCATAAGTACCATACACTTGGTAATTTCTGACAACGACTTGTTACACCTACCTGGCATAGCCATCAATTATAGTGTAGCGGCCGGGAGTGAGCAATTGAAGAGCTGCTTCATCCAAAGAGACTGTAATCTGCATTGTCTAAGTAATTAATGCAATTAATATTTTTCTGGCCAACTTCAAAGTTGTTTTCATGTATAAGAAGTGTACGTTGGGGAGGCTCGGGGTTCACTTTGACTCCGCTGAACCCATAGTACGTCACCCGTATTTCTGTTCACTGCCGTTTTTACTGGAAATAAACACCATTTTTCATTCGAAGATTGGAATTGTCCCGTCCTTTTTTTTTGTTCTTACAATATATTTAACAGATTCAAGGAATGTGCAGAAATTTCTGTGTGTATAGGGCAAGGGTACAAGTCGAAGCTGAATATCCGTCATCTCCGATCACTCAGATGGCACTGCATCAAGCTGTCATTTATCTATGAGTGACTTAACCTCATGGACTCAGGATTACCTAGGCACACCGTTGTCAAGTACTAAAATGCACAGTTACATCCACAAATGCCATTTAAATCTTTACAATGCAAAAAGAAATTCTTATCTCAACAGTGTCCAGAGGCGCCGCCTACTTCTCTGGGCTCAGTTGAAACGTATTGTGGCCAGACAAATCAATATTTCAGATCTTTTCTAGAAGAAATGGCTGCCAAGTACTCAAGACCAAAGATGAAAAGAACCACATAGATTGTTATTAGCAAAAAGTAAAAAAGCTGTCATGAAATGGGCACAGGGGAAGCCAATTACAGGATCGACGATGAGCCAGCCACTTTGGTGAAATGAGGAGGATGAGGACAGCTGGAAGAAGGACTGGAGAACCTGCTGTACCTAATAATTTAGCTCTCTTGAAGGGACACCAGGGAAGAAAACTAGAACTTAGAGTAACACCTTCTAGTATGATGATCCAACCCTGACTGAATGCTAAAACGCACAGCCAAAATATACAGCACAATCAGTGGCTACAAATGATTGCACTGCAGGAATAACAAGCTAATGCATCGATTAACCACAAGACTGCTGGAGCAGGGAAAGAACCAATTACGCAGACACGCTGGTTGTGAGAAAAAAGCCATGCTCTGTCATGGTATGGGGTTGTCAGTGCCCTTGGCAAAGGCAACTTCCAGGGCTTCTGTGAAGGCACCATTAACACTGAAGAGTACACTGAGATTTTGGTCAACATATGTTGCCTTCAAGACAACAGCTTTTCGATTGGTGCCCATGCATATTTCAATGAGACAACGCAAAACCACATTCTGCATGTTACAAAGGCATGGCTACGTAAGGAGAGGGTACACGTGCTGGACTCGCCAGCCTGTAGTCCTGATTCGTCACTAATACAGAACATGGCACATTTTGAGAAGCAAGATGTGACAATAAAGACCCTGCAGCTGCACACATTAAGACTTGTTTTCAGGAATAAGGGGACAAAATTCCAAGTGAAACACTTCATCTCTTGGTGTCTTTAGTCCCTAAACATTTGTTAAGTGCTGTGAAAAGAAATGGCATAAATTATTTTAAATTATTTTGCTAGCATTACAATTGAAATAAATGTTTATTCTGAAAAATCACTAAAATTCATATGGTGAGATATCAAATTAAAATTTTAATCTAGCAACCCTCCCAACGTTTTTGATTTGGGTTTGTAACAAGCAACACCGAGTGGACACAAGTGAACAAAGTCTCTAATTAATTACAACTAACACTGGAGCAATGGCTCCCACTGGACTGGGGATACATCTTTATTTTTTGAGTAAACAACTAGAGTTGCCGATCAAACTTGCCCACTCGCAGCACTATTTTAAGAGACATCCTGAACTTTAGCCAAACAGCCCGAAAAAAAGCAAGGAATGTTTGACGTCTCACCTTCTTTGAGTTTACGCACATTACCCTGAAATAATTAAAAAAAAAAAGATACATTTTTGGCTGCTAAATTTCTCGTTTTACCTGCGAGTTGCCTTCCACAGTGAGGTTGAAAACCGGCATTGTCCCAGTAATCACCAAGCCCAATCCCTGAAAATGTTAAAATGGCCACGAGAAATCAGGGTCTAAGTAATTTCAGCAGAAAATAACAAGATTCCCAAAGATACTTTTTGCTAGATTTGGATAGAAAACTCTTTTTTTTTCTGGCCACAAAATGGGAGACTACCTACATACGTATACTATGAAAGGTTTTTAGTATTCCTTTATTGATGAATGTCAACACACTTGGTTAGTATCAGGAGGTTTTGATGGTCATCCTCACCAAGGCATCTTGGTAGACATTGGTCCACTGCACCTGCTTGGCCTTGCTCCCTGCCAGCACCATGGGGCGTCCCAGTACGTCCAGGTACTCCTGGACATACAGAGAATGTAGTCGAACGTGTTCGTCTCAAGAAAAATATAAAGTGGCGCTCACCCAAACTGAGCAATGTGCAGTGCGAGGTTACTCACCTGTGTATTAGTTCTGATGGCACAGAGAGACCGAATCTCAAAGTAATAACCTAAAGCAGGTAGAAAAAAAAACACCTTACACAGCTTAAATGATGCAATTCTATTTCCTACCATCCCAGAACACGTGGCATCAGTGCTTTATCTCAAGTAGAGGTCATTTGAGTCCAAAGCACCACTACCTTGATATGCCTTAGTCGATAGAAGTCCACAACTATGTCACTTCAGCCTCTTTTGCATTGTTTTACCAAGATTTACCTCAATTTTATTCTGTTCAGCTCATTTCTGAGGAAGATCTTCAACAGAATTACATCCAGACATGGTTTTCTTGATGCTGGTAGGCTCATATGAGATCCTAGTGCCATTATTCAATCCTGTGCTAATAAGGTAAGAACACTGCAGAGCTTGGAAACCATGAGAAGCCCGTGACCCTACTTTAGAGTCTGAAAAGCTTGTTGCTGCTGTGAAACAGCTGCTGTTCCTGCCAGTTGAATATAAACTGATAGAGCAGCCAAACACAAGCAGTGAGCGAAAGGAGGCAGCCCCATCCATGCCAAATGTCTCAGTTTGCAAGTCGCTTGTACACTCACAACAGATGGACACGTCAGTACTGCCTTTAACACACTGCTGGGAATAATTCCACTGCTACACAAGCCAGCAATACGTCACAAATAAGTGGGGGGGGCTGGGCTGCCCTCTGATTTCAGCTATGCGGCCATTCCCAGAATTATTCACTGGAAGCCATAGTTAGCGCCACAGCTGAGTACCCAAGCTTTGAACTGTGCCTGCCACGCTTATGGCCACAATTAGCTCAACCAGTGCCATTAATTTACATATATTTTAGGGTTGCCCATAAAAAATGTAATAAACTGCTTGCTCTGAGCTCCTTGGTCATACTAGCAGCTACTCATAATGCAATATTATTAGACTGGTCCAAAAGTTGCCAATAAGTGTGTTGTGTAGATAAAAGCATGTGGTCCAGGAGAACATAGATTGCCCCTATGCAGAGCCCAGGCTGTCCAGCAATATGGTACAACACCATCTGGCTCCTGTACCCATATTCTGAGCCTCATGTTAGTGACCATGTATTCAACACAAAGTATATCTTCACAGGACTCCTTTTTGGCAGACTTAACACAGGGTCGGCTGCAGCCTGCTTCGACTGGTGGTGCAACGAAAATTGCTGGGGGGTAAAGACGTTTTGTTGACGGGGGATCGTGTTTAATTTTGTTGACCAGGGGCGGGAGATCGCGATTCATTCTCATTGAATTCGCATTACACACTCCTTTCAATTGCGCTAAAATATACGTTAGTAAGTCAGGAGGCGCTGGGGTGGCGCAGTAAAAATCTGGGGGGGCATAGCCCACCCCTGCACCCCCCTAGATCCGGCCATGACTTAACATAGCTTTTCAAGCAAAATATGCGTGATTGAGGGCTACTGTGGCATTTGCAGCCCTAATGTATGCTTAGTAACTAGCCTTAGTCATCATGGGTAAGTGGGAGCAGCCATTATGGCATCCATGTTTGCAGTCCCTCCATTCACTGTAGCTTACAAAGCCCATTAATGCAAACTATTTCATCTCCCTTCTCTCTGGATTTAATCAAAACATTATTAAGCGCATTCAAGCAGAATTTGACCTGATGCAAGGAAGTAGCATGAAAACATGAGAATTCTGCCGCATTCAGACAACAGGACCTACCCTGTGCATTACATGCATGATAGGCAAGCCAGCATGCACAATAAACAACTAGATGACATAGCCCGAGGACTTTCTGTGAATTGGGAAAAATATGAATCAGCTCTGATTCCACTGAGCGACTGCCGATCCTTCACTGATACCAGCCTCACCCACATCAGCCTGAGTATGCTCCATAATGGCCCTGGTGACATGCATCTGAGTGAGGCCTCTGTTCGATGAAAAAGTATTTTCCCCCTTCCTGATTTCTGTCATTTTTGCATATTTTTCACAATTAATGTTTCAGATCATCAAACTAATTGAATTACTGGACAAAGACAACCCAAGTAAACGAAAAATGTTGTCATTAAATGATTTTATTTACAATGTAAACAAACTACCCATGTGAAAAAAAATGAATGCCCCCCCCCTTAAACCTAATACCTGGTTGCACCACCATTGGTGGCAGCAACTGCAATGAAACTTTTACAATAATTGGCAGAGTCTTTTACATCATTGTGGAGGGATTTTGGCCCACTTTTCTTCAAAGGATTGTTTTAATTTGGCCACATAGGAGGATTTTCTAGCATGAACTGCCTGTTTAAGGTCACGCCACAGCATCTCAATCGGATACAAGTCAGGACTGACAAGGCCACTCCAAAGCCTTCACTTTTTTCCTTTTGAGTCATTCAGATGTGGACTGACTGGTGCGCTTCAGATCACAATCCTACTGTATAACCGCACTGCACTTGAGCTAGAGGTCACAAACTGATGGCTGGTCATTGTCCTTCAGGATCTCTGCAAAAGAGTTGATTACATGGTTCCATCAGTTGAGGCAAGTTGCTCAGGTCCTGAAGCAGTAAAGCAGCCCCAGACCACCATACTTCCACTAATATATTTGACTGTTGGTATGATATTCTTATTGTGGAATGCTGTGTCTTGGGGGTCATCAAGATGTTTTTTTTTTTTTTTTTTGGCAAAGGTGAGACAAGCTTTTATGCTCTTTTTTTGGTCAGCGGTGGTTTTCGCCTTGCAGCTCTCCCATGGATGCCATTTTCACCCAGTCTCATTCTTATTGTGGAGGGGTGAACACAAACCTAAACTAAGGCAAGTGAGGTCTGCGGTTTTTTGGATGTTAGCCTGGCTCCTTTTATAACCACCTAGATGAGTAATTGATGCACTCTTGGAGGAATTCTGGCAGGCTGGCCACACCCAGGACGGTTTACCACTGTTCCAAGTTTTCTCCATTTGCAGATAATGGCTCTCATCATGGTTCGCTGGAGTCCTGAAGACTTAGGAATGGATTTGCAACCCTGTCCAGACTGATAGATGTCAAAAACTTTGTATCTCATCTGTTCCTGGATTACTTTAGATCGTGGAATCATGTGCTGCTTTTTCCAACTTCACATTACCAGACACATTGTATTTAAGTGATGGTTGGATTCATCAGGGCTGGCAGTGATCATGCCTGGGTGTGTATAGTGAAATGAAACCCAATTATAAATTAAATTAGTATAACTACTTGAATTAGTAACTAAGGGGGCAACTACTTTTTTACATATGGCCAGGTAGGGTTGGATAGCTTTTTTCCTTCAATTAATGAAATCTTCATTTAAAATGCACTTTGTGTTTACTTGGGTTATCTTTGTCTAATACAAACCCATTTTCAGAAATGTTGAGATGCAGTGTAAAATGTAAATAATAACGGAATGCAATGCAATGATTTGCACATCATTTAAACCCTATATTTAATCGAAAACTGCTAAAAGACAATATATCAAATGTTGAAATTGAGAAATTTATTGTTTTTAGAAAAATATTTGCTAATTTTGAATTTAATGCCAGCAACATCTTTGAAAAAAGTCGGGACAGGGGCAACAAAAGATTGGAAATGTTTTATAATGCTAAAAAAATGCACATGGTAGAACATCTCTCAGCTAATTTGATTAATTGGCAACAGGTCAGTGATATGAATGGGTATGAAAAGAGCATCTCAGAGAGACTGAGTCTTTCAGAAGATGGTGAGGGCTTCACCAATCTGTGAAAGACTGCATGAGAAATTTGTTCAACAATTTAAGAATTAATTGCAAAGAAACTGAGGATTTAATCATCTATGGTATGTATTATCATAAAAATATTCACGGAATGTAGAGAAACCTCTGCATGCAAGGGACAAGGCCAAAAACCAATAATGAATGGCCATGATCGTCAGGCTCTCAGGTGGCACTGCTTTAAAAACAAACAGGATTCTGTAGTGGAAATCAATGCATGGGCACAGGAACACTTCTGAAAACCATTCCCAGTGAGCATAACTTGCTACTGCATCCACAAATGCAAGTTAAAACTTTACTATATAGGAAGGAAAAACTGTAAATAAACACGATGCAGAAACGCAGCCACCTTCTCTGGGCCTCAGCTCATTTATGATGGCCTGAGACGAAATGGAAAACTATCCTGTGGTCTGACCAATCAACATCTGAAATTTTTTTTGGAAATCAAGGATGCTACGTCCTCTAGGATAAGAAGGAGAGGGGACATCCAGCTTTTCATTGGCTCACAGTGCAAAAGCCAGCATCCATGATAGTATGGGGTGCATTAATGCACGTGACATGGGTAACTTCCACACCTGTGAAGACAGCATTAATGCTCAACAATATATACAGGTTTTGGAGCAACATAAACAGCCATCTAGACATCTTTTTCTGGTAAGGCTTTGCTTATTTCAGCAAGAATATGCCAAACACCATATTCTGCACATATTACAATGACATGGGTCTGTTGTTTAAGAGTCTGGGTGGTAAACTGGTGTGCCTGGAGTCCAGATCTGTCATGCACTGAGAATATTTGGTGCATTATGAAACAGGAAATATGACACAGGAGGCCACAAAGTGTTGACAGCTAAAATCCTGCATCAAGAAAAAATGGGAAAATATTTTGCTTTCACAACAACAGCATCTGGTCCTTATGATTTATGATATAATTATTTCTAAATAAATACATAGATGTAAACAACAACAACAACAACAACAATAATAAGAAAGCTGACCTCCAAAGAGGCGGGGGTGGTGGCGGGGAGAAAAAAAAAAAAAAAAACAACAGCATCTGGTCTCCTCAGTTCCGAAACACTTACAGGGTGTATTAAAAAGAAGCGATCATTTAACACAGTGGTAAACATGACCCCGTCCCAACTTTTTTGAAATGGGTTGCTGGCATCAAATTCAAAATGAACAGATATTTTTCAAAAACAATAAAAACAATAAAATTTCTCAGTTTCAACATTTGATATGTTGTTTTTGTACTATTTTCAATTTATTATAGAGTTTAGATGATTTGCCAATCATTGTGGTCTGTTTATATTTACATTTTACACAACGTCCCAACTTCTCTGGAAACAAGGTTGTATTGAACTTAGTTTTATGATCTGAAAGTTTTAAATGTGACAGATACGCAAGAAGAAATCGGGAGTGGGAAAACATTCCATTTAAAACAAAGCAAATGCTGTCAAATTTCATACTCTCAATAATGTCACAACATGAATATTGAACTCAAAGTGCTCAGTCCTAGTCACCAAAGTAAAAGGCTCTTGCCTTTTAGGGGTGGTAATGTTGCATTTTGGTGCTACTGATGAGACGGGGGGAAGAAAGTGAGAAGAGAGGGAGGGTAAAGCAGGCCATGGAACAGTATACTACATGCATACACACCTCACTAAACTCTCACCTTTATTAGCACAAGCAATCCACTGCAAAGGGGTTACATCATAGTTGTGCTGCCCAACAGAAAACGTAAAGACTCGAACCTGGGAAGGGCATAAGAATGATACAACCGACTAAAGAAAGAGCCTCAGAATATATTCTTAGCACAAGGTAAATAAATTATTTAAGGGCCACAGACTATGAGATGCACTAAAAAATAATGTAATTACAATTCAAAATGGTTCTGCACATATAACAATGGGGACAACATGCTATCATGCTCAGCACACTGCTACAAACTGCAGGTTGAAAACCATGTGCGACACCTACTGTCTTGTTAGGCCAGTTGTAATACTCAAATATATCCTGGGCACGGTCCTCGCCCCCATCAGTGAACAGCATGATTATCTTATTACAGTGAGCGCGGGGGACATTTGTTTCCTGAAGGCATTGAAGAGACAGAGGGAGGTAAGAATTCTAGATTTTCAAAAAATTGAACAGTCATCTCTCCTTTTCATAATGAATGACAAAATTAGTGCTGAAACAGCATGATCAGTAGCTCTCCAGGGCACTGGGCTATAAGTGTCCTGACAATGTATCTGCATGATAAGCTATAAAAAAAAGATAATTTGTTAATTTCTCATAAACATCAGAAAAAAATATTACTTAGAACAATTTGTTCTCGAACAGATTATAACTGCTTTAATAATAATGCACAAGGTTATCACTAAATGGTAAATACTGAAAATTTGTATGAATGCAAAATCAATCCAAATAGAAAAATGAATACAAGTATTCAAAACCCTCATGTGTTCTAAATTTTCTCCTCCTCCTTTCCAGCAACGTATGTTATGTAGTTTTGTCTCCATTCATTGATTTATGGTCGGGTCTTTTTCCCCACGCCCAGGTGTGATCCATTATGTGCCCCACTCCTTGTGTACTGTATGTGTATATAAGCTTACTTTCTGTCTGGTAGTGTTGCTGGCTTTGACATTTTACCTTCCAGTTTAAAGCAAAGCTCTCCTGTCATGTGTTTATCGGTAATTTATGATAATGAAAAATGTAATTACACTTTGGAATCTAATTAATAGGAACAAACTCCCAGGTCTTAATATCTGTCTCCAAGATTGGGACCACGTTCGTGTTAATCATCTGTTCCAGTCAGTTCCTCTCAGCCAGTTTATTAGGAACACCTCCCAAGCCTTCATCGGTCTCCAGGATTGAGACTGCATTCCTCCTAAAGTCTTTGGCCCTGCTGTCAAGCGGTCTTGCTTCAGAGAGGGAAATTCAACACCAGACTCCTGCCCCGAGACGGCCACTGGCTGAGCATGAACATGCTCCCTAACCCCTCCAGTGAGCGCCAACTAAGCTGTACTGTCCCACTCACAGCTCTGAGCTTCAGCCAAATCCACTTCTATTACCATATTCCTACTCCTCTTTGGATTGTACCCTGTATCTGTGTCTGGTTCTTCGTCTGGATCATAACATAAAAGTATCCATAATTTTCATTTTAGATATAAAAAGTTATAGAAATTTTTTTGGCAGAAGAAGCAACACTGCAGTAATGTGTTGATAAAGTATGAAGTATTTTATTGACTGAATGGCTTTTGATTGTATCGGCTGAAAATCTGAAGAATTAACTGGCAATGTTTGAATTTCTGTGGGGCACCGAGGGAGTTCTTGGAGAGTGTGGAGAGTTGCGACAATGAAAAACATAAGAGTGAAGAATAAAAATAGTGATATTCAAAGCCAAATAGAAAACAATCTTTCCAGTATATGTAAAGTGATTACCTTAAGAAATAACAACAGTCAATAAACATGTTTTTCCTATATAAATATCTATCTATGCAATATTTTGTAATATAAAATCGGGCAGAAAAAGTAAACCTACATTGAGAAGTTGTTGAAAGGCAAAGTGGAAGCCTGATTTGTAGTCAGTGGTGCCTTTGGCTGACATGAGCTGCACTGCATCCTTGAAGATCTTCTTGTTGCGGACATTGGCCTGGACCAAGTGTTTGAAGCATGGAACTACCATCTCTGCTTTCTCATTGAACTGAGACAAATATATACAGATTGACAGATAAGAGATAAGAAAGAAAAAGAGGTGAAAGGGAGGGAAAACATCTTTATTCCAACAACAGACAAACCTTATGCCATGTGGTCTCAGTCAAGCTCAGAAAAAGTATTAAAACCCAGGACAGAGCATTCTAATCAACATGATACGGCATTCCATCAGCTCCCGATAAATACTTGACCAAATAGGGTTTGCTATGTACAAATACGAGAGTTAATGAGTGTATGTGTGTGATGGAAAGAGGGTAAGGGAGAGAGGGGGAAAGACAGACTGAGGGAGTAAGAGATGGAGAGAGAAAGACAGAAGTCTCTTATTACATCACCAAGTGCAATGCCAGTTAGTCATTACAAGCCATTTCTGTCCTTCATAACATCACAAAGGGGAGTGACCACACAGAATAATGAAGGAACTGATAAACTGGTTGGCTGAAGTTGATCAGTCCCTTTTATCTCTGGGCAGTCACTTCACCATGTGACGTCAAGAAGGGACAGATAATAAAATGGCATGAAATCACAAATTGGCTGTGCACCTGGTGACATAATGAGGGACCTTAAATGCACACTGGCACTCCACATCCCACCTACTTACTCTAGCAACATTGACATAGTCGTCATCTGACAATGTGTCCAACATCTCAACCACTGATGCCTTGATTAGCTTGAGAGTGAGACCACTCACACTGCCACTCCTGAAAACATACACAAAGAATTAAATACACACACACAAGCAGGTACGCACATATACGCAAACACACACACACACACACACACACACACACACACACACACGCACACATGCACACACACACATATGCACACACAGGATTACTTGGGGACCAATGCGGTAAATCAAAAATGTTTCATGAAAGTACAAAAGAAAAGGGAGCATTAACTGAAATTCAATGCAGAGTTTAGGTTAGAAGCGAGTCAGTACTAAAATAGCATCTCCCTGAGACAAAAGGCTGCTGTAAAGGTGAGGCAATAGGGTTATTTTTAAAGAAACTGAACTCCCTCTCACTAAAGCTCAGCTATCTTCATTAGTGCTGAAGGTGCAATCATGCTGTGCAGCTACTGAAGATGATCTGGATGCTATCATTCACCGCAAAGAAAGACACCAGGAGCCACTTGGTCAGGCCTCTAGAAACTCACACGTCAACCAAGATCACCATGTCTTTGGGGGAGGATGCTCCCTGGATATACCTGAGAAATAAAAATGGATCAGTCTTTGCAACCCAGCACAAGGGCTTCCGGAAAAGACAGTCTGTTAAGAGGGTGTATAATAAACCCTTTGACTGAACACAATAAATCTATTAAAAGACATAGCCTGTGAGTGCCGAAAAAAAGCTGAAATGATGTAATACACACCAACATTTGATGTTTTTATTCCTGTTAGATTCGCTCCATGATGATGGGAAGAGCAGTGTAGTAAAAAAACCGTGCAGTGTTGCATATTATCTTTGATGAGGAAGGTACAAAAGAACTTACCACAATCTTCTTCTTACATCATACAAGTCAATCTTATCTGGTGCTTTCCAAGGTGAGGCTGGGGTGGGAACATAATTGCAGTCACTACACTAGAGTTTTGGAAGTATTTGTTAAGAACTGCAGTCACAGAGTGAAATCTATTTTTCATTATTACCTCCGCCAAGGAGGTTATGTTTTTTTTTTTTTTGTCGGCATTGGTTTGTCTGTCTCTCTGTTTGTGTACAAGATAACTCAACTCAAAATGTAATGAACAGATATCCCTGAAATTTTGTGGGTGGGTTGATGTTACATCAGGGATGAACCCTATTGATTTTGACCTTGATCAGTCAAACAATATGGCCACCACAGCAACCATCTCGAAATCCTATGTCGCAGATACCTTAAATTTCTTATGAGCCATGTTCACTTGGAAAGATTTCGACTGTGCTGCCTTGGCGGAGGTTTGCACTCTCGGGGCCCTATCTTACGCCAGAGTCCCTAAACCCGTTATTTGGGGATTTCGCATTGCATAAGAGGCGTTCCCCCGCGAAAGTTGCTATCTTGCACATCTGCCTATATCCCTAAAACACCAGCGCTACCGGTTACATTATGCATAGGCGTGGTTTGGGCGTTACACCAGTTAAACCAATCGGTGTGCCAGGTGCCACTGCCTTTCGGAGCAGGCTGCGCTATCCCAAATCCTCAAACCGAAATCCGCGATGGAGAGAGGAAGGTCGCCACGTTTCTCCGTTGACAAAGTTAAATTGCCCATGCATGAGGTCAAATCCAGTCAGGGGAGGATCTGTTTTTGTTAAGTTAATCATGAATTTTATTATTATTATTATTATTATTATTATTATTATTATTATTTGACATTGACATATTGTTTAATGTTTGGTATGTAGTAAAAAAAAAAAAAAAAAAGAAAAAGAAAAAAATGTGTTTCGCCACGCACTTCCAACTCCCTCTCCCGTCCGAAATGAAGCATAGAACAAAATCCCATTTTAGAAAAATAAAATTAGGTATATGCCCTGGCACTCAGCGACGTAACTTTTTTTTTCCCCAGCGAGAGTGGCATTTCAGAACTCTTCAGCGAATGATGGTAATTCTGGTGACAAGTACGTGGTTTCGTCCGTTTACATTTTCCAATCGGACAGCTGTCTATTTTTTTACAGCAAGTTGCGTGACCGTGCTGCAAAACAGGTGTGCTTACTTGTCGCTGAAATTACCTTCATTCGCAAGAGAGTTCTGAAATGCCGCTCTCGCTGGAAAAAAAAATTTCCGTTGCTGAGAGCTAGTGCATAGCACTCTTGTGAAAGCCCAAATGCGGGTAGCGGGTGGTTTTAGGATCCGCTTTACGCTTTCCCTACCGTGTGTGGTCAAGATAGCAATTGTAGGGAAAGCGCATAAACACGCCCACGGGCACATCTCCAGGCGCAAATAAAGGATTCGGCATAATGTATAGCGGGTAGTGTGGCCGCAAGATATCATTTAGGGATAGTGGAAGCTGCTAAATGCGTAATTCACGGGTTGCGGGTAGTGGCAACGGGTAAGGCAGTGTGAAAGATAGAACCCTCGGAGTGCCTCTAGTTTGAAATACTCCCACAAATATAATGCCACAGGATGTCACAGGTCAAGTAAGTTCTGGCAGCGGCGGGCAATACCTGGGTAATATCTGGTGACCCCAGTGGCACTACCAAAGGCCTGCCACAAGAGCGAGGGGTCCTCACGGCTATTCTCAATGAAGACTTTCTCCAGTGCTTGCGTCCAGGAGAGCTCATTGAGAATTAGAGGAGCTGTGACAAGATGGTTATTATTTCATTAAAGAGTTATTCCATAATCTTAAGATTGAGAAATAAAAATCTGGTACCATCTTACAATGGCAATTTTGTAGCGTATTCTATAAATTGATTCAATAAGTTTGCATACTTAAATTGTATCTCTATGTGCTATTTTCAACAAGTGTTGTTCCACCTTCCAGCTGATTCACTGCGCCAGCTAGAAAATTCTGGTAGTTGAAAAAAAATTATTTAGAGGACTTTTACTTTCTACACTGCCAAGCCAAAAAAAAAACTTTAATATTTTTTGGACCGCCTTTAGCTTTGATCACAGCGCGCATTCATCGGGGAATTGTTTCAACAAGCTTTTACAATGTTACAACATTTATTTCTGTCCAGGGTTGCATTAATTTTTGGGCAATATTTTGAATTGATGACAGGAGAGTCAAACCACTCTGTAAAGCTTCACCAGCACATCCCAAAGACTATCAATTAGTCAAGGTCTGGACTCTTCGGCGGCCAATTCATGTGTGAAAAAGACTCCTAATGCTCGCTGAACCACTCCTTCACAATTTGAACCTGATGAATTTTGGCACTGTCATCCTGGAACATGCCTGTGCTGTCATGCATTAAAAAATCCATTAATGGCATAACTAGGTCATTCAGTATATTCAGATAGTCTGCTGACTTCATCTTATTGCTGCATGACATTGCTGAGCCTAGATCTGACGAATTGATGCAAATTCAGATCATAACACTGCCTCCACAGGCTTGTACAGTAAGCATTATGTATGATGAGTGCATCACTCCATGGGCTCCCTTTCTTAGCCTGATGTGCCCATCAATCTGGAGTAGGGTAAATCTGAATTGAGACCACATGACCTCTTTCCATTACTTCACGGTCCAATGTTAATGCTCCCTAGCAAATTGAAGTCGTTTTTTTCTGATAAGCCAAACAACAAGCGGCTTTCTGGCTTTCTTGCAGCCAGGCAAATGTTTATTCTCAATCCTGCAAGTTCGTACCACATTGTTCATGTGGAAATTCTCTTACTTTCATGATTAAACAAAGCCTTGAGTTCAAATATTGATTCTATATGATGAGACTTCACCAAGCATTTTAATGATCTCCATTTCTGATCCATTTCTTCTGTGAAGTTGACGGTTACCTCTATCCTTCGAGGTTTTAATAATGCATTGGACATTCTTAACCCAATTCCAGTGATTTCAGCAATCTCCTTGGTTGTTTTCTTTGCTTGATACAGGCAAATATTTTGCCCAAATTGAAAAAGAGTTACATCTTTTCCATGACCATGGGATACATCTTGGGACAAGGTTGTTTAAAAAATGAGAAGGTGCAGACTGCATTGGTCAGGGTTAAAAGACTTGTAGCCAGCAAAAACACAATAATATGGACAAATAATTATTTCATTATCGGCTATAAAATTTATGCATATTTAAGTCCAAATGTCCTTTTTTTTTTTTTTTTTTTTGGCCAGACAGTGCATATTGGATTTTACATATCTGATGGCTGCCAGTCATTACAAATGTACAAACATAATCTACCAGAATTTAAACATTTAAAACTGCCACTTCAATTTGCTGAAATCAATCATCTGGGTCAGTGGTCATAGTCATGTCACAACTCAGTGTGGTTGTTGGGAATGGATGAGGGCAAAATAATACAGTATATTGTGCTTTGCTACCTCAGGTGCTTTTTCTTTTTTATTGCACCATAACACACAATAAATATGAACAGACATAAAGAGAGCATAGCTTCTGAAGATACTGTGGTATGATTGGATGAGCGTAAAGGGGCTTTAACCACAGCACCAGGGAAGTCCTCCATAGAGAAAGAGTTACAGGATTCTCAATGGGCAGCAGGTTAGTTTAAAGAAGCTGTATTGCGATTGCTGCACATTCTCAGAACTGAGCAAACAGGGAGCAAATAATCCAGACTTCATGTCGCCTAAAGACGTACCTTACGTATCTAAAGTCAAAAGATAGTTGATATCCGACTAAGAAAGACGGTATAAACACTGTGGACAAAACCCGGACACTTACTGCTAAAGAGGGGCCTTGGCCTGTTCATTTCTGAAGTTATCCGATGGAAATCTCTAGTAAAGTCCAGTAAAACTATGGTCAATACGAGCTGGCGGTTTTCGCGTGTACTCGTGGCGTTGTTTACTCATTTGCATTTGTGAAACCCGAGCATGCGCAGTAATTGTGACACAGCTCCTGTAAAGGTCCCATGTAATCAGATTAATTTTGCTCATTTTTACACGTAAATATTTATACTGATTGATATTTTTGCATGCTTCGTCTGTGAAATCACTACTTCAAGAAATATACAGAATTTTGTGTGCATTTTTTACTTCCTCAGCCACACCTCTTAAAAAAATTCTCTTAGCACGAGCGTGAGTTTTTTGACCGTATACGTCATCTCAGGAAGGGAAGTTTACTGGTTCAATGTCAGCGTATCAAAAAAATACATCAAGATGTAGATTTCTTTCTTTTTTGAAGAACTTGCTGCATAGATTATGGCCTGCAACTACTATCTCATTGCTGCATGCTGTACATAGACATTTGTATTACATTACTGGAAAGTGAGAGGCAGCTGGCATGCATAACAGTCTACATGTAATAGCTAAGGTTGATGCAACTTTGCAAGTGAAAATATGCACCATCACATGTCAGTCAACAAGAATCAATAATGTCAAATGTCAATAACATAACCTTGTAAATCTAAGCAAACTGCAACTCGCTGCGCCACGGGTTATTTGAGTACTGTACACCAGTGACGGATGGTGAAATAAAAATTGGTGAAGTGCTGAACATTCCTTGAAAATAATTATTGGTCTTAAACTGTTTTCAATCATAAATTTATTTTAACATTACATAAACTCCAAAAAACACTCAACATTATCAGATTCCACAAGTTTTTCTTAGTAATTTTAACACAAAGAAAATGCATCTTCTCTACATGAAATTCAATTTCAATAAACATTATTCATTTGCGGATTTTTGTAGCTCATTTTCACTTCCTTTGTTGTAATTAAACAATCATGAAGCTAAGATTTGGTAGAGCAAGATGTGCTTAAATTAAACACAAAAGTGAACAGCGTAGTTTATCTTTTTTTGTAAAGTGAATGAAACATTTTCTCCTTAATCGTCGCAACATTGCATTGCAAAGGAAGCTATGCATTTAACTCATTTAACTACATATGGCTTATTTTTATCAAAGGAAAATGTGTTCACCAAGGAAAAGACTGAAAACAGATCCAGGCTTCTGAGGCTTATCTTAATGAGCAGAACTGGCTACACCTGATGGTCCCCACTGTTTTCAGAGTTCATGTAAGGTCAATTAAATTTAATAATTGAAAACAGATCAGGACCTATCATTATTTTCAAAGAATTGTCTGTGCTTCACCAATTTTCAGTTCACCAAGCACCATTGTTGTGTAAGTCCCCACTTTTGCCAACTGGATAGCACCTAAAATGACTTTATACAAAGTAATTATATATTTTGCATGATATTGACATTGCATTGACTTTCTAAAACCTGCTTCTAACTCAAGCACATAAGGATATGGCCGATCTATTCCAACTGCCTAAATTCCAGCTTGAATTTCGCTATCTTCTGACAAATCTGATATTTCAGCAGACTCCGAAATCAAAGCATTTTCTCTCAGTACTGTTGTTGGAAGTGTTGGACATAATTTGTATCGAATTTGAAAGTAAAAAATGCGAACATTTGTTAGTAACTCAAGACGAATGTGTAGGGCACTGCATGGAAAACCCCCTTCCCCAGACTCTCCTCACAGCATTGTCCTTCTGGAGATGACATTACATGGATTACATTATCTTTAAGCAATTTTCAAGGGGCGTACCTGAGCAAGGTTTTCATTTGCATTTTACACTTCTCATGAATAAAAGTATGAAAAACTAGTGTCAGAATCAAATTCATGTGGTGAAGTACTGTAGAAGGGTTTAAAAGCACTTTTTTGAAATTTTGGGTGTCATGGGACCTTTAAGCTCTCGATCAGCACGGCACAGGGACACGAGCAGTCAATTATTTCTGGAGGCAAAGCTGCCTTGTACTGGCCCCCTACAGGTATGCTTTCTCCTGTCTTGGTGCTAACCTTCAGAGAAGGAGGGAAAAAAGGAAGCAGTTGTCAGTTGTATCTCAACAGGAGCACCCCTGGGAGAGTTGAATGCTCTATCAATGGCACTTCAAAAATGCTCTCAAAAGAGCCTGAGAGAGCTAAGAATGTCTCTACAAACATTGTTAAATTTTTTAAATTTCAATAACCCACAGTTCACCAGATGCACATCAAACTAAATGTTTAATAAGAAGGGAAAAACACCTCTTAGAGAACTATGATGCAGCTGTGACTTAATAATGCTGAAATACTGCAGATTTATAGGTAATGAGAGGTTAAGGTTCAGACATGCTGAATTGAGAATGTAATGATGACTGCACAGCAGCCACAATGGGCAACTGCAAGGGTCCGGTTTAAGTATCATAGCAGCATCGATATTAAGACTTCCACACCTAAACCATGTCAAAACTCAACTTCAGCCACAGATCTGACCTCCTGTTTCAGTTGACAAAATACAACAAAATGAGCCAATGTTAGGGTATTACTAATTTGAAGTTTGTACATCAATGCCAGTACAATGACCAGACCAAAAAGTCATTCAACTACTTTCAATATGTTCTTTTCCCCACTCATTTTTGGGCTTCATAATATGTATTGATCATATAATTTTCAATGGTATTTTTTTCTGCTTACTTTGAGAGAATGCTAACCTCAGTCCTCTCCAGGACTTCCATTTACAAAATTTATGAACACTTCCCAAGGTGTTGCCTTTGCAAATCTGATGAGTTCTACTCTTTGAGAGAATTGCTTCACCCAACAAAGCCAAGGTGAGTAACACCCAGGACAGTTAAGGCTTGTTACAACTCCTTTATCCTTATAAACCCCTGCACTAAAAACACAAATATGACTAACCGTATCCAGACATCACATTTACGTAGATGAACTAGAAATGCATGCTGCTGTTCTGCTGAAATATGACTGCAGTGTAGAAGGCTTCAGGCCGAATCCCGCAGAGCCCCAGAGTGCAACTATCTCAGCGTTCAGAGGTCTGATCGGCATGATTCAGTTTCATTGTCCATTAGAACTAGTTCCCACAGCACAAGCAACCTACCACCCCCGTCCTCAAGAAATAAAATAAATCAATATTTATGGTTACAATCCACAATGATTCATTAATTAATATGCTCATATATCTGGCAAATGGAAACATTTTGTTGCTGTAAAAACTGCTTTGTTATTATGACAAGTTAATGTTTATTATTTTTTTACACAACAAACCACGAATGCCCTCAATCCTGCCACAGTAAAGCCAGCTGGTCAGAAATAATGTGTAAGACCTGACATTGTGACGTTTTACGATTTACTAATGCAAATGCAGCATCAGTGTAAAACTTACATCCCTTGTAGATGTCTGTCGGAATTTGAACTGCCGTGTATGAGTAGTTGACCTTGTTTTTGAAGTTTGGATCTTCTACAAATTCTAACTTCAGGGAGTAAGGGTTATCCCCATCCTCTGACTGCAAAGATAAACACAAATAAAACAGATGTGCAAAACCATGAGTGCGCACGCACACATAGATAATAACACAATCAAGCTGAAATTAATCCAGCCACTGCAGGTTCTCAATGCAGACACAATACAATACCAGAAACATGAACAAACAGCACTTACATAATCCAGCTCTGCCTTGGAGTCATAATACTCCATGTCACGCTCCTGTCATGAAGAAGATAAACAGAACAAGAGTGAGAGTGGTTCAATTACATAAATGATAAATGACAAAAGGTTGTGTAAGCAAAGGTGAAGATGATTCCCTGGGGCCGGGAGCCTGACAGAAGCATGCTGCAGTGAAGTTAGGGACCCCTGCTATGCAAAGGTCATCAGATACAGCCAGAGGCTGTGCAAGGCCAGGACTTTTCTTTCATCACCATCAGCTGCTTAATGGAGCAGATTAACTGCTAGTGCAGTCAACTCACAAGCGCCCTGCCCAGGGGTATTCAGGCACTGCCTTACATCAGAATTAAACCTGCAGCCACCTGAATTACGAAATCTCTTCCCAGATCATCAAATCAAGGTTTCGATCTCCAAATGTTCATTTTGTTTCCTATGAGGTGCTGAGACTGGTGCAAATGGGGGCTTATGGAAAGCCCCAACAGAGACAACAATATTTAAGAGACCAGACAAGGCAGTCTTACCTTGATCCCATCCTGCCAGGAGTGCTCCTTCTGTAGCCTCTCTGCTTCCCTAGCCAGCCTCTACAACACAGAGGCCAGAGATCAGGGGTCAGGCACACCAAGAGATGAGAGTTGCTGACAGGAGGAATGTAAATTTATGCACATCAGCTGTAACTGTTGGAGGTTAGAGGTTAAAAGCTGGGGAGGCCAGATCTAGTTGGCTGTCGACACAGTGAATTAAAGCAAACATACGTTTCTGAATTCAAAATTTTTCTAACACTACAGTCACACACTGGACATGTAGAAGTAAGTCTTGCTTATAATAAACATTTTCTCCATGTTAGATGTCCTCTTCAAATATCTGTGATCCCATTCTTCCCCTTGTCATTCCCTCTATCAACAAGCAAAACCACCACACTTTTTACACGCACAGAATACTGTGTTCCGCAGTGGCTGTCCCTCTTCGTACCTCCAGTGCTTGCCTTTTTTTGGCAAGTAGCTTGTCGATGTTTTTTGCAACTTTCTGCACCAATTCTCTGGGCACATTCCTCATGACACTGAACTGTCGTCTCTTCTCACTGTACATCTGTAGAGGAAATGAAGCAGTAAAAACTTCTGTTTTACAGACAGCCCAATGGAGGTTTCAAAATGGATATGATTTAATGATTATTTTCCAAAGCGCATTTGGTTGTATCGACGTGTTGCTATTGCAGGGGTATAGCATACAGGCACATTATTTTTCATCACGTGACCAAATAGGAGTTATCATTTAGAATAGCTCAGGAGTGGGAAAAGACACACGTGGTAGCTGACATAATCTTTTTTTTCTTCACAAAAATACCAATGAAATGCCTTTAAAATTTGCTGTCAGCCCTCTTTTCTTGCCTGACAATAACACTCCGCACAGTCAGAAATAGATTCACATAGAGCAGCTTTGCTGAATTCATTATGTGTAAATCATGCGGTGAAAATATAATTTACTGATGTGATCCTCTTATATTTAACTGCAAACAATCTACTGTCTACTGTCTCTGGGTCTCTTAAGTTGCATAACCACTTCAGGCATGTACCATAATAACTGAGTCTCAAATAACAATGAAAAAGCCCTGTTCAGAATTCATCTACATCAATGCACAGACGTGAGCCATCATCACACAGGTATGAGGGGATCCAAGCAGCAAGGAGTCCAGTTGCCTATCTATCTCGTTCCTGCTATATGCACTTGTAGCCCAAAGCTGTGGTGCAGCAGTTGCTTAGGCAGTCAATTTCCTCATAAAAATGCATGGTACAACATTCATAAAGAGCCTTACAATTAAAATGCCTCAGCGAGGAGTAGTTTCGTTTGGCAGTCTATAATATACGGTGGCCGACAGGGAAAAATGCACTGCAACGGCCCAAAACATGTCCAATCGGAGAAACAAGGTGCAAAAACAGTAACAATGCAAACTTAAAAACATGCAAACCACAAAAGCAAATGCAAGAGAAAAATGCAACATATCCACATCAACACAACGGAAGTGCTCCCAGCCGCTATGGGGAGCGCCAACTAGAACAGCTGTTCTAGCTGTTCTACTTCTGACCTGAGCGAGACTAGCTAGCTAAGTCGGCAAAAAGGCTTTTTAGCTAGCTACCTAGCTAATGTTAGTTTGCTTGCTTAGCTAGCGTTCACTAGCCTAGCTAGCTAACAGTTATATTTGGTGCACAGAAGTCAATAGAAAATAAGTGAATAAAAATAATCCATTATTTCACTATCTCACTAAGCTAGAGTTGAACCGCGCGCACGTATATTATACCAAATATTATTTGTGAAATAGTTAATCCTACCTGAACTTCCTTTTTAATTCAAGTAATCTTTGCTTGACCATATATAGATAGACCAGCTCACCCTTCCAGTCAATCCTAAAGGGCATTTTCAGACTATAGTATCCATTCTAACACTAAGCAGAATTGTCCATGATCTTCAAAAACTTGACATCTTCTCTTGATATTCCTTTTTCTCCTGAACTCCTTTCATATTAGTTGCTCAACATTTCCTCCCGCTTACATATGGATATCTTATTGACCGCTACTAAAGCGAGTCCTATTGTCATATCCTTCTCCAAGGGGACCGTTGACCACCCAACGTAATACAGTTTTTGCAGCATATGGCCCATTTCCATAGCTGATCATAACCTCCCAGGGGTCCAGTAACATGGGGGTACCAATCAACAAATCAAAACTTGCCTTTATGCGGGAAATTTGGACATCAGAGAGCTATGACTACCTTGCCAGTTTTTTCTCGTGTGACAATGTTGTTGGTGGTCACAAGCATTTTCTGTTGTGTGAGAACTACTGGGAGACAGAAAAAGAAATTACTGTTGCCAAACCTTTCTGGGCGCAAGTTGACACTCTTCCAAAGAGTGAACCCAAGAGCAGCAAACACACGCTTGGTTGGACTTCTCCATGGAATCATGCCTTTTTAAAATCAAACATGAACTTCTGGATTCCTTGGTAGAATCAACAACTGCAACCGCAGTAGCAAAGCTGGTACCTCTCATTCTGCTTACCTTGGACTAATGCTTGCACTTGTTAAAAATCATTGATCCTCCTGAACCAAATGGTGTATCCTGGATGTCCCCGAAAAGTGGGTCAGAAATTATCTGAACCTGGCGTTTGATGAATATGACAAAATCTTTAAACTGAGCTCTGCGATTATTCCTTTCCAACATCTCATGTGCTCTCGTTCTCCATTTTTCCCTGAGCTTGAATGCAAGCTTTGTCTTGATTATTCTCATGTTGGTCAGCATATCTAATTCTTGCATGTACTGAAGCCCCTCCATTACATCGCAACAGCCGCGCAAAAATAGAGAATAAGCCTGCAGTGCCTTCACATCCTGACTTAACTGCAGGCCAACCCAGGGTTTTCTCAATGTAACTTGCAGCTATTTTCTATTCATTTCTGAAGTGTTCCAGTAAAAGCTGTTTTGTCAATGTGTAACCTTTGTCAGGAATCATGTGTTCACAGTTCCTCACCAGTTCTCTTGGCTGCCCTATCGTAAACTGCTCCAAAAAGTATAAACAGTCTACTGTGTTACCTTTGGATTCCACACCATGCTCATAAGGCTCTGATGAAGTTTCTGTATTCAAGAGGATCACTGCGGAATACTGGGCTGTTTCTAGGTGGTAGAGACATTGAGCACTGCTGCTGAACAAAAGAGAGGCTGTTACTTCATTTTGTTGGTGCATTATGGTATACATGTCTCCAGTTTATTTTTTCCATAAGCCTGGCACTAATACTGGAAGGACTTAATTCTCCACATTTCGACTTCAATCTTGACATGCAAAATAAATTTTAAAAAATCTTCCCCTTCTCGTTTTTTTCTCCCATTTGCCTGTCCCTAATACTCTTTCGTAGCTAGGCGATAGTCACATGTATCTTGGATTTAATCTATGATCTTGGATGATAATTTTGTGGCTTTTACTATTTTCCTATAAATACAAAACTTTTTAACTGAGGGGGGATAAAATACAACTGAGGAGACAAAGCCCCCTCGTGGTGCTGAGCCTGGCATGTAGTTTGGGCTGTGTTACTTTGCAGACATTTTACATGCACTAAAATCTACACAACACATTGAAGGAAGGGAAAAACTAGCAAAAAAAGCATTATATTATCCCAATAAGTTCATAAACCCCTGGCAAAAAGGAACTGCAATTGTAGAATGCATCGTTAACAGATGTAACCCCTCCTGCTCCTTTCATGGAAGTTGATCTTAACCTCCTGCCCTTTATTACTGGTCCAGGTGTGGCATATCAGCACAGGCCTTCGACTGTTACTTCAGAGCTCCGCAATCTGCTTCAGCTAAAATTGACTTCATAAAGCGGTTTATTTCAATTGAGAGACTGAGGTACCATTATTTGACATGTCACCAGCAGTGCTATAATTCTTCTTTTTTCATTGGCAGTAAATAGCTGTGCAGAATGCACTGCGACTTTACAGCATCGTGCAGAAACTGCAAGAACAGCACAAACTGAATTACAACTGTAGTTCAGCTCATTGAATAAACATGAGCAAAGCAAATTAGAGTTAAATTGCTGTTTTTTTTTCAGCAGCCCCCCTCTACCTCTCAATATCATAAAGAGACTCTGCTTCTCTGTGTAATAGAATAACTTGAATAACTCTCACAAAGGGTATTCCTCTGGGTCCCATGCTTAATCCCTACCTCTACCGGTAAGAACATGAGACCTTAGTCGCTCAGGTTCCCAAAATGCTCCCCATGACATTATGGCACCTTTAAGCCACATTGCGACAGATGTTCATTCATGCCATGAATAATATAAATTCTCTATCCACCGAGTGATATATTAGAAACAATGGAATAAATGGAGGGAAAAGGTACCCAATCAAAGTAAACGATCAGAACCATTCCTAATTGGTGAAACCATAGACACAGGCTTGTAAAAACTGACAAATTTTTAAGCAACCAAAATTAAAGAGTCAAACCTGCCTTTTGTCATGCTCATGTTATTAAGTTCAAGAAAATTATTTTGAAAGAATTCTAAACATCTGTGCCCAGCAACCTAATTTGGATCTTACCAGTTTCTTCTGTGTCTAATTTGAACTATTTAAAAATGTTGTTCACTGAAATTGTTTGCAATATTAAAATATGAAAACAATATATTTAAGGGTCTTTTATTCTCCATAGCAAACATGGTTATTTCTGTCAAAATGTGGCTAAGACTGTAAATTACTGCTTTAAACATGAAATACATCTAATTAGGATAGATTAAGATCTTATTAAAATCCTGAGATTACAATTGTAGCTCGAACAAAAACCAGCATACATAAGGGGGCCTGAGTACTGAGTTGGAATCCACTGACATGTTCGCCTGTATTATCAAAACAATTTACAAATGCCACCGATTTTCAGTTAAAACTGTCTTTTAATTTTTGCATGAGGTAGCTTATGCTATTCGCCATGGGTAAACAACCCGGTGTGGGAGATGAGTGTGATTGTGGCAGTACAGTGTGTCTGATTTTGCGCATAAAGTAGCACAGATAATTACAAACTCCTACTACACTAGCAATTGAGTATGAAGTGTCAACTCAAATTCAGGGCATACAGATGTAGTATGGGTATTGTAAAAGTAATTTTTTGATTACCGATGTGATCGTTTTGGTGACTATTAAATAATACACGCCAATTCAAATTATTAGAAATACTGTAAACTCTGTACAACATATCGATTCTAAATCAAAGTGGGCCTCCTTCCTCAATACCTGCCAGACGTCTCTAAGATGAATGTTTTTGTCTCTAATTTGGAGATAAGCCAGGAACTCTTTGCCTTGGCAGTACCAAGTGTTCAAGTCATCTGCACTTACATCTGCACTTCCCTGTAGTATCTTTGTTAAATCTATGGTAGTGATAGCAAAAGGGGCTGCTGAAATTATTTTTAAACAGGTAGCTTGGGGTTGACATGCTGAATTGTGGCTAATTTCACTGCCCCAAGTCTGCAGAATCGTAGACTTGTTCCTTAAAGGGAAAGAAAACCCTTTTTCAGCTCTTACCCAATAGGTAATTTTTTACTATTCAATTATACTCTTGGGTAATTTTTGAAAATTTTATAACAACTAAATCAGCTCGAGAAGATCAGATTTATATGTTTTTGGCGGTGCACCATGTTTGTTGGAATCAGGGCAGCTTGGCGCGCACCCAGACAGCAGAACTCTCGAGTGCAGAAGTCATAAATTAAATAAAACCAGTGGCGTAGCGAGAACTGAAAATTTGGTGGGGCACAAGACATCCCTTTAAAATAGTTTTTAGTCCTGACTTGTTCTCAATCATTTTCATATCACTCTGAGAAAACATCACACTATCAGGTGTTGCCAGTTTTCCCTGTTCAGTGAAGACAACAATCATTTATTTGGACGTGTAATTTGGTGCATTTAAATCAGCGTCATTCAAAATTGCATACCCATACCACATTCTGACACCGTAGTCAGCAATCTCACACTTTATAACAAAAGTTATCATTGAAATTTTAATTCAGAAAAAATTATACTTAATTGCTGAGTCCCACTTTTTAATCAACCCAAGCCGTAATGAGAGTGAAAGGTGATGTTTCATTGGAATGCAGATCAGTCATTATTCGATCAAAGCGTATTTAAAAGATTAACTGAACTGAAGTCTTTGTGCATGAAGTTTTTCAGTTACACCATTGTAGCATGGACACCAATTATGACTTTGGAATTCTCACGCTTATCTTTTCTCAGGAGTCGGAAGCTATGAAATTGCATAAATACGTTTCAGATGGTCTTTTATTTCATTTAAACAATTTAAACAATTAAGAAGCGCAAGTTATATCACCTGATGCACAGAAAAGGTAGCGCACAAGTTTCAGAGCAGTTTGTCTTTCATTAAGCATCGGCTTATTTTTGAGTAAATAATTTTCCTGCACTGAATTTAGCCCATTATTTTGTCGTTGTTAGATTGCATTGGGAGAGAAGCCATGTCTTCACTTCATCCAATGGATTATTACTATAATTGGAAAATGTGTCAATAAAGGAAAATGATTGTGGGCTAGCCAGGGCTAATTACTAATATAAAGGGATGTTCTGTGTTCCTAGCCACTGGTTGTATCCGATATTGTGCAACCACTGTCCACACAAGTCCGGCTTCGCCAAGGGCAATCAGTGCAAGCTTATGCCCATGGGTAGGTCTGAGTTTTCCATTTTGTTGAAGCAATTAACAGCCACACACAGTTGCCACATATTTTGTCACTCAGGTTCTGATAATGATCATACGGTGTAAAATGAAGCTGCATTGCAAGTGATGATCAAGACTAATTTGTATACACTTTATAAAGAACAGCTAATTTCTTGGTGTCTAAGCACGTCGAAACATTTGAGACATTGCCACACAAAGTATTTTTGGATTGGCTACAATATAGGAATGACGGCATTCATGAACTTGTGCAAATTACTTATATTTCAGAGGTTTGAGGTTTGATTACTCGGTACATAAAAATCACAAAAATTTGCAAAAAAAATTTATGGAACAAGAAGAAAATATACTTTTTTGAGTAAGAGCTGAAAAAAGGGTTTTCTTTGCCTTTAAGTCAAGGGTCAAGGGACTGATATTACATTCTTCAGTCCCATCTCCGACAAGCTCCTGTAATGGACATGACTACATGGGCATGTAAATATTTTAGGTGATCTGTGAAGTGAGCAGTTTGTTGAGGCATCATCAAAATGAAAACGCAAATTGAAACACCACTATGCTGAGAGGAAGGCATATATCAAAATCATCTAAAAGCAGTACCGACTTCTCTGGGCACAAGCTCGTCTGAAATGGACTGATGCAAAGTGGAATTAATATTGCATTCTGGCAGCTCCATCTTCCAAACTTGTTTCTGGATACAATTGATAAATATTTTTATTGTCGGGAAGGACCATCATAACTGCAATCAGCAAAATGTTCAAAAGCCAGCATCTGTCACCATCTGGGGCTGAATTAGTGCTGTTGACATGGGATACTTCTACATCTGTTCAAGGACAATTGAGCCCCTCAGAACAATAGTGGTCTAACTCCATTTTTTATCATTTTGAGAAAACAGCTTCCAAAGTTTCGACGTTGTCAAATTCAGCATGCCAGTAAGTATTTAGACCTGTCTTGAAGTGACATCCTTTGAATCTTCGCTTTCATGGTCAGAAAGTATTTTGTTGTCAATGTTGACGATTTTTGGTATTTTTGCATGTTTCGCTTAAGAACTAAGAATTTGGAGTTAGACCACTCTTGCACTACTATCTATATTTCAGAGGTGGAACTAACTAATCTTATATTGTTCCAAAATGCAAATTTACCCTTCTGCATCAATTGAGCCCCTCAGAACAATAGTGGTCTGACTCGGAGTATTAGAAAATCGAAGTTAGACCACTATTGTTCTGAGGGGCTCAATTTATGCAGAAGGGTAAATTTGCATTTTGGAACAAGATATACTGCTTTCCAGACATCTTCTTTTTCAGGAGCACCCCCGCTTGTTCCAGCAGGTAAACATCAAGCTACATTCTGCATGCATGGTTTATGTACCAGACTGGCCTGTCTGCAGCCTGGACCTTTTTAAGAAGAAAAATGAAAACACCCAAGTAAAACCCATATCCAAACAAAAAGGAACTTGGCCACAAACTAGGGTGTATAAATTGATAGATTTAAATTCATAGCACAATCATTTGTCTGTCCAGGACTACAATATTTTAAGATCAAAATTTGAGCGACTACATTAGAAACCTTGTAAAAATATGCCCAGGGTAACTAAAAAAAACATGGTTAATGTGGTGAATATGCACCTGTCCTAACATCACAGGAACATGCTGCAGACATCACATTTCAAAATACTCTAGCTATTATTTTCAATAGACAAAGTTGTTGAGTTAACCCCTTAAGCCCTGAGCCTCTGGCTTGAAAATGACATGCCCAAAATGAAATGACCATATCTCTGCAACATTTTGGTCAATTTGAATAATATTGGCATCATAATAAATGTAACATCTTGGGTATTTTTGTCATGGTGCAAAAATCAGCGTATATGTCACTGAGTCAGACTAAATAAAGATGGAGCACTGCATAAATGAAACATATTTTTTGCACCAAACAAAGTTTTACTTTTATCTGTCGTAAAATTATGCAGTTGCAGTCTGAAACGCCTAAAAAATTACAGCGCAGAATCTCACCATTTTCTGTGCTAAAGTTTATTCTAACCAAGTGAATCAGAGCAAAATTAGAGAGGTTTTACTTCGGGAATGTCTAGGTGGACTCTCCAAGCTGACACTGTGTGCCGTTTCATATTTCTCAGATACCAAACTGTAAAACTCATTTAATTTCACTTATATGTCACCACAGGCATACATTCCATCCAAATACAACCACTTTTTAATTTTTAGAATTTAAATTTTTTTAAATTATTATTTCTGCCAGTCCTGTAGCCTATACAATTTCCCATTCATAAATAGATAATACATACAAAGAAAACAGAGTTTGACTCCTCTGGATCAGATATATTAAAAAAAGCAAATAAATAAAATTGTAAATACAAAGGTAATGTAAAAAATGGCAAAAAAAGTAAAAAGAACAAAAACCCCAACAATTACTTATACAAGAAAAATGCTATGATTGTCTCATTACATACATACCGAGCCCAGGATTGGAACCCTGACGGTCTAGGTTGCAGTGCTTTATCCTAACCACAAGGCTATAAGCACGTACTATATTGTTGTACTTTCTGTATTCATGTGGAATGGCACAAAGATTCTGTCAGAAAACGACTTTTAGAACGAGTGTTGAATATTTAGCGGATAATTATAAGGAAAATACCACAAACAAACCAGTTAAGCATTTATATTGTTGCGCTATTCAAGTACATGCGAATGGCCCATGGACTCGGTCTGACGCATTGGGAACGCAAGGCTCTAGCTCTGGCTAGGTTTGAGCGATTAAGGTGGTTTAGAGCTCGTTGGAAACATCAGAACCCATAGAATCAAATGGCTACCGGCAAAGTCTTACTGACAGCATCACAGATCACAGAGAGGAAAAAACATTGCAAGCAAGCTGAATGGTAAGGAGCTGAGATCTTTGAAGCAATGCTCAAGAAAAAAAAAACATGCTTGGAGACTGGAAGATCTAGTTTCGTTATAACATGGACACATTGGGCTAACAATAGCAAGCGCTCGATTTACCCTAAAACAGTTTTTTATTACAAAATATCAAAGGTAAGAAAATTTTTTTGCTCATCTCTGTAGACTGTGAGTGGCTTACATCGTTGGATTCTGTGGGCTTTCCTCTTTCATTTGAGGTATCGTTTGTATGCATAGCACAAATTCAGCAGGAATGCTGGCGACTCAGCACTGATATGATTTTATCATATGTTTTGGTACATGGTTATTTACTTGCTTGGTGCTTGAATTGTGTTCGGTTGCGGTAAAAATGGTCAATGTGAGCTTTTTGCAGAGTTTTTTTGCGCAAAGTGGATAAGCTGCATGACGATGCTGCGATTAGGAAACATGCGGTATTTATTGTGCATAACGACCACCCCGGTACCGGAGGTGTTCAGGTCTTAGAGGTTAAAATATCACTTATTTTATTCAATTAAATATAGGTTAAAAGGGATTTGCAAATGACTGCTGGCTGTTTTTGTATATCAAAGACATTGTCTCAGCTCTTGTGAATGTGAGGTAGTAGACTACCAAGTATTTTAGTCCTTTCAGCATAGGATCTCTGTCCAAATACTGACAGACTACTTTGTGGTTTCAAGTAAATTTTGACATATCGCACCATAAAACCGTCTTCAGAATAGTTTATTCATTCTCTTCATACACACCTCTATTCCATCATTTTTCCATTGCAACAAGAGGATTCAAGTGTTTTCAATAATAGCATGCAGTCAATCTATCGCCCTTAGGTCAATCTTAACTTCTACCATTGTGTGACTCCACAAATATTGCTTTTTTAAAAATGTGTCAAATATCAAGGTATAGAGTGAGATTTGTGGCGCTATTTGTAGGGCAGCCGAAGCTCATGCATATACACAGGCCAACCCTGCCCCAGACTCCCATGTGACTTGGCTTTCAGAAGGGTGCTGCTTAGAAATGCTTGCCAATACATGACCAATTGAGAGTAATTCAGTAATTGTCACATTGATATCATGATTGCCAACCACAGTGTTAACAGTCTAAGAACCAGCCGAGGCTGATACTTATCTCTGCAGTCACTGAAAAGTGTATGCAGCAGTGAAAACACTTGGGTGCTTTATTTCCACACAAGTTGTGAGTTATTAGCATAGAATTAAAACATCCAATTGCCATAACCTTGGGACAATGCCAATTTTTTCAATGTGTTTCATAGATATGTTGTGCTTAAGAACATAATATTTTATATGACCTACTTTGGTTTCAGATGCAGTGATCTCTGAAATTCTGTCTGTCAGTTTTTTCCAACAACAAACCATCAGTATGAGCACCTTAGCATCTGCCAAGAGCCTTCTAGAAAGGCACACTCAAAATTCCTGCCCCAGCAATATGCCTGAAATACTCCTCCAGAACTGATTGAATCTAAATTAAAAACAAACACAAGGCTCTCACCAGCCAGCCTCACAGTTCTGATTCACGCACTGCCAAGCCATCTGTCAGACTGGCAAATGGGCCCAGGTCCCAGATCGTTGTTCCTAAAAGAAGGGTGCACTCCAGGATGGCTATGCTATTCATCAACTGAAATATTTCACAGGATATTTCTTGCAGGTAGCCCCATGGGTTTTGGGTTTCATCTTGCAGTATTTAACTGTCAAAAATGAGATGATGCTACTTGTGAACATATATGGAAATAAGATGCCACAAACAAAAGCTTTTTTCAATTTGCAGAATATTCTCATTGACACCACAGTTTGGAGGTGAACATATCCCAGACTAGTGCTTCAAGACCTTACAGAACTACTGAGGACCAAGGAACTAAGCTCTGCTGAATCTCAGTGGGAAACTGGGGGTAGAACCTCAACTAAGGAGCACAAGGAGCTTCTGACCGCAAGTCTGTGGTGCAAACATTTTCTTCTTAAGAACTAATGTTGCAAAGAATGTGCTGCAGTCATTGCATATTTTTTTCTCATTAAAGCAATTAATGTTTTCCTCATTATCCCTCTCACTGCATTAATAATTTTTCTCAAAACATTGTCTGACTATCTAGCTGTCCAAATCTTCAGAAAATAGGACCCTTCCCCACCCTCACCAGTCAGATTACAACCTAATCAATCAAGAAATGTGTTTATTTGTAAAGGACTTGTGCACGATATTGTGGAAAATTCAAAAAGCTGCCAGTTGAACTGACATATTAAATTCAAATTTCACACAAATTGTGGCTTTTCTGGGCTATATTAATCTCACAAAACAATGACTCCCACAAATCAGAGCTGCACAACACTGCTGTCAAAATTCTCTAGGCTTAGACATCACTATTATTTTTGGAACAGGGTTTTAGCTAACCATTGAATCATGAGGATGGCATGCAAAAAGAAAATATGGTAAAGCAGGACTCACTCCTTTCAGTTGCTGGGCTCCAGTGGCATGCTGAAGAACTCTGTCCAACTCCTGCTCAATGCGCCGGGCCCAGTGCATCATTCTAAGAAGAGATAGAGGGGTGAGAACTGGGCAGTTACCGTTACATTCCACTCGCTAAAACCTGAGTCAAGCTGTGTTACAATGCTTGTACATCCACAATTCTCAGCATTTATTCACACTGAAATCTTTTTTAAAGTTATCACTCCGGATTTTAAAGGTCCATTTTTAAGTGATCAAAGTGAGATTCCACTTTATCACAAAACAGGTATCCATCACCACAGAATACAGAACACAGAATACAGAGCATAATCACCACAGAATACAGACCAATACTACTAAATCACTTCTACTGACTTTTTCTACATGATAATTAGGTAAACCAATTTTGGCATATCCCTCCACATGAAAACACTAGAGCACGACCAACACCGGATTCTTTGGCAGATGCCAATACTGATATGAAGGCGTAAGCAATTCCTAAGACATTCGTTCATTTTCCTGGAATGGTTTGGGTCCACTCATCTCCTAAAAGGTGGATCACTGAAAATCAATGCAATATTCTGTATGATCACCTTTATATCGTGAGATGAAACATTCCAATCATGATGGGAGTAGTCTCTTCCAGGATGACAGTGGCCCAAGCCCAGCTGGGCACAACGGGTGACTGAATAGTTTTTGAGTATGAAAATGATCCAAAGCATATGCCACCACCTTCAGTCACCAGACCTCAAACCACGTGAACACATATGGGCTGTTTCACAATCAGGGACCAAAGTTTGTCTCACGGACCCCCAAAAATCAAATGTGGAATATAGAATCAAATTGATGCCTGTTTGTTTATATATGTTGTTGAGGACACATGCTGAAAAGTTTGGAGTGTTGCGTTCACGAGTTCTCCTAAAATTCATACAAATGACAAACAAAGTCAGTTATTTTCTGATAAAATATTATTTTATTCACATGAACATTACCACATCATTTATGGTGAAACACACTCTTTTTCTCATTGATATTGTTTAATTGTTTAACACCAGCCACCACCAGTATAGAAATCTGCAAAAATAAGAGTACAGCACTACCGTGATTGCTTTTATTGCATGAAGTGAATATCAAAAAAAATGTGTCTTCTCCGGAAAATTAGTCATCACATTATAAATTCTATGGAACACATCCTCAGAATGAATTGTTATGTGTCCAGAGTGTTATTCAGTTGTATATGTTCCATAAAGCTCTGTGTTTGCTTGTTAATTCATGATAACAAAGAAAAAGTTTTCGAGTTTTGAAGTAAGTTTACCCTTTGATGTTAGATATGATCTGTTGTAACATTACAATGTTGCATGACATCATAGAAATTGTATGGTGTATTTAATTTCCTATATATAGCTTACAGAAACACTAAAATTGTGCAAAAATATTATGCCTGCTTCATGACCATCTACGAATATAAACGTCAAAGCTATTTTCCCGAGACATATTTTGACATTACAACATATAGTGATAATTTGGGACATCTAAATTATATTTGTACACACTTTTATTTTTTTCTGAAAATATTAATGCTTCTCAGTGGTTTAATGTAATTCTGTCTTTGTAAACAGTATGTGTCTGGCCTATTTCCACCTTTTTAACCAGTTCCGGAGAAGACATGTTTTTGACAGACAAAGAACATATCCTCATAGCATGGTACACAGTGTAATGCCCAGTGCATATACTGACAAAGTATTCCTCATGCGCAATCTAGTGCTGAACGATTAATCTAATCGCAATTGCAATCGCGATGTCAAGCAATGCGATTGCATAACCGCAAAAAAGGCGGCGATTTGCGATTCAATCTAAATAAACTGTGCTGCCAGTGAACATAACTACATCTCTATTAATTGTATGGAGTCTGTTGACGTTATGCCCACAAGCGCTATCCTGGGCTGTGTCCGAGTAGTCAAAAATTACGTCCTATACACTAATTCCACACCACTTTTCTTTAATCTATGTGGAAAACGTCTGAATATAAAGGAAAGGTGTAAAATGGAATTCCTACCGCTTAGGAATACAACCGCGCTAATAAAAAAATCTGAATGCACTTAAAGCAGGCAACGTGAACATGATGGGGTCCCATACGTTTTTTTTACGCGATTGGCCAGATGAATGGTTGCCGCTTTAAATACTGCTGCTGCGCAGAATTATGGAATGGCGTTATCTCCTTTTTTTTCGAAAAGGATAAGTCTGTGTACCCTATGCTAAAGGAGGTAAATTAGGAAGCACTGAGACACAGTTCCTTAACATTTAAAGAATTTGAAGGCTCTTATCATAGTTGCCACGACACGTAATCATCTTCGGATCAGTTTTCAGGAGTTAGGATATTTCCCCAGCGAAAAAACCTATTGAGACGCAGCCGTGGTCTGTGCAGCAGGTATGGTAACGCGACTACTCGCTACAGTTCTCAGTGACCAACATAGACGCCGAATAAAATCATGAACAGGAGCGTGAGCAAGCCCAGGCTCACAGTGAGTTCGTGGCGGGAAAAAACCCCGCAACATCTACTATCATATGCAGACATTAGGCGTGAGTGTCTCGCCTGTTAGCGGTATTCACGTTCCTGTGTCTCTATCAACGCGCACTGAAGAAATTCACTCGCGGAATTTAAGTCATTGTGCATTATGTTAATCAGTTTCACGTGCATTACGGTGGATTTCCCCACTAGTGACACGGAAATCGATTGACTCTCATGCTTTTCTTTACTGAAGGATTGAAAGAAATGGAATTGCATAAAGACGTTTCAAATGGTCTTATTTCATTTTAACAATTCAAACGATCATGAAACACATGCATTGTTTCCAATCCCTGAGTAAAGAGAAGCACAAGAAGTCCGGGGTCATTATCGCTTTCCATGTTCCTTGTGGCGAGGTCCACCTATATGCAAGTGAAACTGAAACGTCAATGCACAAGGATTTTAATTCCGCGTGAGAATCTCATTAATAAGCGCTCATTGAACAATTGCGGACTACGGTGAATAATCAAAAAAAAAAAAAAAAAAAAAAAATGCGCGAGACTTGGCTTCTCTGCATATGGCGATACTTTGATTTCAGGTACGGCGACGTTGAACAGAAAGACGTGTGGTGTAAAACTTGCAAAGTTAAAATCTCCACATCCCGCGGCAACACTACCAATCTGTATCAACACTTGGGACAGCACAGAGAGAAGCATAAGGAATGCATGTGATGAAAGCCCAGCAAAGTAAAGCCAAAGAGACAACTGAAAGCCGCTAATGCCCAATGGTGCTACTGCTTTGTACTTTGCAGAAATTGCTTTATTTTTTAAGGACACTGTACAAACTTTTTGCTTTTTGTTTTAAGTAGCAATTAATAGGTTTACAAAAATGCCTGCAGAAAGGCATCTAAGTTTACAATAGTGCCACTGCATTTACACTTTGCAGAAAATATCCTGATTTTCAAAAAAGGAAAAACCTTTTTTGGAAAATGTTATTTTGAAAACAGTGCTGTAAACTTGTTTTGTAATTTTTATGCACCTTAATGTTTGCATTTTTTGAGTTGAGAAAAATACCCTTCAAAACCATCATGATTCTCCGCACTTTCCTTGATAACAAAGGAAGTAGGCTCAAGATACCATTTAAAAAAAATCATATCGTAATCGCAATCGCAAATCGCAATATGGTCCACTATAATCGCAATCGCACATTTTTACCAAATCGTGCAGCACTAGCGCAATCATATGAATATGTGGAGTCAAAATCATACAATACATCCAAACTTACCCCCCCTCCTCTGTTGAAATATTAATAATGTAAAAAACATTTCCGGAGAAGACATTTTTTGACGGACAGAATGTCTTGGTAGAAAAAGTCAAGTTTTCATGTATCAGTGCGTTTCTGACCCCCCAAATATTATTTGTAGCTTAAAAAACCTTCCCATTTTTTAAATAATGATTGCACAAGCTACTGGGTGCAGTGGTATTTTATTGGTGAGGAATACAAATGTATCTAAAAGAAAATGAGACACCAAAATGTCAAAAAAATAGATATCGTACTGTCAAATTTTTGACATTTGACATTTTTTCATCAAATAAACGGCTTCTGTAGATTAGTCAATGATAGCAGAACTTAAAATGATTTAAGTCACCTTGCGGCAAATTACTTTAGAAAAAAAGCTAAATTTATTCAATATTTCAGAATTTACCCGATTGTGAAACAGCCCATACGGGAGATTCTGGAACGACATTTTAGCGCTCCCTGTCACCATCATTAAAACTCCAAATGAGGATAGAAAGGTACTCCTTCCCTCCAGTAAAGATTTACACTTGTAGACTTCATGCCAAGGCATGTTGAAGCCATCCGGCAGCTTGTGGAGGCCCAACTGTTATGATTCTGTTCTGTCTGTTATGATTCTGTTCTGCCTGTTATTGTTCTGCCATGTTTATTATGATTCTCCCCTTCCCTGTTATGTTTATGATCATGTCTGTTAGGTTTTGTCATGTTCTGTTTAGTTTTTGTATTTTGCCATGTTTTCGTTTTTGCCACTCCCTTCCACTTTTCTGTTATAGTCCGGTCCATGTTTTGCCATGCCCTGCATTGCACTTTGTCTCCCCTGTCTGGTCTCTTGTTTAGTTACAGCTTCTCCCCAGTCCCGCGTGTCACATGCTTAGGTGATTTCATGGTTTCTGGGCTTCAAACATTCCTTCCAATCTCGTTTGCTTCCTTCGCCTCTCTTTTCTATATTACTAACCAATACTAACAGTTTGTTGTTTTTGTTAAAGTTACTAACCCGGACTAACATTGTATATAATACTAACTTACTAACGAGCACTAGGGATTGTATAGCTGCACTTACTAATTGATTAACAAGCTCTCAGCACTCGCCCTGTTCTAGTCCCCGCCTCTTGCCTTCACTTAGTCTTTGCTGCAATTCAGCGGATCCTCCGCACCTGCTCCACTCTGTCCTGCTTCTCATTATCTGTGCACGTTAGAACTCCCTAACCGGAGCTGTATGTTTTGTCATAGGTTGTCTCGTGTTCCCTGTCCGCGTTTTGGCTTTTGCCAATTCTATGTGATTAGGTTCTCCCTCATGTTTTGCTCCCACGTAATTAGTTTTATCCAGTTCACCTTTTCCTAATCATAGCATGTGACTTCCCTTCTGTGTATTTTAACAGTCTTCTCACAGCAGTTCCCCGTCAGAACGTTTCTCTTGGTTTGCCTGTGCTACGCTTGTTTTCGCCTTGTAATCTCTCGTGAATCTCTTCTGACTGGACCGTCCCTGATTTTTGATTTTTGGCTCTGTATTAGAATTCTTGTTATCCCTGTGTATTGAACCTCTTTGTCTGACTACGATTTTTGTGATTGGTGCCCTGCTTACGACCTGGATTACACCCTGTGGATTTTGATTTTTGGATTGTGGACTGTGTACCGTTGCCTCCCGCTCTGCAGGGGTTCACCCCCCCTTTTCCAATAAAATCCCATTTTTACTGCACTACTGGTTCTCGCGTCCGGCTCCAGATCATTACCTAACACCAACCCCTTGCCAAGATTTTTTTCATGAAGTCTTCACCCTTCTGTGTGTATATTTATTTATTTTATTTTGTACAGTTTAACAATACACGTCATTGACGAAAATGACATCAGTGTATTAAAACGGTACTACTCTGAGAATCATTAGATACTGTAATATAATCATTATAAATAACCACATTAATAAACACAAATAGAACTATTTCTAAATTACCTCAAGCATCTTTTTCTGCATTAGGTTCTGTTAAAAAAGTTATATCGGCAAGCCGGACAACATATTCGCCGATGCCAATATACACCGATCAGCCATAACATTATGACCACCAGCCTAATATTGAGTAGGTCCCCCTTTTTCGCCAAAACAGCTCTGACTCATAGATGCAAGGACTCCTCTAGACCTACAAAGGTGTGCTGTGGTATCTGGCATCAAGATGTTGGCAGCAGATTCTTTAAGTCCCGTTAGTTGCCAGGAGGGGTCTCAGATTTGGATCAGATTTTTTTTGTCCAGAACATCCCACAGATGCTTGATTGTATTGAGATCTGGGGAATTTGGAAGCCAAGTCAACGCCTTGAAACAGTTGCTGTGTTCCTCAAACCATTCCTGAACCATTTTCTACATTATAAGGAATACCGTTTTCATGAAGTGGCGTACTTGTTCTGCAACAATGTTTAGGTAGGTGGTACATGTCAGAGTAACATCCACATGAATGGCAGGACCCAAGGTTTCCCAGCAGAGCATAACCCAAAGCATCACACTGCCTCCACTGGTTTGCCTTCTATCCATAGGGCATCCAGGTGCCATGTCTTCCCCTGGTAAGTGATGCACAAACACACCATCATCCACATGATGTAAAAGAAAATGTGATTCATCACACCAGACCACCTTCTTCCATTGGTCTGTGGTCCAGTTCTGATGCTCACGTGCCCATTGCAGGTGTTTCCAGCAGTGAACAGAGGTCAGCATGGGCACCCTGACCGGTCTGCTGCTGCACAGCCCATTACGCCACAAACTGTGTGTTCTAACACCTTTATATCAGAACCAGCTAAAACTTTTTAGATAAACCAGATAACCAGATAAACTATTTCAGCATTTTGAGCTGCAGTAGCTCCTCTGTTGGCTCGGACCACATGGTGGCCAGCTTTCGCTCCCCACGCACATCAGTGAGCCTTAGCCACAGATGAACCTGTCACTGGTTCACCGGTTTTCATCCTTAAACTATTTTTAGTAGGTCCTGACCTCTGTAGACTGAGAACACCACCAGAAGAGCTGCAGTTTTGAAGATACTCTCAACCAGTCATCTAGCCATGACAATTTGGCCCTTGTCAAAGTCGCTCACATCCTTAATACACATGCCAATTTTTCCTGCTTCCAACACATCAACTTCAAGGAAAAAAATATTCATTGCTGCCTAATATATCCCACCCACAAACCGGTACCATTTTAACGAGACAGTCAATGTTATTCACTATACCAATCAGTGGCCATAATGTTGTGATCGGTGTGTATGTATGGATAGGTCACATTACCTGCAGGTCAGGGCAATCTTGATAAATAGTCAAAGTTTGGAAATACCAGCAAATTTCTATGGAAGAGTGAACACACAAGCTTTTCCAGAGAAACTTTGTGACAAAAAACTAACTACTGATTAGTAGACAACGTCACTAAGATGTTATTACAGGCAAAGCAAATACAAAAATGAACTCCATGTGATGGTGACACGGGCACTCTATTGTTCATCATTCTCGGTGTCTGATGGTGGCTCCACTCTTAACTTACAATACCACCTTGATGTGCTTGACAAGAGGTATGTTTTAAAAGTAAATCACATAAGTGGACACCCCTGTACTATTTCCATATACAAGTACAATTTACTCAGAATACATTTCCATTGATTGTATTCAAGTTCGTAGGTTTGTATATGGAAGGTCGGGACATGTCCCCACCAATATTTTGGGAAGCCAGATTGTCCCTACCAATATTTCAGCGAACTCGTTCTTATCATCTTTCAAGATAAGCCATATAAGACCCAATTGTGGAGGCTACGTCTCCAAGACAACCTATTTATGCATTCTAGCATTTGATTGGTTGAAAGGGCGGGGCTATCTGAAGGCTAAAAGTCAAGAGTAAACTGACTATGCTATACAGGTCATGAATATTCATTTTTGTCCAAAGCGGCGCTTGAGGCGCGCAACTGGATCGCCAGCTTTGATTAAAAGTGTTGGCAATGGCTTACCCGTAGAAGAGAACCGTAATTTGGCATTTGTTCCAGATTTTTCTTCATTGCGTAACTATAGCACTTTCCCCATGGCCCAACTCATGACATACATTGATATTACCTTAGGTACGTATCACTTTTGTGGAAATTTCATTGTCTGAGAGTCTGATTTAAAATACGTCGCTCCATGTTAAGTCATGCTGCTAATATTTTGCCAAACTGAATGCCAAGTGTAATGTTGGTTGAATAAGCAATCTAACTAGTCAGAAACAGATAGTTACTTAAAGTGAAACTAGCAAACTAAACCTGGTTTCTGTCACATGTTGGTTATTAATTGGGTTGCTAGCAGTAGTAAATATAAACCAGGTAGATATGTCAAATTATGAGGTGAATTTCAGTGGAGAAATCCCGCGAAGGTGCCATTATTAATTCATTATTTTATATGTAGTAACCACAGCAGCAAGCTAGAGAAATAGAGCAAGATGTTGAGGATACAGGTGTATCAGGGCTTCAGGTGAGGTCATAATTATGACTTGTTCTGTGGAATTATAGGGAAAGCATTAAAGTTAGTCTCATGATGTTCAGCAAATATAACCTTTGAAAGTCAAAATTTCCCAACCAACTTTGGCTCAGTGGGTGAAATGAAAGAAACGCGTAATCGCAAATCAAACATGATTCAGTCCGATTAATGCTCGATTTGCGCCGGTCCAATTCAAAGGCGGTGGTCAATTTTGAGGTGTTTATGGCGGCTTCAATTGCGTTACCGCTTATTAAGATGCTTAATAGAGAGGATTGTGAGCTGGCTTGCTAATGTAGTTATATATCCACTCACTTGGTCAATGTCCAGGTTACAAGATCTGAGCAGGTTTCATGAGTGCACTGAGATGGTTTGCAGCTGTCAGTTAAGGTTGTGGCAAGTTTATGTATGTGGCATCTTTGTATGAAAATTTTGGAGGCACTTTGCGTAGCATAATTAAAAAAACGGAGAAACACTAATTTGGATAATCTCTGTATACAGTAAAGGCAGTAGCCTATCTGCACTCAGATTTACAAAAATTTTCCAGCTCGCACTACGCGCACTCGCATCAAATGCATGTCCCTACCAATTCTCACATTAAACCTACGCCCTTGATTGTATTGATATTACACAACCTCTGTTCCTGGCAGGGAAACCTGTACGGTCCAGTTTATGTTCCAACTAAGGTTCCAACCCTAAAACTTCAACAACCACCAATTTCTCTTTATTTAGATGTTTTTCAGGGTTCAGAGGATTACCAACCTGCTTATACTCCTTGATATCAGAAATAATTATGCTTGCCATGAAGAACAATAATCCCATGTTCACGTTATGATGACTGTGCTTTACATACCAAGTAACATGATTTTAACTGACCAAATTTCAAGAACTAAGTGAAATCATTATGTCCACAGGCTAAGACAGAAAATGAGGTATATGACCCCAAAAAGAGTTGGTTCATCATGAATAGTTCAAAAACTAAGTGTATTCTATTGTACCAGACCTGCATTGTTTTCATTTGTTTAAAAGGGAAAGAAATATGAAATAAATATGGCATGGGGTGAAATACAAATTTGGGAGCCTATTAATTCACTTCAATTTCACATTGGGGCAATTAAAATACAACACCTTCCTTTCATTTAACAGTTTTCAATGTAGGTTTTCCACTCTTCGTGGCAAAGGTATTTCTGGTAAAAACTGGCATAAGATAGAAATAGAAGAATCACAGCCAGCACTTGCTTCACCCAGAGCAGTTTCCTCTAGCTGTAGTGCAGCAAGCTGGGACCTGCTGTTCACCATCAGCAGCAGACATTAATAACCACCCAAAAAGTGGCTTCAAGAAAGACTTTTCTGGAAATCAGATGACTTATCCCAATTTCACAAGCAAACAATTTTATCCAAAAAGAACACTGCACACTGATCATATATTTACATTCAATGCATTTATACACTAGAATATTTTTTTTTAAAGATTATTTTTTTGGGGATTTTTTCCTTTATAAGTTAGTTGTACAGTAGAGAATGACAGGAAAGTTGGGGAGAAGAATGGGGAAGACATGCGACAAATGACCCAAGTCGGAATCGAACCTGGGTCGCCGCGTGAAGGACACAGCCTTTATGGTGCGCGCACTTAGACTGATGAGCCACCGGGGCGCCCAAAACAGTAGAATCTTGACGGATACAAGCAATAATGAAGCAGTTCAGTACCTTGCACAGGAAAATGACAGCAATGCCCCAACACGGAATCGAATTCATCACCCATGAGTCATAAGCCCTCTTTGCAAATTATATACAGCCACTTTTTGTAAAGTAATTTTTTTCAAGTTAGACTTGTAGTTCACAACACCAAGATGATCCGTCTCTTGGCAGTCCCACTGTATGACTTATCCTCCTGTCTGCTCACTAGGCACCTGCATCTTCCAGTTTTTCTCCTCCCTCCTCACAGCAAGTTCTCCTGTACTGCACTGTGTGACTGGAATTGTGCAAAACCATACTGTAAATACATATCACCTGAAGTGCTCCTTGCGCAAGTCGTGTAGCAAAAACAGGAGAGATACCACTTAAAAAGATTACAAAACATAACAAATACTGATTCCCAGGAGAATCAGGCCCGAAGTGTTCCAGCTCTCCACTCTGGAGGCGATTGGCTAATTTAATTAGTATCCAACCATCCCACACCAATCACTTCTGGTGGTGCCACACCAATAACTTTTGCATCATGTGATTTACGACTGAAGCCTTCATTTTAACACTGTGGCACATTACGCTCCTGTCCCTGTATCTGATTGTAAACCTTTAACAGCACAGTTGCCAACATAAGCTGCTCCCATTCAGGCCACTGCTGATAGTGGAACTGAACTGCAAGGAGAGTACCCCAAACAAGCCCAAGAGTATATATTACTAGATATACTGAACAAATACTGTAGTACATAGACCCAGGAATTAATCTCAAATAAGAGCAATTCAAGCCCTTGGAGAAAAGTGGCCTTATATTATTTTTCCTAAACCAAAACATTGTTTTGAGGAAAAATACATGCAATCTCATGCTGCATCTCACATTAAGTCAACACATGCAGACAGACACTGACAAGCTGCTTTCTCAAGCAAAATTTGCTGAAATTACTGAGGTAGAATACGGCGATAAGACAAAACCTTGAATGAACTCCTGACCAAAGCACTGTAAACTATAGCATGGGCCTAAACTAGCCTGCCCAGTGGGGGTACTGAGCTCTCTGCCTTGTATGAGTCCAAAAGGAATAAGTGAAAATCCACTGATATAGAAATGGGAAGTATAAGAAAAATATCTATATTTAAAACTATTCAAAAAGTCAAAGTAAAACACACTAGAAATTCATGTCAATTAATTGTAGAAAAATTATTTTAATATGGACTATAAAGCTTTAAAGACATATTTTTGTTCACCAATGCACAAATAGCAACAGGTAAAACATTGATGGCACTTCCAAATATCCATTAAGGGGACCTACAGTTAAGCAAACATTTTTCCAAGATATTCACTTTTTAAACTAAGAATTATTATCAAAATAATACGATTAGAAATTGCAACTTAAAACACTGAGTTTCTGTAGCATCACATCAGTGGTTGCCATGGCAACGGCTGTTTTAATGAACATATACACTACAGGCCAGAAGTTTGGAAGCAAGGCCAATACAGGTCAAAAATTTGGAAGCAACTTCAAGTTTCAGTTCACAATGCCTTTCTTAAAAACCAGTATGAAATCTATGGATTTTGGGATGTATTTACTGCATGATTAGACTTTTCTTTCATTGATATGCACCATTTTCCTCTATTTACCTTTAGGTACTGTATACATTGATGTTACCAGACCATTGCCGAATAAATGTTAACAAAAGAAAGGAGGGGCTTAGTTTTTGGGTTGAGAAGATTTGCAAGAGTCACAAATTTGGTGAAAAAGTAAAAAACAAATCACAGTTTGCATAATTCACTTTATGTCATGGTTTACAGCCCACCGGATGCCAACGGCAATCCAGCGGGCACTAGGACCATGGGCCTAGTAATATGGGCCTGATAATTTGAGTAAAAATGTATTCTAATAAGTGACTCTTTATATAATAATCATGTTTATTTTGTTGCAAAGTATGCCAGTGAAACTATGATTTTTTTTGTACAAATTTGATCTTGCCTCCAAACTTTTGGCCTGTAGTGCAGATACTTAGAGAAACACAGTTATTGAGATAAATAAAGTGTTTGGTTATAATTTCAGCTGTAATGTGAAGGAAAAAACATTCCTAATGTCACTACAGAGCTTTTTTTTCCAGGTTTCTATGTTCTAGTATTGATTTCGACCCCCCCTAAATCAATTTCGGCGGGAAACAGCTAATTAAATATGCATATTTTGATTTACTCATATTCAGAGGTACATAATGCAAAAAGAGCTCTGTACAGACATAGATCATCAAAAAATATGAAGTTAATTGGATGTACAGTTGCTGAGAAATCTGTTTTTTCTTGTTGAAAATCTGTATTTTTAGAAAAACGTGATTTTAGTTCGGCAGTAATAATGTGATCGAAGTTTGACAGTAATGTTCTCAGGAGGAATACATTTGGTATTTTGTTTTTAGTGGTTTTTAGGATTTTTTTACCTCCTTAAAAGGCACCATCCTCATAAGTAACTCCTTCTTCTTCAATCTGTGTTTCTTCCCTAGTTTTGCGTGCTTGTCGAGCGTCTATTAGTTTCTTTTTTTCAAGTTCTAGTGCGCGTTTTTCACTCTGTTTCGCACGTTTTCTGTCCATTTCGTGATAGCCTTTCATTGAGTGTGCCCCTGCCTTTATGCCAAGTTTCATAAGAATGGAGGCAATTCCTCGTTGGCCATCATTGAAAGTCACCACACTCATAGTTGTTCTAGCCTTGAAGACAGTGTTCATGACGAATGTTTCCTTCGGAACACGACTCCATATTTCGGACTATTTGAAGGACCACTTCATGTTCTTACCTCGAAATTAAAATTTTAAACCAAAATAGGCATTTTGCTTAGCTTTAAGTCCCCTAAAAAAAAAAACAAAAAAAAAACAGGAAAGGGTCACTGTTGATTAGCAAAGAGGGGTCAGCTTGAAGCTGAATGGCAAATGGGCTTTTGCAGGCTTCACATGCTCGAAGGCCAACAAATAATACTTTTAGCATTTGGTAGGTCACTTGGGTTGCAATCTGTACAGAATTACCCACTTAATAATGATCATAAGGATGACATAAATGTAATGCATGGTTAATGATGTGGAAACATTAAATCAAAACACAGCGCTGAGAAAGAAGGTGTCAAATGTTGAAACAGCGGAGATTAGCAGGAATATGAGGTCTGCATGCTGCCCAAAACCACAGAATATTACAGAATTAAGAATTATATGTTTACATAACGATGCAGACTTAAGATGATAACATTAAAACAAGAGGAAATCCACAAAGGAAAAGTGTGCCCCTGTCAGTCCCCCCAAGAAGAAACAAGACTGTTTACAAACCTGACATGCCGGGGTGATAAGGGATATTTGTGTGATCATGTTGTCCTATAGTCCTGTTTTAATACTACACCTGCAAATTCCCTACCAACACCTCAGAATGCAAAGCATTGTTCAAGAAACTGTGCTGTGTTTTATAATGATGTGTGAGAGTAATCTTTGTGTAACTGATGTCAGGCAAGGGGTAACTCATACAAAGGCATGCAGCGCATATGGTTATTGATGTTTCCGCCTCTTCCTCATTAGGCCTCTATTTTGATGACTTGGTTTTACTTTGATCTTTAAGTATGAAGCAGTGGGCTCCAAAATTACTGTCATCCCTGGCTGACAATGCACAAACAATACAAAATGAATAAATAAATAAACAATATAACTATAGAGAAACATAATATACGAACATGTGAGAAATACATTGCCTCATTGATGTTTCAATGGAAACGACCAAAATCATAATTATCATTTAATACAAAATACATTTCAACAAAATCAAGATTTCATAATAATTGGCATCCTTCATTTTCTGCTTAGTGCAAATACCTAGCAAAGAAAACAGCATGGAGTCTTTTCCTGTAATTTCTGACAAGGTTAAGGCACACATCTGAGGGGATTTTAGACCATTCCTCTAAGCAGATCCTTTCAGGATCCTTCACATTCTTGGGTTTGCGTTGCCCGCATCAACTCAGCCCAGAGGTTTTTGAATTGGATTGAGGTCTAGCGACTGAGATGGACAATGTTGATTTTATTGTCACAGAACCATTTCTACGTGGCTCTTGAGGTATGCTTTGGGACATTGTCTTGTTGGAAAGTCCACCTACTGCCAAGTCCTAGCCTTCTGGTGGACGCAACCAGATTGCCAACCAAAATATCCTGATACTTACTGGAATTCATTATACCATTAATCTAAACCAGAGCCCCTGGACCTGCTAAATTAAAAGAGCCCAAAAACATGACTGGCCCATCATCATATTTCACCGCAAGTATAAGGTGCTTCTCCTTGTATGCACCTCTGTTTCGAAGCCAAACACACCTATGCTGTATCTGACCAAAATGCGCAATTTTGGTCTCATCTGACCAAAGCACCTTGTTCCAGTCATAATTAAAATGATGTTTTGCAAACTCTGTGTGCTTGCTTCTGTGTCTTCTGGTCAGAAAAAGCATTCTTCTAGCAACCCTTTCAAAGAGCCTGTGGTTGTGAAGGTGGCGTCTGATGATGCTTTTCAAAACCTGGTGACCCCAAGATTCCACAGTGATTCTTGGGGATTTTGTTGCTTGTATCACCATCCTCCTCAGTATCCTGGGGGGCAATATGCAACTGTGTCCTCTACCCTCGAGCTTTTCAACAGTTCCATGTCTTTGGAGTTTTTTTTAATAATTGCCCTGACAGTGTTTGTGAATCTTCTTGCAGCCATTATCAGATTTATGAAGGTCTATGACCATCTGCCTCTTTCGAACTGACAGTTGTTTTGTTTTCTTCATGGTGTTGGATGACAAAGGGAGATTGCATGTTTGTTACCTCATTTTTATACCCTAGAGAAACAGTAATGATGTAACGTCTCAATATAGCTCCTTAATGCTGGGTTTACACATAACGACGACAAGTTACGAATGCCACAAATCTAAATTCGTAACCAAGGATCACGAATTTGAATTGGTTTTGATGATTCGGGGCAGAGGCGTCACGCGTCATTCAGCTCAGTTCTTGACAGCTTTCGTGTCGATTCGTAATGACGCGTTAAAGTACGGGCTCAAAGAATGGCAAGAATACACTATGAATGCTGTCACGCTCCATTGCGAATCACCACTAATCACCACGAATCGACACGCTCAGTTGCAAACTCCACGAATCGAGGGTGATTCGTGACATTCGTGGAAAATTTTTTGGCAGCCAAAAACATGCTCCACGAATATCACAAATGTCACGAACCGACATGCGCTGTTAAGAACCCTATTCAGATGCGTTAAGTCACGTTACGAATGTCACAAATGTGCCACGAATGACGGGAAAATGATATTCGTAACGCATCGTGCCTATGTGTAAACCCTGCTTAACACTTAGATAAAACTTAAATAAGTGGAATTAAATATCTGGTTTAATTTTGGTAGATGTTGTTTACAATAATATTTCAGGGTGCCTCTAATTGTGAAACCTTAATTGGGAAGAATTGGATTTTTAATTAAACAGTAAATTATTTTGGTTGGTTCCCTTGGAACATTAATATCATACAGTATTTCTCACGTTGCCATATATGCTCTCTTTAATGCTTTTTTTTTTTTTTTAGAACTTTCTGAAGTATTGTTTGTGCATTGCCAGTCAGGGGTGCCAAAAATTTTTGAGCCCACTACAGGTGGAAAAGTTGAATGATTCTGGGAGACTCTTTAACATGGGCTCCTGCGCCACATTGGCGTATGGTCATTAATCTAACCACGTTCTGTTGCATATTCTGTCATTCATACACAGTAAAATTGTATTAATCATAACCGAGCAATCCTCTCTGACTGATATCCACTACACAGCTATGCATTTTCAGCTCGGACATAGGTTAAGGTATGCATCCCGTAATCACTCGCCTGTGCACTTAGTGCCATCGCAAATGCATTTAATTTTATTATTGCGGGCCGTTCCAGCCAGAGGCACACAGGCCTACGCATGTACATAAATAGATAGCCGTACTTACAGAGCCACACTACGGTCATGTACAGCCTCCTGTGCGTCAGTGTCAGTGAGGAGGAAAGTTAAGGATAAACTCATACGGAGTCAGATCGTGTTAAAAAGCTTTAAAATACCCTCGATTCAGTGACTCAGTAAGACGACCCGCGTTTCTTCACCTCTTAGATATTACCGACGTTTGGTATCAGAGTAGGATTTGTAGCCTACAATTGGTGACGCCGAAGTGGTAAGTTTTCACTCACATTAGGTGAGGTTTATAACTGTTGGACTCACCAGTTGAGGGAATTCTGAGATATGTCCCTCAAAACTAAAATGTTATTATTATTATTATTATTATTAGTAGTAGTAGTAGTAGTAGTCGTGGTGAATGTATTCGTTGCGGTTGTTACCACTATTAATCCTGTAGTTGTGTTACAAAAATTAATTATATTAATTAATTAATTAATTACTGGACGATGTTCGGTGATAAAAACAGCAAGCCTTATACCGCATTTAATTAGATTAAAGACGTTTCTGTCATCGAAACGCGGCTATCAGACACGCGAGTCTGGTTTCTCCGGGACACCATCCGACAGCATACTTCTCACTCACAGGACATAACATTTACTTCTTACGAAATGACTATGAGAGAACTGTATTAGAAGAACACTGCCGTCGGATGAAAAATGCGCACGGCTGATTCAGAAAACAGGTGCAGGATGGGTTTGTTAGAATAACGTGTACGCCTGCCAGAAAGGGACTGGGATGAAGACAAAGATGACGCAGCGAGTGAGAGAACGGTTCTGTGTGGGACCGAGCCGTGCGTCTGCACTGCAACACGGTAATGTACAACCCATGCAATAACCTTTTCATTGCTTTCTGTACCTGAACATCACAAAAACGGAACAGCAGCTTTCTAATTCAAGCGACCCTAAACCTGTCACAGGTATAGTTTTGTAACCAGATAGCACTGAAAATAGATAAGATTTAAGTATTTTATGTAAATTCCTAGCACGTATGTGTCCGATCCTCCCAGACAATAACGTACAAATTGTTACAACGGCACTTACAGCGTAGGGTATGATGGTCCCAAACCTACACGCTGGAACCCAGTTCTTTTTTTACTCTGTAGTCAGTATTTCTTACTCGCGGGATACTCACGTGTACTGCTGAGGAAAGCTAAGGCTTTCGGCACCTGGTGAGGAGATGCTTAAAAACAGCAGAGTCTGGGCAGAGACGAAACAGATGATGCCGCAGGACCAGGCACACAACGCCATTTTCCGTAAAAAAACCGAGAATAAATTCAAATTATAGTTTCGAAAATAATCATTCTGCAAGGGAAGTCAAAGTGAATGCTTTGTTGTTCCTTTTCAAGACGTCCCGTTAACGAGCCTAACGCGGGAAAATTTCATTCGCGATTTCCGTAATTGTGCAGCTCGATGTCGGACTCAGACTCACGGATGCTGTCGCCTCACTAGCTCTCGCTCAGTGTCTCTCGCTCTTTCTCTCTCTCCCTCCCCTCAAACGCGCAATAAAGCACTTGGACGTATTCACTCGGCTCCATATATCTAGATTTTGATTTCCAGATTCCCACCTGCTGTTCATCATTCCCGTGCTTTGTATTTGTACTTAGTACTTTTTTTTTAATTTGTATTTGCAAATGCAGTGTATAATTGGGAACGGTCCTGTATGTTTTATTTATTCTTAAACAACACATCTGTGGGATCAGAGGTGGCAACATTATATCCGCACTTGAAGTGAGGCCTGCTCATCCCTGTCATCCAGGAAGTACCAGAATCAACTGTCAGAATTGACAGGGTGAAATACGGCTGCTAAAGCTTGATGGACAGAGCAAAAAACTGGTTTAACACAGTTGGAGAGCAGGTCCTGTGATATAGGTAACTGAAATGCATATTGGTCCAATGGAGGTGGTTTCCAGTTCAAAAGTCACAATATTTTTCAAGGCAAAGATGCACAGGATTGTAAGAAAAATCATGGGACGGTTCATGTTTTAGGTTATCAGCCACTCATAGCACCCCACTACACTCACCTGCTGTGCTGCCAAACAACTCCCCCCTAAACCTCAGTTCATGCTCGATGGTAAAGAATGGTGCAATTCAGTCCTTGATTACTTTTACAACCACAGAATCCAAGACAAAGAGCAGAAAGGCGATATTATATTTTATATTAGGCAGGGGATCAGACACATCTTGATACATACAAGATTTGTCTCGCATTGCAGTTTTTGTTGAGACTTCTTCAGAATGGACATATATATTGTAGAGCAGTAGTTCTGTGGTCATCAGCAGCTACCCAAATAGTGTGCATTTGTTCATGTCAGAGAGCTTTCACTTGAGGCCTCAATTCTTTTCTGCGATTGCCGTTTTCCGTTTTTCGACGTAATTTGCCGCAATTTTGTCTCAAGTCCCCTTTGCCATAACACATTATTTTCCTTTTTTGACTGATACACTTGCAATTTGGGCACCAGCTATTGGGCTTCTGTGGACCTCTTCTCATCCCGCTTGACAGATTTACTGGTGCTGCTTTTTCGGCCTCTTGTAAGCAGACACATACTGTTAACTTGCCAAATTTATAGGAATAACCTGTCTAGATGCTTTTGTAATTATTGTCGTGAAAGTCATTTTCCAATATTTTGAGCAACATCCATCGTAGCAAATAGTAGGTTCCTAGGGTCCCCATGATGCTCTCTCTTGCCTTATTCCCATACATGCTAGTCAGTAATTTCCTTGAGTTACCTCCACACAGACCATTTTACGTGCTATTTTCCGCATCAGTACTGCAAGTGCATCCCAGGACTTTCCTTACAGAATTCATTTGTTCCCCTGACTGATTTCCTCTATATCATCTGCTTTAAACAGCTCACTCTGAAAATAGCGACAAGATGCCAAGTGGAAATAGACCCAACATATTCTCACCTTAAGGCTTTTAAATTTAATTGGCATAAACGACCATTGTAACCTGCGCTCTAAAGCGAGGTGTAGTGCGTGTGTATATGCATACTTCCATGGGTATGTACAGCAGTATTGTTTGCATACATGAGAAAGTGTAATTTTTCAAATGTCATCTTTATACAAATATGTATTTAAGACACTAACATTAGCTCAGATACCATACCGACCTTCATTGATTTATTTTCTGCCTAATACATTTGCCTTACCATGCATTACGTAACCATGTACTACTCTCCTGTGAACCTACAGGCTTCTCTAACCGAATACAAATCACTTGTATCCTCCTCTGCCACACAGACTGTAATCCCAGGCTCAGAATCTGAGGGTCATATTCCTGAGCAGAGAAGAATTCACAGCTGATGCCTGTGAATAGCAGCAGAAGAGGCCAGTGACCAGCAGCTTTAATTAAAGGCTGCAGCTGATCCCAGATTCCTCCTTGGGACAGATGTACAGTGAAGGATTTTCATTGGACCCAGGACACAGACAGTCGAATCTAGTAGTGACACTCACTGTATCTCCCCTCCCCCTTGAACCTGGGACACATATGTGGCTATGTCTAGACTTGCGCTTATGTTCCGAGTTACCTTACCTTGCTTCCGTTATATTGATGTTGACTCATATAAAAGAAACACAAAAAAGAGGAGCAGATAAATGGAAGAAAAATGAGACCAGGGGGATCTGCTTAAAGGAAACTGGACAGTCTCCAAACAAACAGAATCCATCACAACCAGTGCTAGCAAATTTTTCCACATTTCAACCCAACATCTGTTTAGATAGTTAGTCATTCTAAACCCTAATGTCAAGAAAATGGCAAAGGCATTTTTTGTGCAGACAGATGCAAATATCCATGAGATTATGATCACAAGTAGACAAAAGCTAAAATAAATAGTACTTCTTTAAACAAATACACTGATGATTCTGGTCACAGATGAAGCAGATGGATCAAAAAAATTGGCCCCCATCCTTCATTTCAAGAGGTTATATAAAGTTTGTTGGACAGAAAAAAAGGTATGTGGTATGAAAAGGTCATCTGTTTGTGTTGCAGCTACGACCATGGTATAGCAAGATTATAACTCACAGCAGGGGGAGGGCTTTTAAAGTCTATAGCCAGTACCAGATTTATTCTCAATAATCGCAACTGCATGGGTGTAGCCGTTGAGTGCCCGCTTGTGATATCTTAAACTCTGACCTCTGGAGCGTTCACAACCCATGCAGTGAAACAGGCACATTTCCAGCATGAAATAGTGCTTTATTCAGCCAATTCTGTTGCCATGGCAACCAAAATTGAAAGATGTCGAGACCTAACCATAACCTATGGCCATATCAAATATCAAAGGAATTGGTTGAAATTTGTGGCCTGTTGAGTGTCCACAAAAAATCTCTACGGACGCGGCAGCGGCAGATGACTACCATGAATCTATAGTAGCCATCCAACTTTGCCCAAGGCCTACAATGAAACAAACAAAAACATTTACCAAAACAATGTCTAAATCCACTAACTGGACATCACATGAAGACGGTTGGAAATAAGCTTAATGGTGATTAAGAATGCAGAACTCACAGTGCAGTAATTTGTACGAGACATTTTCCTTACACGGAAAGGCAGAGGAGTACAATCAACTCCAAGAAAAAGCCTTTGGAAATTAAGAGGAGGATGATAGGGCTGTAATATTGCCAGAGAGTTGTTCCAGCTTGAGAGAAAATTGACTGGAATCAAGCAACGAGCTCATTCCATTTGACTAACCTCAGCTGAACTTATGATACTCTCCCTGGCTTCCACCGTTCTTACAGGGGTCACACGGTGGCAGATATGTACACGATGGCTTAATTTACACTTCTACTTCCCAATATGGAATCACTAATTACAGTATCTCACAAAAGTGAGTACACTCCTCAAATTTCGACAATTCATTTATTATATCTTTTCAAGGGACAATGTTACAGAAATGAAATCTGAGTATATTCTAGAATAGTCATTGTACAATATGTGTAGCAGTGTAGACTTACTGCACTGTCCAAATAACTGAACAGTCACTATTTCCAAAATGGGTGGTAACAAAAGTGAGTACACACCCCAATTGGTAATGGTCAACCAAGCAATGAAACGTGTCTTATTCATCATGTTCATGCTTTTGTCTGTTTGACTGGGCCATATGAGGTTGTGTAACGTGTTGAAGGTTTAAATTGTGGTGCTTTGGGTGCAATGCTCTCATTCTGGTCACTGGATGCTCAACATGGCACCTCTTGGGAAAGAACTCTCTGAGGATCTGAAAAAGAGAATTTTTGCTCTCCACAAAGATGGTCTAAGCTACAAGAAGATCTGTGAAACCATGAAACTGAGCCACAGCACGGTGGCCAAGGTTATCCAGTGGTTTTCCAAGACAGGTTCTGCTCGGAACAGGCCTCGTCAGGGTCGACCGAAGAGGTTGAGTCCTCGTGCTCTGCGTCAGATGTGCAAGTTGGCTTCAGAAAACAGACGCAGGAGTGCTGGCAGCATTGTTAACGAGGTTGCAGCCGTGGGAGAACAGCCTGTCCGTGCCCAGATCATACACCGTGCACTGTACCAAGTCGGTCTGTACGGCCGTCGGCCAAGACGGAAGCCTGTTCTGAAGCTAGCCCACAAGAAGGCCCGAAAACAGTTTGCTGAAGATAACCAGTCCAAGAAGATGAACAACTGGACCCATGCTCTGTGGTCTGACGAGACCAAGATAAACTTGTCCGGCTCAGATTGTGTCCAGCACGTGTGGCGGCGCCTTGATGAGGAGTACCAAGACAAGTGTGTACTGCCTACGGTCAAACATGGTGCTGACAACATCATGGTCTGGGGCTGCATGAGTGCTTCTGGTCCTGGGGAGGTGCGCTTCATTAATGGAATAATGGATTCCAACATGTACTGTGACATTCTGAAGCAGAACATGATGCTCTCCCTTCGGAAACTGGGCTGCACGGCCGTTTTCCAACATGATAACGACCTCGAAGATGACAACTGCCTTCCTGAAGAAGCTGAAGGTGAAGGTGATGGCGTGGCTAAGTATGTCTCCAGACCTGAATCCCATTGAGCACCTGTGGGGCATCCTCAAGAGGAAGGTGGAGGAGCAGCAGGTGTCCAGCATCCTCCAGCTCCATGATGTTGTCATGGAAGAGTGGAGAAGGATCCCAGCAACAACCTGTGCAGCTCTGGTGAAGTCCATGCCTAGGAGAATCAAGGCAGTGCTGGACAACAATGGTGATCACACTAAATATTGACACTATGGACACAATTTGGCATGTTGATGGTGAGGTGTACTCACTTTTGTTGACACCCATTTTGGAAATAGTGACTGTTTGTTATTTGGACAGTGCAGTTAATCCACACTGCTACACATATTGCACAATGACTACTTTAGAATAGGTTTCGGGAGCTGCCGGATAGCTCACTCGGTTAAAGCATCGCACTGCGAAGCAGATGTGACTATCACGGCGCGGGTTCGAGCCCTGGTCGTACCAACTGGCAGTGGTCAGCGGCTTTTTCAGAGTAGCGCACAGTTGGCCATTGCGTTACAGGGATGCAAATTGGGAAGGGTCTGCTGGGAAGGGTAATTTACAAATGGTAGCTTTGTTCATTGCTTAAGCGCCTCCTCTTGGCCGACGGGCGCTCGTCAGGAAGATTCTAAGCTTATTCATGTTCGGGTATCCTCCGCCCTCGTTCTGAACTTGCGAGGATTCGACCAATAAGTGTATAAGAAGCAGTGGCTGACAGGCGCGTGCTTCGGAGGAGAGTCGCAAACTGTCTTCACTCTCCTGAGTTGGCAGCACGAGGTCGCATATGAGCAAGCCTTGTACATAGTTCCCCAATTGGGCATTCCAGATTTGGGCGGGATTGGAGATGCCAAAATTAATAAAAAAAAAGAACATATTCAGATTTCATTTCTGTACGGTTGTCCCTTGAAAAGATATAAGAAATTAATTGTCGAAGTGTGAGGGGTGTACTCACTTTTGTGAGATACTGTATCCCTCTCTACTGGCAGCCGCAAACCAGGGGAATGGCAGAGGATCTAGGTACACCCCTGATCCACTCCACAGAAGGGCAGAAGACCTTTCTGAATTCTTTCACTGATTGCTTTACCAAAGCAGGGGATTCAGAATCAAGTTCAACTCCAGCAAGACACAAACTCACATCCATTTCCATTGCAAAAAAATCTAAATATATTCTCTTTACTGGTTTTATCATTGAACCATCTCCGCCCCTCGGCAAATGAATGCAGCTTTAGTCTCCCTCAACCCTAGTCAAGTATTTACAACCCCGTTTCCAAAAAAGTTGGGGCACTGTGTAAAATGTAAATAAAAACAGAATGCAATGATTTTCAAATCATTTAAACTTTACATTTATTTGGAAATAGTACAAAATCATATCAGATGTTGAAACGGAGATATTTTATCGTTTTTTTGGAAAATACATGCCAATTTTGAATTTGATGGCAGCGACACATTTCAAAACAGTTGGAACAGGGGCATGTATACCACTGTGTTGCATCACATCTTTTTTGGGCTGGGCCGAGCAGCGGCCAGGCCCCTATAAACGCCAATGTCGCCGAGTGAGTGAGTGAGTGAGTGACTGACTGACTGCCTGAGTGATCAAGTTTAACGCTTGGCTGGCCGGCGGGGAAGAAATTCAGCTATTGGTCGGCCAGATGGGAAGCACTTCAACGATTGGTTTTCCCACGATTGGCTGGCCGGCTGTTCAGCGATTGGTTGGCCGGTGGAGAAGAACTTCAACGATTGGTTGTCCGACCGATTGGCTAGCTGGCTGGCCGGGCACTTCACTGGTATTTACTGGTTTGTGTATTTGCATTAGAAATACATGGGTCTCGGCATTTCGGCTTTGAGACATTGCAAGAGAAACGGAATACTTTGCTGTTGTTCGAACTATATGAGAGTTTGCCGCAGAAACGAAAATTAAAAAGTGGAATTGAACGTGCCACACTCATTTATGCGTGTGATGGACTATTTGCGTACACGGTGGAAGTGGCGCCGGCACTATTACGTTTCAGTACTTTCAAGAATACCGGAAGAATTCCTGAGTCGGTTCGCTTGAACAGAAGCAGTTGTGGCGGCCGCTTTCATTGTATCTATGAGAGCGACTGTAGCCGCCAGCAATGAAAACAATAAATTTAAGAAAATATTAAGTTTAAAAGATCGCGCCAAGCTGGATTGGACACCCCATCATTGAAGTAGCTACTTCTCCACTACGTTGTTGTACCCACTACGCCAACGTAACACGACCAGTACTTGAATCCAATCTAGCTATAGACTGCAATAATCAGGTTAATGTACTGTTTAATTAAAGTACATTTTGTACAAATAGAATTTTCACAATGCGCAGTTTTTGACGCCAATGAATGTTTCTTGGCGATATCGGTCGCCATTTTACGAAAATTAATGCGTATTTTCTTCTAATGGACAGCAAAAGGTGGATTAAATATTCATATAGCGGATGCATATGATGTGCTTGCCCTAGCTAGATTCCCGGCCTTTTAAAAGTTCCATTCGATTTTGTTGCATTACGAGCACAATCCGACCATTATTAGGCTAATCTTCTTTCACGCTAGATTGGTTCGGTTTGTTTCAGTCCTTCATGCTTGTTTTCTCTGGTACCGGTTGCGAGATTCCATAGAGATAGAGGAATGTAACACATCGTACCAATCTAGCATTAAAGAATCATAACAATGGTCGGAATGTGTTTTTAATTTCCCTGTTCAAGCTCGCAACCGATACGACAGTTAATTAGCACTGAGGACTGTATCGGTTGCGAGGTTGAATAGGGGAACTAAAAACACATTACGACCATTGTTAGGATTCTTTCACGATAGATTGGTACGATGTGTTACATTCCTCCATCTCTCTTTTGAATTTCGTAGCCGGTACCAGGATTATTCCCTTAATCTTCCTATTGAGTCTCGCAACCGATACGAGAGAAGACAGGTACAATGGGATACACTATCATCAGAGGTGTATAGTAACGAAGTACATGCACTTCGTTACAGTACTTAAATAGTGTGAGGATTTATACTTGTGTTTTTTCTTTAAACCTGGACTTTTACTGTACTACATTTAAAAGATAAAAAGTATACTTTCACTTCGTTACTTTGACAGTGGCCACTTTTTTACTCGTTACAAATTAAAATATGAATGTAATTCATCATTTAAGGATCATCTGGATTTGGCGTGTTTGAGAAGAACAACGGTGCTCGGCTGGGTATCTATGTGCAGATGTGTCCGACAGCGGACATGGAGCTGCAAATTTATGCGCGCAGTTACAATATTCTACCACTAGATGGCACTCTCGGATCAGTTATTGAATATTCACGAGCAAGCTGAGTTCGAACACGGTTTAGAGTATGGACGAGTTCACTCCAATCCATGTTTTTCAGGAGTTGCCTGAATAAAACTCCTCAGCTAAGCCTGATGTGCAAACTGCTCAATATACTTGCCTATAGTATCTATCCAGCAGTTCAAAAAAAATGATCTCTTGCAACAGACATAATCGTTGTCCTCTGCAGCAAACACTTCAGCAACAGTGAGCAAATGGTATCCCAATTAGTAGTTCAGAAAAATCAGTTTTCTGAAGCAAAAATTCGGCATGGTATTGATACTATGTAATTCTACTGTTAATTATAGTCAATTATAGTGGTGTTTAAACCGCCAGTAAACTCAAAGAAGAAGAAGTATATTAAGGAGAGACTGCCTGTTTGTTTTTTGAAAAATTGATTAAAGAGAACAAGGAGAGAACAAAGAGTGGTTGCTTTGCTTCTTTCTATGCGTACTATGAAAAATACTTTGTACTTATACTCGCACTTTTGATACTTAAGTCTATTCTTTCACGAAATACTTTTGGTACCTAAGTACATTTAATGTGAGGTACTTTAAGACTTTCACTCAAGTAATTTTCTTATGGGTCACTTCAACTTTTACCAAAGTAACTTTCAGTAATGGTACTTCTACTTTTACCTAGTTATTTTTTCCAGTACTTTATACAGCTCTCATTATCATATCAGCCAAGTGACAAAGTGCAATACTCGGTTAGGCTGTAACTGTCACTCATGAAAATCATTCATGCATTCTTTCCTGAATTCTTGTATTTTATTTCATTTCTTTAAACATTGATTATATCATTTTTTTGACTGTCTACCATATTTGAGGTAAAATTGACCTAAATTGCTCACTTCGCAACACACTTTTTTTTTATCCGCAGTGACTGAAATAAATACCAAACAATTTGCTATTTGGGGGCAATATTAAATTCCAAAACTTTCTTATTTCTCGGCCAATTCTCATGATCTTGGTGTCAACTACATGGCCTTTTCAAGAGCTTTCAATAGGTCATAAATTCATTAAAATTAATTGCATTTCAATTTCTTTGGTCACATACTTAACCATATTCAACCATTACCAATATCGTTTAATGCTTTATGTAAACACATGGCAACTCCTTCACTCAAACATATTTACCAAGTGGTTTTACTCAAAACTGGATTCTCTGTCCATAACATGCCCAAAGAAGAAACATGGGGAAAAAAAATGGAAACTGACGTTCGTTCTTCCACCCTCACTACATAGGAACTGCCATGTGTTCACAAAAGTGATGTCATGTCCCTGATTAGCACAACTGTAATGATAACTTTATTGTTTCATTATGATTCAGGTACATACATACATACATACATACTTTAACTGCCATCTACATCTGCTGCTGCTGTCTCTCTCAAATTGACATTCACAAAATCAATAACTGCTACCCTTACTCTAGTTCTTTGTCTATTCAAATGTAGCTATAACTTGCTTTTGATATGTTTTCCCTACTCAAGACTCCCCCTACCTCCCACTCCCTCACTCACTTACTCCCACTACCTCACTCACACACTCTCACTCTTTCACACTCTCACTCTCCCACTCCCACTCTCTCCCCACCTACTTTATAAATAATTTATGAGGTCCGGCTCATTACTAAATTTGCACTTCATATATTTGCGTGAGCTTTGCCTCATTTAGCACCCTTTTCTTGGGCCCACATTCTCATACAGCACTTGGCGGCCCAGCCGTATACTAGGTTGCACCTAGTCTTGTTAATCAACAATCTGCAAGCATTTGGGAACTAAGGAGACCAACTGCTGTAGTTTTGAAAGCAAAATGTTTTCACCAGTCTTGCTTCATGTAGGATTACAGCCACTCAATATTTTGCAGCCTCCTTTGCTGTGTTTTTCATTTCATAATGTGCCAAATATTGTCAGTGGGTGACATGTTTGGACTGCAGGCAGACCACGTTAGCACCCAAGCTCTTTTACTTCAGAGCCATGATGTTGTAATAATATGTGCAGAGTATGGTGTTTGGCATGGTGTTGCTGAAATTAGCAAGGCCTCCCCTTAAAAAAGGCATCTAGATAGCAGCAAATGTTCCACCAAAACCGGTATATATCGTTCAGCATTAATGGTGTCTTCACAGATGCGCAAGTAGCCCATGCCATGTGTACTAATGCACCCCCAAACCATTAAGGATGCTGCATTTTGAATTGCGTGCCGATAATAAGCCAGATGGCCCCTCTCCTTCTTAGTCCAAAGGATGTTACAGCCATGATTTCCGAACAGAATTTCACATTTCGATTAAAAAGGCCACATGGCAGTTTTCCACTTTACCTCAGTACATTTTAAATGCGCTCGGGGCCCAAAGAAGGCAGTGTTTCTGGACCTTGTTTATAAATGGTTTAATCTCAATATGGCAGAGTGTTAACTTTCACTTGTGTATGTAATGACAAATTGTGTTCACTGACAGTGGTTTTCAGAAGTGTTCCTGAGTCCATGCAGTGTTTTCCAGAAATCAGAATCCCAATTGTTTTTAATGGATTGCCACCTGAAGACCTGAAAATGACAGCCATTCAAAATTAGATTTTGGCCTTTTCCCATGCGTAGAGATTTTTCTGGATTCTCAAAATCTTTTATTATGTACACTACAGGGCAATAGTTTGGGGCCACCCTCAGATTTAAAAAAAAAAAAAATCACACATCGACTGTTCTTTTCTTATTTTTTGCACATGAAATGACTTCAGTGCATAAAATATAGGAAGCCAATAGGTTTTGGGTGAATTCCAGACCTCAGACCACATTTTAAAGCTGTCTTGACTGATTGATCACTTACCACAATGTTTTATAATTCAGTTACAATGCCTTTGAATTACATGATTTTATGTCACTAGGACGTGAACAATTTTATGTAAAAAGAAGGCATGCTGTATAAATGCCTTCCTCAAAACCAAGGGGTCACATTGCACTTGGTGCACCATTAAAAATCTGAGGGTGGCCCCAAACTTTTGGCCTGTAGTGTACAGGAGAGGATAGAATCCCCAAATTCTTTGCAATTTTAAGTTGGAAACGTTATTCTTAAATTGTTGTACCATTTCCCCATGCAGTCTTTCATGGAGTGGTTAAGCCCTCACCATATATACTGATGAAATACTTTACATACCCAGTCGTGTTACTGACATGTTGCCAAATAATCTAATTAGCTGTGAGATGTTCCGCCAGTTGTCTTTTTTAGCACCATAAAACTTATCCAGTCTTTTACTGTCCTGTCCCAACCTTTTTGAGACAAGTTACTGGCATCAAACTCAAAATGAGCGCATAGTTTCCAAAAAACAATAAAATATCTCAGTTTCAACATCTGATATATTGTCTTTGTACTATTTTCAAATAAGCATAAAGTTAAAGTGATTTGAAATTCATTGCATTCTGTTTTTACATTTTACACAACATCACAACTTTTTTTGGACATGGGGTTGTAGTAAGTTAGATAATACACAGATGGATAGACCATCTTATCAGGTGTCTATCATGAGCCACTTTGAAGAATTTTGTTTAACAACACCAATGCGAAAACACAAGTCATTAAAACTTTCAGATTTGTAAATGCTACGTTAGTATCTTACGAGTTAGCATATTCAATGCATATCGAATGTATTATTAGTTTCCTCCAAAACAGTCATGAATTATATTTCTTAATTCATTACTTGTTTTCATAGGAATGGAAGAGGCCCTTGATTGAACCTTGAGATATAAAACCTTAATAGCCAGTACCACCACAAATAACTTCTATATAAGTCTATACCCATCTGCATCAATGCCATAATGTCAGGGCACAATAGCTACAAAAAGCAATAGCAAATTGTCTCACAGCAATGTATTACAAATTTGGTCATGTACAGCATCATGCCTTTAATACCACATCTGTGATGGGTGTTTCAATCGGTTATTGCCACCTCATTTATCTGGTATAATGCTGTTTTCTCTGATGTTCCAACTTTGCTGTAACCATGTGTAACAATATATGACATGTGAATCTGGGAAAAATACAATCCCACTGTATGCGCTTTTAAAATAAACAATGGACTCTGATTCATTAACCAATACATTTTTTCAGTCTCTAAAGTGTTGAATCAATGGAACAGCTAATTAAATGTAATCACATGCTTTTAGCATTGATGTGCATTGTGCAGAGGAACAAAAACCATCAATTATGATGTGTTAAATTGTTTTAACTCAAAAGAGTAAGAAGAGCCCCATGTACATACTTCCCCAGCAAATTAATTATAGCACACAATTGCCACAGAGACCCTAAATTTAGATCTGCAGTCAAAGACCTACTTAAAGTACTGATTAACTGAGCTCAGTACCTTAAGTCAGCACAAACATTGCACTAGCACTGAGGAACAATGAACTGAATCAGGCAAGTGAAAGAGGATACAATCAATATATTGATAATATGAAGACATTTCAGAACATTTAAGTACTGAATCAAAATAAATTTGAATTTCTAACAAGGCGCTGACTTCAGTGATCTTAGTGCATCAGGGATGTACAGTCAATGGAAGCATGATAAAGTACATGCAGCCCTTGCCCTCCCTGTTGTTCAAGGGGCAGTAGGTCTGCATCAGCTACTCCAAACGGCAAGCAGGACAGAGGCAGCACAAGCTTTTATAATTTCATTGCATTTGTGCTTCTGAATGTTGCCTTTTGCTTGCTATAGTTAAACAGATCAGCAAGCTAATAAAGTATTGATGCCAATGCATATAAAATGATACCGCCTTGCAACACTAACGGTTCAGCAGGTCATTTATTCATGCACTTGCATGTGTCCGATCTGACAACTGATTGAAATGACCAAGTACATGAAGAACACCGTATAGTATGTGATCATTTCAAGAGGTCACACGAACATGCTTCTTTCATTTTAATTTCAAATAGATCACGCTGTCTTCTTCAAGCCAATCAGCAGTGCATTTCCTGTGACCTTAGAGCTTTGCTTAATCCCTGCTAATGACTAGACCATGCTGTGATAGAAGCCATGTCACATTTAATTAGACTTCATGACTCACAGGCTCACAACACTTAAGGCGAGATGACGGTATACAGCAGGTCTTTACTTCTTGAGACCGAAAAATACCGACTTTCAACAAAATATCAATAAAATTCACACAGCAATTGCAGTTGAGAGGATGTGAGCATTTAAAAACAGAGATGGGAAGGAACTTCACACAAAGCCTTACAAGTCTGGTGACAGAATAAACCTTTCTCTAGCGATAAGTGGCAGCAAGTAAGTGCTGATAGAGAAGGGCAGGTGTGAAAATACTTCCTATGTAAACTCGGTGATCCTATTTTAGAGTCAACCATATCCCCCCCCCACATCAAAAGACAAACTGGCCATCTTAACATTGATTTACAATGACCCTTCCCTGACTCAAACCATACCTGATGTTAGAGCTTCCTCCATTCATTTATTCAATTTTTTCTTTGTCATCCATATGTGAATCTAAGACTAACAATCAAAAACTTTTAAGACATTCCCCATATCTCCAATGAAATTCATCAATCTTCATCTGCTTCATTCCTTGTACATCTGATAATATTACTAATCTATTTGGAGGCAAACTTACAGAGACTCACAGAGGGGTGTTAGCAGCCTATCAGCCTTTAGAGTGCACTGAAAAAGCAATATGCTTACATTTTTGCATGCATACCTGTGAAATGACAGTTCAATACCGATTCCCGAAGCAATCGTGGTCATAGAAACAATACATTCAGAAACTTAGAAGTACATTTTTTATTCAAATAAATTTTATTTTTGCATAATAATAGCATATTAAAGAGTTCTCAGACTTTTAAAATATGCAAAATTAGAAAATAATATCTTTTCAGTTCTTATGATTGTAAGGCAGATGATGAAATTCCACTTTTTTTAAAGGTGGATCTAAGACCTTAGTCATCCATCTTGAAATCTCTGACAATCTTTAAAGGGTGATCTGGGGTTAAATGGGTAAAATTTGATTATTTTTCCAAAAAAATTTTTTGAATAAAAATATTCTATAATAACTCACCTTTAATAATCACTAATTGCTACAAGGATTAAAAACTGAATTTTGCCATAAAATCATGATTTAAAAGCAACTGTGATGATAAAATTTATGTTTTCACTCCAGGAAAGTGATAAACATTTGAATAATCAGGTAATACAGCCTGGAAAATGGGTGTAAGCCACAGACTAAGACTGAACTCAACTTTTCAATGCGGTCTAATGCATTTTCCATTGATTTCCTAAGGTATTACTTTTTCCACGTTTCTCATGTTTGTGGCAGCCATAACTTTTTTATTTATCATTGAGGAAAATCAATGAAATTTGGGCTACAGATACTTTACTTCATTAGAAATACAATGACATAGGGAAATTTTGCCTATCAGTATCATACTTTGAATATTTTGAGTATTCGTCAGATTCTGCGTAAAATAATTTCAAATTTTGAGTAAAATGCCCCAAAATCACAAAACTGATAAATTGGGCAAAGAATGGCTATGTCATTGCATTTGGATAAGCAATGGTTTTTAAATGATGAAAGAAAAACTGAATTCTATCACAGAGTTAAAGAGGAATTGGTGCCAGATGTTTTCTGCATATTTAATGAGCTTGCTCGGTTACCATGGCAACCGCATAAACAGAAAAATGCCAACTTGTATCTTTTTTGGTGGTTATTACATATACCTCTTTAGATTAATTCTGAGTTGTTTCCTGGTGTCATTTTTCATTTAACCCCAGATCACCCCTTAAGTCTTTGAGAATCAAAATAGCATCATATGAAGATATAAGACTGAGTGCACTGAGTCCGGTGCACTCAGTACATTGCTTTAAACATGTTCACTGAGCTCCATCTGTCGCTAGACAATGTTCACTCACTGTGTTCAGTATGTTATCTTGACTCCCACTTTACATACATTACTGAGATTACCTCTGTTCATTGGTTTCAGCAGTGTTAGTGATTAATCTAAGAAAGAAGCAAAAAAGTCTGTCCCCTGAGTTACAATTTTGGGAGGTGTGAGTTAGAGGGGAGGGATGAGCGCCAGACAGGGAGGAGAGTTGGAGGAAGGGAGAGAGAGAGAGGTGTTCATTCAAAGGGGTGTGTGGGTGAGAAGATTAGGCCTCCCCTGGCAGAACGGGCACGCTGGCAAGAGCTGGCAACAACTCCTGGTACACCTGGATGCCACGCAGGAACACCTGCTCGTTCAGGAACTCGTTATGATCATGCAGCAGGATGGGGGTGTGGTTCATTGGGGAGAAGCCAATGGCAGGGAGACCCACCTTTGAAAAAAAAAAAAAAAAATCATTTACTGTGGGTCACCACAGGGAAAGAGGCTGCTGGTGATTCAGCAGAACACAGCTTCAACAGACTGCAGCAGTCAGTGCTGGGGAGGAACATGACTGAGCGCTCCAATTTGGAAGCAAAAAGCACTAGGGACCATCATGACTACCTTATTAAGCAACAGTTTTGTGGGCATCACCTGCGCGCCGCAGGTATATGTCTTGAGATGAGAATATAAACTAGAAAAGTGCAGTTCCAGGGGAAAATGCATGGGCAAGCTGAAAGCTGCCGAGCCGATAATGTGAGGTTCAAATTGTTCAAAATGTAAGCTGATGAAAATGAGTTTAAAGCTTCCGAAAATTTAAATTATTTATGACAGAAGTATATTTTATCATGTAATTGTGGAACAAAACAAAAAATGAGAAAAAAAACACTGCACTTTAAAAGGTATGAAAATGCCAAAGGAAAATACTAGTTAAAGTGGTTTTGCACATAAAAGTAGGTAAAGGGGTTGAGGTGCTTCAAGTAGTACTGTATCGACATTTTGAAAGATTCAAGTGCAAATGCTTCTCCTGCAATTGAGATCAATGTGACAGATCAAACAACTGCCATTTAGACAGTGGACTATTTTATACTTGTCAGCTATTTGACTGCACATAATAAAGGTAGACATAAATAGCAACATTTTATGTTGCATGAATATTTAAAAAATAACAAAATGATCCAGAATATTTTCTAGGAGCAAAGAACCCCATATGTGCTAAAAAACACTTAACATACTGAAGTATAAGCATTAGAAAATTCAGTTGGAGGTATTAACTAATTTGCTGGGGCCGGTAGTACGCAGTTACTGGACTTGCGCCTGATCTTAAGCCAAGTTGCGCAACCATGGAGGCATAACTTTAAGACTATTGCACTAAATGGTAGTAAACTCTTTTTTCACAAGGACCGGGCGTAAAATGAAAACCTATCTGCGGGGATGCGTGAAATGAATTTCCTGGCCGTTTCCGAAGGAAAGCCAAGATTAGGGAAGACCTCTCCAAGATGCAAGGTTACCACATATCATACCTATTTCATATAGCCTATATTCGAGATAAACTAATGTAGTTTCCTGCTGAAATACTGCCATAAAAATACGCGGTCTAATTAAGAAAAACGACTTCGTTCTCAAACATTATTTTTCGCAAAAGTGTATCAACATATTTACACATAGGCTATAGCTTAAAATTATGGGAGTTATTCGGACACTAAAAAACACGCTAAAGTATAGGCTATATGTTTTCCGATTTTTCCAACTATTTCATTAATTTCCCAGCCAATAAAAAGCCAGAACTCCTTTTAAAATCAAAAGCACATTTGGAATTGAAGAAAGGTTTATAGCCACAGAATCAGTATGCACAATACTTATTTTCAGTGTCATTAACAGGCATATAACTGATTAAATCAATTTACTTTCAGTAACGTTATTGGCAAGGTGACAAGAACAACGAGCTGCAATGTAAAATGGGGTGTCATTACTTATCAATTGAAATTTTCATAAAGTGATCGGTCTAAGCAAGAGTTAAGCGATAATGTTAAAATAAAATAATAATAATAATAATAATAGGCATAATAATTAAGCAAGTAACGTCAGATTGCGGCATTGATCCATTTATAGATAGCCAAACTACCACGTGCTACTGCGAACTCCGACCTTCAACCCGGCTATTTTCAAACTTGGGGAAAAAGTGAAGTAAAGCGCTGAACAAATAGCGATTGGGGACATCAGTTTAATTTCTTTGTACACAACTAGCTCTATTTTGATACCTATATTTTGCCTGTTTTATTCACAATCGTAAATTTATTTAGCTAGTGCGAAAAGTTGCTGGCACAGGAATAGGAGCTCGAGAAATTATTGCTGCTTTGAAATTTTTACTGCATTGTGTTCTCATGGACGCGCCCTGCAAAAAAAAAAAAAAAAAAAAAGACCAGTCTTTGCCGTGCTCAGTGTGCTCTTGGAGCTGGTTTGAGTCACCCTTCCAAACTGCGATAGCGACAGAATATTGTTATTCTGAATTTGACGCAGAAGAATTACATGCGTCTTAGAGTCGTACCAATCTTACTCCGAACAATAATAATTCTGAGGCCTGGAACACGTCCAGCAGAGGGCGGAATCGAACGCTAATCGATCGCTAATATTCCGTATCCATGATATGCACCCTACCGCAATGCCACTATATTGCTGAGTCATGCCGAGCTATTTCAGTTTATGGCTAAAACAGTTGGTCCAACGGAGAATTTAGCTAAGGCGTTTATTACATTCTCCGACTTCTGTCTCAAAGATAGTACGTCCAATCTATGAAATGGAGGTACCATACCATGAGGAGAGTCTGTTGAGCAAAATATGACAAAATTGTGTGTGTAGTGCCAAAAATATGTGAACACGAGCAAGTTCAAAAACTGTGTCTTTTGGCTTTCCAACCTGAATTTTCTTGTCTCATTAGCTCCCGCCGCTCGCGGTGCGGGAGCGATGGTATCGGGCTCCGTCCGTGCGTGTGTGCGTGCGTGCGGGTCCGTCAACACATTTTGCTTTATCTCATCAACGATTTCAGTTACACCCTCCTAATTTTTACTGTACATGCATCTCATAAAGGCCTATAAACGCCATGCCTAAAGGTGACCTTGGCCTATTTTTTCAAGGTCACTGGCCTAAAAATATCACCAAAAACTTCAACATTTTGCTTTATCTCATCAACTATTTCAGTTACACCCTCCTAATTTTCACTGGACATGCATCTCATAAAGGCCTACAAATGACTTGCCTAAAGGTGACCTTGGCCTATTTTCTCAAGGTCACTGGCCTAAAAATATCACCAAAAATTTCAACATTTTGCTTTATTGTTATGTATGAGTGTTTTATGTAAAGCACTGTATATCATTTGTAAATGGAGATTTGTTACATACTATTTGTGCTGCCTTACTGGTCAGCTGTTTGTTTATTTTGTTCGTCATTTGGCACCCTCTGGTGGTGTGTCTGTAGCAAAACATGATCTGATGCAATACCACTTCTTTGTGACGAAATAGACTAATGCTTTCTAAAAGCTTCTGGCATCTTCCTGCCTGGAGGGGGCCAGATCACCCAGGAATCCTGTAGATCTTTCCAGAATGTTACTAGTCTATATAAATGCTGTGATTTTGGTCAGTAGAAGCAGAGTTTTTGTTTTGGCAACAGAGTTACATAGTGGCATTAGAGTGTTATTATAAGATTAAGCAGTGGATTATTTGTAGAAGTTTTTTTTCTAATCAGTGAAGAATAAATTTGTTTAAGTTGTCATTGCTGGTTTTCTTTGTGGTGATTTTTAAGTCATAACAAATCGGAGGTTCCACCGAGATAAACCATTCATTGGATCAACCACTGGATTCACCAAAGATTCAAGCTGATTGATCATTTTTAAATCTTGTGACTATTTGAAAAACCAGCAATCATGACTTTTGATGTTGAAAATTTTTTGAAAACTCCAACCCAGGAATCAATTGTGCAGGCAAAGAAGAAGGACTTGCTACAAATAGCCTCAACCCTTGGATTATCTGATGTGAAATCATCAATGAAGAAACAAGAAATATTCAACATTTTGGTGCAACATTTCATTGATGAAGATATCTTTGGGGAAGAAGCAGCAGAATTGATTAAAGATGTGGAAGTGTCTGCAACAGAGCTGCAAAGACCTGAGATTCAGCTACGCCAAAAACAACTAGAACTACAAGAAAAAAGGATGCAGTTTGAACTGGAAATGAAGAAAACAGAAGCAGGTACTGTTACAAAATCTTTTGGACTTTCTGATCATTTTGATGTGGTTAAACACATCAGACTTGTTCCTCCCTTCCTAGAAAATGATGTTGACCAATACTTTACCCATTTTAAGACAATTGCTGAAAATTTGAAATGGCCAAAACAGCACTGGACAATGATGTTACAAAGTGTTCTTACTGGTAAAGCTAGGAAAATCTATAACCAGTTATCTGTCCAACAGTGTTCTGATTACGATTTTGTCAAATCTGCCATTCTGAAGGGTTATGAATTGGTCCCCGAGGCTTACAGGCAAAAATTTAGGAATTCTCGCAAGGAAGCCAGTCAAACTCATGTTGAATTTGGCAGGTTGAAGGAACAGTTGCTTGATCAGTGGTGTAATTCCATGAAAGTTGAGAAAGATTTTGACAGAATGAGGCAACTTATTCTTGTTGAGGAATTCAAAAGGTGTATCCAGCCTGATATCAAGACTTTCCTTGAGGACAAACAAGCCAATACTTAGCAAGATGTTTCCACCCTGGCTGATAGTTATGCATTGACTCATATGTCTTTTTTGTCCAAAAATCCACTTTTTCTAAATTGCAAGGCAAGTCTCAGTCCAAGACTTCTTCTAATAACACTTTCTCGCATGTAATTTTACTTTTCTATTTGATTGTGAAAATTGCACTGGTTGTTATGTATATGATTGTTATAATGATCAATGATACCTTTTCTGTGAAGTTCAAGATTATACTGATTGTAAAACTGTGATAATTTTAACAAAAGAAAGCTTTAAGCAAACCTTTCTTTTCTTCGACAGGGGAAGTGTTATGTATGAGTGTTTTATGTAAAGCAGTGTATATCATTTGTAAATGGAGATTTGTTACATTCTATTTGTGCTGCCTTACTGGTCAGCTGTTTGTTTATTTTGTTCGTCATTTGGCACCCTCTGGTGGTGTGTCTGTAGCAAAACATGATCTGATGCAATACCACTTGTGTGTGATGAAATAGACTAGTGCTTTCCAGAAGTTTCTGGCTTCCTCTTGCCTGGAGGGGGCAGGATCACCCAGGACTACTGTAAATCTTTCCAGAATGTTGCTAGTCTATATAAATGATGTGATTTTGGTCAGTGGGAGGGAGAGTTTTTGTTTTGGCAACAGAGTTACATATTGGCATTAGAGTGTTATTATAAGATTAAACAATTAAACAATGGATTATTTGTAGAAGTTTTTTTTTTCTAATCAGTGAAGAATAAATTTGTTTAAGTTGTCATTGCTGGTTTACTTTACTGTGATTTTTCAGTCATAACATTATCTCATCAACTATTTCAGTTACAGGCTCCTGATGTTTACTGGACATGCATCTCATAAAGGCCTACAAATGAAGTGCCTAAAGGTGGCCTTGGCCTATTTTTTCAAGGTCACTGGCCAAAAAATATCAACAAAAACTTCTACATTTTCCGCTATCACATCAACTATTTCAGTTACAGCCTCCTAATTTTTACTGGACATGCATCTCATAAAGGCCTACAAATGACGCGCCTAAAGGTGACCTTGGCCTGTTTTTTCAAGGTCACTGGCCTCAAAATATCACCAAAAACTTCAACATTTTGCTTTATCTCATCAACTATTTCAGTTACAGTCTCCTAATTTTTACTGGACATGCATCTCATAAAGGCCTACAAATGACGTGCCTAAAGGTGACCTTGGCCTATTTTTCAAGGTCACTGGCCTAAAAATATCACCAAAAACTTCGACATTTTCCGCTATCACATCAACTATTTCAGTTACAGCCTCCTAATTTTTACTGGACATGCATCTCATAAAGGCCTACAAATGATGTGCCTAGAGGTGACGTTGGCCTATTTTTTCAAGGTCACTGGCCTAAAAATATCACCAAAAACTTCAACATTTTGCTTTATTTCATCAACGATTTCAGTTACAGGCTCCTTATTTTCACTGGACATGTATCTCATAAAAGCCTACAAATGACGTGCCTAGAGGTGACGTTGGCCTATTTTTTCAAGGTCACTGGCCTAAAAATATCACCAAAAACTTCAACATTTTGCTTTATTTCATCAACGATTTCAGTTACAGGCTCCTTATTTTCACTGGACATGTATCTCATAAAAGCCTACAAATGACGTGCCTAAAGGTGACCTTGCCTTATTTTTCAAGGTTACTGGCCTATAAATATCACCAAAAACTTAAGCATTTTGCTTTATCTCATCAACTATTTCAGTTACACCCTCATAATTTTCACTGGACATGCATCTCATAAAGGCCTACAAATGACGTGCCTAAAGGTGACCCTGGCCTATTTTTTCAAGGTCACTGGCCTAAAAATATCACCAAAAACGTTGACAATTTGCTTTATCTTATCAACATTTTCAGTTACAGGCTCCTAATTAGCTCCCGCCGCCCGAGTGGCATGGTGTTATGTATGAGTGTTTTATGTAAAGCACTGTATATCATTTGTAAATGGAGATTTGTTACATACCATTTATGCTGCCTTACTGGTCAGCTATTTGTTTATTTTGTTCATCATTTGGCACCCTCTGGTGGCATGTCTGTAGCAAAACATGATCTGATGCAATACCACTTCTTTGCGATGAAATAGACTACTGCTTTCTACTACTGCTTGGCCACACTTATAAGTGCGTCTAGTGCGAATTTCAATCAATTTTTGTGCTTGGACGCACTTAAATAACTTAGATTCAAAAAGGGTAGCAGTAGTTATCTAGGTTACTAACAACGAACAGCTATGACAACCAAGAGAAACCGGAGAAAGATAAAAGCCCCTGGTTATTAACATTAGTATTTAATACTACCGAGCTGAATGAACGTCTCACTTCCCCTGATTTATAATCACGTTCTCCAAGAACTCTGGCAGAAGCTAGCTAGGCACCCAGCCAAGGCAGCCATTACAGCCAAGAGAGACCGGCAAAGCATAAAAGCCCTCTAATACGGGATTGTGAAGTCGGGGAAGTGAGTCGTTCATTCGGTTTAGATGTAATAATTAAAGATCAATCTTCACCAGGGTGCTCTTACTCTTCTCCAGTTTCTCTAGATGATCATCGCAGCTGTTCGTTGTTAGTTAGCTAACGTAAGATAGCTACCACTACCATTTTTGAGTAGGGATATGGGATCTCATGTTTTGTTCAAGCGGCAACCTGCGGTGCTGAAAAGTGAAGCAAATACGGAAGTGCCAAAAGCTGCAGTTCCTCGAATGGCCACTTGAGGCTGACTGCAGAAACGAGTCAATCCCCATTGACCCTCATGTTAAAAAGCCCAATTTTACAGCAAAAATAAACATGTTTACAGCCTGCTTCAAAATACGGTTTTGATCTCTATGGCTAATTTTCTCCTCCGTGAAAACTGTGGGGGGAGTGATTTTTTTTGTAACTCTACTATTTACATTATATAAAGGCTTAAATTTCTGCATAATTAAGGGCGTGGCCACTTTGAGTGACAGAACCTTGAATTACACAGTCTGTGGGCAGGAGTCGTCTCATCCGGTAATGTTGTGGCTAGGCTAGAGCACAGGCCTACACGGCCCCGGCCTTTAGAGTAGGAACGCTATGCCCTGCCGCTAACCACGGGTCTAGCCTGGCTGTCTGAGGGAGAGGGGTTACTACAGCTCGGCTAGCCTAGCCGCTAACCCTTGGCCTTTGCTAGTCGCCTGTGGGCCGTTATCCTACCCAGGTTCACTCGAGTCACGGAACTTGATCCATTGGCCGCGTTTCTGACTGGAGATTTTTTTGTCGAAATGTCAGGATGATTATGTCTTGCTGTGTGGTCAGGAGTCTGTGGTCTAATTTCTAAGATGATGAAATTCTAATATTATTTCATATAACATTATATGTCAACACGAAGTAACGTTAGTTCGTTCTCAAGCCAACTAGCCAGAGAATGAATACAGTAATACAGTTTTTGCCCAAGATGCCCAGCTGTGCCAGCGGGAGTGTACGTCTGTCACAGTTATTATACAGACATGAAGCAAAGTAATAGCGGAACAGAAAAGTGTTTGAATTAGGGTTAACATACTTTTGAACAAAAGCTGTCAGTCAGGGGTTGGAAGACCGTCACGGCTTCCCTAACAGGTTGCCAACGTAACTGGCTGGTCAGCTACAACATTAGAACCACCATAGCACGCTACCAAATGATGGGGTCCCTCTGCTGATTCCCCGGAGTATTTGGAGGGCTTGACCGGAGATTGCCGTGCTTATACATTCAATAGATTCACACAGCAATATCTTATAGGACTGCATTTGCCACCGATGGATTCATTCCATTACCAGTGCGATTACTGAATGGTATCATTGTAAAATGAAAGGCTAGTTAGCTAGCTATACAGCTAATTTAACATATCCCACGTTATCTAGCAAACTAGCTAGCTGTCGCTGAATGTGTTTCTTCATAAATTCCATCATCCACAAACTAGCTTACCAAATTAACGTAACTAATAAGCCACACGGCAATGGAAAAGTGCTACTAACCAGCCACGTTCAGCTATATTAGCTGTTGCTTGGAATGCAAGGGGCTTTTTCCCCGAAAGTAACATCAATTTACGACGCAATAAAAAAAGTTGCACGTCGCAGTGGTATCGTTAGCTAATATAAAGGTTAGAGATAAGCTGGGCAGCTGATGAAATAACCATGGTGCCTAAGAGCCAGACGCCCAGATGTGTGAGCATTGATGAGCCCACATATGCTGGCTACAGTAACCCATTAATTCAGCATTTACCGAAGCCAAAATGTAGGGTGATAATACTTGTGATCAGAATGTGCGAGAGTGAGGTAGGAAAATAAAGGTCCGTCAGGTTTGTTGGTAAGCTTTACGTAATGCAGTGTTATCGTTTGGCTGGCCATACTGCCGTTAATGGGACCTGGCTAAAGTGCGTACAAGAGCTAGGAGCACTTGCTCGCACTCTGGGGGAATACTGATACTCAGTGAGCCAACCGCCGCTACTTCCCAGCGGTGTACAGCGTTCGTCGTGCTACTGCCTCACGGATGCAAACAAAGTTTGTCTCGCAACTGCTTCAAGAATATAAACAGCGTTTGACCCGCCATCGCAAGCTACTTGGCAGGATCCATTCCTTTACTGGGACAGATATGACCCAGCATCTCGGCCTTCGCGGACCAGGTAGCCGTGTTAGGTTTTCAGTCAAGTATGGAAGCCGAAGCTAGCTTCGTAGCTACGAGCTTAGAGGGCGTGTTTCAGCAAACGGGCTCCATTCGGCCCGCCCACTGGGCTCGCGTCAGCTCCAGAAACGGCCCTCCTTTTTGCCCATTTTTGGATTAGCCGGGAGGTAGGCGGAGTCAAGTAAGTGCCAAGATGGCGACCAAATTTGCTTCAAAATGGATACTCAAAAACCTATGGGTGACGTCATAGAGGCTACGTCCATGTTTTATACAGTCAATGGTTTTGTTATTGGGGAAACATTTAAGTGAGTGGCGAGATCAGGCAGGTTGTATTTATTAAAGAGCAAGGCAACCTGGAGATCTTCTTCGCTCCACTTATTTCTCTTGGCTGCCGTAGCTGTTTGAGGCTGACGTTAGAACCCTGGTCACATATCGATACTGGCAGGGTCTTTTTCCAGGCTGTTTTCAGCGGCTCTAGGACATGTTTCATGAGGTAAAACATCACTCCCCCAGAATGTTTGTATGATTTCTCATTACAAATGCCAATTTCACAGATGTCACGACCCATCTCTTCATAAATAACATCGCTTTTGATCAGCGTCAGATTTGCTGCTGAATGTGAACAAACTCAGTCAGTCATTATATACTGCCTACAGCCCATGGTTTTCACTGGTGTAATTCCCTAGACGCGTTCTTGGAATAGTCCATTGTAATAAGACAGGGGGAGTTTAGCCCAGAAATTCATGAATAATTGAAATTCTCCGACGCAATTTTACCATATAGATTTTAGAGTGACGTGATTAATAAAGAAAGAGTCAAAAATAAGCGAAGGCATGTATATTTATTTTAGTTTTTTTTAGGTCTACAGGGGACCCCTTGGATGTTGGGAGCCCCTGGCAATTGCCTACCTTGCCTAATGGCAAAGTCCACCTCTGGATGGTGGTGATGCTGAGGCTGATCATCGGACGGATAATTTGGATGGGTGATTGGATTGGTTACTATCGAATATTAATATTGCGAATGCAAATGCTGCGCGTGCAATAGCAACCCGGTGTGTCATCGGTAACATGGATTACCACGTATAGCAGCACGAGAAATTAAACTCGAAATTTTCTTGACTGGATGCTTGATGTTTTACTCACTCTTATCTTTCTCTGGGTACCCAAACATCAAGGTAAGCTGAAAAAGAAAATAACTGATTACTTTCGGTATTGATGGAGGTTGATTACGGAATTCTTTTGCCCCGCCTTTTTGGCCGATCATGTTGTCCACTGCCTTATACTACAAAAATTTATCTTTCTCATAACCTGAGTTGCCAGACCTTCGTACTGCGTCCCACACTTGGAAATATCGCAGCTGCATTTTCTTTAGTTTGTCCCAGCACTTTTCTATTGTTCTGTGATAACCACACAAATATAACTACTCACAAATTATTCCACAAATCTCCAAGTTTTTGTGTGACGTATCCAGTTGTGATTGTATGTTTTTGTCCACCTGCATTTCAAGCAAGCATTGAATTTCTTCGTTTGTATGGAGATATCTTGTCGCCACTGCATTTGTTAGAACAGGAGAGTCGTAACACATAACGGTAATCTTCCGTGCTCAAGTACGGTAGCTTTCATATTCGGTACAAGTACGGATGAACCATGCCCGAGTACGGATGAACTGTGCCTGAGTCCACCTCTTCCAACCATACTCGCGTACTCTGCCCGAGTACGGTATGCTTGTGTTCACACTTACCAAATAAACTGAACAACCCGTCAACTATTGCGCATTATTTGTCAAACAAAAATCGTGAAGTATGAAATCTCCCCTATTTTTAACCCCTTAAGCCCTGAGCCTCTTTTTTCGAAAATGGCAAGCCCAAAATGAAATGAGTATCTCTCTGCAACTATTTGGTCCATTTGAATAATCTTGGTATCATAATAAAGGTAAAACCATTTGGGATTTCAATGGAAGCATATAGTTAACAAAATTAAAATGAAAATGCAATGTCAGAAATGCATTTTCATTTTCAAGATACAAGCGCATTATTTGTATCATAATGAAAGTGCAAATGTAATCCTCCACTTTGCATTTTCATTTTCAAGTCCATGTATGCAGTTTTTATTACAAATGGAAAATCAAAATACATTCCTCATTTGCATTTTCGAGAAGTGCCCTGCAATATCACTAACAAAACAAAAACGAAAACGCTAATTGTATTAAGCAAATACATTCTCGGAAATGCTTTTTTGTTTTCGAGAAGCACGCGCGTTATTTGTATCATCACGAAAATGCTAAAGTAATCTTCTACTTTGCGTTTGCATTTACAAGTCCATGTAGGCACTGTTTTCATTTGCAAGAAGTGCCCCGCAATATCACTAACAAAACGAAATCGAAAACGCTAATCTCATAAAGCAAATACATTCTCGGAAATGCTTTTTCTTTTTCAAGAAGCAGACGCGATATCTATCTCATAATTAAATCGCTAGCGCAGTTCGCCACTTTTCTTTCTCATTTTCGTGACAGACTGTCCTGCCTGGCTTTGCTTTTTCGATTTCGAGGTCCCAGGCGCTTTTCCTTTCTTTATTTCTTTCAAAATTATATTTATTGAATTTTCCATGAATGCATGTTTATAACAACTGTCAGGTCACAAAGGATTTAATCCAGTACATCAAAAAAAAAAAGGGTAAATACAAAAGTAATAATAATACCAAGATTATAGAGAATCAAAATACACCAAAACAATGCAAATAGAATAAAATAACCATATGAGAAGAAAAAAAAAATGAAACTGAAATAAAAGTAAAACAAAAAAAAGAAGAAGAAAAAAAGAAAGGGACAATGAGACACACATACAAACACACAGGAAGGGACAACATAAAGAGGAGGGGAAGGATTGGGGGTTGGAGGGTCCAGTTGTGCATTCAATTAATCATCCTCAGCCAGGGTATAGTTATAGTGGGTCAGCTGGAAGTTTTATCACTCCAACTGAAGCCCATCTAATTGCTTTACAAATTCAATAAAGTCATCCCATGTCTTATGAAAGTTTTGAAGAGCACCATTAACAGTATACCTGATCTTTTCTAATTTGAGATTACACATGATACTCTTGATGAGATGTGTGTGGGTGGGTGGAGAAGCATTCTTCCAGTCCAGCAAAATCAACCGCCGCGCTAGTAAGGAGGAAAATGCCAAAGCTTTGCGTTGACAGGTGGTCATAGATATCTTTTCTGAGGTTACACCAAAAATGGCCATAAGGGGGCAGGGAGTAACATGTTTTTTAAATATTTTAGAGAATAAATCAAAGAAAGAGGACCAGAATCGATCTAATTCAGGGCAACCTCAAAACATATATGAAGTTGCAGGAAGCATTTTGCATCTATCACACAGGGGGTCAATGTGTGGGAAAATTTTTGCCAGGGCAGTCTTACAATAATGTAGGCGGAGCAATACCTTGAACTGGATAAGACTGTGACGTGCACATATGGATGAGGAGTGTACACAATCCAAGGCTGCATCCCAAATGTCATCCAAGATGTCAAAGCCAAGCTCCTCTTCCCAGTGCTGTTTTGTAATAGTTAAAGAGGGCATATTAATTGAAATTATGTATTCATAAACTTTGGCCAGCCTCCCCCTTTGAGAGTGGAAAAGCATGTTCATAATATGATCAAGGTGAGTTTTAGGTGGGAGAGAGGGAAAGTCTGGGTACTTCTTCCTAATAAAATCCCTCACCTGCAAGAACTGAAAAAAAGTAGACCGCGGCAGATCAAATTTTTCTTTAAGTTGTGTGAAACTGGCGAAGACACCATCTATGTACAAGTGCTCCAGTTTTTGGATGCCCTTGGCATGCCAAATTTTAAAAACAGAGGAATAGCTAGAGGGGGGGAATAAGGGGTTGTAAGAGAGCGGGGAGAAGAGAGAGATGTTTTGCAGGCCAAAGGAAAGTTTAAATTGCTTCAGAATTCTCAAAGAATGCCACACAACAACATTATGTTTGGGGATTGAAACGGAGCGGGAGCGATGCCCCGAAGAGAGCAGAGAGGGAGTACGGATGGCAAAGGGAGGCCTCAATATTGACCCATGCTGGACAGTTTACACTGTCAGAAGATATAAGCCAAAAAGACATGTTGGTCAAGTTCGATGCCCAGTAGTATAGTTGAAAGTTAGGAGCAGAAAGGCCCCCAAGCCGCTTGGGTCTCTCAAGGAACTCTTTACGTATGCGTGCATGTTTACCCCCCCCCAGATAAAGTTAGAAATTAGTTGTTGTAAAGTTTTAAAGAATGAGCGAGTAATAAAAATGGGGAGACATTGAAATAAATAAAGAAATTTAGGGAGAACGCTCATCTTCACTGAATTAAGTTTGCCAATCAAAGAAAGAGGAAGGACTGCCCATCGTGCAAAGTCAGCTTTACAGCGCTCAAGAAGAGGAGCAAAATTAGCCTGAAATAGTTTTGAGTGTGTCCGAGTGATAGTCACACCAAGATATTTAAATGAGTCCTTTACAATCTTAAATGGTATGTCAATTTGCCGAGGGGGGGAGGGTGTTATGGGAAAATATTCGCTCTTATGCAAATTAAGTTTGTACCCTGAGATGGCCCCGAAAGTGCTGAGCAGAGATAAGACGTGAGAGAGAGTGGTATCGGGATTAGAGAGAAAAAGAAGGAGATCATCCGCATAGAGGGAAACCTTATGTGTCTGACCGCCCCGAATAATTCCCTCTATCCTATCATCCTGTCTCAAAGCTGTGGCAAGCGGCTCAATAGCGATCGAAAACGAGGGGACTTAAGGGACACCCCTGTCTTGTGCCTCTACCTAGATGGAAATGGTTGGACACTTGATAATTAGTAAGTACAGAAGCCATGGGTGATGCATATAAAAGCCTGATCCAAGAAATGAAATTTTGACCGAAACCGAACTGCTCAAGAGCAAAGAAAAGGTAATCCCATTCGACGCAGTCAAAAGCCTTTTCCGCGTCTAGCGAGATTACAGCCTCAGCACCTGAATATTGGGAAGGAGTATGCAAGATATTGAGCAGTCTTCGTACATTACAGAATGACTGTCTACCACAGATGAAACCAGTTTGATCATTAGAAATGATGGTTGGGAGAATCCTCTCCAAACGGAGACCTAGGGCTTTAGCTAGAACCTTAAAATCCTGATTAAGGAGGCTTATAGGTCGAAAAGAAGAGCAGCACTGGGGATCCTTGTCCTTTTTCAAGAGGAGTGAAATGGTGGCATGATAAAAGGTCGGAGGAAGTGTTTTTGTTTGAAAGGATTCAGTGTACATCGCATGCTAAAGGGGCACTAATTTGTCTAAAAATTTTTAATAAAAATCGGCTGGAAAGCCGTCCGGCCCTGCAGCCTTCCCGCTTTGCATTGAAGCAATAGATTTTTTTATAACTTCAGGGGTGATAGTTTCTTCAAGCAACAAAACATCCTCAGGGCTTACTTTGGGAATATTCAAATTACTGAAAAAATCAACAAACTGGGCTGGGTTAAGCTGAGGGTCAGAAGTATAAAGCCTTGAATAGAATTTCTTGAACTCAACGTTGATGAGCTTGTGATCGGAAGTGATAGAGCCGGAGACAGTTTTTATAGAAGGAATGGTACGAGAGGCAGCTTTTTGGCGAAGCTGATGGGCTAAAAGTCTAGTAGGTCTATCCCCGTCTTCATATAATTTTTGGCGGGATTTAAGTAGTGATTCCTCTGCGCGCTGAGTTGTTAAGAGGTCAAACTCTGTTTGTAAAGCAATCCTATCTTTAAGGAGCTCAGGAGTAGGGTTTACTGCATATTGCTGATCTAGACGGAGAATGGAGGAAGTGAGGTCAGAGATTCTGCTTTTGCGAAGCTTATTTACATGGGATGTATAAGAAATTATCTGTCCCGCAGAAAAGCCTTTAAAGCTTTCCAGCGGATAGATGAAGAGGTATCAGCCACAGGATTAGTCAAAAGAAATGTGTCAATTTGGTTTGAAACATAGGTGACAAACTCAGGGTTGGAGAGGAGAAGAGGATTAAAGCGCCACGACCTGTTTGGGGGTCTTTCCTGTAAAACGAGCTCAAGTTTGAGTGGTGAGTGGTCCGAGACAACAATACCTTAATAATCACAAGCTCTAATGGAACCAAGTAAAAAAGCATCAATAAAGAAATGATCAATCCGTGAGAATGAATTATGAACAGAAGAAAAGAAAGGGTAGGATCTGGAGTTAGGGAATTTGAAACGCCAAGGGTCCACATAATTGTAGGTCTCCAAGAATGATTTAACTACCTTAAATGATTTAGAGGCAGGATATGGTTTATTGGAGGAACGATCACGGGCAGGGTCTAGAACTAAAGTAAAATCACCGCCAAGGATTAGATGGTGTGTGTCTAAATTTGGTATAGATCTAAAGAGGTTATTAAAAAAATTAACATCATCCCAGTTAGGAGCATAGATGTTAACCAGTGCAAGGGCTGTATTATACAGGGTGCCAAAGACCATCACATAGCGACCATTAGGGTCCGAAATGGAGCTGGATACAGAAAAAGGAACATCTTTATGGATGAGGATTGCAGTACCTCTGCTTTTAGAATGAAAGTTAGAGTGGAACATCTGCCCCACCCACCCCTTTCTGATCCTAAAGTGGTCTAATGTACGAAGATGTGTCTCTTGCAAAAAGGCAATGCCCGTTTCCAGGTGTTGAAGATGGTCAAGTACACGCTTTCTTTTCACAGGATTGTTTAGACTGTTTACATTCCAGCTGACCAGATTCGTATGTAATTTCCTAGAGAGAGTGTTCATTGGTATACTTACCCAGGGTTCCCACACTTTTTTACCACTGATTTTTCAAAACTTTTCCATAATATTTTACCTAATTTCCATGACTTAGTTTAAAATAGATAAGGCCTATAATAGCGAACACAGAGCGCCATAATGAGCCTCTACAGTGTGCTAAGACCTAAGCAGTGTAGCACAAATGTAGCATGGAGAATAGAAGGGAAGTTGTGTCTACCTACCACCTATCCTCGGGCATCACACAATGGCATAAGGGCCTGTGGCACCATTCTTGTATTTTCTCAATTATATTTAACAAACAAACAAACGGCAATAAATAACTAAGTGCTACATTTAAATGCTCAAGAAGGAAAAAACATTGAAGAGGTAACAAACAGATGGCATTTAATATATTCTGAGACAGATGTTGAACAATTACAAATTATTATTTAGAGTGTATTATCCTTGCTTGCGTGCATTGTTCGCAGAATCTGGGGGACGTCGTCGAGTTAGCGAAGTTTAAATGACACTGACATGACATGTAACCATTAAAGACTGTAACCGAGGAAAGGTTTCATAGAAAAGCTAACCGAGGAAAAGTTTCATAGAATAGCTGTCTTTTGAGAGATTTTCTTTTTTCATTATGAGCGATATGCAAAATTGTCAGTGCATTGTCTGTAGGAGGCCTAGTGCTTATCGCGGTACAGAAAAAAATATGTTTCTTACAAAGCTGCAAACTAATTGTTCTCATTAGCGTGTACATACTTTTTTGAGAATATTTTCATTTTATAATATCTGCACATCATACTTGTTCTGATGGAGAAATACTTGAACTGCCCTCAGAAAGTTTCTACGAAGTGACAATAAAGGATCCAGGTTTGGCCCACGGCATAACGTACTTTTCTGGTGAGCGCGGTGATATGGAAGCTTTCAGTGTACATGTAAAGACAAAGTTAAGGTCGACGTCCACCTTTTGACACCACAGTAGCCGCTAAATTTGATATTATTATCGAAGTGACTATTCGCGCTTATTTAAGTGCGTCGTCCAAGCACAAAAAATTGATCGAAATTTGCGGTAGACGCACTTATAAATAGATGCACATTGCTCCATTGCCCACACTTAGTTTAAGCGTGTCCAAAGCTAAAATTTTTTTCTTGGCCAAACTTATTTTAAGCGGTACTTTTTCCAAAAACTGGAATGGTCATCAACTGGCGCACTTATAAGCGTGGCCAAGAAAAAAATCAGCATTGGCCACTCGTAGAAGTGCGAATAACATCGGCCTATTATTCAGTTGTGTGGGCCGAGTCCTATCAAATTAAGCTATCTGTCAATGACGTATGTTGTATTGCTACATTATATGAAAAGGAAATTTGAAAAAACGCAAACTGGTGGAGTTAATGAGGTTTTTTTCCGCCCAAGATCATCAAAATCACTTTGTGCAAGTATTCTCAAACGTAACAAACGCCACAGTCATGAACCAAAGTGTATATTGTTTAAGATGTTGCGCATGTTCGTATAGAATTACCATTTTGAAATTTTGCGTGATTAGTGAAAAAATTAATGATGTGTTTTAAGCCAGAATTAGGGTCCTTTCCTTCACTTTTGGTCCAATTTTCTCAGAAAATCAAAAATCCGGCGTTTACACGAGCATGCATCACAATAATGTCGAAAAAGACACGCTTTAAAAATACATAAAATATGTTATTTGGAATGAGAAAACTTGCAGGAGAATTTCAAAGCGAATAGTGAAAGTATTTTTCGTACACTCCGTTCTGCCACAATCGGGAATCGGGTTTCTTTGCGGTCTAATCAATTTACTTGCATGACGTGTTCATCGACCTGAGAAAATCATTGAGTTTCACAAGCTTAACCTGGGTAATCGAACAAAAAAAAAATGCCAGGATGAAAATGTAATATTTTTTGAACAGTGTATAATGCAGGAAAATGTCTTGGAGAGAAACCAACTGGGCCAAAGGTGGACGTCGACCATAAATTTAAATAAAGTTGTGTGTTTATATTGAAATCTTATTATATTCACGTTATTTCATTCATTATTCTGATTGACATTGATGCTATTATTACACTAATTTGAAGCAAGGCAGTGGGAAAATTCAACTGGCGTTATTAGAAAAACGGTGCCCTTTAAATTCCCGCGAACAGCGCACCAAGTTACCACGTGCATGGAGGGTACAAGCCCATGTGCGTCAAAAGGTAAACAAAAGCATGTGCTCGATTCTTATTGGCTGTAATCTAATGAGATAAAGTTGGTATTAAGAAGTCCGGTAGGAAAAAAATTTCGCTCCCCGCCAACTGGCTGCATAATGTAACCTACGTGTATCACGAAACGTCATGTTAGTTTCAACGGTGTCGCGTTCGATTTTAAATAATAGCTTGCAGTTTTGCGGCAAACTCTACATCTTTTGGGGATTTAGTGAACATATTATACGCATTAGGCAAAACAGTGTATTTTTCCAAACCTTTCCAAAACCGTTAGTTAATTCCATAACTTTTCCAGACTGGAAAACAGGTTTTTCAAATTCCATAACTTTTCCAGGAATTTCATGACCGCGGGAACCCTGCTTACCTTTCACCGAGGTGAGGAAGCAGTGGCAACTGGACCTGTGTGGCGGGACGGGGTGGGGAGGGGGAGGGGTGGACAGAGACGCAACTACAAGGAACACACCAAAAAAAAAAAGGAAAAAAAAAAGAAAATAAAAAAAGTGAAAAAAATAGATATAAGGAGAATCAAACACAAAAAAAACACGACTAAACTGAAGTAAATGCACTTCACCCCCCCAAATGGGGTGAAGGCAACCTACCGTACAACACTTCGTAACTCTATGTACATACATACTGCGATGCCTGTTTAGCAGCATCCTGGCTAAATGGAAAACAAACAGGAAAATAGCAAACTTTTTATACTTATAATATTTTAGAAAATTGGCTAGATCTTCAAACCAGAGACAAACAACAAATCAAGGCGGTTAAGATGACCAAAAACAGAGTTCAAAAGTGAATATATAGAGGTGAGTGAAAAAGACAAAACAAAAAACAATAATAATAATAATAATAATAATAATAATAATAATTTGGGTGGCAGTGAAAGGAAAAAAAAAATGAAATAAACATTTAAGGCTGGGGAAATAATTCTACAAAGGAAATGGGAATTTAATAAACCAATCCAAAAGGAACCGAGATACCGTGTGTTGTTAAATCAGGTGGAATAAACAAGAAATGAATAAACAAAAAATAAATAAAAACACACTGGATGGGCATTGAATAACTACTCCCAGCATGAGCTAATAAAAGTGCATTTAAATTATAGCTGCCAATCTCAGCTGAGCTTCCCACTCCCCCCTTCCTCTCCCCCCTCCCAATTCATTTCTCCTCTTTTCCCCCTCTCCACACAAACATAACAGTACCACAGAGTCCACGTTAACATGAAATCAAATCAGCTCGACTTGCAGTCTCTTTAGCTGGGGACATCCGAGTCCATTTAAAAAAAAAAAAAAAAGAAAGAAAGAAAAAGGAGAGGGGAAAACATAGTACGTAATTCAAGCTCATCTGAGTAGAAGAAAGTGACGTTATCTTACCAGTATCAAAACGAAAAGAACTGCAAATTTACATGTGCACAGAACAGCATACATGAAGGCAGGCGGCAATCAGGATTGGAGGGAGAACAATGGGAAAAGGTTAAACGTGCCGCCGCAATACAGTCCAACGTACACTCTTAACAGCTAACGCCGAGTGGGTCACTTTTAACAAACAGTAACAAGGCTAAACCAAGTCATTGAGGGGAAATAACCCAACTACAGCTATCTGTGCAGACAGACTGCAGTGGGAGTCCGACAAGAAGCTTATACATACGTTTTAAGCATACACAGTCATGTGTCACAAAACGCCATCTGGATGGCAAACGGAGTTGGTTAAGCTATGTTAGCTCACCACTGCTGAGAAGCCAAATCAAGTGTCAGCTGCGTTGGTGGAATCGCCGGAGGTCGCTGGCATACGTTGGCTAATGAAGCGGAGAGCCTCCGATGGCTCGGTGAAGCTCACCTTCTGGCTGTCCCACATGAAAACCAGACGGGCGGGATGGTAGAGACGAAAGGTGATGTTAGCCTGGTGAAGTCTGTGTTTCACACCGGTAAACGAGGAGCGGAGCCGGGCCACCTCCGGGCTGACATCGGGGAAAAAGTGAATCCGCTTGTCACGGTACAGAATCGGCCCCTCGTGGTGGCTGGCGAGACGCAGCACCAATTCGCGTACTCTATAGCTGTGCATCCGAACCAGAAGTGGTCTTGGCCTGGCCTCAGCTGGTGGTTTGGGTGCGGCGGTTCGGTGGACGCGGTCAATGATAATAGGCACTTCAAAGGCATTGGGGCCAAAAACTTCACAAAGGAGGTTACACACAAAATCAACCGGTTTAGGCATCTCCACTGATTCGGGTGGGCCAATAATGCGGATATTCTCTCTTCGTGTGTAATTGCTCAAGTAGTCGAGTTGTTTCTTCATGGCCTCGTTTTCCTTTGTTAGCCGCGCTACCATCTCACCTAGCCCCACGAGTTGGTCACAAGTGTTGGTCAGGGACTCTTCCACATCCTGAAGCTTTCTCCCGTGTACATCAACTGTCCGCTGCAGAGCTGAAATAGCCACACCACACTCTTTCTGAAAGTTTGCAAGCGAATCGAGGTTTTCGTTCCTCAGTTTGTCGATGGCGGCTTGAAAGTCAGCAGCGGCATCCATGACTGTGGGTGAGGGGGAGCACAAGCTAGATTGGTTAGCTAGCTTAGCCGTCGAATCGGAGTCAGCTGTGGAGGGGTGCATATCTTTAGTCTTCTGTCTCGTTTCTGGCATATTTCCAGACTCTCAAGTCTCTTACAACTTTGGGATAAAGATAACTTGGTAAAAGTTTGCAAAAGCACCAATAAAATATATTTCAGCGGGAGCTGCAAGGAGACCGTCTAGCACGCACGCATGCTTCCCAGAATCCCCCCCCCACGCGCTTTTCCTAACAAAATTAAAAAGAAAATACCCTCACTAGTTGGGTGTGGCCTGTCGGTGAGAAGGCGGGACTTAACCCCACAATTTGGCACGGATTGGATATAAAAAATACAAGTGATCTCGTTGGTTATCAATCAGAGGGAAACTCCTGCTGCACAAACTTTTATGTCAAAGCACAAATGCTTACTTACGTAGTTGGAGCCACTGACTGTGCATGGACGCCCTCCTGGACATTGCTGAGTTTGATTGAGAGTATAGCTAAAGTCTTCCCCCGAAAGACACTGTTCTCACACTCAATTACCCCAATTACAGCATCACAAGCCGATCACAGAGAGGAAAATACATTGCAAGCAAGCTGAATGCTGAGGAGCTGAGATCTTTGAAGCAATGCTCGAGAAGAAAAACATGCTTTGAGACTCGCAGATCTAGTTTCGTTATAACACGGACACACTGAGCTAACAATAGCAAGCGTGGATTTACCCTAAAACAGTTTTTGTATTACAAATTATCAAAGGTAAGAAATTTCTTTGCTCATCTCTGTAGACTGTAAAGTGTATGCCTGCTTTTCTTTGAGTGTGGTGTCGGTTTAAAATGACAGGGCTCATATCGTTGGATTCTGTGGACTTTCCTTTTTCATTTGAGGTATCGTTTTTATGCATAGCACAAATTCAGGAGAAATTCTAGCGAATCAATGCAGATATGATTTTATCCTATGTTTTGCTATATGTTTATTTACTTGCTTGGTGCTTGAATTGTGTTCGGTTGAGGTAAAAATGGTCTCCATGAGCTTTTTTGCCGAGTTTCTTCGCGAAATGCAGACATGCCACATGACAATGTTGCGATTTGGAAACATGCTGTATTTATTCTGCGTAACCACCGCACCCTGGTACCGGGGCATAGGGCTTAAGGGGTTAACTTCGCTCTCAATCTGAGCAATAGAAATTTCAAAGCTCTCCGAGATGAAATGATGAGAGCATATTACGGCGGAAGAACTGGTCATCTTGGGTTCTGCAAAGTTTGCTCTCCTCGTCTTGACAAATCTCACCCATTGTCGGCGAATTCCGACATCTTTTGGGAATGTGTGCAATGACACACCCTTCTCCTGATCCGCAGTAGCACTGCACCCGAAAACGACACATCTGTCGACCATTTGCGAGGACAAAAGGAGCAACACAATGAACTCTATTGAAAACGTTGTATGGTTGATTCCTTTGTTAGCTGAAGCTGTGTTCCTGAGTTTACGTCATCACCCAAATATTTGTTTCTTGAAGAAGGGCGTGACCCACAAGTTTTAAAAGAAAACTGTACCATGCGCAAAAATTATTATTTTTTCTTTCAAATCAGCCAATTCAATTGTTTTTCTTTCATATGGAAGCCGCATGGTCGGTCTCAGTCTAGACCTTTAAGAGAAGACTTCTTGACGATTTTACAGCTGTTTGCCACTCTAACAGTTATGTCACCACACTCTAAGTTCCCAGAATTTATTGCAAAAAAAATTATTTTAAAAAATTATAATTAAAACATTATAGAAGTTACGAAAAAGTTGAACGGTAAAGAAATTATCCAAGCTTAGGTTAACATTTTCCAGTTTGAATGACGTTTCTAGCTAAAGGTATGACAGAGTAAAAAATAGCTTAATTTTGTAAAATCAGTTCCATTGTTTCCTATGGGAGAAAAATATTAAAATAAAATATCTCAAAAAGCATAAAAGATATCAAGAAGCTGAATACAAACAACATAATTCAGAACAGGCTGGATTTTTTAAAGTTTGAATAATGTTTCTTGGTAAAAGTATGTAGGAGTAGTTAGTCAGCAAAAAACACGGAGAATAAGGAAAGAAAGAAAGAAAGAAATAATTTACAGCGCCACTAACAGCTTTGAATTGTTAAATAATGCATGCAGGAGGCAAAAATTTCACTCATACTTTTCTGATAAAGTTGGTTTGCATCATTTACCAAAGCAAAGGGATAGAAAAGATGATATTTTCAAAATCACACGAGAACATAACAAGCGGGCAACACATCAAGCAATGCGATATTTCAGACCAATTTCAGACAATCTCTGCATTACCATGAACTGCACACACCTTGGCTAGTTTAGCCAGCAGCAGGGGCCAAGGTGACTACACTTATTTTACCCTGCGAGAGCATTATTCTGCATAACTAACTGTTTAAGCGAGTGTAATCCCAATTTAAGTGCATACGAGACACTCACCGCTCTGATAAACCGGCTGTCTGTAGCTGCAGGGAATATTTCTTTTTGCAAACTTATGTTCCTGAAAATACACAGAAGAAAGACAGAAAATAAGCAAGGCAACAGTAAATACACTGGATATTAACCCTTTTACTGATTTTCTTCCAGTTATACAGTACTGCTCAATCAATCAATTTTTTTTTTTTTTTTTTTAACAAATGTAAAAATTACTATAATGTCACAACCATTCCTGTTTAAATCAAAAAACACATTTTTTATGAACTGTTTGTTAACCTTATCTGAGGTTGCAATGACTTCAGCAAGTGGATGAACTGAGAGTTTGTCTAGTTTGTCATGTTTTTCAAACATTTCTGCAGCCATTCTCAAAAATACCAAGCCTGGCTTTGCCATGTCCATGATCAGTACTATCACCAACAATGTCAACATCGTCATCACCCTTACCAGTAATAGGCCTACTTTCATGTTCACTATCCTCCACTTCAGATGCTGACTCTTTGTCATCATTGTAAAAATGATTCATATATAGGTCATTGCCAGAGTCTTCACTATCAGAAGAATCAGACGATTCATCCAAAATCTCAAAACCTGCCAAATATTGTATAAACGCACTAATTTTTGAGGGGACCGTCTTGGTGTTTGACATTTTCAAAGACCGATTGACAAATTCGGGAATACCCGTCTAATATCTCATTTTAGGTATATAAGTATTGCATCAGATAGGAAATATTCCTAGGCACAATGAAGTGCTGAGTAAAAGCCATCCCCACACGGTGCAGTTTGGCTACAACATCGCACAATAACGTATGTTAAGACACGATTTCCTCAAGCATCTTATCGTGTGAGGGTGCCTGCGGCTATGATGTCCTGCGATTTGGCTCTGGCGTTGGATGACGCAGAGTGTTGTAGAGTTTTGGACATGTAAAAAATTTTTTGTTTGTGCCATTGGACATCTTAGCCTAGTGTAGGAAATCTTTGAAAATTGTAGCGTGTGAGGGGTGGCTGTAGATAATCTCAAGTATTTGAAGGGTTACGCGGACAACCGTGAGATATGCACATGCACTTCCAACGTGGCAACTTCCTGTCAACAAAGGATCAGCATCATCAGTGGTGTTCTATTGGACTGAAGCAAAAGAGGACCTTTTGGTGGAGTTGTGTTGTGAAAGGCCACAGCTATATGATGTAAACTGTAAGAGTTTTCATTACAGAAGTACGGAAACAAGGACCCATGTCAACAGAACTTGGCTGCGCAACTATCTAAGTGTACATGAAGCTAACAAGTATGCTCTGCACTTATCTATCTAAACATGAATATACAGCCATAAGCCATTAATGCAGTATGGAGATACTTTAGGCACCTCAACTGAATCTTCTCTATTGTTACGGAACTTCCAGCACAATTTAGAGTTAAACTCCCCTGTCAGTCACCTGTTGGCATGAAAAGTTAAATTGAAAACTAAACAAAATCAAAAATTAAATAATGACATGTGCATGTTTCATTTTGTTCCATCCTGTTGCTTCCTGTGATACTTTTGCTTAATTGGTGTTTAATGAAGGTTTTTGTACTGTGTGAGAGGTACTATCCTGCGACGGCCTGCAGCTACAATTTGCTGCAATTGTCAACAGCTGAATCATGGTGAAGAGAAGCGTAGGAAATTGTAGGAAAAATACGCCATGTGAGTGCGGCTTAACACTCAGTTTCAGCCGGAGTTTACTCCTTAACCCTCTCATGCATTAATTATGATAAACTCAGTCAGGATTTTTTTACTAAGTGGTTTCATACATCCTTAGGGATGTAAAACAAGGTTTGAAAAAAAAAAAAAAAAAAAAAAAAATTCTGTCTTTATTCTATGAATGACTACTTTTTCCCATTGCAATGACCTGCCAATGGGATTTTTTTTATGGGATGATGCAATAGCTTCTACTAGAGTGGACTATATTCAGCAGTGCCCAAAATTGCAGGCATATATAGAGAAAAAAAACACTTTTAAACAGCTGTACACTGTAGTGACCTCCATGCATGAAAGGGTTAAGTTTATTTAAATAAGGCAAAGGCAAGGCAAGTTTATTTGTATAGCACAATTCATACACATGGCAATTCAAAGTGCTTTACAGAGACATAAAAATACATTAAAATTAACAATTAAAAACAGAATGTAATATAACTAGAACCAGCCAATAAATGAAAACCAATAACTATGACCAGAAACGACAATAATGTTGCTCTACCAGTAAGTCATCAGTCAAAGAAATGTAATTTTACCAGAGGAAGGGTTAAGTATTTTGCAAAAGTTAAGCACCATTGCCTTAAGTCTTTCAGTACATTCCCCTACAAATTTAGTAGAGAATTAAGACTTCAGTAGGAACGGGAATGTAAAGTTTGTGAGCAAATTAAGTTGGCTAGACAAAGCCAAACTGTTATGATTAGAATGCTAATATTTCAAGCAATCAAATGCCCAACTCTCTACAACGAACAATTAATTTTTTATGAAGGGTAAACTGTAATCTAAGCCAATCGGCACAAGGGCTAGCAAACTACTCTTTCATAAATCCAACAATCCAACTCCCTGCTCTGAATGACACAAAGACAATAGTTACAAAGGAGAGAAGCAAAACCAATGAGAAAAAGGGCCATGGCTTCACTGATTAACATGTAACCCCTTCCAGATTTAAAAAAAAAAAAAAAAAAATACAACCAAAAACTCACAATGACAGAGTTCAGTATTATGAGGGAAGAAATACTGTCCAGTCAGGAAGGGGGGAAGGGCTTTGTCCATTAACACGTGACCCTTCCCCGGGTCCAACAGCCAAGCTGAAAACTCACCACAACAAATATTTCAATAGTTATGAAGGATCAAATGTTGACCAATCAAGAAACAGGACAGGGTTTCACCGATGAGCATGTGATCCTTTCTGGAGCTTTACAACCCCAATTCCAACTGTCTATAACAAATGGTTGAATAGTTATGAAGGATCAAATATTGACCAATCAGGACGGGGGCAGGACTTCACCATTCAAAATGTGATCCTTTCCTACGTACAACTACTAACTAAATCACCAACTTTCTATCACAAACCCATTCTTGAGTCAAACATACCAACTGAAAGTACACCTAAACCCCCAGCTCTACGCAAAACTCCACCTACAACATAATTTGGAAAAAGTCACATCATCCCCACTTCAAATGCCACAAACAAATCAATCTCAGAAGAATCAAACATTTTGAATGTTGAATGATGGCCAGTCTCAAAGATAAGATTCTGGATGCATTATCAATCAATCAATCAATCAATAACATTTATTGCAGGGACGTCCCACTGAGACAGAGGTCTCTTTTGCAGGGGAGCCCTGATTAAAATAAAACAATTACAATGGAAGGTAAAAGACAAACAGCACACATAAAAATACACAAAAGTCACAAGACAACAATTTCAGATTAAAGGAATAACAAGTTTTAAACTAGAATAAAACATAATAAAAATTAATTAAAAAAAGATATATCACATAAGAACATAGGACAGAGAAAAATAAATGAGTAAATCCTACCATAAACTAAAAGCAAATACATCTGGTCTCTAGAAGCAATATATCCAACACTAATTTCTTGAAAGACACAAAGGGGATAAGGCAGTCTAGCTTCAAGGTATCCTGGAAATTATTCCACATACAAGGAGCGAATGCAATAAAGAGGTACCTCCCAAATTTGTTCTGGTCCTGGGAGCCTCTAACAAAAACCATTCTTGTGATCTGGTATGCTGACTTCTGATTTTGATGGATAAGAGCTTAGTAAGATATGAGGGAAGTTTGCCTAGCAAAGCTTTATAAATAAATAAAATACAATGTAGCTTCCTTCTAAAATGAAGGGAAAACCACCCCACAGAATTACATAAAGCACAGCGATGAGTTCGGAAACCATCACCTGTGATGAAGCGCAATGCGCTACGATAGATTGCATCCAAGGATCTTAATGTACTAATAGAGGCATGCCTGTAAAGGACATCTCTGTAATCAAATATAGGTAATATTGTTGCCTCGACAATCCTCTTCTTATTGTCCAAAGAAAAACAGGACCTGTTTCTGTAAAGAAACCTGATTTTCATTCTAAGTTTCTTGGACAGGTTGGACACATGCGTCTTAAAAGAGAAGTCATGATCCAACCAGATACCCAGGTATTTGTGAGACTGAACCTGCTCAATTTGAGCACCAGTCACTGAGAAAATGGAGTCGCCTGGCATAATTGCATTCTGTGCAGAAAAGATCATGAACTTTGTTTTATCAGTATTTAAAACCAGTTTAAGATCAGCTAGAGCATGCTGTATAATGTTAAAAGCAGATCATAAATATGTGAGGGCCTGTAAGCATGTTGGAGCAGAGGAATGAAGCACTGTGTCGTCAGCATAAAAATGAACCTTGCAATTAGTTACATTACGAGCAATGTCATTTATATAAATTGTGAATAAAATTGGACCAAGAATGGAACCTTGGGGTACACCTTTTGTCACCTTTAAAATTTGAGACTGCACATCCCCAGTCTTGGAACCATGAGCATGCTCTGTAACCAAGAGCAATGGAGGACAACTTATTTAATAAGATAATATGGTCTACTGTGTCAAACTCTTTTGCTAAATAAATAAATAGGGCCGCACATTTTTGTTTACTATCCACAGCTGTTACTAAATCATTTATAACCAATAATGCTGCTGTAATGGTGCTATGTCCAGGCCTGAAACCAGATTTCTGTGACGTTAAAATGTTGTTGGAAGTTAAGAAATTGCAAAGTTGTTGTTTTACAAGAGATTCTAAAATCTTAGCCAGGCATGGCAATTTTGAGATGGGCCGATAGCTGTTTACTGAACTGAGATCACCCCCCTTAAATAAAGGAAAAACATGAGCTGCTTTCCATATACTGGGAATAGACCCGGTCGATAATGACAAGTTAAAAATATTAGTTATTGAATGTGCAATCAGTGGGGCTGCAGGACGCAAAAGACTCGGGACTAAGTGATCCTCTCCAGTGGAATTATTTACATCTATACGTTTTAATTCTAGAAGGACCTCATTCACGTTTAATTCCCTGAGAGAAAACAATACTCTAAGATTTTGAGAATTTGTAAATGCACTAGAGCTAAGGTCAGACATATCTCCTATAGTGGATTGATTATTAAAATTTTCAAAAAAAATTTTCATTAAATGTATCCAGACTGCAGGGATGACACAGAATGACCAGATGTGTCAGCTGTCGTCCCCGACAAAGTGCGTCATCTGTGACGCCACAAAAACATATTCCATAAAACGTCTTCTGCCGTGTCAGATAATGCATAAGAACTGCTGAATTGACTGCCAATGTAACGATAACAGTGAAGGCAAGTCTCACTACCAAGAGCGCAGTTTCCCCAGACCGTGTTTTGCAACTACGAAAGAAACAATTTACCACTACTTAAAACAGTATATTTTATTATGCATTTTTAATGCCTCTCAGTATATAATTAAAGACCCATTTCAAATCCTCTGCTTTGGCCAAGATCTAAGAATTCTTAGTTTCTGATTAGCTGAAACTATTCTTAGACTCACACAATGTCCTCAGTCCCATGCAATCCAGATTTAGGTCTCAGTTAAACTATGGTGATACCACTAGCAGATTTGCTAGTCCCACTGTATCATGCTGCTTTGAGATACATTTCAAACTCAGCCTACCAGACTCACCACTGATAACTATATAATGTGGTAGTACGGCCTTCTCTTGCCATACACAGGTTACAGCACGGGCACATTTTGTACAAGGCCATTTTGGTAAGATTACCCAGTATGTTCTAAGTTTGACTTTGTTCAAACTACCTACAATTTACGATCCAATAATCGGCTATGTTTAAAGGTGCCACCAGTGAGGACTGAGGCTAGACAAAAAAAAGTCTATTTTATTTCAGCCCTTGGTCATGGAATGATCTACACGCTACCCTTAATCTAGGCTCCCTCATCTCCCTTAGTATTCTTAAACAAAAGTTAACCAGAGTCTGTACCACAAACTGCTCTTGCTTTATTGCAAAATAATCTTGACACATCTTGATGCATTTTGTTTGTATGTGCAATATATGTTTTGTGTATTTGCAACCTCTTTCTTGACATGTCAACCGAAATGTTTTTTTTTCCCTAATGTATTGTTTTGTATTCTATTGCATGTTATCTGCATGTTCTTGATGTTCAGATTTGCTGCCTTCTTGGCCAGGTCACCACTGAAAAATCATTTTTATCTCGAATTGTTTTTTACCTGGTTTAACAAAGGTTAAATAAAAATAAATAAATAAATGCATGAATGACCAATGGCAGCTAGATGAGTGTTTGAAATTGCTGAATGATCCGATGGCACCTAAACATAAATAAACTGATTAATCGTGCAGCCAGTGAGAATAAAGGAGCTAATTAATGACATCTGTAAGCCACAAATGCAGAGACCATACAGTTCAGTAAGGAGAACAATCAAGGCAACCATCAGACAATGGGGTAGCATGAGCAACCTTCTGATGGGCAACAACATAAGCCCAACCTAATATCCTCAAATTAGACATGACTGAGCCAGGACTGAACAGGACCTTGTGGAGATGGTTTCTTGGTGATGCAGCCTTTTTCCTGATTCAATCTTTTTTGGCAAACAAAGGGGGAACAGTGGAATGAAGAGACAGGAATGCTTAGGATGCATTTAAAAGAAGTTAAAGAACATTCTGACAGAGTTTGCTTCATACCATAATTATCTAATAGGAGGACCTTAGACATGCATGGAACATCTCTGTTCCATTTTTCCTTGTTACTCCTGGATAAGCGAAGCTTAGGAAGGAGTGTTGTGATGAGACTCAAGCATCATTCACTCAATCAATCAATCTGCCGTTAGCACGACCACGGGCAGTAAGATAGATATAGATCTTAGCATGGATGACTGGTTCCTAATTCAAAAACAGCGTATCCCGGAGTTAATGATAGTGTCACTTTGATTTTGGCCAGTTGTACTTGTCTCCTTTTTTCATACAGCAAACAATTACAACATACCTGAAACTGCCCATCATTGTTTACAAACGCATTAAGTCATAATAAATAGTCTTTTCTTTTTTCAGTGCCTTAACAATTCATAATTCGTGAACACCCTGAGTGAGGTGTGCATCCTTGCAAGACCAATGCAAACCCTTATTCATACAACGTGCAGATTTCGCACTTATCAATTCAGATAAATTGATTTTCTTCCCTTTGACAAAATAAAAGCCTGACACACCTCGCCAGAAATAAAACTGAATTCTGGAACTGATGGCACAAACTTACATGGCTTTACACGTTGTGCTGAAAGCGTTCCACCAGGGGTCGCTGTCCTCAGTCGATGTCACTTCCTGGTTGGTGTGTTTCTGGGGAAGAGAGTTTCACTGAGACTGCAGCAAAGACACCCAACACTGGCCCCATACAGCAAAAAGGTCTGCAGGTTTTTACTTTCACCTTAAATTTAACCAGCAATCAACTGGTTCAATTGATAAATTAAATGCTCCTTAATAAAGAAAACCAGCAAGTCCTTCTGCTCTCTCTTACGAGGGTCATTAACTTTTGGGTTAAGGTGAAACCCTCAAAGACATGCATCTAAAAGACCATCTAATCTCATCTGCCTCTAGTGGACTGAATTATGAGTTTTGTCCACAAAAGTTGATGACTGTGTCTCTGTATTTACAATAACAGTGACCACCTTTACAAGAAATTATGGGACACCAGTCTGCACAGGCTGGCCAGTCTACCACCCGCACTCCACGATTACGGAGTCATGCAGCTGTAACATGCATAGAATGTGGCTTGGCATTGCCTTCTTGAACTAAGCAAGGATACTCCCAAAAGAGATCTCTTCTAGGCAGCATGAGTCATTCCAAAATGCAAATAGATCCTCACTGTAAATGGTAGCTATGCAGGTATGCTAATTACTCATGCCATGGGTAAGAGCAAAGAGGCTCACCATTTTTCCTAAGCTTACGATCTATCACACTCAAAACAACTTCTTGAACAAATTGGTTAGATTTCAGGAATCAGAATAAAGAAAAAGATGATACCCGCACACTGTAGCTGTTGCTCCTGCAGTGATTTATTGCACAACGTTTCGACCAGTATGGTCTTCGTCAGGTGTTAACAGAACACATAGGTGGGAGGGGATATATATAAATAAAGGAAAAGGCATTCTTCTCTAGCAGCCAGTCTTTAGACGCGCACCCCCCCCCCCGCCAACATTAGAGACCAGGTAGTGAGAGCATATATACCCGAGAATAGATACACTAGCGCCATCAACAACCCTGATGGTAACTACAAATGTGGGAGTTGTGCACAATGTGGCTATACCACAAGATGCAAGACATACACACACCCACATAGTGGCAAACACATTAGGATCCGTGTGGCCATTACTTGTAACACCACTTTTGTTGTTTATTTAATCAAATGCCCCTGTGGACTTGCATATCTTGGTAAAACCTGTAGAGCTTTACGCACACGCATCAGTGAACATTGCAGCAACGTAAGATGTGGAGATGAAAAAAACCCAGCAGCAGCACATTTTAAAAAAGCTGGACACAACATAAGCTCCCTGCGTTATGTTGGCATTGAGAAAGTAGAGCGGCCACCTAGGGGCGGCAACCATGAACGCCATCTCTTACAATGTGAAACATATCACATATATGCCCTCAATACTATATCCCCCTATGGACTAAATGAGGAGCTTGATCTTAAGCCATTTTTATAATTGATCTTAATGATATTTAACTGTTTCTTTTGTCTTTCTACAGTGATTTGATATAGGCTGTGGTCACATATACTACCATGGTCTCCGCCTCTGTGATCATTACTCACTGAAGCCCGTATGGAGACTTATTTTCTTTTTTGCTTTTATCTTTAAGTCCTTTTTTGGTATGTGATGTTGATCTGTGTGGCACTAGGACAGACTCTGGGGGCTTGGGATATGTTAATGGTATTACTAAGTCATCATTGTGTTTTGCTATATGATTGCGCACATGCACTGTGTATTTTTATGTCCTGGATATATCTGAGAACTTAAGTGATAGTTCAATCTTAATACCAAACTAATTATTACACTAATAATCATTGATTGAAGGACATGATGCCATGGACTGGTTGATTGGCTGCTAGAGAAGAATGCCTTTTCCTGTATTTATATATATCCCCTCCCACCAATGTGTTCTGTTAACACCTGATGAAGACCATACTGGTCAAAACGCTGTGTAATAAATCACTGTGGGAGCAACAGCTACAGTGTGCGGGTATCATCCTTTTCTTTATTCTGATTGTACAGTTTTATCCAGCACCTGTATTCATTAGATGTGCGTGCACTCTCTGAATTTTTAGATTTCGGGAATGTCATCCTCAACAGGGCATAATATAATTAATAGATGAAAGGAAGCACCGATCCCTCAGATGTCAGTGTCGCAAGAGTCACATGACTATAAAGGATTTCACAATATGGGCTCGGAAATACTTCAGTACATCTTATTCAGTCAACACCAATTGCCGCTAAATCCGCAGGTGCAAGTTAAAGCTTTACTATGCAAAGCCAAAGCCATGCATAAAACTGTTCATTGGATTCGGATTCGGTGTCATCTGAGATGGACAGAAGCACAGCAGAAGCATGTTTTGTGGTCTTTCGAATCAGGATATTGAGTGGTGTTCTCCACGCCAAAGACAGCCCAAGCTGTTAACAGTGTCAGGCCCAAAATTCAGCATCCGTCATGGTATGGAGTGGTGTCAGTGCGCACGGCATGGGCGACTTGCACATTTGTGAGTGCACCATTAATGCAAAAGAAATGCACAAAGACCCACCATCAAGAGGTTGTACCAGGGAAGACCCTGTATTTTCCAAAAAGACAACGCCAAACCACATTCTGCATGGATTAAAATTGCACGGCTGCAAAACAGAACAGGTGCTAGATTGGCTTGTCTGTGGTCCTAATCAGTTTGAAATATATGGCATATTATGAAGAAAACTACATGGCAACAAAGGCCTGTAAAATCGCACAGATGAAAACCTACATAATGGATGAATGGAAGAGAATTCCATTTGCTAATCTTGACCAACTACAGTCCCCAAACACTGAGGGCTCTATTTTAACGATCTAAGCGCACGGTCAGAAGTGCGTTGCGCAAGTGCATTTAGGGCGTGTCCAAATCCATTTTTGCTAGTTGAACGGCGGGTTGTCTGAGTACATATTAAGGCGCAGAGTGCAAAAGGGTTGGGTATAATCTTAATTAATCATAGGCGTGTTTTGGGCGAAACATGAAATAAATCAATCAGTGTGCAATCTCCCATTCCCTATAAAAGCCGGGTGGGTTTGCATCTTGGCAAATAGGCATTATAAGGGCGGATTTTCTGCGCAGCAAGAGAAAACCTCTTCCCTGCTGAAGAATGAGGTTTTCTCTTGCATGAAGTAAAAGCGCACTAGCAAACCATTGCTTAAAGTAGGGAAACTTGATCACAGCAATCTCCAAAAATGTAATAAAAAATAATCCCTAGGGCCACATTCAAACTTTACAGTACATTAAGACATGCATAAAACAAGAAAACTGAAAAAAGGTTTAAATTCAGGGTCGCCAGCAAAAAAAAAAAATAAATAAATTATGCCCCTGGGGGGAATGACTGAGAGAAATTAAAATGAGTGAAAAAAACAGCCGGAAAGACAGAAACAGTCGAATGTTATTTTGATCATGCTAACTTAACCCCTTGAATAAAATCCAACAGGAGTGAAAAGAACTTGCTTCTGCTTGACTGGCAATTGAAAGTGGAGTCGAATATAAGGAAAAAATTCGGATTAATTATAGACGGTGACAACAATAATTTAAATAAGCAATTAAATTCACGTGAGAACAACAAATAAGATGTTGTACCATTTTTAATTTGAATAGACTTTTCAAATCAGTTCTTTTTGGTTTTGTTTGCATTTTACCATGACATGCCAACTTTTTCTGAATTAGGGTCGTGTTTTATTTACTGCAAGTTCCTGCACTCAGGAGCCAGTGTGTTTACAGACCTGCGCGAATTCATACGTAATGCCTTCTCCTGCCTCTTTACACCACCGCTGAATCTGCTTTTCAAACTCCTGAGATAGATAGCAAGAGATAGAGCACAGAGGACACAACAGGGTCAGAAGATGTCACATAATTTATTAAAAAAAAATCTGAAATTGCACAACTTTCAGTGTCATATAAGCATCAAGTGAGAGACACACCTGTAGGTTGACCTCGGGCGAAATTCGAATGTCAAAAGTGACATCCATTTTTGCGGGAATTACATTATAGGCCACACCCCCTTTCACCATGGTCATGTTAACAGTTGTGACATCGCCCAGTGTAAGGCACTCACTGGTGTTCAGCCTGCAGGAGGGAGGGGTAATCAAACAAATCTTTGTCTCTGTGTCATCAAAGCCAATGTGATAGTAGCAGAAGCAGAGCACTGCCACATATAGAATGACTCGCTGGTAAGGGTCAAGGGTGCTGTTCAAAAAAATGTTCTAAAAAGTGGTCAAAAACTGTATCTAGCTAGAGGTTTTTATCGGAAAAAAAAAATGTGGACAAGTCCACTGCTCAACATGAGACTGACATCAAAATAAAATTTAGATCACTCAAATTGCAGTGATCCACAGTAAGCACAAAGTAATGTGGTCAACCTCAGTATAGCAAAATGACAGACTGCCCCAGCACAAGACACTGAACAGTCAGCCGCAGAACAGTATTAATTCAGGGTTAGCATCAATAAAACACAGTTTTCAGCCAGCTTCAGAAGAGCCACCTAAAGCCATCTTAGACTGCAGATAGCCTCAGCAGAGACCACTGATTACATAGCTGAGCACAGGGAGAAGTCCAGCAGTGTCTCACCGATGTTTCTCCTGTTCTCTGAAATCCAGGAAAGACATCATGATTTTGTGCTGGAAAGGGTGTAAGAGATGAAAATGAGTGTACAATACAAAGCTTTAGGAGCTGTCCACTGTGGAGCATGGGTGTACGCACTCTCACACACTTACCAGCTTCTCTGCCGCAGTGTTTTCCACAAACCTGGATCCATGGCCTGGACTACCGGGACACTGCACTGTTATCCCTTGAAGACATGGGCCAAAACAGAATTGCGTACGTGTGTACATCTGTCTGTGCGAGTGTGTGTGCGTGTGCATCTGTGTGTGACGCACGCGCATGAGCCTTCTGTACCCCAAACCTAGCCTGCAGTTTTCTCCCATACTCTTCGACTGTTCCTTGCTGATCTTGCAATTTTGATGACACAAGCGCAAGAAATTTTTATGTGATAGAGAACTGTTTACGCCATACTGTTAAAATGCTGATGAAGTTACATATAAAAGACCATTCATTTGGGAGTGGTGGGTATCAGAGCAGGGACTTGGCAGGCAGAGTACACATTATTTTGGGGAAAAAAGTGAAAGCAAACAACCAAGTGAAAAGGCTCCGCACATATACTTACACCAGGCACATCTCTCCCCATAGAACACAGTGAATGATTCTCCAGGATTGGCTAAACCTGCAAAAAAATCAGAGAGAATTTAGATTCTGCAGCGCTTTACTGTACTGAGGAGAGGAATTAACACAACTGAAATGAAGGCGGGGTTTTTATGGCAAAGTACTCCCCTGAGAAGAGGAATTCACTGAACTGAAATGGGGAGGGGATTCACACAATTTACACTGCTCTGATAAGGGTCAGTTACGCGGTGACCACTGCACAGAGGGGAGTTTAGACCACAGCATTACACAGCAAGTACTGCACTGAGGAGGGTAGTTTGCATTGCAGCTCACCTTCATCTAGTGCAAAGCCGATGTTCAAAGCCTGAAACTCAGGGTGCTTCACAAACATTTCCATTCCCTTCTGCCCACCCACCTCCTCATCTGAAAACATACACATTAGTCCATCATGCCACACAAATAGAACCGCACATAGTGTACAAGAGACACCAGCCATTTCAGGAAGGAACATATGTCTTTAACTGGTTCTTGAAGATGTTTGGAGTATTCAACTCCCTGCCAAAGACAAAAGGATTATCAGAAGTTATATAGATGATAAAACTAATAGCAAGGCTTTCAGGAGTGATACAAATAAGGGTCATTCCAAGTCAAATGTCCAAATTTCAGAGAAACTTCACACTTGACCATCTCAGATTTGGCTGAAAAAATTCCATCAGGTGTATACACCTCCTAATAATAACCAAAAATTTTAGCTCTCAACTCCTAATAGTTTGGTCATAAAAATATATTTTTGCAACTAAGTTCCAGCCCTTTTTGAACAGCGTTTTCTGAGGAGCCACTTTCACATGGCTATATCTAGAAAAGAATTCCAGCTAAGTCCTTCAAATTTTCAGGGGTGAATAATACTATAACTTGAGGAATATGGACTTATAAAGGTTTCCCTTTAGTTAATCATATATTTCTGGGTGCTTAAATTTGCTAGAAGATTTTACTCTGCGCTCTGCGGTAGCATATTTGAAGGACCGTAAAAAGCCTAATTTCAAAGACAGGGATTTGGTATTGCACCTACAACTTCCCATATATGTTATGTAGAATGCTTTATTATGCGTTTACTCACAACAATGCCACCTAAACACAGGCACAATCAGCTATGAAATGGTCTGTTTTGAGTTTTCCTCCAACTTTGGCTCTGTCTAGCTTGAAAGCGTAGATACTACCAAAGAAATGCTCGGTATTCCTGAAAATAGAGTTCCAAAAGGACAATAAATGGCATTTACCACCACAGCACATATCTGGGTTACTGAGAAAATATTCTGCAAACATGCACCAAAATCAATTTCGACCATCTTTCCGACCGTCCATTGCACTAACCCAGCAAGATACCAAGGTACTATTCACTGAAAATGATAGTCTTGTTGTGAGTAAACACATAATAAAGCATTCTAGATCGGTACATATCTGGGATATTATTTTATTCCCATCCCCATTTTCAATTTTTACTGTTATTTCTCCAATAATTCTGGCTCAATAACACAGTTACCCAGTTTGGCACTGATGTGGTACTGATGTCTATCCACACAGCCATTTGTTTGCTTAATTAGTGAGCGACTCTACGGTCTACTTGGTTACGCTTTGCTTGCTAGATATCAAGTTTTACGATTGGCGCCAATTTACTTTAATAGCCAGGTATCTTTGGCCTACGTTTGTTTGCTTAAAAACTCGGTAGTCAGCGAACGAGCTGATCAGCCTTGTCAAAGCATAGCTGACAGCGAACTAGCTGTCAGCCGGCTAACTTAGCCAGCGAGCTAGTTTACCGACTTCGGTAGTTAGCCAACTTCATATTTGGCACATTTAGTTAAATGCCAGCTCGTGAAATGCTCGCTGCTCAATGCTAGCTGAGTAGCCAAATAATGGCTCTTCACTGTTTTTATTCACTTAGCTAGCTATTTCGCTAGCTAAGCTAGTGCTATTTCTTGAATAATCATGCCAGCTAGCTTACTAAATAACAGTAAGTGATGGTCAACTATCCATTTACTGTTTCTATCGGTTTAGGTATGTGCACAAGATGTAATAAGCTCACTAGCTGGCTAGCTAGGTGGTTCGCTAGCGTAGCTTAATGCCAGCTAGCTAAATGCGCGAAATAACTATTCATTGTGATTCATTCATGTCTAGGTATGCAGCTAGCTAATAGTAGCCCGCTGAGTAGGAACGGGTGCACGGACATGCGGCACTTTCAGGCACTGGTGGGCTGCCGTCGTGGTATGTTAGAAGGTTTGCTGAAACTGAGGTACCTCATTGGCTTGGAACAAATCACGGGGTACTCGCCCACTTGTGTAGTGGATATGTAGTCCGGAGAAGTGGACTACAAACTGGACTACAAGTGCAAAAGCATATAATTTTTGGCAATAAACTACAAATTTGATGTGAGCATTTATATCTGTATACCCTGTAGGCTAATCTCGTAGCGAGGCGGCTCTTAAAATTAATACGAGTTCGAGCAAAGCCAGAAAGTGTCCATACCCCAATTTAAATTCCCATAGAGATTTTACTTCCGACACCACAAGCTAAGTAGCGGTGACGTCATCACTTTAGTACTCTATTGAATAACACTGTGCATCAGAGGCGTATAACCAGAACTTCAAAATGTGTACGCACGAAACATGCCTTTAGGACAATAAGTCGTGACTAATTCTCTGTCGTTTTTCTTAATTAACGATACTTTAACGCTGAAAGCGCACCACAGTATCAAGTGTTGGTTATTCTCCTCATTGAGCAAGGCGACAACCATTCATAACGCGCAATTGGAGCATTTCAATTAGGTTATGCTTATTCAAAATTGTGTAAAGATGTTTCAAATCTTTTTGTTTGGTTTAATTAAAAAAATTGAAACAACCATAGAACGCAGGTTAGACCGCTTGATATGCCAAAAAGATAGAGCGGAAGTTTGTGAGCAGTTTACCATTCGAAAAGCAAATACCAACTTAAGAGTAAATTATTTTTCCGAACCAAATTCAGCTCATTATAGATTGCACCAAGAAAGAACGTGTCTTTCATTGCCAGTGGATGATTCTTATTGGATAACGTGTTACTAAAGGAAAATTACTGAGAGCAAGTCAGGACCAATAATTGTTGTAAAGGGATGTGCCATGCAAACACATTTTGAAGTTCTGACTACGCCTCTGCTGTGCATTGAGTGGTCATAGTTACAGCTATCTAGACGGGTAGCTCACTATAAACATTAAATTTTACTTTGGTAAATATATGAGGCTGTAATTGAAGGGATGGATATTATGTAGCACAGTAAACATGAATTTCAGTCTCTTGTTTTCTATGTAGGTTTGAATTGATGGGATGCATCTAGATAGCCATGTTGTCTTTGCTTTAGTAACCTCTGTCTCGTATCAAAGGGCATCGTCTGGTCTGTTTATTTTATCAAATTACTTTTATTTTTCGATTAATATTACATTATGTTGACTGTTGCACTTTTTACAGCATGTGTGTGTGCGTGTATATATACAGTGCCGTGAAAAAGTATTTGCCCCCTTCCCGATTTCTTATTTTTTTGCATTTCTGTCACACTTAAAGGTTTCAGATCATCAAATTTTAATATTAGACAAAGACAACCCAAGTAAATACAAAACGCAATTTTCAAATGATGATTTCATTTATTAAGGGGAAAAAGCTATCCAAACCTACCTGGCCCTATGTGAAAAAGTAACTGACCCCTAAATCCTAATCACTGGTTGTGCCACCCTCGGCGACAACAACTGCAGTCAAACGTTTGAGATAACTGCCAATGAGTCCTTCACATCGCCATGGAAAAATTTTTAGCCCACTCTTCTTTGCAGAATGGTTTTAATTCAGCCACATTGGAGGGTTTTTGAGCATGAACAGCCTATTTAAGGTCATGCCATTGCATCTCAAGCGGATTTAAGGCCGGACTTTGACTAGGCCACTCCAAAATCTTCATTTTGTTTTTTTTTAAGCCATTCAGAGGTGGACTTGCTAGTGTGTTTTGGATCATTGTCCTGCTGCATAACCCAAGTGCGCTTGAGCTTGAGGTCACGAACTGATGCTTGGACATTCTCCTTCAGGACTTTCCGGTAGAGAGCAGAATTCATAGTTCCATCAATTACAACAAGTCGTCCAGGTCCAGAAGCAGCAAAGCAGCCCCAAACCATCACACTACCATCATCATGTTTCACTTTTGGTATAAAGTTCTTCTTATGAAATGCTGTGTTTTATGCCTGATGTAACGGGACGCACACCTTCCAAAAAGTTCAACTTATGTCTTTTCAGTCCACAGAGTATTTTCCCAAAAGTCTTGGGGATCATCAAGATGTATTTTGGCAAATGTGAGACGAGGCTTTGTGTTCTTTTTGGCCAGCAGTGGTTTTCACCTTGGAACTCTCCCATGGATGCCATTTCTGCCCAGTCTCTGTCTTATTGTTGAATTATGAACACCGACTTTAACTGAGGCAAGCGAGGCCTGCAGTTCTTCAGATGTTGTTCTGGGTTCTTTTGTGACCTCCTGGATGAGTCATCCATGCGCTATTGGAGTAATTTTGGTAGGCCGGCCACTCCTGGGAAGGTTCACCTCTGTTCCAAGTTTTCTCCATTTGTGGATAATGGCTCTCACCGTGGTTCGCTGGAGTCCCAAAGCCTTAGAAATGGCTTTGCAATCCTTTCCAAACTGATAGATGTCAATTTCTTTGTTTCTCATCTGTTCTTGAATTTCTTTAGTTCGTGACATGACATGTTGCTTTTTGAGATCTTTTAGCCTACTTCACTTTGTCAAACAGGTTCAACTGAAGAGATTTCTTGATTCAACAGGTCTGGCAGTAATCAAGCCTGGGTGTGGCTAGTAAAATTGAACTTAAAAAATGTGGTTAATCACAGTTAATTCATGATTTAAGAAGGGGGGCAATTACCTTTTCACATAGGGCCAGGTAGGTTTGGATAGCTTTTTTCCCTTAATAAATGAAATCATCATTTAAAAACCACATTTTGTATTTACTCGGGTTATCTTTTTCTTATATTAAACTTTGTTTGATGATCTGAAACATGAAACGTGAAAAATATACAAAAAAGTAAGAAATCAGGAAGGGGGCAAATACTTCTTCACAGCACTGTGTGTATATATACAGTGCCTGACAAAAGTCTTGTCGCATAAGGACATAGTAACTAAAAATAGAATTTAACTTTATTTCTAACCAATCAATTGTTACAATAAATGGTCCATTTTAATGTCAAGGGCTTTCACATTAATAATCTGGTGCAAAATGATACCGTCAAAAAGTGTTCTGATGTTCACAGCTTGGCTAAGCCCATAACATTTGTTTTTGCTGGGACAAAAGTCTTGTCGTCTCTTCAAATGATGCAACAAATCGCAGATTAGAGTTTAACCTATGACAAATACTGTAATTAACACATTCCCAGATGTGTATAGAAATAACCCCAGCACACCAGACTTTCATATGAGGTGCGACTAGACCTCTGACAACATACCAAAGATTCAACCACAGAACAAAGTGCTGATCATCGAGAGCCTGAAGACTGAGTCTGCTGCTGAGGTGGCAGACATCTTTAATGTATCCAAATGTCAAGTGGAGGGGATGAGAAAAAGATTTGAAGAAACTGGTGACGTTCATGGCAAGCGCAGGTCAGACAGACCCCGGTATGACAACTGTTTGAAAGGACCGTTTGTCGCTTCAACTGTACAAGGCCAGCCCTTCTTCAACTACAGCGAAGCTAAATGAGGAAATGTCACCAAAAATCCCGGTATCTACAAGAAGAGTTCGTCAAATTCTCTCTCAAAGTGGTTTTCATAGCCGAATTAGTACACAGAAGCCTGCATTAAACAGAAAACAAAAAACCTGCATTGCATTTGCCGAGGCTTACAGCTTGCAGAAAGGATTGATACTGGCAAAGTGGCTGAAAGTTTATTTTTCTGGTGAATCATCCATTGAACTGCATGCCAGTCGCCGTACAAGACCTGTTGGAATCCTCATGGACCCAAGATTCTCCCAGAAAACAATCATGTTTGGTGGAGGAAAAATCATGGTTTGTTGTTACAGCCAGTATGGGGGTGTGAGAAAGATCTGCAGAGTGGATGGCAACATCAACAGCCTGAAATATCAAGAAGTTCTTGCTGCCCTACTTATACTGCTGCTCCTTCTCATTCTTCTGCCTCCATGTCACAGTTCCTGAAAGCGAAGAAGGTGAAGGTACTCCAGGATTGGCCAACCCAGTCACCTGATATGAACATTATTGAGCATTTCAGGGGTAAGATGAAGGAGGAGGCTTGGAAGATGAAACCATAGAATCTTGATGAACTCTGGGAGTCCTGCAAGACTGCTTTTTATGCCATTCCAGATGATTTCATCATCAAGTTATCTCAGTCATTGCCAAGCCGTATGGATGCAGTCCTCCAAGCTCATGGGAGTCATACGCGATATTAATTCTTTTTTCCAAGGCACCATGGCTTTATGTTTTGATATTATAGTGGCACATTTGTGTATTCAAAATAAAGTGTATGTATAATTTCCACATTTTTTTTCAATGTGACAAGACTTTTGTCCAAGCAAAATCTGACCGTTCTGTACAAATTAAATTATAAAACTCAATGAATGACACAAAACTCTATTTTGGTATATTTCACATAATCTAGAGCGCTTTGCCTTTCATATAAGCCATTTTTGATTTCAATTGATCAACTACAAGTCAGGTTATTATTTGTTGTTCCTACAACTTGGATAAGTGACAAGACTTTTGTCAGGCACTGTATATATATATATATATATTAGGGATGTCACGATACCAAAAATTCAGTAGTCTGTGCCAATACCAATAAAATTACACGATTCTCGATGCCATTTCGATACCACGGTAAAAAAGGAAGGAAGGATTTTCAAAGATCCCATTTACTTAAACATGAACATCTTTATTAGAAAATTAGCAAAATATTAAAATGTAATTTCTATGAACAGACATACAGAACATAACAGAATACAGTACAATCACTTCAGAGAACTTAAGATTCATACCTTCCATAGGTATCATTTGTAATGGCTACTTTAACCCTGTCTTCACCAGTTCAAGTTTTTTTTTTTCGAAGAAACATGTCATTTTGGTGTACATATGCAAGAAGATAATATACAGCATCTAACTGCAACCATATCACATACATGTAGGCTGACTTATCTGTGCAGTGAATAAGCACAACTCGGGAAACTCAGACAGTATTAAGCTTTTAACATCTTCATTTCTACCATTTCTTTAGGCTTAGAGCTAGTGCCGCACGATTAATCTAATCGCAATTGCAATTTGCAAAAAGTGAAGCGTTCGACCTGAAAAACACGGTCCCAACGGTCAAACAAGGTGGCGGGAATATCATTCTCTGGGGTTGCTTTTCAGCGAATGAGCCAGGAAACCTTGTTAAAGTTAATGGCATTATGAAACAGGACCAGTATATCCAGATCTTCAGTGAAAACATCAAGCAATTCGGCGAAAAACTTGGTCTTGGGCAGGAATGGATCTTCCAACAGGATAATGATCCTAAACACACGGCCAAATCCGTCAAGAAATGGTTAGTGGACAACAAAGTGAACGTTTTGGAGTGGCCAAGCCAGAGCCCCGACCTCAATCCTACCGAGAATCTGAGGAGGGAACTGAAGACCAAGGTCAATGCAAGGAAACCTTAAACTTTAAGGACCTGGAGAAGTTTGCCAAAGAGGAGTGGGCCAAAATCCCCGTGGAAATGAGTAGAAACCTTGTGATCAACCACAGGAAGTGTTTGGAGGCTGTAATCGTGAATAAAGGCTTTGCCATCAATTAGTGAGAAAAGGGTATGAATAATTCTGGACATGGCATTTTTTGTAAATCTGTCAAATAAAATACCAAAAAGTATTGTATTTCTCAAATAATTGTTCACTGTAATGCTTACAGCCTTATGTCAACTTACTGTGTCATTTGCGCAAGAATAAATTTGATTTGTCAAAAAATATCTATGAATAATTTTGGGCATGACTGTATGTATGTATGTATATATATATATATATATATATATATACATATATATATATATATATATATATATATATACACACGTTATCATCGGAAAAATGTTTTTTTCAATAAATTGATTAATTTTATAAACATATTCTGCTGTCAATAATTTTTTAAATGAAAAAACAAACTTCAGTTGCACAAATGAAAAAATTCCATTGATGCCTAATGCTTGTTAGTTCAAGCCTAAAGTTACCCTAACTGGGCAAGTCAACCGGCTGGTTGACTAGCGTATCTACCATCTGATTGGGTCATCTGGGAGAAAAAAAAACTGAACAGTTGCTAAATGTGGAGTCAGGAACACAATTTTACCAATAAATAATGTTTTGAAAATGTATTTTGTAGTGTGCCTGTTAAAGGGTTAAAAAAAAGTTACTAAAAATTTACTTTTAACAGTAATGCACTACTTTTTGGTGTAAGTAATCAACAAAGTACAACCCCAATTCCGAAATAGTTGGGACGAAGTTTAAATTGTGCATAAAATCAAAATGCAATGACTTTCAGATCACGAGCCAATATGTTACTTACAATAGAACATAGATAACATAGCAAATATTAAAACTGAGACAGTTTACATTTTTATCCACAAAATGAGCTTATTTCAAATTTTCTGGCTGCAACAGGTCTCAAGAAAGTTGGGACACAGGCAAAAAAGGGCTGAAAAAGCAATTAATATATAAGAGAATCAGCTGTAAAAACATTAAGCAAGTAATTAAGTTAACTGGTATCAGGTGTGTAACATGATTGGCTATAAAAGGGATGTAAAAGAGAGGATAAGTCTCTCAGAAGTAAAGATGGCCAGAGGCTCTCCAACCTGTGAAGACTTGCATAAAAAAATTTGTGGAATACTTTAAAAACAATGTTCCTCAACGTCAAATTGCAAAGGCTTTGAAGGTCTCATCATCGACAGTGCATAACATCATCAAAAGATTCAGAGAAACTGGAAAAATCTCTGTGCGTAAGGGACAAGGTCAAGACCTTCACTGGATGCCCGTGATCTTCGGCCCTCAGACGCCACTGCATCACTCACCGGCATGATTCTGTCATTCACATTACTAAATGGGCCCAGGAATACTTCAAGAAACCACTGTCGGTAAACACAGTCCGCCGTACCGTCCACAAATGCCACCTAAAACTCCATCATGCAAAAAGGAAGCCATTATTGAGCATGATCCAGAAGCACCACCGTGTTTTATGGGCCAAGGCTCATTTAAAATGGACTGTAGCAAAGTGGCAAAGTGTCCTGTGGTCAGACGAGTCCAAATTTGACATTTTTGTTGGAAATCATGGGCGTCGCGTCCTCCGGGCTAAAGAGGAGAAAGACCACCCCTCCTGTTACCAGCGTTCAGTTCAAAAGTCAGCATCTTTGATGTTATGGGGGTGCATTAGTGCATATGGTGTGGGACACTTGCATGTTTTAAAAAGCACCATGAATGCTGAAAGGTATATAAAGGTTTTAGAGCAACATATGCTCCCCTCCAGACGACATCTATTCCAGGGAAGGCCTTGTTCATTTCAGCAGGACAATGCAAAACCACATACTGCAGCTATCACAACAGCATGGCTTCGTAGTGTGCTGAACTGGCCTGCCTGCAGTCCTGATCTTTCACCGATTGAGAACATTTGGCGGATAATTAAACGATAAGTCCATCAAAGCAGACCCAAAACTCTCCAGCAACTGGAAGCCTGTATTAAACAAGAGTGGGATCAAATTCCAATGGCTAAACTCAAGAAACTTGTCTCCTCAATGCCCAGACGCCTCCACTCTGTGTTAAAAAGAAGAGGGGATGCTACACCATGGTAAACAGGCCCCTGTCCCAACTTTTTTGAGACCTATAGCAGCCATCAAAGTTGAAATGAACTCATTCTGTGGATAAAACTGTAAAATTTCACAGTTTGAACATTTTCTGTGTTATCTCTGTTCTATTGAGAATAAAATACTGGCTGATGTGATTTGAAAGTCATTGCGTTTTGATGTTATTCACAATTTACACTTTGTCCCAACCATTTCAGAATTGGGGTTGTAATTGAGTTACTTTTTGAATGAAGTAGCTAGTAACTGTAACTAGTTACTCTTTTTCAGTAACTAGCACAACACTGGTCATGTGGTGATTTGCAACTCTGTACTCGCAACAGTTTCTTTTTTTGCAGGGACTAAATTGTACTGAGGTGTGGAAATGGAGCCAGTGGAGTACCAAGCAGTAATCAAGTTTTTATATTTGAAAGGCCGCACACCAAAGGAGACCTTTGATGAAATGAAAGCAACTTATGGGGAGGATGCCCCATCATATGACGTTGTTAAACACTGGCATCGCCAGTTCAAATGTGATCGGACATCTGTGGAAACAGCTCCAATCCTGGGCGACCCCATTCTGCCATTGATGAGGACTCCATCCGTCAAGTGGAGGCTGCCATTTTGGAAGATCGCCATATAACTGTTCACCAGTTAAGCCAAGATGTCAAGATCAGTGTACAGTCTGTGGAAAAAATCATTCATGACCATTTGCACATGCAAAAGGTCTCTGCACGATGGATTCCCAGGTTGCTGACACCTTTCCAGAAGCAGGAACATGTCAATTGCTCCAAGACTCTTTTGACCATGTGTCAAGAAAACAAGGCAGACTTTTTTTGACAGACTGATCAAGCAGGACAAAACATGGGTCCCTCACTATGATCCAGAGACAAAAGCTCAATTGATTCAATGGAAGCACTTAGACTCGCCACCCCCAAAGAAGGCACGTGTCCAACCCTCGGCGGGCAAAGTGATGCTCACGGTCTTTTGGGACAAGCACGGAGTAGTGATGATGGATTTCCTGGCAAAGGGTAAAGGGACTCACTATGCTTCACTGCTGAAAAAATTGCGGACGGCTACCAAAAACGAGAAACGTGGCATGCTGACCAAAGGTGTCGGACTCCTGCAAGACAATGCCCCGGCTCACAACTCTCATGTTGCCCAGACGGAAGCGCAGTACTGCTATTAATCCTTCCTCATTCCCCTCACTCTCCTGACCTCGCACCATCTGTCTTTCATCTGTTTCCCACCATGGAGTCATTTTTGAAGGGCAAACGTTTTCCAGATGATGAAACACTGATTTCTGAAGTCAAGTCATGGCTTCTTACGCAACCTGCAGACTTCTACAAGCGAGGTCTCCACAGCAACATAAAACAATGGGAGAAGTGTGTAACTATCGGTGGTGCCTATGTAGAGAAGGATTAATAACTGCGCCAAGTTTCATTCCTCTAAGTCCATAGGGAGTGGGTCAGGGGAAATCTTTAATTAACGCCCTGTATATGATAAACTAAAGGAATACCTTTATAAGTCCATATTCCTCAAGTTATAATAGCAGATTTTCACCCCTGAAAATGTGAAGGACTTAGCTGAAATACTTTTCTAGATATAGCCATGTGAAAGTGGCTCCTCAGAAATCGCTGTTCAAAAAGGGCCGGAACTTAGTTGCAAAAATATTTTTTTTATGACAAAACTGTTAGGAGCCGAGAGCTAAAATTTTTGATTTCTCCTATTAGGAGGTGAATGCATCCGCTGAAATTTTTTCAGCCAAATCTGAGATGGTCAAGTAGGAGCCATTTGGACATTTGATATGGAATGACCCATAAGAGAGGAATTCACAAGAATGATAAATAAACAAAAATGAGCAAGTTCCTCACCTGGAACAAACATGAGGTGTATGGTCCGAGGGAACCTCCTTCCCTGGGCTTTCAGCTGGCGTACAGCTTCAATGTATCTGCAAAGGCATATGTTTTCCAAACTTCGCTTTTGCCGTCAACATCAAGTTAGTATATCTTGGTCTGATATTGGTCTACAAGACTTCTGGTGATTCCTGAGCTCCACACTGCTCCTTCTTCCTAATGTCTTTCCAAAGAGTTTCTTTTGGTAATGCAGGGGTTTAGTCTTTGTGTCTGACTATTTTCTTATTTCTCATCCTCATAATGGCTTCCTTCACTTACACCAGCTAACTTTCAGACTCAGAATCAGAAAGTTTATTTGTTACATACAAGTCATACAGGCACTACTGCAGTAAAATGAACTCTGATCATCCGAAGACTGACCAAGGATAAAATATACATATAAATATATAAAAATATAAAAAAAATCAAGAATAAACAGACTGTAGAATAAACACTGAAAATTAAAAACTATGTTGAAAACTTTGTTCCGTAAGCTCAAACATCAAGAACACCCTTCAAGAAGAAAGAATAAAAACTAGACGCAGGGTTCCTTCTACCTGCACTGAGAAAAGCAAGTGAACACAATGGACTAATCAGACATACTGTACCAATTAAAACTTTGTCCCAAACACTAGAGGACCCTAAATGAGGAGACTACAAATCGAAGTCCCATTATTTCTACAAGGTGAAACAAAAATCCATAATCGAGCCCTCTACTAAAGGCTGAGCTAAAATAGTGGTGCACTGAGCCAACTAGCCAAATCAAGTTGAAAACAATGTCTTTGTTCCAAAGATTGCATAGTTAGCAGTTTGCAAACAAATACAAACATGTCAAAACACATAAGTGCTGGAGACAACTCAACATAGACGAGAAAATTTGTGTCAATGGGACACAGATACCCCCACTGAAGAGAAAACACTGATTAAGATTTCTGAGTTTGATGAATCACATCAGTATACACAAAACTAAAAGAAGTTTGAGAATTCCTTTGTGCGGTCTAGGTGAAGAAACTGATAGACTAGAGGGAAACTCAACAAAATTTACCCAAGTTGAAACGCCTGAAAAATTGTGAAAATTTAAAAAAATTCAGAAATGAAGTATGAGATGCGCACATTTTCAATCCCTACAAAGCACATGTATAAGCTCAATGAATTCTATTGAGCAGTCGAGAAGAGGTGCATAGACTACACCCCCTATTATAGCAAAGGGTTAGGAGAGCTTGACAAAATGTACTTGAGTTCAAACACCTGAAAAATCACAAAAATGTTAGAAATTCAGAAAAAAATGTATGAGATGCACACCTTCAGTGGTCCTAAAAAGGAACGTACACTGTATAAGTTCAATGATTTCCATGTTTACCGGTTTTTGAGAAGAAGTGGGTAAAGGATTAACCTCGTTCGGACGGACAAGGGTAACCCTAATGGCTGGGGGTATGACAAGAACCAAGACAGGAAGGAACTCCATGCAGAACATGTCAGGGCCTCTATGAAAAAAGCATATCAAGGTCCTCTAAAGTGTCCTTCATGATGTCACACTCACTGGATGGTGACAGACTTCATGTCCTGTGATCCCCGGCCGTAGATGTTCCCCTCAGCGTCTTTTACAGCAGCAAATGCATCATACTTCCAGCTCTCCTGTGGAACACAGACAATACAGAGGATGGAACTTAGAATAAGGCTGCGTTTGTCTTTTTTGCTTTGGAAAGACTATTCTCCTTCAAAATGACCAGGAAGTGTTTACGTGTCAACCATAAGTGTGATCGAATTCCCTAAATGTTAAGGAAAAGTGCTTCAGTGGTTCCAAATTTATCACCTTTAGCACAGGGTATACTGAACCATCCTTTACAAAAAGAAAGGAGATAATGTCATCCCATAATTCTATGCGGCGGAAATACTCAAAGCGAGGATGATCCAGCCAATCACAAAAACAAACGAACATGACGGGCGAGAGACGCATGATCCTGTCGCCAAGTGTAAATGCATTCGGATTCTCTTAGCAGTGCGGTTGTCTTCCAGGAAGTTATGAATTCCACTTTATGCCCTTCTTTACCTCATGATGTTTTCCATCAAGGTTAAAGAAAAGTGGTTAGGAATTAGGTGATAGGGCATGATTTTTTGACTATTCTAACGCAGCCCATGAGTCTAAGAGGCACTTGGGGAGCACCCAAGCCAGGTACTGTGAAGGCATGTAAGTGAAGCGTGCCCCTAAGAGCAGCCTTACCTGGAATACAGGCACCACATCCATGTGAGAGTTGAGCAGGATTGACTTCAGGGCTGTGTTGGTACCGGGCCATGTGATGATGGCAATCACTCTACCAGGGCACATCTGTGAGACAGACTCAATAAGGCACTTTCACGCCTGACACCAAATGATATAACACATATTGGTTGTTAAGGGGAAATTGATGGGACAATAAAATGGCAGAAGAAACTGATAGCTTTGTGGCTAGTTTTGATAGCAATAAGCCTGTCCCTTACCTCTACTTTCCTCAGGGGTAGTTCCAGCTCTCCTGCCATCCTCTCTAGGAACCTCAGAGCACCATCTAAGAACCCATTTTACAAGTCTGTTGACTCCCAGACTCATTTGCGTGCACATGTTAATTTTTTACAGGTTCTGAGTTAAAAACAGTTTGACCAAAATACCTGGAATGAACTGAAACGCAGTGAACACATGCAACGTTGCCCAGTCACCTCCAGAGAGCATCATAGATGGCTTCCTTAAGAAGTTTCAGTTCATGCTGTTTGCAAGTTTGATCGCAAATTATCCATTGTCCAATATCAGGTTAAGAATGCAGCATAGTTTCTATAAGTTTTTTTTTGCCATCAAATCCAGTCTCACTGCGGCCAAGACAAATGTCAATCTGGCTGAAACTTCAGTCAGGTGTTTCAGTGTTCAGGGGCCCATGATGAATTATAATAGGCCAGATTAATAATTATGCTGCAGTTTTACTCCCTGGTGTTTTTTTCAGCTTAGTAAACCATTACCGTACAGGCCAGCAGACAGTGCCATTTCTACGCGGGATTATCGGGAGAAATACACAAGACATACACGAGAATATTGCGACGCAGCGTAAATGTACGAGTCACATATAGGCTATCATGCGTAGGAAAAGTAATAGGCCTAGTGCCAGTGACAAGTATTACATGCAGGGCCGGCGCTTGCCTAGACCATTGCCTAGGCAAAAATCCATCCCTTTATTGGCAACAATTAGTCCTGACTTGTTCTTAATGGTTTTCCTTTATTAACACGTTTTCCAATTTAAGAATAATCAAGTGGCAATTGAAGACACGGCTTCTCTCCCCCTATGCGATCTAACAGCGGCAAATGGGCTACATTCAGTTCAGAAAAATAATTTAATTATAATTAGGTCTATGCACTGGCACTCAGCGAGGTAACTTTTTTTCCAGCGAGAGCGGCATTTCAGAACTCTTCAGCGAATGAAGGAAATTCTGGTGAAAAGTACGTGGTTTCGTCCGTTTACATTTTCCAATCGGACAGCTGTCTATTTTTTACAGCAAGTTGCGTGACCGTGCTGCAAAAACAGGTGTACATACTTGTCGCCGAAATTACCTTCATTCGCAAAAGAGTTCTGAAATGCCGCTCTCGCTGGAAAAAATACCGTTGCTGAGTGCCAGTACATAGACCTATTTATAATTAAATTATTTTTCTGTACTGAATGTAGCCCATTATTTTGTCACTGTTAGATCGCATGGGGGAGAGAAGCAGTGTCTTCAATTGCCACTTGATTATTCTTGAATTGGAAAACGTGTTAATAAAGGAAAGCCATCTAGAATTAGCCAGGACTAATTGTAGTCAATAAAGGGATGGATATTTTCCCCCAAATTTTCAGGTCTAGCGCCGGCCCTGTATACATGTGTATCGCGATAAGTCTCGCATGAAACTGGTGTCGGTAAACAGCATTGTTAGTGAACGAGATTCCGAATGTATAACATCCAGATTTGAGGTTTACTGTCTCACGCGCGTTTAAAATATGGCTCCTGGACAGTGTCATTTTTGTTTTTGATTTTCTTATGTACTGATGATGCACTCAAAATATAATTTTGTTAAAATTTAAGAAACAAAGGCGTAACAAATTTGTTTAACAAATTAATTTGTTGATGCAACAGAATCCGATTTGTTATTCTAACAAAAATCTTAACAAAATAGATTTTGTCCAGTCGTCTTAACAAAATAGATTTGTTACGGCCCCAGCGAATTTTCTGTTGTCACTTTTCATTGGCAAGAATCCATCACTTGCACCAATTTCAGTGTCGTCTGACTGCGAAGGATCTTGAAATGAGCACGAACGCAACAGGAAGGCGAGTTTTAACCTATGCCATCTTTTCTCTGTATAGGCTTCTAGCTAGCCTATATGTCGTCGTTCTTTAAGTTTTAATATTTAGCGACGAACACCAACAACGTTATTCTATCTTCATTTTTTGTGTCGCAATCTAGATATTTGTGCGTGCAGATGACATTCCTATCCCACCATTTTTTATCTTCCGCAAACCAGGTCATTAAACATGAGGAGACTGCCTCTGATGCCTGTTTTTGTTCCTTTAACAGCTGATTTGTCAACAACTTATTGGCTTTGGTTAAAAACTTGCCTTACTGTTCACTTCTTGCATTACCACTACACTGTGAAGTAATAAAAGTATGCACTTAAATTATTTCATCGACATGTACATCGGCCGCATAATCGGTTTGTGAAACAAAATCAAGAAACGCCGTCGCACATAAAAGACTGTCTGATCGCAGAAGAAAGGATATCCATTCAAACTAAATCCATCAAACTGTACATACAGAGGCAAAATCTATACGCCAAACAAACATCAAACTAATAATTACTGTACACTTAACCAATTCCAATTGAAGGAAAAAAGACATGGAATGTGAGCTCTGTCCTTTTCAGGATATTGCAACAAGGCATTGCTTTAAATATAATTTGACATGTGAATCGATAGATTTGTTGCTTTATTTATGACACAATGAGACGTGCACAGAAAACATTCTACGGTGCATTTACAGTATAAATGTTTAAGAATAAACCAACATCGTCAAACAGAAGGCTATTAAACAGCAAACATAATATGAGTTATGTCCCTTTACCACATGAACTGATGAAATGATGAAACAGTAAACAGGCTGAAATAAAAGCAAAATTACAATCTACATGTATGTAGCGCATTATGTTTTATTCAGACCAGCGGTACGTGTCTACTGAGATTTTCAAAGTGATTCTTCAACCGCTGCGGGATATCGTACACTCTTCTTCAGCCCACCCTCGATTTTCATGGATTAATAATTAGCAATTACCAACAACAAAGCAGCAACGCAACAACGTATTATATCTATTAAATCCGCATATAAAAAGTAATTCTCAGTAACAACTGTGCATAGGCCTAATTTGGACTACATTACGTCGCGCATTTGGCAGGCTCTAGGCATACATGTGTAGGTTCGGCGGCCGGCCTACAGCGAAGCTTGTCTCGGCAGAGTACGAGGTTGATAATAGCACGCGACATAAAGAGGAGATTATCGCGAGAAAGCCACGAGAGATACACGAGACGTCTCGTGGGAATTAGGCAGTATCTGCTGGCCTGTACGGTAGTTACTGTGCACCTTCTGCAATACTGAGTGTGACAGGGTTAGAGGTGGAAACTCAACCAGTTAAACAGTACTAAACATAACTGGCTCTTTCACCAGGAGAGGTATGCGCATATTCCCATACAACCGTGAATCATCGGATACAAATGAATACATGTACAAATACTACCAGTAGTATTGTGCAAAATATTGGCACAGTTGTCAATTAAGAAAGTGAGAGAGGTGATAATATTGTTCAAGTCTATGAACAGATGTGCCCTGGCAGGGAGCGAGCCATCACCACATGAGCTGAACATCACAGTGCACAAACATTCTTGGAAACATCCACGTTCTCACACTGCTCAGTATGTTAAGCTGAAAATGCTTAAAATGATATGACTGCTCTTCTGATGGCATAAAGGTATTCCAAGCAGCTTTTGATGCATTCACATTGCATTAATGTGAGGCACATCATTGTCTTCCGGCATTTCTGAATTCCAGGGTGCATACTTCGCTGAATAAAATTAACAGCTGCACTGAGACAGGCCATGAGGTGAACAAAGCCAGCACAGCAGTCCCATACCATAGTCAGGGTCTGGATGGACAGTCTTCAGGCGGAGGTACTCCCTGAAAAGCGAGACTGAGGGGTGTTCAGTCATATCCAGACCTCCGTGGCCTGCATCACCCATTGCTCCTGGTCCGTCTTTGTCTGGTAACATGTGACCTGTGAGCCCAGCCACAGAGGAAGGAGACAATTTCACACCATGCAGCAGTTTCTACCCCTTGTAATTCTAAGGACGGTCCAAGCTAAGCACTTTTTTTTCTACTGCAGATATATGAGAGCTGTAAAGAAATTCACAACATTAATTGTGGTAGAGGAGCATAAATTATTGTTCAATAAGGTACAGAACCCATTTTCATGCTGAGACATGCTTTTAGGAAAAAATGGTGCCTTGCTTTACAAACACAATATGCTGATGCAAAACTGCATAAAACCACTCACTTGGCACACTTAACCCATTAAGACCTGATGCAACATCTGCGTCGCACTCGCTTTACAAACGGAAAGGGCATGAATATCAAATACATTTTTAAGAAATGTGAATGAACTGTGATGTGAATGTGAATGAAGTGCATCATGAGGTGCCTTAGGTCTTAATGGGTTAAATTGTTTTTCTAGTGGCTTGAGTGTTCTCCTAACAATCGCTGATGAAAAAACCAAAAATTAAATCCCACACTGCATTTACAGATTCATCAAACCTGGCGAAAACAGCAAACAAGTCAAGTCAAACAATTCCCTACAAAAGATATATTATTTTAGCCATTTTGAATAAGTTAGATAAACAAGGTCTACGATAATGAAATCCTACATCTTCAATGAATTGGCTCACCATTATACTCTACTTATAAAAACAAACTAAATTGTAATTTGAAATTCCAATGAAAAAAAAAAACAAAACTGAAGAGCCAGGATTTTTCAATCATCAAATGGTACTTACCGATAGCTGTAAAATGGACTTTTCATTTACAAACCCCAATTCCAATGAAGTTGGGACATTGTGTGAAACGTGAATAAAAACAGAATACAATGATTTGCAAATCCTTTTCAACCTATGTTCAATTGAGTAACATAACATAACATAACATAACATGAATGGCGAGAACAGGCCGTTCAGCCCAACTACGCTCACCAGTTTATTTATACTATTGTGAATATATCCCTTCAGATACTCAATGACTCAATGGTATCTAGCTTTAAGTCAAGCCTACTTTTGAAAACCCCCAAGGTCTCTGCCTCAACAATATGGTCAGGCAAACTATTCCACATCGAAATTACTCTTTGGGTGAAGAAATATTTCCGAATATCAGTGCAAAATTTACCTTTGGTCAACTTCCATTTGTGACCCCGAGTTCTACTAACAACACTTGGTCAAAGGAATCCTACATAATTCACTTTGTTAATCCCTTTAACATATTTAAAGACCTCAATCAAATCACCCCTTAGTCTCCTTTTCCTAAGACTAAAGAGATTAAGGATCTTCAGCCTCTTCTCATAGCTTTCATGTTTCATACCTGGAATTAACTTAGTGGCTCTTCTCTGCACTTGCTCTAGAGCCTCTATATCTTTCTTAAAGTATGGTCCCCAGAACTGTACACAATATTCCAGATGTAGTCTGACAAATGTGTTGTACAAAAGAAGCACCACCTCCTTAGATTTGTACTCAATACTTTTGGCAATGTATCCCAGCATCCAATTGGCTTTTTTAACTGCTACGGCACAATGGCTAGAGCCTGTGAGGGTTTGGTCAACAATCACTCCCAGATCTTTCTCGTGTGGAGCAGATTCCAGTTTTAAACCTCCCATGAAGTAATCCCGTCTAATGTTTTTATTACCTACATGTACAACTTTACATTTCGCTACATTAAATTTCATTTGCCACATTTCTGCCCAATTCTGGATTCTATCCAAATCATCCTGAATCACTTTAGTGGACTCTAAACTATTTGCCAAACCCCCCAATTTAGTATCATCTGCAAATTTAACTAATCTGCTCTCAATATTCCTATCAAAGTCATTAATGTAGATGAGGAACAGCAGGGGTCCCAACACCGATCCCTGGGGGACGCCACTCCCCACTACAGTACACTACAAAGAGTACACTACAAAGACAAGATATTTAACACAAGAATGGCCGTGAGGTCGTTTTCACCTCTCTGGCCTATTAAACTACACATAACTAAGTGAATAACAACCCTATGTCTCCCAGTCAGTGACTTTTCCTAAAATGGTGTTATTCATCAACTTTTGAGTTATTGGGATTCTGGAATAAAAGAGAAGGAAAAAATCACTGATTATACCTAGAACAGCCACGAGGTCATTTTGACCACCATTAAGCCTAATGCAAAAGAATGTAAATGGACCATACAGCCCGGCTGTATAGCCAGGTTATATAGTCCGTCTGGCTTGGCTGACTATATAGCTAGTGAAATAGACAGCTCAAAGCACTTGACAGTAGCCTAATACCTCACATTTGCCCATTTATTCCACACATTTATACACTGACAGCTATGCAAGGCAGTCAACTGCATCTTGGTTGCCTAGCAAGGCATTTTGTTACATTTTGAATAGTGTGCAGGTGCGTATATAAACCAGTTGCTGTCCTGATGTCAGAATCAGTTTGTTCTCCCATTTTGCAGGTAGAAATTGTGATTGTCACAGAGCTGTTCTGTTTGCGATTTAGTTTATTTAGTTAGTTGGGTAGGCAACCAGAAAAGGAAATGGATCAGAGGAAATGGATGAATGTAAGTCAGGCTTTGGCAAAGCTTCAGGACATGAGTTCTGGTGAGTCAGATGGAGAAGAAATATCAGGGTTCAGTGATGTGCCTTGGTCCAGTGAATCCAACTCTGAGTTTGAACCTGAATGTCATCATGAGCGACCCTGTAAAAAATAATTTAAAAAAAAAACACCCCTCCTAGGCAAACCAAGCCGCTGATGCCAGGAAGGTCACCTAAACTTGATATTTATTCACCTCATAATGCTCAGGTTCCACAGCATAATTTCAAGTCCTAACTCCAAAGGCTATGAAACATTTCAAATTAGCCACAATAGCCAACAAAGCCAAGCCCTAAAGCTCTAACTTCTACACTATTCCATAAATATAAACAGGTTGTAGTTCCCAAACATTTTTACCATGGCTCTCTCTCATGTGCTCTGTGTTCTTGTTAATTTTTTTATTATGAGAGCAGAGGTGTATTGTTATTTTAATCTTCAAAGTTTATGTGTAATGGTCTTTTTTATCTGTTTGACAGCTTCATCAAATTGTATTTTTTTTCCATTGTTCAATGATATACTCATTAAACACTACAGAATTGAATTTACATTGTTATATTATTAAAATAAAATAAATCCTAATGCTTAAAAATTAATAAAAAACAGATGTTTTTTCATTCATTTTTACATAGGCATGGGCAATACAAATGAATAAAATGACATTTCTTGAGTTGCTGAGAACAAAGTTTTTATTATTTTCTAATGATTTTTTGCAGGTAAGTACAGAAGACTCAGACGAAGAGTTTGCCACAAGTCCAACGCCTTTACAGGAAAGGGTCTCAGAGCCACAGGGTCCCAAAAATGGATGATTTTGGGATTTTTCAACAAAACCCATTGTGAAAATTGGGGGGTGAAGCCTGAGGGCATTTTCGAAAATACAGTCAGTTCAGAAATAAACCAGGCCAAATTATCCATTAGGGTACCCTAACAGAAATAATTGATGCTAAAGTCATCTACCCCTTTTCTGAAGTACAGCAGCGCCCCCTAGGCCCTTTTTAATGGAAAATACATTGAATTTCACCCAATTATGTTCAACAAACATAAGGTTTTGCATTGATATTAAAAAATGGTCTGAATGGGTTGCCTGTGAAGTTTGTTTTTGATCAATGGCCTGCAAAAATGTCAAAATTATCGGTGGGAGGGCAAACATTAACACTACTCGCCCATTACTATATAAAATGCAGTGAAGTTGCTGATGCTGGCAGTTGTTTGCCCTCCCACTGCTACGAAATGAATCAAATGTTCCCCCTTCAATAACCCGTGGTGATAAAAAAAAAAACAACTTTGCACTGTTTTTTACTTTGTCCATATACCCTCCTCCCATGATAGTTTCAATGAGCTACTGTGAATAATTCATAGTAAAACACAGTGACGTGCAGTCGGGGGTTAGTTTGGTGAGGCAGAAACCTCCCCTTTGCTTGATTAGCAATCAGACCATTAACTAGTTTAGTAAGACTATTCGGCAGAATGACGGGCCAGTTTAAGTTTCCACGGCGTTATTACTCAGTACATCCAACCTCAAATGCTCACTAGACAGCAGACTTGCGCGTACTTGCTTCCAGGAAGCCGTAGCAATGTCATCAACTAATATTAAAACAGTTCGACTTATGCAGAGTTCAATGCTTAATCAATATGCAATGTATTCTCCTTTAAATACGCGCTTTTACATCCAAACAAAAAGCGGGCGCTTATTTTCAGTCTTCTTTCATAATCCGATTAACAAAATGTAAAAACGATATACAGAATTACCGAGAGCCGAGAATTTTTCCCAATTGATTATTCAGATTTCCATCCTTGCAGTCTCGAATTGAAGCGTATACGTGAATGAATCTTGTGACCGGTGGGCTTCAAAGGCCTGGCGCCGGTTTATTCCTTGGTATATTTTACTGAAACTTCACAAATAGGGTCACAGGATATTCTGTCAACAAACTATGTAGAGTAAAAATACGCTCACCTTTCTTGCTTGTTGAGAAGAAATCACGGCGAACTCGCGACAAACTTCACCAACTTCTGTCGAACTTATTTCACATCCCCTGGAGGTCTAGCCTGGACGAAAAGACTCGTAATTTCTCAAATTAGAAGGCTGTAAGCAAATCAGGGCCGTAGCTGGGATAAGACGTCGGCGCGGGCTATTTGAAATCTACCTCTTAAATGGTTATTTTTGCCTTACCCGCACACTTGAAAATTTGTAAACACGGGCGCAAATTGTCGTCACGCATTCATCCAACGGGCGAACAATAGCTCTGTTCAAATCGCTTTTTTGGCCGTAATACGCAGAGTTCATGTATGAAATGCGGGTATTCTATTGAAAAGGTTGCTTTTAATCAAACCATGGTGTTCTTTTTGTATGAAAATGGTATTTACGTCATTTTTTATAAGTTTTCTGAGGCTTGTTTACCGCCCCAGTTCAGCTGTTATGCATTCCATTAGAGTTTATGCAGAGCTTTGCCCATGCCTATTTTACATGCTTTTTTAAAATAATTATCAACTGTTCCAGTAACAGACTTCGAATTTGCAATCATAAAGTCCGCAGCGGTGAGAGGTCAAAATGACCTCAACGGCCATTCTAGGAGGTACTGCATTGTCGGCCGTTCTAGTGTTAATGTTCAAACTGATAAACTTTGTTTTTTTGGAAAAAATCACTCATTTTGAATTTGATGCCTGCAACACATTCCAAGCTAGACGTATGTCGATGGCGCGCCGCGCTCCGTGACGAATGTTATGGGAGTAGTAGTAATATGACAGAGGGCAATTCACTGAACTGGCATTCTGCTGCACAAATGATAATCTGCTTGTTGCAGTGACAAAGCACTGATACTGTTCAGAGTTATAGCAATGTGATATAGTTGGTTAGTTGGATAGAGTACTTTTTGAGTGTCCGTTGAGGGCATAAATTACCCTTCATTTTGAAATGAGAGTATTATGAAAGAAAAGGACGTACGGTGCAGCGATTGGCACACCTGATGCCATTTGACCTAGAAAACGGTCAAAATTAGATCAAATCAAAAACCTGTCTGGTATGTGGTGAAGGGTCATCCCATGCGCCTCCCATAAAAATTTGAGCGTCCAAGCTCGATGCATAAGGTAGATATGGCCATTTTTATTTTTTCACAAAAAGCCCCCAAGTGGCCAAAATATGAATCACAGGAGGGAAATTTTTGGCATGCAGGTTGCCATCACCAAGATACAAATCCATACCAATTTGCAGCCTTCTACGTTGAGTAATAACAAAACATGCTATCCTTTTAAACGATTGGCACACCTGACGCCATTTGACCTAGAAAACGGTCAAAATTAGATCAAATCAAAAACCCGTGTGATATGTGATGAAGGGTCATCCCATGCACCTCCCATAAAAATTTGCGCGTCCTGCCTCAATGCATAAGGTAGATATGGCCATTTTTCTTTTTTCACAAAAAGCCCCCTAGTGGCCAAAATATGAATCACAGGACGGCAATTCTTGGCATGCAGGTTGCTATCACCAAGATACTTATCCGTACCAATTTGCAGCCTTCTACGTTGAGTAATAACAAAACGTGCCATCCTTTTCAACAATAGGCACACCTGACGCCATTTGACCTAGAAAACGGTCAAAATGAGGTCACATCGAAAACCCGTCTGATATGAGATGAAGGGTCATCCCATGCACCTCCCATAAAAATTTGAGCGTCCTAGCTCAATGCATAAGGAACTTTCGGCCATTTTTCAATTTTCACAAAAAGGCCTCTGGTGGCCAGAAGAGGAAATGAATTAAAATTCTAAACACGTTGTGCACCCCTCTGGGTCACTACCTTACACACACCAAAGTTTCAGGTCGATTGGTCAAACAGCCTAGGAGCAGTTACTGTTTCGGACGGACGGACGGACAGACGCCAAACTGTATTACAAGATCTCCTCACTTTTCGGAAGCACAGAGATAATAAAAAAAGCTGGGACAGGGGCAACAAAAGACTGGGAAAGTCGACGAATGCTCAAAAAACACCTGTTTGGAACATTCCACAGGTGAACAGGTTAATTGGAAACAAGAGAGTGTCATGATTAGGTATAAAAGGAGCATCCCCGAAAGGCTCAGTCACTCACAAGCAAGGATGGGCCGAGGGTCACCATTTTGTGAACACCTGTGTTCACAAATAGTCCAACAATTTAAGAACAACGTTTCTCAACGTACAATTGCAAGGAATTTAGGGATTTCATCATCTACAGTCCATAATATCATCAAAAGATTCAGAGAATCTGGAGAAATCTCTACATGTAAGCAGCAATGCCGAAAACCAACATTGAATGCCCATGATTGTCGGTCCCTCAGTCGGCACTGCATTAAAAATCGACATCAAACTGTAAAGGATATAACCATGTGGGTTCAGGAACACTTCGGAAAACCATTGTCAGTTAACACAGTTCATCACTACATCTACAAGTGCAAGTTAAAACTCTACCACCATGCAAAGTGAAAGCCATATATCGAGGGTTTGGAGCACAATGGTGATAAGTCCAAAGGATATGTCCTGTTTTCCTATCATTCCAGCCCACTTTCGTAAACTTGCCCAAAGTTCTTCCAATTTTGAGTTAGAATGAGCAATACATATTGAAAGATCATAGCTTGACTTTTTTTCGTCTCTTACAAAGTGTTGATAGAGAATGAGACAGTGACAGACCTTTTTAGCAGATCTCATGTCAGTTGAAACTCTTCAAAAAAACCTCATTAGAATTTTCTTACTTATTATTGCAATAACGTATCCAAAACTCATATGGCAATATCTACACATGATAAAAAATGAAAAACAGGCAAAAGTATCACATTTTATGACATAACTTCTGACCTAGATACAGTTAACAGCAGCCTACAGAAGTCACTTCCTCATGCACTTTCAAAGTTAAAGCTCCGAAGCGTATGCAGTACTACCACAGCAACAAGGTCAGTCGCGTTTTGTTAAAGGAGGTAGTATACGACCTTATGTACCTCAAAACAGATATACAAGTACTTTCTGAGAATATTTATGAAGGAAACAGTATATTTCAGCGGTAAATACTGCTCTACATATGAAACGTAATGGACTGTTAAACAGAGTAAATTAAGCCATCTGACAGTACGAGTCAAATTAGCTCTACTCCAGCCAACTACATTATACGGCATTAAGTTGCTAGCTAATCCAATACTATAACAACAGTGAATCCATTTTTCCCATACTTTTAATTTTAGTGAAAGGAGGTTTGGAGTGCAAGACTATTGTTTGGAATAGAGTAGGTTATTTTCAAATTGTAGTAGACTATTGCTACTTCTACAGCCTCATCTTAAACTGTACAGGATGAAACGTTAGTTACACTGACTGGCATTACCGGACGAATACAAGAATTTTCTGTCCTCCCTACACGTGAAATCATACCTTGTGCTCTCCTGGCACTGCTGTCAAAATGCTTCTGAGGACCCGGCGTCTCCTCTGCGGCGGTCTGTCTCAGCCTAGCCATAAAGTAGGAATCGTTGTTTGTTGACATAATGAAATGAGCACCTAATGTTTTCGGGGGTCTTTTCAAATTCAAGTTTTTCGGCTAATTTCTGGCTTCCTCTTCTGTAGGTAGGCGATAAAAACCGTTTCGCTGAACACAAGGACAATCCCCTATGTTCTGGGTGCGTGTTCAAAACACTGTTGATCAAACCACAAATTTAGCTTCCTCTGGCTGTTAGTTCAGGCTCGAACAGCACAATAGGTGCCGGAGGTCTGAAGGGACATTTTAAGAAAAGCAAGTTAATTTGTTAAAAAAACGAGCTGTAATCGCTAAGTTAACTGAAAGAAACGCCACTCTTCTTGACTAGCCACTTGCTAAAAACTACTTCCGCCGGAAGTTGCACCCATTGTCATATCTACAGTAGCGCCCTCAGGAATAAGGTGGATACCCCTCTCTTCCTAGTGATCCAAGCATCTGCGACTATGATGAGATCTGGGTTCGTTCGATGCCTCCTGAATTCACTGTTTTGCAAATTATGTGACCCAAGAGACACGAACGCAAAATGGGAAAATGGACAATGCTACTGAGAGTGGGTACTGCAATTTCATCTACAGAGAAGTCGTGCGTCCCCGAAACTCACAGGCATGGTTCACTGTGCGTCCTGTGTGATTTTCGTGAGTATTTCACCCGAGGTCTCGGGTAATCGCTAGCCCTGATGTTCAGTATACTTCTGAACCATGCAGTAATAGAGTGACTAACATAAAAATGATGTAAATGATGTACCTGATTTAATAAAACATTTGCAAAACTAAAAATCAATTTTTATCAAAACCTCTAAAATTGACATATAACCACTGCACTCCAAACCCTCAATATCAACAACACCCAGCTTCTCTGGGCCCAAGCTCATCTGAGATGGACTGGCGCAAAAGTGTGCTGTGGTCTGACAAGTCCATATTTCAAATTGTTTTTGGAAATCATGGACGTCGCATCCTCCAGGCTTAAGAGGAGAAAGACCATCCAGATTGTTATCAGCACAAAGTTCAAAAGCCAGCATCTGTGATGGTATAGGGATGTGTTAGTGCCCATGGCATGGGAAACTTGCACATCTGTGAAGGCACCATTAATGTTGAAAGGTTTAGGAGCAACATATTCTGCTATCCAAGCAACATCTTTTTCAGGGACGTCTCTGTTTATTTCAGCAAGACAATGCCAAACCACATAGTATGGCTTCATAGTAAAAGAGTGCGGGTAATAGACTGGTCTGACTGCAGTCCAGACCTGTCTCCCATTGAAAATGTGTGGCGCATTCTGAAGCGCAAAATATGACAACGGAGACCCCGGACTGTCGAGCAACTGAAGTCGTGCATCTAGCAAGAATGGGAAAGAATTCCCACAACAAAGCTTCTTCAATTAGTGTCCTCAGTTCCCAAAAGCTTATTGAGTGTTGTGAAAAGGAAAGGTGATGTAACACAGTAGAAAACATGCCCCTGTCCCAGCTTTTTTGGAACGTGTTGCAGGCATCAACTTCAAAATGAGTGAATATTTCCAAAAAACAATAAAGTTTATCAGTTTGAACATTAAATATCTTGCCTTTGTTGTGTACTGAATTGAATATAGGTTGAAAAGGATTTACAAATCAAATATTCTGTTTTTACTCACGTTTTACACAATGTCCCAACAACATTGGAATTGGGGTTTGAACAGTGGATATTTAGCCATCCAACATTTTTTTGCATTTTCGCTATTTAGCTGTACCTTCCTGTTGATATGCATACTTGTCACTCTTCCAATTTGATCATTGTGGTGATGTGACTGTGGTATGTGACTCTCAGAGTCAAAGCCTCGCAAGAAGCGACTGTTCCAACACAGGAAAACAATAAAATTCTTGTATTTGTAAATTCATCAATTTCTGGAAGCTGTTTTTCACAGACTGAATGATATAGTGTATTTTTATTTAAATACCAAAGTGCTTTTGTTTTCAACAAACTACCAAGAGGCTATTACAAAAAATAGCCACAGATAATGCTAAAGCATAGGAACCTTCCTCCCCAACTGTTTTTACGAAGATATTGCCAGGGAGTGAAATGGATCAGCCACTCTATTGTTCTCAGGCTTGACTTCCTCAATAGTCTTTATGTTTACATTCACAGTTAAGTTGAGAAACAGTAATAGCTCAATTAGGCTGTTTAATCAGACTACTATCTTTGTCCCAGTTTACATGAGCAATAGAGCAATCGGTTTATTGACCAAGGCATGTCTGTCTCCACCACAATAAGTGGCAATATGCCCCCTTTCAGTGCTGGTGTTGGACCTTTATCTGGTTGACCTATTACGTCAAAGACCAAACCACCCACAAACAAGTTAGGTGATGGCAAACTGGTAGCATGGAAAATTTTTGGCATGGCGAGTGGCGAGAACATGGACAACTTTACGGCTCTGTACATTTCATATCAGCTGCACGCTATGGTTTTCATACGATTGAGATGCACGCTATCCCTGGTGCTTATGGCATTAGCCGAAGCTAGGCAGCAAGGCCGCTATGCTCTATTTTATGCCCTCTACTACCCTGGAGTGTGTTCCCCAAAAGCGTAGTAGCTAACTAAGTTAGCAACTAACATAGTTCCTCCATTCACAGTCTGTGGTTCCAACTATGTAAGTTAGCATTTGTGCTTTCGAGAGACACACCCCCGGGCTTCCCATGCATGTTATACCCATTGATCGTACCCATTTTAAATGACTGTTATTTTAGAGGAATTTTAAGAGAGTTTGCTATTTATTGCTACTTATTTATTTACTATTGTTTATGTATTGCTTCTGTTTGTACTTAGTATATTTATTTTTATTTAATTATTTTTTTAAATTGCTCTTGGTTCAGCTTGCGCCTCCTACTGTCCCATGCCCTCAATATGTTTTCTTGATTTTGTTGGATTGTTAGTTGTCTGTTTTATGTACAGATGTATGGACTGGGAAGCAACAAATTAATTGCCCCTTGGGGATAAATAATGTTTTCTGAATCTGAATCTGAATCTGAATGTTGGATGCGGGTCAGGAGCAAAGACTAGTGGGAGAGAGTGGAAGGAATATTTTCAGATGACGCACAAGTCATTCCATAAATTATGCGGATTAATGGAGGAAGTAATGAGCCCCCACTGCCTGACTGTTCAAGCACCAATACCCGAGCAGATGAAGATTGGTACTGTTCTGAACAAACTTCCTACAATCCCAATTCCGAAATAGCTGGGACAAAGTGTAAACTGCGAATAAAATCAAAACGCAATGACTTTCAAATCACACCAGCCAGTATTTTATTCACAATAGAACAGAGGTAAAATAGCAAATGTTGAAACTGACAAATTTCACAATTTTATCCACAAAATGAGCTCATTTCAAATTTGATGGCTGCTACAGGTCTCAAAAAAGTTGGGACAGGGGCCTGTTTACCATGGTGTAGCATCCCCTCTTTTTTTAACACAGAGTGGAGGCGTCTGGGCATTGAGGAGACAAGTTTCTTGATTTTAGCCATTGGAATTTGATCCCACTCTTGTTTAATACAGGCTCCCAGCTGCTGGAGAGTTTTCGGTCTCCTTTGACGGACCTTTCGTTTAATTATGCGCCAAATGTTCTCAATCAGTGAAAGATCAGGACTGCAGGCAGACCAGTTCAGCACACGGACTCTTCTACTACAAAGCCATGCTGTTGTGATAGCTGCAGTATGTGGTTTTGCATTGTCCTGCTGAAATACACAAGGCCTTCCCTGGAATAGATGTCGTCTGGAGGGGAGCATATATTGCTCTAAAACCTTTATATACCTTTCAGCATTCATGGTGCTTTTCAAAACATGCAAGTGTCCCGCACTAATGCATCCCCATACCATCAGAGATGCTGGCTTTTGAACTGAACGCTGATAACAGGAGGGGTGGTCTTTCTCCTCTTTAGCCCGGAGGACACAACGCCCATGATTTCCGAAAAGAATGTCAAATTTGGACTTGTCTGACCACAGGACACTTTGCTGCTTTGCTACAGTCAATTTCAAATGAGCTTTGGCCCACAGAACATGGCAGGGCTTCTGGATCATGCTCAACAATAGCTGGGTCATTCCGTGTCAACTCAACCAGAGCCCCCCAGTCAAAATTTTGATTTTGATAAAACTTTGCACATTTCAAGAGATATGCATTGGCAGTACTGAGGTCAAATATTTCAGCTCAATTATTGCTAGTTCCTGAAATTTAGCCTATTTTAGAGAGGGGGGGCTCAATCTTAACAAAATCGCCTTAATTTTGGAGGGAGTTTGAGGGCCTCAGAAATAGATTTTCAGAGCTGACAGACCCGCAAGTTTCATTTTGTCATCAGAATAGTTGCTGAACTCTTGGCTTAAGCTACTTTTCTTTACTCAGTGTGTTTAGTTTATATGTACTGTGCATAGAAAAAGCAAAAAACACCAATCATACTATTTTTTTTTTTATTTAATGCATTTATAATTCTGTAACCAATTAAGATAGAGCCCTGAGACTTGGTATGCAAACTGTCGGTCAACTTTCTGAAGACCACGAAAAATATCAAAGTCCCGATGATTGTGTTAAATGTTTTAATGACCTTGGAAGTTGTCTTCAGAATGAAAAGTGCGTATTTTGGGTCATTATAGCAGGTATATATCTCAAAAGGGACACAATTGATCAATGTCATATTTTTAGTGCTTGAAAGCATGGGTCTTGGGTCTAACATATTAAAAAACTGGAGATGTAAAACTCTTCCTTTAGACTGGACAGCATGCCAATCACATTAGGTGTCTAACTTAATTTTCTGGGCACCTTAGCCATAGTGTAAGTGAAAAGATGAATGTGACACATACACTTCTTCACCTCCGCCAAGGAGGTGCATGTTTTCGCCGGCTTTGGTTGGTTTGTTTGTTTGGTTGTCTGTCAGACTGTCCGTCTGCCTGTTAGCAGGATATCTCTAAAACGGCCGCACAGATTTTAACCAAACTTTGCCAGATGTTAGAATAGCACAAGGGGAAGAAGTGCTTAAATTTAGGCATATCTAGGCCAAAGTACAGCTGAGATATAGGCAAAAGTTCAAATCCAGCTATGCTGGCAGAGATTTCAAGTCTTTCCAATGGGCCGTGCTTTTGGGTTTTGCTGTCACCTGGCGGTGGAATGCAACAATACCCTACATCAGCCAATGATAATCACCTAATATGATTGGCATGCTGTACAGTCTAAAGGAAGAGTTTTACATCCCCAGTTTTTTAATATGTTAGACCCAAGACCCATGCCTTCAAGCACTAAAAATATGACATTGATCACTTGTGTCCCTTTTGAGATATATACCCACTATAATGACCCAAAATACACACTTTTCATTCTGAAGCAAACTTCCAAGGTTATTAAAACATTTAATACAACCATTGTGACTTTGATATTTTTTGTGGTCTTCAGAAAGTTATCCGACATTTTGCTTACTAAGTCTCAGGGCTCTATCTTAATTGGTTAAAGAATTATAAATGCATTAAATTTGGAAAAAATTAGTATGATTGGTGTTTTTTTGCTTTTTCCAGGCCACAGTACCGGTAGACTAAACGCACCGAGTAAATAAAAAAATCTTAAGCCAAGAGTTCAGCAACTATTCTGATGACAAAATGAAACTTATGGCTCTGTTTGCTCTGTAAATTAGTGCTGCACCGATACCGATACCAGTATCGGGTATCTGCCCGATACCGCGTTAATATGCTCGTACTCGTACTCGTCCACATTTGCCGATACCACGCACTGATACCACTTAATGTAAGATGCAAGGTAACTGCCTGCTCACGGTCGCATAGGCTACAGTATGTTGTACTATTTGACTTCTATCTCTAGGGGGAGACAGCGAGTTAGAAAAAATACGAGAAAGAGAGCTTTATAGTCATCACATCACATGCAGGCATACGCGCATACACACAAGAGGTGTATAGTAAAGAAGTACAAGTAGGCAACTTCGTTACAGTACTTAAGTAAAGTACAAATCCTCAAAAAAACTACTTGAGTTTTTTTTTTTTTTTTTTTTTTTACCGGGACTTCTACTCTACTACATTTAAAAGATAAAAAGTATACTTTTTCTTCGTTACTTTGACACTGGCCACTTCACTACACGTTTCAAATTAAAATATGTATATAATTCATCATTTAAGGATTATCTGGATGCGGCGTGTTCAAGAAGAACAGTGGTGTTCGGCAGGATATCTTAAGCGTTTTGTGCAGATGTTTCTGCCAGCGGACATGGAGCTGCAAATTTATGCTCGCAATTACAATATTCTATCACTAGATGGCACACCCGGATCAGTTATTGAATATTTACAAGCAAGCCGAGCTCGCACAAGCACACACCCACAATCACACACACAGAGACATAGAATTGTGAATCTTCCTATTTTACTACAAACATATTGGTAACATATGGTTACCTTAAACATTTTAGTTGTGGTGAAGTTAAATCTTTTTTATTTGTCATTTGTGTAATTGAAATATGGCGATACCACACACTTTAAGTGATGCCTTGTTTGCTTGGAAAGCTATTATTGACTTTAGTTAGATTGAGAATGCCTATGAATGTGTGTAGAAACTGTCTGTGCCAATTAATAGTTCTACTGACTTTTTATGAAGTTGGGTGTGTTACCTTGCCTATGCAGCGAGTTTACTTTTCATTTGTCAAGCTTCAGTAATGTTTTGCCTCATTTAATGGCAGTGCTAGTTCAAAGGCTTTTTGTCGGGCCTAAATACAGAAAGATTTTTAGCAGTAAGGCCTACTTTTTTTTTTTTTTTGGAAATAGCCATGTGTAAATCGTTTGATATTGGCCTTTTTTAGGCTTGTTATAAAAAGAAAATAAAACCTGTACTCCGAAATTGTCATTGTACAAAAGTATTTTCCTGGAAAACATTTCAGAAATATCGGTATCGGTACTCGGTATCGACAAGTAAACAAAATAAAATACTCATACTCGTATCGGTTTTTAAAAAAGTGGTATCGCTGCATCCCTACTGCAAATGCATATCTCAGGCCCTCAAACTTACTCCAAAATTATGGCGATTTTCTTAAAACTGACCCCCCTCCCTAAAAGAAGCTAAATCTCAGGAACTAGCAATAATTGAGCTTAATTATTTTACCATTTCACACCAGATATATAAATCTTCCACTGTGTGGAATATAATAAAAATTTTTTTTTTTTGGTGGGGAAGTTCCTAGAATTTGGTTGATTTGACATGGATTGACCCGGCTTCCTTTTTGCATGATAGAGTTTTAGGTGGTATCTGTGGATGGCACGGCGGACTGTGTTTACAGACAGTGGTTTCTTTCAAGGAGCAATATGTAAGTTTGTGGCCAAAACTGGTAGTGCAATCACATTCAAAATAGTGCAGAGCGCAGCATCCCTTCCTCCTCTCCCCCAGACGAGAGGTTGCCAGCTAGGTTGCCGGATCCAGCAAGACCGTCTACTACACGGAGCTACCATGGCTATGTTTCAATATCACCAATGATTTGCTCTGATAGGGTTGTCTTCAGTTCAGTTCAGTTTAGTTCAGAAAAGCTCGAGACTAATGACTAACTAACTTTAGCAATGGTCATATTGGTCAACTTGCTCATCACTCTTCTGAGTGGATAGCCCACAAAAGTCCATACTGTGATATGCGTAAAGAATGAATGAGGACTCATTTGACCGATGTACTGTCTCAATTACATTTCCTCTTGCCATAATGGCTGTGCTAATGTTGGAACGGTTTCCACAGCGTCTCAGCATAAAGCCAGAGAAACGGACTAATAATGCATTGTTTATGTTAGCAATGAAGAGCCACGGTTTTTATTTCTCAAACAATTTGTTACCTAGTCAATTCGATGACCCACCTGCATACGCACTAACATACCATGAACGAACATGCATTAAGTTATTCGACTGTAGAGAATATTTGAAATGTCCGTGCCTACATTAAATAGAATTAAGTTAGCCAAACAGCTGAATCTTACCTGCCCAGGAGAAAATGAGCAACTTCGGCGTCGGTCTTCAAATTCTTCTCTGCTTTCAGCCGTCTCCATCTTTCAAAGGCATGTCCTATACAGATCCTTGTTTTGTTTCTGACTTTGTCATGACATATTTCGGAATCATAACGAGGCCTTTTAGGTTTAGTAACGTCAGACATTTGTGCTCCGAAAAGCTGGTAGCTGCAGCTCAGTGGTAACTGGCAACCTGGATGCCGAAATGCTACTGACTTCATGATTGGGAGATAGGTGGAGGGCGGCGCAACAGGCCAAAACACAAAATGACAACATCAACGTAAGTTGTGGGCCGCAACTTCGCTTTTGTAATGAGAATATTCTGGCTGGACTACTGTTGTCAGTGATATAAGTATTTGAAATTAACATCATTCCTTAATGTCTGGTGATATATCAGGGCCATTTCATGATTAATCAACATACATTTCTTACATATTGCTCCTTTCAGTATTCCTGGGCCCATTTAGTAATGTCAATGACAGAATCATGCCGGTGAGTGATGCAGTGGCATCTGAGGGCCCGAAGATCAAAGGGCATCCAGTAAAGGTCTTCGGCCTTGTCCCTTACGCACAGAGATTTTTCCAGTTTCTCTGAATCTTTTGATGACGTTATGCACTATTGATGATGAGACCTTCAAAGCCTTTGCAATTTGACGTTGAGGAACATTGTTTTAAAAGTATTCCACAATTTTTTTTACGCAAGCCTTCACGGATTGGAGAGCCTCTGGCCATCTTTACTTCTGAGAGACTCAGCCTCCCTAAGACATCCCTTTTATAGCCAATCATGTTACACACCTGATGCCAGTTAACTTCATTACTTGCTAAATCTTCTTTCAGCTGATTCTCTTCTATACTCAGAGGCAATAAAAACGCAACACTCTAAAATTTGGTTTATTTTTGCTCAGGACCTGAGTAGTCCAGTTTGAGTTCTTAAGTGACCATTGGGGTCACAATGTGTACCTCGTTACACATGAATGATCATCATTTAACTCAACAGTGTGAGTTGGACTCTCATCAATCCATATTGAGTACAACATATGGGATTAGGAGTTGTGCAAGTACAGTGGTTGAAATGAAGGAGGGGTTGTCTTCCCTATATAAAGGCATGATAAAAGCCACACAAAAAACATTTTTAAGTGTCATAATGCCACGTCTGTCGATTGAACAACCGAACAGGGCCCTGGGTATGCTAGAGGCGGGAGTAAGTGGCTCACCGTTTTGGGTGTAGTACGTCCAGCATCAGTACGTTTTGGGTGTAGTACGTCCAACTGGGACAAGCTCTTTCATCAAGAGTACCTAGACCTCAAACCAGGCAGCAACTCCAGAATGCACTACAGGCAGAGTGGCGACAACTTCCCCAAGACAACCTAAGACGCTTAGTCAGGTCCATGAGGAGACGTTGTACTGCCTGTGTGGATGTTCGTGGGGGACACACCCGATACTGACTGTTCTTTTGAGTTCATTTTTAAATGTGTGTTCCGTTCAGTCTTGTTGTGATTTTTCATTTTCAACTTGTGCTCTATATGTTTAATTCATCTGTTTATTATTGTCCAAATCGGCCCATTAACACATTTAAATCATCAAAGTCAACCCACCCAACATATTTGAATTGTTAAAATAAGAAAATAAATTTGAGTCACAAAATTATTTGAATCCAAACTGGTGTTGTGTTTTCATTGCCTCTGAGTATATATTAATTGCTTTTTCAGCCCTTTTTTGAGACCTGTTGTAGCCAGAAAATTTGAAATGAGCTCATTTTGTGGATGAAAATGTAAAATGTCTCAGTTTCAATATTTGACATGTTATCTATGTTCTATTGTAAATAGCATATTGGCTCATGTGATCTGAAAGTCATTGCATTTTGATTTTATTCACAATTTACACTTCGTCCCAACTATTTCTGAATTGGGGTTGTAGTTGGACAGGGCACAGAGTTGTTCCTAATAACTTTTGTGTTTACAAGTCCACAAGACTTCCAGGTCAAAGCCCTGCACGATGAATTGAAGCATGCACAGAGCGCATAGTCCAGTTTGATTCAAGCATATACATGGAGGAGAAAAACAACTAGTAACTGCATTATCTCGGTGCGTCAGTCCAATTATGAGAAATTCGATTTAGTACGATTCCAGTCAGACAATTGTGTTTTCATTTATTTTAAAAGTTCGGTTTTAGTCGAACTAACACAATAATTCAATTTTTTTTATACCGTCATGTAATGCACTCAGTGATCTAACAAGCGAACTGTTCTCAGATGGACTCGGTAGCCCGGTTAGAGTGGTGTGACGGTATCTCCAAATTTGTGAATTCGGTCCTCACTCGAGTTCATATTTTTCTGACCATATATAAACAGTGTCAGAATAAATTGTAAAATTATTCCTGATGACGATTTGGATAGCGGAGGATATGATATTGCTTCCCACTACGTAGTGTCTAGTTGTTTAACATCTGGGACTTTATTTGACGCCGGAAGATATCTTCCTGGCTATTCTGAAGTCCATATCACCAAACTTATCGGTTCTTGTAGCAACTGAACTTGTGCAATGTTTGTAATAAAACGTCTTTGTATGTAACACACTTATAATCGCATATAACTGTTACGTCATGCTGCCACAATCTTCCTCTCCAGAGCAACATTTTCCGAACAGATGGTAGTGCGCATGTCAACCGGAAGAGACGGCAATATCGCTAAAACAAACCGGAACCGTTGGATGGCTAAATATCCGCTCCGCATAATTTATATCGAGCATTTACAAATATACACAATGTAGGCTAATTTGTTTCTGTATTCAATTTAATTGAAATGTGCCGACATTCACATCGTGCTCCTATACAATTGACTATTATTTTATTTTCATATCGTGTGCTCGTCAGGTCAGGAACTATTTATTGAACAAATCACACATTGTTTAACACATTGTGATAGTTTAATATTATTTTATTGGAGGGACCTGACAATAAATAACGTTTTTAAACCACTGCTCTGCTAGGAGGAAGAACATGACGTACTGAACTTCTAAAAGTTTTGAAAGTCTCCACTCCGAAATTTACCGTGAAGTTGTTTTTGGGTCCAAACACGGTATTCGAAATCTCTCTGACGGGACATTTTAGAGACAATATGACAGGTCAGTGGTGCTAAATGATCCACAATGTTACTTTTAAATTCATTTTTGCTTTAATTGGACCATAAGGGCTTATTAAAAACAAGGAGCTACTTTATATTTAAATAAATGTTGGAATGACAATCAGTTAAAGTTCAATCTCTGACGGGACTTTTTTGGCCCCTAGTATTTTAGGCTAAAACTCCAACTAAAATTTCTCTTTGAAATTTCATTTAATCTATACATTTGCAATTTATATTGCAAGGTATAAGTCTTAAGAAGTAATTAAGGCATAAGTAGACCATTTTTTTGTACTTTCTTTAGCAGCATGGGCTGTTGAGTGTAAAAAGTCATTATCTCTGACGGGACATCTCTGACGGGACACTTTTGACCACTATATAAAAATATGACAACAGAGGTAAAAAAAGACACCCTTTTGTATCTGAAGAAGTGTATTTACAAGATAACTTTAAAATAACATTCTGCACTTTACAAACATCACCAGATGCGTTGTGTTGAGAATCTTAACAGTAATTATAGTGACACATCGATAAGGCACAATATAATTTTTCAAGCAATTCATAATCCATTACTGCTACCTGTAGTCAGTAATAATAAACATTGTCCATGATACACATTCTATTGTTCATATAAAAAATTTAGTTTTTTAGTTTTAGTTCAAAGACATGTTCATCGCCCTCCTTGTTCTCTGTCCACCACCCGCCACTGCATATGACATGTTGCAACAGACATTGTAAAAACAAAAAGACAATGGACTGCAAGTCACAAGATATCTTGTGAGCAAATCATGCACATCCACATGTCAAACAGCCCCTGCTTGGCAGGTAATGCAGTGAGGTGTGAAACACAACTCATTGAGGCCTGACAACACATGCCAACACCTGAACACTGAAAGGCAACATCGCTAATCATCATTAAAAGTGCCCAATTCTAATATGGATCCACTGAAAAAGAAATATAACACAACAGAACAGTCAAAAGTAACTTAATTGAAGAACAATACCTAGTCAATCAGATTTGTCATAAAATGTCCCGTCAGAGATAATAATAGAATTGTGGCAATATTTTCCCTGTAAATGATTTTAATTCTATAACTTGTAGTTATAATTATTACATATCATTAGTAAATAGAAGAGTGCAAGTTTTATTGATATAACTTAACAGTTGTGGAAAATATGAAAACTTTTCAAAGTCAAATATCTGACGGGACACACTACCCACAGTACTAAATATTTTTTCCACAATATAAGTATTGTGTGGCAGTTTTCTATGTTAAACTATTATTTTTCATTAGTTTAACATATTTGAATAATAAAAATATGAAAAAATAACCTAATTTCTGGCCTAGGCCAATGTTACAGTGTGTCCCATCAGAGAGGCAATTTTTCCCTTTATGTTTCCCAGTGTCTCACAGAAAAAGTACTGGGTGTATATCAATGAAACTTATGTTATCTGAAAATTCAGGTTGTTTTCTACAATGATATAAGAATTTTAAGTTTCAATGAAACAAAAAAAATTCTGACACCCAGGGCACCATTACTGTGTTTTAACCCTTTTGTAATGCTGGAAATAAAGCTCCAAGACATGTTCATTTGCCAAATGTAGTATCAACCGGAAGAAAGCCTTTGAACCAGTGCAACAATGGATAGTTATAAGCTATTTAATAAAGACGAGTGATATACATGCTGGTCGACGCCAATGTGATATCGGCTGCCTGTTCACATCTACCAGCATATTCTGGTCAAATATCAATTTAACTTAACTAGTGTAACAGCGTGTATCTCAAATTCCATCACCAATAACAATTTCCACAAGCATTCAACCTTTCCTGCAGTGCATACTGTTCTATCATGCAGTTCTGGGGAGCATTATGAGATATGGAATAACAGCAGCATGGTATGGTAACTTGTCTGTCCAGCTGAAATCTCAGATTGGCCAGCTGGTTATAACCACCATGAAGATTATGGGGATTAAGGACTATCCATCCCTCCCAATAACTGACGAGAAGGCCGTTACCAGACTGGCGTTGAGGATAGTGTCAAACCCAACTCATGTTCTGTACCCAGAGTTCCAGTTGTTACCTTCCGGCAGAAGATATAGAGTTCCACGGAGTAGGCGTAACCGTTACAAATACTCTTTCCTGCCCATGTCCATTAGGCTGCTCAACTCAAGGGAGCAGGCACCACGCAATGTAATGAGCAAGAGGTGCAGTTGAGGCTCAGCAACGTGTAACTGAGGGCTGTGCAATAGTTAATAGTTAACAATGTGCAATTGGGTCTGTGTTATCTTCAGGGCTGTGCAATAGCTACCACCTTATTATATTATCCATATTCATATTTCACAATTTTAGCCGAATGTATCTGTAGCACCCTAACATATATGTTTGTCTGACTGCCATGTTGTCTGGCTTGTTGATGTTTATGCTACTGTAAAATTGCAGGACAGGAAGTCCAGAACGAATTTCCCTTCACATTAAAGTTTGTCTAAACTAATCCAATACGACGCAACTTGGTCATGTGACCGAAGTTTGGAAAACGTGCTGCAAACCAGTGTCACTACTGGAAGAGCCGAAAGTGTTCGAAACGCATCGAACCTGACTGTTGAAATAGCCATCACTACTTAATGTATATATCTGCCTAACCCGGGTCTTTGTGATATTTCTGTCTGGATAACTCAAAAAGTTATAAATGGTTTGGCACGAAATTTGGCAGGATGATAGGTGGTAGTCCAAGACAGAGTTGATTTAATCTTGGAAGTGATTCGGAACATATTCTGAAAAGAAAAGAACTAGGGTGCGTTTCCCAAAACTATAGTTGCTAACTAAGTTAGCAACTTACATAGTTCGTCCATTCACATTCAATAGTTCCAACTATGAACGTTAGCATCTGTGCTTTCGGGACACGCACCCCAGATCTATTGCGTGGCGGAGGTATGCGTTCTACCGACGACCCTCTACTCTTTTCCATTGCTAACGTTTCAACTGTGGGGAGAAAGTAGCATCTGCGTTTAGCAACCTTTCCTGTCTGGTTTGACATAATGGTTTAAAATATAGGCGCAGTACCAAACCAAATTTGACAACCATTTGATAATCATAAGTAGTGTGTAAAATACCTTAAAATAGGCTGTAGGTGCGTTTCATAAATATCAACGTTGCCAACCGTTATCATAATGCAGCGCACCTTTGATAACTGGCAAGCTAGTTAATCACTTCGGATCAGCGTTTTGAATGCATGTCAAGGTTAAACGCAAGCACAGTCGTACTGCAACTGTATAGTGACTACTGGAAATTGCATGTAAACACATGTTGCCACTCCGGAGGCAACACGTAACTACATGCACTTTCCCTACATTGCGCACGAGGGACAGTAAACAAGAGAAACAGTCGCAGAATTGCATTGGGGACAAAAAACAAAACAAAACAAAACATCAACGCAGCTTGCGCTCCTTACCCACTTCGACGTCCGTCTCGAAAATAAACAGTGAACTTTTACGTTAACATGCAAATAACGCAGACAGGAATTCACAGTCGATTAACGAGTGATCAACCCGATAATTATTAGGTGCACTCCCAGTGGGTGCACTCGAGCGACAACCTCCGGGGTTGAAAAGTGAAGCCACCACGGAAGTGCCCGCAGTTCCTCGAATAGCCACTTGAGGCTGGCTGCAGACGAGAGTCAATCCCCATTGACCCCCGTGTTAAAAAAAAAACAAAACAAAAAAAAACATTTTTGTACAGCAGAAATAAACGTTTGCAGCCTGGTTGGTGACTATGGCTAATTTTCCCCTTCGTGAAAACTGTGTGCGTGTGTGTATGTGTGTATGTGTGTGTGGGCTAATTCGAGCCAGGGAACTTGACCTTTTGACCGCGTTACTGACTAGAGAATTTTTCATCAAAGGATCGGGAAATATCTTGCTGTGTAGTTAGGAGTCTATGCTCTTTTTTCTAAGGTGAATGAAATTCGAATATTTTTTCGCATAACTTTGTATTTTAGCACTATGTAGCAAGTGTCAGTATTAGCTTGTTAACAGGCCAATTAGCCAGACAAAAGATACATAAGTCCTCAGTTAGCCTACGCCCAAGATGATCAGCTGTGCCAAAGGGAGTGTATGCCTGCCACAGTGGTTACACTGGTGTGCACCAAAGTAACAGCAAAATGTAGATGTGTCAGAATTTGGGATAAAAATACTTTTGAACAGAAGATGTCAGTCAGAGGTTTGAAAGCCATCACAGCTTCCCTTGCCAGCGTGGCTGACTAGTTAGCAATAGCATTCGAACCACCATAGCATGCTAGATGACGGGGTCTCTAAGCTGATTCCCCAATGCATTTGGAGGGCTTGTCCGGAGATTGTTGTAATCATACAGTCAATGGATAGATGCAGCAAGAGCTTATTGTGCGACAATTGCTGTTGCTTTGCAACGCATGGATTTGTTCCTTTTTCAGTGTGATTACTGATACGGTATCATTGTATATAGAAAGGCTGTCTCGCTAGCTATACAGCAAAATAAACCTTTCCCATGTTATATAGCAAGCTAGCTAGCTATTGCTAAATGCGTGTCTTCATAAAGTCCATCATCCAGAAGCCAGCTAGCCACTTTAACCTTAGTAATAGACCCGACCGGTTCAACGTCATCAAGAGCTCAGCGCAAAGGCCGTGCCTCTTTTTGGGGGAAAACAATTGCGCTTATGCATTGAAATCAATGACAAATAAGTGCGAAAATTGAGCAGTAAAATGCCCAAAAGTTGTTGTGTGCCGGATTGCACCTCAAATAAAATGACCAATCCGGACCTCAGGTTCCTTCTCCTACCTGGAAAAGGGAAAAATCTGAAAAGGAGAGCTTTATGGCTCCAGGCTACTCAAAGAGAGGATAAGGATAGGAACAACCTTAATTTATTAAGATAACGCGGACGCTCAGGTTCGGGCAAGGTAGCAAAATAATCACTAGACATATCAATAAATCAAGAAATAAATGTAAACAGGAAATTAAGTTAAAAACATCTGATACATTTTACACCTAAAAAACACATCAAATTACATTATGGTCAATGGGATATGAGGTTCTCTATCCCCCAAAAAGGGGCGCGGCCTTGACGTTTGGCGAAGTACCCGGATGTGCCGTTCGGGTCTATAAGCCAAATGGCAACAGAAAACAGGGTCAGTTACTAGCCACGCTCGGCTATATTCGGTGTCCAGTGTTGCTCCATTTACATGAAAAAAACAAAGGTAAGAAGTGCAGTTAAGAGCGAAGGCTCCTTAATGAGGTCCAGAAGTACCTGAAATTATATGACGCAGAAGAAAAGTTGCATGCTGTAGTGGTATTGTTAGCTAATACAAGACCCATAGATTAGCTGCGTAGCTGATGAAAGGACCATGGTTTAGCTTTGGAGCCAGATGCCCAGCTGTGCTAGCATTGGTAACCCGTGCGTATGCTAGCCACGGTAGCCAATTAATTCAGCATTCACCAAAGGCAAAATGAGGGGTGATTATATTTTTGATCAAAATGTGCATGAGTGAAGTAGGAAAATAAAGATATACCAGGTTTGCTAATAAGCTAACGCTATGCAATGTTAATGTTTGACTGGTCACACCACTGATAATATATGGCTTAGGTGCGTCAAAGAGCTAGCAAAGCCGAGCACCTGCTTAGTCTCCCAGGGGGATATTGATACATAGGGAAACAACCGCCGCAACTTCCCAGTGGTGCACAGAGTTCGTCTCGCAACCACTTCATGGTTATAAGCAACCTTCATCTCGCAACCGCTTCACGGATATAAACAGCGTTTGAAACACCACCGCAAGCCACTTGGCAGGCTCCATTCCTGTACTAGGACAGATTTGACTCAGCGTTTCAACAATAGCAAACTATGTAGCCTTGAACTAAGTTAGCTTCTTAGCCTAGCTTGTAAGCCATAGCTAGCTTGGAAGCTTTGAGCTACGTGGGTGTGTTTCAGCAACCAAGCTCTATTCGGCCTGCCCATTGGGCCTGGCTCAGCACCAACAATGGTCCACCCTTTTCCCTATTTTTGGATTAGCTGGGAGGTTGGCGGAGTCAAGTAAGTGCCAAGATGGCAACCAAATGAACTTCACAGTGGATATTCAAAAACCTTTGGGTGACATCACGGAGGCTACGTCCATGTTTCATATAGTCAATGGGTGCACTCCAATGCAAGAACGCAGCCGTTAGGGACTTCAAAAAAAAAAAAAACCATTTCCTGGACAATGGTCACACAAGGGGTGCATTTCAAAGCATAGGCTGCAGCCTTCGAAGGCTGGATTTTTAGGGGTTGTCACTTCTTTCCATTTGCCAAACTAACATTTGGGGTTAGGGATAAGGATAAATTCAGGGGTAGGGTTAGGTTTAGGGCTAGATTTAGGGTTAGTGGTAAGAGTTAAGGTTAGGGTAAGGGAAATCAGTGATGACTTGCTTAAACCAAAGCTGTTTGACGGAGTTTAAATGACATCATATCAATTTGGCGGATGGAATAAAGTGACAACCCCTGAAAATGCAGCCTTCGAAGGATGCAGCCTAGGCTTTGAGATGCACCCATAGTCAAAAAATTACATCCTATCGTCTAATGCAGGGGTGTCCAATCTTATCCATAAAGGGCCGGTGTGGGTGCAGGTTTTTGGTTTATCCCAGAGCCACAACACCTGATACCACTAATTGACTGATCAGGGGGGTCAATTAAGACCTCGATGAGTAGAATTAGGTGTGTTAGTGTCAGGGAGTAACAAAACCCGCACCCGCACCGGCCCTTTGTGGATTAGATTGGACATCCCTGGTCTAATGCTAAACCACTTTTGTCACATAACTGCAGTACTTTCCTCATAGCCCAGCTGACGATATATTTTTGATATATTTTTTTGGGGGGGGTTAATATTTAGCCAAGCTGAAGACCAGAGCTACTTCCGAATAGTCAAAGTCTGTGTCCGAATAGTCAAAAAATTACGTCTTATCCATTAATTCATAACCATTTTTCTTTCACCTTTGTGGAAAATGTTATAAGGTAAAGGAAAGGTGTAAAAGGGAATTCTTAACAGCTTAGAAAGACAACTGCACTGCAAAGAGAATCCGAATGCACTTATACTAGGCAACGTGATCGTGTGTCCCCTGCCGTCATATAGGCCTAAGTTTTTTTTTTTCCACAATTGGCCGGATGAATGATTGTTGCTTTAAATATTGCTGCGATGCAGAATAGTGGGATCGCGTTATCTCCCTTCTTTTCGTAAAGCATAGTTCTGTGTACCCTGGATGCTAATGGAGGTTAATTAGGAGGCACTGAAACACCTTTCCATAACATGTAAAGAATTCACATGCACTTATTGTAGCTGCCACGTGATTATTTCCAGATCATTTTTTAGGAGTTGGGAACTTTCCTAAGCAAACAAGGGTATTTGGACACAGCCTTACATTAGGCGATGTGATCATGCATCTCTCACCTCACCCACCGTGTTCGTTTGTTTTTGTGATTGGGCGGATGGCTGGCCATTGCTCTAAACATTGCAGCTGCAAGGTATTGTGGAGTGGCCTTATCTCCTTTCTTTTCGTAAAGGATGGTTCACTGTACCCTATGCTAAAGGTGATAAGTTAGAAAGCACTGGAGCGCCTTTACTTCACATTCAGAGAATTCGAACACTCTTATCATGGCTGCCAAGTGAATAATTCTGGGTCCTTTTTAAGGGGTCAGGAACTTTCCTAATCAAAAAAACCAATACCTCCGTGTGTCACCAGTATTTTCCAGAGAATCCCATAGAGAATATGCCAATCAATATGGGAACGGAAAGAGATAAGAGATAACCAGAGTAATGTGATCGGAAGGAGGTTCTAATAAAAAAGACAGTTTGGAATGTTTGTATTAGTGTTCATGCAGAGACTACTCCGAGCTTTAGGTCATGAGTTGAATATAGTCTGATAATTTTCTGAAGATTCTGCCTCAGTCCAATTATTTGAAGATAATGTGACCTCGACAATACGAAAACATGTCTGAATGGGGAACCAAAGAAAATTTGGCGAGCCAGCTAGGAGTCGGCAAAGATCGGCTACACTGGGACGGGTAGGCAGTCTTCCATTGTTCAGAGATGGTGCAGTGGATACACACACACACACACACCCTAGGCTGCCAGTCAACTAAGTATGAGGTGAGCAATTTAATTTAATTAATTTAATTCAATTATCTTGCTAAAATAAATAATATAAACTAGAAAAGGCTAAATTTTCTGAAGAAAATTTGTGTGCTTACTTCAGAGGGAAAGGTTGAAGAGATTGGCTTATAAAATGAAGGTGCTTGGAAATTGAGAGGCAAAGGAAATTGCTGAAGAAATGTTCAAAAACTGCTGAAATGTAAACACAAGACTTTAAAGCTGAAAGGAATTGCTGAAGGAATTCTGACTTTTCAGCTGCATCATGACTGAGTCTAATCCACCTCAACCCAGCTGTAAAAAAAAAAAAAAAAGGTCAGTTGGAGTCAATGAGGTTGACGCATCTCTCTATGGCTCTGTGCGTATCTAGGTCAATGCAGTGCATGCTGAGAAATTAGCTTTATGGTGGAGCAAACATGGCGGGCCACATTGGCAGACTGCCACAGCTGTTGTTGCTTATAGCTCATTGTCACTAGCTGTGTTTCCATCCTCCTATTTTAATGCGCATTTTGATTTTGCGCTTTAAAAAACCTGAGTGGAAACAGCCAAAATGCGCATCAACTCGAATTATCGCATCAATTTTTTTTTGCGCAAGGAGGGGGTGGAAAATTTTCCGAATCGATAAAAGTAGATGCGCTTTAGTGCAGTGGAAACGGGTTAGCGAACAAGTTATGCGAATAAATGAAGACGTTTAGTATCTACGTCATTTTTGCTTGCCTACGTTGGCAAGCTAGCTAGCTTGCTACCTCGCAACATTGGTGTGCTAGCTATAACGTTAGAGTTTGTTATCACTTTAGCTAGCTAGCTAGTGGTTAATACAGTAGAAGCGAACTGTAATCTTACACTACTGTGCTAGCTGTAACAATAAAGACTTCGTAACCACTAGCTTAAGTGATTACTTTCATTCGTTTTCGCCACCTGCTTTCCCGTTTGTTTCCCTTTTCGTTCGTCGCACTTATTGACGTCATAGCGTGCGCCGTCTTCTTCTGCAGAAGCAATGGCGATGAATAGGGAATTAGCGCCACCTAACGGCACCTACGGCTTATCCCGTGAAACAAATGTGCATAACTGAAGTGGATGGAAACGTGCACAAATGCGCTTTTCCTTTAGCCGCATTAACGAAAATTCACTTAAGATATGCGATACAAATTGGATGGAAACACAGCTACTGTCTCCCCCAGTCCCAAACTGTAGAAGGCTGACCTGGCCAAGTTGTGAAATGCTACTATTTGCGGCTGTCTGTTCACTTCTGTGCACTGTCTGTTCGCTAGCTAAATAGCTAATAATAGCAAGCTGCAAGATATTGTTAACAGATGTTGTGATATTATTCACTTCTCCCTTTTTATTTCTGTGCTATTATTAGCTAGTTAGCTCGCGAACACACAGTGCACAGAACGTGTTCGAAACGGGTCGAACTTGAGTGTTGACATTGCCATCACTGCAGATGACATAATTAATAGCTAGCTAACGTTAACCATTAAACTACTCAATGAGTATGGAAAATTTACGTCTGCTGGCTTAGCAAGGATGGCAGTTACGGTCATTTTGATACCAATATTTTGCCTGTTTTAGATATGATCGTAAATATATCCAGCTAGTGCGAACAGTTGCTTGTATATACTGGAATAGAAGCTCGAGCAATTCTTTTCTGCTTTGCAATTTTTTACTGTAATGTATTCTCATGGACGCGCGCTGCTAAAAAAGACCGGTCTTTGCTGCCCTAAATATGCTCTCTTGGAGCTGGTTTGAGCGACTGCACAAACGACGATACCGAAAATTCTTCCACTGAGTTTGACGCAGAAGATTTGTCTGACAGTCGTATCAATCTCAATCCGAATGATGATAATGCTGAGGCCAGGAAAAAGTCCAGCAGAGGGCAGAATTGAACCGCAATTCCGCTATGCCACAATTTCGCTGAGTCACTCTGAGCCATTTCAGTGAATGATTGAAGCATTTGGTCCGACGCCGAAGGCGTCTCTAACAGACTACTGCCTCTACCTCACAGATAGTAAGTCCAATCTACGAAGTGGAGGTACCATACTGAAGTGGAGAGTCTGCTGAGCAAAAATTGTGTGTAGTGCCAAAATTGTGGGAACACGAGCAAGTTATAAAACTGTGTTTTTCAACTTCCCAACTGGAATTTTCGAGTCTCATTTAATATAGGAGTTAATGGAGTTTCGGCTCTTACTGGCAAAACTGTCTCTCTGATTGCTTGCATAGCTACATTTTCGTGACCAGCACAACTTTTGCTACAGTTTTGATATTAAAAGTATTTATGTGGAGTGAAAGCTTAGAGCAAGTTTAAGAGAAGACTTCTTAAATGGACTATGTCAGCTGGGGCACATGCGTACTAGAGTCCAGTCGATAAACGCTTTCATACAAGCAGTGCGATATCAAGGGAGCAGAGATACAAACCCCAAGCTTATTAGTAAATGTGTAAAGCGTTCCTTCGTCGCTGTTTTAAATACAGAAGATGGCCTGCAAACGCGGAGTTGCTAGAGTAACCGCATTTATCTTTGCCGAAACCCACGGAGAATAAATTATACTATCCATCCATATTTCTTTGGGCGAAAACACATTGAAAGTGTGAGGAAAGGTAAACCTGTGAATTCGTGGGGGAGTTTCAATCTGTTTGCATCGCGTGCATCCTTGGGAAGTTTGGGGAATTTTTTTTTTTATCAAGCAACTGTCTTTAATGTTTGCAGAACCTGTTTGTCGCAACGTTTTGTCTGACATGCAGCTGTCATAGATCCAATCAACGCAGGCTAACTTAAAAGCAATGATAACGCTACAAAAACCCGAACTATGACAAACTGATGCTACGAACAGGCTCTACGATCAATAAAGATAGTTTTTTGGTAAAAATTTCATCAAACTTCTCAAGGATGAACGCGATATAAACAGATTGAAAAACGCTTACACGAAATCTCCGATGAACTTGAAATGGTTGTACCAACGTTTTCAAGATGCTCCGCTTCGTCGCGCGCATGCGCCCCGGCTGACATAGACCCTTTAAGAGCAGCAGACTGAGAGAATCAGCAATGGGGTGGAAAGTCGGGGTCGGCAGATCTTAATGAAACTTTTCACACATGCTTATTATGATGAAAAATGGCAAATACAGCAGTTGTTTCAAAAATATTAATTTTGGTTGCCATGGAAACGGGCTTTGTTAAAAAAGGGATAAATTCAGCCAGTGTGGCCTCTCAATGTGGTCGAATTTGCATCATTTCACATTAGGATAGAGAATAATAGTATTAAGCCACATATGAAAAATATATTTCAATAAAACGGCCAAATTCCACTGTTTTCGTACATGTGTAACATCTATAGGTACATTACAAATATAATGCACGGTTGTGTCTTTTGTGTCATCAAGTTTATACACTTTTCAGAAATGGGAAAAATACGAAATATTGGCAATATTGCTTGGTGTCCTGTCAGTGAGCAGACCGTGATTGGCTGTTTTCATTACATAGATATTAAAGGCGGACATCAGCTTCAGATTCATTGAATAAAATCTGCTCGCATCTTATGCTGGGTAAATCTGTGAACAGTACAGTTTGAGCAGATTTTTAGATATAGCAAGATTAAGTGATAACAGTGAAATTGACACGCTCCCCTTGTATCTGCAGACAATCCACAGACCCAGTCAATACATTACATGTAATGAGACACTCCTTTAGACCATCTGAATATCTAAAAAAATTGTTGCTTTTTATTTCATGTGCCAGTATGTTCCACACGAATGTGGGCGTATTTTGAAGAAACAGGAAATCGAGCGAAAACAGGGAAATTCATCAGATCCCTGCACATCTGCAGATCATCTATAGACCCTGTCATCATCTGACATTTAAAGAGTGACCCCTGTAGACCAAGTTAATATAGCTAAAAAGTGTTGCCTTATATTCTATGTGCCAGTATGTTCCACACGAACTTGGCCATAATTTGAAAAAACGGAAAATCAAGTGAAAACGGAGAAATTCATCAGACCCCTGCACATCTGCAGATCATCCATAGACCCTGTCATCATCTGACATTTGAAGAGTGACCCCTGTAGACCAAGTTAATATAGCTAAAAAGTGTTGCCTTACAATTTTGGTGTCAGAGAGTTTCATGCACATGTGGCCCTATTTTGAAGAAACTGAAAATCATGTAAAAACGGGGAAATTCATCAGACCCCTGCACATCTGCAAATCATCCAAAGACCCTATCATCATATTACGTTTAAAGAGTGACCCCTGTGGACCATGCTAATACAATAAAAAATGTTTCTTACATTTTCAGTGCCAGCAATTTCATACAAATGTGGCTCTATTTTAAAGAATTGAGTGAAAACGGCGGAATTCATCAGACCCCTGCACTTTTGCAGATCATCCATAGACCCTGTCATCATATGAAATTCAAAGAGTGACCCCTGTAGATCAAGTAAATATAGCTAAAAAGTGTTGTCTTGTATTCTATGTGCCAGTATGTTCCACGCGAATGTGGCCCTATTTTGAAAAAATGGACAATCAAGTGAAAATGGGGAAATTCATCAGACCCCTGCACATCTGCAAATCATCCATAGACCCTGTCATCATCTGACTATCAAAGACTGACCTGTGTGGACCACATTAATTTCTTTAAAAGTTGTTACCTTTCAGATGAAGTGCCAATACTTTTCCCACCAATGTGGCCCTACTTTCATGAAACAGAACGAGTTAAAATGGTAAAATTGATCAGACCCCTGCACATCTGCGGATCATCCATTCACTCTGTCATCATATGACATAATTTTGTAGAGTGACTCCAGTGAACCATGGGAATATCTTTAAAAGTTATTGCTTTTCATATTAACTACCAATACATTCACACATATTTATCCCCATTTTCAAGAAGTGCTCAGAAAATGCGAGTGAAAATGTGAACAATCACATTCAAGGAGTGACCATTGTGGACCATGCCAATATTCCATGATGTTATCATTCACAAATATATTATATAAATACTACATACAGGAGGACAGCCCATGTAGACCATGTTAATATTCACAGACTCCATTGTCCTTTCCTTCTTCATAAAATAAGAAACAATTACACCGGAATTTATTCAGACGCACAACTGTCCAAGCAACAAGTGTTTAACGTTTTCTTTGAGGTGTAAATGCCACTACAGTCATATGGAGGTCCTGGCAGTAACAGCCTGGGGGGAATAGGCTGTCTCTGAGCCTGGAGGTCCTGGCAGTAACAGCCTGGGGGAATAGGCTGTCTCTGAGCCTGGAGCTCCTGGCAGCAACAGCCTGGGGGAACAGGCTGTCTCTTAGCCTGGAGCTCCTGGCAGACACAGCCTGGGGGAATAGGCTGTCTCTGAGCCTGGAGGTCCTGGCAGTAACAGCCTGGGGGAATAGGCTGTCTCTGAGCCTGGAGCTCCTGGCAGCCACAGCCTGGGGGAACAGGCTGTCTCTTAGCCTGGAGCTCCTGGCAGCCACAGCCTGGGGGAATAGGCTGTCTCTGAGCCTAGAGGTCCTGGCAGCCGCAGCCTGGGGGAATAGGCTGTCTCTAAGCCTGGAGCTCCTGGCAGCCACAGACTGGTAACATCTGCCCGACTTCAAGAGGGAGAAGAATTTGTGGATAGGGTGGGTGGGCTCCCCTATGATCCTCTTGGCCCACTGAAGGACCCTGCTCTCATAGATGTCCTGGAGCGACATAAGGTCAACTCCAATAATCCTCTGGGCCAGCCCCACCACCCTCTGCAGTGTCGTCCTGTCTTGTACTGTGCTGTTGCCAAACCACACAGCTATGCAGCAGGAGAGCACACTCTCCACAGTGCACCTGTAGAAGTTGGTCAGAACTTGGGAGGGCATGCCGAACTTCTTCAGGCGTCTCAGGAAGCACATCCTCTGTTTAGCAGTCTTCGCCAGCTGGGTGGTGTTCTTGGTCCACTTAAGATCCTGGGATATATGGATACCCAGGAACTTGTAACTCTCCACTCTCTTCACCACTGAGTCCTTGATCAGTAATGGCAGATGGGTTTGCTCTCCCCTCCTCATGTCCACAATCATCTCCTTGGTCTTACTGATGTTGAGTGTGAGTTTGTTAGTCTCACACCACGAAACCAGGTCTTCCACCTCCCTCCTGAATGCAGACTCGTCATTGTCCTTATTGAGCCCAATGACTGTGGTGTCATCTGCAAACATGATAGTGATGTTACTGGGCTGAGCAGCGACACAGTCATGGGTGAACAGTGTGTATAGCATAGGGCTAAGTACACAGCCTTGGGGGGCTCCAGTGTTCATGGTTATGGTGTCAGAGAAGAGGTGTCCCAGGCGAACACGCTGAGGCCTGCCAGTGAGGAAGCTCAATATCTAGATACACAGCACAGGGGAAAGCCCTAGGTTGTATAATTTACCTATGAGTGTATTGGGGATGAGTGCATTAAAAGCTGAGCTGTAATCGATAAAAAGTAATCTTGCATAGGAGTTCTTATTTTCCAGGTGAGAGAGGACGGAATGCAGAGCAAGAGCGATGGCATCCTGGGTGGACCTGTCCGACCTGTATGCAAACTGCCAGGGGTCCAGTGTTATTGGAATAACGCTCAGGATGTGTGTCTTGATTAGACCCTCAAAGCACTTCATCAAGACTGGTGTAAGAGCTACTGGCCTGTAATCGTTGAAGCATGAGACCGAGCTTTTCTTTGGTACAGGTATGATGGTCGTAGACTTAAAACACGATGGAACAGAGTGAGGGAAAGATTGAAAATGTCTGTGGCAACATCAGTCAACTCAGAAGCGCATAGCCTGAGAACGCGCCCTGGGATGTTATCTGGCCCTGCCGCCTTGCACACATTCACCCCAATCAGTGCCTTATGCACCTGTGCAGGGGACAACCTGAGCCCCGCCCCCTCTCATCAGGTGTCACCTCCAGCAGTGATGGTGACTCTGTGTTCAGAGCATCAAAGCGTGCATAGAACTGATTGAGCTCATCAGGCAGAAATACAGGGCTGTCTGTAGTTGTCCTGCCCTTGTCGTCTGTAACCTGCACCAGCCCTTGCCACAGTCTCCTCGTGTCCTGTGTATTGCAGTGTTCCTCCAGCCTGTGCCTGTAGGCTCTCTTTGCTGCCTTGATGTTTCTCCGGACATCATGTTGTGCTTTTTTATATGCATCAGTGTCACAAGATTTAAAAGCAGAGGACCTTCCACGTACGCTCTCACGCACCTGTGCTGTAATCCACAGTTTCTGATTGGGATATGTGCAGGTGGTTCTCTGGGGAATAATATTATCAATGCAGGTGCTAATATAAGCAGTCACACTACTGGCATATTCCTCTATGTCAACTGAGTCGTTCTGTGGTGCAGCAGTCCTGAATACGTCCCAGGTAGTGCACGCAAAACAGTCTTTTAAGGTCTGCTCAGCTTCCGCTGACTACACTTTTATATGTTTCTTCAGTGGGGCGCATTGCTTTAGTTTTTGGATATATGTAGGATAAAGAAAGATTGTGACATGGTCTGAACGTCCAAAGTGGGGCCTAGGTTTAGCCTTATAAGCCCGTTTTATCCTGGTATACACATGATCCAATGTGTCACCCCTCTCTGGTTGGAATGTCAATGTGTTGGTAAAATTCAGGGAGCACTGAACGCAGCTTGCATTGATTAACATCCCCAGTGATAATGAAAACAGCGTTTGGATTCCTTGTTTCATGTGTATTGACTATGTCTTGTAACGTGCATAGTGCGGTCTGTGCATCTGCTTGTGTACACAGCGTTCACATATATGCCGCTAAACTCCCTTGGTAGATAAAAGGGGCGACATTTCAAAACTAGGAGTTTGATGTTGGGTGAACAGTACTTCAGAATTGTACATACGTCCATGCACCACGTGTTGTTTATATAGATGCACACTCCTCCACCTCTCGTCTTGCCAGAGTCAGCTGTTCTGTCACTCCGGTATAAAGAGTGTGTTTGCAGCGAGACAACAGTGTCCGGGACATCCTCATTTCACCATGTTCCGGTAAAAATTAAGGCGCAGCAGTCTCTGTACTCCCTGTGACTTGTGATGCTGGTCCGGATTTCATCCATTTTATTAGATAACGAACGTACATTAGACCGCAACAAGCTAGGTAGAGGCGACCTTGTTGCCTAAGCCTTGAACCGGGTATGCAGCCCTGCTCTCTTTCCCCTCCTCCGCTTCCGACGCTTTGCTGGGCGGCGGGCTAGTCCAGTAGGTGTGGGCAAAGTTTGTACTCCAGGTGTAGCAGGGTGAATGATATAATCCAAGTCAGGCTGACTAAACATCAGTTCCAAAGTCTTTCCTCTAATCCCCAATAAAGTCGCTCGAACATACGTCCTTTGTGCACTGTTAAGTGCAAGCGCCGCAATTATAATTAAAACAAACATAAAAACTGTGCGTTCCCGAGAGGAGCAGATAAAGACATCAGCCATGCAGGGCGCCATATATACAGGGGCGCGGCTGGCAATTTTGGGCCCTATGACTGGAAATCGATTCCCCCCCCTTGGATCCCCCGTATACTGTATATGGCACACACACGCACGCACACACACACACACACACACACACACACACACACACGCATACATACACACACACACACACACATATATATACAGTGCTGTAGTATTTGCCCCCTTCCTGATTTCTTACTTTTTTGCGTATTTTTCACGTTTCATGTTTCAGATCATCAAACAAATTTTATAATAAGAAAAAGATAACCCGAGTAAATACAAAATGTAGTTTTTAAATGATGATTTCATTTATTAAGGGAAAAAGGCTATCCAAACCTACCTGGCCCTATGTGAAAAAGTGATTGCCCCCTAAATCCTAATAACTGGTTGTGCCACCCTCAGCAACAACAACTGCAATCAAACGTTTGCGATAACTGGCAATTAGTCTTTCACATCACCATGGAAAAATTTTAGCCCACTCAGTTGGACAGATATAAAAAAAAAAAAAAAAAAGAAATCAGGAAGGGGGCAAATACTTTTTCACGGCACTGTGTATATACATATATATATATATATATGTACAACCCCAATTCCGAAATAGTTGGGACGAAGTGTAAATTGTGAATGAAATCAAAATGCAATGACTTTCAGATCACATGAGCCAATATGTTATTTACAATAGAACATAGATAACATTTCAAATGTCGAAACTGAGACTTTTTACATTTTTATCAACAAAATGAGCAAATTTCAAATTTTCTGGCTGCAGCGGGTCTCAAAAAAGTTGGGTCACAGGCAAAAAAAAGGCTGAAAAAGCAATTAATATGTAAGAGAACCAGCTGAAAGAACATTTAGCAAGTAATGAAGTTAACCTGCATCAGGTGTGTAACATGATTGGCTATAAAAGGGATGTCTTAGAGAGGCTGAGTCTCTCAGAAGTAAAGATGGCCAGACGCTCTCCAACCTGTGAAGGCTTCTGTAAAAAAAATTGTGGAATACTTTAAAAACAATGTTCCTCAATGTCAAATTGCAAAGGCTTTGAAGGTCTCATCATCAACAGTGCATAACATCATCAAAAGATTCAGATAAACTGAAAAAATCTCTGTGCGTAAGGGACAAGGCCGAAGACCTTTACTGGATACCCGTGATCTTCGGGCCCTCAGACGCCACTGCATCACTCACCGGCATGATTCTGTTATTGACATGACTAAATAGGCCCAGGAATACTTCAAGAAACCACTGTCTGTAAACACAGTCCGCCGTGCCATTCACAGATGCCACCTAAAATGCTATCATGCAAAAAGGAAGCCATTGTTGAGCATGATCCGGATGCGCCGCTGTGTTCTGTGGGCCAAGGCTCATTTTAATGGACTGTAGCAAAGTGGCAAAGTGTCCTGTGGTCAGACGAGTCCAAATTGGACATTCTTGTTGGAATTCTTGGGCGTCGTGTCCTCCGGGCTAAAGAGGAGAAAGACCACCCCTCCTGTTATCAGTGTTCAGTTCAAAAGCCAGCATCTCTGATGGTATGGGGATGCATTAGTGCATATGGTGTGGGACACTTGCATGTTTTAAAAAGCACCATGAATGCTGAAAGGTATAAAGAGGTTTTAGAGCAACATATGCTCCACTCCAGACGACATCTATTCCAGGGAAAGCCTTGTGTATTTCAGCAGGACAATGCAAAACCACATATTGCAGCTATTACAACAGCATGGCTTCATAGTAGAAGAGTCTGTGTGCTGAGCTAGCCTGCCTGCAGTCCTGATCTTTTACCGATTGAGAACATTTGGCGGATAATTAAACGAAAAGTCCGTCAAAGGAGACCCAAAACTCTCCAGCAGCTAGAAGCCTGTAATAAACAAGAGTGGGATCAAATTCCAATGGCTAAACTCAAGAAACTTGTCTCCTCAATGCCCAGACGCCTCCACTCTGTGTCAAAAAGAAGAGGGGATGCTACATTATGGTAAACAGGCCCCTGTCCCAACTTTTTTGAGACCTGTAGCAGCCATCAAATTTGAAATGAGCTCATTTTGTGGATAAAATTGTCAAATTTCTCAGTTTCAACACTTGCTATGTTATCTCTGTCCTATCATGAATAAAATCCTGGCTGGTGTGATTTGAAAGTCATTGCGTTTTGATTTTATTCATACATTCAGAATCTGTCATAGGCCCTAACAGTAGGTTATAGGCTACATTGGCTACACATAGCTGTGATATAGGCAAACTGTTTGATTGGAATGAGCTGGGCATGGATAACCTGCAAGGAAACATCAACTTTGAATTTTAAATAAAACTAACTCACAAACCTGTCTTAGTGTGCCAGTTTTTCAGTTCATTTCAATAAGTGTACATGAAGGTAGTCTAGTAAGTTTGAAAAATATTCATTTTACAGAAATCTTAACCTCAAAGCCTATCGTAGGCTATGTATCATCTTATAGCTTACCGTGCTCACCTTCCTCCCATTCAACTGTATCTTGTGTATGGGGGGTTGAGGAAGATTTCCTGGGGCTGCTGCATCTGTGCATAACGGCATTTAATATTAAAGGCGCATCTCGGAAAAATACGTTTTTGTCGATTGTTAAACATGAACGTGTTCTAGGGATCAAAGTAAATAATCCTACCGAAGAACTTTATCCATCAGGACAGAAAGTAAAAGATTGATGTTGATACGCGCTATGGATGCATGTGTCCAGTGGCAAATGGTTTTATTTAGCTAGCTCGTTTCATCATCAATCGCGAACCTTCTATCCTGATGGACTAGATTGGATGCGCTCTGCCACTCTGATCTGAAGTCCCACATGTACATGATTATTCCGTAGCATGTATGAAATCGGTGACTGGTTGGTTCGAGTGCAAGATGATTTATCTTCATTAGAGTACAATAAAGATGAGAAAAGCTGTGGTTCTTATAGATTTATAATCTGTTTTCTTTGGGGTTCCGATAATTGGCCAGCGGTCAGTAGAATTTTATTTTGTCAACTGCAGCAAATGTTTAAAAATACTGATTCAGACACTAACTGGTAGCGCCTCCCCAATCAGGCCTGTCGCTAGAACTTGGAATTTAGACTGGGAGCTGGCTCATTTTATTTATGTGAAAAGGGTAAAAAGGTTTGACCCCTACAAGTCAAGCTATTCTACGTGATGTATAAAAATCACCATTGCTGGCTGCTGGACTCCAGTACGTTTGAACCTGGCACCCTTTTTAAAGGGTTCCAAAAGATGTTTTATTTATGTGAACGCCGACAATGAAATCAACTACATGGGCTTGTGGGGTGATGATGTGGCATCATAAATTTGTCAACGCCAGCAACTTCATCTTGAACCCTTGCAGGGACAGTGAGCCTTTAAGGGGTGAAAAAAGCCAAATATTTATGTGAAGGCCGACAAACATGTGGTTTACCTTTTCTTGAAGCTAGAAGAGCCTACTACTTGAAAACCGAAGTGCCACCAAGTCTTGACTGCGCCAAACCCTCGCAGCAAGACCCACTTACGACAGGTACGGTTTCACCTTGTTCGGAACAGCCTTTGAATACTATGTAGACCAGGGGTCCTCAAATACAAATCTTAAAGGTCCACAAAGAAATTTTTCAATGAGTCAAGGGTCCGTATATTAGTCAAGCCACGACAAATCAATGTGTTGCCCACCAACTGACCAATTTAACAATACTGTGGTGTACAGTAGAAAAGTAAAATGCATGACTCAACTATAAAATGTACTTTTAATTTTAACACATATTCCCCTCCAGAATTCCTCAGGTAAATAAAAATATCAGGAGGTACTGTGTTGTGGATAAACTTTTCATAAAAACAACAAAAAATACATAGGCCTACTAAAAGAATAAAATGTCCTTTTGATTTTAACCAAAAAAAAAAAACTAATAAAAAATACTCAAAAAAAAACTTATTTTTCTTTTTAACATAAATTAGAATAAATAAATAAATACTTAAAACAAAACACTCAGGGTTTCCGCTACATGTAATTGATCGTGGCACACCGCCACGGCTAAATAAAAGCCACCACACCTGTGTAAAATGACTTCACATAAACTCCAAAAATCCTAGAACAATCAGCTGTCGCCAGTTCTCCTTGTTAAGTTAAAATGAGCGCTAATAATTACCTCCGCCAACAAAGTTGGGACGGAGGTTATGTTTTCGCCCCGTTTGTTTCTCTGTCTGTCTGTTTGTGAACAACATAACTCAAAAAGTAATGCACGGATTTGTCTGAAATTTTGTGGGTGCATTGTTAGTACATCAAGGATGGACCCTATTGATTTTCACCATGATCAGTGAAACAATATGGCCGCCCCGGCAGCCATCTTGAAATCGTATGACACGCGATAACTCAACTTTGCTCCCAGTCATGAAGATTTGGATTGTGCTGCCTTGGCGGAGGTTTGCACTCCACGAGTGCCTCTAGTTCTTGACCTGTTGTCAATCATTTTGCTTGATGAACACGTTTTCCAATGAATAAAAATTAGCCATCGGCAGTAAAACGCGCTGCTTTCTTCTTAATGCAATGTGTGGAACGATTAGAGGAAAAATATTTTGTTCAAAACGATAAACTACGATGTTAACTTCTGTGTTTCCCTTGAGCATATCCTGCTCTACCTAATTGTATCTTCATGATCATTTAATTCCAATTCCGGAGTCATAATTGGTTTTCATATTAAATGTGAAATCCACCGTCATGCACGTAAAACTGATAAACCTCCGCGCACGTAGACTTCAATTATTACATAGCCTACGAGCTGATTAATGAAAACTGGCCACAACTGATAATGCTGAGTTTTGACCTGACGCTGAAGCCCTCCGCCACAGTTTCAAAAAATTCTGGAGGATGCCCTTGTAGCAATCGCAAATGTAATAAAAAAACCACAAATGTAATAAAGTCATTTTTCTTAGACAAGTGACCACTTATCATTTCAGGAAGATAAATAAAATGTACAAAACTATTGGATCTGTTGATATTCACTGGTATTTTGTCAAAATTTTCAAGTTTATTACATTTGTGGTTATTGTTACATTTGCGGTTACACATGTACACCGCAAATGTAATAAAAAACCACAAATGTAATAAAGTCAATTTTCTTGGACAAAGGACCAGTTATTATTTTACAATGATGAGTAAAAAAGACAAAACTATTGAATTTTTTGATGTTTGTTGGTTTTTTGTCAAAATTTTTCAGTTTATTACATTTGTGGGTATTGTTACATTTGCGGTTACACATGCACAACCGCAAATGTAATAAAAAAAAAACATAAATGTAATAAATTCCTATTTTCTTGGAAAATCATTCCAGTTGTTGTTCCGGGATGATGAATACGCTGCATAATCAACTGATTAGGCTAATGCCATGCAAAAAAAAGCTCTATAGGACTTTTATGGAATTCTATTGAATTCTATAGAACATCAATGGAACTCTATAGAACATTTCAATAGAACAGCATGTTCTATAGGATTTTCTGTGTGTTCTATAGGAATTTGCTGGAGAAACCTATAGAGCACCTCTATGGAAAAGAAAGTCCTATAATATTATTGCTGTTCTATAAGACCTTCCTATGGAACACCCTAGTTGAAAACCATGTTCTATAGGACTTTGATGGCCTTTAGGACCTTATAATAGAACAAAAGCTTAATGAAAAAGACATCTTATGACTCCTTGCAATGCTCTGTCGAAGGGTCAATTTACCTTATGTGTACCCAGGTTCTAGAAGTGAGAGACCGGAATAATGGTATGAAAATGTGCAATATGCAGTGATATCCACTATACTGAAGTAGCAAGGAAATCTTGTCCCTTTTAACTAAGGTGTGCTTAAGCACATGGGGTACCAGGCACATACCAACTCATTGATTCTCTGATCAGACGATTGATTGACTGACTGACCACACAACTTAGCAGTATTTCAGTTACGGTATATGAAGACCTCTTTCCATTTCCTCGGCAGCAATTCAAAAATATAAATGTAAGGCATTACAACTTTATTATGCTATACTGGAAAACTCGTGTTCCTCTTTTGCTTACGAAGACAGAATTATGTTGAAAGTTTGAGCTTTTGAACTTTTCCCTTAATTTTAAAAATTCAATCAAATTATTCCTTTCCATTCACATGCATGTGATTGCAGATTATATACAGATTTAGAATTAATTTGAATACAATTTGAGGTCTGCTAAGACTTATTCCCACCATCTTCATACAACCCCAATTCCGAAATAGTTGGGACAAAGTTTAAATTGTGAATAAAATCAAAACGCAATGACTTTCAAATCACACCAGCCAATATTTTATTCACAATAGAACAGGGATAACATAGGAAATGTTGAAACTGAGAAATTTGACAATTTTATCCACAAAATGAGCTCATTTCAAATTTGATGGCTGCTACAGGTCTCAAAAAAGTTGGGACAGGGGCCTGTTTACCATAATGTAGCATCCCCTCTTCTTTTTAAGACAGAGTGGAGGCGTCTGGGCATTGAGGAGACAAGTTTCTTGAGTTTAGCCATTGGAATTTGATCCCACTCTTGTTTAATACAGCCTTCTAGCTGCTAGAGAGTTTTGGGTCTCCTTTGACGGACTTTTCGTTTAATTATCCGCCAAATGTTCTCAATCGGTAAAAGATCAGGACTGCAGGCAGGCTAGCTCAGCACACAGACTCTTCTACTATGAAGCCATGCTGTTGTAATAGCTGCAATATGTGGTTTTGCATTGTCCTGCTGAAATACACAAGGCCTTCCCTGGAATAGATGTCATCTGGGGGGGGAACATATGTTGCTCTAAAACCTTTTCAGCATTCATGGTGCTTTTTAAAACATGCAAGTGTCCCACACCATATGCACTAATGCATCCTTATACCATCAGAGATGCTGGCTTATGAACTGAACGCTGATAACAGGAGGGGTGGTCTTTCTCCTCTTTAGCCCGGAGGACACAACGCTCATGATTTCCACCAAGAATGTCAAATTTGGACTCATCTGACCACAGGACCCTTTGTCACTTTGCTACAGTCCATTTTAAATGAGCCTTAGCCCACAGAACACGGCGGCACTTCTGGATCATGCTCAACAATGGCTTCCTTTTTGCATGACAAGAGTTTTAGGTGGCATCTGTGGATGGCACGGCGGACTGTGTTTACAGACAGTGGTTTCTTGAAGTATTCCTAGGCCCATTTAGTAATGTCAATGACAGAATCATGCCGGTGAGTGATGCAGTGGCGTCTGAGGGCCCGAAGATCACGGGCATCCAGTAAAGGTCTTCGGCCTTGTCCCTTACGCACAGAGATTTTTCCAGTTTCTCTGAATCTTTTGATGATGTTATGTACTGCCGATGATGAGACCTTCAAAGCCTTTGCTATTTGACGTTGAGGAACATTGTTTTTAAAGTATTCCACAATTTTTTTACGCAAACCTTCACAGGTTGAAGAGCCTCTGGCCATCTTTACTTCTGACAGTCTCAGCCTCTCTAAGACATCCCTTTTATAGCCAATCATGTTACACACCTGATGCCAGTTAACTTAATTACTTGCTGAATGTTCTTTGAGCTGATTCTCTTATTATTAATTGCTTTTTCAGCCCTTTTTTGCCAGTGTCCCAACTTTTTTGAGACATGTTGGAGCCAAAAAATTTGAAATAAGCTCATTTTGTGGATCAAAAAGTAAAAAATCTCAGTTTCAACATTTGAAATGTTATCTATGTTCTACTGTAAATAACATATTGGCTCATGTGATCTGAAAGTCATTGCATTTTGATTTTATTCGCAATTTACACTTCATCTCAACTATTACGGCATTGGGGTTGTACATGTATCATGGTCACCTAGCAGGATTACCAACATGGCGTTCCTTTTCAGCGAAGGCACTCAGTTCCTTTTGAATTCCCTAAGACCCTGAGATACACGACAACAACAACAATCTGTTGGGTTCAGCAAAGTAATTCAAATTAATCAGGATTAAGTACAATCGGAATTTTTCCATAGAAATTTCCTATAGAACCCGCTCTAAAGGTTATTTCTAATATGGAATGTTTGAGTTGCTGGATGGCTCACTCGGTTAAAGCACCGAATTGCGGAACAGAAGCGTCTATTACGGCGTGAGTTTGAGCCCCAGTCGTGCCAGCCAGCAGTGGATGACAGCTTTTTCAGGGTAGCGCACGATTGGCCATTGCGCTACAGGGATGCAAATTGGCAAGGGTCTGCCGGGAAGAAGAAAAAAGTTCTATGGAGATTTTCTATGGAACTGTTTCCTACAGAAATTTTCTATAAAACTTTTTTCTATAAGACTTGAGGTACTAAAGCTCTGTAGAAACTCTATTGAACTGTCCTATAGGATTCTTATAGAACATTTTTTGGAGGGTGTCGCCAATACCTATGGGTATTATTGCAAGTCAGGCCATTTAATTCGTAAGAGAATCAACCCGTTCAATCAGGTAATTTGCTATTCAACATGTGAGATTATACGTGTCGGTGTTCGCAAATTCTTCTGGATGAAGCCACGACTTCTAGATACTGGCCAATTCTGTCATTCCTGCTGTTAGCTGATGTATTCATTACATGACACATCGTCTGAAACAGTGCATGGATTTTCCTTCCGTCACACAAAAGGGTCATTCCACGTCAAATGTCCAAATTTCAGAGAAACTTCCCACTTGACCAACTTAGATTTGGCTGACAAAATTCCAGCAGGTGCATACACCTCCTAATAAGATAAATCCAAAATTTTAGCTCTCAACTCCTAATAGTTTTGTCATAAAAAAATAGTTTTGCAACTAAGTTCTGGCCCTTTTTGAACAGCGATTTCTGAGGAGCCACTTTCACATGGCTATATCTAGAAAAGTATTTCAGCTACTTCCTTCAAATTTTCAGGTGTGAAAATCTGCTACTCTAACTTGAGGAATATGGATTTATGAATGTGTCTCTTTAGTTCATCATATATTTCTAGGTGCTTAAAGTTGCTCGAAAATTTTACTCTGCGCTCTGCAGTAGCATATTTGAAGGAAAGCCTAATGTCAAAGACAGGGATTTGGTATTGCACATACAGCTTCCCATATATGTAGTGAATTTTGTAATCTAATTCTGTCCCTCTCTTATGAATAAGCTAGAAAATATTAAGGCTTGAAAATGAAAAAAATAAAATTTGTGCTATTTTTAACATTTTATACCAAAAAATGACACCAACTCTTTTTTCACACAGGTTATTACTAATTGAAGCACACAGGTTAATTTTTTCTACTTGGATGTAAATGTTCACTGATACAATAATTTTAAGTAATGATTTGTAACAAGTTGATCTTCCACTGATGTTGGGACTACAGTATTTCAATATATTTCTGAAAACTGTATATGCGTTATAATTCAAGTGTAAGTTAACATTTATGAAATAAAGCACTTTGTTGAGTTTAAGCTTTCTATCATTAACTATGTGCATTTTATAAAATAATGTTTGAATATGCCTTTGATGCCATTAAATGCTGTGTCCACAAAAATTCCATATTTTCAAAAATTTATCTTGAGAAAATAAAGCAGAACCCCATCACAAATTTTGGATATGTTAATAACAGGCATCTAATCTCTCTAAAACAGCCAATTTGATGTTGGTGGTTGGTGTCATTTTTTTTGTATAAAATGTAAAAAATAGCACAAATTTTTATTTTTTCATTTTCAAGCCTTAAATTTTCTAGATTATTCAGAAGAGAGGGGCAGAATTAAAATACAAAATACACAAAATATATATGGGAAACTGTATGTGCAATACCAAATCCCTGTCTTTGACATTAGGCTTTTTACAGTCCTTCAAACATGCTACCGTAGAGCGTAGAGTAAAATTTCAAGCAACTTTAAGCACCCAGAAATATATGATGAACTAAAGGGACACATTCATAAATCCATATTCCTCAAGTTAGAGTAGCAGATTTTCACCCCTGAAAATTTGAAGGACCTAGCTGAAATACTTCTCTAGAAATAACCATGTGAAAGTGGCTCCTCAGAAATCGCTGTTCAAAAAGGGCCAGAACTTAGTTGCAAAACTATTTTTTGTGACAAAACTATTAGGAGTTGAGAGCTAAAATTTTGGATTTCTCTTAATAGGAGGTGAAGCACTGGCTGGATTTTTTTTTCAGCCAAATCTGAGATGGTCAAGTGGGAGCCATTCGGACATTTGCCATGGAATGACCAAAAACACAATCTGTAACAGAACAAATGTTTGAAGTGCTGAAAATGCACTGGATAAGTCGTGCATGGGACAACCCATTATCCTCAGTTATCTGAATAATCAATTTTGAATCTGACCTGATTTATTAATACAGTGCCTGCGTTAGTAATAATCATTAGTAATACAAACTGGAAACATAAATCAGTTGAGCCATTTCCATATCCATATGTATCCTATTTTTTTAAATGTGTTTTTCTATTTGACATGTATTTTTCTTTCTTTTTTATGTTGACAATACCTCCATGTGCCACTGATATTTTCCAGAAAATCCCGTAGAGAACATGCCAACCAACAGGGGAAGGGAAAGAGATTAGAGATAACCAAGTGATTGGAAGGAGGCTCTAATAAAAAAGACAGTTTGGAACGTTAGTATTTGTGTTCTTTGCATGCAGAGACTTCTCCAGGCTTTAGGTCATGAGCTGAATAACGCTAATAATTTTCTGAAGATTCTTCCTCTCTTCAATTATTTGAAGGGGACCTCGAAAATATGAAAATATGTCTGAATGGGGAACCACAAAATTTTCTCACGAGGTCAAGGAAAACTGCAAAGGAAAGAAAAAAGGCCATGTTTTTAAGGGAAATCGGATGCAGGCTCAGTTCTCCCTGTCCAAACCATGCGCGAATCATGGTTCCCCGCTTGTAATAGCTCACCTTAGCGTTTTTAAGGGATGCAAAGATTTTTGAGGATCTTCAAGTGTCGGGTGTTATTGCTAAAATCCTTGCCCTCTGGATTATTTCAGCTACTTCGTCATTTAGATTGATTATTGTTTCAAATTTTTGAGCTGTCATTTTTGTTTGGGAGTCCATACACGTTCCTGAATTCTATACTTTGAGTATAATTTTGCCTTCTTGTAAGTTCACTTATTGGATGGAGAGCTATTTCAAACAAGACTCAGTTGGTATGAGTTTTTATTTTTGCACGGTATTACACAGGCTACCACAACAACAAAGACCGCAACACTACGTAATATCGTTGTTAGTTTTAGTTCTGCAAGGAAATAAGCCATAACCGCAAATCTTTCAGCAATTTAAAGAACTTTATCGGAGTTGTCTCCCCTGGAATAGTTTCCGCATTTGTCACCATATAGTATAGAAAAACAGTATGGTTGTCTTATTACTACCTCTGCCAACGAAGTGTGGCAGGAGGTTATGGGTCAATGACAGATCAGCCTTTTAAAAGTGTTTTTTTAATTAATCTTTAAAAATGTACAGAATACATTTATTTGAAGTTGTAAGAGTGTGTTTAAACAAGTCTTAATGGTTGCACAACATTTACTGGGTTTTAGTACAGTTTTAGACTGTATTTGCAATTTCACCAGCCAAAAAATGTCAGGTGGTGCAACCAAAAGTTTCTTGGAAAAAAAAAAAAACAAAAAACACTTCCCTCTTTTTTTTCTAAGTGATGTTTTTTTAGTAAGTATACCTGAGAGTGTCTACTCTGCCTAAAACATTACTATTTTTAATTGAGCAGGGTATTAAAAGTAACTTATGGATTCTTTATTGTAGGGGGCGGGTATTTGGTTTTCCAAACAATTTAAGATTTAAACTATTAAACTTTATTTGAAAGGTTTTCGATATAAAATTATGCCCCCATATTAATATTATATTAATTCATATTTTAAATTACATATTTAATACATTTCACATAGTGCTAACTTGCTTGGACGGTTGCGCTACCAGACATTTTGAGGGTTTGAGATGGCAAAACATAAAATATGTATCATTTTTATGAAAAACTGGAAATATGTTCAAATTAAACAGATTTTATAGAATAAAATGCTTATTATGAATCATTTAAAATTATTTTAAACCAAAGTAGTGCACTCAGACAATGTCACGTCATTGACCCTTATATGATTGGTGCCGTTTGTCTGTTTGTGAGCAAGATAACTCAAAAAGTAATGAACGGATATCTCTGAAATTTTGTGGGTAGGTTGCCATTACATCAGGGATGGACTCTATTGATTTTGACTGTGATCAGTCAAACAATATGGCCGCCACGGCAGCCATCTTGAAATCCTACGCCACGCGATAACTGAACTTTGCTCCCACTCACCATGATTTGGACTGTGCTGCCTTGGCGGAGGTTTGCATTCTAGGAGTGCCTCTAGTTGTTGTTGTTGATGTCAGTAAAAGCTGGATGCAAAACACTCAAAATCCTCTCAAGCACCAAGTTCTAAGTATCCACAAGATTCTCTTGATAAATCTTTCAGTCTGACGTCTGCAAATCTTTGCATATTAAAAGTTCATGCATTTGCAGTTCAAGACAGAGCTCCTTCAACATTGAAAATGTTAAAATGGAGTTTCCAGAACTCTTAATCTGGGAGTGCATTTTTCAAAAGATCTGTTTTCAGTGCCTGAAAATACAGTCTGCGTGTGCACAGAAGGCCAAAACGCAAAGAGAATGCTTTGAATTCATAAACACCCGAGTATGTGTGTAAAAGGTCCAAAATCGGCCCCCCAGAACTTAACATAAAAATAACCCAGATTTGTCTTATTCAATTAACCTTTTCTTTAAATTATCCATTTCTTAATTAACTATTAATTTTTGTGCCCATGTCTCCAGAACCTTGCTAACTCAAAGCAAACTGATTTATTGGACTTCATCGATTATAATTTTTCCCTTTTTGTGAAGCAAAAAGCCATTTGAAATATTATAAAATATGAATATGGATCTTTTCTGGGCATTTTATTTATTTATTGCACAGTATTAAAACAGCAACAAGAGCATAAAATAACAAAAACAGATTGTGCAAGTGAGATAAAAAGAAACTCCTTACAGAGTTATGTTATCTCACCTAAATACAAATAGTAAATAAATTCAAAGTTGCATATAAAATAAATATCAATAAAACAACAAAAATATGGATACCAATAAATGAGGTAGAAAGAAAAACATAAGGAAAGCTAACTAATAAAGTACCTGTTTAATGATCAATGTGTATGGGTGTGTGTATGTGTGTGGGGGATTTGAAACAAGCATGGGCATGCATATGCATCTCTGACATAATGTCTCATAAAAGGATAAATAATTTCAATAACATGAATAGTGAAAGTAGAAAAAAAAAATAACTTGTTTCAATTCTGGGAATGTAATTGTCGTTGGAACCAAATCCAGCATACGCATGGAGTACCCATGACTGAGTTGGAGAACCATTGATTTATGCAACACATTTTAGAATGTTTGCCATTTGGCATTTTTTAAAACAGTGAACCAATAAATAAATAAATATTTAATTACAAATCTGGATAGACAATTCTCAAATAATCATGAAATCAATCACCTAACTTCACATATTAGAACTCCAGCACAATGTACAGTGAAAAAGGCTCCTGTGTTTGTGCTGAAATCTGGAATTCATCTCCTAGACACAGATTTGTCAAAATCCCTTAGTTTTGAATCCATGCCAAAAACAGGTGAATGAAGCTCACAGTAAGTTTAAATAATTTACTAAATAAAGCCACACAATTGAACCTTATTTTTTTTTTTCTTTATTGTAACCATGTAGAAACACCAACTTATGTCCAGCGACTTTCACTATTAATAAGGAACAAATTTTTCCAATGTTTCTGCTGCTGCTGCTGATCAATACTTTAAAATGATATTTCAGACACATGGCGAGTACACAAGTCCATGCTTGTCAGCAGTGCGGTATATTGTGGCATCATTCACTGAAAAGGGCTAACTCATACATACTCCAGAACATTTTCCTATGTATAGTTTTTACATATATAAAAATATGTAAAACAAAAAGTAATAAAAACAAAATTCTACCTGTTATTACTACAACAAATATTAAGCCATATACAGGTAAACTTGTATAATACAATGTTTTACAGAAAATAAATACAAAAATTTAAATAAAAATAAATAACAGTCACAAAAACTCATAACATTGTTAGTGGTAAAACAATAATTCACTGAGGCGACTGAGGAGCACTCCTCAGATTTGAACTTGTCATTCAGCTAATATTTAAGATACTTTAAATAAGAAATATCAGACAATGTACAAATGTATTTTACAGCCACGACTAAAACCATACTGGACATTGGAAATTGGCATTGTTATTTAATGGCCAAACCATCTTTAATGACTAAGAAAACTAAAGTAACTTCTGCACAACAGCAAGATAACCTGTTCATCTGAATAAAAACAAAACAAATATGGCTTGAGGATATTTCTCCATGTAGTGGGAGGGTAACAGTGATTTGTTAATCAAAGATTGCATCCTCAAGTCAGATCAAGGGAACTAAGTTTATTTCCATCCAAGGCAACTGACATTTCAGAAGTCTCTAGCTAAAGGGTTCATGAGGCAAAGCAGCTGAAAACAGCATTTTTTTTTTTAAACCAGTGGAATGAAAAACAAAAAAGAAAAAAACTTCCAGTCTTTCAGGGTCATTCTCAGGTAAACCTCCATAATTCACAGGGGTACGGCTCTAATCTAAAAAATAGATCCCATTTACTTGTGCATGATACTGTAGCCCCCTCTTCTCCCTCTGACTCTTTTTTCCCCTCCTAATTCTCCACCACCTAAATTCACTCCACCTGCTGCTGCTCTAGTTTCATTCCAACTTGCTTAAGAAGTCACGCAGAGCCTGATGAAACTCCCGAGGCTTGTCCACGTAGCAGGCGTGCCGTGCTCCGGTGAGTCGGATGGCAGTGTGTCGAGGCAGCTGACTCAGGTTCTTGTAGGACTGAGCCCCCAGGTTAATATCCTGCTCTCCATACACAATCAGAGTTGGAGTCTGTTTTAAACAGTGGTGATAGAACAGAGGTATCACAATAATGGCACACAAGCACGGGTTCCAAAAGAAACCTAACTGTTTTCACAGGATACTACAAGTCAACGCGAAGCACAGACTGCTATGCCTCAACCTGCCATAGTTTAAAGTGCCAGGAGGTCGTAGTTGAGAAAATGCTCAATTATGCACATGTATCATATAATCATAAACAATAATCCTGTACGAAAAAAAAAAAAGCTTTATTGGTGATTTTGGTTAAAAAAAAACATGCTTTTATTCACTGCCGTCGAGCGTTTTCCGAATCCACATTCAGCGAACCTCGATCTGGCGCTACAATTAGCATGACGTCTTCAAAGCCACTCGCGATCAAAACAAAGCCAGCGTGTGAATGGAAAACACGAAGAGCTATTCTGATTCCTCGGCTTTTTTCACCGATTCTTCCGACGAATTTGAGGACAATGATAATATTTTGTTCATGCCTGGTGAAGATGGTTCAGAGGACAAATTAAATGTCCTGGAAAATCGGCAAGCACCTGGTTAATTTACTCCCTAAACACAGTATAGACCAGTTTGGCTTAAGTGAGATTTGGGTGGAGTGCATGCTCTTTACAGACTATGAGGAGCAGAAAATGCACAAATCGAATTGAAAAGGGGGGGGGGAATATAAGCTCTTTCGCTTTCCCCGTGGTAAAAGGCAGCTTACAGCGTGGATTCAGACTATAAACAGGAATTATTTTCATTCAGGAACATTGTAGGGTGTGCAGCGTACATTTTGTGTCTGGATGGCGAGATCACGAATTCTGTATTCAACCTACGCCAATATCAATTGATGTTTGGGTACCCAGAGGAACATTAGGAGATGTAAACACGTCAAGCGAATGTTCAGTCAAGGAAATTTAGAGTTTAGTTTCAAGTGCTGCTATTCGTGTTAGCAGCATATCGTAACGGCGGCTGCCATTTTACTGATGACACACCGGGTTGCTAGGGCAGGCGCAGCATACGCATTCGCAATACATTAATTAGGGGTGCAACGGATCAAAAAACTCATGGTATCACGGATTTGATTCACGGATCGGATCACTTTTCGGATTAAAAAAAAAAAAAAAAAAAAAAAGACAAGACAAATATAACTTTGTCCTCAATTAATTTCGTAAAACACTTCTGCCCATTAAATAAAAACTTTAAATTATATAAAAACAAATTAAAGTGCAATTTAAGGCATGATACTTTCTTCTTTTAAACATGGACCATGAATGAAAAACAACTTACGGTGCACTAAGCCATGATACTTCATGATACCTTCTCTTTAAACATGGACAGTGATTTAGAAACTAGCCTATGTCCACATCATCAAAAAGGAAGAAAAGAAAGAAAGCAATGCACACCTTTGCTTATAATTTTGAATTATTTTTCAAAAAGATAAGGATGTCTACATTGTCTGGGGAGAGTGTAGACCTTTTTGCAGTCACCCCTGCAGCAGAGAATACCCTCTCACTAGGCACTGAAGTCCCAGGCACAGCAAGATAGCATCTTGCTATCTTGGCAGTGTGGGGGTATTTACACTCATTGCTTTTCCACCATGTCAGTGGATCACCATCCACCGGAATGCCGCATTTATGAACTTAAATAGCCATTGAACAGCACATATTTGCATGAATTCGATTCAAGCTTTTTTTTTCCAGCAGTGCAACCTAATTTATTTTAAGATTGCACTTCATCAAAATGTTTCCAAAAGAATAGGCTACTTTTGCGGGGAAGCGCAGCTGCACACTATGCCGCAAAGGGATAATAATGTAGCCTTTTAAATTACTAATGCTCTTGCGTCAAAGCATTGGTAATTGAATAATTTAGTAAATTGGTTATTAGTGCATTGTGAAAGTTCACCTCACGGTATGCATTTAAAGTCAATTCAAATGCAAGCTATGCATCAAACTTTCATGTTGTCAAAATCATTTATGGGGTCTTTATAGTCCGGCTTCTAGGAAAGTTGTACGGAGGTTACAATATGAGATTGTATGAACAACAATTATCCAGTTAATCATAAACAAAATCTAAACCTTATCTAAACATTTTTACACGATCAGGATTTTTGGGGTCGATCACTGATCACTGAGTTTAAATAAACCGATAACCGATTACAATCCGATCATGTGAGGGAGCAATTAAGACTGTCACCTTTTAAAAAAAACAACTTCGAACGAATTTAGAATATGACAACGTGATGGTCGAATATACCAGTATTCGAACTCCCCCCCCCCGCGACCCAACACACGTTTAAAAAAAAAAAACAAAACATCCTCTTCATTAATTTTTATCTGTAATTAAGCCGCATTCAACAGTAGTATAACACAACGACAGTATCTGCAGAGATGCCAAGTCTCACGCGTGAGTCTCTGGCATTCAAGTTCTGTGCCGTAGTCAGCAATTATTCAATCAACGCGCACTGAAGAAATTCACTCGCAGAATTTAAGTCATTGTGCATTAAGTTAATCAGTTTCACATGCATTACAGTGAATTTCCCTACTAGTGACACGGTAATCGATTATGACTCGGGAATTCTGAAGCTTGTCTTTACTGAGCGACTGAAAGCAATGGAATTGCCAAAAGACGTTTCGATCGGTCTTATTTCATTTAAACAATTTCAGGGTTTCCCACACATAGACCATTGTGTGGTGGGCGCCAAAGTATCAATTCGGACCGCCACAAATTGATTCCCATTAATTCTGAGTAAATGCGCAATTGCCGTCTGTTGGTAGTGCATGCGCACGTTGGGGAAAAAAAAAAAAAAAACAAAAAAATATAAAAGGTACAGGAGGACGCGGAATTTGCGCAATCCTCCCTCCCGCTCAAAAAAAAAGCATATCCCCCGCTCAACAAAATGAAATGCACATCTCTCTCCCCCCCAACAAAATGAAACGCACATCTCTCTCTCCCCCCAAAAAAAAGACATCTCTCCCCCCCCCCCCTCAACAAAATGAAACGCACATCTCTCCGCCCCCCCCACTCAACAAAATGAAAGTCATCTCTGTCTGAAAACATTGGTCTGCCACCACACGTTGCTTCCTGGTCTGTGGGAAACACTGAATTTAAACGATCATGAAACACATGCATTGTTTCCAATCTCTGAGTAAAGAGAAGCACGAGAAATCCGGAGTCATAATCGCTTTCCATGTTACTTGCGGTGACCGTCCACATTTACGCAAGTGAAACTGAAACTTCAATGCACAAGGATTTATCTCATTAATAAGCGCTCATCGAATAATTGCGGACTACGGCGAATAACGACACACGGCTCTAACTTTGTTTGTTATTTTACCATCTACACAGTAAAATCCAAAATACTTCCACACAGCGCTTCTAAGATGTTTTAGTGTTGTAATTGTCCGCTCGTTGCTCCGCTTGCTAACGCGCTCCATTGTAAAATAGCAAATAGAGTCTTAACAGAGGTCAAGAGGGTATGCACCGGGCAAGTTTCTCTGAGGGTGCCCTCTGCTGGGTCGAATGTCAAACTACTTTAGACTGCATGATGCACTGATAGAGGGTGTATTTTGACTTCGAACATCTCATTTCAGTTTGAACATGAACTTTCACCCTCAGGTTCGAATGAATGCTCGAATATCGAATAAAAAGTGACAGCCCTAGGAGCAATATGTCTATTTTAAGAACTTGTTCATTTACTTTAGCGTTGCATAGATGGCAGAGAGCTTGTGTTGTATCCATCTCATTAACTCTGAAGAATTTCCACACCGCCGACATGTTTCATGCAAGATATTGGAAGCGTGCGTACTATGGCTCACAGGCTTTTCATTAGAAAGCCGAGTAATAGGCGCACTGTCAGAAGTAAGAGGTGTATACTGTTTTGGGGGGGGTTGTACAGGAGGGTGAGAATTAGGAATGATAAAACACATTTATACAGTAAAAACCACACACACTCGAATACTTAATTTAGCTTTTGGATATTAATTAGTTTTTTTTATATTTGAATAATACTCGACCCCTGAAATTTATTCAAACAGCCCTGGTCCAAAAGTACAATTCACATGACTCACTTGCATTATTGTAAGATTTTATGAAGATTAAAATATATTTTCTTGAATAACTGCCTCAGATTTTCTCTTTTAATGTCAATAAATATAATTTTATAGTAGTTTTGCAGATGTATGTTATGTTTCGATGGTTATTTGCTTGTACTGAAATATTATCTACCTGGTAATGCTACAAATGTTATTTTGTAAACCTGCTAAAAGCACCATCACCACACTACTCCACAACACTGAACACTGTTGAAATAATTCTGTCAAATTGAATACACTTTTATGTTATTAACACTGGAATGTTTGAAGACAATCACAGAATGAATCAACTTGATACAGTTAGAGCACAAGTTATAGTCCAAATGTCTATAAATTTTAATATGTATAAACATCCAACGTGGATTCTGAAACCGGTTCGATAAGCTATTTGAATAAATTACTATATATTGGCTAAGATTGGCTAAGAGGTGTTCACCCGTCCACATATTACTCCACTCGATAAAGCAGTCAGCACATGCCATGCCACCTGCGAGAAGCTGTACATATCAACTTAAGTTTATCCATCACTATTGACTTGCTACTACGATGAAACCGGTTGCTTGTCATCGCTATGTCACGCGCTTTCATGCAATCTGTAGGAATGATCAATCGGTCTGAGCCGCTATCCAATTTGATATTAAATATGTGGAGTCCGTGCACAGCGCAACGATGTTATTTTCAGGTGATGAGACGAATTTGACAGCCTCTAGCTACAAGGAGAAGTTTTCCCTCATTTCAGCGATCTTGGTGCAGTATACACTCTGAAATTATTTTCGCTTAATGAATAGTTTTTTCTCGATTAACAATTGCCCCGCTAATATCCAATTGATCATTCTCGCAGCGCGTATAGTAAAACGCTCAGATTAGACAAACGGCGTGACAGCCTCATCGAATGGGAAACCGGTTCCAAGACTTATTCGAATAAATGAATATCTTCGACATTACGATTGGCTGAAAACTTTCCATCCATCCAAATGCTATTATACTCGATAAAGCAGTCGACAGCTGCCATATTTCATTTCTTATGCTCGCACAACGCAATGTTTTGCCGAGTAACCCACACGACACTGTCCCAACACTGATTCGTGGCAAATTTGATCAAATTTTAACAGGCCTATTATAAACGACGGTATGACGGAGTGTGACAGATGAGACTTTTATGAGCGTGCTGAAAGAGAATCTAACGTTTCACCCACCGTGGTCAACTAAACTTGTACAAATTGTAGGCTAGATCACTGCGATTAAGCAAAACTTCAGATCGGTGTCTCAACCTGTGTACGTGTTGTTTGCAACATCTATTCACTTAGTTGTCACAAAATCAATCAGATATCCATTAAATTTCAAGTTGCCGCTCACGTGTTTCTTTGGTGAAGAAATCTTTCACAGTTCTTTGCTTGATTCGTCACTTTGCCTCCAAGGACCCTCTTCATGGTTTCAGTGCCTGGCCATGCGGTCCGCTCATTCAGAATGTCCCGCTGACCTTGTAATGTGGTCAGTGCTGCAGCTTCCAAAGTTACCCAAACGATTCCATTCAACGGTTCCGATTGGTTCCTTGCCAAAGGCGTGAGTGCATGACAAAGTACCGGAAGCGTTTTGCCAAGATGTTTGCGGTTTATCACAACGAGTTTGGACGTTCGTTGCCAATTAAATTCACGGACTTGTATTTTTATGACATTGCATGCTTGCAGCAATAAAGATAACTGGCGCAGCATTCAAAGTAAGCGGTAATTTGCGCGGGCGCCGGTTTCTGATTAAAAGCCTGGGTTTATGACGCCATTGATCGGATCGGTGAATTAAGGCTGATACATACTTAGTTCTTGTTCTCGAGGCTGCAAGAACATTATATCGGATTTCGCCGATTGCATATTTATGCAGATTATCGGTCGATCCGATCAGCGCCGATCATATCTGCGGAAAGCCTAGTGTTTAGTTTAAGTGATCGCGTTTTAACATTCAGGGATGGGGTCAAGGAAACACAAAAAAGCGACAGGTCAAATGGGGAGAAAAACAGGAATAACAGGTATTGCATCGTATGGCATTATTTACACTGAAGATCTTCACAGAAATTATGTTCTCCATCAACAATTTAAAAAACAGAAAATTGTGGAAATGTCCATCATGCATATAACGTAAATAAACGAGCAGTATTTCTGTGTCAGTGGTGTTGTCTAATTTCAAGGGAAAACTCTTTGATTGATGGTCCCTTTCCAACAGCTGAAACTCTATCGTTAAGCTGCCAAATCTTGGATTTACTCCGAGACGGCGTAAATGGACGAAGGGATTTGACTGACCTTGGTTGCAGCAGCTGGACCTAACGCCTCACAGCATCACGACAAGTGAAGGCATCACAAACGTTTCACCAATTGTGAATGGAGCTTTAGATTTTGAGATGCGATGGGCCAGAGGATGAGATGTTTTAACCACTTTTTTGTTTTTTGGATAGGTTAGTTTATATAACCTTAATCTGATGGGTCATTTCATGTTTTTTCTTCCAAATAATCATCAGGTTTATCCTTGAAGTGAGTGTGCTTTGTCGTCAAATGTCTGCACATTTTTGAAGGCTTCATTACTCAAACAGACTAAACAAACGGCACATAACACTTGGTATTGGTGGGCAGCCACCTTATGAAGCTAAACTGTTTGTACGCAGGGTCGCACCCATGTTAGAAAGGACCATGTTTTTGATGCAGGTTATTGCAAGGTTCCTCTGGATCATAGCTGGTGGCTAATGTTGTTTTATTGAAATAAACATCTTAATGTTATTGCTTGGAGCAGGCCATTGGTAATGCAAAAGCAAGCTGAATTCGTACATTTGCAGGCTACAACTGGTGCTGTCTGCTGGGTAACAATCGTTTGAACAGGAAAAAAAATCGGGTAAAAACAGTGGTGCAAAGATTAAATTATAAATGATCAAGCTATAATAATAAACAGAATCGCAGCAAATTTATTTTATGGAAATAGGGTTGCAGCCCTCCAGCCACTTCTCTGCAGCATGGTGCCAGTCCGCTGCCCATAGTTAGAGAGACGATGGGCTATACCATAAGATTAACATACCATGCACCTTAACCTAAGCAGCAACATGACAGTTGGTTTCATGACCAACGGCATTTGGGTCTCATGCCCAGACCCAAAAGCGGCAGAAATAATGCAAATGACAAGTATGATTTACAGTACTGTTCACAAAAAGACTGAACTCTAACTACAAGGCCGTGAGGATAAAGAGAAAAAGATGGAAGTAACTGGTTAGGGACTGGTCGTCACGGTCGGCTGAGCAGCTCTTGTATACATATTATCGTAAATGTAGTCCGGTGCAAGGCTCGCTGTCTGTTGTCTGCGTGAGTCTAACCTTGTGTTAGTACACCATGCAGCTCAGTAGCTACATGTATTGTAATGTTATGTAGCCTTACAGGGTCAGATACTGGCCTTGGTAAACATTAGTCACAGGCAAAGAAAAAAGCCGAACGGGAAAAAAAGCCCAAATTATGAACCCCAGAGACATGCAATTACGGCGAGAACAATCCTAAATATTAAGAAAATAAATGGGTGTACACCAAGCTTAAATTTACTATTTCACTTCGAGATGGCACTCTTACATTTGCATTTCTGACATAAACCAGTACCGTCAAAAGCACAATGTTATTAAATGTCCGACCAATAATTTTCCAATTGGCTACCTGGGGATTCCGTGTTATGATAATTTGCGTCAAGAAAATTGGAATATATTTTGCATGTATATTTGTAATAAGTGTTTTTCACTCATTTAGGATATATAAAGCAGAATCACTGACATGTAGTCACTTCTTCTTTCACTTCTCAAATCTTTCCATCAGTTCACACATTCCACTTGCCATTTCATATGCCAACCCAGTTTTCTACATTTTTGAAGTATTGTTTGGTCTTGCAAGATGTCTCGAAGTAATGAATGTAGAGGTATGTTTAATTTTTTGCTAATTTTTTCTCAATTAATTTCTGCTTGAATTTGTACATATTTTGGTAGTCCGAATATAAATGGTAATATCGTGCAGTAAAATCGCCCATAGAGGAAGACAGGTTCAGTGAAAAATCTGTCACTGTAAGCAGACCCCCCTTGATGAAAACCCAGTAATCCATAGTTACTAACCCAGTAAGATATCGAAACAATACCCTTAGCTAACTGGTTAAAGGGGACCTCGGATGCTATATTTCCCAGGTTATATTTTGATCTTGGACTCCCCTAGAGTATTCCTGATCGTTCAAAGCCCAAACAGGGTCCTTATTTAGCTCATACTGCCATCCTCAAAAAAACCCATTTGTAGTCCACTGCAGTCTCTGCCTGAAACGCCTCATTGGGGTGGCTCTTCCGCTATGGCCCCCACTCCCCGTATGCCCACTTTCTTCTGACTGGCCAGCTCTGTGGAGGGTGGATCTAGGCGGGACGAGGCAGCTGAACGCAGTTTCCGGGTCTCAGAGTGAAACGTGCCACTCAATCAGCGGGGAAATTCTGCAATCAAACGCAGTACATGTGTATAGATCTAATGAAATTAACTTGTTCTAATAAACGCAACGGCGAAAGTGGAGGACGCAGTGCGAAAGTCTGGCAGCTCAGCACGAATTTGCTATCGGCTACAGTTTGCTTACGGCAACAGTTGGTGAGTACTGCGGTTTTTCTACTCCAAGCTAGGATGCAGGGGAAGCTAGAATCCACCCCATATAGACACATTTGTAGAATGGGTCGACATGCCGAAGTGTAGACCGGAGACCGTAGAAATCCGGTGGGTCTGAGTTTAGAGGGAAACATGGACAGTGAGGGGCAGCTAAAAGTGGACCAACAGCTTATGGACTGCTTCGGTGTGTATTAGGACCTGCTGGTTCGTGTGCATAGCTGTGGTGTGTTGTTAGCGTGGAGAAACGAACAGCTTCCGCGCTGGCATATGACGGAGGGGCGAAAGCTCCAAGCTAAACGGCCTTTTCGGAAATTGCCTGTGGTAATGGTTTACTTATTGCTTCGGAATGACCAGCTTTTCCTCGCGGAAAATGGGCGATTATGTATAGCGTCTGAGAGCTAGACAGAGCTCGGTTATGTCATGAACATAATACAGGTTTTACAGACCGTAAGTTCCGTCTGCGTGAACCGTTGCTTATGTGGAGCTAGCGAACCGATCACTTTTACAGGAAAGAATTTAATATTCAATCGATGGGAATGCAGAGAAATCGTTTGTTATACCGGACACATTATAGGCTGAGCGCTTCCCTATTGCTTTCACCGGTAGTATCAGAGAGCTTGCCCAGACATTGGAGATGTATCAGGCTGACCCCGGTCATGGATAAGTAAAGCGATCGTTTCATAAGCACCCAAAAACGCACCCCAAGCTCTGCAAAATCTACGTCTGGTCTAACTGCAGCCCAACTCGGCAGACACATACAGCACCTCTCCGGTTAGCTTCAACTGTAGTGGCTACAATCAGGCAATGTTATGATGAAACTGCCACATTGATGCTTACCGAAGTAACACAAGCATACCGATCATAATTGCTGCATATAAGTTAACCAGGAGCATTTTTAATTAGCAGAGCAAGCGAACTAACATGCAGTAGCTGATAAGCGGTCATGACTTTGAATGTAATCTGTCGCGCGAAAGATTCGTTTCGGGTCCGGTGTGAAAGCTGCTTAACGCGTCCATAACGCCTGTATTCGCGTCTTTGCATTGACTTTGAATGTAGTTAATCTGTCGCGCGAAAAATTTGTTTTGCGTCCGGTGTGAAAGCAGCTTGACGTGCCCAAAACTTGTATTCGCGTCTTTGCATTGACTTTGAATGTAGGCTAATCTGTCCTGCGAAAAATTAGTTTCGTGTCTGATGCGAAAGCAGCTTTATGGATAGTACCCGACTGCTAGAGAGGGCTCGGTTATGTTATGAACATAATACAGGTTTTGCAGACCGTAAGTTCCGTTAGCGCGGACAAGTTGCTTATGTGGAGCTAGCGAATTGTTCACTTCTACAGGAAAGAATTACCTATTTAATCTCCGCCTTTTATGGCTTTTTATTAGCCACAACAATTTTTAAAGGGGGATGAAATTATGTCAAGGTAGTGCAGAGAAATCATTTGTAAACCGGTAGAGCTTCTGCGTTTCGCATTGCTTTCACGGTAGCGCCAGAGAGCTCGCTCAGACATTTGTGAAGCATCCGGCTGATCCCGGTCATGGATAAGTGAAGCGATCACTAACTGTAGTGGCTACAATCGGGCAACGTTATGATGAAACTGCCACATTGATCCTTACCGAAGTAACACAAGCATACCGATCAGAATTACTGCATGCAAGTTAACCAGGAGCATTTTCAATTAGCAGAGCACGCAAACTAACATGCAGTAGCTGGTAACCGAGCGGTCATAACCACAGAGACAAACCCTTGCAATACAGGTTTTACAGACAGCAAGTTCTGTTACTGTGAACAGTTGTACCAAGCATCCAAATTACAAACAAGTATTAAAAGTTAGCTTCAAATGAGGTTTAGGTTCACACACCTTCTGTAGAATTTCCCCTGATATCACTCTTGCATATTTAGGACGCAAACATTAGCAACAGTAACTTGGCTATGTTAGCCGCTGTGCTACAGCCACAATCAACTGGCTATCACGTCAGGTTGGCTTATGCAGTAAAAGCAACTTACAGCTTCTGTCTGTGAGTCACGGACAGTCGCGACCGATACAGGCTTTACCTTCAGATATTTTACAAAGCCTGCACTTGAGGCCAGTTGTTAGTGCTAACTATCGCTAGCGGTCCTGCTAGCCACCCGTAACACGTTAGCTTCACTTAAATTATTTACTGTTATATAGTTACTTACAGCTTGCGGCTCCGAGCGCTTGATCGATGCAGCTGCTTCAGGTTTGAGAAGCAGCTGAAACGCTTATCCTGTGTCGATTTATCCTTTATTGGCAAAGCTGTCTTTGGTGAAATGCTGAGCACAAACAGCTAACGTTCCCTTTGGCCGTGGCTGTTTGCTGCCAGCAAACAAAAAAAGCTACCCACTGATTTCTGGTGGCATCGTCTTTTCAAAGAGAAATACTTGTTTTTCTTTGCGTCCAAAAGTAAATGGACAAGTAGCTTTGGGAGCGATACTAACAAAATTGCACCTCAAATGATCTGCGGTTCTTCTTTTGTATTTCCAAAAGTGTCGACGCTACTAAGGCATAGTATGATTTGCCGTTGTTAGTGCCTGCTAGAATAGTTTCCGGTGTGGGCAGGTCCAGCGCAGTGGTTGGCTCTGGCTAGGTCTGTATTAATTGGACGGCACAACCTGACGTCAGGTTTTGCCCAGATCTCGTGAAGATCTCGGGAGGAGCTGTTCAGAGAGGAAATCACGCTCACGAAATCACGTTCTTGGATTACGGCAAAACCCTGTATCTTATGTTTAGAAACTTTTCAGAGGTTGAGCATGGACAACTAACATTATAACATTACTAATATGTATTAAAAGAAGGATCAGCATAATAGGTCCCCTTTAATCTTCCGTCTTTTTGTGAACAGTATGGTAGCAAAAGCCACCAAAGTATCAAAACTTCAAGGTCTACTGACAGGGTTTCTTCCTAGACGCTCCTCCACTTCACCACTCACACACACTGACACATTCAAATGTGCACAAAAATCAACGTACACACTGAAACATATTAACACTTCTGCATACACTTAAGCTCCATATCCTAGCTAGTATAGATTCTCACCTGTATAGCCTGGTACTGCTGGGGTGTGTAGTTCCTGGTTCCCACAGGGGCGATAGGAATGAAGCCTCGTAGCTGGGCACCATGTTTGATGAGAAAGGGCAGTGAGAAGTGTCCACTCATTGATGGGCTGAGCAGGACAGGGGCCTGGACACCCAATGCTGCCAGGAAACGCAGCAGCAGGTCCACACGATTTTGATCCGTCTTCAACGCATCCGAGTCTGGGGTGTTACCGAATCCTGGAATCCCCGCCAAAAAAAAAATTAATAATGTCTTGTATTTTTCCTTATTTTTTCATCCTATTATTTCATCTTCAACAACCCCTCTGTAAAAACTAGTACAAGCACATCCTTCACAATCAGAGTCTTGGATTGCATCGACAACCCTGAATCAAAAAAAGTTGGGATGGTGCGTTCAGTTAAAATGAAAACTGAACACCGTGATTTAGAAATCTTCTTTGACCTGTATTACATTTAAAATGATACAACAGGACAACATTTGATGTTTTCCCACATTAATTTTATTGATTTTCCAAAATAAAGATTTGGTTCAATTTGGATTCTTGCAACATATTGCAAAAAAAGTGGGGACAGTAAAGTATTTACCACTTTATAATGTCGCCAATCCTTTTCACAATACTAAGCAGCACATTGTCATCAATATACCCAGCAAACATAGAATCCCTTTCAGTCAGAAGTAACAAATTTCCCATGATAAACATCATACATGGATGTAGCCAATTTTATGAAGACTGCAGTATGGCAGTATAATGTAGCCAAGTGAATAGGTACAATAATTTACAAAATCATTTACCGACATTACCTGAAAATGTTCTCTACTAAATATCATTCTTGTAAGTTCAGACTGTTGAAAATTTTCCCCAATTAGTGTCAGTACATACTCATTAGGTTCAAATTAGGTTCAAAGGCCATAATTCTGTTAAAAAAAAAAAACTGACTCTCAAACTCACTCAAGACAGCAGTCCTTTCGACAAAATGGCAAAGCTCAATTGACGGCACTCAAGTGGTTCCTGAGAAAACTTGTCCCTACTGAGGCCAGTATGCACCAAGTTCAAACACAATTAAAAAAAGGCCATAATTCTCCAAAATATGTTTTTCAAAAACAGTTTTTGAACCCGACCAAGGTCATGACTAGTAACAAACAGACTAAATTTCATTATTCTAAGTAAACAAGTTTCTGAAAAAACTTTGTCTATCAGTCTGAATAAGTTGGGGCTGACAGATTAAGCAACAGATGGACAAGCTCCATTTCAATATCCACAACTCCATTTCGTGGCAGGGATAAAAATAAACAATTAAGGACAGAATACACCAAGTTATTATGCGTTTCAGGAGTAATTGTGTCCCATCCCTACTGCAAACAAGTCTTAAGGTGTGCAAGAGTATGGGATCTTCGTTTTCACATTTTTTGCTTCAATATGCACCATATGTACTCTATTCCACAGAAGTCGGGACTGCAGGGAGGCCAGTCCAACACCCGCACCCTCTTTCTATGTAGCCAAGCCTTAGTAATGTGCGCAGAATGCGGTTTTGCGTAGTCTCCTTGAAACATGCAAGGATGTCCCTGGAAAACATGTTTTCTTGAAGCTAGCAAATGTTTCTCTAAACTCTCAGCATTCTTTTCAGCATTAATGGTGCCTTCACACAAAGTGCAAGTTACCCTTACCTAGGGCACTGACATAATCTCATACCATGACAGACCATGGCTTTTGGACTAGTTGCTGGTAACAGTCTAGACAGTCCTTTTCTTTGCTGGTCCAGAGAACACGGCATCGACTTCTTCCAAAAAATACCTAAAATATTGATTGTCCAACCATAACACACATGTCCACTGTGCAATGATCCATCGCGGATGCTTCTGAGCTCAGAGAAGTCGATGGCACTTCTGGACATTGTTAACATAAAGCTTCCTTTTTTCACAGCAAAATAATTTTCACTGGCATTTGTGGATGCAGCTACACATTGTAGTACTTGACAAAGGTTTACCATAGTAATCCTGAGCCCAAGTGATTATATATTTTTTTGAGGGGGTTTCAGTCTCCCGGGAGCAAAGTAAGGTAAAGTAAAATAAATTTAAACGCTAAATTTAAAGAATAAAGTAAACGCGAAGTAATTGTCTAACTTAGTGAATTGTGTGATATACAAAGTAAGTCAGAGTTGTTTTCAAGGACTGAGGTACACTGTCGCCTGCTTTTTCTGTAGCTGATTTAGCTAACAAACTATTGTAAGCTCTCAACGCCAGGAATATATCAAATTACCGGGATATCTAACTATCTGGCTTGGTTTCATACTTGGTCGCTTGCCTTTCATACAGTCTTCTAGCCAATAAATATTGACGTTCACGGGGGTTTTTTAGTCCCCTTCGTTCTCTATCCTGACCGCATTACCGCATAAACGCATTTCCAAGCTTGAATATTAACGCGAACCGGGTTTTTGTCTTTTTCGCATTTTATTATCATCGAAGGGCTCTTCTGATTAAACACATTGCAAATTACGTTATCTTTGTATTTTCCTCCGGTTGCGGTGCCTTGATCAGCTGATTAAAGTTTAACTGCTTGTTTGAGTGCTCAGCGACAGCTTGTTGGGGGAGATACCGTGGATAGTTCGCTCACGAAGTAAACGACTTGTTTATTCGGTCCGTTTTAATTAAAGGAACCGAGGCTTAACTCTTATCTCGGTTACTCTTGGTTGTATTTGTGGCTGGCTAGCTAGATAGTTACTGTTTGCTTTTTGGCTGGGGATCTGAGATTTAGTAGTTAGTCAATAGGACAGCAGTCACTTTAGTCGTCCGTTCGGTTACCCTTGAATTTAAACGGAAAGCTTTACCGGAGTGCTCCGCCTCCTCCCTCCTCCAGTTTCTCCTGGGCGTAGTATAGCCAGTCTTTTATCTGGGTTCTCAGCTAAGCCCTGTGAGACTTTTAGGTTAGTATATTAATAGTACCGGGTCTAGATAAATTCAAGTTGGCTTATTAGGAGTGTTTATTATCGATAGAGTTTCTCAATTTGGTATTTCATTTCTGTTCACTAAAACTAAGCCCCTGTTAAAAGAGGCTTATTATCCATTCACATATTTTCCCCACGGTTTCTATTGTGACTGCTGCTTAGGGCTTCTCAGGTTAATTAATTAATAAATTGTGGTTCCTGAGCTTCTGTCTCGGCATTAGTAATTTTCTTTGTTATCTAGGGTGAGCGAGGTCATTAGGTAGGGGGTTCAAAATGTGGCCAAAACTATGTGACGGTTGCAGGATGATCGCACTTTTGGAAAGAGATTTCCAGGGTGGGTTTGTCTGTCACGGTGCCAGCTAATTGAGCATCTGGAGAGCAAGATCCTTGTTCTTCAGGGCCAGTTGGCGGCACGACATAGTTCAGAATCAGTAGAGTTCCTAGAGGAACTAAGTAGTATGTCGTTTAGAGAAATGGTCTGTACGCCAAAGCAGGGTGGTGTGGGGACCCCAGAGCAGGCAGGGAGAGAAAGTTGGGTGACGGTAGGACGTCCAGCGCAGGAAAGGGCGTGCACACCGTACAGCGACAGCTCCTCCAGTGGTTGAGGTGTCCAACCGATTCCGGCCCTTGCAGGAACTCGAATTGGCCCCTGACCCTGAGAGTGAGGGGACTGATGAGCAGCAGGGCACCCTGTTGGCCTCTACCCCTCAGAAAAGAGAGTTATTGATAGTGGGGGACTCAATACTTAGAGGAATAGACAGTTTAGTCTGTTCAGCGCGACAAGGAGTCTCAGACGGTGTGTTGCCTGCCTGGTGCTCAGGTAGGAGACCTCCTGGAGCGCGGCGGACAAGCTCCTGGCCAGAGCGGGAGGGATCCAGTTGTCATGGTCCATGTTGGGACTAATGACATAGGTAAGGGTAGGTTTGAGGTTCTGCAAAGCAAATTTGTTGAATTAGCTGAAAAGCTTAGGAGCAGATCCTCCACGGTAGTGTTCTCCGGGATTCTACGGTACCACGTGCAAGCAGAGGGAAGCAGAATTTTATCTGGAGGTTTAACACGTGGCTACGAACCTGGTGTAGGAAAGAGGGGGTATAGGTTTATGGGGCACTGGAACTACTTCTGGGACAGGGGTGACCTGTTCAAGCCGGATGGGCTACACCTGAACGGAGGGGTACCTTTGCACTGGGTCAGCGTATGTTGAGGGTAGCAGAGAGTTATTTAAACTAGGGACTTGGGGGGGCAGGGAGGTTAGAGAGTGTTACACAGAGGGAAATGCAGACTGCCCTGATGGAAGCTGACAGCGTTACATGCACTATTGATGATATATCTTTAAAGCAAAAAAAGCATGGTGAGGGGCTTTGAGCAGCAGGCGATGGGAAATCGAAGGGAAGAGCGTTCATGATAACCTGAAATGTTTTTATCTAAATGCAAGAAGCATTAAAAATAAATTTCAAGAACTTGAGGCCGTTATGATTAGTGAAGGCTATGACATAGTTGGGATTACAGAGACATGGCTTAGTAAAGAGGATGGAGATGAATATAATGTAGAAGGTTATAAGCTCTTTAGGAAGGATAGATGTAATAGGCGAGGAGGGGGTGTAGCACTCTATGTGAACGAAAACATAAATGTGCAGGAAATTCCTGAAATTGAATATTCCGTGCCTTGTGAAGATATCTGGGTCAGGCTCACTGGCAAACACGAGACTGGTTTAAACATAGGTGTATGCTATCGACCACCAGCTTTGGACAGTACAGTCAATGAAATGCTCCTTAAGAGGATTACGCAAGCTTGTAGAGGAGGAGGGACTATTATTATGGGAGACTTAAATTATCCTGGTATTGATTGGGAAATGGTGAAAGGACAGGGTAGGGGGAGGAAGAATTTCTAGATGTCATAAATGATAATTTTTTGGTGCAGTATGTTAATAAACCTACAAGAGAGAAGGCAATTTTAGATTTGCTGCTCTGTAATGACCCAGATAGAATTAGCAATGTTGAGGTACTGGAGCCACTTGGGACAAGTGATCACTCTACTATTAATTTTGAGGTTTCACGGAAGTTAAAAAGGTGTCTCCAAAAAACAAAAATTTTTAATTTTAGGCGAGCAAACTTTGACAGGATGCGGTCATATCTAAGTGAAACAAAATGGGAGACACTCCTGGACTGTGAGTCTGTAAATGAGATGTGGGAAAGATTTAAGGGGTTTTACTTGATTCACAATGTAAATTCATTCCAAAGGTGTCCAAAAGTAAGCTGAAAAAGCAGAATCCTCAGTGGATGACAGCAGCTATTAAGTAGGAGTTTGAGGGAAAAGAGGAATCTTTATAAGATGTACATAGAGGATAACAATGAGATTACTAAGGCCGAATTCTGTAAAAATGCGGGCTGTGGTCAAAAAGAGCTGAGGAATGCTAGAAGACTGTATGAAAGACAAATTGCAGAGGGGGCAAAAACTTACCCTAAGCGCTTTTTTCAGTACTGTAGCAGAAAAAAGGAAAGTCAAAGAGCAGGTTAAGTGCATAAAGAATAAAAATGGATCGCTGCTATATGATAATAAGGATATTGCGGACACCTTAAACGGTTACTTTGTTGAGAATTTTACCTTAGAGCGGGTCTTTATTCGGCCAGAGGGCTTGTCCAATGCTCAAGATTATTTAGCGGAAATTGAGGTTAGGGATAACGTCAGATTAGACAAGTTGCATCAACTAAAGGCAGATAAGGCGGCGGGTCCTGATGGCTTATATCCTAGAGTGCTCAGGGAAGTTAGTGAGATCATCTTTAAGCCGCTATCTGCCATCTTTAGACGGTCTTTAGAAACTGGAGAAATACCAAATGATTGGAAACAGGGCAATATAATACCAATATATAAAAAGGGGACCGTACTGAGCCAGGTAATTACAGGCCAGTCAGTTTAACTTGCATTGCGTGCAAAATATTGGAATCTATCATAAAAGATGAGCTGGACTTATTTCTTGAACGTAACAATATCTTGAGGGATAGCCAACATGGTTTTTAAAAGGAAGGTCATGCCTGACAAACCTTCTGGAATTTTTTGAAGAGGCCACCAAGACTTATGACCAGAGCAGGGCTTATGACATCATATATTTGGATTTTCAGAAAGCATTTGACACAGTACCGCATAAGAGACTAATTTTTAAAATGAGCTCCATTGGAGTTACAGGTGGTATTCTGAAGTGGATTCATAACTGGTTGCAGGACAGAACACAAAGAGTGGTGGTCAGTGGTATATCATCAGAGCTAGGTAGGGTGGGGAGTGGCGTCCCCCAGGGATCGGTGTTGGGACCCCTGCTGTTCCTCATCTACATTAATGACCTTGATAGGAATATTGAGAGCAGATTAGTGAAATTTGCAGATGATACTAAATTGGGGGGCTTGGCAAATAGTTTAGAGTCCACTAAAGTGATTCAGGATGATTTGGATAGAATTCAGAATTGGGCAGAAATGTGGCAAATGAAATTTAATGTAGCGAAATAAAGTAGTACATGTAGGTAATAAAAACATTAGACGGGATTACTTCATGGGAGGTTTTAAACTGGAATGTGCTCCACAAGAGAAAGATCTGGGAGTGATTGTTGACCAAACCCTCACAGGTTCTAGCCATTGTGCCGTAGCTGTTAAAAAAGCCAATCGGATGCTGGGATACATTGCCAAAAGTATTGAGTTCAAATCCAAGGAGGTGATGCTTCTTTTGTACAACACATTCTGTCAGACCACATTTAGAGTATTGTGTACAGTTCTGGGGACCATACTTTAAGAAAGACATAGAGGCTTTAGAGAAAGTTCAGAGAAGAGCCACGGCTAATTCCGGTATTAAAGATGAAAGCTATGAGAAAAGGCTGAAGATCCTTAATCTCTTTAGTCTTAGGAAAAGGAGACTAAGGGGTGATTTGATTGAGGTCTTTAAATATGTTAAAGGGATTAACAAAGTGAATTATGTAGGATTCCTTCAACCAAGTGTTGTTAGCAGAACTCGGGGTCACAAATGGAAGCTGACTAAAGGTAAATTTAGCACTGATATTCGGAAATATTTCTTCACCCAAAGAGTAATTTCGGTGTGGAACAGCTTGCCTGACCATATTGTTGAGGCAGAGACCTTGGGAGTTTTCAAGAGCAGACTTGACTTAAAGCTAGATACCATTGAGTCATTGAGTATCTGAAGTGATATATTCACGATGGTACAAAGAAACTGGCGAGCCTAGTTGGGCTGAACGGCCTGTTCTCGCCATTCATGTTATGTTATGTTATGTTATGTTATATCACTTCATGATAAATAACGGTTCTGGATGCAGTGTGCCATCTGAAGAGCGTGGAAATCATGGGTATTCAGCTTAGGCATGTGCCCTTGCTCAGTACACACAAAAATTCCTCCAGATACCTTGAACCTTTCCATTACGTTTTGCACTGTGGAGGATGAAATATCCAAATCCCTTCCCATCTTTCTTTGAGGAACATTGTTTTTAAACCATTCAAAAACTTTCCCATGTGGGAACATTTTCGTTCCTTGGCCCATCTTTGCAACAGAAGAACTACGCCTTTCCTGGATGCTGTTTTTGTACCAAATCATAATTATAATCAGATTAGATTAGATTAGCCTTTAATGTCTCAAAGCAGAGAAATTTGTCTTGGGCAATCGAGAGATAAATTACATAGGTTACATACACACACTCACATTGATACACCTTACACAAATTGACAAGTGAGTTTACACAATCCCCCTACACAAATTGACATTTGCATATACACAATCACCCTACGCAAATTGACATATGCATGTAATCAGCAGTTTAAAATCATATTATTCAAGATTTTTCCCTCATTACTAGTCTTAAATTGCTCCATCCCACTCTTTTTTGAAACGTGTCGCAGGCCAGAATGGTAGGAACAGATGTATATTTACAAATGAAAAGAAGTTGACCAAATAAAGCACTAAGTCTTCTTGTCGTACTGTCCACAATGAAATACAAGACAAAGGAAATTTTTAAATCACTGCTTTACGTGCATTTTTCAGACTGTACCATTTTTTTTTTCTGCGTAGGGGTTGTTTTAGGGGCATTCCCTGGTATTTGCAACATGGCTTCAGAAATTTTTTTTCTGAATTTTCACGAAATACCTGGTGGATATGTTAGTTGGCATCCTAAAGTTTCTGAAAATTGTGTTTTGGCTTCATGGATCATTGAACTCATTACGCTAATTAGCAATTAATCTGTAAGCAGTGGGTTTTTGCGTTACAGACGGGACAATGTTTTTTTTTTTTTTTCCCCCCAATTATCACCAAAATAAGATATTCTTTGCCAAACTTTTTTGGGGGAAAACAATTGTAGCTAGAGTTACAGCAGGCTGCAACTTTGATTTTTGTATGAAAAGCCAACACAACAAAAATTGCACGTCACAGATCCCATGTGTCCTGTCCATAACGTTTTTGGCCGATAAGTTTTAATGATTTCCACAGAAGCTGTATTCCGAAAGTAAGAATTATTTTCCTCTTACTAGAGGTCTAAACTCCCCATAAAAACCTTATATCAAAAAATTAGATCACACCCATGACGGGAAATGACAAGTCTTTTCTGTTACGGACAAGACAAAATGTTACAGACAGGACACTTTCAGTACAGAAAATGGATAATATCATCATTAACATGATTTTTGTTGCATTACCTTTCATTTGTGGGGTGTTTACAACATTTTTTTGCACCTAATATTATCACCTGAAGTAACATTTTTTGGAATGATTTAAATGCATGAAAAAATGCTACATTCCCTGGCCCTGTCCTGTTCATAGGTTTCTCCCCAAATTGTCTTCAAAAGCTGGTCTTCAAGGCTAAGATAACTTATCCTAAGAGAAGATTATGTAATAAAAATTTTATTTTAATACTAACAGACATCATCACAGGATCTTCTTTTTGGATAGGGCCACCAAACTAGCATACTTCTTGCAGCTGATGTCAACTCAGATTGACAGTTTACTTTGCTTGGGTTGCAATGTAGGAATTGAAGGGTTTGAGTTTGCCCCTCAGACCTGGAAGACACAAAGACCCGAAGTTGGGGCATCAAGTGAGAAGTGGTGTCATTTCATTCGAGCAAGGAGCTTGGGTGGTGATAAGGAAATTAGTAGAAATGAAAATTATCACTTCTTTGTATTTCGATTGCTCTAAGACAGTGGTCTTCTACGTCATTCCTGGGGATCCACTATGTATGCTGGTTTTTGTTCCAACCACAACTGTAACTGCAGAACGTTCATATTTGTGTGCATTTAAGTTGTACAACAATTTTGTACATGCTCATAGATATGAGGCGGTAAGTCTTGATATTTGAAATTAAAATGCCATATTTCTTATTAAAAGATATGTGGCTGTCTCTCTCACAAAGCAAATGTATCCATAATATTGATCAATAGAAGTTTTAGTGGTCATTAATTGATATTTATTGTTATGTATGAGTATTTTGTGTACAGCACTGTATATCATTTGTAAATAGAGATTTGTTAGACACTATTTAAATGCCCATTATGACTGGTCAGCAATTTGTTTATTTTGGTTATCATTTAGCACCCTCTGGTGGTATGTCTGTAGAAAAACATGATCTGATGCAATACCACTTCTTTGTGTTGAAATAGACTAGTGCTTTCTAGAAGCTTCTGGCATCTTCCAGCCTGGAGGGGGCGGGATTACCCAAGAATCCTGTAGATCTTTCCAGAATGTTGCCAGTCTATATAAAATGCTGTGATTTTGGTCAGAGGGGGCAGAGTTTTTGTTTTGGCAACAGAGTTCCATAATGGCATTAGAGTGTTATTATAAGATTAAACAGTGGATTATTTGTAGAAGTTTTTTTTCAGTGAAGAATAAATTTGTTTAAGTTGTCATTGCTGGTTTTCTTTGTTGTGATTTTTAAGTCATAACATTATATAGAGTGACAAAAGTGTCCTGTCCATAACATTTTGCCCTGTCCTGTCCGTAACGCACATTGACACCCCTGTCAAATTCAACTGTTCAGCTATTTTTTTTATTTTTTTTTGGAAAATTTCTGACTGATATTCCTTTCATATTAGGGTACATCACTGGATGGCTGAATTTGAAGAATATCACCTACATGAAGAGAACTTCTGATTTAACCACTTTACAAAAAAACTCAATTCGCAATCTGTCCTGTCCAATTCGCAAAAAAAAGTACATAATCAGCTCTTGGCTCATCGGAATAACTGGAATTTATTAGACAAATTCCAGTCTGGTTTTAGAGCTTTACACACCACTGAATCTGCCCTTTTGAAGGTGTACAATGATATCCTGCTCTGTGTCGAAACTGGTTCTTGTGCTATCCTAGTCTTGCTGGATCTTAGTGCAGCATTCGATACGATCGATCATGCAATCTTGATTAATAGGTTGGAACATGATGTTGGCATCCAGGGTACAGTATTAAGTTGGTTTGCTTCCTATCTCAAAGATAGAACCTTTTCTGTCAAGTTAGGTAGCCACTCTTCATCTTCTGCTTCCATTAAATGTGGAGTTCTCCAAGGTTCAATCTTCGGCCCCCTTCTATTCTCACTTTACATGCTGCCATTCAGTTCCATCTAAGATAAATATGACATTCAGTATCACTGCTATGCAGATGATACGCAGATCAATCTCCCAGTTACTCCTAATAATACTTGTACTCTCAATAAATTGTTTAACTGCCTCAACGACATTAAATCGTGGATGGCCAGTAACTTCCTACGACTTAATGACAATAAAAAAAGAAGTAATCCTATTTGGCTCCCCCACCCATGTCGCAGGCCTTAGCAATGCACTTGGTCCCTTGTCTGCAAACCTGCACACTGTGGTCAAGAACCTAGGCGTCTTGCTGGATAGCGCACTGAATTTTAACAAGCAAATTAGTAGTGTGGATAAAGGCAGTTTTTACCAACTTTGAATCATAGCTAAACTTAAGCCCTTTTTATCACACAATGACCTCGAGACACTTGTCCATGCTTTTATTACCTCCAGACTTGACTATTGCAACTCCCTCTATGCAGGCCTGCCCAAGTCTAGCATTGCCAGACTGCAATTGGTCCAGAATGCAGCAGCGAGACTCCTCACAGGGACAAAAAAACATGACCACATCGCTCCCGTCTTGACCCAACTGCACTGGCTTCCAGTCAAATTCAGGACTGATTTTAAAATTTTACTCTTTGTTTTTAAAGCCCTTAATGGTTTAGCTCCCTCTTACATCAGTTATGATTTCTCCACATTCCTCAGTCAGGTCACTCAGGTCTTCCTCACAACAGCTCCTTTCAGTTCCCCACTCAAGCCTGAAAACTAAAGGTGACCAGGCCTTCTCTGTTGCCGCCCCACGACTCTGGAACACCCTCCCACCCCACATTAAGTCTTGTCCCTCTGTTATTAGCTTCAAAGCTAATTTAAAGACCCACCTTTTAATGCTTGCTTTTAATTCCATCTAACCCCCCCCATGCACTTTACACTCTGCACTTCAGTAGCTGTTATTATATTAGAACTATTGCTTTTATTTATGCCCTCATTCTCTGTTCATGGTTTTTTTTTTTTTTTATATATAGGTCAGTGACAAGTAAGGGTTGACCACATGACCAATTCAAAAATCTTTCAAGAACATTTTTTGAAAGCATGCTGCAGGTTTGGTAAAATGTATATTTTGTATTCATGTTGGTTCCATGTCAATTGAAGTAACATTTGCACCATTTTTTTTACAAAAAGAAAGACTGAATGCACCTGAAAATGTCAAGTGGTGTAACCACAGAAAAATAAGGAATTTTGAATATTTTATACATCTAGAGTGTATTTAAGTGTAAACATAAAAGTAATTACTTCATTTTAAAGTATCACATGACAATAGATTTTATTATGATTATCCATTCATTTAATTTTTTTGCATTTTTTCAATACTGAGCAGGACAAAATGCTGAAAACACCTCTGTTTTCTAAATGATCTTTGACAAATTATGCCAAAATTGTGAAAAAGCATGCCATTATACTGCAATAGAGGATGACATTTATTTCACATTAATTAACCTGTACATGTTTTTTATTTCAGAAATACTGGTTACACAGTTGACGCAAAGTAGTTACACCAACTGACCATAATGCCTCTACCATCAAAGGTCTTTATTAATTGAAGAAATGGACATTGAAAATCAAGCATAACAGCCAACAAGGCCTTCTGAACTGTGTTTAATTTTACTTATTGCAGAAAAAAATTAGAAAAATCATTAGGGTAAACTCATGTTAAAAACATCTGACTGAAATTGTCAAAGTGAATTAATTTCTTCAGTTGTGATTTTAGCTCATAAAAACATGAGAGAAATCATCACGGTAAACTCATGTAAAAAACAACACTGGACAGAATTGTCAAAGATAGAAATTTAAGGTTTCACAAATAACTAAAAATGGTGGAAAGTTTTTGTATTAAAAAATGGTTGTGGCTTACATGGATTGTTTTGTATATATCCACAGAATCCAGGAGAAAAAGAATTGAGTTTCAAAAACCTACGGCTCAGAAGTTATTCCTCAAGACATGTTGTACCTCTCTATAGCACCAAGCTAATCAAAGTAATTTTTATATAGGATGCTGTTTTCCACATCTTTATCAAGACAGAAAAGTTTCATGTTGAAATCTTACAGCTAAAGTGAGTATGAGGGCTACTGAATTTTGATTAGCTGATGTTGGCCATGTTGTTTCAGCTGTACTTTGTTCTTATTGATTTTAATAGCAACCCTGACCAACATGAAGCCTGCAAAATTTCAAGTTGATTGGACAGTTGGTTTCAGAGTTTTAACCATGCTATAGCGTCACCTATGAACAGATTTACACAAAATTCGGTGTGTTTGAGTTGCATAGCCTGTGGATAATAAATCTTAAGTTTGGTGAGGATTGGACAATGGATTCAGGACTTACAGCTCATATCTATAGAGGCCATGCCCTCATATTTCATTATTTTACTGTGGCTACACCCTTTAACTTCATGCTGGGATTTTAGACTAGTCTGAAGATGCTGTGTCCCAAATTTTGTGCAAATTGATTGCACCGTCTACGAGGAGACAGTCATTAAATTATGAATTATTATTATTATTATTATTAATTTTATTTTTTTTTTTTTTGTTATTTGGCATCTCCAATCCCACCTGAATCTGGACTGCCCAATTCGAGAACTATGTACAAGGCTTGCTCGTATGCGACCTCTTGTTGCCAGATCAGGAGAGAGAGACAGTTCGTGGCTCTCCTCCGAAGCACGCCTGTCAGCTTTCGCAAGTTCAGAACGAGGGTGGAGGATACCCGAACACGAGCAAGCATAGAATCTCCCTGACAAGCGCCTGGCTGGCCAACAGGAGGCGCTTGAGCAACAAACAAGGCAACCATTTTTAATATCCCTTCTTGGCAGTCCCTTCCCAATTTGCATACCCACAGCGCTATAGCCAATCGTGCGCTGCCCTGAAAAAGCTACTGACCACTGCCGGTTGGTACGACCAGGGATCAAACCCGTGCCGTAGTAGTTAATACTGCTCTGTGAATGCAGCGCCTTAACCAAGTGAGCTAACCCGGCAGCTAGGAATTATTATTTTTATAAATTATTATTACTAAATCACTACATTACTCTGACTTTAACCTGACATTCGTTCAGTCTTTTGCAGGAAAAAAAAAATTGTGTGTGTGCGTGCGCTTGCATGTATGTCCGTGTGTGAGAACTACCACTCTCGTCTTTTTGCAAGGTAATTGGCCTTTGATCTGCATTCACTCGTGCTCTGTGACGAGCCACCTTTTCTTTGCTTGAAAGTAGCATATAATGATAGAAAAAAGGCTCTTTTATATTGTATTAATTATGAAATAGCAGAAATTTTATGAATTGCATTTAACAGTTGTAAATTTTAAACTTTGTTACATTGCTCCTGTGAATTATTGGAGTTCTCGGTCTTTGAAGCTACTTTTCATGTTCAACAGCTGCTATCAACTTTCACACCGTCAATTCTGATATAGTATAGCCATGGGCAATACAAATGAATGAAATGACAACATTTCTTGAGTTGCTGAGAACAAAGTTTTTATTATTTTCTAATGATTTTTTGCAGGTAAGTACAGAAGACACAGACAAAGAGTTTGCCACAAGTCCAGCGCCTTTACAGGAAAGGGTCTCAGAGCCACAGTGTCCCAAAAATGGCTGACTTCGGCATTTTTCAACAAAACCCATTGTGAAAATTGGGGAGTGAAGCCTGAGGGCATTTTTGAAAATACAGTCTATTCAGAAATAAACCAGGCCAAATTATCCATTAGGGTACCCTAACAGAAATAATTGATGCTAAAGTCATCTACCGCTTTTCTGAAGTACAGCAGCTCCCCCTAGGCCCTTTTTAATGGAAAATGCATTGAATTTCACCCAATTATGTTCAACAAACATTGGGTTCTGCATTGATATTAAAAAATGGTATGAATGGGTTGCCTGTTAAGTTTTTTTGGATAAATGGCCTGCAAAAATGTCAAAATTATCGGTGGGAGGGCAAACATTAACGGCACTCGCCCATTACTATGTAAAATTCAGTGAAGTCACTGATGCCGGTGCCCTCCCACTGCTACGAAATGAATCGAACGTTCCCCCTTCAATAACCCATGGTGATTAAAAAAAAAAAACTTTGTACTGTTTTTTACTGTGTCCATATACCCTCCTCCCATGATAGTTTCAATGAGCTACTGTGAATAATTCATAGTAAAACACAGTGACGTGCAGTCGGAGGTTAGTTTGGCGAGGCAGATACCTCCCCTTTGCTTGATTAGCAATCAGACGATTAACTAGTTTAGTAAGACTATTCGCAGAATGACGGGCCAGTTTAAGTTTCATGGCGTTATTACTCAGTACATCGAACCTCAAATGCTCACTAGACAGCAGATTTGCGCGTACTTGCTTCCAGGAAGCTGAAGCAATGTCATCAACAAATATTAAAACAGTTCGACTTATGCAGAGTTCAATTCTTAATCAAAATACAATGTATTCACCTTTAAATGCGCGCTTTTACATCCAAACAAAAAGCGGGCGCTTATTTTCTGTCTTCTTTCATAATCCGATTGACAAAATGTTTAAACGATATACAGAATTACCGAGAGCCGAGAATTTTTCCTAATTGATTATTCAGATTTCCACCCTTGCAGTCTCGAATTGAAGCGTATACGTGAATGAATCTTGTGACCGGTGGGCTTCAAAGGCCTGGCGCCGGTTTATTCCTTGGTATATTTTACTGAAACTTCACAAATAGGGTCACAGGATATTCTGTCAACAAACTATGTAGGGTACAGTAAAAAATACGCTCACCTTTCTTGCTATTGTTGAGAAGAAATCACGGCGAACTCGCGATTTAACTTCACCAACTTCTGTCGAACTTATTTCACATCCCTGGAGGTCTAGCCTGGACGAACAGACTCGTAATTTCTCAAATTAGATGGCTGTAAGCAAATCAGGGCCGTAGCTGGGATAAGACGTTGGCGCGGGCTATTTGAAATCTACCTCCTAAATGGTTATTTTTGCCACGCCGTGCACTTGAAAAATTTGTAAATACGGGCGCAAATTGAGGTCACGCATTCATCCAACGGGCGAACAATAGCTCTGTTCAAATCGCGTTTTTGGCCATAATACGCAGAGTTCATGTATGAAATGCGGGTATCCTATGGAAAAGGTTGCTTTTAATCAAACCATGGTGTTCTTTTTGTATGAAAATGGTATTTATGTCATTTTTTATAAGTTTTCTGAGGCTTGTTTACCGCCCCAGTTCAGCGGTTACGCATTCCATTAGAGTTTATGCAGCGCGTTGCCCATGCCTATATAGTATAAAATTGCATACATATATTATATTATATATTGCTTAACATTGTAAGTGAAGTGAATAGAAATATGCAATTTAAAACTAAAATGTTCAGAAAAATTAATCTTACAGGGCTTTGATAATTAAGCTGATAAATCAAGTGGATAAATCATCACTTTTTCAAAAAATAGAACACTGGACACATGAAAATAGTTCCACATAGTAAATTAGTTCATATTGCATCTTTAATGAGCATAATAAACTGCTGATATTTGACAAAAGTGGCCTCTAACAGAAAGGCTTGTAATAGACGTCAAATGGTGTATCCGGTTACGCCATTTGACATTTTATCTTAAAATCAAATTTGACAGGCATTATCATGGACACTTGTATAAAAACATACCCTTATTGGGAGCATTTCAATTGTAGTTTTTTAAGTAAATACTCATTTTTGTAATTATCATGAATGATTAGTGCTTTTCTGAGGTCATACCATTTGATATGTAAACCTAGGCACACCTGACCAGGCTCTTAAAATGTCAAATTATGTCATTCTTTAAAGGGGACCCATTATACTGATCCTTCTTTTAATACATATAAGTAATGTTATAATGTTGGATGTCCATACTCAACCTCTGAAAAGTTTCTAAACATAAGATACAGGGGTTTTGCCGTAATCCAAGAACGTGATTTTGTGAACGTGATTTCCTCTCTGAATAGCTCGTCCCGAGATCTTCACAAGATCTGGGCAAAACCTGACGTCAGGTTGTGCCGTCCAATTAATACGGACCTATCACGGTGCTGGACCTGCCCACATCGGAAACTATTCTAGCAGGCACTAACAACCGCAGATCATACTATGCCTTAGTAGCATCTATACTTTCAGAAATACAAAAGAAGAACCGCAGATCATTTGAGGTGCAGGTTTGTCAGTACCTCTCCCAAAGCTGCTTGTCCGTTTACTTTTGGACGCGAAGAAAAGCACCCATTTCTCTTCCAAAAGACGATGCCACCAGAAATCTGTGGGTAGCTTTTTTTGTTTGCTGGCAGCAAACAGCCAAGGCCAAAGGGAACGTTAGCTGTTTGTGCTCAGCATTTCACTGAAGACAGCTTTGTCAATAAAGGATAATTCGACACAGGATAAGCGTTTCAGCTGCTTCTCAAACCAGAAGCAGTTGCATCGATCAAGCGCTCGGAGCCACAAGCTGTAAGTAATGACATAACAGCAAATAAAGTACGTCAAGCTAACGCGTTACGGGTGGCTAGCAGGACCGCTAACGATAGATAGCACTAACAACTGGCCTCAAACGCAGGCTTTGTAAAATATCTGAAGATAAAGCCTGGATCGGTCGCGACTGTCCGTGACTCACAGACGCAGAAGCTGTAAGTTGCTTTACTGCATAAGCCTACGTAACGTGATAGCCTGTTGAATGTGGCTGTAGCACTGCGGCTAACGTAGCCAAGTTACTGTTGTTAATGTTTGTGTCTTAAATATTCAAGAGTAATATCAGGGGAAATTCTACAGAAGGTGTGTGAACATAAACCTCATTTGAAGCTAACTTTTTATACTTGTTTGTAAGTTGGATGCTTGGTACAACTGTCCACGGTAACGGAACTTGTTGTCTGTAAAACTTGTATTACAAGGGTTTGTCTCTGTGGTTGTTATGAATGCTCGCTTACCAGCTACTGCATGTTAGTTTGCGTGCCGTGCCAATTAAAAATGCTCCTGGTCAACTTGTATCCAGTAATTCTGATCGGTATGCTTGTGTTACTTCGGTAAGCATCAATGTGGCAGTTTCATCATAACGTTGCCTGTTTGTAGCCACTACAGTTGAAGCTAACCGGAGAGGTGCTGTATGTGTCCGCAAAGTTGGGCTGAAAAGGCTGCAGTTAGACCAGTCGCAGGTTTTGCAGAGCTTGGGATACATGTTTGGGTTTATTTACGGCTGCTTGTGATCGCTTCACTTATCCATGACCGGGATCAGCCGGATACTTCACCAATATCTGGGCTAGCTCTCTGATACTACCGTTGTGAAAGCAATCGCGAAACGCACAAGCTCTAACGTGTCTGGTATAAGAAATGATTTCTCTGCACTGCCGTGACATAATTTCATCCCCCTTTAGAAATGGTTCTGGCTAATAAAAAGCCGAAAAGGGCGGAGATTGAATAGGAAATTCTTTCCTGTAGAAGTGATCAATTTGCTGGCTCCACATAAGCAACTGTCCACGCTAACAGAACTTACGGTCTGTAAAACCTGTATTACGTTCATAACATAACCAGAGAACTCTCTAGCTGTCGCGTACTATCCATATACAGTATCTCACAAAAGTGAGCACACCCCTCACATTTCGACAATTAATTGATTATATCTGTTCAAGGGACAATGTTACAGAAAAGAAACTTCAATATATTCTAGAGTAGTCATTGTACAATATGTGCAGCAGTGTAGATTTACTGCACTGTCCAAATAACTGAACAAACAGTCATTATTTCCAAAATGGGTGGCAACAAAAGTGAGTACACACCCCAGTTGGTAATGGTCAACCAAGCAATGAAACATGTCTTATTCATTATGTTCATGCTTTCATCTGTTTGACTGGGCCATATGAGGTTGTGTAATGCGATTAAGGTTTAAATTGTGGTGCTTTGGGTGCAATGCTCTCATTCTGGTCACTGGATGGTCAACATGGCACCTCTTGGGAAAGAACTCTCTGAGGATCTGAAAAAGAGAATTGTTACTGTCCACAAAGATGGTCTAAGCTACAAGAAGATCTGTGAGACTACGAATCTGAGCAACAGCACAATGGCCAGTGCTATTCAGCGGTTTTCCAAGATGGGTTCTACTCGGAACAGGCCTCGGCAGGGTCGACCGAATAGGTTGAGTCCTCTTGCTCTGCGTCAGGTGCACAAGTTAGCTTGAGAAAACAGACGCAAGAGTGCTGGCAGCATTGCTAACGAGGTTGCAGCAGTGGGAGAACAGCCTGTCAGTGCTCAGACCATACGCTGTGCACTGCACCAAGTCGGTCTGCATGGCCATCGGCTAAGACCGAAGCCTCTTCTGACGCTAGACCACAAGAAAGCCCGAAAACAATTTGCTGAAGACAACCAGTCCAAGAACATGAACCACTGGAACCATGTTCTGTTGTCTGATGAGACCAAGATAAACTTGTTTGGCTCAGATGGTGTCCAGCATGTGCGGCGGTGCCCTGGTGAGGAGTACCAAGACAAGTGTGTACTGCCTACAGTCAAACATGGTGGTAGCAGCATCATGGTCTGGGGCTGCATGAGTGCTTCTGGTCCTGGGGAGCTGCGCTTCACTGATGATATAATGGATTCCAACACGTTCTGTGACATTTTGAAGCAGAACATGATGCCATCTCTTCGGAATGGCAGTTTTCCAACATGATAAGGACCCGAAACACACCTCTAAGATGACAACCGCCTTCCTGAAGAAACTGAAGGTGAAGGTGATGGCATGGCCAAGTATGTCTCCAGACCTGAATCCAATTGCGCACCTGTGGGGCATCCTCAAGAGGAAGGTGGAGGAGCAGCAGGTGTCCAACATCCACCAGCTCCATGATGTTGTCATGGAGGAGTGGAAGAGGATCCCAGCAACAACCTGTGCAGCTGGAGAATCAAGGCAGTGCTGGACAACAATGGTGTTCACACTAAATATTGACACTATGGACACAATTTGGCATGTTGACGGTGAGATGTACTCACTTTTGTTGCCACCCATTTTGGAAATAGTGACTGTTTGTTCAGTTATTTGGACAGTGCAGTAAATCCACACTGCTACACATTTTGTACAATGACTACTGTAGAATATATTCAGGTTTCATTTCTGAAACGTTGCCCCTTGAAAAGATATAATAAATTAATTGTCGAAATGTGAGGGGTGTACTCACTTTTGTGAGATACTATAGCTGCTTTCACATCGGACGCGAAACGAATTTCGCGGGACAAATTACATTCAAAGTCAATGCAAAGACGCGAATACACGCGCTATGGACGCGTTAAGCCGCTTTCACACCGGACGCGAAACAAAATTTTTGCGTGACAGATTACATTCAAAGTAAATGCAAAAACAATGCATAGACTTTGAATGCAATCTGTCGCGCGAAAAATTTGTTTCGCGTCCGGTGTGAAAGCGGCTTATCGCGCCCATTTTCAGCAAGCAAACGCTGGTCAGTCCGATGCAATAAGTAAACCATTACCACGGGCAATTTTCGAAAAGGCCGTTTAGCCTGGAGCTTTCGCCCCTCCGTCATATACCAGCGCAGAAGCTGTTCGTTTCTCCATGCTAACGACACACCACAGTTATGCACACGAACCAGCAGGTCCTTGTAATACACACCTAAGCAGTCCATAAGTTGTTGGTCCACTTTTTGCTGCTCCTCACTCTCCATGTTTCCCTCTAAACTCAGACCCATCGGATTTCTACGGACTCCGGTCTACACTTGGGTATGTCGACTCATTCTACAAATGTGTCTGTATGGGGTGGATTCTAGCTTTCCCTCAATCCTAGCTATAGAGTAGAAACACCAGTGTACTCACCATAGTAGCCGTAGGTAAATAGCAAATTTGAGCTTGAGCTGCCAGACTTTCGCACTGCATCCTCCACTTTCGCCGCTGCGTTTATTAGGACAAGTTCATTTCATTAGATCGATACACATGTACTCCGTTTGATTGTGGTATTTCCCCGCCGATTCCTTAGCTCAGATGGCAGACGCATCTCACTCACATTTCACACTAGGGAGGCGGACCCGGAATACTGCATTCTGCCGAGTCCCGCCCAGCTCCGCCCTCCAAAGAGCTGGCAAATCAGAAGAAAGTGGGCACACGGGGAGGGGGGGCCATAGCGGAAGAGCCTCCCAAAACGAGGCATTTCAGGCAGAGACTACAATGGACTACAAATGGGGTTTTTTGAGGATGGCAGTATGAGCTAAATAAGAACCCTTTTTTGGACTTTGAACGATCAGGAGTACTCTAGGGGAGTCCAAGATCAAAATATAAACTTGGAAATGTAGAATAATAGGTCCCCTTTAATGAGAGTTGCTAACCTTGGCCTGTAGCAGTTAGGCTCATCAGGGGTCCTTCCTTGCAATATCATTTCCTGTCACATGATATGTTGCATAATAGTCATAAAATGGCTCTTTGAATGGTGGTTACACCATGCTGACACTTCAGGAAGTTGACTTGGTGACCCGACTTAACGAAATTAATTATAATATTGAGAACAATGGTACTTCATTACTTTCATTTATCATTAGATAGTTCAAATGTAAGATTATGCCAAACTAGTTGATAGGGTGTTTTATTGAAAATTTAACATTTTTAAGCAAGTTTAGTAACTTGGTACAAAGTTTTCACGGTTACACCACATTGACATTTTTGACTTCATACACCAGATGTTCTCTCAAAATTCATTACAACCAGAAATCTTAGATTAGATTCTTAAAAAAAGAAATGTATGAAAGTCACTTGTACATTTATTTTCAAATTTTAAACCCTTTAAACCAAATGAAAAAATGAGCGTCACGTCATTGACCCATGTAAGTTTTTCATTGTTCCTCATTTTCCGTTTACTTATTCTACATGTTACTTAATTTATTCCTATTTATTTCATCGTCTTCAAGTTAAGTCTGGCCATCTGCCTTTTTTTCCCATCCTTTGTTACCTTGGGCTCCTGATGTGTGTACTACTTAGCCCAGCCTCTTGCCCTGAGAAGCACTTTGGTGGCAACTCCTGTTGTATTTAAATGTGCTATATAAATAAAATGACTTGACTTGACTTCTCTAAATGTCCTGTCCGTAACAAAATGAATACCGCGGAATGCCCCTTTATCAACTGTAGCAACTACAGAAGCAAGTATCAACAAGGTAACAGACCGATCTTACGTCTGGGACCTAATGACTGAACGACATCAGAAATACCAACGCAATGATATGACTGCCTAAAATCAACAAGAGGGAGGTGAGCCCAAAAAAGACAGACTGCGTGTAATTGTGAAAAGGATGACGCAGCAAGAGATAAGTTGAACAATGAGGTCAAACTTCCAGCCTTGTACCTGGCAGGTCCAAAGCAAGAGCTTGGTATCCGTTGGTAGCCAGCAGAGCAAGAGTCCCGAGGTCCTCCCAGGTTTTGGAGGTGAATGCCTGGCCATGCAGGAGAACCACCTGTAGTCTATATCGGGGGGGGGCATAAATTTTAACAATTCGGGTAGTCCTGGAAAAACTCTGGTTTTTGCAATGAATTCAGATATTTGCCATGAAAAGTTCAGCCTTAGATTAATTCCAAGGAATCAATACAAGATCAGCTTTTAACCTCCGTCTAAACATTCAAAATTAATCCCTTGCGCAGAAGCCAAATCTGGCTATTTGGGGGGTTACCTTATTTAAGGCTTTATAATTCAAGATTGCAGCTTCGCAGACAGGAAAGGAGTGGCTGAACTGAGTCTAGACACTTGAAGCATTTAGACTCCCATCGTATTTCAGTTTAATTTCATGATTTTGGTAGAAAAAAGGGGCTGCAAACACAAAAAATCTTCATGAAAATTCAACATTGAAATGAAAAAAAAAAATAATACTGAGAATTGAAAAACTGCTGGGGCTTAAATCTATACATTTTGGGATCATAAACTCCTTGACCACAAGTATAATTCATCTTGACCATTACATTCTAGATTACCAACTTGCTATGAGCCAAATTAGACAGCTATCCAGGTGGCTCCCCAAAGTCTGAGATCCCACAAAATGGTGCACTGTCAGATCATAAAATAATCATATATTTAACACAAATAAAGTTTTGAGGCATGAAATATAAAATGAACTAATGATTTTCTGGTTGAGTTCAGCATGAATTTATCAATATCAGTGCAGTTGAACATCAGTGGTCACCAGTAACCTCTCCAAACACAAAACATGCCTTTTCTCCATAATAAAGTTAAGAGTTTTGTCCATTTTTCTTCAAAGTCCCCCAAGCCAGCACACACACTCATTAAAGGAACTGCTGATTAAACGGTCAGAACATTCACCCTGCAATGAAAGCTAGCTCAGTTCCCACTTCCAAGCTCACAACCTTATTTCAACACTTATAAGGAACAAGTACAACTCACTAACTCAGTAATATCTGAATTCTGAAATATACCTTATTTTACCAGAACAGACATTCCACTTTCAGGGAAAATCAAACTATATATGCCTCCCTAGATTCAACACAATAGTGCAATGAATGTACCAGGGGGTCCACCCAAATGTATGACCAGTTCACGTTTTAAACAGGAAAAAAACCTCGGCATTCGATTTTGTTGAATACGTTATACATTCCAAAACAAAAAGCAAAAGTAGCAGCCTAACCTTTTTCATGAATCCCTCCTCCAGAGACCGATGTGTCCAGTAGAAGGAACCCTCCGGTCCTGTTTCATTCGAAATAATTCCCATTGACCATGTCCTTACCTCATTTAAATCCTGTAAATGTAACTGAACACTTCAAGGCCGGTTTAGGGACTCTTTTTTTCTATAAATCGCGTCATTTTCAGCTGCGCAATCGTGCTCAACGTTGAACGGATACAACCTACCTTGCTGATACACAATCAATGTCTTTCAGTTACTGTGGAAAGTTTAAACACTCGGGAATTGGATAAGAAAGGAGCCAATCAATGCATCGTTACCGGGGAAGTTTCACGAGGGCATGAACTATAACTGTGCAGTTACGCAGAAGAGCCTGAGTGTATAATTGAATGATTGGCTATCAGCACCAGTACTTGGGTGGATATAAGGAAGCGTTGAATTTGTCAATGGAGGAATCTACGCATAAATCCATGGTAGGGAACTACAAATTTTTTGTATGTGATGACTGTAATTGACAGTAGAATGTGAGAGAATCAATACCATGTCGAATTTTTTGCTTCATAAAACTGATTTTTCATAACCACTATTGGAATACCGTTGGCTCACTGTAACTAAAGTGGTTGCTACAGAGGATAACGATTTTTTCTGTCGCAAGAGATAATTTTTTTAAACTGCTGGATCGATACTCTGGGGAAGGATATTGACCAGTTTGCACATCAGGCTTAGCTTAGGAGTTTAATTCATACAACTCTTGAAAAACAGGGACTGGAGTGAACTTCTCCATATTCTAAACCGCGGTGGAACTCTGCTTGCTTGTGAATATTTAAGAACTGATCCGGGGGTTCCATCTAGTGATCGAGTACTGTAACTGTGTGCTTAAATTTGCAGTTTCATGTCTGCGAGCGTCTACAATTGCACAAAGGGGTTAAGCAACAAAACTGAGAGGCAGAGCAAGGCCTTTGCAAGCAAATCCATGACTTACTACGTGTACAACTTACCTGGGTACTAACTGTCTCCCGGCAGCATCAATGGGCACAGCCTCCCTGAAAAACAGAGGCGGATCACCAGGAAGTTGCCCAGTGCGAACTGTAACATTAATGGCCGGAGCTGGTGGAGGTGAGGCCACTGACAGCCCCATCCTTTGAACTTCCAGAGAAGGCTCCATGCTGCCCTGGCGAATGGCTGGTAGCAGGAGGTACAGCAACAAAGTAGCTAACAACACAAGGCCTAATATGACCAGACGATTGCGCAAAAAGTTCATTTTGCAGTGCTGTATTACCTGCAGGATGGACAGTGAGAGAAGAAATATCAGGTGATGGTATTGTTACCATTCCTTGTAGCTATGTTTTGGCACTACAAACCACAAACTGAAACTAGAAAGAGCTCTGATTAAACAATCTAGCTACTTTAAATATTGTCATAAAATTTCTTCTTGCTGTGAAAATTCCATACCTCAGACAGACGTGCCAAAATAGCCTAAACTTTGGTATATAGAAAGCCATTGATCAATTCATATCAGTTGATACCACACAGTTCTGTAGTATTTTCCAACTATGTCTTAAAACCATGAAGAGTGCCTCCAAATCTAGCATTGAAACATTCTAATGTGGCAGTACAATCATGTCACGAAATAGTGACGAAAAGAGAAACTGCTACATGTGACGTTTAAAACTGGCTCATTCGAGTGGAGTGGTTCACCATCTCCGTACAGTGGGAGTAAGGGTCCACTGTATATGCTCATTTTGTCCCAACCACTATTAGAAATTATATTAATTGTGAACAAATGGTCATTACAAATAACCACTTACTTATTTTATGACCAAGTATTCAAGGACAAAGCATATCATAATTACTCAAACCTGTTATGGGTAATTGTTGTGTTTGTTAATTTCTACAAAATAAATGAATACAAACAAAAAAAAACATTTTTGCAAGAACTTAAACACCCCTGTTCAGATACCAAAAAAGCAGCGTTTGCACAGCCTTGAAAATACTGTCACCCCTAAAGCATTAAAGGTCCCCCATTATGCTGATCCTTCTTTTAATACATACAAGTAATGTTGTAATGTTGGATGTCCATACTCAACCTCTGCAACGTTTCTAAACATAAGATACAGGGGTTTTGCCGTAATCCGAGAACGTGATTTCCTGAACGTGATTTCCTCTCTGAACAGCTCGTCCTGAGATCTTCACGAGATCTGGGCAAAACCTGACGTCAAGTTGTTGCGTTCAGTCAGGACAGACCTGGCCGGAGCCAATCACGGCGCTAGACCTGCCCACCCCGGAATTCGTTCTATTAGACACAAACGGGCCCAAATCATATAACGTGTAGATTTATCAGTACGTCTCCCAAAGCTGTCCGTACATGTTTTTTTGGATGCAGAAAAAAGCACAAATATTTTCTCTTCCAAAAGATGATGCCACCAGAAATCGGTGGGTAGCTTTATTGTTTGCTGGCGGCAAACAGCCAAGGCCTAAGGGAACGTTAGCTGTTTGTGCTCGGCATTTCACCGAAGACAGCTTTGTCAATAAAGGATAATTCGACACAGGATAAGCGTTTCAGCTGCTTCTCAAACCTGAAGCAGCTGCATCGATCAAGCGCTCGGAGCCACAAGCTGTAAGTAACTATATAACAGTAAATAATGTAAGTGAAGCTAACGTGTTACGGGTGGCTAGCAGGACCGCTAACGATAGATAGCACTAACAACTGGCCTCAAACGCAGGCTTTGTAAAATATCTGAAGATAAAGCCTGGATCGGTACCAACTGTCCGTGACTCACAGGAAGCAGTAAGATTTACCATTTTGTGTTGCTTTACTGCATAAGCCTCCCTACCGTGATAGCTTGTTGAATGTGGCTGTAGCACTGCGGCTAACATAGCTAAGTTACTGTTGCTAATGTTCATGTCCTAAATATGCCAAAGTAAAGAATATCAAGGAGACATTCAACAGAAACATGTGTGAACATAAACCTCATTTGAAGCCAACTTTTTATCCTTGTTTGTAATTTGGATGCTTGGTACAACTGTTCACGGTAACGGAACTTACTGTCGGTAAAACCTGTATTGCAGGGTAACATTTGTCTCTGTCATTATGATGACCGCTCGGTTACTATCGCATGTTAGTTTGCGTTCCGTGCTACTTAAAAAATACTCCTGGTTAACTTATATGCAGTAATTCAGATTGGTATGCTTGTGTTACTTTGGTTAGCATCAAGGTGGTAGTTTCATCATAACGTTACCTGACCGTAGCCGCTACAGATGAAGGTAACCGGAGAGGTGTTGTGCATGTCTGCAAAGTTGGGCTGATAAGGCTGCAGTTAGACCAGACGTAGGCTTTGCGGAGCTCAGGTTATGTGTTTGGGTTTGTTTCCTGCTGCCGTGAAACGATCGTTTCACTTTTCCATGACCGGGGTCAGCCGGGTACTTTGACCTGGTGTGGGCTAGCTCGCTGATCCTACCGCAGTGAAAGCAATCGCGAAGCGCGCTATAATGTGTCTGGTATAACAAATGATTTCTCTGCATTGCCGTGGCGGAATTTCATCCACCTTTGAAAATTGTTCTGGCTAATAAAGAGCCGAAAAAGAAGTGGAGGTCAAAGAAGTGTGAGGTCGGATTCGGGTTTCCGGTAGAAGTTATCGATTCGCTACCATCACATAAGCAACGTTTACACTGTTTGTGCATTTTTGCTACGAACTCATTTAGTAGCTTGGTTTCGGAAGTGTGTTTCATTTTGGTAGAAATGGTTAACAGGAGTTTTTAGCAAAGTTTCCTATGGATAGCTAAGTGGGTATATAACATGACTATATAACAGTACAGCTACAATCACATGCATGCAAGGCGAGACAGTACGAGTAAAACACTAAAATTTCAACTTGCCAGTCATCGACATCTTGCTGTAAACATTGCTGCAGTACTTCAATTGCCTCTTCCTCCCGTTCGGGGTCGGATTCGGGATCAAACAAGTACGGTCTTACAGCAGTAGATGCCGCAGAGAGCTGTCCTGAAATATCTGCCATCTTGGTTTCCTGGTTTTCCGGGTCTGCACCCTGCCCCGGAATGGAAGCGACCAGGCAACCAATCAGAGCAGCGCCTCATTAGCATAGCCTCCCCGCCCACTCAAAACAGCTGGTGTTTCAGGCCGGCACAGAGGGGGTGAGAGAGGAGGTCTCACTAGGCCTGGATGTGTGCGGGGTTTTTTTTTTGTTTGTTTTTTTTGGTAACTGAATTCTTAAAATTGTTTTAAAGACCCATAGGACATATTTTAAAAGCCTAAACACAGCATAATATGGGACCTTTAATAGGAAAAAAAAAGCGATATAAGCACGATATGAACGCTATGCTTTTATTCAGGGATTGTGAGTGAGACTAGAACAAAATCTCATTTGAGAGAAACAAGCAATACCTAAGCTTGATACGAAGCCATCGTTGTCTTTCTAGAATTCGTTTTTTCTCTATAATCGTGTGGCCGTTATGAAAGATTTCCAAGCTCGCAGGTAAGGCACTTCACATCATGAGGAATGTGAAAATCAGGACAGAACTCCATAATTCGCTGCTAATGGCGTCGAGGCTGTTGATCTGTAGGATGTACAGCAAAGCACGTTCAATAATAGCCAGGCTTTCTAGGCATGCGCTAAGCGAAAGCCACCTTTGTAACACAGACCCCTGCTTTTAGCTCGCTCAAAATCGCTAACCCATTAATTTCGTTTAGTCGTAAATACCACTGAACTGACAGATGGTTTTGCACGTATCCACAATTCAAAAGTTTTTCGGCACGGTCCGAGTTAATCAACGTTCAGGGCTATTCATGGCAGGAAGAAAATCCATGACAACGTTGCCCAACATAATCTAGCTGAGCTAAGTCGATGTAACTTTAATTAAATCAGATGACAACATAATTTAACATTTCCAGTCAGAAATAAATTTCTATGCAATTATCGTTGTGCATGGCCGGCGCTGGTACAACATTCACAGACATAGCTAATATACAGGGAAGCATCAATTCACTGCATACCTTTACACCTGCTAGCTGTGGCTGATAGTTAGCTAGCTAGATGTATTTTAGCTACGTCAACCATCGTAACATTACCAACTTGATATGAATTCAGCTTCACGCATGCTTTCTCAATGATACCACAAACAATGGCTATCGCAGTGTCACGGAAATATAGTAACAATTTCTTTTTTTTTTTTTTTACCCAGAAAGGTCCAAGATGTTAACTGACTTGCAACCGTGCGCAGATTGTCTGCCAACAACTTGCACTGGAGTGCTCAATAACATAGCCGTGAGGGAACTTTTCCGGTAAATCCTAATCGGTTCCACAAGCTTTTAAGAGCAGAAATAGTAACATTAAGTGGGCTCGAATGCCCCAGAAGTAAGTCAGATCGAGTTATTTAATTGAAATTAAAATTACAATTTGACAAATCAATAAAAGTCGCCGGTAAATTATCAATCGCACACAAAATGTAACTTGTTTCATGCTTCTGTCAACACCTCTTTCTCAGATGCACATTTTCACCCGAGTCTTCAGTATTAAGCCAGCGAGCTAACTGCTGACTACTACCAGCGCAATCTGTTCTAATTCAAGCGACTGCAAAAATTAATAGTTGTACCATTGTTTAAATCTTGACTCAAACATTGTTTCAACAGATGGAGCTGATCTGAGGACACGGTTGGGGGCCACATCCTTTACTCAGCAAGAAAAGGCATGTAACGTTGGCTAGTGTTTTTCCCCCTTCATACTCTGCACGTCATATTTCCTCTTCCTGCTCTATATTAGCTACCCATCCTTGATGAGTAATTTATTTTTACCGACGGTTAAATATCGCCAAATTTTGGTATAAAGCCCCATTTATCGAACAAAACTGAGACAGTGATACTGACGCTGTGAGATTGCGATGTTATTAGAACCTGAGGGGGTAAGTTCATTTCTTACGCAAACCAGAAACGTGTTGTGCCATTTCAGATTTTGCGTTAGGCATTAATGTTATGCTTATCGAGATGAGGTGAAGTTCGTGTTGGTACGGTAGCAAGGAGAGTTTGCCTCATTGTCTTAACGAATCAAAGCACAACATTCAAGTTCTTTTGGTTTCTTTTAACCGAAGCAGTGTTTCAGAAATATTGCGAAGGTCAGGAATGGGGGTAATTGCAACATTTTCTGCCTCGATAAGTCGATATCTCAAAACAAATCCAAGGATGCGTGACCGTGTACGCATACAAGTAGTAAGACTTGCTAACAGGAAATGCACAGATTACTGCGTTGAATTGTCTCAGCTCCCTTGTCCCAGGTCCTGTAACAGGATGGGAAATGCACCTTGAGCAAGCTTCAATATCAGTCGCTTTCTTCGACCTTTTCGCCGACCCGCTGAGATCATCTCATCTATTGGGCTTATTCCCAGATGAACAGAAGAACAGTGCAATTTGCTTCCAAGGGCATTCACGGGCACTGAATCGCAATATGGCCATATCGAAAAGTAGCTCGTAACTCGTATTTATCTCGCAAATTCTTGCATTCAACGCCACTCTTGTGGCCTGTTGTACTCGAGGCTGACCATCAACCACAAGGATTGAGGGATTGCGACTAAAATGATAAACGAGTGCAGCGGATGGCAAAATATTTAAAACTTTGACTGTTTGAGCGAGCTGGAGAACACAGAGGAATAACTCCCCACAAATGAAATTCAATGCATTTTCTTTTTACCACTGATGAACCGTAACACATAATGTTGAATAGAATCGTCAAAAAGACTCCCGCCCGTTAGTCTTAGTGGCTTGAGGAAAATATGAATAGACGTAGCGATCAGTCTGTGCATGCATTATCCGACGTAGGGTACGCAAAAAAAAAAAAAAAAAAAATCAGGTCCATTGTACCCATACTTGCGCATACAGGTGACAAAAATCCAGCTCTGAGTCAAGTTGGAGCCCTTCAGAAGCTTGTAATTCTCTCCATCTTGGAAAAGCTAGCCTAATAGGGACTCTTGTGTCATTGCTTTCTTTATCAGAGACCTTTTCAGTAGAGGAAATTCTGGTGGATGAACTTCTGGAAGGTCTCCTACAGCTGAACGTTTAGTACTGCACTGTGCTATCTTTCTTTTACAAAACTGTGTGGGCAATCACTCTTATTTCCTCCACCAAGGAAATTATGTTTTTGCCGGCGTTGGTTTGTCTGTCTGTTTGTGTACAAGATAATTCAAAAAGTAATGAGTGGATACCTCTGAAATTTTATGGGTGTGTTGCTGTTACATTACATTATTATATCACATTACAGGGACTTGGCTGATGCCCTTATCCAGAGCGACATACAAAAGTGCAGAGCTCCAAGGAAGCAAGTTAAGTGCCAATAGATCAAGTGACAAAAGGCATTTAAAGGGGACCTATTATGCTGATCCTCCTTTTAATACATATTAGTAATGTTATAATGTTGGTTGTCCATGCTCAACCTCTGAAAAGTTTCTAAACATAAGATACAGGGGTTTTGCCGTAATCCAAGAATGTGATTTTGTCAGCGTGATTTCCTCTCTGAACAGCTCCTCCCAAGATCTTCACGAGATCTGGGCAAAACCTGACGTCAGGTTGTGCCGTCCAATTAGTACAGACCTAGCCAGAGCCAACCACTGCGCTGGACCTGCCCACACCGGAAACTATTCTAGCAGGCACTAACGACGGCAGAGCATACTATGCCTTAGTAGCGTCTGCACTTTTGGAAATACAAAAGAAGAATCGCAGATCATTTGAGGCGCAATTTTGTCAGTATCTCTCCCAAAGCTGCTTGTCCGTTTTACTTTTGGACATAAAAAGAAAAAACAACTATTTTTCTTCCAAAAGAGGATGCCACCAGAAATCAGTGGGTAGCTTTTTTTGTTTGCTGGCAGCAAACAGCCAAGGCCAAAGGGAACGTTAGCTGATTGTGCTCAGCATTTCACCAAAGACAGCTTTGTTAATAAAGGATAATTCGACACCGGATAAGCATTTCAGCTGCTTCTCAAACCTGAAGCAGTTGCATCGATCAAGCGCTCGGAGCCACAAGCTGTAAGTAACGATATAACAGCAAATAATGCAAGTGAAGCTAACGTGTTACGGGTGGCTAGCAGGACCGCTAGCGATAGTTAGCACTAACTACTGGCCTCAAATGCAGGCTCTGTAAAATATCTGACGATAAAGCCTGTATCGGTCGCGACTGTCCGTGACTCACAGACACAGAGCTGTAAGTTGCTTTTACTGCATAAGCTAACCTGACGTGATAGCAAGCTGATTGTGGCTGTAGCACAGCGGCTAACGTAGCCAAGTTACTGTTGCTGATGTTTGTGTCCTAAATATGCAAGAGTGATATCAGGGGAAATTCTACCGAAGGTGTGAGAACATAAACCTAATTTGAAGCTAACTTTTTATACTTGTTTGTAATTTGGATGCTTGGTACAACTGTTCAGAGTAACGGAACGTGCTGTCTGTAAAACCTGTATTGCAAGGGTTTGCCTCTGTGGTTATGACCGTCGGTTACCAGCTACTGCATGTTAGTTTGCGTGCCGTGCTAATTAAAAATGGTCCTGGTTAACTTATATGCAGTACAGTGTTTCCCACAGAATTTTTGGAGGACATGGGGGGGGTCATTCTCATTTTGTTGAGCGGGGCGGGGCAGGGGTTTAATTCTCATTTTGTTTGGGGGGGAGAATTCCAGTACGTTTACTATTTTTCCGTTTTTTTTTTTTTTTTTTTCCAAACGTGCGCATCTATGATCAACCCGCGGCAATTGCATATATTGAGACTATGGCGGGGTAAATTAGACTATGGCGGGCCGCCATAGTCTCGTCTATGTATGGGAAACACTGCAGTAATTCTGATCGGTATGCTTGTGTTACTTCGGTAAGCATCAGTGTGGCAGTTTCATCATAACGTTGCCTGATTGTAGCCACTACAGTTGGTGATCGCTTCACTTATCCATGACCGGGATCAGCCGGATGCTTCACAAATGTCTGAGCAAGCTCTCTGGTGCTACCGTGAAAGCAATGTGAAACGCAGAAGCTCTACCGGTTTACAAATGATTTCTCTGCACTACCTTGACATAATTTCATCCCCCTTTAGAAATTGTTGTGGCTAATAAAAAGCCAAAAAAGGTGGAGATTAAATAGGTAATTCTTTCCTGTAGAGGTGATCGATTCGCTAGCTCCACATAATCAACTTGTCCGCGCTAACGGAACTTACGGTCTCCAAAACCTGTATTATGTTCATAACATAACCGAGCTGTCGCGTACTATCCATAAAGCTGCTTTCACATCAGACACGAAACGAATTTTTCGCGCGACAGATTAGCTACATTCAAAGTCAATGCAAAGACAGGGATACAGGCGTTATGGGCGCGTTAAGCAGCTTTCACACCGGACGCGAAACGAATTTTTCGCGTGATAGATTACATTCAAAGTCATGACCGCTTATCAGCTACTGCATGTTAGTTCGCGTGCTCTGCTAATTAAAAATGCTCCTGGTTAACTTATATGCAGTAATTATGATCGGTATGCTTGTGTTACTTCGGTAAGCATCAATGTGACAGTTTCATCATAACGTTGCCTGATTGTAGCCACTACAGTTGAAGCTAACCGGAGAGGTGCTGTATGTGTCTGCCGAGTTGGGCTGCAGTTAGACCAGGCGTTGGTTTTGCAGAGTTTGGGGTGCGTTTTTGGGTGCTTATGAAACGATCGCTTTACTTATCCATGACCGGGGTCAGCCTGATACATCTCCAATGTCTGGGCAAGCTTTCTGATGCTACCGGTGAAAGCAATAGGGAAGCGCACAGGCTATAACGTGTCCGTATAACAAAACGATTTCTTTGCATTGCCATCGATTGAATATTAAATTCTTTCCTGTAAAAGTGATCGATTCGCTAGCTCCACATAAGCAACGGTTCACGCAGACGGAACTTACGGTCTGTAAAACCTGTATTATGTTCATGACATAACTGGAGTTCTATCTAGCTCTCGCACACTATCCATAATGCGCCCATTTTCCGCGAGTAAAAGCTGGTCATTCCGAAGCAATAAGTAAAACATTACCACGGGCAATTTCCGAAAAGGCCGTTTAGCCTGGAGCTTTCGCCCCTCCGTCATATACCAGAGCAGAAGCTGTTCGTTACTCCACGCTAACGACACACCACAGTTATGCACACGAACCAGCAGGTCCTTATAATACACACCTAAGCAGTCCATAAGTTGTTGGTCCACTTTTTGCTGCTCCTCACTCTCCATGTTTCCCTCTAAACTCAGACCCACGGGTTTCTACGGACTCCGGTCTACACTTGGGTATGTCGACTCATTCTACAAATGTGTCTGTATGTGGTGGATTCTAGCTTTCCCGCAATCCTAGCTATAGAGTAGAAACACCAGTGTACTCACCATAGTAGCCGTAGGTAGATAGCAAATTGGAGCTTGAGCTGCCAGGCTTTCGCACTGCATCCTCCACTTTCGCCACTGCGTTTATTTGGACAAGTTCATTTCATTAGATCGATACACATGTACTGCGTTTGATTGTGGTATTTCCCCGCCGATTCCTTAGCTCAGATGGCAGACGCGTCTCACTCACATTTCACACTAGGGACGCGGACCCGGAATACTGCGTTCTGCCGAGTCCCGCCCAGCTCCGCCCTCCAAAGAGCTGGCCAATCAGAAGAAAGTGGGCACACGGGGCCGTTTAGCCTGGAGCTTTCGCCCATCCGTCATATACCAGCACGAAAGCTGTTCATTTCTCCACGCTAACAACACACCACAGCTATGCACACAATCCATGTTTCCTTCTTAACTCAGACCCACCGGATTTCTACGGTCTCCGGTCTACACTTGGGCATGTCGACCCGTTCTACAAATGTGTCTATATGGGGTGCATTGTAGCTTTCCCTGCATCCTAGCTACAGAGTAGAAAAACCGCTGTACTCACCACTGTTGCCGATAGCAAATTCGTGCTTGACCTGCCAGACTTTCGCACTGCATCCTCCACTTTCGCTGTTGTGTTTATTAGAACAAGTTAATTTCATTAGATCTATACACATGTACTGCGTTAGATTGCAGAATATGCCCGTCGATTCCTTCGGGAGATGTGTCAGTTTCACTCTGGAGCCAGACCAGGAAAACTGCGTTCTGCTGCCTCGTCCCACCTAGATCCGCCCTCCACAGAGCTGGCCTGTCAGAAGAAAGTGGGCACACGGGGAGGGGGGGCCATAGCGAAAGAGCCACCCCAATGAGGCATTTCAGGCAGAGACTACTATGGACTACAAATGGGGTTTTTTGAGGATGGCAGTATGAGCGAAATAAGTACCCTTTCTTTACTTTGCGCAATCAGGAGTACTCTAGGGGAGTCAAAGACCAAAATATAAACTTGGAAAAATAGCATAATAGGTCCCCTTTAATAAAATTACATTAGGGATGGACCCTATTGATTTTGATGGCGATCGGTTAAACAATATGGCCACCACAGCAACCATCTCAAAATACTATGTTGCAGATACCTTAAATTTCTTACCACCCATGTTCACTCAGCAAGATTTCGACTGTGCTGCCTTGGTGGAGGTTTGCACTCTAGGAGTGCCTCCAGTTTCTTTATAAATTTGGTGTGGGGCTGTAGTTTAGCAGAGAGGGACTCGCATGCATTTACATGCACGCACGTTTGGCCCGGCTACCAAAGCAAGGAACGGAGAACCTTTGATTATAACACAAACAGATGGTGCAACTTCATTCTCTGCTCAGGACACCATTATTCCACTATATCTTTTACAAAACAATAATTGTTTGTTGCTATATTAATGTTATAAATCTCACAAATAGCACCTTTAAGGAAATAATTTTTCTTTCCTGCTAAATCGGTTCATAATAAAACGGACTCATACAAACTGGAGCACATGTATAATGACTTTTTAGTTGCTGTATATTTTTTCTGTTATTGTTGTTGAATCGAAATGGAAATGTTTCTTAGCGTGCTGATTCATTCTGCTAATAAAATGCTGTTGAGAAGGAGATTTCCTGATGAGATCATTCCTTGGTAATTTTTTAAGTTTATACAATTTGCAGCCGATTTGATTTTCTCATTAACATTTGAAGACACGTGGCCCTAGACTAATGGTTTTACCACTAATAGTAAATTGGAAGATTCAGTCAATTCAATTATTTGACGACTCATTTTGAAAATGATGACATAATACAGTGTTAGGTTAACATAATTTTCTGTTTAAAATCTGTTCGTGATCAAGGACTTGTGGGTTAATTACTGTATTAATTGTTAAGTACATTATGTAAACTTAGACTGACATTTCCTGAGTTGTTTTGGACCAGTGGATTTAGAACTGCTTGTATTGTCACACAGGTAAGGAAAGTCACCTCACTGGACCTGGTGGGAGAATGGAACCAGGCAGCATCTTACCGGAGACGGCCCATTACCAGCTCTCAACCGATGTGTTTGATGACATAATTGCCCTGGAAATCACTGAAGTGTCCCCCGACTTGGTGGTGTTGCAACTCAAGGAGGATTCTCTGGAAGGGTGTGAAGGGGGAGCATATAAATATGAGGTAGATGTTGGAGAACAATGTCCCATGTTCAGTTTGGATACGTCGAAGAAGGATGACTCCTGGAGGGCCCCTGTTGGCATCCCAGTAGAAGGTCTCACTGATGGACAGGGTGGCGAATACTGTGGTATGGTTGTTAACGGCACGGCAGAGGAGACTGACTCGACGTACTCCATTCCAGAGGCCTGTAAGGCAGTCTTCTCTTGATTTTGGCATACATTGGGGTCTGTATTTCATGTGGGGAATGATGTTGAACTTCAGAAGAGATAAAAGAATGGAAATGGAGCCGAGCTAAAGAATGTAATGTTCACATGGAGCAACAGTCTCCATTCAGCCCATTTCCCCATATCTTTTGAATGTGATTAAAAAGACTAAAATGTTAACCTTAGAAAGATATTAATGAAAAGGTAATTTCATGTAAGTAGGGACTACTTGGCAATCAGCAGTGACTGAACAGAAATGGAAATAGCATATAAACCTGTTGTTTACAGTCAGGCCCAAAATTATTTATACCTGTGATAAAGATGACCATAAGAGGGTTCTTTGCCCCTATGAACCAAAAAATTATGACCACTAACAGGTAAAGCCAGTAACATTGATTCTCTGGCAACAATGGCACATGTCAAGATCTGGAACATATGTGTTGTTCTTCCAGTGCCAATCCCACCCCTGGTGTAATGAGCCAAAACGCTTCTTTTTTGTCGTCTGATCTTAGTGCTTGGTTTGATTTCATGTGGGTCATTCCATGTCAAATGAACCAAATTTTAGGAACTTCCCCACCAAAAAAAAAAGAATTTTTATTATATTCCCCACAGTGGAAGATTTATATATGTGGTGTGAAATGGTGAAATAATTAAGCTCAATTATTGCCAGTTCCTGAGATTTAGCTTCTTTTAGGGAGGGGGAGAGGGGGGTCAGTTTTAAGAAAATCGCCATGATTTTGGAGTAAGTTTGAGGGCCTGAGATATGCATTTGCAGAGCAAACAGAGCCACAAGTTTCATTTTGTCATCAGAAAAGTTGCTGAACTCTTGGCTTAAGCTACTTTTCTTTACTCAGTGTGTTTAGTTTACCTGTACTGTGGCCTGGAAAAAGCAAAAAACACCAATCATACTAATTTTTTCAAAATTTAATGTATTTATTTTGTAACTAATTAAGATAGAGCCCTGAGACTTGGTATGCAAACTGTCGGTCAACCTTCTGAAGACCACAAAAAATATCAAAGTCACAATGGTTGTATTTAATGTTTTAATAACCTTGGAAGTTGGCTTCAGAATGAAAATTGCGTATTTTGGGTCATTATAGTGGGTATATATATCTCAAAAGGGACACAAGTGATCAATGTCATATTTTTAGTGCTTGAAGGCATGGGTCTTGGGTCTAACATATTAAAAAACTGGAGATGTGAAACTGTTCTTTTTGATTTTACATCACGGCCATCGTAATAGTGGTTTGGCATTCGTTTATGCCTAGATACCGTGATTTGTGACTGAAGAGCACACCAATAAATTTTAATGATCACACTGTTTCATTCACAGAGCACTGTTACATCATTATTAACTCTTACCAGCATAGTATTTGACATACAAAAGAATTGTCATCATATACCAGTGCTGCTATCAGATATATTATAGTGTAATAAAGGGAAGCTGGAAAAAAATATTTTCTGAAAAGATGACAGTGTAACCATGGTAATAATTACTGTGTAAAAAGAATTTTCCAATGATCTTAATACACAACACCTATCCAGGGTTATAAATGGAACTTTGGTACTCCCCACTTCTATATTTAGCAACATATAAACTGAAACCTCCGATAATCCCATGTCTGAAATTTTGGGTTTTCTACCCGATGGCCCTATATATAGATAGCAGTGGCAGCTCGTAAACTGGCAACTGGGGAGGCTCAAAACAATCCCTTAAAATAAATAAATGATTGGTCGCGACCTGTTTTCAATCATTCAGTGGTTATTCTGATGTTTCTTTATATGTCAACATATTTGTAATGTGACCAACATGTCTCATAACAATGCCTATGTACCTATTTCATTATGAAACAAGAGCACTCAGAGAGCGCAGCACCTCTGCCACGCCAAGACAACTCTGCGCATTAGTTATTTTTGTTGGCTGTTGTAGGGTATTGTTGCATTCCACCGCGAAGTGGCAGCAAAACCCAAAAGCACGCCAATTGGAAATCCGGCCCATTGGAAAGACTTGAAATCTCTGCCAGCATAACTGGATTCGAACTTTGACCAATATCTCAGCTGTACTTTGGCCTAGATATGCCAAAATTTAATCACTTGTTCCTCTTGTGCTACTCTAACATCTGGCAAAGTTTGACTAAAATCTATGTGGCCATTTTTGAGATATCCTGCTAACAGACAGACAGACAGACAGACAGACCAAAGCCGGCGAAAACATACACCTCCTTGGCATAGGTGAACAAGTGTATGTGTCACATTCATCTTTTCACTTACACCATGGCTAAGGTGCTCCGAAAATTAAGTTAGACACCTAATATGATTGGCATGCTGTACAGTCTACAGGAAGAGTTTTACATCTCCAGGTTTTAAATATGTTAGACCCAAGACCCATGCCTTCAAGCACTAAAAATATGACATTGATCACTTATGTCCCTTTTGAGATATGTACCCACTATAATGACACAAAATACGCACTTTTCATTCTAAAGCCAACTTCCAAGGTCATTAAAACATTTAATACAACCATTGTGGCTTTGATATTTTTTGTGGTCTTCAGAAAGTTGACCAACAGTTTGCATACCAAGTCTCTGGGCTCTATCTTAATTAGTGACAGAATAATAAATGCATTAAATTTTGAAAAAATTTGTATGATTGGTGTTTTTTGCTTTTTCCAGGCCACAGTACAGATAAACTAAACATACTGAGTAAAGAAAAGTGGCTTAAGCCAAGAGTTCAGCAACTTTTCTGATGACAAAATGAAACTTGTGGGTCTGTTTGCTCTGAAAATCCATATCTGAGTCCCTCAAACTCCCTCCAAAATTGAGGCGATTTTGATAAAATTGACCCCCCCTTCTCTAAAATAGGCTAAATTTCAGGAACTAGCGATAATTGAGCTGAAATATTTGACCTCAGTGCTGCCAATGCATATCTCTTGAAATGTGCAAAGTTTTATCAAAATCTATATTTTGATGTGGGGGGGCTCTGGTTGAGTTGACACGGAATGACCCATGTTCAGTATGGTCATACCAAATAAAACTAACCAATTCTGAAAGAAGTTTCTGCCTGACCACCTCAGAATCAGCTGATTCTGCAACATTTGCTAATGTTAAAATTAGGGTATGACATAACTTTTTTTCAGCGCTTTCCCAGTTGGGCAGGCAAATTTTCAAACAGTGGCAAAACGCTTGCCCAAAGAGGAATTTTACTTGCCCCAAAATAAATCCAAATATAACACGTTACACAGCAAGTCACATAAGTTTTTAAAAAAACACAAATCACCAAAAATATTGCTCGTATACAAGCCTTTTTGGAGAACTGAACCCCTTTTATTTCACTTTCTTCTCTACTTTTGTAAGTGCATGTCTTGTTTTGAGACAATCTAACGATACTTCTTTACTTACATCATGTACGTTTAGTGCGTGTGGGGTGTAGGTCTCGTCTGAATCCAAACGGTTGAGCAAAAACGGAGTATAAAGCATATTTCGGTGAAAATACTTAACAGAACTTTGTATCTTTCGCAAAACAAGAGCAATCACATCTTTTAAATGGAAGAAATACTCTTTGCCAGCTGACGTGATTATGTGCGCACCATGACCCTGGCAGGTGTACATGTACAAACTAACTTTTTGTCAAGATCGTAAGCCTTTTCCAGCTGCTGAAATTCAGAGTTACCATTTCTTTTATGCAAGACTATCGTTAAGGACTCTTTCCTTCAACATGGGACCCAGGACTGGCAGTCTACTATTCGTTTCGCTTGCAGAGTGTTGCGTGTCTGAAAGATTGCAAGGGGGTATCACATTGTTTAAAAACCGCAAGGAGCTTGATAAAAAGCTAATTCGTAATGCACTTTCGCCGGAGCATACAGTTGACTTGATCTTTCACGGAGCAAGCTTACGTTAGCGCCAAAATGTTTTATACACCTTGTGCAGGAATGGGAATGAATCAACATGTAAGTTGCGCAGTTGCGCGCCACACTGGACTGGCTAGCGGCGTGTGCCGCTGGTAGTTATAAGTAGCATGCATTGTGCGAGGAAAAAGGTTGAAGGGAATGTACATGTAAATGGGTCAATGACAAATAAGCCTTTTAAAAATGTTTTTTAAAATAAATCTTTAAAAATGTACAGAATACATTTATTTGAAGTTGGAAGAGTGTGTTTAAACAAGTCTTAATGGTTGCACAATATTTACAGGGTTTTAGTACAGTTTTAGACTGTATTTGCAATTTCACCAGCCAAAAAATGTCAGGTGGCGCAACCAAAAGTTTCTTGAAAAAAAACACATTTCCCTTTTTTTTTTTCTAAGTGATTTTTTTAGTAAGTATACCTGAGACTGTCTACTCTGCCTAAAACTTTACTACTTTGTAATTGAGCTTGGTATTAAAAGTAACTTATGGATTCTTTATTGTAGGGGGTGGGTATTTTGGTTTTCCAAACAATTTAAGAACAAATAAACTAAATTTGTTTATTTGAAAGATTTTCAATATAAAATTATGCCCCCATATTAATTCATATTTTAAATTACATATTTAATACATTTCACATTTTCTTAACTTGCTCGGATGGTTGCGCCACCTGACATTTTGAAGGTTTGAGATTGCAAAACATAAAATATATATCAGTTTTATGATAAACTGGAAATATGTTCAAATTAAGGTTTTATAGAATAAAATTATGCTTATTATGAATCATTTAAAATTATTTTAAACCAAAGTATTGCACTCGGACAATGTCACGTCATTGACTCAAATACAACAAACCCCCATTTCAATGAATTTGGGACGTTGTGTAAAACGTGAATAAACAAAATACAGTGATTTGCAAATCCTTTTCAACCTATATTCAATTGAGTACACTACAAAGACAAGATATTTAGTGTTCAAACTGATAAACTTTTTTGTTTTTTTGGAAATAATCACGCATTTTGAATTTGATGCCTGCAACATGTTCCAAAAAAGCTGGGACAGGGACATGTTTACCACTGTGTTACAACATCTTTCCTTTTAACAACACTCAATAAGGGTTTGGGAACTGAGGACACTAATTGTAGAAGCTTTGTAGGTGGAATTCTTTCCCATTCTTGCTTGATGTATGACTTTGTATGTTTGTATGACTCCGTTGTCGTATTTTGCGCTTCATAATGTGCCACACATTTTCAATGGGAGACAGGTCTGGACTGCAGACAGGCCAGTCTATTACCCGCACTCTTTCACGACGAAGCCACGCTGTTGTAATTCGTGCAGAATGTGGCTTGGAATTGTCTTGCTGAAATAAGCAGGGACGTCCCTGAAAAAGACTTCGCTTGGATGGCAGCATATGTTGCTCCAAAACCATTATGTACCTTTCAGCATTAATGGTGCCTTCTCAGATGTGCAAGTTACCCATGCCATGGGCACCTACACATCCCCATACCATCACAGATGTTGGCTTTTGAACTGATAACAATTTGGATGATCCTTCTCCTCTATAGCCCGGAGGACAGGATGTCCATGATTTCCAAAAACAATGAAAAATGTGGACTTTTCAGACCACAGCACATTTTTCCTCTTTGCGTCAGTCCATCTCAGGTGAGCAGATGAGCTTTCGCTTTGCATGGTAGAGTTTTGACTTGCACTTGTAGATGTAGTGACAAACTGTGTTAACTGACAGTGGTTTTTCAAAGCGTTCCTGAGCCCATATGGTAATATCCTTTACAGAATGATATAGGTTTTTAATGCAGTGCCTCCTGCAGGACCGACAGTCGCGGACACTCGGTGTTGGTTTTTGGCCTTGCCGCTTTTGTGTAGAGATTTCTCTGGATTCTCTGAATCTTTTGATGATATTACGGGCTGTAGATGTTGAAATCCCTAAATTCTTTGCAATTGCATGTTGCGAAACATTGTTCTTAAACTGTTGGGCTATTTGCTCACGCAGTTGTTCACAAAGTGGTGAACCTCGACCCATCCTTGCTTGTGAACGACTGAGCCTTTCGGGGATGCTCCTTCTATACCTAATCATGACACTCACCTGTTTTAACCTGTTCACCTGTGGAATGTTCCAAACCGGTGTTTTTTGAGCATTCCTCAACTTTCCTAGTCTTTTGTTGCCCCTGTCCCAGCTTTTTTGGAACGCGCTGCAGGCATCAATTTCAAAATGAGTGAATATTTCCCAAAAAACAATAAAGTTTATCAGTTTGAACATTAAAAATCTTGTCTTTGTAGTGTACTCAATTGAATATAGGTCAAAAAGAATTTGCAAATCATTGTATTGTTTTTATTCACATTTTACACAATGTCCCAACTTCATTGGAATTAGGGTTTGTAATTGGGTGTGTTCCCTTCATTAGGAAACGATGTTTTGTAAACTTTCTTTCACTTGTTTTCGTGATATTTTAAGGTTATTGAATGAGAAAAGACCCTAGCTTACTTTAGAAATAGTTGCTTGCCCTATTCGGGCAATCAGTTTCTTTTGCATGCGCCAGAACAGTTGCCCGATTTCAACGTACTTGCCCCTGGCAATCGAGCAAGAGTATATGTCGCACGTTGGTTAAAATATGTCTCCATTGGAAAATTGGTTTGACTCTGAAGCAATCATGGCTAGAAGATGAGTCTAGTATCAAAATGTGGGTAAAAGTGACAAATGCGTGTGCTATGACTTGTTTAGGTCGACTGTTATCCCTCATGGTGTTATGACCCTTGAAAGTTTGCCCAAACTGCACTTTTTAAAGTTTTCTCCAGTGAATTTTCAGAAAACACATTACATCTTGAGGGTAGCTATTCTTCTTTCCATCAAGCCATGTCATAGTAAAGTGGAGTGTTTTGCTTTCGAAACTATAATATAGCCGATCCTATTAATGCTCAAAATTGGTTATAGAAGAAATTGTACTTAACAAAAATGAGATTTTGGCTTTAGAGTGTGACACCTGGGGTGGATGTAAAATTGATTTGGTTCCAGTTTTTAACAGATGGGTCATTCCGTGTCAACTCAACCAGAGCCCCCCACATCAAGATTTTGATTTTGATAAAACTTTGCACATTTCGGGAGATATGCATTGGCAGTACTGAGGTCAAATATTTCAGCTCAATTATTGCTAGTTCCTGAAATTTAGCCTATTTTAGGGAGGGGGGGTCTATTAACAAAATCGCCTCAATTTTGGAGGGAATTTGAGGGCCTCAGAAATGGATTTTCAGCTCTGACAGACTCACAAGTTTCATTTTGTCATCAGAATAGTTGCTGAACTCTTGGCTTAAGCTACTTTTCTTTCCTCACTGTGTTTAGTTTATCTGTACTGTGGCCTGGAAAAAGCAAAAAACACCAATCAAACAAATTTTTTCGAAATTTAATGCATTTATTTTTCTGTAACTAATTAAGATAGAGCCCAGAGACTTGGTATGCAAACTGCTGGTCAACTTTCTGAAGACCACAAAACATATCAAAGTCACAATGGTTGTATTAAATGTTTTAATGACCTTGGAAGTTGGCTTCAGAGTGAAAAGTACATATTTTGGGTCATTATAGTAGGTGTATATCTCAAAAGGGACACAAGTGATCAATGTCATATTTTTAGTGTTTGAAGGCATGGGTCTTGGGTCTAACATATTAAAAAACTGGAGATGTAAAACTCTTCTTTTAGACTCTACAGCATGCCAATCATATTAGGTGTCTAACTTAATTTTCGGGGCACCTTAGCCATGGTGTAAGTGAAAAGATGAATGTGACACATAAACTTGTTCACCTCCACCAAGGAGGTGTATGTTTTCGCCGGCTTTGGTTGGTTGGTTTGTCTGTCTGTCTGTTTGCGGGATATCTCAAAAAGGGCTGCATAGATTTTAACCGAACTTGATGTTAGAATAGCACAAGAGGAACATGTGCTTAAATTTGGGCATATCTAGGCCAAAGTACAGCTGAGATATAGGCCAAAGTTCAAATCCAGCTATGCTGGCAGAGATTTCAAGTCTTTCCAATGGCCGTCCTTTTGGGTTTTGCTGCCACCTGGTGGTGGAATGCAACAATACCTTAACAATACCCAGCCAATAATAATCACCTAATATGATTGGCATGCTGTACAGTCTAAAGGAAGAGTTTCACATCTCCAGTTTTTTAATATGTCCGACCCAAGACCCATGCCTTCAAGCACTAAAAATATGACACTGATCACTTGTGTCCTTTTGAGATGTATACCCACTATAATGACCCGAAATACGCACTTTTCATTCTGAAGCTTACTTCCAAGGTTATTAAAACATTTAATACAACCATTGTGACTTTGATATTTTTTGTGGTCTTCAGAAAGTTGACCGACAGTTTGCATACCAAGTCTCTGGGCTCTATCTTAATTAGTTACAGAATAATAAATGTATTAAATTTGGAAAAAATTTGTATGATTGGTGTTTTTTGCTTTTTCCAGGCCACAGTACAGGTAAACTAAACACACTGAGTAAAGAAAAGTAGCTTAAGCCAAGAGCTCAGCAACTATTCTGATGACAAAATGAAACTTATGGGTTTGTTTGCTCTGCAAATGCATACCTCAGGCCCTCAAACTTACTCCAAAATGTTGGCGATTTTCTTAAAACTGACCCCCCCTAAAAAGAAGCTAAATCTCAGGAACTGGCAATAATTGAGCTTAATTATTTTACCATTTCACACAAGATATATAAATCTTCCACTGTGGGGAATATAATAAACATACATTTTTTTTTGGTGGGGAAGTTCCTAAAATTTGGTTGATTTGACATGGAATGACTCAAATGTGTTTTTTATCCCTGAAAATTTCATGTAACTATCTGCTGTACTTAGAAGTTGAGGGCTCAAAAAAAAAAAGATAAAAAGTGAATTAAAAAGCACAAAATTTTCATCCATCGGCCCTCGCTCTGTATTTCATGGGCCTGTAACTTGGGAAATATTCATTGTATGAAGGTAATATTTTGCTAAGCTTAATTAAATACACTAAAGATACTGTGCAAAAAAATAAGCTGATTCTGAGGGGTCGAGTGGGAGGCACTGATGGATTTTTCATGGAATGACCCAGTTTTTGTCCTTTCATTAGAAACGGGCATTGTGATGAAATGAGATCAAAATATTTTTTGCTGCACATACTGTCGCTGGTGTTAAAATGAAATGAAGTGTCAGTTGAAAAGAATGCATCACCAATGGAATGGTCATAGGCTTATCTTTGTAAAGCTCTAATGAGGATCAATCAGTTTGGTGATTCAGCACAAATAATTTTAAAAAAATTGTGTGACTGATGTATAGCCAGGAATTATTCAGTTTAATGGATAATCTGGTTGCTAAAATTGCAAAATAATAATGATCAGGTGTTTTGTTACATTTTGTCAATTAGTAGCTGGAATAGTCTTATTCCAGGTCTTCATTTTTGTGCTTCCCTCCATTTAAGGTTCTGGAAATCTGGAGATTCAGTTCTACCCATGTGAATTTTGTGAGGCATCTTACACAGACGAGCAGGAGCTTGAAACTCATGTGAGTGATTCCCACAACATTAGAGGGGCTAAGAGAAATGAACGGGATGGAATGGCTCCCAGAATTATATGCGAGGAGGGCAATGAACCAGGACAGAGGCCTTTTCATCGGAGTTTCACTCAACCTGAAATGCCCATCAGGAAAATTCCCTCAAACCCTCTGCAATGTGTTGTTTGTGGAAGGATTTTTAAGCGGCCAAAATCCTTTCAAAGACACCAGTGGTATCACACATGGAGGCAGGGTGTTAGTAATGGTACATCAGTTCAGAAGCAAAAACCTGTGTCAACACCGACTTTAAATCAGTGTTCTAAATGTGGGAGGACATACAAGGAGCGTGAAATGTTAGACAGACACCAGCAAATTTGCTGCCACAGCCATTCATTGATCATTCACAGGGGTCTTCCAGACCTTCTAAAAAATATGAGCCCCCTGAGGTGCTGTGAGTGTGATCGATACTTTGGCACCAAAGAGACCTTCCATAAACACCAGTGCTTTCACCTACGCAAACAGCTTAGAGCTTTCAAAGCACTTGGAAGAAAGAACAAGGATTTACAATTCTTCCATTGTCAGCTTTGTGCACTACCATTCACTGGGGGGCTTGAGTTTGAGCACCACATCAAACGTAACCACCCTGAACAGTACAAAAAGGCTACCAGAACCAAATGTTTTTCTGGAAAGACCATGCAGAAGAGAGCTGGAGCTTTAGAGGGCAAGACTGTTGGCTTAGAAAAGTTTGAATATGGTTTCCCCCCACTCACTGTTGATCCAGAAGAAGAAGCAGCCATCATTGAAGAGCAAAATTCGGAGACTGTGCAGTTGCTCCATCCCTGCCCTGAATGTGGGAAACTGTTTAACAGACAAGTGATGCTCAATAGGCACCATAAAATGTACCATTATATAGCTGAGACAAGGCAGGATACAGGTAATACAAACTATGGTCATAAGTGTATCAAGTGTGACATTACCTTTCGGACAAGAAGGGTTCTACAGAGGCACAGGCGGTTGCATCACAAGAAAAAAAAGTGTTGTGAGTGCAGCCGATGCTTTGGTGATGCAAAGACCTTCTATGATCACCAGTGCTTTCATCTACGCAAGCAGCTGAGAGCTTTCTGTTCATCAGGGAGAAAGCCCACGGGAGCAAAATTCTTCCAATGTCAGCTCTGCGCACTAAAGTTCAGGAAAGGATTGGAGTTTGAACAGCATGTCAGACTTACCCATCCAGAACAGTATAAGAAAGCTACCAGAAAAAAAAAATATGCTGGAAAAACCATGAGAATGAGATCTGGGTCCTTAAAAGGCAGAGGGAGGACTGTCCGCCTAGAAGGTGCTCAACGTGGTTTTCCACCACTTACAGTTGACCCAGAAGAAGAAACTGCTAGCACTGAACGGAAAGACACTGAGACTGTGCAGTTATCACATCTCTGTCCTGAATGTGGGAAGTTGTTTAACACACAAGTGATGCTCAAAAGACACCAGAAAATGTATCACAATGCAGCTGAGGTTAGGCAGCAGACCAGTAATGTAAGCTATGGCCATCATAAGTGCATCAAGTGTGAGAAGACCTTTCGGACAAGAAGGGTGTTACAGAAGCACAAGCGGATGCATCACAAGAAAAACATCTTAAAGTGCTGTGAGTGCGGACGTCGCTTTGGTGCAGCAGAAACCTTCTATAAACATCAGTGCTTTCACCTGCGCAAGCAGCTGAGAGCTTTCTATGCATCAGGAAGAAAGCCCAAGGGAGTGAAATTTTTACATTGCCAGCTCTGTGCACTCAAGTTCACTGAAGGACTTGAGTTTGAGCATCACATCAAAGTGACCCACCTGGAACAGTATAAGAAGGTTACCCGAAGACATTCAGCTAGAAAGACCAGAAAAGAACCAGATTCTGGACCTGAAATTAAGGGAAAGACTTTTGGCAAGTCATTCAGTGTTTCTAAAGCAAGTGTGAGAATTTCCAGACAGAAATCCAAAGTTGGAGATGAGTGTGCACAGACTGACGACACTAGTGGCTTATGTAGTGTAGAAGCCAACATTGCTGAGCAAGGATCAAAAACATCAGGCCCTCTACATCAGTGCTCTAAGTGTGGCAGGACATTTAAAGGGAGCAAGATGCTGGATAGACACCAGCGGATTTACCACCGTGACCAGGCAACAATCTTTCCCAGGAACCGTCGGTACCCTGCTTTGAACCTCCTAAGGTGCTTTGAATGTGGTCGTCAATTTAGCAGCACAGAGATCTTTCATAGACACCAGTGTTTTCACCTCCGCAAGCAACTGAGAGCTTTCAATGCATCAAACAGTAAAAGCAAAGGACCAGATTTCTTCAATTGTCAGCTCTGCGCAGTCCAGTTCACTGAAGGACAGAAATTTGAGCATCACGTTAAAGTTACCCACCCAGAACAGTTCAAGAAGGCTGCCAAAAACAAAAGCTCAAGTGAAAAAACCACAAAAACACAAGAATCAGAAGTTGAAAATAATGGAACCACCTTAGATGAACAAGCCATTGTAACAAAAGCTCCTGTCAAAATTGGCATGGTGAAACCCAAAGTTGAAGATAAGAGTGCACAGACTGGTGATGCTGCTGGCTTAAGCAGTGTATCAGCCAGCACACACAAGCAAGGAGCACAAACATCAGGCCTTCAACATCAATGCTCTAAGTGTGGCAGGGCATTCAAATGGAGAAAGATTCTGGACAGACACCAACGGATTTACCACCGTGGCCAGTCAGCAGTCTTTCACAGGGGCGGGCGTCACCCACCCATGAGCCTCCTGAGGTGCTGTGAATGTGATCGTCACTTCAGCACCACAGAGACCTTCCGTAGACACCAGTGCTTTCACCTCCGCAAGCAACTGAGAGCTTTCAGTGCATCAGGAAAGAAAGACAAAGGATTCAATTTCTTTCATTGTCAGCTCTGCTCAGTGCAGTTCACTGAAGGACTTAAATTCGAGCATCACGTCAAAGTTACCCACCCTGAACAGTACAAGAAAGCTGCCAAAAACAAAAGTTCAGCTGTTAGGACCACAAAAAAATGAAAACTCTTGAGTTTAATGAAAATATTGTTAGCCCGACTTCCAGTGTATGAAATTAAAGTTAAATGACCTGAGTGAAAGGAGATAAGTGTATATACAGACTGGTGACCTTGGTAGACCCATGGACCATAGCTGCGGTCATTGATTAGAATGAGAACATGGAGATCAGCTTTTAGACAGCATTTTGATGGCTGGGGATAAACATGTAGGGGGTAGAATTCTGGGACCCCTTAAAGGAGGACTATCATGGCTGGGAAAGTTGGGTGTTATTATTTCAATATATCATGAAAAAAGCTCCTACAACTTTGTTTTCTTTATTTTGCGATTTAATTTTTATGAGCAATTTTAAAAACCACGCCATTTTCACCACAGCAGACGAAAATTAACCCTCGATCCGCTTGGGGCGCCCCTAATCGTGACGTCAGTGCGGCTGTCAGCGCCATGAATTTCCATTGTCCTGCGGGCCATTTGAAATGCTTCCGGAAAGAAAAGTGCGATTTGAAGTCTGCTAATTACCAGCGAGGCTGGACAGCTGCCGTCACCTTGACATAATTAGCTCACCTTAAATCAATTCCCGTGTACTTTGCCTAACTTGTAATCAAGCCATTTATTCAGCCAACTGACCAATCAAAACCAAAATCAAGCCAATAATGATTTAGAAGAGATAATGAGAAGCAGACAAACCGAACCAGGCTACCGTGCTAGATTGAAATAATGTCATTAATCTGAATAAATAGTAGACCTCTGAATTCCACCTCTCGTCGGAAACTTTCATGTTTTATTAACCCTATAATGCCCAGACACAGACATCATCATAGGAAAAATATGACCCAGTAATATTTTTGAAGTATTGAAGGGTAGTATTCAGATCCACTGTTCATCATTAGGTTTTGTGACAGCTAAATATATATTGCTGAACAGAACTTCCTCTAATTCCAGGAGTATCATATCTGATACAGCCAAAAATCGGCACCCCTCCAGAACTCAACACTCGAAATTTCAAATTATTTATATGCTCTCTACTATCTATAGCTATCCCTTAACATGTATAAGTTTTTGTGTAATATTTACCTTGGAATGCTGAACTTCACTGCCAAAGTCCAAGGAAATTCATGAATTCCCATTCACATGGGAGCTACTACCTTGAAGTGAGTGACTAGGGGAGAGACTACTCCTGTAATCTCACTTCTTCCTTCCAGGTGGCAGGACTGTGTATCAGATATGATACAGTGAGCAGTCGTGGTTGTGTTGCATCTTACCAGGTGGGCATGGTCCTTCAAATTTGGTGTATCATATATGATACAGGGGGCATTATAGGTTAAAAAAGATTTCTTAAAAATAAAATCATGTTAAGATGGCCCTGGTTTTTAAGCGTCTAAAAATATACGCGAAGTAGAAAACATTGTGTGAAGCACATCAAACGTGAATGTGAGAGAGAAATTATTTTTGCATTGCAAGCAATTGACAAATGCACCGAAGACAGGATAAGCACGTTCAGGCAAATCTGTGCCGCAAATTTTAAACATTTTTTATTTAATAATTGAACAAGATTCGCACGCAACGGCCAAATGTAATAATCAAGCAAACACATTCTGGCAAACTGCGTGCTGAACTAAGCAAAGTTAAGGTCTTCAAAATCATCCTCCTCACCTCGACAATTGCTTTCACCCCCTTCCCATTTACTTGGCTCAATTGGCAGTCAAACAGTTGATTCGCTCAATGAACAATTTTAAACTGGTTGGTAGTCTAATTTATTTAGATATCCATGTATTCAGACATTTTGACATCGCATGCATCATGCACATGAATGCATGTGGCAGCTGCAGTGACGTTATGATCTCACAAGTTCTCATGCCACTTGTGGCGTTAATGGCGGCCTCCTGGAAACAGCAATTCCGGATAATTAATGGTCATTTAAAATAACGGGGTTGTATGGACAAAAAATCAACCGTGGATATTATGTTGGAGTTATATACTATAAGATTAAGTCAAAACGTGTAGGTCAGTATAGTCCTCCTTTAAAGAGAAGTGAAGTAAGGAAGTATATATGATATTAATTATGGACTATCAGTGGTATTCAGATCCGGCACTCAAAAATGATAAAGCACTATGAAAGTTGGAAAACTTGGAGCTTAGTTTGTTCTTTTTGGTTTTTATACAAGGGTGCTGCCATTGTTAAGTTCTGGTAGCAGTGATGTCACCAGTATGGTAAGGCCTATGTAAAAGCTATGGCAGTGAACTATGAATCAGCTTTTTCCCAAATTGATTCTCAACAAACCAGCAAGAAACTTAAAGTGAAAGACTACATTCACACAAAACCAATGTTAAATAAAAGAATTACCCATATGGAGTCCAGATGATATGATTTGGATTTTTGTGAATTTTTTTGCGCAACGCTTCAGATAACGAGAATGCGACAAAACAATCATTAAACTGAAGGTTAACCCTATAATGCCCCCTGTATCATGTATGATACAGTAGTTTCTGGGACCCCTGATATGCCGTATATCTAGAATTTGATCATTTTTGCCCAATGTATCAAATATGATACACTATTACTGCCATCTATTGGCGGGAAATAAAACTACAACTCAGTTTTTGATTTCTGGACTGAATCCAACATGGCTGCCCCCATATGATGACAGCAGTGAAATTTGAGGCAACTTTTCAAGCAGAATTTCATACTTCAAGGTAAGAATAACGAAAAACTTGTTAGTTCTACGTGTTAAAGGTTTACCATAGACAAACAAAAGCAGGAGATATCTGGGGAAACTACATTCAGTGGTTGTGGTTGGAAGTTGATTGCAGGTTGTATCAGATATGATACAATGGGCATCTGTCAGTGGCTGTCACTTGTCAGCTAATTTTTTTAACAATGTGGCATTTTTCTCTGTAAGCTTATGGCTGTACTCTGCTATAAGTTTTGTCCATATAAGAGGGTGTACTGATAATAGACATTTATTAAGGATATTAGGCACTATAATAAGTATACACAGCCTTGCCAATTATTTTCTTCTCAACTCCTCAGCATCTATTTCTCTTGACTCGTCTCAATATCAACAATGAAGCCGATCCACGATACCTTTTCCTGCATAGTAATGTGCCATTGAATATTTACATTTTATTTTTCAGATGGCATACAACAGGAAATACGGTGTCCATGATGTTATAACATTACTAGATGATCATGGCGACGACAGTGATCTCGATATCCTGTCAGATGATGGTGATGACGATGAGAATTTCCAACCTGACTCTCAATCTGGCGAGAGCGAAGATGAGACTGATGATGACTCTTTTTCGGAGAGTGATGATGAACCACTTTCCAATCTGGCTGCAAAACAGAAGACTAAAGGCAGAGCTAAAGACTGTGGAACAAAAACCGACTACACTTGGTGTAAGCGACCCTTCACTCCGCCAGATGATGTCGCTTTTACTGGTGAAAAGAATGATCCTCTGCCAGATGATGCCGACACGAGAACTCCATTTATGTACTTCAAACAGTTTGTTACCGATGAAATGCTACAACATGTAGCCACTGAAACCAACCGTTATTCAGTTGAGAAATCAGGACAAAGCATAAACACTTCAGCAAAGGAGATTCAACAACTACTTGGTATGTACCTGTTTATGGGCCTAGCACAAATGCCAAATAGGCGTTCTTACTGGGAAACAGAGACTCGCTATCGACCCGTCGCTGATGTTATGCCCAGAAACAGATCTGAGAAGTTGTTGTCTTTTTTACACTTTCAAGATAACAATGCAAAAAATGACACCAAGCTGGATAAAGTATGGAAACTCCGCCCCTGGTTGGATGCACTCAGACAGAACTTCCTCTCTGTCACTCCAGAGGAGCATAATTCTGTCGACGAAATGATGATCCCCTTCAAAGGGCGGTCTCATCTGAGAGTGTACATGCCTGCAAAACCCCACAAATGGGGTTTCAAGATGTGGGGACGAGCTGGAACCAGTGCATTCTTATACGACTTTGATGTTTATCAGCCAACTGAGGATGAGACCGGTCTTGGAGCCAGTGCTGGTGTTGTCTATAGACTGGCTTCAACACTTCCAAGAGGGAAAAGTCACAAAGTCTTTGCAGATAAGTATTTTACTAGTCTCCCTCTGATCCAGAAATTGAGGCAACAAGGTATACATTATGTCGGTACAGTACGGGCTAACCGAATCAAAAACTGTAAACTAATGGAGGAGAAAGATCTGAAAAAACAAGGTCGTGGAACTTGCGACTACAAAGTGGAAGCAGATCTCAACGTAGCTATGGTGCGTTGGTACGACAACAGAGTCGTGAACCTTCTTTCATCATTTGTTGGCATCGAACCTGTAACCATGGCTAGACGATGGGATAGACAAAAGAAGGAGCACATAGAAGTTCCTAAACCTGCTATTGTTGATATATACAACAAGTTCATGGGAGGCATTGACCTCTTAGACATGATAGTTGCCATGTACAAGTATAATCTCAGATCACACCGTTGGTACTTGTACATATTCTGGCACACTGTGAGTATAGCCGTTGCCAATTCCTGGATCCTGTATCGAAGACATCAGTCACAGCAGAATATTCCAGCAAAAAATGTGCTGCCCCTCCGCCGCTTCCAGGCTTTGGTAGCTGATGCTGCAACCAGAGCAGGTCCAGGGAAACGCATGCGAGGTAGGCCATCTGTTGAGGATACACCACCAGCTGCCAAGCCAAGAAAGCGTCCCACTGGAATTCGGGCACCAGATGTTCAGAAGGATTGTTACAACCACTTTCCTAAATGGGTGCCTACCAGACAGCGTTGTAAACTGTGTAGGGACACCCCTCACTTCTCGTATGTCACATGTAACAAGTGTAAGGTACACCTATGTCTAAATAAGGAGAGAAACTGTTTCATTGACTATCATCTGTAAACTGTACTATGGAGCGATAGGATGTACTGTGTTTACATTGTCCGTCTGATGAACCTTAGAAGGTCCTTGTGAAAAAGTAGTGTCTGAATTTTCAAGGCCTATTACTTTTTGAGACTCGTTTATGTTTGTATTGTTCCCACTGATGTTCATTAGACAAGAGGAAGTCCCTACTCTTCCTGTTTCAAATACACAATTTTTGTTAAAAATGACGATTTCAGAAAACTGATAGACCACGTGAATTTAGACAATTTTTGTTATGGAACTTTCTAAATGAAAGGCTGTTGAATTTTTAAAGTTTGAAAACAATTAAAAGTTTATTCTTTAAATATTAACTTTTGCTCATTAATCTGAAAAATATTCTATAAAGGTACCTCAAATGCCCGCTGTATCATATACGATACAATCTGAAGGTCAGTGTCGAGGTCATTTCTAAAAAAAAAATTTCATGAGATTTGAAATCTGTATACCCATACTGTAATATCCTGAGCTTGTCATATTTTTCCTCTTATCATTTCTGTGCTTGGGCATTATAGGGTTAAAATGTTTTCATCCCTCAAAAGTTTAGTCAGTGACAGTTCGAAGAACTTTTTCAGCAGTCACGACTGTGGTGTCGAATGACTACAGCTCAACTAATTTTGTACTAAATCTGAATTCCCACTCGTTTTGAGCTATTTTGTTCACTTATATTTGTGAATTCTCGAGCTAGTGCTCAGCCCCCCCTTTCTGTGTTGGTTGCCTAGCAACAGGAAATGAGTTTGTTTCATTATTTTTCTCATTGTTTGTTTCTTTTATTCAAAGTACGTGTGAGTGAAACTTCAGTTGTCTTAATATTAATTATATTGACACAATATCTACATTATCACAGGTTTTACCATTACTACAATGAGGAAATCACTCCTTTTATAATTCTGTGATCTGGGAAGATTGCTGCAGATTTTGTCATTACACACTGTTTGCATGTTTAGCTAACTATTTTATGTGTAAGCTTAAGTGATTAGCTTGGCTTACATCATTGTTAGATCACTATGCATGTGCAGTTGCTTACTTATTTATATCTTTTCTCATTTCTTCCTTCAAGAAAACCATACACACTTGCCAATCTGTATCCATTCATACATGTTACTATGTATCCCTTCTGAAGCGCTGTATTTAAGGGTGAACTGTCCTCTGTCTTATTCTTGCCGGAGCCTCAAACAGTGGATGGATGTTTTAGCCGGCCCCTTTACTTCCAGAATAGACTTGATTCTGAACACATTTTACTATCAGCTGTTTTGTTTGTGCCGCTTTGACCTATCCCTGCAGTATCAACGAAGGGTTGTTTACGTAGTGTTTTAAAAGCACGACAATTATGTTTGTTCAGTTATATAGCCGGGCATTAGTTGTATTGGTGGACACAATTCTTCACAGATCTTGAAAATGTTGGGGGACGGAATGCTCAGGGGGCAGCTGACACTTGTAGTCTTCTGAGAGTTTTTTTTTTTTTATCTCCTGCCATGGAAGAGCTATAGGACATTTGACATCACCAAAGGTCGCTGTTAATGTGAAAATAGAAGATTTTACCGGTGCTATGATCTCGATAGTTTCATATTCATCATTCAGTTCAGTTTTGTGTTAAAATCTCTAAAAATAATATTTTGTAACATTTAAGGGTTGTTCTTTTGTTTGCAGTTCTCTTTGGACGAAAGTTGTCTTTCACTTTAAAGAGAGCGAGGATGTTAACCATTCGAGATAGAAATTAAATTAACTTGTAAGATATTGTAACTAGTTTTTTTTGAACCGATGTATTTGTAAGTTGGCAACAATTAAAGTTCAAAGTTATGGTACACCAACGACTTTAACAGACATGTACACTTGGATGTGCCAACTTTTTTGTACTCATTTGCGGTCATCACATTGTATATTTTAATAAGCCATTAAATTTACATGTTGAAACATGAAAATATGTGTTATACTGTTTTTTATGTAATACAGAATAGAATGGACTTTTAGAGCCTGTCCTTTTTTATTCCATTTACATTTTCCACTATCTGCTAGTCTCATGTTTTGTCCAGATTTGAACCCTATAGAGAATGGTTGGTCTCACTTTAAACACAAAGTAACTCGGAAACATTATTCTGCAGCTTGTCAACTATTTGAAACCATCAACATTGAGTGGAACAACATTGACTGTTCTTTCTGTGTAAAGCTGTCCGCAATTTTACCCGCAGTGCTTAAACATTTCAAGAAATCAAAGGGAAATGCTATCTTATGCCAAGTTACTTTCACAATTTGTTTAATTCTTGCTTATTTCCTGACCAATAAATTGCTATTAAGACCATTAAAAGCTTCATATTTTGCCATGTTGGGCTTGGCCCTTTTTTCCTTGGAGTGTACACATATGTAAAAATTTATGAATGCAAATGCATTGAATGCTACAAAAAGGTTATAGTGACAGGGTGTCCAGCATTTTATTGGTATTAAAGAATTAAGGATTCACACTTTAAATGCCAGGGATGCTGAAATTACTACAAACTTATGAGTCACAGATACACAAAAGCCCAGAGAGACCCAGGCAATGTGGGACTGAATTTGCAGACACATCTCAGAAGCTGCATTTGAGGTGTGCCCAGCGCCATGCCTGTAACAAGTAGACTTGGTCATTCAGCCAACCCCTTTAGATTGATGTCTGGTCTGACCCAGTGCGAGCTAAGCCTTCTTTGCGGAAAACTTTGTCACTTTACAGCTTCCAATTCAGTAATATGAACTTTCCTGAAGTATGGTGAAATCCATAAGTTCTGTTGTTATATATTAAATGATGATTCATTCATGAAGAACTAGCCTTGATGGAGAGAGATTGTCTGTACATCTCAGAGTAGATGTTCTGGTACCTATCACAGTCTTGTGTCAAAATGTACGACTGTAAATGTACTTATTTTGATAGATGTTATGTATTTAAAATTAAGGATTAAAAAGCAGGTAGAGGTGCCATTTTCCTGGCAATGGTTGAGGACTAAATTCCTCTGGAAAACCACCACTCATTATAAACATGGGGGAATTGCTTCTTCAAAATTCTGGCCAATAGCCAAAATTAGACTGACTGTCTGTATTGTCTTTTACTAGTGATGTAGCATGCTAGATTATGCCAGCTTCCTGTCATTTATATGGCCTTGTGTCAAATTACGTTTAATCTTTTTCTATCACTCAGTAAATTTTCTCTCATTAACAGATTCCTTCAAAATGGCAGCTAAACACTCTTGGCCGAGTTATCGCAAAGCTTCTAATCAATTGAGTGTCTATAATGATGGTAAGAGATGGGATATATTGCAAATATACAGCAATAAGCCAAAACATTATGACCAACCAGACAAAGCAAATACCCTTGAATGTCCTTTAACAATGGCACATGTCAAGGTGTGGCATATATTAGACGATAACCAAACTGGCAGTTTTGTAGTTGACGCATTAGATGCCAAAGAAATGGACAGACGTAAGCACCTGAGCAACTTTGACAACAACCACATTGTTATGGCCTGATAACGAGGTCAGAGCATCTGTAAAATGGCATGGTCAGAGGGGTGCTCCTGGTCAGTGCTGGCAAGTACCTACGGACAGTGGTTTGAGGCGGGACAAATCCACGGCAGGGCGTTAGATGCTTGTGGCTCATTGATACCTGTGAGCATTGTCTGGTATGAACTGAGGGAGAGATTACTGTGACACAAATTACAGAAAATTTAAATGAGGGCTACAGGACAAATGTGTCACAGCACGGAGTGCATAACACAATGCTGTGTATGGGACTACGTATCGGCAGACCGGTTAGAATGCCTATGCTAACCACTGTCCTCCATTGAGAGTGACTATTATTGACACGAAAGTGCCGGAACTGGACCTGTGAGCAATGGAAAAGGGTTGCATGCTAAGATGAGTCCCATTTTCTCTAACAACATCTATATCGGTTGCGTACTTGCGCACTGTTTACCTCAGGAAGAGATGGCGCCAGGATGCACTGAGGGGAAAAAGACAAGCTGGTGGAAGGATTGTGATGCTCAGGTCAGGTCTGGCCAAAGAAAATGACCAGGGTCCAATTTCATAAAGCTCGTAAACACGTGTTTTTCACTCAAGCGGCTCGCTTAAGACTTTTTCTTTCCATGAAAAATATAAGCAGCTGTTTTCTGCTAAAAGGAAGTGACGTCACCTGGCCGAAGTATATTTCAGCAGAAAGTAGAATTCTTGGAAGTGTCTAAAACGCATATTTTAATTTGGTAATAATCCAGTGCGACGCATTTTGAAACCAGTGAGTCTTCAAATTCGCTTCAACATCATAGGGCAGACATTTTTACTTGAGGAATCTAATTTTATCTAATCAAACGCCAGTTCACTGGACTGCCATGGTACTTTTGACATCAGTTAAACTCAGTCCTTTCATGAAGGTGCTTGATAGGATAAAATTAGATTCCCCAAGCAAAAATGTCTGCCCTGTGATATTGAAGCCAGTTTGAAGACTAGCTGGTTTTAAAATGTGTCACACTGGATTATTACCAAATTTAAATTTATAAAATTAAGTGTTTTAGACATTTCAAGAATTATACTTTCCATTGAAATATACTTTGCCTAGGTGAGGTCTCTTTCTTGGCGAGCCCAATCGCTTGCTAACTGGCCATTTTTCTGCTAACACTGATATACTTCTATCATCGTCAAGCCAAAAAAAAATCTCTGTCAACAATAATGGTTCTACACAGGCTACGTCGACATCACAGAAATGATCCCCTTGAGCGATGACCAAGAATTTTCCTCAATAGGGAAGACCCACTGCAAGCGTATAACCCTATCCAAGTGTGGCAGCAATACAGATTCCGGCTGGATATAGTTTTACGTTCGGCCTTGAATATGGGTTTTTGGCACACTGACGTGGATGATTTCAGACATTATCTACATTTTTATTTCCTCTCGACAAATGTCACGTTAGTAGTAAGGCAGACGACAAACACACATGTTGTTGACGCTACCTGCCCACATGTATGCGTTTTTGCTGCTAAGCATAGCAAGCGTCGTATTTGCGTGGTGAAACACGCTAACGCTTAAGCAAATTTTTGCGCTATGCTTGGTCCTAAATTTTGCTTTAGCATAACATGTTTTGTGAAATTGGGCCCAGTTGGTAAATGCAAGCCTCAGAACGACCAATGTTTACATTTAAGTGACCGATGCCCTTGTGAGGCTGTAGTAGTTCTGAGTAGAGCAAAGGAGGAAATGAGATGACTGCAGGCTTGGGGGTCGGCGTGGTTGGGTGGGCGTATAAAACAACAAAAATTGCCAGAGGAGACCATTGTTCGATTCCTGTTTCTACAAATTTGCTGCAAAGGCCTTGGTGCCAGAAACTACAGTGCACCTACTGAGGTCTTACAGAGTCCACATCTCAGTGGGTCAGAGCTGTTTTTGTGGCACACAGAGGACTGTCAGCATATTGGTCCTGTGGTCACAATGTTTTGGCTCATCAGCATATAGGTTGATACAAAAAAATTATGCCACTTAGTATTTACATAACTAATGTATCTTTACTTAAAAGTATTCTTTGGAATGTTTTTAAGCTTGTGTAATCACAAGTTGCTCTGTATTTTCCCCCTCGACAATTATTAGCACCCCTGGTAAAGTTGAGTAAAAAGTTTCACAGGAAATTCACTGTTTTTGTCAACTGGCTCAGTCTCCCACTAAATCTATCTATCCATCTGTTTTCTTCCATCTATCTGAGACTGGGTCGCGGGGGTAGTAGACTAAGCAAATTAGCCCACCATACCCTCCCCAGCTACTTCCTCTAACTTCTCTTGGGGACCCCAAGACACTCACAAGCCAGACGGGAGATATAATCCCTCCAGTGCATTTTCAGTGTACCTCAGGGCCTCCCTTTAGTTGGAAATGACGGAACGCCTCTGAAGGGAGGTGTCCAGGAGGTATCCGAACCACCTCAGTTGAGTCCTCTCAACACAGAGGAGCAGCAGTTCTACTCTGAGCCTCTCCCAGATTACTGAGCTCCTCACCCTATCAAGAGCCTCACTTTTAAGCTCAGCTGCTTCTTTACCACGACGAACCAGTACAACGCCCGCATCACTGCAGATGCTGCACCAATCCGCCTGTCAATCTCACGATCTATCTTACCCTCACTTGTGAACGAGACCCCAAGATACTTGGATTCCTCCACTTGGTGAAACAACTCACCCCCCACTCGGAGATGACAATCCACCTTTTTCCAGCAGAGAACCATAGCCTCAGATTTTGAGGTGCTGATCCTCATTCCGACCGCTTCACACTTAGCTGCGAACCACTCCAGTATGTGTTTGAGGTCACTGCCTGATGAAGCCAACAGGACCACATCATCTGCAAACAGCAGAGATGCAACCCTGAGGTCACCAAACTGGACTTTCTCCAAGTCTAGGCTGCGCCTTAATATCCTGTCAATGCAAATCATGAACAAAATCGGTGACAAGGCACACCCTTGGCAGAGTTCATCACCAACTGAAAATGAGTGCGACTTTGTGCCAAGAATGCGAACACAACTCCGGCGTTGGTTGTACAGTGATCGGATAGCTCGAATCAACAGCTCCAAAACCCTATACTCATGCCGCATCCCTCTCAGGATGCCTCATGGGACCCGGTCATAAGCCTTCTCCAAGTCCACAAAATGCATGTAGACTGGATCGGCAAACCCCCACAACCCCACCAGTATCTGTGCAAAGATAAAAAGTTGGTTCACTGTTCCATAGCCAGAATAGAACTCGCATCACTCCTCCTGAAACCGAGGTTTTGACAACTGGGCTTGGCCTCCTTTCCAGCACCCTGGCATAAGCATTTCCTGGGAGGCTGAGCGGTCCCCCTATAGTTTGAGCACACTCTGTGGTCTCCTTTTTTAAAAATGGGAATCACCACCCCAGTCTGTAAGTCCAAGGGCACTGTACCCGACATGTTCGACAGTCATGTCAACCATGACAGCTAAGCAACATCCAGAGCCCTCAGCTTCTCAGAATGCATCTCATCCAACCCCAGTGACTTACCACTGCGGAGCTTTCTGACCACCTCAGTGACCTCTGCCGGGGAGATGGGCAGAGAATCACCCGAGTCCTCCATCGCTGCCTCCTCAACAAAGGGCATGTCTACTGGATTTAGGAGTTCCTCAGAGTGCTCCTTCCACTGCCAAACAAAAAAACAACCCCCAGTCGAGGTCAGCTGTTCCTCACTCCTGCTGAAAACAGCCTGGATGAAGTCCTGCCTTCCCCTCCTGAGTCGTCTGACAGTTTGCAAGAACCTCTTTGAGGCCACCCAAAAGTCCTTCTCCATATCCTCCCTGAACTCCTCCCAAACTCAAGTTTTTGCTTCTGCAGTCTTTCTAGCCTGCTAGAACCTGTCGGCTGAGTCAGGGGTCCCCTGGGCCAGCCAAGCCTTAAAAGCTACCTTCTTCAGCTTGATGGCTTCCCTCACCACTGATGTCCACCAACGGGTCCTTGGGTTGTCACCACAACTGGCAATGACAACTTTCTGGTCGCAGCTCAAGGTGGCTGCATTCACAGTGGAGACTTTGAACAGGGTTCACTTGGACTCCATGTCCCCTGCCTCCCCCTGGATACGGGAAAAGGTCATCCGGAAGTGCGTGTTGAGAATTGTCCAGAGAAGATCCTCCACAAAACATTTTCGGTCAACCCTCACAACATGTTTAGGTTTACTGTGTCTGCCCGGCAGTCTTCCCTGCCATCTGATTCAGTTCACTACCAGGTGGTGATCAGTTGACAGCTCTGCCCTTCTCTTCACCCGAGTGTCCAAGACGTCTGCCAGCAAATCTTATGACATGATTACAAAATCAATCATCGACCTTTGGCAAAGGGTGTTCAGGTACCAAGTACACTTATGAACACCCTTATGTTGGAACATGGTGTTTTTTTACGAATGATCCATGCCTAGCACAGAAATCCAATAAAGAAGCACCACTTGGATTCGGAGTAGGTAGGCCATTCTTCCCAATCACTCCTCTCGAAGTGTGTTTGTCATTGCCCATGTGAGCTTTGAAGTCCCTCAGAAAAACTATGGAATCCCCAGGTAGAGCCTAGGACCCCACTAAGGGGCACCAAGAACGCTGGATACTCCGCACTGCTGTTTGGCGCATAAGCACAAAGAACAGTCAGAGCATTCCCCTCTGCAACCCGCGAGCGCATTGTGGAGACCCAATAGTTCACCGGAGTGAACTTAAACATAGCGGCTCTCAGCCGAGGGGACTCAAGTATCCCCATGCCTGCCCTCCACCTCTCACCTTGGGCAACTCCAGAAAAGGAGAGAGTCCAACCCCTATTAAGGAGCTGAGCTGCGTATAGCAATGAATCCAATTATATCTCACCAGTACCGCTCAATCTCCCGCTGAAGCTCCAACTCCTTCCTTCCCAGTGTGGTGACATTCCATGTCCTAAGAGCCAGTTCCCATACTGGGTTCAAAAACGCTGGGGTCTCTGTCCCAATCTGCCACCCGGTCCACAATGCACCTGACCTCTACTCCTCTCCTCGCAGGTACCATAAAGGTACCATACCTATTACATTTGTCGTTCAAAGTGGAAGAGGGAGTTAACACAGCTTTTTATTTGATAAATTTGCATGCTATGACTATTGTTTGTGGATATATGAGCCTAATGCACATGCTGTATTTGGCATTGCTTGGCGTCAATCAGGTCACGTCATGGTGGTATAAAACAGTTTAATTGTTAAGGTGCCCGGAGATATCCACCACTCTCAGTGTGACTAAAATATAGTTGTAACACCAGGGTTCTCACTTGACCAACCTGTGGAAAAATGACTTAGCAAAACACATGCACTGAAAAGGATAAAACTTCAGTTCTTTATTGTCCAACTAATAAATATTTAAAATGAGGGCAAAGAGGTGGATAGAAGTCACTAGTAAAGGGCAGAGGGCTTCTTTGCAGAGGCTGTTGCTGATGGCTGCTGAGAGGCCAAGGCCGCTGGCTGTTGCCATTGGAGTCTGGGGTGGGGGTAAAAGACACAGGAGCTCTACTGGGATGCTTGGTTTCCCCACCTCTCCACAGCAGGCACAGTGGCTTCTTGCTAATTGCCCAAAAGCAGCCTGAGCACAGAGAAACACAGCAGAAACACACACAGCCAACTCACTCAATACAAATCCATTGGTCTACTAAAAATACAAGTCTGTTGATCTACACCTGTATACATCCTCAACACCCCAACATTTCAGTCTGTCTACCTGAGGACAGAGAAACACTGCCTCCAGATTGCATGTCTCATTAAATAAAGTAAGGGCACCCCGGCACACTTGCTGACCGTTTCCAAATAGCATGCAAAGCACCCAACAGCAAACATGAAAACCACACCCACTCTAAGTGCTCAGCAAGGAAAAGTGAGATGAATTGGACACAAAATCAGGCTGATGCAGATCTACCCTGTTACATCCCTCTCTGCTGAAATGGTCATTGTCCCAATAACCACAATATGATGACACACAGGCCCTCCTCTTGTAGCTGTTGTGGACTGTCTGGGCTCTTCGGGGCCATCCAAACATCAAATAATGTGGCGAGTAGCCCATTGAACTGTGAACTGTTGTATACCTAAACCATTTCAGGCAGATGTTCATGCCAGTTCCTCCTCTTTTCTCCCAAGGTCCCCAGCAAACCTAGGAGGGTCCTGTTGAAACTTTTGCAAGCTCTATTTCCTGCTAGGTGATAAGGAGTGGTATGACTCTTGGTCATACGATACAGGTTACCGAGTTCTCTCGTCAAATACAAATCAAAATTAGGACCTCAGTCTGACAAATGTTTAGGCACACTAAACTGTTGAATTACTTTGCTCCACAGTACTTTGGCTGTTGTTGCAGCTGTTTGGTCCCTTGTTGACACGGCCTAAGGATACTTGGTGAAGTGATCCAACTTGACCAGTATGTTGTGGTAAGCATCTTCTGGGTGGCCTATGGACAGAAAATCAAACGGCAACAGTTTCAAGGGAACTTACGTGTGTATGGGGATTAAGGGAGCTTGCTTAGAGTTAGGAGCCTTACGTAAAACACACTGTTGGCATTTTGAGCACCAGTCTGTAACATCTTTAGCCAGCTGTGGCCAGAAAAACCCTTTCTGAATCAGAGCAAGAGTCTTTCCAGGGCCCCAGTGACTGGCCTGTTCATGATACAAATGCCACACATTTTGCCGCTCACCTTCTGGAACCAAGAGTTAAATCATGGGGTCAACTTCCTTGAGGTCTTGGCGGGACTGATACAGCGCTCCATCGATTAATGAGAGTCGATGCCAGTGACGCAGGATCTGCTGGACTGATGTGGTCTCCTGCTGCCTCTCTTTTATTGGGTGGGTAACTTCTCTGCAAGTACTGGAATACTCTGGCCAGTGTAGGATCAGTATGGTGAAGGTTTACCCACTGGGCTGGCGTCCGCTCCAGAAACGGGTACACCCAGTGTGGCACATTGAGGGCCTGGCTGTGGGATGCGCTTTCCTACAGCAATGCACATTGCCTTAGCTGCCTGGGCTCCCATGTGGGTGAAGGATGGGATTTCCAGCCCTCCCTTGCCTCTTCTGAGTCCGGTGTTGGCACTTCTGGTGGGAAATGAGACAATGCATCCACACTCTGATTAGTATGCCCTGGTCTATACTTCATTACAAACTGAAAGCTTGCCAGGCGTGCAGCCCATCTTTGCTGCAAATTACCAAGTTTAGCTGAATTCAAGTGCTCAAGGGGATTATTATCCGTATATACAACAAATGGAGCACAATGCAAGTATTCAGCAAATTTCTTAGTCACTGTCCATGTAACCCAAAAATTCAAGCTTGAAAGAAATTTAATTTTTGTCATTTTTCTCTGTAGGGCTCAACGGTTTATTGGCAAATGCAGTTACCCTCTCCTTCCCATCCTGAACCTGACTTAGTAACGCTCCCAGGCTCTGTTTACTGGCATCTGTGCACAAGATAAAAAGACAGTTAAAATCAGCATAGGCTAAGATAGGTGCAGAGGTTGGCATTCTTTTTAAAGTGTCAAAAGCATCTTAGCAAGTTTCATCCCAGTTCTTAATTAGTTGGTGACTTGAGCCCCTGGAGTTTTTTAGGCTTATTCCTGTTAACAACCAGTTCAGTGGGTTAGCAATTTTGGGTAAGTCTTTTACAAACCTGCAGTAGTAGCCTGCTAGGTCCAGGAACGACTGTAGTTGCTTCACTGTTTTTGGAATTGGTCAGTTGAAACACATTTCACTTTGTCTGGGTCTGGGGAGATTCCTTCTGCTGACCCCCGTGTCCCAGATATTGCACTTCCTTTTTCAACAGATGACACGTATCAGACTATTTTAAGGCTGTGTCCACCTAGTTTGCTTAGAACTGATTCTAAATGAGCCAGATGAGAATCAAAATCTATGGAAAATATGATTACATCATGCAGGTAAATCAACAAAGACTGCAGGTTTTGATCTCCCAAACATGTATGCATTAGTGTTTGGAAAGTTGCTGGTGCATTAGACAAGCCAAATGGCATTTCGGTAAACTCAAACTTGCCCATGGGTGTAATAGAGGCAGTCTTTTCTCTGTCTTCTGGAACAATTTCCACCTGCTAATATCCACTTGCAAGGTCTAGTGCGGAAAAGTATTTTGCTTTGCCCAATCTTGCCAACGGTTCCTCAATTCGAGGGAGTGGATAAGAATCCTTATGCGTCAAGGAGTTTTGTTTGTGGTAATCCACACAGAATCTGAGCGATCCATCTTTTTTGCATCTTAGTACAAAGGGGGGCGGCCCATGGGCTAGTACTAGCTGCAAAGAGTTTTGAGCCCAACATACCCAGAATCAGAGCTTTAACTTCCTGATACACTTTTGTAGGAATCTGCCTGTACTGCTCTTGTACAGGTGGAGCACCACCAGTGGGGATCATATGTTGCACTGTACTTGTTTGGCCATAGTCTTCCTCGTGTGTGGCAAAAATAGCTTGATGTTTGTGCAGCAAGGTCTGAAGTTTCTTCTTCTCCTCTATAGACATATCAAGACAAGTTAAATCAGGCATGAAATTTGTTTCAACACATGGAGGTTTATTTTCTTCCACACTCGCTCTGACAGTATGTGCACTTTCTCGAGTCATACTCACATTATTCTCCGGTATGATATCTGCTGGCTCAACCACGGAAGTCTTAGCTAGTTTTTGATGTCTATAAAAATACATGGGTGAGTCATTGAGATTCGGACTCTAACAAGGACCCCTTCCCCTTGTACTATGGATAAGGATTGAGCCATTAATAATCCACCCACCTCTAGAGGTTCCACAAGGCACTGATAGTCTTTTCTCTCTCTCCTTGCTTTGGTCTGGCCCCACACCAACACTGTGCTGTGGGCCGGGATCTGGGCAGGGTGACAGTTGATGGTGCGCATATATCCAACAGTCCCATCTGGAGCCGTAAACTGCGCCTGTCTGGAATAGGTTTTCAAAGCCATGGCCCATGCTTGCTGTTGGGACCAACTAGCAGAGAGGCAGGTGAGGGGACTATTGTCTATATTTTGTCAGCAATGTAAAATGGTGTTCATGCCTACCACCCCCTCTGAATCAGTCAAGCAATTGTCTTTCACAACCAGAAATCCGCAGTCAGTCACTTCAACTTCTCCCACCTTAACAGGCAGCAACACATAGCCCAGATAAGGAATGTCTAGTCCGTTAGCAGCTTCCAATTTTGGCCAACTGCCAGCCGCTATCAGACAACAGCCCTCCTTTGCAGATGTTCCAAAAAGAAACTGTTTATTATTAGTGACACATTTGATCCAGTATCAAAAATGCATTGAATAGGAACATTACCAAGCAATAGGTCAACTTTAGGGACTTGTCCAATTAATTTGTTCACATCTTTATGTTTGGGCCCATTTACATCTACACACCCCACTGTCTAGGCCGCCACAGTTGTGTCTGTTAGTTTAACAATGCCGACCTTTGTTTTTGCAAAACCGTGCTATGTGTCCAGGCTGGGTACAGATATTACAAAGAGGATTACCCTGGTCGTGATACTGATTTACTGAATTCGCTCTAGGTCGATTCCCCCTTGATGGTCGGCGTTGTGGGCCAGATTGGTTCCACTCGGTGTTTTGCGGTGCCATCTGGTGCAGTTCTGACCGGATTTTATTCATAAGAGACTGAGAAAGTTCATTAAACTTTGATGTCATTTGTGCGTTCAATTCATCCCGTGGGTGTAACTTCATTTGTTCAAAATCTTTCACAGGGGGAGATGTTGCATGACCATGCCCCCTCATGACCAGACATTGAGATTGCTCAAATTTTTCTCCATATGCTTGCTCTCTTAGAGAGAGTTCTGCTTTAATGGCCTCAAATGTCAAGCTATCATCCAGTAAAATCTTGGCTTGGAACTTACCCCTAGTTGTGGGATCTCGCAGTCCTTCAATCAGACGGTCATCCTCCTTAATCCTTTTTTGCAGAAGCCAAATATGGCTATTTATGCATTACCCAATTTAATGCTTTGTAATTCAAGATTTAAGCTTCATAGACAGGGGGAATAGGGCTGAACTGAGGCAAGACACTTGCAGAATTTAGAATTCCATTGTATTTCAGTTTGTTTTCCTTATTTTGGTAGAGCAAATGGGCTGCAAACATAAAAAATCTTCCTGAAAATTCTGCATTGAAATTATAAAAAATAATAGAGAAAATTGAAAAATGGCTGGGGGATAAAACAATACATTTCTGGGATCATTAACTCCAAGACCTCAAGTATTCTTCATCTGAGTATTAAATCTTATTTGGCTTCAAAAAAAGGAAGCCAAATAAGAGCGCTCTCCAGGTGACTTCCCAAACACCCTCAGCCCTCAAAATGGCGCACTGTCAAATCATACAGTAATCATATTTTTAACACAAATCAACTTTTGACTCATGAAACTCAATATGAATTAATGATTTTCTGGTCGAATTGAGCATGAGTTTATCAATATAGGCGCAGCTAGACATCAATGGTCACTACTAACCTCTCCAAACCAAAAACATACCTTTTCTCCATGATAAAGTTCAGAGTTTCACCCATTTTTTCTGCAAAGCTGCATCAGCAACCGCACATACTCATCAAAGGAACTGCTTATTTTATGGTCTGAACGTTCATTCAGATGCAAAGCTTGCTGTTTACAATTCCAATCATCCAAGTGAAACGCAAGCTTGTAACAACGCTTTTTTAACACCCTATAAAGAGCAAGTACAACTCACAACACAGGAATAGTTGTTCACATTTTAAACGAGTGAAAGTCCAAGGCATTCTATTTCATTGAATACGGTGTAAATTCTAAAACAGATCTCCACATTAAGCAAAATGCCAGCACATTGCAGTAATGACTACTCTTGTTACCCAATGTGACAAACCAGCTCTGTGATCACAGTAGTAAACCGAAAATAAGAAATAGCTTGCTAGTTAGCTAGCCGGCTAAAAGTACGATAGAGCAACACTAGTGTTACACTTCAAGAGAAAAAAAAACTCTCCATCATTTAACTGCTCCTCAAAAGTATCAATGCTGTCAGCTCTCCAGTCTGTTCCATTCAGGATAACTGCCATTTTCCATCTCAGAATCATATTTCCATCCTGCAAAGATAAGCTCAACACTCCAGGGTCTGATCTGGAAGTCTTTTTTACCATGCAATCACGTCATTCTCAGCTGCACGAAGTTGAGAGAATACAACCTAACTTCTATTACGCAAGTGTTTAAATATATTTCTGAGGGTCCAATCAATGTATTTCAATTACTGAGGAAAGCTTATACTGTGTGGAATTGGATAAAAATTGTGTAATTACCGGGAGAGTTTAACGTGGGCATGAACTGTAGCTTTGCTTTTATGCAGATACCACTGAATAACTGAGAAAAAAGCGCACCTTACCAAAAAAAACCACATAGGACTATTTCGGTAAAAAGCAAAAGCTGGAGCACACAGAGCTCAGGACAAAATCTCTTTATTGAAAGGACTGACGTTTCGACGTCCACTGACGTCTTCCTCAGAGTCAGATGATGCATGAAGGATGACGCACCGGGGGGTTTAAATACCCTCCCCTAAATTACATCATACCAAATATAAGGTGCGCATGCGATGGTAAAATAACATAGTAATGGAAACACATTTCATAGCATCAAGAAAGAAAACCACTAAAATGGTAATATTGCCTTCTGTGCATAACACAAATACAAAGACAAAATAGAAAAATGAAGACGTGCGTAAATTATAGAAAACAAGTCAAGTTGAGGCAATCATTTAACCCATTAGGCTTGACACAGTTCAAAGTGTGTATCCAGAAAGCTTCGGCGGAGCAATTTCTGGACTATGTCTCCGCCCCTTGAAGACACCTGCACTTTTTTTTTTTTTTTTTCAATCCCCCAGAATTTCAGAGACGAGACTGACCCATGATTGACTTCGGCATAATGACGTGCGATAGCATAATCCATATTTCTTGTACGGATAGCAGTCTTGTGTTCAGCTATGCACTGTTTTAAGGCTCTCTCCTCGCAGGCAAATGTACTCACTGATGGGAACACTGTCCTTAGAAACTCGGCCAATGTGGGCAGAGAATGTACATCTTTTAAAAAGAAATCTGTATTCATGTCTGGTGGTAATTTGAACCCTTCGATTTCTACATTTAATCGGTTGGTGGAGAATGATTTGACGCACTTGGCAAAAAAGCATGGCCGACGTAACGATAATTTAAGTCCAGATGAACGCCAGGCCTTGAAAGAATTGAAAAGTGATCCTAATTTGGTCATACGCAGCGCCGATAAAGGTGGAGCGGTTGTGATTCAATCTTTTGAACAATATGACAAGGGGATTAAAGCTCACCTTTTAGATAATAAGTATTATCTTCCCCTGAGCGCTAACCCAACAGAACGCATTAAAATTGAAATTGACAGCATTATAGAGGCTGCGTTAACAAAGGGCTGGATCACAGCAAACGAACGGGATTTTTTAATCACTAAACATCCAATCTGCCCCGTGTTTTATGGTTTACCTAAAATCCACAAACGTCTAGACAACCCTCCCCTGCGCCCTATTGTGTCAGGAATAGGTAGCCTAACTGAACCACTGTCTCAGTTTGTAGACTTTTTCATCAAGAAAATGGTCCCTGCCTTGCCTTCCTACTTGGGTGATACCTCTGACGTATTAAGAATTCTAGAGACGACTCATGTGAGCCAATACACTATTCTGGCTTCTCTTGATGTGCAGAGCTTGTATTCAAATATTCCCCACAAAGGTGGTCTTGAGGCTCTGTCACACTATCTTTCTTCGCGCCCCTTAGGTATATTACCTCCCTCTGAATTTCTTATGTCCCGTACGGAAATGGCACTTACAAGGAATTATTTTCAGTACAATGGCTGTTTTTATCTACAGACACAGGGCACTGCTATGGGTGCCGCCTTTGCACCCAATTATGCGAATTTGTACATGGGTCATTGGGAGGAAAAGTTTATTCACAATACCACCAACCCTTTTCTATCCAAAATTTTACTATGGCGTAGGTACATAGATGACATATTGCTATTTTGGGATGGTACCATTGAGGAATTTGACAGTTTTCTAAAGTATATGAACTCTGTTGACAGCCATTTGAGTTTTACTGAGGAACACAGCATGACGTCTATTAACTTTTTGGACCTCACCATTTTTAAAGGTGCGAACGGGAAGCTAGAATCCACCATTTTCCGCAAACCACTGAGCAGAAATACTTTGTTAAGAGCAGACAGCAACCACCCCAGCCAGCTGAAACAAAACATACCTATTGGTCAGTTTTTTGCGCTTTGAGGCGTAATTGCAGTACTGACCAGGAGTTTGAAAACAATGTTTGTAAAATCTTGGGATAGGTTTCTCCAGAGAGGCTACAGCAATGCTGTTGTTGACATCGCGATTAACCAAGCCTGCCAAACTGATAGGAAGTCCTTGCTTTCCAAAAAAGATGGTAGGGCAGCTCCCTCTCGTATCTTCTTTTCTACAGAATACAGTCCGGCTGCTGGCAAAATCAAAAACATTGTCCTAAAACATTGGTCTATTCTGCAGAGCGACCCTCAGCTAAGAAGTTTTACATCCGAACCTCCCCGTGTATGCTTCCGTAGATCGAGTAACATCAAAGACAGAGTAGTCCACAACAATGTGACATGCCCACAAAGTTTATCTACGTGGCTGCCTACGCCCCCCCGTGGGTTTTACCGGTGTGGTCGATGTGTTCACTGTTCTAATTCTCATGACACAAAGTTTTTCTGTCACCCATGGACAGGGAAAAAATAAAAAATAAAAGAATTCATCAATTGTAACACCACCCATGTAGTGTACATGTTAAAATGTATTTGTTCTAAAATTTACATTGGCCAGACCAAGAGAGCCTTAAAACAGCGCATAGCTGAACACAAGACTGCTATCCGTACAAAAAATATGGATTATGCTATTGCACGTCATTATGCCGAAGTCAATCATGGGTCAGTCTCGTCTCTGAAATTCTGGGGGATTGAAAAAGTGCGGGTGTCTTCAAGGGGCGGAGACATAGTCCAGAAATTGCTCCGCCGGGAAGCTTTCTGGATACACACTTTGAACTGTGTCGAGCCTAATGGGTTAAATGATTGCCTCAACTTGACTTGTTTTCTATAATTTACGCACGTCTTCATTTTTCTATTTTGTCTTTGTATTTGTGTTATGCACAGAAGGCAATATTACCATTTTGGTGGTTTTCTTTCTTGATGCTATGAAATGTGTTTCCATTACCATGTTATTTTACCATCGCATGCGCACCTTGTATTTGGTATGATGTAATTTAGGGGAGGGTATTTAAATCCCCCAGTGCGTCATCCTTCATGCATCATCTGACTCTGAGGAAGACGTCAGTGGACGTCGAAACGTCAGTCCTTTCAATAAAGAGATTTTGTCCTGAGCCCTGTGTGCTCCAGCTTTTGCTTTTTACCGAAATAGTCCTATGTGGTTTTTTTCGGTAAGGTGCGCTTTTTTCTGAATTGACTGTCCATGCTGTTGAGCACCTCTATAGTCCTTTTCCATTGCGGGCTTTGAGCGCGTCTGGTCTACTCCACCACTGTATAACCATTGAAGTGATTGTATTTCCGTGAGAGCTCGTATGAGGCTCCAAAAGACAGCTGAATTCATTCACAGATGAATCTACGCATAAGTCCATAGTAGAAAATTACTCATTTTCAATATGTGATGACTATAATTGATAGTAGGATGACATTGTATCAATATCATGGCGAATCTTTGCTTCAGAAAACTGATTTTTTGAACTACTTAACTGGGATTCCATCGACTCACTATAGCTGAAGTCATTGCTGCAAAGGACAAAGATTTTTTCTGTTGCAAGAAATAATTTTTTTTTTTTTTTTTTTTTACTGCTGGATAGATACTATGGGCAAGTTTATTGAGCAGTTTACACATCAGGCTTAGCTGAGGAGTTTAATTCATGCAACTCCTAGGAAACAGGGATGGAACCACGTTTGACCTTGGCTTGCTAGTGAGTATTCAATAACTGATCTGGTTGTACCATCTAGTGATAGAGTAGTGTAACCGCGTGCAGAAATAGAGCAGCTCCATGTCCGCTGGCGTCTGCATCTGCACAAAGGGGTTAATGCATGTTGAGTCCTTCATTTTAAGCCATTTTAAGCATCTTGTAGCCTTAGTGCAAAAGAACTTATGTCCTCATGTGGCTCCTGTCGGTCACTGAAGAACTGGGAGCGCAGGACAGAGGCAGTTGCTTTATCCCCATACGATTTATCTAATTCACTAAAAATCTGTTCAGCTGTGTTGCGTTTTTCTGGTAGCAAAATGAAAATTTCTCTTTTGGCTTTGCCCTCTGAACAACAGAGTCAATTCAGCCCTAAATTCCGTGGGGACCCCCTGCAGGGCAAATGTTCTGAGATTACTTTTCCACTCTGCTAAACTGATTTCTGAATCTTTGCCTTTAAATTTAGTTGTCACAACATTAAACATGGGAACCATTCCAACTGGTCTAAACATTGCACTGGCAGATGGATTGTCTCCACCAAGGCCTGGCTTAGGCTTAGTTTGCTTATTCATTTTAGTGTTGCCCACCACTGTTTTTGTTTTTTTTTTGGTCAGGAGCTGCTCCAGCACCAGTAGTAACGCCAGGTTCTCACTTGACCAACCAGTGGAAAAATGACTGAGCAAAACACATGCACTGAAAAGGATAAAACTTCAGTTCTTTATTGTCCAACTAATAAATATTTAAAATGAGGGCAAAGAGGTGGATAGAAGTCACTAGTAAAGGGCAGAGGGCTTATTCGCAGAGGCTGTTGCTGATGGCTGCTGAGAGGCCAAGGCCGCTGGCTGTTGCCTTTGGAGTCTGGGCTGGGGGTAAAAGACACAGGAGCTCCAGATTGTGTGTTTAGTTAAATAGAGTGAGGACACCCCGGCACACCTGCTGGCTGTTTTCAAATAACATGCAATTCACCTAACCCAATAGCAAACATGAAAGCCACACCCACTCTAAGTGCTCAGCCGAGAAAAGTGTCACTACACACAAAACCAGATCAATTAGACCCAAAATCAGACCAATAGAGGTCTACCCTGTTACATAATGTTGCATTATTATGTAGGCTTCAGGCAAAGTTAACCAAGCACACCACACTATTCAACACAGCTATTTATATTTAACTAGTGATAGCCAAAAAAAGCGCATTCCAGTCCAAGAATATACAACAAATATATTATACGTTATGATTTACAAGGTGGGTCTTCCGCTCTGAAAAACATGTAGTGGCCTCGGTTAAAGAAAAAAAGAGGGAAACTGGAAAAACAATTCTACCCTACTAGAGTTCATCAATTAGTGTACAAACAGAAAAAGTTCTGCACCAATATTCACATTTTAAAGAACACAGGCACTTAACCCTATCTAGACTGGGGGGGGCCTGCGCCAATTTTCACGTCGTATAATTTCTGATCGGCTTGAACTAGGACCACCAAACTTGATGACTTTTCCTAAAACTTGTCTGGGAACAATTCTATACCAATAAGTCAAGTCCACCGTCTTCACTGTTTTCTAACAGGTATGTCTGATGAAAAATCACCGATTTTGGTTTCATCAATGTCGTTTACAGATTTTCTTTTTAAAATGTACTTATTCCATTATATTTACAATATCTTAGGTAATTTAATGTCAGCTTTGTAAAGTAGAATTAATTTATGCTAATTTGATGACATCATGGCCAAAATCCAAGCTGGGGGACTATATCTTTGCCTCAGGTACATTTTACCTTAAATTTCATTGATTCCTTTTATTTTCCTATGATGAAAGCTTCTACTAACAACAAATAGACGTTTTTTTTTTCAGTTACAGTTGACTATCATGCTATGAGAAGTTCAAGCCATTTTGCCATATCTATGACGTCATTTTATGACATCATTTTGACGTTGTTGCTATTGCTATTGCAGCAGAAATGTGTAAAAATAGTGATGCATACCCTAAGTTTGCAAGAAATTACAGTATTATGACAGTTTCAGGAGGCAAAATCTAAATATGATGTCATAATGACGTCATAACAGGTCATAATAATACCAAAATGATTGTGGTGATTTAGTTTTACGTGTACATCATCCCCTGCAAATTTGGTGGTCATACGCCATGTCGTTTACGAATTACCGGAATTACCGGCCCCAGGAAGCCCTAAAAAGCCCGGTCCAGATAGGGTTAAGGTTCAAGAAACACAGACATTGATGACAGCTTTTGTTCTGACCTAATTTAAGAACAATGCAATTAAGGGTGTCAATTTCCCGGTACAAAAATGGCCATAAAATCCTTAGTCCTTTGGTTACAGAGATGCTTTTGGTACTTAACTTAAGCATTTTTTTGTGCTCTATTTGATGCGTATTGTCTCATTTAAACAATGTTTTCAGAAAATTTTGTAACATCTGAAATGTATTGTTAACTCAAAGAGAGTTTCCTGGTGTTGATAATGTGCGGTCAATGTTGCTGGCTTGCAAAGGCTTCTGAACAACTTTTCTGTCGTTTCTGTTTGAATGTTACTCTGATTTATATCTACGATTGACCATGCTGCCAGATAGACTTCTAGTCCTCAATGAATGCGTGACGGGAAATGCGCCCTTCAGAACTTTATTCATGACTGATAATTCCTATGAATATTCACTGTAAATGTCAATATTATGAGATTATTTTGCTTGTATTCTGCAAGTGCTTAAAATCTCTGAGGACACTTTTCCAAGTGTCTCAACATCCTGGCGGCTGGAGGCCACAGGTCCCCAGACCCCCAGCTAATTATTTGCTGCACTGTGCTCGGCAGACACCTATAATTTACAGGAGGGACAGGTGATTTTAGAAGTGTGGAGGACCCTGCAGAAGCACGCAGACTCCTCCACCACGATAAGGTAGTGATTCTTGGAGGAGTCTCCCACTAAATATATGAGAAAATTCCAACCTATGATTGAGGCTAATTTATTCCTGGGGAGAGGAATCTCTCCTTCAGAAAAAACACATTTTTTGATGTTTTAGTGCATTTTATCCCAGTCTCCCAACAATTGATTTAATTGAAGCAATCTGTTCACTGTTACTCAACAAAAAATTTGGGGATATTCCTGGATTTCCAATCATTTCATATGAATTATTTTTTTCTGTACCCGTTACAAGGGTTTCTACTTTGATGAGGAGCAATAGTGTTATTTATTTGTACTGCCTTTCAAATGCAAGTCGCCATGAGCTGTTACTATGGTGATAGTACAGGCCAGAGCCCTTAAAAATCAATGAATTATGGAATCACCACAGAGTCCGACTTGGTGCACTTGTCTATCATATACTGAAATAGTTGAGTCAGCAGGAAGGGAAAGGTAAGTACCTTTATTTTCTCTAAATAAGGTGTGCTTTGTTTCACAGTATAATGCACTACAGGCCAAAAGTTTGGAAGCAAGATCAAATTTGTACAAAAAAAGATCAAAGTTTCATTGGCATACTTTGCAACTAAATAAACATGATTATTATGCCTCGGTGTGCGCATGCGCACAGCGAGCATACGGTACTCAGTCTGTGTATTTGTTTGTTTGTCTGTCTGTTACCATCATAACTGCGACAGCGTGTGCATCAAGCTAAAGTAACAATGCCAACGAAGTGACAAACACTGTTCTCTTGATTTTAAATGTGCCAGAATTTTGATTTTTTGTAGCACTTCATGTTTCAGTATACACGTTTTGTGTACATAATGTTAAGCCACACCCACATGATTTTGGCACAAGGACCGCACTCTATTGACTGTTTATGTATTCAAGCTTGCTTTTATGTTACTGTACAACTATTGTACATCAGTAGTGGCTAAGCAATACACACCGAGGCATCAGCACCTCTGGTGCTTTCATTATATAAAGAGACACTTATCAGAATACATTTTTACTCAAATTATCAGGCCCATATTACTAGGCCCATGGTCCTAGTGCCCGCTGGGTTGCCGTTGGCATCCGGTGGGCTGTAAAGCATGACATAAAGTGAATAATGCAAACTGTGATTTGTTTTTTACTTTTTCACTGAAGTTATGACTCTTGCAAATCTTCTCAACCCAAAAACTAAGCCCCTCCTTTCTTTTGTTAACATTTATTCAGCAATGGTCTGGTAACATCGATGTATACAGTACCTAATTATTGACTTTTTAAATTTAGCCATGAATATGAGAATTACCTGTCCTTACTTAGTGCTATCGAGTGCATTAAACTGTCAATTTCAATGTGGTAACCACCGATTGCCAGTTACAGAAAGAAGGTTCCAACAAGATAACACTGAAAGTGGGTACTGCATGAAATGTGGCTCGGGGGACTTGGGAGATGAGTATCACTATGTCATGACCTGTAGTACCTTCTTGCTACTTAGGGCTTCATATATAAAAAGATATTATTACACCAGACCTAGTGCTTTGAAATTCCAGCAGCTGTTCAATGACTCGAAGGGTAAACAATTGTCAAATTTAGCTAAATTTGTTGCCATAATAATGTCTAGTTTCTGATAAGTAGATATGTATTTGCATGTAATCTATATTAAAATAGAAAGAACTCAGGCTGGCCTGGGATGTCAGTCAGTGTGGTTTCTGTTATTATAGGACTGTAAATGCTACCTAGTGTTGGAGTAGTTTTCATTAGTTTGCTGATCTTGTCAATGAGTAAGACTGCTAAATGAATAGTAACATAGAAGTGTTGCTTCTTTTGGAATGTCTGTGTACTCTGTCCTGTTATTTTGACACTAGGTTCATATGTACACGCATTATATATTACCCAGTGTCACTGCATTACCTCAAATGGTGCTGGTGAAATGTGTGTGCTAGTTGCCTTGTTTGCCTTTTTATATTTTTTATTGTGTCAATGTATTTCTCAAATACCCCAGAAGGGGTCTCTGTATTTTTAGAGAAATAAATAAACTCTAAAAAAACCTAAAGGTAAATAGAGGAAAATGGTGCATATCAATGAAAGAAAAGTCTAATCATGCAGTGAGTACATCCCAAAATCCATAGATTTCATTCTGGTTTTTAAGAAAGGCATTGTGAACAGAAAGTTGCTTCCAAATTTTTTGACCTGCATTGGCCTTGCTTCCAAACTTCTGGCCTGTAGTGTACAACCTCATTTGCAAAAAGGTGGGATGGTATGAAAAATGCAAATAAAAAAGGACAGCGATTTGTAAATCATCCTTGATATGAATTAAAGTAGTGCTAAAACTCTGCATACCCTAGCTGAATTTGAGAAATGTTGCCATTTATTTTGAAAATTTGAGTCATCATGCAAAAAACTTGTCTTTTGTTTGAGATGTTGAAGTCAAAAGCTACACAAATATTTAGATGGAACCCGTGTAGTTTTGATTACAGTGCAAATTTGTTGTGCCATTGTTTTGACAACCAACAAACATTTATTTTCAATCAGAGTTGACTTAAATTGCAGTTCGAGAGCTTGTCTTCACGACAAGATGGTTGAACCACTCTGTAGTCTCCTAATAACTTTTATTGTGGTTAAGGCCAGGAATTAGTGGTGGCCAGTTCAAGCTTGAAAATGATTCCTCATGCTTGTTTCCTCAATCATGGTTTTCTTTGCTTGATGCAGGCCAATAACTTGCCCCTTCGGAAATACTGTAACAACTTTTCCGCCATCAAGAGATCAGTCTTCTGACATGATTTTTTAACAAATTAGAGGCCACGCACTTCACCTGTTAGGGTCAAAATTATTGCCAGCTGAAACATATTCATTGCTGCAAGAATGATCCCAGCGCAGTATTTGTGTATTATATCCAAACCACAACTTTTTTTGGATGAGCAGCATATATCAACACTAAGGAAGAAATTGTACATAACATGAGTGACGAGAACAGGCCGTTCAGCCTAATTAGGCTCACCAGTTTCTTTTTACTATTGTGAATATATCACTTCAGATACTCAATGGTATCTAGCTTTAAGTCAAGCCTGTTCTTGAAAATTCCCAAGGTTTCTGCCTCAACAATATGGTCAGGCAAGCTATTCCACATCAAAATTACTCTTTGGGTGAAAAAATATTTCCTAATATCAGTGCTAAATTTACCCTTGGTCAACTTCCATTTGTGACCCCCGAGGTGGCCGAAGGAATCCTACATAATTCACTTTGTCAATCCCTTTAACATATTTAAAGACCTCAATCAGATCACCCCTATGGCCTGTATTCAGAAACGACACTCACACTAATTGAGTGTGAGTGAGTACTAAAACTTATTTAGTATAACCTGACACTAACTGAGTCAGAGGTTGCCCTAACACTCATTTGCTTTCAGAGACCTCACTCACGCTGAAAGTAGTGTCTCTTTCTGAGTGAAGGTTGAGTGCAGGGAACACCTCCCTTGAGCCGCACTAACTTGCTCCGGTATTTCGTTGTCATGGCTTTCAGGTGGTTACAGACATTGGAAACTCTGGATCATTCACAGCCACGTGCTCGGCGCAATAGCAACTACGCAAATTTTAACTATAATGATGATAACGATGCCGGTAACTTGCTGACTGACCACCTGGTTTCAGTGGTTACGAACTGCACTGTGGTGAACTCGAGGTTAGCATTTGTGTACCCACCTGTGGCTACTGGTGAACTGGCAATAGAGGAAGCTCAAAACCATCCCTTAAAAATAATGATTGGACATGACCTGTTTTCAATCATTTAATAAAATTTTATTCCCTTGAACTCCAAAAATCCTAAGGATTATCATGTGTCACCAGTTCTACTTGTTAAGTTAGAATGAGCACTGATAATTATTGCCCTGTTTTCAATTCATTTAAATTACCATTGCAGAAACTCCGAAAACTCTCAACATTATCAGGTGTGGCCAGTTTTCATTAATGAGGCATATCTGTCAACTCTCATGCATTCGGATTTCTTGCGCTTTTCTTTACTCATGGGTTGGAAAATTCTGCGCTCAGCTGGCTCGTGGGGCGCCGTGTGGATTGGTCTGCGAGGCTCATTAAGCTGTAAGTCACGAGAATCCATTCTTTTCTATATTCTTAATAGTTGAATGTAGAAGGAAATGTCCGGCACATTTCACAGCTTGTTGCTTAGTGAGCCTCGCGGGCTGTCCTGCGCCTTTCGCTAGCCCCTCGACCACAGAATTTACGAAGACATGATGAAATTTTACGTCGTTATTTATGTGCGAAAGAAAAGCCTCAATTTTGTGAAGCAATGTATAATAATGCTGTCAAAAATAAATTTGATTGTCGTTTTACCAATTAGTCTAAGAAACTTTCTAATCAAGAAAAGTAAACTGCGACAGGTTTAGGACATTCAGCACTGAAGGGTGAGGATTGAGCGTCCCTTTGCAGCAGCCGATGCACCGCCTGTGGTACCCAGTGCCCACTACTGTCAGTTATGCTGGAGTGGCGTTTGTGAATAGCAACTGGCGAGGAGTGGGACCGCTCTCTCAGTTAGTGGTGGGTCGATCTCTTTCTCACACTCCAGTTACATTTCAATCGTACTCACTATATGGTGAGTGGAGGGTGAGTGTGAGTGTCGTTTCTGAATATGGGCCTATGTCTCCTTTTCCTAAGACTTATGAGATTAAGGATCTTCAGCCTCTTCTCATAGCGTTCATCTTTTATACCTGAAATTAGCTTAGTGGCTCTTCTCTGAACTTTTTCTAGAGCCTCTATATCTTTCTTAAAGTATGGTCCCCAGAACTGTACACAATACTCCAGATGTGGTCTGACAAAAGTGTTGTTCAAGAGAGGTATGACCCCCTTGGATTTGTACTCAATTCTTTTGGCAATGTATCCTAGCATCCGATTGGCTTTTTTAACTGCTACGGCACAATGGCTAGTACCTGTGAGGGTTTGGTCAAGAATCACTCCCAGATCTTTTTCATGTGGAGCACATTCCAGTTTTAAACCTCCCATGAAGTAATCCTGTCTAATGCTTTTAATACCTGCATGTACAACATTACATTTCGCTACATTAAATTTCATTTGCCACATTTCTGCCCAATTCTGGATTGTATTCAAATCATCCTGAATCACTTTAGTGGACTCTAAACTATTTGCCAAACCTCCAAATTTAGTATCATCTGTAAATTTAACTTATTTGCTCTCAATATTCCTATCAAGGTCATTAACGTAGATGAGGAACAGCAGGGGTCCCAACACCGACCCTAAGGGACTCCACTCCTCACCATATCTAGCTCAGATGAGATTCCACTGACCACCACTCTTTGTGTTCTGTCCTGTAACCAGTTTTGAATCCACTCCAGAATACCTCCTGTAACTCCAACGGAGCTCATCTTAAAAATTAGTCTCTTATGCGGTACTGTATCAAATGCTTTCTGAAAATCCAAGTATATAATGTCATAAGCCCTGCTCTGATCATAAGTCTTGGTGGCCTCTTCAAAGAATTCCAGGTGGTTTGTCAGGCACGACCTTCCCTTACAGAAACCATGTTGGCTATCCCTCAAGATATTACGTTCAAGAAATAATTCCAGCTCCTCTTTTATGATAGATTCCAGTATTTCCCATGCAATGCAAGTTAAACTGACTGGCCTGTAATTTCCTGGCTCAGTACATTCCCCTTTTTTATATACTGGAATTATATTGCCCTGCTTCCAATCATTTGGTATTTTTCCATTTTCTAAAGACCGTCTGAAGATAGCTGAGATCGGTATAGAGATGATCTCACTAACTTCCCTAAGCACTCTAGGATATAAGCCATCAGGACCCGCCGCCTTATCTGCCTTTAGTTTATGCAACTTGTCTAATACTTCATTATCCCTAACCTCAATTTCCGCTAAATAATCTTGAGCATTGGACATGCCCTCTGGCCGAATTAAAACCCGCTCCGAGGTTAAATTCTCAAAAAAGTAACTGTTTAAGGTATCCGCAATATCCTTGTTATCATATAGCAGCGATCCATCTTTATTCTTTATGCATTTAACCTCCTCTTTGACTTTCCTTTTTCTGCAACAGTACTGAAAGAAGCGCTTAGGATTAGTTTTTGCCCCTTCCGCAATTTGCCTTTCATAGTCTTCTGGCATTCCTCAGCTCTTTTTTGACCACAGCCCGCATTTTACAGTATTCAGCCTTAGTATTCTCATTGTTATCCTTTATGTACATCTTATAAAGATACCTCTTTTCCCTCGAACTCCTTCGAATAGCTGTGGTCATCCACTGAGGATTCTGCTTTTTCAGCTTACTTTTGGACACCTTTGGAATGAATTTGCAATGTGAATCAAGTAAAACCCCCTTAAATCTTTCCCACATCTCATTTACAGACTCACAGTCCAGGAGTGTCTCCCATTTTATTTCGCTTAGATATGAGCGCATCCTGTCCAAGTTTGCTCTCCTAAAATTGAAAATTTTGGTTTTCGAAGACACCTTTTTAACTTCCAATGAAGCATCAAAATTAACAGTAGAGTGATCACTAGTCCCAAGTGGCTTCAGTACCTCAAAATTGCAAATTTTATCACGGTCATTACAAAGCGCTAAATATAAAATTGCCTTCTCTCTTGTAGGTTTATTGACATACTGCACCAAAAAAATTGTCATTTATAACATCTAGAAATTCTTCCTCCCAATTACCCTGTCCTTTCACCATTTCCCAATCGATACCAAGATAATTGAAGTCTCTCATTATAATAGTCCCTCCTCCTCTACAAGCTTGCCTAATCCTCTTAAAGAGCATTTCATTGACAATACTGCCCAAAGCTGGTGGTCGATAGCATACTCCTATGTTTAAACCTGTCTCTGAGCCTGACCCAGATATCTTCACAGGGCAAGGAATGTTCAATTTCAGGAATTTCCTGCACATTTATGTTTTTGTTCACATAGAGCGCTACACCCCCTCCTCGCCTATTGCATCCATCCTTCCTAAAGAGCTTATAACCTTCCATATTATATTCATCTCCATCCTCTTCACTAAGCCATGTCTCTGTAATCCTAACTATGTTATAGCCCTCACTAGTCATAATGGCCTCAAGTTCTGGAAATTTATTGTTAATGCCCTTGCATTTAAATAAAAACATTTCAGGTTATTACGAATGCTCTTCCCCTTTGATTTCCCATGTGCCTGCTGCTCCAAGCCCCTCACTACGTTCTGTTGCTTTAAAAATATATCATACATATATACATAGGATACTACTACATAGTACACCCCTCTATGTAGTAGTCCTCCCCCATACTGCCAGGCTGCGCTTCCAGTATTTTGACAGCGGTTCCACATGCGGGATACCACGCTCGATGAAAAATTTAAAGTTTGTGCTACCTGTTCCTGCGTAACACCTTCTTCCAGCATTCCCACCCCTCTTGCCATGTCTTCACTGCTCAAACGGCATCTTTGGAGATGCCTTTACATCCTCTCATATTAAATCAAGAAGAACCAAAAATTTCAGTAAAACAGGCCATTAGCTCTGATCTTCGTAAATGCAAACACCCATTAGCATACCACAGGACAGCAATGTACACGTCATGCACCTGCAAAATGTGATTTCTGATGCACATGACAAAAGATTTTTTAAGGAACCATAAATTATTCATACAGTCCAGTTCATTTCCCCAAAATGTAATAATTCACTGACCAAATGTCAAAACATCCAATATCTCAATCAAATGTTAAGTAGTACAGATACATTTTTGAACAAAATTGATCCTAAAAGAGAACTGCTCCCACTTGACAGTTAGCAGAAGGCAAAAAGAAAGGGAGAGATCAAAACAGAAGGAAAACTCATCTGATGGTTTATAAATATAGGGCAGAACAAGGCATGTCATCAAACAATCTGATGATACACAGCGAAAAAGATTCATGCGAGTAAGCATCAGTTGTCCACATATTAAGCATAAAGCTCAACACTTTCTTTTATTTCTGTTCTCCAAATTCTATTGTTTGCATTTCCAAACCAAGCATTTGTCAAAACAAATTTGAACAATTTCACTAAAATCTAGAAGATAATAAATTTTAGTCACAGACGGTTACAGGCAGAGCGAGAAACAAAGGAAAATAAATACAGTATATACTTACATTTATACTTAAGGCACAAGTCCATATGCACAGCATATAGTTCCAAGACGTGCAGTAATTGTCTATAAAGCGACTTTTGTCAAGTAATTCCTTTATTTTCCCAGGGTATTCAGTAACAAACTCAACAGCCCCCTGCCAACACCTCCACTACCAACCCACCCCCAAAAATACAAAGATTATACTTTAATTTAATGGTTAATCAGGAAAGTGTCCATACTCTCTTACAGGACCTTTACACCAAATTTAAAGCACAATCTATGTAATACACTTCAGCACTTCAGATGTGCTGGGAACAATACTAGCCTCTGGGAGGTCTGAGGCATGCACAAAATGGGGGAATCCTAATTTCACTTCAGGTGAAATTCCATGTGGTTCCTTCAGAGTATGAAATGTATTCTCACAATGAATAACTTAGCTGCCTCAACTTGGGAGCCAGATTCACACACAAAAACAAAGGCTCTGAACTCCCTGATTAACACTAACATGGAATAAAACATGGTGAGAAAATTACCATTGTCTTTAAGGTGAAGCAGAACTCCTTCTCAAAAATGGCACAGATATGCAACTTGGAAACTTTCCAGGAAATGAGAACCTTAATTTAATGTTATGAAGGCTATGTGGGGGGCGCCATGTCTGCTGGGTTTACACAGCTAAGCTGAAAGTTGAAATTGCTTTGTTCTCAAGGTTGCCCGTTTACTTGAAGACCTTCGGGCCTCGGAGGTATTGATGGCAAATTACTGTCACTCAATCACCTCCCCTATGATACTTCAATCGCCCTCCATTTCATAGTTTCCATAGCCATCAGCTTCTGCACTTTGGTAATCTTGCCCACAACCATGACTGTGATTTGCAGATTGTACAGTTATCAAACATTAAAAATGGCCAAATGACATTCCAGTTGACCTATGGCTAAGCCCCGCCCTCAAATGCGATGAGCCAATCACAGCGCCTATTCTCTCCCCATAAACTCGGACATTCTGAGCCTGAACTTCCATTGAAATGCATTATGGAAACTGCAAATCGTTTGCTTTTATGGGGTTTTAAAATGTTTCTAAGTTCAAAAAAATGGTCAAACGCTGTGCTTGGAGTAAATTTAACTCCGATACGAGGTATCCCGAGAGGCTGGGCGATGGGGTGTATTTTATACCCTTCCCAAAGCCACATCATAACCGACAGAAGTGTCTCCTCTGGATAAAGCTGCTTTCACACCAGACACGAAACGAATTTTTCGCACAACAGATTACATTCAAAGTCAATGCAAAGAAGCTTCGCATTGACTTTGAATGTAATCTGTCGCGCAAAAAATTTGTTTTGCGTCCGGTGGTAAAGCAGCTGAAAGCTTTGTGGAAGACCCCACTATCAGCTTAACGTAGCTTACGAAGGTCAGCAAGGATGTCTACATTTGTTCCAAGCTAAGTCAACATCCTGTTTAAGGCGACATCTTGTCACTTCGCTGGAGATTAATGTAAAGTTATCTTTTACATCGCTAAGTTAGCTAACGTTAGCTAAAGTTAGTAAACTCTATGGCTAACTTCAGTGCTGACGGACATTGGCTTAACGTGAGCTCCTGGCTGCATTGTTCACCATGTCACCTGGTTTACTTAGGCGATCAGTCACGTCAGGTTAGATTTCTTAAATTCGGCAGCTTGCAATAATACATAAATTAAATTTATTACCCTGCGGTGCATGAACAATGCTGATCCTCTATCTTGTTGTGTGAGAGGGTGACGGAAACGAGATGCGGTTGATCGCGTTTGCACTGAGACCTGAAAATTTTAGCTTCTAATTTAAACTTTTCGTTGACCTTCTCCACTCTAAATTTATTAATTTATCCCTCCAATGCATGGTGTGAGCGTATTTGCTGACTTCTTGATGATATTTGAGCCTTCTATCGCCAAAAATCATCGATAGCATCCTGAAAAATATCTCCGACTGTGATACCAGCCATTAGTGCCTGTTCAAAAATGTGGATTGGAGTCTGTGGAGGGGGCGGGGCTTAGCCATAGGTCAATTGTGGAGGCCAGTAGTGGTTTTCTTCTTGCAGACTGCCATAGCTTATGACTCAACAGCAATCAGTTCGAAGTCTTTCCTGGAAAGTTTCTCCATCTCTTCCTGTAAGTATTTAAGGAGCTGCACAATGCCTCGGTTTTTGGTGTTCCAAACAGTGTGAGAGACCACTAGCCAAAGGCACTGCTTTCTGAAATATACTCAACAAAAAAAAAAAAAGTTAAAAACATCCAAGTCTATTCTCTTAATTTCGCTAGTTCTGAGGATTCCAAGACGCTGTCAAGCTGTGGTGAGAGCAAGTGGTGGTTGCACAAAATACTGAAATGACTTTGGACATCTTTTGATGTTTTGATTCAATGGTCTGGACTTTGTGTGATTCTGGTCTTTCCGATCCATACCCTGTTGTGGCGTTATGAAGTCGTCTGATCAAATGTGCTGATGCACTAGTCTTGGATTAACACCAATGACGTAAACAATAATTCGGATTTATGTTCAGTTTCTAAATTTCCCATACTTGGGTCAAAATCGAGTGGTCCTTAACTTTTTTTGTTAGGTATATAATACACATCCATAACATTAGCCACAATATATCCTCAACATTTCTGAAGACTTCAATAGATTTGGAGTATTTGTGCTACTTTGTAGAATGGTTGAGGGCACAAAATCCCCATTAGCCAAAGCTCCCTCCCAAAAGGGCACATGAGGGAACATTGACACATTAGTAAATGTCTGTCCATCAGTATTGAATTTTTTTTTTCCCATGACAGTATCAAAAAGATTTGGGAAAAAAAAAACAACAATATGTATGTCAAAAATACAGATTCCTTAATATAATTTATACTTAAGAAACTCCTCTTGGGACATGGTTGAGTCACTGAGGAGATTTTAAGACATAAGGCAGCAAGCAATTAGACCCATAAGAGCGCACACGCACAACCATCTTCTAAGTGTTCTGTTCTAGCATTCAGATGAGGGTGGCGAACAATCACGACTCCAGAAAAGTGAGCATCAAGAATTACTTTTTCTGTTTCTGAGACATAAAAAACCATCATGCCATACACCCAAGTGGAGAGTGGACTAATGAGCTCAGGGAGACATGCTGAGCATGACGCGGACATTACCCACTGAGAGACACATTTGGGTATCCAAAATCTGTGGATCAGACCACTTCCGTAGAAAATTCAGAAAATTGCAACTTATCATCCTTTAAAGGTTTAGCCTTTAGAATTGCACGATCCCATCTAAAAATGAAAATATGTGGGTGTATTTTTTTTTTTTTTTTTTTTTTTCTAATCATGTATTGAAACGCTGACAAATAAGATTTTGGATTGTCATCCAGAAGTCAAAGCCCCAACTACAAAAATTCAGTCCATAGGTACCACAGGAGTCCAACTGTCACAGCAAGCCAGTGCTGGGCAGGTGAGGTGATGCAGGCTTCAAATTCACAGCAATGGTTCCAGCCATTTCTGCCCCCAAGTTTCTCATTTCTCATCAATGCGGACTGGCCCTTAAGTCCCACCTTTGATGCATGCAGTCATACTTGCTACCACAAGGGGGCAGGGTGACCTCACTCAGTGTAGCAATATGTACAGCAGGAGGGGCAGCAGGGCAGGCAGGTAGGCCCGCAGGCCAGAGGCGGCATCGCGAGATCCAGGCCCAGGGTGTGCACACCGCTCCCCTTGGTAGCCGCTGTAGCACTGACAGCGGAAGTCCGCAGTCAGCCGGTCTGTCTCCTCGGCACTAGGCTGACCAATGACGCGCAGTTCACCTCCCTCACTCGCAATGCGCTGGCTGTGTGGGCTCAGATGCAAGTAAACGTTATCACTTGCGCGACGGCGGAGGCAGCGGCCGCGGGAGTAGCAAAGGGCCTTGCTGCACTGCTCTGCTGCCGTGGAAACATTGAGGAGGTACCTGCCCAGCGGACCCTGCAGATAATCACTCAGACTGCGACAGCTGGCCTGCAGATAGAGCCACATATCATACACACCAACACAACATATACACACACATGCAGGTTGATAGGACACACCAGTATATACAATACGCTCAATAGTACTTAATAAAAAGATTCTTGATTTGGCTCCATGCTGTACTATTTTAGATTTATCATCCAACTGACCTCATGAGTTTAAAGTGCACATTCTCAAGATCTTACTGAAAGACATATACATTCGTTCTCTTATAAAAGAAAATAGACTCCATGCAACCACTGCATACTGCAAAAAACACTGCTAGTGCATGTGTGATATAATGTGGAATTTTTTATAATATGCAGAGAAATGCATCAGTAGTAGAGTTCTTATTTTGTTTAAACATTTTGGTTCTATCCCGAAGAAATGAAACCACCTTTTATACAAAGCCCCCTATTTCAGGCTACTGTAACTGTTTTGCGGGTGTTTTGATTAATTTGGGGAATTCCATTGCTTCCTTGGTGAAATTACTGTATCAGAGAACTTTCCATGTATAATCTGGATTATTGGCTACTAATTGCCATTGTAATCTCTTAATAATCTTGAAGACCAGATACTTCGGCTAGATAGACCAGCTATTAAGCTTTTTGGAATGTAGTCAAGGGTGCCACTGTCCTCAGTAATAGCGAAGGAGCTGGTAGGCTGAGGACGATGTCAACAGTTGATATTATATAAAATATATTATATTGAGAACTCAAACAGATCAATGCTCAGGCCGATGAAGATGTGCCAGTGACTGCTGTCTGCTGAAGAAATCACACAAAGAAATACAAAGGCAGCACTGCAAGATTAAAAAAAAAAAGAGACAACTGTACTGTAGAAGTCATGCCAACTGATTGTGGTCTCATTGGTCCGCAAGACCTTATTCCAAAACCATGTTGGCTTTTTTTAGCCACCTCTTAGCACAATGTATCCTGCTCATCTTGCTTACATACAGTTTAGAGACTTGCATCTAGTAGTGTGACATCTGTAGTTCTATCTGTGAGGTCTTTTGCAGACAGCAGTCACTGACGTGCAGTCTAAATGTTTTCCATTTCTGTCAGCAAGAGAATTGTGGGTTTCTTTTTTAAGATAACTTTGATGTACAGTAGAGGTCCTCCTGAACCTACCAGAGGGGTGCACTATGAAGTAAGTTAGTTCAACGTTCGCAAGGCTTTCTTTGCCTGAGCTGGCTCAACAAGCTATAAAATTGCAATCAGAGATGCCATAACAGACTAACAGAAGTGTTGTAGTACACCCCTATGGCCCTTTGTGATTAAGAACACAGGTGAGTCAATTAATCATGTTTTAGTTCATTTTAGCAGGTTTAGGGCTTTTCAAATGTACCAGACCTCCCCCCTCATTTCACATCTTTATATGGCCTACCAAGACTTTCAATGTTAAAAAAAAAAGAAAAGAAAAAAAAAGCCACACACTGAAAACTTTTACACCTGCACTGAAAAGGCAACTGAATACTCAAATCAGCAATACCTACAAAGCCATTTAACCAATGACAGCCACAAATTATAGGTTGAAAACTAGGGGTGCAGAAATTCAAAATTTTCTCTACGCAAATATTTGTCCCATTGCATGATAGAGTACTCGAATAACCATTCCATAGTTTTTATAGTTTTTTTTTTAATTTTTATGCCTCGGTGCGCATGCGCAAGCGGGGCATACGGTATTCGTTTGTGTGTCAGTCATTCTGTCTGTTACCGGGATAGCCGCTACGCCGGTCAAAATTAAGTCCTAGAATATGGCTCTATGGGTTAAATGCCATGATCTCTTGGATTTAAATTTGCCAAATTTTTGAGATAGAGCTTTGTTTTCGAGTTATAGCAATATTTGATTACCACGATGGCTGCTGCGAGCAATCAAGGCTTTAACGAAGAAAAAGCTCTTCACAGTGGATCGCTTTACAACTTGTGAGTTCGATTTATATCACAGTAATAGTTACTGCTGGTGGCAAAACTTGACAAACGGAGCATAATGCCGACAGTGATTCATGTAGACACACATTGCGCACTGTGTTAAATACAGCACTGCGTGGATTTTCGAACTTAACTGCTGTATGAACTTTATAAGACATCACAAATGATCCCCCCCCACACACACACACACACACACACACACACACAGTAACAGTGTGCAAATGAACAATGCTTTCAGTTATTGCTGGGCTTCACTAAGCCTAACAACCGCAGTCTCGCTAAGCGGTCCTACGAAGCTGCTAATCAACTCGTTATGTCAACCGGCCACTGGTGGGTAAATACTTGAGAATAGCCATGTTTCCATCCACACGTTCTTATGCAAATTAAGTCATATCGAAAAAAAAAAAATGCCTTATAGAAACGGTGAAATTTGACTTGATTTTCAAGGTATCGACATTAAGTTCATACGGTTGATCTCATTGGATTTTCTTCTTGATCGGTAAAAGATTTATGTGATAACTGCTGATGGAAACGTTATCTGCCGAATAAATCTGCGACTGCATCGTGACGGTGTTTCGATGCAGTCGTTGCCTTCTGATAATGGCTTGCATGTTGCTAATAGCTGGCACATAAGTACTATTACAACTTGTGCAATTATCATCATTTGTTGGGAGACGCGATCCATTATTGCTAACTAGTTAATTTTGTTGGCTACCACACTACTTCTGTCCACTCGAAGGTTCTGCGATTCAGTGCGAAAATGAATGGAAACTGCTTCAAATGTCAGAAATCTATTCGATACACCAATTTGATCGCATAGCAGCAAGTGACGTCATTACGCACAAGTTTTTATTTGCTTTAATGCTGTTAGGTGGAAATGCATTTTCACCGCCTTTATTCGCATGAATATTTTTGGCGAACTTCAGATAATTCGATTGACAAGTGGATGGAAACATAGCTTATGTCAAGCATAGATGCACAGCTAGGGCACTCTGACATGTCCACACAGAATTTTATAGCTTCATTAAGGGACAAACTTGTCACTGCTGTAAGCACCGAGCCATCAGCACCTTCAGTGCTTTCATTTTTTATTGCGATACAGTCTACTAAAGTTGTACTTTGTAATCAATATGGGCAGCATTAGGCTGTTGTTTATATACTACTCAAAATTTGATAGGGATCATAGGAATTTTTTTGTGAAATGACATGCAAATTTGGTAACTGCCACTGATGAACAATATATTGGATAAATGACATGCAGTCAGACACAAAACACATTTGCAAGTGCATTTAATGACATTAAATGAGCGTGCAGCCTCACACTTCTGGCTTTCACGAACACTTCATGGTTTCACCTCTGACATGTAAAGTGGAAACAGACAGTGTTCGTTTGATGTTTCATTACCACAGTTAATGTCAATAACGGGTATGGCCTCCCCTAGCTTGAATGACGGCTTGACAACGTCGGGTCATACTGTCAATCAGAACCCGGATGCTTGCAATTGGAATGTTGTTCCATTCTTCAACAAGGGCATTTCCGAGCTCTTCTAGAGTTGTGGGTTGAAAGTAACTTATTTAATGTAATGAATAACTTTCAAATTGAGCAGTTTGAATAACTATTCAAATTGAGGATTTTGATCAAGTCTGAGGATTTTGTTTCAATAATTTTTAGGGATGGTGACCTCCTGTAGCGCATGAAACGGCACAGTTGTGTTCAAAAAAATAGCAGTTCGTTAAAAAATGTGAATTAAGTGTAATTTTTTTTTTTTAATAGCCTTCAGTTACATATTTCAAATGTAGGTGAAACACTACACATTCAATTTCAAATCAAAGCATTAATAAATTTGATCAAGTCTGTGTTATTCTTCCACAGGAGCCAAAGAAAACGAATATTAATCTGTTCAAAAAATAGCAGAAAAATAGACAATTTTCTCTTCAAACTCAAACACTAAATTTAACTCAAGATTTAACTTCACTTTAAATTACTGAACTAGTATTTAGTTGCTTGATCATTGTTACTGATAATGCAGTGCAGATGGCGCGCAGTTGAGTCGACCAACTTCTGGCATCAAGAAACAGGTATTTCAGCCCAGGATGAACCAACTATATGATACAGTTCCCGTGAATTTTTGGATTTTGTTTCAGAAACTGCATTTTTCATGTCACCCCACAAATTTCAATGGGGTTGAGGTCGTGGGATTGAGCTAGCCACTCCATTACCTCAATCCTATTTGTCTGGAACCAAGATGTTGCTCGCTTACTCGTGTTTGGGGTCGTTGTCTTGTTAAAACACCCATTTCAGGGCATTTCCTCTTTGGCATATCTATGGCAACATAATCTCTTCAGGAATTTTGATGTATTCAAACTGATCCATCATCCCCGGTATACGATAAATAGGCCCAACACCTTGGTATTAAAAACATCCCCATACCATGATTTTTGCACCACCATGTTTCACTGTCTTCACAGTGTACTGTGGCTTGAATTCAGTACCCAGGGGTCGTCTGACATACTGTCTACAACCACTAAACCCGAAAAGAACAATTTTACTCTCATCAGCCCACAGAATGTTATGCCATTTCACTTTGGGCCAATCAATGTGTTCCTTGGCAAATTTTAACCGATTCTGCACATGCCGTTTTTTCAACAATGGTGCTTTACGGTGGCTTCTTGCTGAAAGGTTAGCTTCGATTCAAACTTCTTCTGACTGTAACAGCACTTAATGGCAATTTTTTGTCATCTTTGATTTTTCTGTAGGGAATTACTGGCTGAATCTTTGCCATTCTGACTATTCTTCGATCCATTTTAATAGAATTGCTCATTTCCATCCACGAGTTTCAGGTTTTTTTTTGCCATTTTAAGGCATTTGAGAGTATTTTAGCTGAGGATCCTATAATTTGCTGCATTTCTTTATACGTTTCTCCTCTCTAATCAACTTTTTAATCAAATTAAGTAGTTCCTCCGAACAATGTTTGGAACGACCGATTTCACTTTGCAATTCAGAAGGACATATATTTTATAAAAATGTGTAAAACATTTGCTTCCCTTCTTCCTTAATAAAGGACAATTCATGACATCAGTTTATTAACAGAATGAATGAATTCTCTAATTAAATTCCACACTGCTATTATTTTGAACACGTCCAATTCAACGAATTAGTCAATTACTCAGAACAAGCAGCATGATTGTCATGACAGTTGGGTCTGTTGTTTTTCTATTACACTACTACATCTACAAGTAAATTATTTGCCATGCAGAAATATCACTACTACTAGTAACAGTGGTTCATCAGGTTATTGTTGTACTGCTATCGTTTTGGACACCACTAGGCTTAAATTTGACATCGTTCTGCGCCAATGTTACGTAGGGTTTGTCACAAAGATGTCTCCATTTTAAATGTAAAAAATGCTGAAACCGGAGATTGAATTCAGAAAGTTTTGAATTAATTACATGCATAAACATCATCCTCAAAATACTGCGTGTATTACATGTACATTTTCAATGTTGCCCATCAATGGTCTATTAGTTGTTTCCAAATTAATGATTTCTTAATCATTATATGCTTAAAATTATACATAAACACATGGTAATTCAGTAAATAGTTTGATTGTTAATCAAGCGATCTGAAATGGGGACAAGTTGTGATCCATCATGCTTGAAAGGTGAGGGGCATCTATCTGACGGCACAAATGAAAATCTCGTAACGCCAGCATTACCAGGAACTGGGGTTGAATAAGTTGAAACAAGTAAAGCAACAAGCAAGATAGCTTTTTTAATGCAACACTTAGGCCTACATAACACAAAAACTTATCGAGATAAACTGTAGAAGAAATATCAGACGACAATAATTTTCAATTATCGCTTTTTTTGTTACTAGAATGATTCATAGGGTGAGTACTCGTTCATTCGAGAACTTGTTTGCACCCCTGCTGAAAACATATAAAATGTGGTGTTGTTTTTACTGAGTGAAGCCACAATCCATAGAGAAACATAAAAGCCTTCGCTATAAAAGCGGAGAAACTGCACTTTCAGCACATGCAGTTTCATTACAAATCTGAAATGGAGGTGTCCGAATGCCAGAAGGGGGAATGTTATTTTTTTGTCCCAAACATTATGAAGCCAAATGTATATGCTATAGAATTGTATATGAATAGAAACTGATACTTACAACACTGCTGGCATAGGCTGCATCTCCCCATAGAATTACTCCTGCTGCTCCCAGCGCAACACTCTCTCCAATGGTGAACACTAGGTCTGTCTACAGATGGACAAAGAGAGACAGTTCACGTTAGCATTCTTCGCCATCACAGGGCTCTGCACTGAGGATCTCTCGAAGTACAGAGCTTCAGGCATCTTGCTGCAGTGAATCACTCTGTGCCTCATCACTCTCTTGCTATGCAACCATTGGTTATGCCCTATGAGTAGACGATTACTCGCGCACATGCACTACCTCAGAGATACACAGAGCCTCTATTCATCATTCAAAACACTCCTCATCTCAATTCTGCTCTTTCAATGGAGGAGTCTCAGAGGCTGGTCCCATCGCAGTCCTGCAGCAGGGTCGCCAGCTCCAAGCAGATTTTCATTTGGCCAGAGGGCATTTCCAACGCTCAAAATTATTTAGCAGAAATTGAGATTGGGGATAAAGAAATATTAGATAAATTACATTAACTAAAGACAAATAAGGCGGCTGGCTCTGATGGCTGATACCCAAGAGTTCTCAAAGAAGTTAGTGAGATCATCTCTAAACCACAGTCAAGTAATTTTTAGGCTGTCTTTAGAAACTGGAGCAATACCAAATGATTGGAAGCAGGGCAACATGATTCCAACAAGAAAGGGGACCATACTAAGCCACGAAATTACAGGCCTGTCAGTCTAACTTGCACTGCATGCAAAATACTGGAATCTATCACTAAAGACAAGCTGGAATTATTTCTTGACATAATAACATCTTGAAGGATAGCCAACATGGTTTCTGTAAGGGAAGGTGATGCCAGACAAACCTTTTGGAATTCTTTGAAGAGGCCACCAAGACTTACGATCAGAGCAGGGCCCATGACATCATACACTTGGATTTTCAGACAGTGTTTGATATCTTACCACGAGACACAATTTTAAAATGAGGACCGTTGAAATTATAGGCCTAAGTAGTATTTTGGAATGGATTAGAACTGGATATGGGACAGATCACAAAAAGTTGTGGTCAGAGGGCTCTCATCTGAGCTTGACATGGTGGGAAGTGGAGTCCCTCAGGGATCAATGTTGGAATCCCTGGTCTTCCTCATCTATATTAATGACCTTGATAGGAACATTGAAAGCAAATAAGTCACATTTGTGGATGATTCCAAATTGCATGGTTTAGTGAACAGTTCAGAGTCCACTTAAGTGATTCAGGATGCTTTGGATAGAATTCAGAATGGGGCTGAAACATGGCAAATGAAAATTCAATGTAGCTACATGTAAAGTTCTAATACATGGCGGTCATAAAAACAGACAGGATTACTTCATGTGAGGTTTAAAACTGGAATGTGCTCTACTGAAAAAGATCTGGGAGTGCTTGTTGACCAAACCCTTACTGGTTCTAGCCACTGTGCTGTAGCAGTCAAAAAGGTCAACAAGATGCTGGGATACATAGCCAACAGCAATACAAATCTAAGGAGTTCATACTTCTCTTGTACAACAAATTCGTCTGACCACTCTTAGAGTAGAGTAATGTGTGCAATTCTGGGGACCATACTTCAAAAAAAGATAGAGACTTCAGAAGAAGTTCAGAGAAGAGCCACAAAGTCAATTCCTGGTATAAATGATGAAAGCTATGAGGAGAAGCTGATGATTCTTAATGTCTTCAGTCTTAGTAAAAGGAGACTTTGGGGTGATCTTGTTAAGGGGATTAACAAAGCTAAGTATGCCAGATTGCTTAGGCCAAGTTCAGTTAGCAAAACTCGGGAGGGTCATTCCATGCCAAATCACCTAATGGTCCCCAGGTGACCCTCTTAGATTTTGCTGAAACTCCATGAAAATGTTCATATATGCAAATAACGAACACACAGAAAATTTCAGGCCAAAAGTCCAAGCCGTTTTGAAATTACGGCCGTCCGAAGACCCCCCTCTTTCGCCGTCGCCAGCCAAGTCATGGATTTTTTTTTTTCATTTTCAAATGATCATATTTTTGGATTTGAAAAAAGCTACAAAGCTGAAAATTGCTACCTGGGGTAATTTGCACACAAGCTTTCAGAATCTGCAATCAAAAACAGTGTATCTTGCTTCCTTTTTGAAGATATGGGCACCTGAAAATGAAAGTTTTTTTCTAGCGGAAATTATTTTTTGCGATTTTTAGGCTTACCTGGTGCCCGAACCATTGATCTGAGGATACCCAAATTGCTGATACATAATCTCTACATACAGCTAAATAACTCCCTGCAAGCATAGACTTATAAAACAATCAGTAAAGGTATGGCTAGGGTCCAAAGTCGACTTTCACAAAAAATCTCAAAAATCACCCCTTTTCGGGGGGTCGGTTGACCTTGTGAACAGTTACTCAGGGTAATGAAATTTGCACCACAGAATTATATGTATCTGTCCTTTATATGTACCAAATTTCATTGATGTGACTTAAGTCCTTCATAGTTAGGCAGTGTTTCAAAGAAACCCACTAATTTGATCAAATTACACCATTTTTGCTGTACATTACAATGTCTTCGGTAGATGTCAAAGGGCAAAAAATGAGAATAAGTAATCTTTGATAACCTTTTTATATATAATAATTCTTAGAAAGTTGTAAAATTCATGACTTTGTACATCAGGAATAGTATCATATGGCTTGTTTTTAAAACAAAGTTTTCCATAGTACCATACATTGTACATATTGTACATTGATGTTACTAATACAAAACTGCTTTTATTTAAGTGGATTCAACTTACTGATTTTCAGTGGGCTCTACTTACATTATTTGCATGAGGTCATAGCTGTTGGAAACTGTTTATTAAGATTCATCCTAGTCCAGGTGACCTCGTCTAATTAGGTGTTAAAACATTGTTTATCTAGGTTCATCCTAGTCTACTTAACTCCAAACCACAACTGTTTATTTAAAATAGCTGGATCAATTACCTCACTGTTGTGGCCGTATTGTTTACAGAATAATTGAACAGTGTGTTCACTTTTCAGCTCACATCCACTCCTCACAATTCATTTCAACTGCAATGTTCAGCAGATGAAGTGTACATTTTATGAGCTCTGTAAAAATCAAGATTTAAAACATGGAATTTGAAGCATCAAGATCGGGATGCAGTATTGGAATTGCACTGGAGGAGGAATGCCATAAGAAATTATATGGCAGAAATGTTGGCACACTTGCAGCCTCTGACTTGTCACAGGATGATAAGAAGCTATTGGAATGGAGAAGTGGGGTACTGCTACGTGATGACAGCACAGTGTGTTTTCACCATGAGAAGATGTACATCTCGATATGAATATACTCAGAAATATTGCAGTGATCCATTCAAAATGCACAAGAAACGTATTTCAAGTAGGTTTGCTTCAATTTGCTTTTACAAATTATTGTAATTGTCAATTTACCAGAGCTCGAGGATGTTGTTATATACCGTAAAAGTAGCATAATTTGATCAAATTAGTGGGTTTCTTTGAAACACTGCCTAACTATGAAGGAGTTAAGTCACATCAATGAAATTTGGTACATATAAAGGTCAGATACATATAATTCTGTGGTGCAAATTTCATTACCCTGAGTAACTGTTCACAAGGTCAACCGACCCCGAAAAGGGGTGATTTTTGAGATTTTTTGTAAAAGTCGACTTTGGACCCTAGCCATACCTTTACTGATTGTTTTATAAGTCTATGCTTGCAGGGAGTTATTTAGCTGTATGTAGAGATTATGTATCAGCAATTTGGGTATCCTCAGATCAATGGTTCGGGCACCAGGTAAGCCTAAAAATCATAAAAATAATTTCCGCTAGAAAAAACTTTCATTTTCAGGTGCCCATATCTTCAAAAAGGAAGCAAGATACACTGTTTTTGATTGCAGATTCTGAAAGCTTGTGTGCAAATTACCCCAGGTAGCAATTTTCAGCTTTGTAGCTTTTTTCAAATCCAAAAATATGATCATTTGAAAATGAAAAAAAATCCATGACATAGCAAGAACGGCGAAAAGAGGGGGTCTTCGGACAGCCATAATTTCAAAACAGCTTGGACTTTTCGGCCTGAAATTTTCTGTGTGTTCGTTATTTGCATATATGAACATTTTCATGGAGTTTCAGCAAAATCTAAGAGGGTCACCTGGGCACTTTCCTGAAAATTAGGTGATTTGGCATGGAATGACCCGGGACACAAATGGAAGTTAGCCAAGGGTAAATTTAGCACTGATATTATGAAGTATTTTTTTCATGCAGAGAGTAATCTCAGTGTGGAATAGATTGCCTGGCTATATTGTAGAGGCAGAAACTCAAGAGTTTCCAAGACCAGGCTTGATTTCGTGCCAAGCACCATTTAGTCATCGACTATCTGAAGAGTTAGGCTCACTTTAGCGAAGCAAAATGGCGAGTCTAGGCGGGCTGAATGGCCTGTTTTCACCACTCATGTTACGTTAAGAACGCACTCATTCCAGACTAAAAACACCACAGATGTCACTCTCCCCTGCCAGGCCGCCACCCCAGTGCTCGCCATCGTTCATAGGAAAAGACTTTGCTCGGGACAAATCACAAGAAGAAACATGGCCAAAGCAGGAGACAGAGCAGTGCCACTCCATCTGCAGTTGTGTAGATGCACGAATCGAGTCGCAACAAGTCGTATACGGCCCCGAAGCACAATCCCCCTTTGCTTTCGGTTTGTATTTTTCCCAGCATGCCAGTGGGCAGCAGGTCAAGAGATGCCATTTTAAAGGCCAATGGGGCATCTGGGCAGTTGCGTCATTCAGTGCAAGACTGCTCTGAGCAGAAACATGGAGACACGTTTTGGACTAAAGGGAAAACACAGGCTAGATTGTGCCCATGACAGATCCTCCACTTTTAGCAAGCTCGAGGTCTGTCCCAGCATGTCTCCTCAGTTTTACGCAGTTCGCTACTCCACTCCACTTACTTCCAGCAAAATTCTTTCAGATCTACTTCTAAAATATTAAAATAATACCCTCATCCTCAGATTTCTAAATATACAGCAGGCAAGATACAGCAGGCGCAATGCCGACTGAAGTTGCAGTGATCAATTAACCATAAAAGGCACTGGAACATACCTGGTGGTGCAAACATTAACAGAACTACATTACCAAAGCATTTTCAACAAAATCCCTGTGGTGAGCGCATAATTTTTATATCAATAAGTGTCCCCATAAACAGCCTCTGAGTCATTCCAAATCAAATCAGAGGACTCCCCACTGATTATATTAGATTTGCTTCATACTTTATGTAAATAGTGCCTTTATGCTGAACTACTATAGCGCAACAATTTGGACATGAATCTTTTTTAGTTTCTGATATGGAAGCTTTAAAAAAAAGGGGCAGTGGCCCTGATAAACGACTTGCTATAAACTGCAAAGTTCCACAAGTCAGTCCTTTCAAACAATTCAAGCAACATGCATTAAATGTTGAGGGATAGTTTTCCACTATTTAACTTTTTCACTGCAACGGTTGGCCTAAAGTTGCATATTTGCCAAGGAATAAAATTCTGTGGAACCCACCACATCCTCAGACTTAACCCATGTGATCTTCAAATTTCTTTAATGCATAATGCTCATGTTATATTACTTTCTAAAAAAAAAAAAAAAAATCTAGCAACCCAGCTGACCCTCCATAACGCACATCAACCCTACTCCTCCCAGCATATTATCTGGATTTTGAAGTTTTTTCTTTTTTTTTGGATTTTAGCAGCACCAAATGCACAAAGTAATTAAAATAAAACTGAGAACATGCCATTTAAGTGATTGGGCCACCAATGGCAGGGATAAGTTTTATTTCTCTGCTCTACAAATTGTAGGGTTAAGAGGCTTAATGAGGGGTGTTTTGTTGTTTTGGATTAGCTACTTTTCCTTTAATTAATAATACTGCCAAAGCTTGTCCAATTCTTTACCAAAAAATGTTCAAAGAATTCCACTACTTTCATCAGTGCACAACACCAGGCCAAAAAAAAGCTGCACACTTATGTTTTGTTGGACCACCTTTAGCTTTGATCACGGCATACATTCGTTGTGGCATTGTTCCGACAATCTTAGGCGATCCTGCAATACTCATTTCCGATCAGAGTTGCATTGATTTTTCCGCTAAAATCTTGTATTGATGACAGGAGAGTCACACCACTCTGTACAGCCTTCCCTATTACACTGCAAAGAGCTGCAATTAGTCGATGACAGGACTCTGTGGTACCCAATTCATCTGTGAAAATGATTCCTAATGCTTGCTGAACCACTTTCACAATTTGAGCTATATGAATCTTGGCATTGTCATCCTAGAATATATCTGTGCTGTCAGGGATTTTTTTTTTTTTTTTAATCAATTGATGGGATAACCAGGTCATTCGGTACATTCAGGTAGTCTGCAGACTTCATTGTATTGCTACATAACATTGCTGATCCTAAACCTGACCAATGCGAAGCAACCCCAGATCATAACACTGCCTCCAGAGTCTTCTGAAGTGCTATGCATGGCGGGGTCGCCGCTTCATTGGCTTCTTTTCTTACCCTGACACACCAATTGCTCTGGAATGGGGTAAATCTGGACTCATCAAACCACATGACCTTTTTCCATTGCTCCACAGTCCAATCTTTGTGCTCCTGAGCAAACTGAAATTGTTTTTCTTCCTTTATCAGCTTCACTAACGCGTGGTTTTCTTGTGGCCACACAGCTATTTAGTCCCAGTGGAAATGCTCTTACTTTCACAAATAAACATAGCCATAAGTTCTGCTGTTGTTTTTTTTTTTTTACGATGAGGCTTCACGAAGTGTTTTTGTGATCCCTAAACTACCATGATTTTTTTTTCTGACCTATTTCTTCGGCAAAGTTGACTGTTCACCACTATCCTTCGAGGTTTTAATTATGTGTTGAACCGTACTTAACCCGGTTCCAGTGATTTCAGCCACCTACTTAGTTGTTTTTTTTTCTTGATGCGGGCCAATAATTTCCCCCTCTTGAATCACAATAACATCTTTTCCACGACTATGGAATGCGTCTTCCGCCATGGTTATTTAAGGAATGAGAAACTACATACTGCATCAGTAAGGGCTAAAAGAATTATTGCCTGCTGAAACACATTAATCACAGCAATGATGACTCAATCATAGGCTCTCATGTATTCCCTTATTTAAATCCAAATGGTGATGTTTATCAAGTAGAAGGTGATGACGTCACGTTGGTGTCTGAAGTAAAAGTTCCCATTCATTTTACACGCAGACTTTTGTAAATATTCACTTTCGAAGCACTTCCCGCTGTTTTCAAGACTCCATCAATTTGAAAATTTTGCGTCATATTTCCGAGTAACAACAAATGTTGTTTTTCTTGACCCGAGTCCGCTACAATTTAAATAATTTTAATTTTTCTCCGGCATGCTAATCCTCTCCGTAGTCTAAAAACTACACGTCCCATGATCCTCCTGATTCCCGGGCAGAAAGAGTTCACTAAGCATTAGAAATTTCCAGCACGATGCCATGGCCATTTGTTTGCTTAGCCTGGTAGGACTTAGCTAATTAGTTAGCCACTCTACCTTCTATTTAGCTATACTTCCCTGCTTGGTACCAAGTTTTGCAGCTGGCTCCAATTTACTTTAATAGCTGTCCATCTTTTGCATTTGTTTTCTTAAAGACTCATTAGCTAGCGAACAAGCTAATCAGCCTTGTCAACGCATAACTGACCTAGCTGCACAGCATACTCATGTCTATTTACTCATCAAGTGCTAGTTAAGTACCGAAATAATTGCTATACACTGTTTCTAGTGATTTATATTCACCAAGGCTAACTGAGCAAGCCAAATAACTGTTAGCTGGCTAACTCAGCTGTCAAGCTAGTTTAGAGACTTCGGTAGTTGGGTAACATCATATTTGGTGCATGTAACTAAATGCCAGCTAGTGAAATTCTCGCGGCTCTACGCCAGCTAACTAGCTAAATAATGGCTATTCACTGTTTTTACTTGCCTAACTAGCTGGGCAAGCGAACTAGCTAGCTAGCTAGCAATTTCGATAGCTTAGCTAGTTATACTTGGTAAATAATCATGCTAGCTAGCTTGCTAAATAACAGTAAGTGACAGTAAACTATATACTATTTTCTATCAATTTAGCTATGCGCACAAGATGTGCTTAGCTAACTAGCTAGGTAGTTCACTGGTGTAGCTAGTCATATTTGTTGCACATAAATGCTAGCCAACTAGCTAAATGGCATAATAATAGCAATTCACTGTTATCCATTCATTTTTAGGCATGCAGCTAGCTAGCTGATAGTGACCCACTGTGTCGCAACGGTTGCATGGAAATAGCCAACAGCAATTTAGCTCACTCACCGGCTTCCGTCGAGTTATGTTGTGACCATTTGCTGAAACTGTGGTAGCCCATTGGCTGCAAACAAATTGCGGGGTATTCGCCCGTTTGTGTAGTGAATATTTTGCAAAAGTGAACTACAAACTGGACTACAAGTGCAAAAGCATATCATTTTTGGCAATAAACAACAAATTTGATGTAATCATTTGCATCCGTATGCCCCATAGGCTAATCTCGGAGTGAGCCGGCTCATAAAATTAATACGAGTTTGAGCAATGCTGGAACGTGTCCTAACCCCATAATAAATTTCCATTGGGATTTTACTTCCGACACCAGAGGCTAAATAACCGAGGCGTCATCACTTAACTACTCCATTGACCAGGCAGTGTACACAAACTGATAGAGTTTCAGCAACATCTGACAAGGTGGGGTGTCAGGCTTAGGTGATTTGACACAGAATTACACATGCCTGATTTCACCAAGTGAAAGCAATTTCAATGGTCTAGTCAGATTTTGGCAATTTTCAAGGCTATGCCTCCCCTTATTGGGAATCCCTTAGGTATGAATGATATAATTTTCTAACTTTGGAATTTATATGGAAAGGGAACACATTCTAAAGTTCATCATACTGCCCATTCTGAGCGGCAAAATCTGTGCTTTTGATGCAAGTTGGTGAGTTTCACTTTTATTTTCGCCAAGACTCATGACATATCTTGCACTGAGAGGGGCAGTCCACCTGTCTGACAGCCATAAAAAAAGTGCTCATTAAAAAAAAAAAAACACACCATGTAGTAATGCGCACGCATATCAACAGCCAAGTTTTCCCAAAGAATCATTCCAAGAAAAATCCTGCATCTGAAATGTAAAAAATAACACCATGAACATGCAGTTGAACTACAATCCTGTTAATACACTAACAATTTCAACAGTTTGTTTTTTCCATTAAAATGGCCCCACAGTATGTTTCTGGGTCAGTGACAGACTGATCATCTTCTATATGCCTTCTGTAGGCACTTGTGTTAGTGTGTCGCTTTAGATAAACGTTTCTGCCAAATAAATGTAATGTAAACACCTGGACATTGCAAAAATCCTAGCATGTTTGTTCTACGTTGAGGGGATGAATGAATCAGTGAGTGGGCTAAGAAGCCAGTTTGTGTCCTTACCTCTGACAGCAGAGTCAGCTGATTGGCATAGGTAGGCCGTGTGTAAACAAAGACAGGCCTTGCAATGCCTTCGCCGACTGACGCCAGCCTCATTCCCTCCATCACGCGGTTCCGGACAAACTGGCGACCAAGAGATGTGGAACGCAGCATGGGGGCCAGGTAGATGGAGGGGAAGAGGGCAGTGCTCTCTGTCCACAGCCAGGTCAGCTGGTCATTCCGTGCCATCTCCACATCTGGGCAGCGACCTGTATAATTCTCCAGGCTAGACTTGTAGTTATGGTTGTAGCAGTCAGGAAATAAGTAGAACCCCCACAGCTGGTTGGGCCGCAGGCTCTTGGCAAATCTGAGCGTCTCCAGCATAAACTTTTTGGCAGACATCTCAAACTCCTGCTGGGCAACCTTATTTACCACATCTGCGGACCAGTTGGTGTTCTTTTTGGCAACAAGAAGTCGTGACTGCTCACGGTAAATATCCTTAGTGTCCCAATTGCGGATCCATAGGGGCCGCCACTCCTCCCAATCAATGACAGCAAGCCCCTTGGCACCATGCTCACGAATGTACCGGATCACGCCTTCTGGCATCTTCTCCAGATGTGCAGTAAGGCTAGCAGACTGCGGTATCCCCCCATTAAATGCCACCCCATCCTCATAATATGGATAAAGTCCCAATCTGTCCTTATAGAAGATTGTGAGGTTCTGCCTAACAAAGGCTTCATTTGGTGAGGCAACAATCTCGAACTGGCTCAGTTTGAAGCGGATGCCATGGCGTGGGCCACAGTCCTCTGTGGGTGCGTTCCAGGCCAGTAGCACAGGCTTCTGGGAAAAGAGAGGCCATCGCGTTGGCTTCAAATCCTGAGCTCGGTTAATTCCGCACACCAGCAGCAAGAGCAGGCAGGACCGCTGCACTCGCGCGGTCCATGGAAATGCGCTCATAGCGTCTGTGGAAGAAGCGATCAGGCAGTCATTTCTGTTGTACCGACATTAGTACAGAAGTCACCCAACTAGTTCGCTATGTGTGTGTGTGTGAGAATCCAATCGGGCCTTCTTTCTTCTTAGAATCCCATCTGTATTGCCAACGCGGGCGCTTATTTCGTAAAACAGAATATTGAACTTAAGTGACTGGGAAACCCAATGCCAAAAAGAAAGAAAGAAAAAATTAATAAAAAATAATAATAAAATTAAAATAAGTAATATAAATAAATTTATAAATTTGAGAAAAATGGGCGAGGGGAGGGGGATAAATTAAATGTCAAACGCTACAAATTAAATGACTACCACTAGTCAGGTTAATAACCTAGCTGGCTTGCTCGGTGTTTCAGTCGCTCTCCTTACTCATGCACAGGCAACGTCAGAGACCTAGCTGGCCACCAAGCCAACTAGATGGCTTATTTTTACAGTTAAACTTTGTTGAATAGTTTCAAGTGAAGTATCTAACGTTGCCGATGAGCGGGGAAAACACAGCGAGTGTGTTAGTAGCTATATAAATAAAGTGAAACGTTTCGAAAGGTAGTCAACAAACGTCAGTACAAAAATCAAGAAACGTATAGCAAGACGGAGAGCTAAGTTAGCCACCAAAGCAAGACGAGTAAAGTTAGGTTAACAATAGCAAACTTCAAGTTACGTTGACTTACTGGCTAACGACAATTTTAAGGCAGCGAGCAAGCTAGCTAACTTAGCCAGCTACCTTGCCGAGGCGAACTAGGGGCAAGATGACAGAATTAATCCGGTTACAACAAAGAAAAGTGATGGGATAAGAAACTATTAATGTCGTTAGCAGACGCTCGTTGTGTTCCTTAAGACGCCGGTTCATTTAATACAACAGCTTAAGTTAGCTGCTGAATAAACATTGTTAATTTTCGCTCAACATCAAAAACATTGTCATGAGTATGAACTGTGTCTTTACTGTTGCGCGGTCTCACTCCTAGAATCCTCTCCTCCGCTTTCCAAATGAGTTATTTGCTTCCGAGTTCTAAGAAAATCACAGAAAGATTAGTTTGGGGTCCGACTCCTGAGATATTCAGTGTGCTCCTGAACGCATAGGCTTAATCATGGACAAAAAAAAGCTAATCAAGTCCTCTCAAGTAACTTTGAAATTACTATTTCTCGTTAACGGAATACGAATTATGATAAAATTAGGAAAGCATTCCTCAACCATAATAAAAAAAATACCGTTATTGACAGAGAGTTGCTCAACTTCGCGTCTGTATTGAAGCCGAATAGTGGATGTCAATGGTGTGTAGTTCGCGGAACGTTACAATTTGGCCTTGGGTTTATGGACATGGACATGTATTTGGGGGGTCGTGGACGCATATCACGTCTGAGTAAAACAGAATCGCATGGCTAGCTACCATGGAAAAAATTTGGTGTACACACTCTGTCGTTTTAGTTCAGATTGCATTCATAAAACATGTCTGTTTTCGCATCAGCTTTCCGTGCACCCCCATACGAATGTATAAGTGGTTCAGTCCAAATATTTTCCTCACAGAAGTCAGTTCAGCTGGGACCACTAACTTAAAGCGGCCTATTCAGGTAGATAAGGAATTTATCCATTGGATCTGTTTAGAAGGGACACTGAGATGAACTGAGATGCCTTCTGTAAAACTGAAAATGAATACGTTAACAGCTTTATACTGATTTACATGCGGAATGTTCGATGTAAATTCTTCGATCGGCGAATCTTTTAACACACTGACACTCCTTAAATGACTAAAATAAGCCAACCGCATTGGCCCCGGGCCTGTTCTTATGCACCCAAATTGAAATACCCAAAACAGACTACAGTTGGGCGCACATCAAGAGAACAAGTATCCTATCATCTCATGTTTGTAAAAGCCATGTATTTGCCGAAAAAAAGTCTCCAGCACTCAAATATATTCGTGCTTATTATTTTTAAACACTTGTTTTGCCGCACAAAGATCGGCAGTTGCGTGACTTACCCATTGAGATCGTCTGACTCACCGAGTTGCCACAGAAAATGGTGAGAACATGCCCTTCTTGCGGCGCGGCGGCAAAACTGAGGGATAGAAAACATAATTTTGTTGACCTACTTTGGATCTTTTAGGCTGCTGTAAATTTATCCCGAATGAATTTGTAAAAAGCAATTAAAATAATACAATTTAAATGAATTTGTCATTTACCTTGAGAAAGTGCCTACTGAAAATGTTGCTGTAGAATTCAAATTAAAAGAAGGAGTGTAAGTATGAACAAAGCTGTTTTGTGGACTTCTGGGCAGACAAGCTCCACAAACATATTGAATAATAAATAGTAATTTCGGTTCAATTTATCTCATCTGAAGGGCGAAGGATATTGTTTTTGATAGACTTTGCTCGTTTCACTGTTAACAGAGAAGCATAAAAATGGTTGGATCAAATTACACCAAATTTTCAGGAAAGGTTCGCCATGGTCCAAGGATCAACTGATTGAATGTTGGACCTAAGTCCATATATATATATATAATTTTAAAAAACAATTCCTTCAATCTAATTCAGTGAATTCCTAACTGGACTCAAACCGTGCATTTTTCAATTCCGCTTCCAACCATATGGTACTCAATGGTGTGACGTCATTGGGCTCGTTAGTGGTAGGGGTCAAATGTCAGGGGGTCCTAGGTTATTCAACATTTAAAGCATTAAAACGTCTCCCCCAGTTGAGGGACAGTATGTTGTGCCGGGCACCTCTTGTGATTAATGTTTCAGAGTTTTATTTATGGAATATCTCACAATGAGGAGGATTTGGATGCTAGAGGTGCTACAGAGTTAGCTTCTTGAGGGTGCAAAAGTTTCTTAATGAATGCAAGCTTAATGGTGTGGAGGCTTGTATGACCAACTGTGTTATTCATTGATTTCAAAGTGCACTTGGTAGATGTATTAAGCTGTATAATTCCTATTGCACGGCTTTCTCGAAGGCATCTAACTGATTTCCCGGTTTCCAGTATCAATATATTTCTGTGTCTCCTTTCCTTTTGCAGCCAGTTAATGCCTCCAGTGCAATGTGAGTATCTGGGACATATCACATATGAATCACTTAAGTGTTGAAATGCACCCAAAAAGCTGAATAATTGCAGGCTTTACATTTAGCTCTGTGACCTTTGGCTCTCTTTGTGAGAAACCTCATGGCAGCTGTGCTCCAAGGTTACCGACAGTCAACAGCTGTTACCATAGAAATGCTAATGTCTGACAACTGAAGTGGTGCCACCAACTTCTGCCAGCACCAAGGTTAAGCCTTTGAAGTGCAGAAAGATTAGGACTCATGTTGTGCAAGTGTAATACTGTGTCCAATTCCCAGTCTCCTCCCCCATCACCTCCTCTTTCCCATTCTCATTAAAACGGGCAGGGCAGGAGCCTTCAAAGCCAAGGGGCCACAAATATGACACAACCCTTGTTTGAAAGCATTAAAGACACTGTGTGAGAATATGAGAGTGCACATGCTCATGGGCGAGGGAACACTTGTATGTATGCATATGTGTGTGTGTGTGTCTGTGTGTGTGTGATGAAAGCAGAAAACAGGAAAATCCAAAGATTGAATTGGCTTGTTTTGGGTTTAGGGCGTTGGCAGATTGCCATTTAGTTCCATCCCCCTATCACTGGTATTGGTTGACATACCAGAGACTGGCACTTAACAGCTAACAGCTAATGCAACCCAGTTCATCACTGAAAACATCTGAGGAGGAGGGCTGTGTTCTCATTTGATACAGCAGGCAGTTCAAGACAATTACAATTAGAAAATATTAAGACACCTATAATCCTTAAACGTAAGCATCAGTTCAAATTTAAATTCAGCCAGTGAAGTCAGAGTCCTTTAAGTAACATTTGAATTTTTTATACCTCAATTTTCTTCTATACCATTATTAGCTAGATAAGAATTCTCACAAGTCCTCCTTGAATTGATTTTTGTGAGCAGAATATCCTAACAGAGCATGTCCCCTTAAAACCTTGGTCCAAATTATCTGATTCACAACAAAGGTTACACTGAATTAAAAAAACCAAAAGCCTTTTCCTCACTAAAATAATGAGACAGAGTTTTAACATCCCCCTTTACATGAAAACTCACCACGTATAAGCCACACTTTTCCCTCTGTAACTTTGGCTGGTGCTTTTGTTCTGTTAATGAGAAATATCCTTGTGCAGAATTACAGTTATCTTCCTGTCCATGACAGAGACAGAGCTTCACTCTGAGCCTCTCAGATGACAGTTCATTCTTTTGCTATGCCTTGCTATTTGTGACGAGCATTTTGGAGAGGCTCCACCTCTTCTGCCTCCTGAAAGTTTAAACGTTAGGGGTTTGGCCAGTGTGAACCTGACCCCACCCGGTTCACAGATCTGGGGCTCTAATGATTAGAGAAACAGATTTTCATGCAATTACAGTGCCTCACAGATGAGTAGGGTTCATATGTTTTCTGAGAAGAAATAAAAGTGTCAGTGGCAATGCATACAAAAGTACTGATAGATAATCAGGTGCAAACGCTTTCTGAAAAGAAACTTGTACAACCTTTCCCAAAATACAGGCAGTTATAGCACTTTTACCTTGGCATAATTTAAAGTGGCATGTAAAAAAGTTCAGTTTAAAAAATCCAAATTATCAAGGACAAGATCATTGTGTTATTGTGGTCTGTTTTGCATTCATTGCAGTGCTTTCGCTGAGACAAAGCGCTACAAACTCCTTGATATAACCAGGCAAAAGTTTGGATGCACCCACATTTTTAAAACAAGCTGAGATTAGAAAAAGAAGCAAAACACCATGTTATTTTACAAAAAAGTGATGGAATTTAAACTAAAATAAACCAAATTTACAATCATTATTGCCTACAGCATAGCTTACAGGACTCCTCGTCCCCGGAATTTTCGTCCTCAAATTTTTCGTCCCCGGACTTTTTGTCCCCATGGACGTTTCGCCCCTAGACTCTTCGTTCCCGAGGACGTCCCTGGACTGTCCATCCCCAAGGATGTTTTGTCCCTGGTTATTCATCCCCTAATGATTATAAAATGTGCCCCCCATTGTTGACAGACGGACGGACGGACAATGGACAATTCACTATGATGTTAGGTTTAGAGTTAGGGTGATAATGCAGGAAGAGGGCAAAGCATTATTGGGGATGAACAATCCAGGGACAAAGAGTCTGGGGATGAAAAGTCCATGGGGACTAAGAGTTCAAGGATGAAAATTCCTAGGGGACGAAAAGTCCAGGGACAAAAAATTTGGGAACAAAAAGTCCACGGACAAGAAGTCTGAGGACGAAGAGTCAGAGAGCCCACCACACATAGTGGCATAGTGGTTAGCACTGTTGCCTCACAGCAAGAAGGTCGTGGGTTCGATTCTGGCCTGGGGCCTTTCTGTGTAGAGTTTGCATGTTCTCCCCGTGTTCGCGTGGGTTTTCTCCGGGTACTCCGGTTTCCTCCCACAGTCCAACGACATGCATGTTAGGTTAATAGGTATGAGTGTGAGAGTGAATGGTGTGTGCGCCCTGCGATGGATTGGCGAGCTGTTCAGGGTGGATTCCTGCCTTCGCCCGTAGTCAGCTGGGATAGGCTCCAGCTTGCCCCGCGACCCTAGTGAGGAATAAGCGGGTATAGACAATGAATGAATGAATGAAGACTTAAAACACTTATTTCTATCACAATTTTTCTTAGTTGGACAAAACATTTTGAAGTAATTTTGACTAGTTACCAATGGAATAAGAAAATTTCACTTGTCAAGCAAATAGTCACTTATTTTAAGTTAACTGATGAAGACGTGGTAACGTTGAAACGTGTCAGTTTTTCTTTTCTCTGATTCGTACTATTAAAGGCTTTTTTGGTATCCGAGTGCTCCAGTTTTTCTCCTTTCCATGAATTTATCGTCCGAGACTGAGAAGCACCGGATCTAAGCCTTCACCGGCAGATGCGCGAGGATTCTTCACTTATAGTGCATTTTATTTATCATCTTACCTTAAAGGGGACCTCGGATGCTATATTTCCAAGGTTATATTTTGATCTTGGACTCCCCTAGAGTACTCCTGATCGTTCAAAGCCTAAACAGGGTCCTTATTTAGCTCATACTGCCATCCTCAAAAAACCCCATTTGTAGTCCATTGTAGTCTCTGCCTGAAACGCCTCATTGGGGTGGCTCTTCCGCTATGGCCCCCACTTCCCGTGTGCCCACTATCTTCTGACTGGCTAGCTCTGTGGAGGGCGGAGTTGGGCGGGACGAGGCTGCAGAACACAGTTTTCCAGGTCTGGCTTGCCAGAGTGAAACGCGAGACACATCTGTAATCTGATAAGGAAGCGGCGGGAAAATTCTGCAATCTAACCTGATACTTGAATATAGATCTAATGAAATGAACTTGTTCTAACAAACGCAGCGGCGAAAGTGGAGGACGCAGTGCGAAAATCTGGCAGCTCAAGCTCAGATTTGCTATCGGCTACAGTTTGCTACAGTGACAGTGGTGAGTACGGCATTTTTTTTTACTTTATAGCTAGGATGCAGGGAAAGCTAGAATCCACCCCATAAAGACACATTTGTAGAACGGGTCGACGTGCCCAAGTGTAGACCGGAGACCGTAGAAATTCGGTGGGTCTGAGTTTAGAGGGAACCATGGACAGTGAGGAGCAGCTAAAAGTGGACCAACAGCTTATGGACTGCTTCGGTGTGTATTAGGACCTGCTGGTTCGTGTGCATCGCTGTGGTGTGTTGTTAGCGCGGAGAAATGAACAACTTCCGCGCTGGTGTATGACGGAGGGGCGAAAGCTCCAAGCTAAACGGCCTTTTCGGAAATTGCCCATGGTAATGGTTTACTTATTGCTTCGGAATGACCAGCTTTTCCTTGCGGAAAATGGGCGCATTATGGATAGCATGCGAGAGCTAGATAGAGCTCCGGTTATGTCATGAACATAATACAGGTTTTACAGACCGTAAGTTCCGTCTGCGTGAACCGTTGCTTATGTGGAGCTAGCGAATCGATCACTTTTACAGGAAAGAATTTAATATTCAATCGATGGAAATGCAAAGAAATCGTTTGTTATACCGGACACGTTATAGCCTGTGCGCTTCCCTATTGCTTTCACTGGTAGCATCAGAGAGCTTGCCCAGACATTGGAGATGTATCAGGCTGACCCCGGTCATGGATAAGAAAAGCGATCGTTTCATAAGCACCCAAAAACGCACCCCAAGCTCTGCAAAATCTACGTCTGGTCTAACTGCAGCCCAACTCGGCAGACACATACAGCACCTCTCCGTTTAGCTTCAACTGTAGTGGCTACAATCAGGCAACATTATGATGAAACTGTCACATTGATGCTTACCGAAGTAACACAAGCATACCGATCATAATTGCTGCATATAAGTTAACCAGAAGCATTTTTAATTTGCAGAGCACGCGAACTAACATGCAGTAGCTGATAAGCGGTCATGACTTTGAATGTAATCGGTCGCGCGAAAAATTCGTTTCGCGTCCGGTGTGAAAGCGGCTTGACGTGCCCGTATACGCGTCTTTGCATTGACTTTGAATGTAATCTGTCGCGCAAAAAATTAGTTTCGTGTCTGATGTGAAAGCAGCTTTATGGATAGTACGCGACAGCTAGAGAGAGCTCGGTTATGTTATGAACATAATACATGTTTTGCAGACCGTAAGTTCCGTTAGCGCGGACAAGTTGCTTATATGGAGCTAGCCAATTGATCACTTCTACAGGAAAGAATTACCTATTTAATCTCCGCCTTTTTCGGCTTTTTTATTAGCCACAACAATTTCTAAAGGGGGGGATGAAATTATGTCAAGGTAGTGCAGAGAAATCATTTGTAAACCGGTAGAGCTTCTGCGTTTAGCATTGCTTTCATGGTAGCACCAGAGAGCTTGCTCAGACATTTGTGAAGTATCCGGCTGATCCCGGTCATGGATAAGTGAAGCGATCACTAACTGTAGTGGCTACAATCGGGCAACGTTATGATGAAACTGCCACATTGATGCTTACCGAAGTAGCACAAGCATACTGATCAGAATTACTGCATATAAGTTAACCAGGAGCATTTTTAATTAGCACGGCACGCAAACTAACACGCAGTAGCTGGTAGCCGAGCGGTCATAACCACAGAGGCAAACCCTTGCAATACAGGTTTTACAGACAGCAAGTTCTGTTACTGTGAACAGTTGTACCAAGCATCCAAATTACAAACAAGTATTAAAAGTTTGCTTCAAATGAGGTTTATGTTCACAGACCTTCTGTAGAATTTCCCCTGATATCACTCTTGCATATTTAGGACACAAACATCAGCAACAGTAACTTGGCTACGTTAGCCGCTGTGCTACAGCCACAATCAACTGGCTATCACGTCAGGTTGGCTTATGCAGTAAAAGCAACTTACAGCTCCTGTGTCTGTGAGTCACGGACAGTCGCGACCGATGCAGGCTTTATCTTCAGATATTTTACAAAGCCTGCATTTGAGGCCAGTTGTTAGTGCTAACTATCGCTAGCGGTCCTGCTAGCCACCCGTAACACGTTAGCTTCACTTACATTATTTGCTGTTATATGGTTACGTACAGCTTGTGGCTCCGAGCGCTTGATCAATGCAGCTGCTTCAGGTTTGAGAAGCAGCTGAAACGCTTATTCTGTGTCGAATTATCCTTTATTGACAAAGCTGTCTTTGGTGAAATGCTGGCGCAAGCAGCTTGCGTTCCCTTTGGCGTGGCTGTTTGCTGCCAGCAAACAAAAAAAGCTACCCACTGATTTCTGGTGGCATCGTCTTTTCGAAGAGAAATATTTGTTTTTCTTTGCGTCCAAAAGTAAACGGACAAGTAGCTTTGCGAGAGATACTGACAAAACTGCACTTCAAATGATCTGCGGTTCTTCTTTTGTATTTCCAAAAGTGTCGACACTACTAAGGCATAGTATGATCTGCCGTTGTTAGTGCCTGCTAGAATAGTTTCCGGTGTGGGCAGGTCCAGCGCAGTGGTTGGCTCTGGCTAGGTCTGTACTAATTGGACAGCACAACCTGACGTCAGGTTTTGCCCAGATCTCATGAAGATCTCAGGAGGAGCTGTTCAGAGAGGAAATCACGCTCACGAAATCACGTTCTTGGATTACGGCAAAACCCCTGTATCTTATGTTTAGAAACTTTTCAGAGGTTGAGCATGGACAACCAACATTATAACATTACTAATATGTATTAAAAGAAGGATCAGCATAATAGGTCCCCTTTAACAAAAAGAATTGACTGTACGCAAGGGAGCTGAATGTTCACAGAGTTAACATATCATTGATCAAGAAAAATGATAAAGACTAAACATCAGTTCAAGTATGTTTTACTCACCCTTGCTTTCTGTACTGTGTACTGTTAGTATCCATATGAATGGACCCTGGAACATTTTTCTTAGAGATCAAAGTTAAACTGTTGTATTTTGTTGCATTGTACGGTGACAAAACTGGCTGACGATTGATATTGTGACAAACTGATGGTATACTAGCAGAACAACTGATGTGCAGATTAACAAAATTTCAAAGAATTATAGATCACAGCTGTCCAAACAGAACACTAAATGTGTGTCAGGTGACTGAAGCGAGTGTTTCATGATGAATCAGTTTTACACAACAGACTGCCATGAAAGTGGCTCAGAGGTCACAGGAAACAGCGGAGTAAAGGGGTATATCAAACATGTGCTCTTCAGGCCAACCATGACCTTTAACCCTATACCCCCTCTTTCCTTGTGCCTCAGCGCCAGAAGGTCACACACTGCCTCCTGCTCCTGGAACAAAAAGATCTGAAGAAAAGTCTGCTGGAAAATGCCACAGGCCTCTCTTTTCTTTGGAACCTGGCCTGGCCCTGCTTTGTCCTCTCTTGCCTTCATTGACTAGTTTCTGTGTTCTTCAACCAGCTGTGATTGCAATGCTCTTAGCTTAAATGTGACAAAACATTTGAAATCCACATCCTTTAACTCTGTAGATGGTGAAGGAACAAAAAAAAAGCTTGTCATCCACTTCTCTTTGGTAATGACCTCAGCCTTCATCACATCATCATAGCAGTGACCCTGGCAATATCGTCTCCCCTCAACAACAGCCTGGCCCTCACCACTTCACCACAGCTGGTGCTCAAACCGAGATAAAAGGCTTTGCTTTAGATTGCAATCCCTCCCACTGTGTACCTCAGGGGGTATGTAATTACAACCAAGACCGAACATAAACACACACAAAATATCATTAAATGAAATAATTCCTGACATTCAGCTGCCAAATCTGCTGATCAGAATACTTGGCCATGTTGGTTCTCTCTCACGCACGCACGCACACACACACACACACACACACATACACACGCTCTCACACAGATATAAGCACATTCATTTCCTGCAGTCACAGGGTGAGCATCAGGACATTGTTAGGACAGGAAAAGAGAAAGAAAAGTCTGGAACAACAACGAAACTGGAAGGGTAACATGGTACAAAAGGTGACGCTCATGTAATGCCGCGCATTGGGTCAAGAACACGGTTATGCTTCGGTGACGACTCAAAAAAAATAAAAAAGGTTTTCTTTTTGTGTATGAAGAATTATTTTCACTCTGACAATGAACTTTCTGTCCTTATGTAATTATTTTTACTGGTTGCAAAATATTACTCAAACAGTATGTCTGATGGAAAATGACCATAATCAAGCAGTTTTACTTGCCCCCATCTCTCTTGAATTAAATTAAAGAACCATTGGTCCACTTTAACAACAAAAGGAAATGGACAGTCTGCCATTTTTTAAACTTTATTTTAACAATGGGAAAGTACTGATGATAATGGACTCAGAAGAGTCAAAACACAGAAAATTCAATGACTGGGGATCAGACCCCCAGCTCACAATGCATTCACATGCGGCTTAAGGAATAGCTGCCCTATGAACTGTGCCATATGTCTTGTAACCCCAAAACAAACTTTAACAAAATAATTCTTTTCTTATTTATACAAGTATGAGCATATAATTAAAAATAGCAAATTCTAAACACTGAGACACTGGAAACACAGTGATCAGTGACAAGACAATAAAGAGCAGCAGCCTCACAGTGCACTCTCTGCACTCATACCTTCTGCACTATATCAGTTTCCTCTTGGTTGCTGGTTTGATTGTACTTTTTGCCACCATATTGATGCCAGTGCTCTCTGACTGAACTGCAAAGGCATTACTTAGAGGGAAAAATACATTCATTGGTTTCAGTTTAGCCCCAACTCATGATATATGACTCCTGAAGCTAAGAGAGTTCAGTGCATTTGCTTCCTATTAATAACTTGTGCCCCCACTGGCCAGGACTGTAATAAAATCTGTAGATGATGGTCACATAGGGAAGGATGTAACTGTACAGATATCTAGTCTACAAACTAGATTATAAAGGTATTTAAGGACATCTACGCTCAATCTTTCACCCATTTGAGGTACTTCCTGTGGATCAGAGGGCAACAGCTGCAGCACATTTCTCTTAGCTCCCCCACTCTGCAATATTCTACCCACATCAAGTGAATGATGCAGGCAAATTGTTAAGGAAGATGTTGAAAGGTCACAGAGAAAAGAGCAGGCCAGGAAAGGGGTGTGCAACCCCAATTCGACTGAGCTTTTTGTTTTTCTATTTCTTTCACCATAAATTCGGCAGCCCATTCAGACCTAAGAAAACAGGTGTGAGTTCACTGCAATAGTTTGTTGGGAAAATCCATTATGTCATTTAAATTTGTACGGTGAATGTACAACCCCTATTTTGAATTAAGTTGGCAGATCATGGAAAATACAATGACTGGTTTGAAAAGTCCAATCATCGTCTACTGCATTGAAAACACAACAACAACACATTAAGAACCAATGATTGAATCATAATTGCAAATTTGTTTCAGTTCTGGCAACAATTCTTTTAACCCTGGCTGATGAAGCGTGTATCTTCTTGTTTCTTAAACAACCATGTCATAGGACGTATCCCATGGTCGTGGGTTAAGATGTCATAGATGTCACTGCGTTTCGGGTGGGATTATCGGCCAACATCAAGGAAAGAAAACAATTAAGGACATTCTTGAAATCACGGGAACTGGGTAAATAACTGTGCAATGCATCATTAAAACCTGGGAGGATAGTGGTGAACTGCCAACTTTGCGGAAGAAATGGGTAAGAAAAAAAATCATGAAAGATCGTTATCGGAGATCATTAAATTCTTTGTGAAGTCTCATCAGAAAAATTTGACGGTTAAACTCATGGCTATGTTTAATTATGAAAGTAAGCGCATTTCCACACGCGTGACGCAAAAAAAAACTGACAGGATTGGGATTACACAGCTGTGTGGCCACAACAAAGCCACTTGTTAGTAACCTTATTGGAATGTCAATTTGCCAGGGAGCATAAAGATTAGACTGTGGAGCGATGTAGAAAGGTCATATGGTCTGATGCGTCCAGATTTAACCTATTCCGGAGCGATGTGTGCGTCGAGGTAAGAAAGGAAGCTCACGAAGCGATGTGCCCGTCATGCATAGTGCTTATTGAACATGCCACGGGAGCCAGTGTTAAGGTCTGGGATTGCTTCAATTGATCAGGTCCAGGCTCAGCAATGGTATGCAGCAATAAAATGAAGTCAGCAGGCTATCTGAATGTATTGAATGACCAGATTATTCCGTCAATGATTTTTTTTTTTTTTTTTTATCCCTGAGGGCACAGGCACATTCCAGGATGACAATGCCAAGATTAAATTGTGATCAAATTGTGTAATAGTGGTTTAACAAACATGAAAAATTGTGTTCACTCATGAACTGACCACCACGGAGTCTTGATCTTGACTAATTGAAAGTCTTTGGGGTGTGCTGGTGAAGGCATATGGAGTTGTTTGACTCTCCTGTAATCAGTACAAGATCTCTACCAAAAATTAATGCAACTCTGGTTAGAAGTAAATGTTGAAAAGTGGCATGAGATTGTCGAAATAATCCCTCAAGAAATGTTCGCTACTATCAAAGGTGGTTCAACAGAATATTATAATGTGCTTTTTTTTTTTTTTTGGCCTGGAAGTACAATATGACGATTACAACAGAGTCCAAAAATGTCGGCACAGCTGACTATTTACTTCTGAGTAACATCTGAGTAACATCATCATACGTTTTAATGACACTCATTAAACATTTGGGCACTGACGACATCAGTTGGCCAGGTCTAGCATGCAAAATTTCCCCCCATTCCTCCATTATGCAGAACCTCAGCTTCACAATTGTACAGACTCTTCATTGTCATACATTTAAATACATAATGCACTATGCATTCACAATTTGGGTCAGATCAGGACTGCAGACAGGCCAGTCTAGCACCTTCACACTCTGTGCAGCCCTGCACTTGTAATCCTTGTTGAATTTGGTGCGGTGTTGCCTTGCTTGAAAATGCAAAGATATTTCTAGAACAGACTACATCTAGATGGCAGCATATGCTGCTCCAAAATTTGTTTATATTTTTCTGCATATATGGTGCCCTTGCAAACGTGCAATTCACACATGCAATGTGCACTGACACGCCTCCTCTTCATGGCTCATGTTGGCTTTTGAACCTTATGCTGATAATGGCTTGGGTTGTCCTTGTTATCTTTGGTCCGGAGAACACGGTGGCTGTTTTCTTTCCAAAAACAACTGGAAGTGTTGACTTGTTGGACTGGTGAACATGCTTCCGCTGTGCTACAGTCTGGCTCAGATGACACTGAGCCGAGAGAAGTCAGTTGGACTTTTAGACAATGCTGATGTATAGCTCTTGCTTCGCGCAGTAAAACTACCTTGCATCTGCGGATGCAGTAACTAATGGAGTTTACTGACAAAAGTTCACCAATGCATTTCTCAGCCCGTGTCACGACATCTGTTATAGTCACATGACAGTTATTAAGGGAGTGACATCCGATAGAATGGAGATTACATGTATTCAGAAGTGGTTTTTGTCCCCTTACACTAAGATTTAACTAGATTCCTTCCATTTTTTTAATTATACTATGCACGGTAGAGGGGGAAATGCCCAGAATCCCACCGATTTGTTTTTTGGGGAGCGTTGTTTGCAAAGTGATGGACTATCATCTTATGCAATTATTGGCAAATTGGTGAGCCTCGACCCGTCTTTGCTTTTGAGAGACTGGGCCTTTTTGGAGGCTCTTTTTGTACTATACCACAACTAGCTCACCTGCCTACCATCACCTTTTGCATGCTACCTTATCAATACAAGTTTATTATTCCCCCTAAATTGCCCCTTCACCAATATTTTTTGGAGAACTCTTGCAATCATCAGATTTGAAATAAATGTAAATGTTCAATTAACAATTGAAGTCACAGGTAAAAGCATTAAATAATGTGTTGTTGTAATGTTTTCAGTATGGTAGAGGGTGAATTAATTGAGATAACTTTTTAATTGTATTTTATTTGCCTTTTCCATAAAACGCCAACTTTTTAAGTATTGGGATTGTATATTTGTACATGCAGTTTGAGACAACATTGATTATTACGTATAGAAAAAGTTGAAATATGCAACAAACAGTTATGAGCCTTTAAGTAATGGTTGCTGCCCTGTCAGTGAGCAAGGTAAGCCAAATTACTTTTTTAAAGAATGTTAGGTATGTTTTTGGTATGCTGGTTTTTTTCACTCTCCCTCCTTCCTCGCACATATTCTTCATTCACACCCACACACACCCACCCCCATCTGTTTCTCACCTCCCACCTTTTAAAGGAATCGTGTTGCTGGCAAAGTCCTCTGTCCAGGATTATTTCCCAATCATTTGAAACCTTCTTTCCCAGGAAATTCTGGGCAACCAGGCAAGTCCTACAAGTTGTCTAACATTCCTCCCAGTCCTTCCTTGAAGTGATTTCCCTCTTGGCCCTGATATTCAATCCTGCAGGGGCACAAATTTAATGATTCACAATAGGCTTCTAGCTTTTGGGCACCTGCAAACTGTTTCTGATTAAGTATATGAATGTGATTATAGAGACCGTTAATTTGCAGAAGAGTTCTCGTTTTTCAAAAAGTGTCTGTTTCTGACTCACACATGATACATTTTCTGTATAGAAATGGGTTTGCAGGCATTATATGAATTACAACATGTCCATCTGGCAATATCCTGCATCATCTTTGCTATTTCCTTTGCAGAATGCAGAGACTGTTGCCCTTTGACCTTTAGAGTGCAGTAACTGACCCTGTAATTTCCTCTGCTGACTCCACAGCATTGTTCCGGACAGCCATTCTGGGCGCTTTTTGTGAGGCCTGCTGTTCCCGAGGAGGGAAAGTCCTTGAGCAAATAACTTGCATTTTCTCTTGCAGAGCTTTTCATCAGCATTTCAAAACCCAGCCCACCATAGCACGGGTCAGCATGTTCTTCAGTTTGGCCAAATGTTCTGTGACCTTTTTCCATTCCAACAAATTATGGAAAATTTCACTCATTCCCCATTCCGTTTCCGCTGCTGTGGCTGCTACTCTGTATTGTGTGACTGCCATTGCTATTCAAAAGGCATTATTTCCAGAGGGCGTGTCTCAGAAGGCTGGCGCATGAAGAAATGTGAATGGATATTCCATGGAAGTGAGTATGCTTGCATGAACTATCATGTATGGGAGAGATTTTCTGCCTAAAATAAGACCCCAGCATTATTTTGTTTGATTTCATAGTTCAGGCATAGCAGTACGTAGCTCCATTTTGGGTTTTCTGAAGAACAGCAATCATGGCCATTATCCATCCTGCCTTAACAGTGAGTAGTGTAATCCAAAGTTGAGGAAGTTCATCTGTGCCTTACATGCATAAACAACAGCATGATTCCTACAATATTAAACTTATGCATAATTTCTGAAGTCCAGCACAAATGGAGGATCATCAGAATATTGCAGTATAAACTTCTGAGCTTTATACAATAATGTAATAAAAAATTAATCCAGGCCTGTCCTGAGATTGCTCTACCAGTCATATATTTTCTGTTTTTCTTGAACATCCCAGCTTTCACAACTGATCTGAGAACACAGTTTTCCCCTCTGACTAACACCAGTGCACTTCTATTTGCAGTAGCATGCAGGTTTGGAGGAATGTGAGTCACTTGGCTGTTGTTAACACAAGTGGGCTTGTCTATTTACAGAACAGGTTCTGCATCAAGGGTACTCCTTTCTTTGCCCATTACTTTGTTTCTCAGGGGAAAATGAGGTTAAGGTTCAGTCTCTTGTGTAGAAATCAGGGAGCCCAAGCCGTGGGTCTGTGTATTTTCAGTGACTCAGCTGTAGTCGCAATAGGTCGTGGAATTCAATGTCTTTTGTGACCGAATGAAGTGAAGCTTTTGTCCAATGAATCAATGGATTTAAGTGGAATGTTGGTTAAAGACAAGCAGAAACGCTTGTCAGAGGTGAAACTCCAGTGTAGAGCAACTTGGTTTAAGAGACACATTACGGTATTAGGTTGATATTGCTCAAAACAGCACAATGCAGAAACTAACAGGAAATTAATTAATTAATTAATTAGAGCATCCAACAAAAGAACAATTGAGAGGACGTATATCTCAAGATCTCATAAAATTTATGCTTCAACTTAAATTACCATTCAAAGTCAATGACATAAACCAATAAGCTTTTGCCACCTAAAATTCAGGTAAGCAATGAAAGAGCTTTCTCAATATTGGTGTACAGTCCAACTAGCAGGGTATCAATGTGGCAGAGCAGTCTTAAACACATTGTCAGGAATTCCAGGGATCAGAATTTCAGAACCCAGAGAGGGATTTACACAGCACAATATCGATCATTATGAATATATCCTTTCTCATAAACTCAGTGACAATTTGTATAGTTGTGCCATTCTGATACTATGTAGAGCCTCCTTTTGCTGCCAGACCACTGGACCACTGTCACTGAACCATCTTCAAATTATGAGGGCTCACTGACATTGTGCATTATCCTGTTTGACTAAGCTCAGACTGTGGTCATAAAGGGACTCACATGGTCAGTATCTATGCTCCGGTAAGAGGTCATATTCAAATGATATTCAGCTGGTATTGAGTGCCATAATCTATGCCTAGAAGACATTCCCTACACTATCACACAACTAAAACCATCAGCACTGTCAATACAAGGCACTTATGGATTCATGCTGTTTAGATCAAAGTCTGACCCTACCATTGGAATGTTGCAACAGAAAGCGACATTTTTCTGCCTTGGTGAGATATTCCCAATTGTGGTGATAATCAGCCTTTTGGGGTTATTCTGATCTTCCTGATCAGAGCTGACTCCTTTAAGTTTTTTTGTGCTTTGATACGTCATTCACACCACCGTTGTGAGCAGCTGTTATTTTTTCTGGTAGCCTGAGCAAGTCTGCCTATTTTCCGATGACTCCTGTTATCAAGGTGTTTCCACAAAACTGCTGTTCACTGGATATATTTTGTTTATCACACCATTCTCTGAAAATTCTAGACACATCTGTGAATGAAAACCCCTTGAGGACAGCTGTTTCTCATATGCCGGAAACACCACGTCTGACACCATCTTATAATCAAAATTGTGAAGCTCATCTTGCCCTTTCCAGTGTTTTGTCTGACAAAAAAATCAGACAAGGCTGCATACAGTATTCACTCATTATATTGTTCATGAAAGCAGCATTGTAAGTCCATTAAAAAATTTCCTCTAAATATTGTCCCTTATATTCCACTTAATTTACTTGCTATGGCCCTACGACAAAGCGTTTACATATATCCCTCCTCCTTGCAAGCAGGAAAGGAGCATTTCAAGGCCCTCGAAGCTCGACCAAAAGCTGTTCAATTGCCCCTTTACTTGGAACAGAACCAGAATATAAACTTCAGAAGGCCAATGACTATTATAGTAAAATGAGCTTTGTTTGACTATTGCACAAGGGCCCTCGGGACCGGAAGTGGGATGGGTAGGCAAAGATGGCTTGAAAAGATAACAATTTTTATGCCAAGGGAAGCATGACTGACACTGATGGCTGCTAAAGCTGATGGCTGCCACAAATCACACAATTACTACTACCTATTGGCAGAGTTCTCACCAGTTAAGTATTTTTTTGTTACCTTTGTTGCTCCTTAATGAGGCATGCCTGAATGCAATGCAAGGAAAACTTATTTTTATAATAAGACTGCTATTCATAAAAAGTATGTTCATTTCAATAGCAGTGATTATGACAAAAATCAATTCACATTTTATTTCAATAGTGCTTACATTACTCAGGATTCTGACCCATCATTTGGGCTGATAAATGCTGCCAGTGCTTTGAGTTCTATCCATATTAAAAATAAACTCTGCCATGTTGTCAGATATTTAATCAAGCTATCATACGAACGTGTGAATAAACAAGCCCAGATAAAAGTTAATTCGTTTTACATTGAGCTGTCCTGTAATGTAACAACGAACATTACCTTCCCAGATGGCAAACAACTCTCAGCTATATACAGTGAGCATCATAATTAACGGGACAGTGATAAAATTTTCATTGTTTCTTCTGTTCAGAAAGGATACAACATTGAGATTGAATGGTAGATAGTCAGGTACCCTGGTGATGCTCTGCCAGGCCTGTACTGCAACCATCTCCAGTTCCTGCCTGTTTTGGGGATCTTTTGCTTACAGTCTCCTCTTCAGAATGCAAAATGCATGTTTAATCAGATTCAGATCTGGTGTTTGACAATAATGCTCACTGCATGTCAGCTAGGACCAGTGCTGATCGGGCCAAGAGCTGTCTGTTATCTAGGTATGTAAATTTTGCACCGTTTATTCAGAATATAAAATGATGTGCCAAATGGTAGGTTTCGTTAAATAAATAAATAGACTGAAAAATGCATTTTAGTGAATATTATGAGCGATCAATCAATTTGTTTCCCAGTAAGACAGGGATCCTTTGAGTTTAATTTCAAGTCTTTTGGTCAAAAAGAGAATGGAGTTGTGACACAATATTGAAAATTCAGGGAGAGCAGTGCCACCAAATGGCTTTGCTGTGTAAAAGCCTTAACCCTCTATCGATGTACCTGGAGCCAGATTCACAAGGATCTCCGTGCCTCATAACCATACAGTACATTTGATGTGTCAAGCAGAATCTCTAGTTTGGTCGAGCACAACGCGCAACATCGACTTGTGTGATGAGAATATGCACTTCTCTTTCATAAATTCTGTGTGTGGCTGATAATGTACTCCTTAAATTTACTTAAGTTCTTGCAGTTGACACGGGTCCAGTTTTTCATGAAATTTCCCTGTGCCTGAACAGAAGGTATAAATTCAAAGTGCAAGCAGGTTGGCAAGACAGGCATAGGCCTGAAAGATGCAATAGGAGAATCTTTGCATCAAGACTCATTCATTTTGGGGATACGAAACATTGTTTACAGGCCTACCAAAAAAATGGCTAAGCTGTAACAAAAGTTTGTGAGATGTCCACCTTTTTCAAATAACCAGCAACACAAAATCCAAAACATGCCACATTCCCGCAAAACTTCGCACTACACTTTGAAGTCGATACATTTTCACCAGAACCAAACTCAAAAAAATTGCATGGCCTGTAACAAACTCAGAGACTAACCAAATTAGTTTTGAATAGTGTGTTGCTGGTTCTTTGAAAAAGGTAGACTTCTGACAAACTTTTGTTACAGTTTGGCCATTTTCTTTGGTAGGCCTGGTTTAAACATGGGGCAGCACAGTTGCATGTCTCACAGCTAGTGGGTTAGAGTTCAGTCCCGCTTGGGGCCTTTTTGTGTGGATCCCACTATCCCCCCCACCATAATGGATGGTCGGATGTTTAAACATGCTCATTTTGTACTGCCAAAGTAATGAAAACATGGATACTGTATGATTTTCCCTTAAAGGTTAATTTGGTACATGCAGTGGCCTGTATTACAAGTGTTTAGAGTTTTGAGTGTCTGTGGTCATTTCATAAACATAAAATCACAAAATGCATCCAAACAATAAAATTCTTATTTTTATGCAAGGCAGGTTGGTAGTAAACTTGGGAACTAAATAAGAACACATCCTTCCATAACTAGAGGCACTCCTAGAATGCAAACCTCCGCCAAGGCAGCACAGTCCAAATCATGGTGAGTGGGAGCAAAGTTCAGTTATCGCTTGTCACAGGATTTCAAGATGGCTGCCGTGGCAGCCATATTGTTTGACTGATTGCGGTCAAAATCAGTAGGGTCCATCCCTGATGTAATAGCGACCCACCCACAAAATTTCAGAGATATCCGTGACTTTTTGAGTTATCTTTTTCACAAACAAACAGACAAACAAACAAACGGCACTAATCACATAACCGCCTTTCAACTTTGTTTGGCAGAGGTAATAACTAACATAGGACACATTATCAAGTTCAAAATAAGTTTATTTGCCTTTAAACATGTACAGCCTTTGTGATTAAGGGCTCTTGGCCAGATCAGGAGATATAGTTGACCAGGAGAGGACGCAGAAGCAACTGTACAGAAAGCCATAGAGCTCATACAAGATTCTCTGGCCACGGCTTACACATTTATTCATGATTTAAAAGGCTCAAACATACAGGGATAAAAAGACGGACAGAGGTGTGTGGGTGAACATATGCATTTGGCCGTACAGACAAATATGTCTCGGAATACATAAGCACATAAAGACTCAGGCATACAGAGAAGATGGACAGGGTCATGTATTCTGACAGATGTACATTTACATGTATCATAGTAGATACAGTACATAAGAGGCCTCCTTGAACTGGAAGTATTTTGCTAAGGCAGAGGATTCTGCATACTAATTATAAAAGTTCAATTCAAATCAAATTGATGGAATAATACATATTTTAGGGAAGAACATGAACATAAGTCACTTGTATTATTACTAAAGACCTGAATGAGCCACAGTACTGCCAGTTGGCATGTGTCAGCAAACTTTATTACCGAGAACAAAGAATACTGTGCCTTTATGAGCAGTCAAACAGCAAAAATTGTTTCACGGAGCACATAGCACATTCAATGTAGTCAGTTCTTTACAGGGGTAATTATTGATATGTCCAAAAGTTTCACAAGAGTCATACAAGTTTTGTATTTGTATTCCATTCTATGGTCAAATTAATTAATTTTCACTGTTAAATAATAACATTTTCCATATGGATACTATAATATAAATTACTAAAATATAATAATGTAGTGTCACAATAAAGTTTTTTAAGGATTCAGCCTGCAAAATGTAACATCCAAAACGCATACAAAAATACAAGCAGCCAAGTCACCTTTCTTCCCAAACACCAGATCTGATGTGAAATAAGTATTATCTGCCTTAACGATAAAATACAACTCATACCCGGTAATAATTTAGCTTCTCTTTGCCACAATTGAGCCCAAATATATCCCATGAAGCTGGACAGACTGTACCATGTTTTGTTTCAAGTGGCATTTTTTTCCCCCTCAAAATGGAAATGGCCACTGCTATGTGGTTGTACGTTCATGCAGCAACTGCTACCAGTGGGGGTCACTGTTGCGCAATAAGATTGTCATTCTAGCACACTAAACGGCAAACATATGAGATAATTGCACATATCTACTGAGGGGCCAACAGCCACAGTTGACAATGACATGGTTCAGCTCAGGGGCCTCATTTATTAACAGTGCGTAGGCACAAAAAAGACATGTACGTCACTTTCTTTGCAGATTTCTGATTTATAAAAACAAACTTGACATTAAAAAAAGGGAAATTATTAAGATTATGCACAATGTCAATAAATTCCAAGTCCATCCTGATTAAATAAATGAAATTTCCATGCAGTTTATTTTACCCATAGGTTTATAAATTAGGTTATTTTCCACAAAATGTCATTTTTATTTTTTTTTTGTGCCTACGTATTATTTAGGTATGAAATGCACCAAATTTTTAAAATAAGGCCCCTGTTAACGGAAACACAAAAATAATGCCTCCCCAGCTGCCCTATACTGATTGAACCAGCAGTAAGAGAAAAATGAAGCCTATGTTTGAACCTAGGTACTTTAGAGGGATGAACGGCAGGAATTGCTGAGGCTGAGGTCACGTAAGATGCAGATGAAAAAGAGGAAGCAGAGATCATCCACAGCATCATCAAAGCATGTTTGCAAAGTTTTAGAGGAGGAAGTAGTAAACAAAGACAGAGATGACGTAGAAGAGAAACAAGCAAAAGCCAGTTCCACAAGTGCTCGACGAAGGACTAACTGCAAGGGCATGAAGGGGAGGTTGAACAAGAAAAAGATGATACAAGCAGTTGGGGCCAGAGTGTTCTGACAGATGAAGTCTGAAACAAGTAATACATAGATGTTTATTCAAATGATGTCTAAGCTCAGAATTAAGGGAAGGAAGGAATAGGATTAATGCATTCCATGTGAATATTACGGTCAGTTCTTAATTCATTGAGAAGATGAGTAAGTAGCTTGGAGGAAGGAGCCCTAAAAATAACTAAAAAGTACTGCGTAAATTGAAGTACATGACAGCTGGTGGGAAGCAGCAGCAAGGCATAGAAGTGGCAGCACAAGGGTGTTGAGCAGTGGAAGCAGGAAAGGGGTAAAGAGGACATTTTTGATTCAACTATTTTCATTGCCATCCCTTCAGTAAGACCCCAGGGAAGTGAAAAATAGAGGGGTTTTAATTAATATTTTGTGTGATTAATTTTGTTACTGTACCTCAGATGCCTATACTCATGCACGGTTACAGCTTAAGCCTCTGGGCAACTGGTGTGAATTATCTGCAGAAGCAGTAAGTCACAAAAACCAACATGGCTGAAAATTGTGATCGGAGCTCAAATAAATTTTCCTCATGTCTTTAACACTTTCCCTGCCATTAATGAGATTTTCCCCCAATCAAAGTTTTAACTGTTATATGGTAGTGGGTGCTGTTACGGATCATCAAACAAAAGCAGGTCAAACCAACGAGAAAATAATGCATCTGATGCTCCATGCAAACGTTTAAAGTGCACCTACTATGGTTTTTTATTATTTTAATGTCGTAGCGTGAATCATATCGTTTTTATGCGCATTTAAGAGATCTATGTTGGAAAACAACTTGAAGTCACCTCCAGAAGAAGCGCTCTCTGCCGCAAAACTCACTGCTCCAGAGCTGACTGAAACGCCCCAAATGCTTCTGGCCATTTTTTTCATCAATTGGTGATGTCATCATTTGAATTTTCGCGCCAAGCAGATAGTTTGGCTAGCCCTTGAATCAAGTGGGTTTCGCCCACAAGGCTTAACCGATACTTGTCTCTACAACAGAAATCCATTTATGGTAAGGGGCGTGACAAGCGGTGCAAACGGTGGACCAATCACAAGTGAGTGATCAAGTTGACCAATCACAGCACACTGGGGTTTTCGGGAGGCAAGGGGCAGGACTTTCAATGGAGCGTTTCACAGACAGGTACTGCAGAATTGGCAAGCATGAGAAAACTCAAGCGTTTTTTTTTTTAACAATGAGGCATTTAAACCTTTTTTTCAAAGCGTTCAAGAATACAAGAATGATCAGTGAAAACTCACATAATAGGTTCACTTTACAGGCTTAAAATTAAATTTTTCTTGGGCCAATTTCATGATCACTCTGTGATACAGACTCTGTGATACATGCGCAAAACTTGAAAACAAAGCAGTAGGTCAATTCAAGTAACATCCATATGCTTTTCTCAGCTTTTTGACTGAAATGTGGGTTTTTTTAATATGAAAATGAACAACATTCAAGTGTTCATAAAAAAGAGTGAATTAAGCTAGAAAGAAATAGTGTCATGTGTCTAAAACTGGAAGCTCCATTCTTTCTGTTTACATATTAGTAGAACAGAATATTCCAGGGGTGTTAAAAATATCACTGAACATTACCAAAAATATTGGCAGTGGCTGGCAACTTAAAAAAATTCTCTGGCAGGGAAAGTGTAAATCAAGTCTTTTAGGTTCAGCTGGATTTTAACACGTTGACTGCCAGCTAATGGCGGGTCAGGGCCAGCGCCAGACTTGAAAATTCGGGGGAAATTATCCATCCCTTTATTGACAACAATTGGTCCTGGCTAATTCTAGATGGTTTTCCTTTATAAGCACGTTTTCTAATTCAAGAATAATCAAGTGGCAATTGAAGACACGGCTTCTCTCCCCCATGCGATCTAACAGCAAATAATGGGCTACATTCAGTGCAGAAAAATACTTTAATCATAATTAGGTCTATGCACAGGCACTCAGCAACGTTAATTTTTTTTCCAGCAAGAGCGGCATTTCAGAACTCATTTGCGAATGAAGGTAATTTCGGCAAGTACCTACACCTGTTTTTGCAGCACGGTCACGCAACTTGCTGTAAAAAATAGCCAGCTGTTAGACTGGAAAATGAAAACGGAGGAAACCACGTATACTTGTCACCAGAATTACCTTCATTCGCGAAGAGTTCTGAAATTCCGCTCTCGCTGGAAAAAAAAAATTACCATTGCTGAGTGCCAGTGCATTGACCTAATTATAATTAAATTATTTTTCTGCACTGAATGTAGCCCATTATTTGCTGTTAGATCGCATGGGGGAGAGAAGCCGTGTCTTCAATTGCCACTTGATTATTCTTGAATTAGAAAACGTGCTTATAAAGGAAAACCATCTAGAATTAGCCAGGACCAATTGTTGTCAATAAAGGGATGGATAATTTCCCCCAAATTTTTCTGGCGCTGGCCCTGACCCTGACCCGCCATTACGAGTTATCTCGTAGTTGGCAGTCAACGTGTTAAAATGTATATGATCTCACAATAACTCATTATATATGCGTCAGGAAGAAACATTATAAAGAAAAAACTGCAATCAGCAGACACTCACCCACATAATTTGCGGGTGACATGCATTAAATTGGGTATTAGGTGTTGATTAGAAGCATGTAGGCTCAGGAAGCAGTCTACCGTATAGCATGATATAAGGAAGTCTTCAGTACATAAACAAAATCCAGTGAAAGCTGTGTTATTGAATGCCGAATGGGCCACCAAGAACTCTGCAGTCCATTCATATTTTGAGTGAACAGTATGACAGGTGCTGATGTAGGACAGTGAAGCTCATGCTGGGTTAAGCCCGTTTTTTTTTTTTCCTTTTTTTTTAAACCAAGCTCTTAGCTAAGCACACAGAACCAGAGATCTGGTGCACACAGTCCCTACTGAAAGTAGGAAAAATGCTATAACAGCCAGTTAGCCATGTTCACTTACACTGAATTCAGAACAGACAGCATGTGTGAACATTTTTCATACTATTACACTAAATGTTAATTAATTATAAATGCCAATAATGTCTTCTCCAGCCATAAAAGGATATCATAGTAAGTTCACTAAACGGCAAACTGAAAGGGCCGAAGTGAGACAATAACGTAAGGGCATTCACAGTCTATGGCTGTTAAGAATAGCACTAAAATAAATATCTTTTAAGGCTCCTTCTCTGAATGCACTTCATAATATGAAAAAACTACATTTTTAAGCATTTACTAGCCTTGTGAATCACTGAAATTGCACTGATTATTTTTCATTGAAAAACCTTGCCCAACAGTCAATGTTGCACCGCCCCACACCATCTACTGGATTGGGAGTGTGACTCTATGCCAACGAGATGCAGCCAAAAATTGATAACCTCCAGAGACCAATCCTTGCCCATCTCAATGAAGCCCTACCTCAGACAACAATACAATCTAGCCCCCTACTATCCGCATTGAGTGCTGACCCAGCTTGACATTTCCAAAACACTGGGGAAAATTCTGGCGAGATTTGGCTGATTTGGTAGATCCGACTCAGCTGTAATGTAGCATTACGATGAGAATGTTTCCAAAAATGTTCCCAAATATTTCACTGTTCCAAACAAGTTAGTCACAACAAAGAATTTCCCTAGATGATTATTTAATCAACAGCCCTTGTTACTTAATGTTAACAGGGCATCCAGAGACGAGAAACAAAGTATGCACTGTAACAGTTCAGAGAATCAAAAATTGTAAGCTGAGGCCACTGAAGGCTCCCTTTTGGAACCAAATGCATTTTCAGTGCAGTAAAAGCAGATTCATACAACAGCTATTACCTCAAATATGGCCTTTTCCAGACACACATGGCTCCACTGGAAAACACTCTTTGTGTCAAGGATGTTCGTCAAAACAGCCCGTTCGACTACAGTTAAATGCTTCCAAGAATTTCCAAGCAGTATAGATTTTTTCTATTAATTAAACAGGAGTATATAACTTTATGACAAAATGTCTTAGATTCGAAGTATCAGTTCCAAACTAATGCTGATACTAAATGAGAGTGGAACTGAATCACAGTGACCGCATGACAACAGTATACATTATGGCTGTAAAGCATACAGATTATATACACACTTGCACCCTACTAAAACCCACATCTGCATTCTGAACTGCTGTCAGGGGTCCATCTACACCCAATCAGGGTATCAAACACAGAACATACTTCAGGCATCCAGGATATGTACACACACATGCATACAGAGTATATACATATGTTGCACACATATTCACACTATTTTTACATATGCACAGGGGTTTGGGGCATGCCGTATTCGGATAACCCCGAATTAGGAGGCCTCTGTCTTGGGGCTGTTGGCATCTTGGGGCACTGGACTCTTCATGGAGTGGAGCATCAAATCACCATGGGTGGCCCCAATGTCACTCCCACCTGGCCACAATGCTGGGTACAGAGGCATAGACTGCGCCCTTCCTAGTGGGCGCGTGGGCATTAAGACGCCAACTGGAGGGGTGCAGCTGGAGGCTGGACATGGAAGGGGCAGAGGGGCACTGCGCAGATTTGCCTGGAAAGATAGTGAGAAAGAGCCATTCAGTGAAAAAATGCAACTGCTTTGACCATAACCACACATTGCTTGCCTAATCCTCTAAAAAAGCCCCACTCACCCCTGAGTCATCAATCTCATTCCACAGCCACAGCGATCCTGCACGGTTGGAGGTCGGGCTGCTCAGGGAAGGGGAGGACCTGTTTGAGCTGGTGGTAGAACCACCCGGGCTGGGAGTAGTGGTCGCCAGAGCAGCCTCCAGAGTCTCTCTAGCCAAGTCGTCAACCATCCTGTGTAAGTCGTCCGGAAAGGACCCCCTCTTATTGTTGCTGTTATTAGCTTGGGCTTGGGCAAGCCCAGTTATTGGCTGATGGGGAGGAGGTGTACTTATTGCCGACTGCTGCTGATTGGATGTTCCTGTGGGTACTGCGCTGCTATTAGGAGGTCCTACAAAAAGCGTTACATATTAGGGTGCAATAGTCTTATGTAACCACACACAAATGCCAATACAAACATGCTTTGTTCTGTTCTAAGCACATGCTACAGTCACACCGGCACCTCCACCTAAAAGCAAAAATATTTTAGCTCCCCAGCAAGATGAAGGGGGGTTTAAAGTTGAAAAATTAGGAGACCACTAGAGACGACAAATCAATCACGTATGGTACAAAACTAAAAAGGCTATTTGCTTTCTGTGTATAATTATTGGGTTTGGATTTTTGGTTGTAGGAGTCAAGCTAGTAGATATGCTTTACAGCAAAATAATAGCATATAATTGAGAAAGGAATCAAGGAAATAAAAGCCAACAAATGGCCTGAGGAAGTGCTTTTTTGTTTCCGTTGGTAAGCAACTCCGCAGGGACTTTTTGTCACACCTGGACCCTTTGGGAGCTCTGATGGACCACACGTGCATTTACAGTCTGCGGGCCAGTCCATAACACAGACCTGTGCCTGCTGTACCCAGTGACTGCAGGAAACACAAATACAAACATGCAGCACTCTTGTGGCACAAACTACTCGAAATGAGCAGCGAAGTGCTAACCTTCATTTTGAGTCAATCGCAAACATCTTCAACTGAAAAGGAGCACGGAAAGACACAAGGCCACACAGTCACATTCTCACTTGTGTCCTGGAGGGCTCCAGTAGGTTTTTGTAGTTTCCTTTCAATTGGCAACCAGTTTAGACCCTGAAAACAAGGTGTGCAGACTCTTCAGCCAGACATTTATTAAAATGTATCATCAATTGCAGAGACACCACAAACCAGTAGACACTGCAGCTTCGTAGGACTGAAGTCTCATGTCCCCCTGCTCGATGCACAAATGCTCTTATCAGGCTGTGCATGAGAATTAAGAGTAGCTGCAAGAGTGGCTGCATGCTGGACTCCCAGACCAGGTAAGCGCAGAGCATGCTCATGCCGGCAAAACAGAAAAGTAAAAAGATAGTTACTGTTTCCACGATCTTTACCCACACACAAGCGCCGCAGAGTGGACCCTATAAGGGAAGCACAGTTAGAGCACATTCAGTACACTGTCAACTCAGCCCAGTAGCAGTGTGACATTAAATATAGTTTAAAATGCGTACAGTATTGCTGTGCACCCTAGTTAGCCTTACAGAGTGCTGCAGTATTATGCCAGAATAATGACGCACTGTATACACTGTATGTGAATACTGGGAAAGCTTGTTTTCCTCTTCATAAAAAAAAAAAAAAAATGCCTTACCAAGAAATATGAATAGATTTTTCTCTAAATTAATCAGGCAAGAGAACAACCTAAGCTCAGAACATTAGGGAACGAACTTACTGCCTCTGAGTTTGTAAAAACAGTGTTAGCATCACTGTGTGAGCGAAAGGGAGGAACCAGTCTAAACATAAATAAAACTGCCCAGAGAGTTGTCAGCACTAAAAAAGCATGAAATGAAAGATAAGAAGAAATACGAACAGATGGAGAGCGAGACAGGCCCTCCCAGGAATCTTGCCCGGGCTTTGCTGCTTGGCTTGTGGGTGACTCTCTCTGCCACTGGGTGCTGCTGCTGCCTCCAACCTGCAGGTGGCAGCAGTGAGAAGAAGAAGTTGGTTTACGCAATTGAGTCTACGAGGTAATGCTGGCAGGGACTTGACTGCAAAGTCCAGAATGCAAATTGTTCTTAAAAAGAAAACCTACAGGCCGGATATTTTGCATGTACTGTTCATAAAATGATACATGAGAAATAAGGTGTATGTGTGTGAACACAGGGATTTTAAAACCTGGCCATTTTTGTTGCATCAAGATAGCCTATGTTTTTCTTAATGTCATTCTTCTGAGTAATAAATAATGCATATATATGCACGGCTGTATTTGTGCAAATGCATTTCTGTGCCAGAGCATGTGCATACTGTGTGTACAGTACGTGTGTGTTACCTTGGCCTTGGTTCTGGGTCCCAGTGTAGATGTTGTCAGAGGACAGTGAGCTCTTTAGTGAGCAGGGTTGTGTTTGGACCGGCTCTGGTGCTGAGGAATGAGGAGGAGCAGTAGCCAAGGAGGCAGAGCCATATGCCAAGCCTACATCTTTTAACGGTGATGCAGTCGTTTTTGCAGGCTCACCTCCAGAGGAAACACACAACAGTTTGACCGACATCATTTCTGCACCGTCACTTCTGCTGTAGGATGCACTTACACTTATGCACCTGTATGCACATTTATACCAGCTGTGTATTGCACAGTGATGATGATATTGTGGCCAAATGATAATTTTATTTGTTTAGCCCCAATACTGCCTGGTTTTTTTTTCCAACTTGGAATGCCCAGCCATATTTCTCAGCTATATTCACAACTGCAAAACTTATTATTATTGTAGAGTAGTTGTGTTGAGTTTCACTAGGAAATTACTGTCTCCTGAGGCATATGATGCTAATTATAGGCAGTCATGCTTCTTCCTCAGACTTACTGCTTTTAGTGGTTGCACTCCTCAGCTGTTGGACCAAAGGGCTAAAGAGTTTTCCAGCCTTTAGTCTGTGCTTGTTTGTTCTCCGTCTGCGGCCAATGGGGGGCGCTGTGTGGGACACTCCCAGAGTGTGAGGGAAGGATTTGCCAAGCTTGAAATACAGGGCCTCCACCTCTTTCCTGTGATAAGCCTGCAGTTCCGAGATCTCCTGCAAGTGCCTGAGAGCAGCAGAAGCCAGTGTTTATGACTGACCACTCCAAATAATATTAATTCAATGCCATATAATTATGTTTCACTCGAAAAACACTGTTTAAGCAGAATAAACTTTGTGATCAGCACTTAAAAATAATAATCTGAAACTCAGACTCAAAATTCTCATATAACACTAAATGCTAATTACTGAATACAAACAACTTTCAACAAACACACTACTTGAACTGTGCTCCTTCAAAACACTCACACCTATACATCTCTATCAGACAATGTAAAGTTCATGCTCACTACATTCAATAACCACATTAACTTTTTTTTTTACCTGAAAAGCACCCACAACGCACCAGTGTCTTTACAAAACCCCCATTAAAAACAAACACAGGTTCTCACAGACATCATGGACATGTAAACCTTCAGCAACCCCACTGAAGCCTAATAATACTAATGAACAGAAAGTAATAGTATTCGCAAACAGAAATATGTCAAATCAAAATGCAGTTTGGAAATAACAATGCCAAAAATTGCCATTATTTTCTATTTTTTTGTCAATAGATCAAAGGCACAACCATGTGGAGTTGAAATTTTGTTTAAACACACTTGATAAGCCAATTCTTGAGCCAGCCAATCTATGCACCATGCTTACAGGCCCAGTTCAACTAAGCATTGCTAATTTAAAACTTGGGATCATCTCTACAAGAAATTCTCTACTTCAAGTTTCATGTTTCAAAATGCATAGCTTTTTCTCAGAGGCATTCATTAGAAATTAAGTGTACACAAAATATGCACCTATATTGGATTTAAATAGCCTATTTCAATCACACATCGCTGACAGAACAAATCTGCACTGAGACAGGGAGGTAGGTATTTAAGCAGATACTTAGCTTAAATATAAATACATATTTACACTATCATATACAGGCTTCATCAAATCACAGCAAAAAAAATCCTGTAAAAGAAAATTACGGGAATTATATAAGCAAATTAATTCAAATATAATAACTTCCATAGCGTAATTTTTGTTGAACTGAAAAGCTTCCGCGATGATGTACAAGTGGAGTAGGCCAACATCTAAACCCACATTAAAGATCAGCAGTTCAGAAATAACCACCCAAAAATAAATTCTGTTGCACTGCCAGACTTCCCCTTCCACTCAGATCTTCTCTCTGCTTCCACAAGGCCCCAATCTCTTCCCACCCCCAGCCAGTTAAAAATCCGCCCCCCCCAAAAAATGGTCACAGATATAAATGGACTCAAGGACTGACAGATAAGTATACACTCAACCAAACACCCACAAACACACCCACACATGCACACAAACACACACACTAAACTCACTTCTCCCTGAGTCTCTGTAACTCCTTCTTCATGTCTGCATCCTCAAACTCAGACTCATTGTCACTGCTGGCATAGGAGTAGTAAGACTGGAGGGAGAGGTGGGCAGGTGTGGCATCCAGACGGCTGGGCGAATCAGAGCTCTGCACACTGCTGCTTCGGCCTGAGCGCCGCAGAAAGGCCACCGCCTTCTTCATCAGGTCTCTGCTCCGCCGTCGCGTGTGTCCCTGGGAGCGGCCTGACTGGGCTGGCGGCAACTTTGCTGGGCTGCTCTCCTCCCCAGAATCAGTGGAGAGGCGGCGAGGGGGACGCCTGGAGCGGTCCAGAGGACTACAGGTGTATGCTCGCGGGACAGGAGGGATTCGGGGGGCAGAGGGGGGTGCGCTCAGGCAGAAGTCCTTGCTGGTGGAGAAGGTGTTCCTGCGAGTTCTCACGATGACTTCATCTCTGCCGCTGACCACAGAAAACCGGCCTGAAGTGCTACTGGGAGCCTTGCTATCCCAGCCTGGGCCAAAGGTGGGAGCTGATGAGTCACTGGCACTCCAACTCCTCAACTTCGGCTCCTTACTGCAACTGAGGTCCTGAGGACCCATGATGAACTACATAACAAAGACACACTGCAATATCCAGCCCTACAACACAGCATTTGTATTAACCCCTTTGTGCACATGTAGATGCTGGAGGACATAAAGCTGCTCTATTTATGCACACAGTTACACTATTCTATCACTAGATGGCACGTTCAGATCAGTTATTGAATATTCACTACTAAATCAAGCTCGAACGTGGTTTAAAATATGGACAAGTTATGTTCCATCCCTGTTTCCCAGTAGTCGCATGGATTAAACTCCTTAGCTAAGCCTGATGTGCAAACTGTTCAATATACTCGCCCATAGTAACTATCAAGCAGTTAAAAAATGATCTCTTGCAACAGAAAACAAGAGGCCCATGGGCCTTAACGGTCACCTGAGTTGTATAAAAACTGATGTTATTGATGTGAATGAACCAAATATACCCATCATTTTCCTATATAAAGTATAGTAAACTTCACCCCCTCCCCAGGGGCAAACATGGAGCCTGGGGGCCATGAAATGAACAATTTTGATAAAGCACCTGAAGACCCTTCCATCTATGAAGAGTATTGTTTTCCAGCATATCTGGGTCTAGAGAAGAAGAGTTTGAAAATTTCAGCCAATTTGACAACTTTTAGCCACGCCCCTCAGAGCACCTGGGGGTGGGCACCATATAATTCACAATTTTGGTGCATAATTGACTAAGGAATGTTCCTGCAAAATTTTATTGAAATCGGATCAGCGGTTTCTGAGAAGTTGAAAATGTATTGAGCACTTTTAGCCCCGCCCCTCAGAGTCCCTGGGGGTGGGCACCATATATTTCACAATTTTGGTGCATAATTGACCAAGGAGGGTTCCTGCAAAATGTTATTGAAATCGGATCAGCGGTTTCTGAGAAGAAGTGGAAAATGTATTGAGCAGTTTTAGCCCTGCCCCTCAGAGTCCCTGGGGGTGGGCACCATATAATTCACAATTTTGGTGCATAATTGACCAAGGAAGGTTCCTGCAAAATTTTATTGAAATCGGATCAGCGGTTTCTGAGAAGTTGAAAATGTATTGAGCACTTTTAGCCCCGCCCCTCAAAGCCCCTGGGGGTGGGCACCATATAATTCATAATTTTGGTGCATATTTGACCAAGGAAATTGGATCAGCGGTTTCTGAGTAGAAGTCAAAAATGTATTGACCAGTTTTAGCCCTGCCCCTCAGAGTCCCTGGGGGTGGGCACCATATAATTCACAATTTTGGTGCATATTTGACGAAGAAAGGTTCCTGCAAAATGTTATTGAAATTGGATCAGCGGTTTCTGAGAAGAAGTGGAAAATGTATTGAGCAGTTTTAGCTCCGCCCCTCAGAGCCCCTGGGGTTGGGTACCATATAATTCACAATTTGGTGCATATTTGACCAAGGAAAGGTCCTGCAAAATTTTATTGAAATCGGATCAGCGGGTTCTGAGAAAAAGTCGAAAATGTATTGGCCAGTTTTAGCCCCGCCCCTCAGAGCCCTTGGGGATGGGCATCATATAATTCACAACTTTGGTGCATATTTGACCAAGGAAGGTTCCTACAAAATTTCATTGTAATCGGATCAGCGATTTCTGAGAAGAAGTGGAAAATGTATTGAGCAGTTTTAGCCCTGCCCCTCAGAGCCCCTGGGGTTGGGCACCATATAATTCACAATTTTGGTGCATATTTGACCAAGGAAGGTTCCTGCAAAATTTTATTGAAATCGAATCAGCGGTTTCTGAGAAGAAGTCGAAAATGTTAATTGTTTACGGACGCACGACGCACAACGGACGACGCACGACACACGACAGACGACGACGGACCAAAGGCGATTAGAATAGGTCACTTTGAGACTTCGTCTCAGGTGACCTAAAAAGCATTGTCCTTTGTAACCAATACTTCAGCTATAGTGAGCTAATGGTATCCCAATTAAGAATACTGAACAAAAATATAAACGCAACAGTTTAGTCCTTTCAATATTCCGCATAATTATTTCTGAGGTTGGCTTAGTTGGGTTTATTTATGTGACCGAGGTTGTGTGCCACTGGTCTGTGTGCATTTCAGTCACCTTCTCCATATCATTGTCAAGTTCATGCCCTTTTTCGAAATTGGCCCGTCAGACAGGTGGGGCCTGATCCAGAGCTACTGAAATCAGGTACAGTCAGCCCAGGCACATCCTGTACTCTGGTCCATAAAAGGCCATCTCAAAAGTCCCAGTTCTGCCATTGTTCAAAATGCCATAAATGACTCGAGCCATCAGGGAGCGTGGCACGCTCAATGCAGGAATGTTTCTCAGGGATGTTGAAAGGGCTCTTAATGTCCATGTTTCAACCATAAGTCGCATAAAACACCTTTTTGAGGAATGAGGAGAGACAGCACACTGCCCACATGCATCACGACCATGTGTGACAACCCCCACCCAAGATCGCCATATCTGGATTCTCCATCTCTGTGATCGTTTGAGACCAGTAACTCCCACTGCAGATGAGACAGCTGGTCCCCACCATCACCCCATTTTTGCCGAAACCGTGAAAAATAATCTCCAGGAAGTCCATATCTTTACGTCTTTTGCCCTTTGTGGATTGGACCTCTCCTCAGCTCGGTGAAAAAATTGGTTCGACTGAGTGAATAGACACGTTTGATGGCCAATGGCACAATGGAGAACTGCTTTCTTTACGACAAGTCACGTTTCCAACTTCACAGAGCGGATGGACGGGGGATCGTTATGCTGACATCCTGGTGGTGCGCACGGTGGCACACAGTGGTGGAGTGCTGGTTTGGGCGGGAATATTCCAAGGACATTGCACCCAACTGCAGTTCATGAACAGTAACTTGAATGTAGTGTGATTTCACGATGAGAAACTGCTGCCTATCGTCCTACCATTCATCCATCAAAGCAATAACCATCCAGCATGACCATGCCAGACCCAAGTCACCCGTGTATGCACAGAATTCCTTGAGCCTGAAAACATTTGTGTGCTTGAATGGCTGGCTTATTCCTTGGATTTGTCCCCCTTCCAGCATCTTTGGGATGTCCAAAAGCAACGAGTTCATCATTGGTACCCATTTTCGGCCAATAGCCGCCAACTCCGCACTGCTCTTGAAGAGAAGTGGGAACATGTCCCCCAAGTCACCACTGACCATTTGTTACAGTCCACACAGCAGAGATGTGTAGCAATGCAGCAGGCCAAAGATGGACATACCCAATATTGATTTGTGAAATTTGGCCAAGAGACCCCATCCCCTTTATCATCACGCCATTGCGAGATTCTTGTTTGTCTTTTTAAATCATTGATTGAAATACATTGCAATATGGTCATACAATCTGTCAACACTCAATGAAAGTACAACGAGCTTCTGAAAATGGTCCTATTCCTCACAATAAGAAGTGCTGCGTTTATATTTTTGTTCAGTGTAGATTAAAAAACAGTTTTCTGAAGCAAAGGTTTGCCATGGTATTGATACTATGTCATTCCACTATCAATTATAGTCATCTGGCGCTCCATGACCCACGCAGGTGTAGCAGCTTACGAAGCAAGGCAAGTGGAGGAGCAGAAGCAGAAACGCCAGCAATGGAAAAGCAGACCAAGTACCAGCTCTCTGCCTGGCCCACCTCTAGCGATCTTGTGTCCATATTGCAACAGACAGTTCAGAGCGAGGATTGGACTGTACAGCCATCTTCGCACCCACACCAACCAGTGATAGAAGTCATGGTCGTCTTCGCCAGCGAAGGATGAACATCATCACAGTCATCTCATATTAAAAATGCGTAATTTCCTACTGTGGATTTACGCATAGGTTTATCTGTCAAAGAATTCAGCTGTCTTTTGGAGCCTCATACAAGCTCTCACGGAAATACAATCACTTCAATGGTGATTCAATAGTATCTGCGTATCTGCACAGCTATAGTTCATGCCCATGTAAAACTCTCCCGGTAATTACCTATTGATTGACAAGATTTTTATCCAATTCCAGACAGTATAAGCTTTCCTCAGTAATTGAAGGACATTGATTGGATTCTCAGAAACGTATTTAAACACTTGTGTAATAGCAGTTAGGTTGTATTCTCTCAACTTTGTGCAGGTGAGATTGACGCAATTGCATGGAAAAAAGACTTCCAGAACCAAGCCTGGAGTGCTGAGCTCATATTTGAGGGATGGAAATGTGATTCTGAGATGGAAAATGACAGTTATTCTGAATGGAACAGACTGGAGGGCTGACAGCTTTGATTCTTTGAAGGAACAATTCAATGCTGGAGAGCTTTTTCTCTTGAAGTGTGAGCAAAACTGTCTTCGTATGGTGTAGCTCTATCTTACTTCTAGCCAGCTAGCCAACTATTTCTTATTTTCGGTTTACCTCCGTGATCCCAGAGCTAGTTTGTCACATTGGGTAACAAGTGTAGTCGATAGCCTTTGCTACCAATACAACAAGCGCTGGCATTTCGCTTAATGTTGAGATCTGTTTTAAAATTTATACCGCATTCAACGAAACAGAATATTTCAGATACTACTGTGATAGTGAGTAATACTTGCTCCTTATAGGGTGTGAAAAGCCTTGTTGCAAGCTTGCGTTTCGCTTGGATGATCGGAATTGTAAACAGCAAGCTTTCCATCTGAGTGAACATCATACCTGCAAACTCAAGATGGATGAAAAAGGTGACAAACTAAACCTCTGTAAGGGGTCTGGGGTCTGGGGTCTGAGGGAATCCCCCCCAGAAAAAAAACTGTGATTTTAACACATAAATTAAGCATTCTGGCGTACTCTGAGAAGAAAATTAAGAGAGAAGCAATTGCTTCAAGTAAAAAAAAAAAACATTTATTAATACCACTAAAACTGTGGTTTGTAAGCAATTTCAGTGCTAAAACTGGTTGGACTTGACAAATGGGTCCCACTTACAGCTAACATGAAGTTACTTGGCAACTGAATAGGAATTACTAAGTTTTAGTTGGTTCTACCCAAGCCGCTCATCTGGCTTAGGCTGTGAATGAGCGAATATTCAGACTGATTTTTATCATACATGATATTTTTACTGTGAAAGAAATTAATACTGGTAATTATTATGAACCAAGATGAACATTTAAATAGTAAAATACAAATTGCCATAATCTAGAATATAGAGCACTACAGGAAATCAAGGAACAAATACGTGTTCAAAATATGAAAACAGCATTCCTTAGACATAAATATAAAACTTTTTTTGTCTATATATTTACGTTATTTAAATTTAATGTTTTTGAATTTTAACTAAGGATTAAGAATTTCCTTGACAACAAACACCTGTAAACAAAATAATAATTAATTAAATAATGGTTGTGCTTGTAGGCTGCTGTGTGTCACCAGCCCAGTGTTTTTCATTTCATTTTATCTAGTCGCATATACACATGTACAGCGTTTGATTGTGCAATTCCCCCACCAATTCCTTACACAAGATGGCAGACGTGTCAAACGTTTTGCGGTTGGTTAAGCCAATGATGTTGTCCACTCTAGTGTTTTCTTTTGCTCTGTGGGTGGGACTGGCGTGGAGGCAGGAAAATGGGGTCATTCCACTCGCTACCATGGTTTCAGAGTCGCGCTGTTAGGCTATCCATAGTGCGGTTGCGGAGGCCAATCATACGATATAAAGGAACTGTAGGAGCCCATCTTCATTCAAAACTGGACCAAAACTTCTTGTCACTTTATCCAAAGACTGGCGCATTTCAAAAAAAGTGATTGCATTTTGCAAGGCGATTCCGTTTATCGCCAGCCCTGCATTGTATGCTAACCCAACTGCATCGTCCACGTTAACGTCACATAATCCGCTAGACTGGAACAGGTGTTTGGGTTAAATCACTAAATAATTCTAGCCTACAGCAGAAATGGGTGTATTTTGATTCCTTAACGGTTCATTTTCATTTCCGTGATCTCACGACAACGGCACACATTAAACCACGTAACAATTCGGATGCAGTGGAGACAGTCTTTCGAAAATCACTAGCATTGCATTGATCTAGGTGGCTAACATTAACACAATTCAGACGAGCTATTCACAATTACGTTAAAATTGAGAAACGGATCACAACACTTTAGGAACTCTTTACTTTAGTAAGTAGATGTCTAGATACATAACCCCAATTTAAACAGTATATTACATCGATGACAGATAACGAGACTTACCTCAGATCTAACGCAGGATACCTGGGCTGTCAGTGTTTGGGGAGCTACCTGGAGAGCTGTCTTATTTGGCTTCCTCTTTCAAAGCCAAATAAGATTTCATGCTCAGATGAAGAATACTTGTGGTCTAGGAGTTTATGATCCCAGGAATGTATTGTTTTAACCCCCAGCTATTTCTCAATCCTCAGTATTTTTTTTATAATTTCAATGAAGAATTTTCATGAAAATTTTATATGTTTGCGGCCCCTTTTCTCTACCAAATTCATAAAATAAACTTAAATACGATGGAATTCTAAATGCTGCAAGTGTCTTGTCTCAGTTGAGCCATATTCCTCCTCTCTATGAAGCTTAAATATTGAATTATAAAGCAGTAAATAGGCTAAAGCATAAATAGCCATTTTTGGCTTCTGTACAAAGGGGTTAACACCTATAACACCTATAATGAATTGCAAGGAACTATGGGTGTGCTACCTCAAAGAGAAACCTGAACCACAACTTTTAGTGATTGATGGACAGGAGTTGGAGCCTGATACGTATCTGATACCATTTTAATTTAGTCGCCAACCACCCACCCACCAGAGAGGTAATACTGGGCTAAGTCCAAATCTTTATGATGATGTAACACTGCACAGAAATATTTGCCTTTATAGCACTGTAACCAATTCATTATCACGTAACAAGCAACCAATACTGAACACTTTTGTCAACTGCTTGGCGATTGTTGTGTCATAAATTCACACTGCAGTTGCAAAGTCTGGAATGATGTTATAATAAATACCTTAAATCGGCTCCTAGCTCCAGAGCAGGACGTAGAATGAGAAATAGTATGACTCTTGGCTCCTCCCCTTGCTGAAGCTATTGAAAAAAAGATGGCATTTTTGTGTGACAGCAGCCGGTAGGTAAACACACTAATCCAATTAACTGAAAAAGACATTTAATAACCCGCATCTGACAAGCAACCTAAAAAACTGAGCCAGAATGCCCATCTAGCAAATGCACGCCAAATTGCACACGGAGGAACATTCTGAGGAATGATATTGATGCTTGCAAACTGTTATGTGCAAGTTTTACTTTTAGTACTATGCTAAAAATGTGCATTTATTGGCAGACTTCTGCCAGTCCTGCCTTTTTACTCAGAAGACATACTTCTAATTTATGCCATTTTAGCATTTTTATTTCAGGTTACATTGATAGAGTTTCATAGAAGACAGTTTTCACAAGAAAACATGTAACATCCTAAATAAATGCTCTGTTCAAACATCAAAGGTGAGGTTTTGGAAGGAATTTCATATGAAAGCCCATTGGAATGCTGCTTTTCTAAACAAAATATCCATATAATGATGAATGAAAGAAAAATTTACCACTGATTAGGGAGTCACTGAGTGAGCTGAGACTGCCCTGTCTCTCTGGGATCTGAGGCTAAGAGACAAAATTAGCACAGGGGGCAGGGGTTGGTAAACAAAGAAAGATACAGCTCAATCATAGTTGGATTAGAACACAAATGCTCTTATTACCAGTTGAACACACACTATGTGACCCAAAGGTTGTGAACACTCCTTGTTCTGGGCCTTACTTTATGCTTTTACGGTATTTTATGGGGTTGGCCACAGAAGGGAAATTTTTGGCATACAATAACATTCCAGATGATTGTCTGCTTGAGTTTGAGGAAGTATCCTATCTATTTCAGTGCAGCAGTGTCCCCTGCATATACCAAGGTCCAAACCTGGCTTGTCTAAATCAATGCAGAACAATCTGACTGGCCTGCACAGGACCCGGACCACAGCCCTATCAAACGGTGAGATCAACTGGAGCACCTACTTTGAGTCTAATTACCTAATATCACTCTCCAACCTCACTCAGGGAAAGCCTTCCAAGAACAGTGGAACAAAAGGGGAGGTAAACTTCTCTCAAAATCTCAGGGCTTAAGGTGAGAAGTTGGATGAGCTGGTGTTCACATACTTTGGAACATGTAGTGTACATTTTGCAGTGCTTTGCTTGGTCTGAGCATAGCATGTATTATTTAATTGTTAGCTGGATTTCATTCAGTAACACAGTTGTGACAAATATGCAGATATACGACTCCCCCATTGGGAAGCAGTAATGGCATTACCAACTGGTCGCCTTTCCTCAAGAACCCATCGCCTGTTGGAACATGCGCCTGCCGTTCTGACCCAGTTGCTGCGCCACCCGGGCCGGGTGAGTAGACATATTCTCCGGGGGTCCCGGCAGTGCCGCCAGTGGGATACAGGGGCAGATATTCCTGGTACAGCAGATTCCGCAGTTTCTCGTCCAAAGTTTTAATGGTACTGTCCACCAGCCCTGCCCTGGGGGGCCCCTCACCATCTGACTCACCTAGCCCCGCCTGCTGCACTGGGTGCGGGACAGGGGTGGAAATCTGGGCCGGGCTTTGGGGCAGTGAGGACTGTTTGACCCCAGCCAGCGATGGCTGAAAGATGGATGAGCCGCAGGGCTGCTGGAGGACAGGCCCGGGCTGGGGGGCAGGGCTGGCTGCAGGGCCACTGTGGGTGGGCGGGAGCAATGGCATGGCAGTCTGGTCAGCAGTCAGGTCAGAGGTCAGAGCCGGCACCAGGGGGCAGCATGGCACCTCCCCAGCAAGCTCAGCCATGGGGAGAGGAGGAACAGAACCATGGAGATCAGGAAGAGCTACGCCCTCAGAATGGGCCGGAGCCACAGGGCCACACAGGGGTGGTGCTGAAGATGGTGGTGAGGGGGCAGAACCCAGTGACCTGATGACTCCCTCAGGCCATGAACTGGACAGTGGATCTGGGGGAAAGAAACAAGCACACAAAAACAGTAGGACAACTTCTGTGTATATATTATACCTGTAGCTTTGTTTGGGTGTTGTAATGTTAGCTACATAGCTGTGGTCAAGCCAAGCAATGTTACCTGTGTTGCTGTGCTGTTTAGGTGAATCCTCCTCCTCTTCCTGAGTGGAAGTTTCGGCAACAGGACAGATGATGAACCATCGTTTTCCAGTATGAAGCACTGTGATAAAGGACCAAAGCATGAATTCCACTCGCAGACTCATTCTACACTCAACAACTTACGCCTACGCACATTTCTTCTACATCCCACATTTGTGCGCTCATTGCTTATTCCATATCCCCAACTATGCATACTGTATGTTCTATGCCCACCCTGCGCAGTGTATACTTTGTATAGCTCCAGCAGTTACACAGAGAGAGACATAGTGTAGAGGCTGGTGATACCATTCTGCTGATAAACTGGCTGTTCTGTATCAGGCTGCAAGGTCCTCACATTCTGGAAGAGAGATACAAACAAACAAACATCAGCATGACTGGTGTCAGTTACATTCCCACTCAGCCTGTTACCTGAAATGTAGTCAATCTGTTCAAAACAATCGGAGAGTATTGAGGGCAGTTCAACTGTCTCCAGTAAATAAATTGAAGTTGATTGCTCTAGATATCTATTTTAAAAAATCTGTGTGTGCAGGTTCTTGTGCATGAGCATTTGTTCTTGTATGTCAGGGCTATTCAACATTATCCTGTAAGGGCCAGTGTGGGCGCAGGCTTTCATTCCAACCCAGCACTTACACACCTGACGCCACTAATGAAGCTTTTTAGCAAAGACTCTTGGGGTTGATTAGTAGAATCAGGTGTGTAAGTGCTGGGTTGGAACGAAAGCCTGCAACCACAGCGGCCCTTTCTGGATAATGTTGAATAGCCCTGTTGTATGTGATTGACTATGTTTCTTTTACGCAATTGGGCATGCATGCTGAACACTTTGAGACAGTATGTGAGTCCTATAACTTAGTGGGTGGATCCTATGGCTTGGGAGCCCTGTTGGTTAGTTAATGGGATAGTTCACTTTTTTTGAAGTGGGGTTGTTTGAGCTACAAATTGCCACTACTTACATTAGATGCAGTAGAAAGCTCTTGATCTCCTCCAAGTAGCCACACCAGGGCATAGTGCAGGGTGGAAATTTAGGCGATACACTGTTCTGAATGGAAACACAGAAACAGCGTATTTTCGCGGCCTAAAAGAGGTCCTACCTGAAAATAATACACCATTTCAATTGTGCGCTATATTTAAAAAAAATTACAGCACTATAGCTACTCGGAAAAAAACACAGTTGCTCTTGAACTACCCAACTGACGTATTCCTGCGCGAGGCGCATCGTAGTTCACTGCGTGCTGTAGCGATCAGCTGTTTGGGTCACAGTAAAGCTGCTTGCACAAACGTCTTCGCATTGACTTTGAATGTAATCTGTGTGCGAAAAATTTGTTTCGCGTCCAGTTTGCAAGCGGCTTAACTGTGGTTGCGAGGTCGGACGGCCGTTTAACTTGTGCAAATATTTCGAAAATGGTCCATGTGTGTCGCTTTCTTGGATGTGAAAGCAAAGCTGTATCCTGGTGCACTTACAGCTTCCACCACATTCCTCTGTGGAATATTGGACTTGTAGTTGTGGCTAGTTGCCTCAACACGGATATTGATACGCCACCCGTATCCCTAAAAGAACTCCGTGTTTTCAGTATTCATTTTTCCAAAGAGGATTTCGTTAGGCTACATTCAGGGAAATCTCAACGGTGCACGCTGAAAAGCACTGCTGTACCCAAGCATCACGTAAAAGAGTGAAACACCTGTGTAAAAGTCTAATGTAACACTGCAGCACAAATTGATATCGCATAGGATCTACGCAGCCACATACTGTGTATCTGCTGTGTTGGTTATTATAGGGATTTTTTTTTTTTTTTAATTTGAGACGTCATTCTATGCCATTGAAATACTGTCTCTGCCGCAAACCGCTCAGAGTCTGACCCAAACAGCTGATCGCTACTGCGCGCAGTGAACTACGATGTGCCTCGCGGAGGAATACGTCAGTTGGTTAGTTCAAGAGCAACTGTGTTTTTTCCAAGCAGCTAAAGTACTGTAATTTTTTTAAATATAGTGTACAATTGAAATGGTATATTATTTTCAGGTAGGACCTCTTTTAGGCCGCGAAAATACGCTGTTTCTGTGTTTCCATTCACAACCGTGTATCGCCTAAATTTCCACCCTGCACTATGCTCTGGTGCGGCTACCTGGAGGAGATCAGAGAGCTTTCTACTGCATCTGATGTAAGTAGTAGCAATTTGTTGCTCATACAACCCCACTTCAAAAAAAGTGAACTATCCCTTTAATAGCCCGTCACCTGCTCGGACTGTCCATGCTCAGGGCTGGTGCCCTGGTCAGGGCTTCTCCCTCCCTCTAGGTCTTCATTCAGCATGTCCTCAGCCTTATCCACAATGTCCTTCAGCTGCTCAATGAACATCTCCCTCTCCACCAGCAGGATGAAGTTATTCTCCACCTGCAACCACCGGGCAGGAAAATCAATCACAAAAAAAGCTGTTGGAGCGCTGACTAGTTATCACTATGGGAGTTCTACCCCAAAGTAGGAGAGTTCACTCTTCCCACTGAATACAGGAGTGTTGAACTCTACCAAAATTGCAGGAAGATTACAAACGCAAAATGCTTATGCCTTGTTCATTGTATCAAAGCTGTATGATAATGGACAATCTAATTCAAATTTCATCACTTTACGCCTTTCATGATCCTCTTCCTACCATGTACGTGGCAATTTCCTCAGGAGCGTCACCATCCAAGTCGAACTTGAATGTCACCATTTTGTGATTGTGAGTCTCCAGCTGGCACTGCACCATCTTGTCTCCAGTGTCGCAAACCTGAAAAAGCCAATAACATCAGCCGTGGAGTCACAACATGACCATACCAGAACAGATCTCATTACATGCTTCCTCCATTCCATTTGGCTAAAATAAACATTATTGCCATACAATATCCCAATGTGAGGCTTGACTCATAATTGTAATAGGCACTATTTTGGTGCATGGATGAGCCGGCCAGATAGGATTATTAATCCATACCATACCAGCAGCCTCACTTGGTGATGCATTAGCAGGGATGCGACTCAGTTAGCAGAGACGACAGCACTGTAAAGGCACCCCCTGATGGCTAGAGTGGTACACATGATGCTCAAATGTCATCCTCCAACTTGTGTCTTTGCAAGCTTAACCTGTAAGCCTGGCTTGTAGTCTTTGGCGTGAAAAATAGTGGCTAACATCAGATGCTTGTTGTTTAGCTGAAAACTCCATCAAATAGGTAGGGGGTACTGTGGCAATAAGTGCTGAAAAATATAGTACTGGGCAGTGCACATGAGGGAAAATATGGGATTACTAGGGAAGCAGCACCTCCACTGTCAGAATTACAAAGCTTGTAACTTTAAAGCTGAGACCAGATTCTGATCTAAAATGGCACGCTGCTGGGACTCACATTGAGCATGCTCAGTTTGGGCTTGCTGGATCTCTCTTGTCGGGAGCGGGTGCGGGCAGACCTGCGGTGTTTCCGTGGTTTCACCTCTGTCTTCCCACCGCTGGTAGTCCCTTCCGCGCTGTCACTCATTTCCCTGCCGGAGGCTGTATCCGAGTTCAAACTGCAGCATAGCGTTTCAAAATAAAACATACGGAACACAATACATTCCAAATTTATCACAAAAAGATAAACACTGTAAACCACAGATATGCCTCCTCCCGACATTATCAATCTTCTCACAATTAATCAAGTAAACATAATAATTATCCATCCATCCATTCATCCATCCAGAGGGCTGGGCTGGATCAGGATCAGTACAAATATTCTGGGGTGCGTTTCCCGAGATCACAGATGCTAACTTACATGGTTGGACCCACTGACTGTGAATGAACGAACTATGCAAGTTGCTAACTAGACTTTTGGGAAACACACCCCTGTACAGTAAGGTCCATGAGTGACTGAGTGACTGAGTTTCCATAATTTTGGCTCTATACACCACTACAGTGGATTTGAAATGAGGCAGTCAAGATGGAAATTGGGAGCAGACTTTCAGCTTTAAGGGTTTAACTTGCAACAAGTCTGACCCAGGGTCAGCATGGATATAACCAAGCTATAAGCCTAATCCAGGGTCAATGTGGATGTAACCTGCCATACGACTGAATAGAAATCAGTGTGGCTATTACTTCTCACACATGTCTGATCAAGAGTTAGTGTGGACAGAACCTATGATAGGGTCAGAACCTAGAAAACTGTGGATATATCCAGTCACAGGGCTCACCCAGCACCAGTGTGGATGTAACCTGTCACATACTGAATCTTAGCCAAGGTTAGTATGGATATAACTTGGCACAGGTCTAGTACAGATTCAGCATGTTCATAATCTGTCACAGGTCTGATCCACAATCATACATGTGCATACCTGTCATAAGTGTAGCTTTGAAGGAGGAAAGGTTTTTCCACTCCAGACTCCTGCATCCAAAGCAAAGACAGAATGAAATCATTCATTCTTCTGAGCAGGTAAATGGTGCTCATTTCACAAAGACAATTTGCAAGGATTTTCCCTCCCAAATTACAAAATCTTAGTCTGTCTGATATGTCTACTGTACAACAATGAGGCCACTCAGCCATGTCTTCAGAGACATTTCATTATATAATAATAATAATATTATCAAAGGTGAATTGTTACACAAGATAATAAACTATTAAATATAAAACTGATGTTTAATTTAAATATTTAAAAAAATGTAAATGGTAAGAAAAACTAGACAGTAGGTTGCCCGCTGGACAGCATGTATCCCTGGACCCCATAAAGCAATCGCTCCCAAAATTGATGGGGTTGTGACCTTGCCACACACAAGGCGCACAACAAATATGAAACAAATCGATTCAAATTTATGGCCTGTAAAGCCTTTCAAGAAAATCTCCAAGAACGCAGCAGACGCAGCAGCGGTTGCGGCTTGTTGATCACTGATCCATGGTATCCCCAACTCGTCATTACTTATTGGCCGAAGATACAATTAGACCCACTACGTCAGACTTGCATTAAAACAAAGCTTTTATGTCACCAGATGTTTCTTTCCAACTGAGATCATTCTTGCACAACTTAGAAGTGTATTTAAGGGTCATTATCTTGTTGAAAATAAAATCCCTGTCCAATTAGTCTCTTTCCAGATGGCAATGCGTGCCTCACAAGGATGCTGTGATACTTCTATTGATCCATGATTCTGTCGATTTATATGAAATCACTGGCTCCTTTCGAGCAGACTGAACCCCAAACCATAATATTACCATCTACATGTTTTACTGAAGGGGTTAAACAGTCATTTTTAAAACATTCTCCGACTCTATGGTGCACATAAGTTCTGTGTTAGGGTCAGAAAATTTCAAGTTTTGATTCATCAGTCCAAAAGGACTTGTTCCCAGTTAATTGGTGCCCAATCCTTGAATTTCTCGGCAAACTGAAGTCTTTTTTTGATGTTCCCAGCTCTTGGCAGCAACACGACCAATCAGACCATTTTCACACAGGCGTCTGGAAATAGTAGATCTTGATACTTTCATGTCTTCACTAATGGTGCTATAAATATCATCACGGAGCTGTCGTGCTGTCAACCGCCAACTTTTAAAAAAATTTTTTTTTACTAGCCATACACAAATAACAAACATCAGAGGCACTTCCGTTTTGCGCTTCTATTGCCACTAGTTTTCAGCAAACCAGTCTCTTTGACGCACTTGATGGTGTTTTTTACAGTGCCACGGCAGCATTTAACATCTTCAGCATCATGTAAGGCCACAGTGAGGCAACAAACAATCTCAGAGAGCTCCTGTCGTGCCATCGAATTCAACACTGTGACACTGCTCAAAGTTCATGTCACCTTATATACTGTAAAAATGAACAATCAGGGATAATTTTGTGGAATAAAGTTGCCTCAAACCAGAGTAAACAAATTTTTTTGCATCAATAATCATGGAATAAACCTTCAAACATGCATTCAAGCTATGTAACAGTCAAAAACAAATTTGTGACACCTTACAATTGTAATGAAAAATTGATGTTTTCAGTGTTTTTGTTTATTACCCATATTTTACCTCAACATACTTGCGGGAATTTTTTTTTTCTTATTGCCCACAGTACTATTTTTCAATACATTTTCTCTAAAAAAATGACAGAGAAGTAATATATTAGGACCCCATTTAGATGAAAGTGGGGGTTTATAATCATCACTGCACACTACTGTAATCATAAGATTAAGGGCATTTGGGAAGATCTCTGTATGAGGATGAGGTTGAAAATCAATACTCTGTGCCCCTGATCTTTGATCCTTCAGCTGGCACTGCAATGAAACCAATAGGTTTATGTCCACAAGGGCTGGGACTACTTTAGGCATTTTCCAAAAATCACCACTCATCACTGCATCCACAAATGCAAGTGAAGAATGGAATATGCAGTCAGGAATCCATATGACAAAAACATACAGAAATGCTTCGGTCTGAGCTTCAGCTCCCCTGAAATGGACTGAAGCACACTGTAAACACACTGTTGTCAGATGAGTGTAATTTCAAATTGTTTATAATGGATGCTGTGCAGTCAGGTCTAAAGAAGATAAAGAACATCCAGGTTGTCACTTATGTAACGTTTAAAAACTAGAGTCTGTCCAGGTATAGGGATGTATTAATGCTTATGTCATGTATAACTTGAACATCTGTGTATGTAGGTACCATTGATGCCGATGGACATATGCATTTTGGTGCAAAGTGTCCTGTCTTTTTAATGATTCTTTTCACAAAAACCCCCATGTATTTCAACAGGAATGGCAAGCCGCATTCTGTACATTTCACCACAACATGGCTTCCTAATCAGCCAGAGTGGCTGCTAGACTGGCCTACCTGAAATCCAGATCTATCTCCCATTGAAAAAATGTGGTAGTTTAAGAAGCACAAAATATAAAAATAAAGACCTTGGATATCTGAGCAGCTGAAGATATACAAAACCCAAAACCAGTGAAGTTGGCACGTTGTGTAAATCGTAAATAAAAACAGAATACAATGATTTGCAAATCCTTTTCAACCTATATTCAATTGAATACACTGCAAAGACAAGTTACTTAATGTTCGAACAGGTAAACTTTGTAATTTTTTGCAAATATTAGCTCATTTGGAATTTGATGCTTGCAACATGTTTCAAAAAAGCTGGCACAAGTGGCAAAAAAGACTGAGAGAGTTGAGGAATGCTCATCAAACACTTATTTGGAACATCCCACAGGTGAACGGGCTAATTGGGAACAGGTGGGTGCCATGATTGGGTATAAAAGCAGCTTCCCTGAAATGCTCAGTCATTCACAAACAAGGATGGGGCGAGGGTCACCACTTAGTGAACAAATGCGTGAGCTGATTGTCGAACAGTTTAAAAACAACATACCTCAACGAGCTATTGCAAGAAATTTAGGGATTTCATCATCTACGGTCCGTAATATCGTCAAAAGGTTCAGAGAATCTGGAGAAATCACTGCACGAAGCGACAAGGCCGAAAACCAACATTGAATGCCCGTGACCTTCGATCCTCAGGCGGTACTGCATCAAAAACCGACATCAGTGTGTAAAGGACATCACCACATGGGCTCAGGAACACTTCAGAAAACCACTGTCAGTAACTACAGTTCGTCGCTACATCTGCAAGTGCAAGTTAAAACTCTACAATGCAATTTTAAAGCCATTTATCAACAGTACCCAGAACGCCCGGCCGCTGGGCCCAAGCTCATCTAAGATGGACTGATGCAAAGTGGAAAAAGTGTTCTGTGGTCTGACGGGTCCACATTTCAAATTGTTTTTGGAAACTGTGGACGTCGTGTCCTCCGGACCGAAGAGGAAAAGAACCATCCGGACTGTTATAGGCGCAAAGTTCAAAAGCCAGCATCTGTGATGGTATGGGGTGTATTAGTGCCCAAGGCATGGGCAACTTACACATATGTGAAGGCACCATTAATGCTGAAAGGTACATACAGGTTTTGGAGCAACATATGTTGCCATCCAAGCAACGTCTTTTTCATGGACGCCCCTGCTTATTTCAGCAAGACAATGCCAAGCCACATTCTGCACGTGTTACAACAGCATGGCTCCGTAGTAAAAAGAGCGGGTACTAGACTGGCCTGCCTGTAGTCCAGACCTGTCTCCCATTGAAAATGTGTGGCGCATTATGAAGCGTAAAATACGACAACGGAGACCCCGGACTGTTGAACAACTTAAGCTGTACATCAAGCAAGAATGGGAAAGAGTTCCACCTGAAAAAAAAAAATTGGTCTCCTCAGTTCCCAAACGTTTACTGAGTGTCGTTAAAAGGAAAGGTGATGTAACACAGTGGTAAAAAGGCCCCTGTGCCAACTTTTTTGCAATGTGTTGCTGCCTTTAAATTCTAAGTTAATGATTATTTGCAAAAAAAAAAAAAAAAAAAGTTTCTCAGTTTGAACATTAAACATCTTGTCTTTGCAGTGTATTCAATTGAATATAAGTTGAAAAGGATTTGCAAATCATTGTATTCTGTTTTTATCTACGATTTACATAACGTGCCAACTTCACTGGTTTTGTATATCAAAGAGGAATGGGAAAGAAAATCCTTCAAAAATTGAACAATTGATGTTCTCTATTCAATAATTGTTACAGAGAGGGTTGTGTAAAGGATAAGTGATGCAACACCATGGTTAACACACCCTGGTCCCAACTTTCTTGGTTTCAGGCATAAAATTAGGAAAAACCGTTGATTTCTTCGAGAAAAAAATGTAAAAATGTACAAAAGAGAAGGATGACCATTAAATATCTTGTTTTTGCACTGTTTTAAATGTAATACAGGTCAAGGACAATTTACAAAATATCGTTTGCTTTTTACCTTGCCTGAATGGGAATGGGTATTGCTTTCAGTGGCATTTGTTTGGTGGTTTGCGTATTTGTCTTTCTGCAGTGTAGCGCAAAAAAGCAAGCTCAAATTACAAAAAAATTTGAGGATTTGTGTCCAGTGGTCGAAAGATCACTTGATTATACTTTGAACCTAACTGGTTCAAGGTCAAGATCATTACAAAATTGGGCAGGGATCAATTCATCCAGCCTGGCATCACTTGTGTAATTTACATTTTTCACATTGTCCCAAATTTTTTAGAAGTGGGGTGGTACAATTACAGCTAAAGCATGTATCTTGCTTGTGGATGAAAAGCATTTACTAAAATATGTGCGGATGTTTTTAAATCAAGAAAATGGCCAGTGAGGGGCTGTTTCTTGGTCTCGCCTTCAGCATGAAGCCAAAGAAGTTGGTGAACAATAACAATAGCCAATGGCAGCCTTAAATGAATGTGCTTTCATATTTTTGGCTTTTGGCTTTTTTACAATTCCTCTGTGAACACTCAACACACAATATCAACACTCAACACACAATACCAACACTAAAACAAGCAAAGACTCCAGCAAACCAATATGCCAACACATCAGTAAATCTACATATGCTTCTAGAAAAGGTAGGCGAGAGTGTGTGCGAGAAATAAGAGTTTGTGTGTCAGTACAGAATGTATGCGAGTGTGCCTATATGTATGTGAGTCAGTACCGTGAGGTTGGGCTCTGCAGGAGGCAAGGCTGGCATTTCCGCGGTAACAGGGCTTTGCTGACTCATGGGTGGGCAGGCACTGGTAGGAGGCGTGGCCATCAGGACACCGGCTGGCTGTAGGGTTGGAGCTGGGTCCTGCTTTAAGTGCCAAGAATAACACAGCACAACAGCACTCCAATGATGAAATAGCATAGCAGTACTTATCTCATAGTTTATCCTGCAATAATAAAAATAATAATAATAATAAAATAATAACTGCAAGCGGTAATTACGGGGTCCAAGCCACATGAGGGACTTTTGAAGCAATTTTGAAGCAGATGAAGATAAACGTATGAATTTTTAAAACAATTTCCAGTTCATGGCACATAACTCTGCATGGTACACCTTTCCCTCCAAGCTTTATGGTGATTGGCAATTACCATGTCTTTGAAATATCAGCTGTTACCTGATTGACTAATAGTGACCATGTATTTAAACATTTCAATTGTTCATTCAAAGGACCATTTGGTCTTTTTTCAGAGAAATATATGTAAAATTAGAACCATTTGAGCCAAATGGATGAAAAGAAATAGGCAATTTTACATTTTTTTCCTCCTACAACACCACCTATTGCCCAATTGGAATTAAATTTTTAGGATTTAGTTGTCCAATATGTAAATTTATAAGTTTTGTGGTGATAGAACACTGCATTGAGGAGATGCACTTTAATATGTCAATAGAGGCCAGGCATACAAATTTTATTTGTTTACTGCAGCCACATCTCTTAGTGTAGGAAAATTCTTTATGTTTGGATTTAAGATCATGATCTCAAGATGCTGCGTAGTAAATTTCACGTGAATTGATCGCACCGTGCAGGAGAAGATAAAAATTAAAGGTTTTACAAACAATTGAAAATGGCGGGAAAATGCATCTACCAAATGGGTGTGGTTTACATGATTTGATTTGTCTCAAATCACAGAATGTATCAAGAGAGTCAGTTTGTCTCTACAACATGTAGTTCAGAACTTATAATCTGAAATGTGCTGTGCCTCTCTACAGCCAATTAGGGTAATTTGCATTAAGATTGCATTTTACCACATCCTTAACAATGGTGTAAAGTTTCATGAGGATAGGTGATAGTTAAACTAAGTAAAAGGCTACTGAAATTTGATGTTTGATGTCACCATCAAATGTGCGAGCTGTCACTTTGTTTTCCTATGTTTCCATGCCAACCTTGGCCATTATGAAGCATGCAAAATTTCAAGTTGATTGGACAGTTGTAAGAGTTTGACCATTTGTTTGATATAGCGCCACCTATAGATGGATTTGCACCAAATTCAGTGTGCTTCAGTCTCGTGACCTGTAGATGAATGATCCCAAGTTTGGTGTTGATTGGACAATGTATTCAGGAGTTACAGCTCATTATATCAATAGAGGCCACTCCCTCAAATTTCATTGGCTTACTGCAGCCACATCTTTCAACATAGCAGCCTTGTTTATACATAATTTTAAAATCTTTGAAGTTCCCCTGTACCAAGTTTCATGCAAATCAGTTGCAATGTCTAGGAGGAGATAGATCTTAAAGGTATCACAAAAAATTCAAAATGGCAGAATGTCCACTATGGCACATCATTGTGATCCAAGAGGCTTTTAGTTCATCTGGAGCCAGGGAGTCAGAGGAAAAAAGAGTTGACCCAAATGGTTCAAGAGCTATAGCTCAAAATGCATTGTACCTCTCTGTAGCACCTGCCTCTGGCCAATCAGGGTAATTTTTTTAACCTGAGTAGTGGGTGCATATAAAAACCTAACTTCTAAGTTTCGCAGCTCTAGCTTTTATAGTTTTTGCTGCGCAAACACTTTTAGGGAGGAAAAAAAATCAGAGCAAATACAATTGGGTTCCAGCACTTCATGCTTGCACCCTTAATAATAATAATAATAATAATTAAAGCTGCTTTGCAGCAATATCGGGGCCAGGCAAATTTAGGCAATTCTGAGCAACAAGAAGCAAAAAATGGAGGATAACAAGAAAGGTGGGATTACATCGTACATTTTGCATTGGTTGACATTTAAACTAATAATCTCTGACACCAAATAGCCTAGTATCCTTCGTCTCACTGAGGTAATTAGCAAGTAACTTTTAAGAGTTACATGCATTTCAAACTTCTTCTAGTGCATTTTAGGACTAGAATGAGAAATAAAGCAGCGACGATTTGTCAATAAATCAGTTATTTAAATACATAATAGTTAATACACAACTATTTTCACAATGGATTGATTATTTCAGGCATGAATATTCTCAGTTGAGGATATCCCTCTCTGTGACGTCAACATGACAGGAAGATGCTTGCTGCAGACGTGCTGCAACAACAAAAGGGTTCTCCAGTCTCGTGCATTGGGCATGAGACACACGCTAACACACCATACATGACATTTCTCACTTTGAGAAGTGATGAAACCTCAGAGGCCAAGACAGGTTTTTCTGCTTAGTCCATCCATACAGCTGTCTTGATTTAGCGAGCTATCAGCCAATCAGAAAATAATATTTCTTGTTGCTGGGTCTGAAGATTTGTAGTGAGTTTAAGTTGACAAAAGTTTCTAAAGTATTGGGGCTACATTTCGGTGAAAGTTGCAAAACTGTAGCACGTACAGTTGGTTTGGTAGGAATTTTCAAAGTTTTTAAATTTAAATGCTTATTGAGGAAAACAATAAGTTCCTAAATAGGCAAATAACAAGAACATCAACATTACAATGTGCATTCTGCCATAGCTAGGGCTTGAACTCACAACCTCTAAAACTAAGAACTAACTCCTAACTCATTGAGCTAATTGGCTGGAAGTGCAAATAAGTGTGTGGCTTTATTAATCGACTCAGGGAGTCACCAGCCAGGCAGCAGTTGTCAAGGAAGATTTCAAAAATTGTCAAAATGTCAAAATTTCTGTTATCAAGACAAAAATCTGATGATACATAAATTGCAGCTTGACAGCATAGAAATGTTGGTGATTTGTTTTTAGCAATAAGTGTTTTGCTTCATAAGAGAAAATCTAATGTTTAAAAATGCCATTCTTACATTGACTCCAATTGTTCCATGAGAGCAGAATTCAAAATGATTTCAAAAATTCAGTTTTTGAGAAAAAATTCTGATATTTGGCAAACTTCATCGACCATGACTCTAAAATACTATCGATTTTTTTTCAGGAAGATTGAAAATGTACTCAGCAAGAATTGGCTGGTATATGTTTACAGTACTGTTTACAGTCAAACATTTTCATGCACTGAAGGCTCAATTTTACAAATATCAAAACGCCGGGTGGTATTTTTGTGGAGGACAATCTGAAGATTCAGTATAGCAAATTTGGTGACAATTGAGCAAAAACTGTGAGGCAAGAAATGTTTTACAGTTTTTGAAAAAAACAGAGCGATAGACTTCATAATTTGTACTAAGTTTAAGTGGACAAAAGTTTCTTATGTATTGGGGCTACATTTTGGTGAAAGTTGCAAATCTGTAGCACATATGGTTGATTTGTTGTGAATTCTCAAAATTTTGAATTTTAGAGACTTGCTGTAGCGCCACCATCAGGACTATTGGCCTGTTTTTGCAGCTGAGGCAATCTGGCATGGGACTGGACCTTTGTGCAAAGTTTGGTGATTTTTCAAGTATGGGAAGTAGGATTTCCTAGGAAGAATAAGAAGAAGAAGAAGAAGAAGAAGAAGAATACTGGCGAAAACAACAGGTTCCCGGCAGCTTTCGCTGCCTGGCCCCTAATAATAATAATAATAATAATTATTATTATTATTATTATTATTATTATTATCGTACACTGGATTTTTCCAATGGAAGTTTAGTACCCCAACAAGTCTCCTCAAACTTCAGGGACTTTTCTAAGAATCCTTGCCGTGTTTAGGATCACACTCCTCTGAAGCTCATCTATCCTGGTCTCTATTCCAATTTCCTCTCTCTCAGTTTCTTGGGAACTGTTCCAAACGTTCGGATCACAACTGGAATGACCAGTACTTTAATTTTCCATAGTTTCCTCAGTTCTCTTGGTAAATCTTGGTATTTTACAACCTTCTCCATTCTTTTTCCTCAGTTCGGTTATCAAATGGTATCGCAAAGTCTATTATTTTGCAACATTTATTTCCTTTTTCAATGATAATCATATCTGGTCTTCGTCTCAAATGTTTTGTGGAAATGAATTACCTCAAAAAATTGTATTGTGTGGAAGCAACTTAAAGAAAATAAGGTAAAGTAATTTTTTTTTACATGCTTTTAAGTGCTGTGAACACAAGATCATTAAGTTGGCAGACTCAATTTTTTTTAAGTAATCGGTTTCCACAAAACATTTGAGTTCACCACACTTGTCAGGGTTTACAGTGCATCATGATACAGTCTTATCTACTAATAACACCTCGCAATGTTCTCCACTCATAATGCTGTGCTCTTTAAAGGGCATGAAAACCCTATGACATGAACAAAATTTTTAAAAGCTGGAATGTATCAGAGGAAATACACATTTCTTTCTGCTGAAATCAATCCTCAAAACATAAATGTTAAAAAAATTAAGTCAAAGTTAATCAATATTATTGACAGCTTGGAATGGAAACTGCCGACTGCATGTCAACCGCACCAAGTAGTCTATTATTTTGTCAGCGATGGAACACACGGATACATGCCAGTATGGCAAACAGTGGATTTAAGAGCAAGGGTTTGTATTCCGATTCGGAAGACTCGAGTGACGTCAGATTAGATTCTAGTCGTGGAGGTGAAGACTTTGGTCTCAGTGAGGTGGAAGACTACGTAGGGCTATAGCCCTATAAATATGAACCTTCAAGAAGCTAGATGTAGTGTGAGTGCAACGGGATTTATGTAAGTGAATAAATTTAATGATTTATTAATATTTACAAAGCGGGTGCTTCCCCATCTTTAAATGTGATTGGCTGAGCCGCGTTCCATGCCGGTATAAAATCAGTGTAACCCACTGCATTCTGAGGCAGACCGCAGCACAAAATATCCCTGCGTGCCTGACCCAGCAACCAACTACTCTGCGCTCAACTGACTCATTACGTTACGTTTGTTTCAAGACTTTTGTAAACCTAGCTATCAAGCTAAAGTGATATCGAACTCTGTAGCTAGGTTGCTAACTAGCTTGCTACTTCAGTGGTAGCGAAGTTTAGCCTTTTAGCCCGCTAACCAGTTGGCTATCTACCTAGCTTGCTATAGCATTATAGAGTTTGATATCACTTTAGCGTGCTAGCTACGTTGCTAACTAGCTCACTATTTCAGTATTAGCGATAAATTGTTGATTTTTTTTCTTGTGTGTTTATTTTATGGGGTATATGTAGGGTAACCACATCCATTGTAGTGAATGCTAGCTAGTTGACAAGCTGGGTAGCAAACTAATGCGCAATTCAGCATATTTTCCTGGACACCGGCAAGTGTGGAGGACAGAAGTCAATCTTGTTCCCTACTCTCGCTGCTGGTTGTAATGATATGGCCGATCGGCGCGAGTTGAGAACAAGGAAACTCGAAAACCGAAACGAACATAAAATTATTAAACGGGGCCTTCGGGAGACCAAAGGAGACATTCCAAATAGCCTGCTTCCATGGTGTATCTACATTAACGAGCCCCAATAGCCTGATGTGACCTGATTATGGCGCTAGATGAAAAAGCAATCTTAGCGTCTGTGTTGCTTGCCAACCATTCTGTCCACTCTGTCTTGCTTGGTGGAAGAGTGAATAGTTCTCAATTTTATTGTTGCATTATTGCCAATAAATTGTTGATTTTTTTTTCTTGTGTGTTTATTTAATGGGCTATATGTAGGGTAACCATTTTATAAAAGCAATAAGCCCCTTGAAGCAGTGGGTTACAGTGATTCTACAACGGCGGAGGGGCACTAAGGCACTCCGCTGCGCGTCGTGCTTTAGAATGCCCCTCCGCCGTTGTAGAATCACTGTAACCCACTGCTTCTTGGGGCTTATTCCTTTAATAATTAGCAAAACACATCAAAATTATCATGAAGAATTATTTCAAGACATCCATTCTTGATAACCAAGTCCTGTCCTCGTAAAGTTATGGCCTTAATCAAAACAATTGAATAGGGTGTTCATTCTCTATTGCAATTCGCTACATACTCTGGATAAGCGCTCCAGGAGCATAATAATCCATAAAATTTGGTTTCGAAAACTTGTACAGCAAATGGGCTTCAAGAAAAACCATTTGAATTTTTTACTCAATCATCAGTTATTTTTATGTGATTTTCTGAGGGCAAAGGAGTCAGAAATGATGCCACAGCCATTTCTGGAGAGGAGGGGAAAATGCTTCAAATTAAAATCATTTTGACAAAATTGTGGCGCTTTATTAATGAAATGTTTATCACCAACACTACCTAGGAAGACCATTTAATTAATCCATAAGATAAAATCAGATTGTGAAACAGGGTTTACATGCTTTTTAATGACAAAAGACAGCATTTTACACTTTATTTAAATGAGCATGCAAAATTCAAAGGGTTAATCCCGCAGTTTGGAAGAAAGCAAGAGTTTCGGTGAGGCAGAGCCATATTGTTTACCTGAAGCACTGGCTTAAGAGGAGGCAGGACTTGTTCTGGCAGAGAGGGTGGTGACATTTCAGGCTGTGGGGTTGGATCAGGCAGAGGGTGACCCTGGTTTGGTTGATGGGGCAGGGCTGATGGTGGAAGAGAAGGGGCACTGTGGAGTGGGGCAGGCTGTACTGCAGAGAACTCTGGGACATGAGCAGGCTGAGTGCATGGCAGATCTGTGGTTACAGTTTGGTGTTGGGGCAACCTGGGCACAGTTGTGGGCAGAGGGAGGGTGGGCACCCCATCTGCACCCTGAGGAGGCAAGGATTCCATGATGGGGGTGGGACCAGCTGTGGGGATAAGGGCGGGCATGGCTGGGCTCACCATGCTAGTGCTGGGAAAGCCTGAGGTGGAGGGACCAAGGGAAACTGGGATGGAGAGGCATTCGGCAACTCTGCCACCAGCTGGAATGTCAGGGTATGGCATAGAGCACTGCAATTTGGCAAAAAAGAGAATGTATATAAAAAAGATCCATCGAGCACAAGAGAAACATTCCAGAGAATTGCACAGTCTATAACTGTAAAATCAATTCCCTCTTGTTTAAGATTCTTGTAAAACAGTCAAATTTATTAGTTTCTATGGGGATGAGAACTACAGATCACCAGAGCTGGGGTAACTGAGGCAGAGGAAGGGTTACCTGTGCAGAGGGTTGTAAGGTTATGGAGATCTGGAATGGGGGAGAGGTCTGTGTGGGCCGGCCCACTGGCTCAATAGGCTGAACTTGATGGAGTTGCTGAAAGTCAGGCTGTCTGTCAGAGCCTGGGAGGGAAAAGCCCTCTGAGAGAGAGTCCTTGAGAGAGATAGGGGGGTTAAGTTAAAGGAGAGGGTACTGTGGTTTATAGTGCAGAACTACTGTTCCACTGTGTTTATCTCAGAGTGAATGAAATGTACTGCCCTGCATTGTGTAGCACACTCACCTCCGGGGCCACTGGAGGGGACATCACTGCAGGAAAAGTCAGCGCAGATTGCTGGATGTTGAGTTCAGAAGGCTGGCGGAGCGGAATAGCTTGTTAGAAGTTTTATGCCGTGTATTGGGATGAATAAAAATATTGATACATTTGTCCCGCAGATGAAGCGATGTACAGTTAGCATCACAACAGTACACAACAACATGCTAAGGAACATAGCACAAAGGTACATGCTGTCTTACAACTTACATTTCGATATTGTGGACGCAGAGCCAAATGCATTAGCTTTTAAGGACTGTTTAATTATTAATGATATCAGTTTGACAGCTTGTTTGCTATCAAGTTAATTTAGGCCAAAGTAATGCTGAACTTCATACGAAAACTGCCCTATAAAATAACCCAGCAAATTATTGCAAACTTTGTCAGTGAACTAGTTTCTATCCTAATTTGCTAGATTAAGCAGTATCTTACACTTAACCGATATAATTATCATGAGCTAATGAGCAAGAATTTTCAGCAAGTTTTTCAACTTATCAGAAAAAAAGGCTATGCTGGTTGACTAGCGAGCTAGAGGGCCTACTAGTCAGATCTGCATGCTATTCTAGCCAGAAACCCCATACACATCACAATTCCTATTCTAGGAATGCAATTTTCTTTTACGTGTATAAGGAGAATGTAAGCATCTGTATTATATTTCTCAACTAAGAAGTGACAATAAAATTCAACCTGTCATTATAAAGCTATTTACACCAATAGATCTTTAAAACAGTAATTTGAAGGAGAGAGAAGTATATTTCTGGAGAATGAACTCACTGTTTGGTGATAATCTCCTGGATTTACTCCAGCTGAGGGCTGGAAATAGGTCCCCAGGTGCACTTGGGTGGAGGGCTGGAGGTTGACTTCCTGCAGCTGCAGGGCTGCAGAATGAGGATAAACTCCTTGTGGCAACTGCATTGAGGGCTGGGTATAAGCCTCCTGGTGAAGGTGGTCTGAGGCTTGGGCTTGGGCCTCCTGATACAGCTGTGCGGAGGACTGGGGACAGGCTTCTTCATGCAGTGGACCTGATGGCTCTGCTGGTGGGCTACATATCTGCAGTGCAGACGCCGAGACGGTGGGAAAGGGCGCCTGTAGAGAGTGGTAGGGGGCACTATGCTGGCCGTCTGAGTATGCTGCACAGCTCAAGCCACTGCCAAAGGTGCCATCAGCTGCATAAAGGATACATATCTTTACATTACAAGCCATTCACCTTATACATGAATGTGTGATAGCTATAATTAACTAGAAGAAAGCACTCAGTACAGTGCAGATCTCCTCCAGGGGTGTAAATGGTCCCTGGCGGAGACAAGATTTCAAACTGAAGCAGTAGTTGATCACTCTTGGCCGCTACCAGCCGGTTACTAGGAGTGAGGAGTCAGTGGTTAATGGCTTATAGAACAGAGCAGTCAATTAACGAATTGTGAACCACCTCAACAATGATAAATTTTTGAACAAACGGTCATAAATGTGTACACAAAATATTAGGCTGATGGGTCAGGTACTATGATAGATTAGCTGAAGACAAATACACGCACTGACAGACGGACACACACACACACACAACCAAATGGATGATACCCTCCAGGCTTATGCCTGGTAGAGGTCATTTTAACCACATAAAAAATACAATGCAAAAGTCTTATGTGCACTAGATTTAATATACGCAGTCAAGACTCATAAATATTTGCACATGCAATAGGTTATTGTTACATACCAAAGCATACTGTAGTTGAAGTAAAATAAAAAATATGAGCTTGAAGTGCAAACTTTCAGCTTTATTCCTAGGGAATATATATACAACCCCAATTTGAAAAAAAGTTGGCATGCTATATAAAATGTAAATAAAAACAGAATGCAATGATCTGCAAATCTCATAAACTGACATTTCATTCACAATAGAACATTAACAACATATTAGATGTTAAAAGTGAGACATTTTACTATTTCATGAAAAATGTCAGCTCATTTTGAATTTTCTGGCAGCATCACATCTCTAAAAAGTCGGGATAGGGCCATGTTCACCATTGTTTAGTATCCCCTCTTTTAACAATAGTCTGTAAACATCTGGGAAGTGAGAAGACCAATTGCTGAAGTTTTGGGAGAGGTATGTTGTCCCACTCTAGTCAGATGTAGGATTCTAACAGCTCAACAGTCCTGGGTCTTCTTTGCTGAAGTTTTCATTTTATGATGCGCCAAATGTTTTCTATTAGTGAACGATCTGGACTGCAGGTAGGCCGGTTCAGCACGCAGACTCTTCTACTGCGAAGCCATGTTGTTGTGATGGATGCAGTATTTGGTTTGGCATTGCTACGCTGAAATATGCAAGGCCTTCCCTGAAAAAGACGATGTCTGGATGGCAGCATATGGTGTTGTAAAACCTCTATACTTTTCAGCATTGATGATGCCTTTCCAGATGTGTAAGCTGCCCATGCCATAGGCACTAATGCAACCCGATACCATCAGAGATGTAGGCTTTTGAACTGTGCGCTGATAACAAGCTGGATGGTCCCTCTCCTCTTTGGACCGCACAACACGGTGTCCGTGGTTTCCAAAAAAGAATTTCAAATTTTGATTCATCTGACCACAGAGCAGTGTTCCATTCTGCTTTAGTCCATTTTAAATGAATTTAGGTCCAGAGAAGACGGCGGCGTTTCTAGATCGATCGTGTTCACATATGGCTTCTTCTTTGCATGATACTGCTTTAGCTTGCATTCATAGATTACACGGCGAACTGTGTTCACAGTCAATGATTTCCTGAGCCCATGCAGTGTGTTCCAGTGCAGAATCTTGCCTGTTTTTAATGCAGTGCCGACTGAAAGCCCGAAGATCACAAGCATCCAGTATTGACCTTCAGACTTGTCCCTTGTGCACAGAGATTTCTCCACATTCTCTGTATCTTTTGATGATTTTGATGATGATTGCAATTTTACATTGAGGAACATTTTTCTGAAATTGTTCCACAATTTTTAGATGCTGTTTTTTGCAGATTGGTGATTCTCTGTCCATCTTTACTTCTGAGAGTCTCTGCCTCTCTAAAATGCTCTTTTTATACCCAGTCATGTTGCCAATTAACCTAATTAGTTGAAAAATGCTCCTTCAGCTGTTTTTTTTTATTAGTACCACTTACTTTTACAATCTTTTGTTGTCCCTCTCCAACTTTTTTGAGATGTGTCACAACCATCAAATTCAAATGAGCTAATATTTTTTTCATAAAACGGCAAAATGTCTCACTTTCAACATCTGATATGCTGTCTATGTTCTATTGTGAATAAAATGTGGGTTTATGAGATTTGCAAATCATTGCATTCTGTTTTTATTTACAATTTACACAGCATCCCAACTTTTTTGGAATTGGGGTTGTAAATATGTAGACGATCTCTAAAGAGTGAGCCCAAGATGTCAAATTTATGAATCGAGAGTAGTAATTTCCATTTATTCCAAGCCTTTGGTTTTATATGTTTGATATCTCGGGCTCACTCGTTTGAGATCTTATTTATCCCATAAATATCAGCATTGTTATATTTGGGAAATGCATCAAAAAGCATTAGCTTCTAGTTGGCGGTCTATTCAAGTTAATGGGATGAATAATTTGCTAGCTAGTATGTTAGCTTAGTTTTTAGTCATTAAATTCATAAATTTTATGTAATTGTATTTGTATTTGTATTTGTGGATGCACTGATGGTTTTTATTGGCAAAGATTTTCCAGAGTAGTCACATCCAATGTGATTATATCTATTACAATAGCGTACTGGTTAACATTGCAGGGCCATCTGAAGGACTGAAAATCAGGGTCTCTCAGTACTGATTTTCAACTTAATCCTCTAAATCCTTTCAAAATGTCATTCCCTGTAAAGTGTAAAAATCCCCAAAAACCTTATAACAGCACATTGATACGGTTTTAAACAGCTGCATTATTCAGCCACACAGATGGCGTGACCTCCACAGAACCCTGATCTTACCATTACTGTAACTTTCTGGGATTACTAGGAATCACCTGAAGATTGAAAAGTAAGCAAGACAATCAGCAGAAGAACTGTATGATGTTCTCTAATATGCTTGGAACAACTTACCGGTCAATTTTCTAATAAAATTGCAGGGCAAGATAACCTCAGAGAACTGAAACAGTTTTAAGGTTTTTCATTTTCAATTGCTTACTGCCCTTTACAGTAAGTGCCTTGATATTTAAACATTTTTGTTTTCGTTATTTCTAGAGCTTTTCTACCTTCTCAGAATTTCCTGAGAGTGAGCCTAAAACTTTTGCACAGCTCTGCACATTCACTAATAATGCCTTCACTTACTGGCGAGCGCACAAGACTGCACATTGGCTTTATTTCAGCAAGCGTGTAAGCGGGTGAACGCCAACATCAGTGAGCATGTAATGTGTGCAAATAAATGCGCGTGTGCAAGATATACATGCAAGTCCCTCCCAGCAATGGCTGCAGTGTCTTACATTTGTCCGAGGTGGCGCTGCCAGGCATGTTGATGATTGGTGCACTCTGGTCGAACACGGGCTTCTCTGGCTCGAGCTGAGGGGGTTGGTAGCTTTGGGACTTAACAGGAGGGATCTGCAGGGGAAGAGCCTGTTGTTGCACCTTTGCAGGCTCTGGCACCTGCATCTCGTTTGCCGCCTGCGCCCGATCCCCTTGTTCCTCTCCGTCACATGCTTGGGCCCCCTTCGCTCTTCTCGCCCGCTTCCACTGGATCAAGGCAACCCGGTCGCGTATGGACTTCCCCACAATCTTTACATCATTTTCCTGGAAGAAGCCTGACTCCACCTGCCGAACCATTTCAATCACCGTGAATTTTACTGAATAAGTAATCCTAAATGGTGGTTTAGGTTAGTCATCAAGTTTACTGTAAAGTACATCGACATCATGAGATGCATCATATTACTCATGAGATTTAAGTTCAGGAAGCATGCTTTCATACATTTTATACTGCCATTAAGTGCTATACTTAAGTTCACCATGCTTTAAAAAATGACTAGCCGAACACCAGTGCATGAAGAGGAACAATAGAAGCAGCCAGGCTTACCCTAAGAGAGGAAATATATGTCTCTTTCCTTCTCGATAACATTTCCCGTCAACCCCCCTATATTATTTCAGAAATGCTTTGCCATTATGAGGCCTGGTTACTAACCGACGAAAAACAGACAGCCATGTGATCTGATTCATAAGGCAAATATAAATTATATAAGAGTATTCTACCAGCGCCAGTCCGAGAAGACAAAGGAGATGTACAGAAATATAGGAAGACTGAAGGAATAAAGTAGAGATCTTGGAAAAGAGTCAAAGTCCAAATCAAGCTCACTGTTACGCCCTATACTGCTGCATAGCCAATGTTTCAATTCAGCTGTCTTGGATTCATAAGAATTCACAAATTACAGACAGGGAATTGGCCCAATTATTGCAGGTTACCCAAATCGTAGAACATTTGTGTTCTGTCAATCAAGTAAGGGGTGAAATCCAAATTAAATTTTAAATCACAAGCCGATTCCCATTGTGAAGTGATAAAAATCATAAAATTTTATTGCAATAGGGGTGCATGCAGGTCCTGGAGGGTCAATATATCAACCATTTTTTATGTGCTGCAGCACTTACCTACTAAATGTATCTTTTAATCTAAATTCACACGCTGAGTCTACATGCTCAGACCCAGAGCCAGAGCCTGAATTAGCTGCCGACTTAAATAGAACCACAAAAACCTGCAGGAGTTCTGCATCCCAAAACTATGATAAACTTTAAACAATGGCAGTTGAATTGGATGGGAATTGAAACTTTGAACAATACAATTTAATTGGATGGGAACTGAGATGTCTTAAATAGGGGAACCATGAAAGTTCTGAAACAAGAACCGTATTTGCAGAACCAATCACAGTTCAGCAGGCATTAAAACCTTGATAACAGCACTGGATTTAGTTTGCAGTAAATGGAAAGGAAAGCTTAAGTGACTCAGTTTCACTACGCAATGTCTCTTTTAGAAACAAATACAGTTCTCAACCCTAACTGCCTGCCATGCTCTAACAAATGCACAAACCACAGCACTGAGAATTACTACTCTCATCACAAACGCACTGAACAGCTGTACTTTCAAAATCCATAAATGTCGGCTAGTGAATGTGAGGATACAGTATGCTGCCGTTGGATTGACCAAGCACTATGTTATGGGCCACATTCTGTTTAAATCCCTTCCTCCACATGGAACTCCAGTATACATAAGGCTGTTATAGGAGACTAATTGTTGACTCCTTTGAAAATCATTAGGTTACAAACCCATACAGTTAGAAGCCAGAAAAGTAAATAGCAGCTGACAGCTGTATATGCACAACTTATAGTCACAAAGGACAAAAGTAACATCTGTACTTAAGAGGAGGGCACATTTATTCAACGGCCTCAAAAATGACTGGCAATGCAAAAACAATAAAAAATTTATGTAAACAATATAAAGAGAAACGGTATATACCAACATGTGTGAAATACTTTATTAATGTTTTGACGGAAACGACCAAAATCATAACAATCATTTTATACAAAATACATTTCAACAAAATCAAGGTTTAATAATTGTTGGCACCCTTCATTTAGTACTTAGTACAACCTCCTCTCGCAAGGATAACACCATGGAGTTTTTTCCTGTAATTTTTACAAGGTTAAGGCACATATTTGGGGGGATTTTGGACCATTCCTCAAAGCAGATTCTTTCAAGATCCTTCACATTCTTGGGTACACGTTTATCAACCATCCTCTTCAACACAGCCCACAGGTTTTCAGTTGGATTGATGTTCGGCAACTGAGACGGCCATTGCAGAATGTTGATTTTGTTGTCACAGAACCATTTCTGCTTTTTGCTTTTTGAAACCTTCTGACCCCAAGATGCCGCCAAGGTCTGCAATTCTCTCAAAGTGATTCTTTGGGATTTTGTTGCTTCTCTCACCATTCTGCATAGTATCCTAAGGGCATAAACGCAGTTACATCCTCTACCCTCAAGATCTTCAACAGTTCCATATCTTTGGAATTTAAAAAAAAAAAAAAATTGTCTTGTTAATGCTCAGTGGCAAATCCAATCATTTGGGAATCTTCTTGTAGCCATTACCAGATTTATGAAGGTCTATGACCATCTGCCTCTTTTGAACTGAGTTGTTTTGTTTTCTTCATGGTGTTGGATGACAAAGGGATATTGTATGTGTGTTATCTCATTTTTATACCCTAGTAAAACAGGAAGTGGTGTATTGACTCAATATAGTTCATGTTATAGTTTAACATATAGATAGAACTTAAATAAGAGGAATTTAATACCTGGTTTAAGTTTCCTAGATGTTATTTACAATAATCTTTAGGGATGCAATTAATTGTGAAACCTTGATTTGGAGGAAATGGATTTTTTTATTAAATCAGTAAATTATCATTATTGGTTCCATTGGAACATTAATATCGTGCAGTATTTTCTCACATGTTGGTAATTAGAGTTTCTCTATAAATATACATTGTATTTTTTTTTTTTTTTTTTGAAGTTTTTAAAGTATTGTTTGTGCATTGCCATTCAGGGGTGCCAGTAATCTTAGAGCCCATTGTAGAACTGATGATGTGAATAAATGCAAGCAGGTGGCAGGTGCAGCCATTCTGCTCTAATGAAGTCTGAGAAGGATCCAAAAAAAGACTGCCTACATTTGGACCACTGCTGGACATAGCGATTACAACTCTGCCAAGTGAAGCTGAGTTCTGAATAAAGAGGATTTAAATGAGCTTTTCTGCAGTGATGCAGCAAATTGCCTCGCCATCGGCAGCTATCAAATAAAGAGAAAGGAGGGACATGGGTATTCAAATATATTTATGCAAGGATATGAACCTTTAGTTCAACAAGAGGATTATATTGTGATACAGTTACAAATTAGTATGGAGCAATATAAGTATATACAGGTGGCCAATGACTGCGATCGTCATCTGATTTTGTTTTGTTTCATCGGACTGCGAATGGTCATCCACGCCACTCGCACCGGCTTACCATAGGGAATGGTAGAATTCGCCGCGCCGTTGGCAGCGGCTTGCCGTAGGGAATGAGTTAAACTTGCCAAAAACCATCAGATTTTGTCGATAACCCCACAGAAGCTGAATTTGCCAGTCAAATCAAGAGGCTTGTTCACCAGTTTCATGGACGGTTTGTTTCATCTCCTACAGGGGGCTCAATTTGTCCCATTACCATGCTTGACTTACACATATCATGGTAGAAATTGTGCCATAGGACTTTTTTTGATAGGTCTCCCCCCACCCCAATGCAGCCACCCCTCATTGATGTGCACAGACATTTAGGAAGAAACTTGAAAACTTAATAACCTCAAAATAGCAAAAGGCACATCTGCACGACCTGATGGAAATGTGTGCACATTTTCATGGAAATATATCAAACGGTTTCTGAGTTATGGTTCGGACATGGTGGGAACACCAACGCAGACGCACACGCACAGGGGAATCCGGATAAAAACAAAAAACAAACAAAACACTAAATCAACCACATGTAGAAAGTGAATAGGTAATTGGGTTCAATTTACTTGACACACCCAGGCCTGATTACTGCCAGCCCAGTTGAATCTAAACATCACTTAAATATTACCTGCCTGGCAATATGAGGTTGGCAAAAAGCAGCACATAATGCCGAGATGTAAAGAAATTCATCAACAGATCAGTAACAAAGTTGTTAACATCTATCAGTCTGGACAGGGTTATTAAGCCAATTTGAAGGCTCTGGGACTCCAGAAAACCATGATGAGTGACATTACCAAAAAATTGAGAACTCAGACAAAAATCTACATAAGTGCATACCTCGCTTGCCTCAGTTAAGGTCAATGTTCATGATTCCACAATAAGAAAGACACTGGGCAAATATGGCCTCCATAGGAGAGCTGCAAGGCGAACACCACTTCTGACCAGAAAAGAACATGAAGGCTTGTCTAAAATTTGCCACAAAACATTTTGATGACCCCTAAGACTTTTGGAATAATATTCTTTGTACTGGCAGCTCAAAAGTGGAACTTTTTGGAGGTTGCATGCATCCTGTTTCATCAGGTGTAAAGCAAACATAGAGTTCAATAATTGATGGACTAAATTCTGCTCTTTACCAGAAAATCCTGAGGTGAACGTTCGGCGATCAAGCACAGTACAGTTATGCAGCAGGACAATGATCCGAAGGACACAAGAAAGTCTATCTCTGAATGGCTCAAAAGAAACAAAACGAAAGTTTGGGAATGGCCTAGCCAAGGTCCTTACTTAAATCTGATTGAGATACTGCGGCATAACTTTGAAAAAGCAGTTTATGCTTAAAAACCCTCCAATGTCACTGAATAAAAAACAATTCTGCAAAGAAAAGAGGGCGTGAATTCCTCCACAGCAATATGACAAACTCATTGCTAGTCATTGCAAATGTTTCACTGCAGGGTTGTGCAACCAGTAATTAGGTAAATGGGGGCAAAAATATTTTTTGACATGGGTGATATAGAACTCTTTACCTTCAATAAATGAAGTGATCAAAGCTGCATTTTGAGTTTACTCATGGTTTTTTTTCTCATATTACAATAAGTTGGATGATCTGAAACATTTAAATAAGGCTAATAAGCAAAAATAGAAGAAATCGGAAATGGGAAAAATACTTTTACACAGCACTGTACCTCTGAAACAGAATTAGTTGATTACTATGTTTTAATTAATATGGACGCACAACAACCTGAAGATGTACAGTTTAAAGTTTGTTTTGCTGTAAAAGCACAAAATGTAAAAGTGGCTAATTTTACCCCACTCTCCCTAAAATGTTTTTGCAGATGTTGAATAATTGAGTGTTAAAGTGGCTAAAAAAAGTGAGTTTCTGTTGCATTGTAATGATATTTCACATCGCTTACGTGTTTAGCACAGCAAAGGTCATTTACTAGATTGCATGGCTAAAATATTTAGCATGGCAATGCTACTTTACACAGCCATTGTTTGGAGCATGAATTTGGGTATTCTGTCGATTATGCTTATTATGGCAATAGTAGTTCATATGGGTAATATTTTTATCATGGCAATGGACACACAGACAGATGAGTTTAGCATGGCAATGGTTAGTTGCACAGTTATTGGATGTAGGTTGGCAATGGCCAATCTTATTCATGGAGTTAATTTGCATAGCCCATGTATTCTGCCCAGTGCGGGCATCAGTGTGTTATAGACTGACCATTTCTTGAGCCACATCTTCTGGGACCTCCTTCTCCAGGTCGAAGGTAAACTCAACTGCACCACCGTCTTTGTATTTGCCCTTCAGTTTCTTGGGGTCCTCCACCCACAGTTTCAAGGCAATTGAAGTCTTCTTCCCGTCATCCTCCTCTGCAAGTTCTACCCTCACCCCGGTGTCCTCTGCAAAAAAGGCATGGTCCAGGAGCTCCCGTATGGAGTACCTGCCAATACAGAGTACTCATGGCATCATGCAAGAACATCATCACTTAGTAAAGCACATTGCGTTAAGCCTCATTGTCTTAAGCTTTGTGTCAAACACTAGGCACAGCTTCAATACATTTCACTCCAAGCACTCTCTCAAATCAACACTGGAAGCAGTATCTCCCTGCACTACACAAGTACCACAATACAGCTTATCAGAACTAAAGACTGTCACACTACATATTCTTAATGTACACACTCCTATTTTCTCATTTCCATACCAATTTCACAGTTGCCAAAAGTATTCTCTCTAGACACAGTTCAGTACATTATGACCAAAAAGGGACACACCTCTCTTCTTTTTTGTAGCAGATACACTCTCCTATAATCTCCTTAATTTCAGGATCTGTGATCTTGTTGTAACTGGCTGGTTTCACTCCCTGGATAAAAAGACGAAACAACCATTTCAGAGAAAACCACTCCAAAAATCATGGTGAACCAGCGCTGAGATTGACCAGAACTCTTCAGAGTAGTCTAGTGGGAGTGCATGTGGTTGCTTTGGACAGAGCTCTGTTGATTCACATTTGTATGTAACGGTGTGTAGGAAGAAAAACTCATGTTGCATGCACAACTACATCACAGCTAGTAAAAATAGGATCAAGGGTCCTGTAGCTTACCGACAAGCAGTCTTATAGTGATGATACAAGTTATGAAAATTTCATGTGAAGTTTGACATTTGTATCAATGAAAATCAATGTCAAGGTCACTAAATAAAAGTTCACATACATTTATTAGACCTCCTGTAATACAAACACAATCTGAAGCAGTTTTGGTGATACAAGTCATTGAAAATTCAATATGTCAATTGCGAACTTTAAAGGTCACACAAGGTCAAGTTGAGGTCAGCAAATGGACTTCATATATGACTTTCTAAATGTCTCTATACAAACCCTGGCTCAATCTGTGACCATTTTGGTGATACAAGTCATTGTACTTTCACTGTCGAGTTTGACCCTCTGGTCACTGATAGTCAAGTTGAATGTCACCAAATGAAAGCTCATATGTGACTTCCTAGATGTCAGTAACGCAAACTTAGGCTCCATCTGTGACCATTTTAGTGGCATAAGTCATTGAATTTTCACAAGGTCACATTTGACCTTTGAAGGTCAATACGAAGGTCACCAAATGAAAGTTCACATATGACTCCCTATATGTCTCTAATAAAAACCAAAGCTCCATCTGTGACCATTTTGGCAACACAAGTCATTGTAATTGTATTATGTCAAGTTTGACCTTCAAAGATCACCAACAGTCAAGTTGAATGTCACCAAATGAAAGTTCATATGCGACTTCCTAGATGTCAGTAACACAAACCTAAGCTCCATCTGTGACCTTTTTAAAGATAGAAGTCATCGAATTTTCACTAGGTCAAGTTTGACCTTCGAAGGTCAATATGAAGGTCACCAAATGAAAGTTCATATATGACTTCCTATACCTCTCCAATACAAACCTAAACTCTATCTGTAATGATTTTGCTGATATGAGTCATTGAAATTTCACTGTATAGTTTGGTCGTTGAAGGTCACTGAAGGTCAAGTTCAAGGTCACCCAATGAAACTTCATACATGACTTCCTATATACCCACAATATAAACCTAACCTCTATCTGTAATAGTTTTGGTGATAGAAGTCATTGAAATTTTACTATGTGAAGTTTGACCTTCGAAGGTCACCGAAGGTCAAGTTCAAGGCCAACAAATGAAAGTTCATAATTGACTTCCCATACGTCCCCAATACAAACCTACACTTTATTTGTAACGATTTTGCTGATATAAGTCATTGAAATTTCACTGTGAAGTCTGGCCATTGAAGGTCACTGAAGGTCAAGTTCACTGCCACCAAACGAAACTTCACACATGGTTTCCTATATTCCCACAATACAAACCTACGCTCTATATGTAATAGTTTTGGTGGTAGAGGTCATTGAAATTTCACCATGTGAAGTTTGACCTTCGAAGGTCACTGATGGTCAAGTTCAAGGCCACCAAATGAAAGTTCATATATGACTTCCTTTAAGTGTTCAATACACATATGTTCCCAATCTTCAATATTCTCAAGCCTAGAAGCCATTGAGAATTGTAACATTTTGCTTGACCACAAGTTTGACCTTTCAAAGTCATCTGAGGTCAACTTTAACACATCCAAAATATAGGTCATATATGACTTCCTATATGTAGATAATACAAACTTAATCTCTGTCTGCAAAGATTCAGCTTCCACAGGCAATTTTGCCCATTCTCCATAAGACCCAATATTAAAGTACAATGCCCCCACTAGACCCACTTCCGTCGATTCAATCAAAATGACACTTGCACTGCACATAAAGTGCATCAAGGTGAGTTGATTGCCAGATTTACAAAAAAAAATTATCTGACAGTTAATGAGAAATAATTTTTTGAAATTTCAAGTCCTATCTTTTAACATGGTTAATATTTTCCCTGACCTCGAGTTTGACCTTTCAAAGTCATCTATGGTCAAATTTAATATTGCCAAAATATAGGTCATATATGACTTCCTATATGTCAATAATACAAACTTAATCTCTATCTGCAACCATTTGGCCTCCACAGGACATCTTGCATATTCATAAAGTACAGCGCCCCCACGAGACCCACTTCCCTCGATTCAATCAAAATGGCGCTCGGACTGTACATTGACAGTACCACGGTAAGTTGATTGCCTGATTTAGAAAAAAATTTATCAAGCAGTTTTTCAGAAATGATTTTTTAAAATTTCTCAGTACTATCTTTAACATTGGGGCCAAAATTTCAAGGGCCCATAAATCGGACAAAAATGATTCAATCAAAAATCCAAAAAAAAAAAAAAAAAAAAAAAAACACGTCTGGAGATATGGTCTAGTAGTATGTTATGGCAAATTTACAGGAAAATTCATCAGGCCAAAAAAAAAAAAGATAAAAAATGTTCCGGACGACGGATGCCACACCACGACAATAGCTTATCGGCTCATAGGGCCGGTAAGCTAAAAAGGAAATATTGATGCTGAATTTAAGTATGTGACTGGTTTTCTCTTCTTCCAAAGCAAAGCATACCTCATTTCCCAGCTATAAATCTTGATGAGCAGCTAATTGGCCAAATCCTGTGTGCTGAATTAGTATTATAGTAATAAACTATCAGATGGCAGCTCTCCAGAAACAGGGTTAGAGACTACTGGTTTATGTATAATTCCAATTGTCAATCAGTAATTCTGAAGGGGTTGGAGATAACTCTTCTGGTATGGAACATACACTGGTGACTTTGCGGTAGATCTGCGCAGCGTTCTGACATTCAGAGTAGGGATACTCAGAAGTGGCCATCTCCAACATGCACATTCCGAATGCGTAGACGTCCACCAGCTCATTATAGTGCTCTTCGTACATCTCTGGCGCCATGAATTCCGGAGTCCCTGAGTAGGAGATAATCAGAGAACAGTCAATAACTACAGCCCTATGCAAGACAGTAACCTGAAACCCTACCCAGGAGAATTACTTGAAGCTCTTCCTAGTATTCACTGAAGCCCTGAATACTTGAAGTCACTGTTCTGCAGCCTTGGCAGGGATAATTCTGAAGCCCCACCCAAAAGAGATGCAATGGCACCGCCCATTGGTTCCTGAAACTCAGCTCTTAGGACTTCTGAAGCTTGACACAGGAGAGTCAAAGGCATAACCCACATTGCAGTAGGTCACAGAGGGACACAGCCCCAGTGAACTCCCCTATCTTTTCCTTCCCCAAGAAGCCAAGACGGATATGACTCAGACATACAAGCTTATGATCTTGACTGTATCTGGGGCATATTAAATTTCAGCAAATCAATCCTGAACAATTGATATCATTGCCAAATGGAGAATCAATAAAAAGTACAGTCTGAGTCTGCATGACCCTAAATAGCACGTGCTTTACCAATGACGCTTTTAGCAAAGGAGGTCCTCTTCAGGGTGGCGAGCCCCAGATCCCCAATTTTGACGGAGCCGGTGGGACCGGTGATGAAGATGTTGTCGCACTTGAGGTCGCGGTGGATGATGGGCGGGTCCCGGGTGTGCAGGAAATGCAAGCCCTTCAGGATCTGTCGGCACCAGCTGCGCAGAACTTTGGGCTTCATCACTTTAAACCGCTTCAGATACCTGCCACAATGAATGGCTACTTCAGATGCCTCATATCACATCTGCTCCCTGGAGGGAGGAACACCTGTCACGGACACCAATTATTAGGGGTGGGGGCGGGTCGTGGTCACTCACGTTTTCAGGGTTCCCGATGTCATCAGCTCTGTGACAAGTACAATGCACTTTTTCCCCTTCATCAGTGACTCCCAGAAATCATAGAAGCGCACAATGTTGGGGTGCTGCAAGCCTTTCAGCATCTCCGCCTCCTCCTTAAACCTTTGCCTCTCTGCTTTGGACAGCTTACGATCCTGAGAGAGGGACAGAGAGGTGGGGAAGAGAGGAAATGAGAGGGACACATTCAGGTGTAGAAGAGGGGGAAGGAACAGGGAGAAAGGAAAAATGAAGGAAGGACAGAGTAGAAAGCTATCAGAACAGCAAACTGCACAGTCTAAATATTTTTTTCATTCTTTTTTATAATTAATTTTTGCCCGACAGAGCAGTGATTAAATTATTATTTCCCGGTTCAGAGTCATAATGGGCAGGCACTAGAAAGGTACTTAATTTTTTGTAGTTACCTTTGTATCGTTTCTTTTATTTAACTTTAAGCATTTGGAAGTTATACATAATAGCAATCCTTGTTCCCTCTGGGAATTTCTAAGGATTTCTAAAGTCCCATTAAATTCAGGAAATTCTAAAGAAGCTTGCCTGTCAACACTTCAAAGAGTCTCCGTGTTCTTCAATAACTCAAAATGATAATGTACCATTTGAGAGTGGTGTATGTGCATACTACAAGTGTTCATGTTTCTGTGTGTGTGAGTGTGTGTGTGTGTGTATGTGGGTGTGTGTATGTTTTTGTGTGTGCGTGAGCATTTGCACCTATGTGTAATAATTCTCTGCAGATGTTTTATGTTCTCTGGTGGGTGCACATACTGCTCTCTGCCATGGCAATGCAATTCTCTCCAGAGCAAGTGTGTAGTGAGCTTTACGTTCCAAGTCTGAAGCTGGTGGCTCTGTCTCAGGGTGACTCATCGCTCTGTGAAAACTGCTGTTCAGTTCTGTTCTGTGCTCTCTGAGCATTCATCACCCCTCCCTTCCTAAAATTCACACTTTATCTCTGTCCCTTTGTCAGAAAACGGCACATATCCCCCTCCTAAAAAAGCACACCTCAAATCCCCTTCCTAGAGCAGAACACTGTCATAGTTTAGCACTGGGATCATGGGCCCAAATGCTGGAAAGGACCCACATGCACAGGCTGATAAAAAAATAGAAGAATTTTAATAAACTTATTCAAATAACAATAAACACTAGTAAAAAAAAAAAATCAGGGGAGCAGTGACACAACACAGCAGGGCTAAAATACCAGAATGCAGCTGCACTGGTTACTGGCAAAGCCAGCCCTTAAATATCCAACCTTCACCTCCACTTTAACGAGCCACACCTGTTGCTCGTCAAAGTGGAGGTGAAGAATGTGGCAGGGGAGGGACTGCAAGGAAAAAACCTTTACAGAACACATTGGCATATGACTGCTTGAAGCAATGGATAATTTAAAAAAAAAAAAAAATCAAGATTTCAAACCCCCGAAAAACATGCCTGATAAGCACAAAAATGTAATGCAGTCTAACACCACCTAATTCTAGCATTTTCTCAAGAAGAGGGACCATACCATGAGTATCAGCCCTCAAGGATATAAAACACTTCTTTATTGTTTAGTCCCATAATCAGTGCAACTAGAAAAAAAATCACATCTCTCCCATCAACAGCAAATAGCAGAGCGATTTTGAGGATTGAGTGGGAAAGGTAAAACAGGCTTCAACAGAGCGGGATATACAGGCCTCTGATGTGGGTGTGGTTAAATAAGTCTCTGCAGTGGGTGGGACTAAACAGACTTTTAAGAGTGGGATTCACCAGGCCTTTGAGGAGGATGGGGCGAGGCAGGCAGTGGGTTTCATCACTCGTGCTCTATTGGCATTTTCATGTGGGATGCTGCTTCGGTAAGTCACTACGATTAAAATTCAGCTAAATGGCTTAACTGTAAACTGTGGGTATGGTGCCACAGGCTTCAGCAGCTGGCATGGTTAAACAGGCTTCTTTGGTGGCCAGGTTAAACCAGACCTCTGAAGTCCGCAGGGTGAAACCGTTCATTCTCCGTAACTCTTATAGGTCTCAGTGAATCAGCAGAGGCCAGGGAGGCTCTGCAGGGCTGGGCTGTTCTCATGCCCTGAGATTCCTCCTGCAGTCTCCTGTCCTCAGCTGACCCTGCTGGTTTCTGCTGCAGCAGTCCCTATATGACTTTAACGGCAGACGGTTTCAGCTCTACACAGACAAAATACAGCCACTAATGTACTACAGATCATATTAACAGAGGGTGGTCATTATGCAGGCTAAAATTATTGATTATGAACTGAAATTTATAGTGTCAAATTTTTTAAGTCACTCTATCTGCCCAGTACCCACCCTAAAATATGCTTTTGCTTGCACATCCTTATAAATCAGTCCGACAGAACTCTTCTACAGCATAGAATATAAGCAAATTTGTCATAAACATTTCTATGCTGCATCATTTCCATTATCCATCACACCTTACAAATTGCCAGTATGCTTTTTTTTCCAAATGCATAGGATTCCAAACACATGACAAACCAAACATTTTTACAAGGATTTTTACAATAAGAAGTATTGCAATACATTTTTAACAATATTAATCCAGTGAAAGTTTTCCCCTTCGAGCTAAAGAGGCTTCCTTAGGCGAGATAAGAAGATTTCCTTACACGCCCAGCATTGATCAGCTAACCTGACCTAGAATGACACCAGTATCCAACGCTTTTCCTGCCCGCCTTCTACTTTGGAAACGCAAGCAATGTCCACGAATCAACCAATGCGCCATACTCAGTAGCGCTCAGCTGAAAAGGTAAAGGTTTCCCGTAACCAGCTAAATAACAGCTCTATAATGGCTGGGTAATTATCGCGGTCTCCGCCCAAGAGGATGGAGTACCGCTCCATGTGGTCAAGCTGAAAGTAGACCTGGCTCAGACGGCCGGCTGCTTGCTGTAATGTGAGGTTTTCACTACAAGGCTGTAGACTCTGTTAACGCATTAACGCGCATGAATAACCGGCAGTTGGGCAGAACATGTCAACTCGATCGTCCCTGTATTTTTTCAACCTGTTATTTCACAAATGTGGGCATGAATTTTCAAATGTTCATCATTTCAAAAATAAGTTTCAACATAAAACCCAGGATTTCAACAAAACAAAATTACATTCTTTGATATTCATCTGTACATTGATGTTCTCGCGTCTATGTACATGTTGTCTCACATTTGTCTAGAGTATTTCAACAACCTTAAGACTCCCTAAAAGTCAAAGTTCATATTAAATAAAAGTTGTACAAAAGTACATGTTTAATTAGTTAAATGATGAGAAACCAATGTATTCACTGAAAAGTGAAATAAGACTTCTTATGAAGGCATCATGTGAAGTAATTCTGTAATACTGTCAAGCACAGAGAGTTTAGTTGACTATCAATGTTTATTTGTAAAGGTTAATAATTTGTCACCCCCTACACTGTTATAAACTTGCACCTTTTTTCCCAGTTAATTTAACTGGCACCTTTTTGCCAGTTATTTTAACTGTAATTTTACAATAAGTTTACAGCAGAGTACTGTGTATATTAGGCTAAGTGTAAACCACAGTTAGCTGTGCGCAGGACTCCACTTACAGTTAAAATAACCAAGAAACAATGCGTTAATTTAACTTTTAAATTTAGTCAGTTTATAACAGTGTAGATGTGGTGAGTTTTAGATTACTCAAGAGGATTATGTTTGACATAGCTGCATGAACGATTGTTGAGTATTACGAAATCATGCAACAGCAATAACTTTAGTGTCATTGGCTTTCTACACATTCATCACTCCTGAGGGGCCTGCCACATGACTCAAACAAATTCGCCATGGCAGTCTTTAAGATCAGATGTATTTCAAAATTGTTCAGGACAAAAATTGACCAGCTAGCCAACATCGCTGCAACTCCTCTGGATATTAGAAAACGGTCACTGGCAGAAGATGAGATTTCCATCAACAACTAGAGTGATAAAACTCTATTTGGCTGGCTGGAAGTCTGAGTTAATGAATATAAATAAGTATTTTATTACATTAACATTGGAGAGAGCAAATCTATCAATGACATTTGAAAGACATGCAAATCAACTTTAGTAAGAATTAACAAACAAAGAGTTTGTTTCCAAACACAATATTTCCATTTTACACATTTTGAGTAAATCAGCATTTTTCTTTGTTGGCGCATATTGCATTTTGTAGAAAAACACAAAGTTAGACCATGAAAAAATACACCTCATAGTATGAATTCCTAAAAACAAATTATTGCACCATGTGTAAGAAGCACAGTGCTAACGGTCAATGGTATTCTCAATTTTTGTAATTTTGGCACTTATTGCGTTTTGGACCCAAACTCTTCAAATATAAATAAGAATTTTATTCCATTCACATTGGAGAGAGAAAATTAATCAATAACGTTTGAGAACAAAAATTACAAATCAGCACATCACCTTTGTTACAAAATATGAATTACATATTGTAGCCAGTTGTCAGTCACATGCTGTTTGCTAAGATGGCTTGTGCGAGACATGCTCCAGTACCTCAGTTGAAGTGGAACTACAGTGCAACTGCAGTGAAGGAAGGTTGTGATAAGTCTCAGTGAGATGGGAGCACGATAACAACTGGAGAAAAACTAGAGAACTCAGGCAGCTAATTTGCCTTTTCGGCTGAGCATTACTGTATGTTCAGATCATTTTCAGATTTCAAGCGTTAAGCCCCTGACAAAACAAGCCCCCTCCGTGATATGACAGGCCATCAGTAACCTAACATTTTAATGCATGATTACTCTTAACCTCATTCTGTTCACATTCTCCTATCTAACAATCAAGTCATTTCCTAAATAATCATGACCTATACATATTCCAATGAGTGAGAACTTACAAACCCCAATTACAATGAAGTTTGGACGTTGTGTAAAATGTGAATAAAAACAGAATACAATGATTTGCAAATCTCATAAACCCACATTTTATTCACAATCAAACATAGACAGCAAATCAGATGTTGAAAGTGAGACATTTTACCATTTCATGAAAAATATTACCTCATTTTTGAATCTGATGGCAACAACACATCTCAGAAAAGTTGGGACAAGGCCATGTTTATCATTGTGTAGCATCCCCTCTTCTCTTAACAACAGCCTGTAAACATCTGGGAAGTGAGGAGACCAATTGCTAGAGTTTTGGGAGAGAAATGTAAACCCAATGTTGTGAGATGCAGGATTCTAGCTGTTCAACAGTCCTGGGTCTTCTTTGCAGGATTTTTCGTTTTATGATGCGCCAAATGTTTTCTGTCGGTGAAAGGTCTGGACTGCAGGCAGGTCAGTTCAGCACTCAGAATCTTCTACTGCGAAGCCATGCTGTTGTGATGGATGCAGTATGTGGTTTAGCATTGTCTTGCTGAAATATGCAAGGCCTTCCCTAAAAGAAATCTTGTCTGGATGGGAGCTTATATTGTTGTAAAACCTCTAAATACTTTTCAGCATTGATTGTGCTTTTCCAGATGTGTTAGTTACCCACGCCATAGGCCCTAATGTAACCACATACCATCAGAGATGCAGAATTTTGAAAGGTACGCTGATCACAATTTGGATGGTCCCTCTCTTCTTTAGTCCGGACAACACGGCGTCCGTGGTTTCCAAAAAGAATGCCAAATTTAATTCATCTGACCACAGGACAGTTTTCCATTTTGCCTCAGTCCATTTTAAATGAGCTCTGGCCCAGAGAAGACGCTGGCGTTTCTGGATCGTGTTCACATATGGCTTCTTCTTTGCATGATACAGATTTAGCTTGCATTTGAGGATTGCACGGCGAACTGTGTTCACAGACAATGATTTCTGGAAGTGCTCCTGAGCCCATGCAGTGAATTCCAGTGCAGAATCATGCCTGTTTTAAATGCAGTGCCGCCTGAGGGCCTGAACATCACAAGCATCCAATATTGACCTTCGGCCTTGTCCCTTGAGCACAGAGAATTCTCCAGATTCTCTGAATTTTTTGAGGATATTATGTACTGTAGATGGTGGGATATTCAAAGTATTTGCGATTTTACAGAGGGGACCAATTTCTTAAATTGGACCAAAATTTTTTGATTCAGTTTTTTGCAGATTGGTGAACCTCTGCCCATCCTTATTTCTGAGAGACTCTGCCTCTCTAAAATGCCCATTTTATACCCAGTCATGTTACTGTCCAGATGCCAATTAACCTATTTAGTAGTAAAATGCTCCTCCAGCTGTTGTTTATTAGTACCACTTACTTTTCCAGCCTTTTGTTTCCCCGTCCCAACTTTTCTGAGATGTGTTGCGGCCATCAAATTCAAAATGAGCTAATATTTTTCATGAAATGGTAAAATGTCTCACTTTCAACATCGGATATGTTGTCTATGTTCCATTGAGAAAAAATGAGGGTTTATGAGATTTAAAAATCATTGTATTCTGTTTTTATTCACGTATACAAAGTCCCAACTTCATCGGAATTGGGATTTGTATAATGACAAAGAGATTGCCTACAGGCAATATTTACATAAATACAAGTTGTACTGTGAAGATGTCAATAATCCAAATGATTAGTTAGAAAGATATACAAGACTCTCTCTGAATTCCATCTCCCATTTCTGCATTTTTTTTCAGAAGTGTAATCTATTTCAAAAACAAGACGACAGTGTCATCACTATCCCCCGCCACCATCAAGGGCCATAACTCTGTAAAAAAAAAAAAAAAAAATGCTTCGACATCCATTTTTGAACTCAACATAGATCATGACTAGCTTATTAAGCATACAAATAGTTTCAGAGAAATCTTGTCCCCATTACGGCCCGGACAGACGCATGGACGGACAGACGGACTCCAATCGAATATCCCCCATCCCACAGTGTGGCAGGGGATTATAACACTTGAATTTTTTCAACATTAAAAAGAATACATTCAAAATGGAAACTATCCTCTGAGACGTATGGAACCATAACATTGGCACAAAATGGCTTTATGTTATGATATAATTTAACAGTGCCATATCATGAGTTTCTCTAAAAAACATTTTTTGTCATATTTAATGTGGAAAGGAAAATGCAAAGACCAAAATCAGCCCATCATTCTACCCATTAATCTCTGCAACCGAGTAAATGTTTGGTTGCTAATCAGGCAAAGTAAACTGGAACAGGTTAGAGTAGTTAAGTGTTAAAAGTTCATGTAACTGAAGGTCTTTCATACTTCCAATGGTAGTTTGCTTGCAAAGACATGTAACTTTAGTCAGATATAGCATTAGCATGTTTGGAATTATTAAGAAACACGTATAAGGAAACACCTCATATCCACAGTAAAACAATGGAATATGGTGGTGGATAAGTGATGTTTTGGGGCTGTTTTAATTCCAGAGGTCCAGGGCACTGGTTACAGTCAATAGGTGAATGGATTACCCCACGTTTCGGGCAGTTTTGGAGATCTGATTGCCTTCATTGTACAAGACAATGACCCAAAGCACACATCAAAATCCATGCAGAATTGGTTCCAGTGCAACAAATGTTCTGCAAGGGCCATTTTAGGCACAAACAGACCTTAACCAAAACAAAAACCGGCATGCTGAACTAAAGAGGGCAGTTGAGAAGAGCAAACCCAACAATGTGACTAATCGTGAAAGGATCTGCACAGAGGAATGGTCCAAATTGAAATGCAATTTTTCCAAAAAAAAAAAAAAAAAATGGCACAGTCAAGTGCTTATCACTGTGTAATATCATCATGTCTTTTAATCTCACTCATTTAGCATTTGGGCACTAAGGACACCTGCTGTTCAAGTCTACCAAGCAGAATTTTCCCTGATTCCTTCATTATGCAGGTATTTAGCTGCACTGTTGTACAGGGCCTTTGTTAATAATAATAATAATAATAATAATAATAATAATAATTGGTCTGGCGAAAACAGCAGCTGATTTTTCCCCAAAACCAAATAAAAATGTTGATTTATTGAACCACAAAACATGCTTCTACTGTGCCACTGTCCGTTCTGAAGACACCGAGCCCAGAAAAGCTGACGGTGCTTTTGGACAGCGTTTTTGGTTTATGCCTTCGGCTTTGCACACTAAAGGCTTAAATTGCATCTGTGAATTCAGCCAAAAATGGTGCTTACTGAGGGTTAGTCCTTTTTTGGAGGCTCCTTTTACACAATTGGCTTTTCTGTTTAACAAACCCTGTTTCACATCATTCTATGGCCTTATTATTGCGACTAGTCACTTCATTATTAGCCCTAAATTAAATTGTCTCGGCACCAACTTTTTTGAAGTCAATATTGGTCAATCATCGGACCTGAATCCTATTGAACATGCATTTTACATGCTGTAAAGGACACTAAAGGCAGAGCCCCCAAAACAAGCATGAGCTGAAGACGGCAGCATTGCTAGGCCTGGCAAAGCATTACCAGGGCAGATATCCAGTACAAATTTCAAGCAGTTATTGCATGCAGAGATTTGCAGTCAAATACTAAAAATTATTCCTTATTACTTCATCCAACATACTGTCACAGTACACGTATATAATAGCGCACACTGATGATTATACACTAAACAAAATGAGGATAAATCAGAAACCAAGTACTATTCAAGTATTTATTCGATGTTATATTGGATCATATAGATGAAAATAAGTAAACAGATAACAATATACAATAAAAAGAAAAATAATAATGTCTTTCGGAGAGAAAAAGTCAATGTCTAGTGTGGCCACCCTTTGCTTTGATTATAGCATTTCATCTTTAAGGCATAGTTTTCACACATTTTTGTTTTTTCCACACCGTAAAACCATTCCATATAGTTTACAGTTCATTCCAAAGCAATTATTTTGATGTTACAACAGATTTGCACCATCGGATTAAGGTCCGGACCGTTTCTTTCTGTCTTATATAACTCTTGCACAACTTAGAAGTGTGCTTAGGGTCATTATCTTGTTAAAAAAAAATCCCTGACCAATCAGTCTCTATCCAGATGGCAGTGCATGCCTTATGAAGGTGCTGTAATACTTCTTTTGATCCATGATTCCATCGACTTTTATTAGATCACCGGCTCCTTTCAAACAGACTGATCCCCAAACCATAGTATTACCACCTCCATGTTTTACTGAAGGGGTTAAACAGTCATGTGTGAAACATTCTCCGACTCTATGGCGCACATAAGTTATGCCTTTGGGTGAGAAAATTTTGAATTTTGATTCATCCGTCAAAAGGACTAGTTCCAAGTTGATTGATATCCAATCCTTGAATTTCTTAGCAAATTGAGGTCTTTTTTTTTTTTTTTTTGATGATGCCAGCTTCTGGCCGCAACATAACCAATCAGACCATTTTCACACAGGCTTCTAGAAATAGGACATCTTGATACTTACATATCTTCACTGCAGGCGCTATTAATATCATCACTGAGTTGTCTTGCTGTCAAGCGCCGATAATTTTTTTACTTGTCATATACAGATAACAAATATCAGAGGCACTTTGCTTCCATTTTGCACTTCTATTGCCACTAGTTTTCAGCAAAGCGGTCTCTTCGAAATGCTTGATGGTGTTTCTTACAGTGCCATGGCAGAGTTACATGTCCTCAGCATCATGTAAGGCCACAATGCAGTTACGAACAATCTCAGAGAGCTCCTTCCATTGTGCCATCGTGTTTAACACAGCGACACCTGTGGAAGAAGGAAGCACTCCTCCCCTCCCCCTTCCCCATCATTCTGTATTTGTGCCTGGCAATTCCACCTATCCCCTCCCATTGTAATCTCTTGAATGTCCCTTCAAAACCCCCCTGTAGGTCACTCATTAGGTCTCCCATTAATATGTGGCTGGGAATCCAATCAGTATTAACTTACCTGTAAAAAAACAGCCCACTTTGTTCTGGTATAAACTTCTAAGAGCCCATTCTGGGGGCACTTTTTACTGATGCCAGGCAAAGGGCCACAGACTTCAGCAGTTGGTTTTTGTTTGTAATAATTGTTAAAATATTTGCTCATAATCTCACCCGGATAATAAATTTGATAAAAGACTACTGGCTTTAATTATTCAGTTCCACAACACACTGACTCAAGGTTCGTGTCACCTTATATACAAGAAAAATTGACCATCAGAGGTAATTTTTCAGAATAAAGCTGCCTCAAACGAGTTTAGACAAACTTTTAGTATCAATAATCTTGGTATTAGCCTTTTTAACGTACATTTAGGCTATGCTAGAGTCAAAAATAAAATTTGCGACACCTTGTTATAAAAAATTGCTGTTTTTAGTGTTTTTGTTTATTTTCCATATTTTTACCTCAATGTGCTTGTGGGAATGATGATTTTGTTCTCATTGCCTACAACAGTATTTTTCAGTACATTTTCACCAAAAATTATGGAGTATTGATATATTAGGACCCCTTTTAGATGGAAGTGGTGGTGTATAATCATCACTGCACACTACTGCATCTATCTTAAAAGATCTACTATCACCAACCTGAACAACCTAGACAGCTGTAATCCATATAGACCATTATCATAAAGCTTAGACATATTCTTCCTAGAATTTATGCATATGGCCTGTTTTGTAGGTCTTGTCTGAAATCGCCCTAGTTTGGACTTTCAAAATTATAATTTGGGATCACAGAAGCTAAATGAAATGATGCAGGCATTCATAAAAGAGGCTGACCAAGAGCTGGTCTATGCAAATGCATTAAATAAGATTAATTAGCTATTTTCATAGGAATGCAGTTTTTAAATATAACTGGGGCCAATTCTAAATCTTGAACCAAAGACCAAGCTTTGTTTTTGAAGCTTAAGTTCTAGGGTGCGTTTCCCAAAATCATAGATGCAAACTTACATAGTTGGAACCATTGACTGTGAATGGACAAACTATGCAAGTATCTAATTTAGTTAACAACTATGCTGTTGAGAAACACACCCCTGGTCTTGGTGACAGACATTATTCTGCAGTGCCGCCCCAGAATAGTTAATTCAAAATCCCATTTTGACATAAGAAAGTGGAACAATAGGATCAAAATATAATGTCAACGATTTTTCACACCAGAACATGTATTTGCAAAAGAAGATGAGCATCTCTAATGGATCTCCATACGTAGGTTTGCTGACTTATTTAAGCCCTGCTATTCTGTGGAAAAATCAAGGACAGACCATAACCACCACATCACTGTATATCATTTGGGAATCAGCACCTCATATACATAGCGGACAGTCTGGCCAAGACTTCATGACCGATGTTTTTTCTTATACAGCAAAACATTGATGTAGAACAACTCCAATTTAGCAGAAAATGAGCAAAATGAATGCCAAAATTATGTGAACTGCAGTCATTTCAAAACGTTACCTTCAAGAAAGGCCACAGATGCATTACAAGGCCCTCTGTCAGAGACACCATGTGGCGCGGAACATAACACAGGCTAGTCTCAACTAGAGTCCCTTTATAAAGAGAGTATCGACATAGGGGGGTACCAAAAAAAGTTGGTCATGTGACACATAAATCCATTTTGTATCCGTAAGGTTGATCAGTGTGTAGTACTTCCTAAGGGATTCTACTACTTCCTGGCGTTTCGAGTTTTGAAAACTGACAAAATGACTGGTTATTGTGCTTTCGGATGTACCAACAGATCAGAGAAGGGCTTTAAGAAGTTTAGATTTCCTTCAGATCTGAAAAGACGAAAGATTTGGGAAATCAAGGTTAGCAGAGCCAGATGGAGACAGACTTCAGCTTCGTTTTTGAGTCAGGTAAGTTGCCTTGATGATGACACAAATTTGTGTATGTGAGTTGCCACTGGTTGCTCATTGTTTACTTGAAAATTACATGATTGTCAGAAAATTTGGACATAATTGAGCCCCTGAGGACAAGAGTGGCCTAACTCCGTTTTTCATAGTTTTGAGATAATCTATGCCAGGAGTGGCTCACCCTAGTCCTGGAGAGCCGCAGTGTCTGCTGGTTTCGGGTGTTACTCAGCCCTTGATTGATGAATTAAAGCAGTTGTTACCCACTTAACTTATGTCACCTGGTGTCTTAGGTTTAAATTGGGTGGAGAAAACCAAAACCAGCGGGCACTGCGGCTCTCCAGGACCAGTGTTGGCCACCCCTGATCTATGCCAAAGTTCAAGCCCCGGATGAAATTCAGGACACATGTTGGGTATGCCATCTGTTGTTAACCTGAGAGTTAGGCCCTTTTTATAAGTTAGACCACTCTTGCACTGGCTGTCTTAACAAATGTAACTGACTTAAGACAAGTAAATTAATAACTCAATTTTAATAACTCAATAATAGCTTTCATTTCCGGCATCCTTTGAATTCAAAACAGAAAATAAGAGAATACGGATCAAAAGTCAAACACTGTATCGCAAACTGCTGACCACTGAGAAAGTCATCCATCAGCTAATCTTGTTCCTCACAGCTGTGTTCGGTGTCATCATCTGGATGAAAGTTTGGGCCATCTTCATTTTCGATCAGACCCAGATAAAATGAGTGGTGGACAGGCGGTACAAGGTTGAGATCATCTTTCAAATCCTTGACTGTTGAAGGGTTCAAAGAGTTAGACCACTGTTGCACTCACGCTTTTTGTCTTTATGGAAGTGAGGATAACTAAAAATCTCTGTATAGTAAGATGCATCACTGTGACATCTAGACCACTTATGCCCTGAATAGATTTTACCTTTAACTTGTGAAATATGGGTCTAACTCAAAAATGGGAAAATTAGAGTTAGACCACTATTACACTCAGTGACTCAATTCCAGTGCTAAAAAATGAAAATAAGATTCGATAACTATAAAATGTATTTTTTGAGGGAGTCGGGTTTCTCTACAATTCAGCGAAGTGCTGCAAATGTGACCACCACTAGTATCAGACGACGTGCTGCACATAGCGTCTCGTCGGGCTTATTTGGCTTTAGTATTTATAATGGATTTTTTTTTCCTGAAAGTGAATTGGGTGATGAGTATAGTCTATTTGTTGTTATTATTATTATTATTATTGTTGTTAATATTATTATTATTTCATACGTTGACCTATGCTCGTCTGGTTGAGAAAAAAAGCTGATGGCTCAGTGTGCCATCTGCACGCACTGAATAATGGAAACAAAATGGCATTCAAATACCGAGTTGTCGCTACTCTCAGTATAAAGGGACTCTAGTCTCAACCATTACAGTCTATGGTCTCAACACATACGCCTTGTAAATACCATTGTGTAGACTAAGGCTCATTTTTACACCTTGGCACTGTATATACTGTGATGTCATATGTATCTGTAAACCTCTTTTTCTGAATGATGCTCAAAAAGGAGGACCTCTCTCTCAGGAGTTGACTCAACTTCCTGCATTCCTTGAGACGAGTTGAGCATGACAACTTATCTTTCATTAAACAATAATACACAAAATAAATATCAGTATATTGTAAATGCTTAAAAGTTTTTTTTTTAATTGCTGCATGCTATCTACAGAAGTATTCACGTGGAGACTGAATGGCCAGTAACCATGCAGATAACCCCAGAAGGAACAGATTTGATTTGCATTTTTTCACCCACCACAAACTTAGTATTGTAATTCCAACCAAACTATTGTATGCAAAAATAAAAAGATGCATCAATGACTTACTACAGTTTTCAGATGAAGTTTCACTTGTTTATCCCTTGAATGCATGCAACAGTTACAGACATTGCTATGATTTTCATTACATAATTTTGTCTCTTCAGGAAAAGACAAGCCACAAGCAACCCGTCAGGAAAACCCAACAACACAGACAGCATACATACTATAGCCCTGGGATAATTGCTGAACTCATAAAAGGCCCTCATCGTCTGAATGAAATTATTTTCGAGAATCCGTCTTTCTCCTGGGGTCAAGGCAAGCACAGAGATCCTGCAGTGTTTCGAGCTACGGGCCACGTGCTTTTTTTCAGACTGTGTTATATTCACTAGACAAAAAAAAAAAAAAAAATGCGCAGAAACGTCATTCGGCCCATTCAATCGTTCCAACAGACCAACTGTTAGGTCATAAACATTGACCGACAAATTAGTCCCAATAATGGCCGCATGTGCGAGGATCATTTTTGTTAATAAAATCTCACATACGAGTTTTGTGAAATTATGTCATGAGCAAATAAATAAATAAATCTGTTTTTTACCTGAAGTTCACACCAGGCAACTTCGACCCAAGTGTCTGTGTCCAGACCCTTGTAGACCGTTTTGAAGGAGCCTCTTCCGAGTTCAATGTCAAACTTCAGAAATCGACCACCCGGGGAAGTTGAAACTGCCTTCATCTCCGCTTCCTCTTCATTCTCGTCGCTCGCTGCTTTTCCATTGTTATGCAGGTTTACCGGAGAGTTATCCCTAGATTTCAATACCCTTTCACCGTCCTCATAACACTCGTCTGGATTGCCGTTTTCTAAGGCGCAGTCCGTTTGGCCATTAGTAACGGCTCCGGACCCCTCAGGCACAAGGAAGCCTACGCGAGCGCCCGTTGTCCCATATGTTGCGGCCAGGTTTATATTCCGGATCTGGCCGTCGATATCACGCTCAGCTGCGACAAACGTTTGCTCGTCAGTGTCGGTATACCACAGTGCTCTCCTAATAAACCGTGGACGGATCTGACCCTTATTGCTAGATGAAGGATACATGCTGGGGTCGCTACCTCCTCTCGGTGGTGCTGCAGTGTCCATGTTGCTGATGTTAGTGTCACTGATGGCCCCATACATGCAGGAATTTATGCCAAGTTCACATTCTGATTTGGGGGCAGCTCTATACGAGTATCCAAGTGGAGGATTACCGTTGAATTCGTCCCTGGATTCCATCTCAACCTCACATATAAACACGTATCGCTGACATCCCAGGGATTGTTGTTGGCATGATTTTAACCCAGCAGAAGAGACTGCGCGCATACAGTAGGCTAGCTACCTGCAGCTGAAGCCCTCGCTGACGCAGTTCGCTGTCATCGATATCAGCAACGGACTACGTTGACATCCAAACGAGGGGAAAAAAAACGATGACACAGAGGTTTTCTGCCCCTCCATCTCTCGAAATAGCAAAACTTACGTTGATCATTGGCGTGAAAGAGTTGTCATCACAAATGCTAATAGTAATTAGCCTATTTACTGAGATGAGAGGTCAGCTGCCGAGTAAAATTAATATTGCAAAGCTGAAATTCGAAATATCAGTCATTGCTAACGATGGCACCATCTGCAAGAGCCTGGTTGTAAATCGAACAGGCGAAAGCACATTAAATCTCCGCACATAAATCTGACAGTGCGGGACCTTAAATGTCCTCTGCAGTTACATCACAGCCAGGTTACAATTCTTCTCAAAGGATCTAAAAGATATTTGACTCGCATGCATATACAGTAGGCTACTTGGCACAGCCTACGACTTACTGATCATACTAAACCTATGGAAGGTTATATATCAAATCTTTAAAAATGACCTCGCAATATGCAAGTCGACGAAACGTCACTAATTTAAATCACACTCATCCTCCTCTCTATTACAAGGCTTAGGAGCTTTCGGCCGAAATACGCGCTTTTTCAGACACGAAACAAACGATGCGCAGCATCTGTCTGGTCTCTTCGTTCTCCAGTTTTTGCAAAATTAAAAGTTGAAACATTATAAAACCCGCATCAGTTCAAAAACAGCTGTAAAATATGCAGCGCCAAAAACTGAAGTGGTTATACTGACGCTTCGGCTGTGCAATATCTTGCGATGTACATGTAACCTTCCTCAAACGAAAACGGTAAGACACGGGTATCCTTGTTCAACCGTCCTCATTCCATCTGGAGCACTGGTCCACTCAACGAAAGCATCCCACGCCCATAGCAACCACACGTATCCAATAAAACAGCAAGTTCAAAGGATATGTTTGTAACCTCTTTCCAAGGCTGGTGTGTTTGTGCTAGTGAGGTATAAACGCAGCGGTTTGCAATACCATCATTGTATAACCGAAAACAGCATACTTTCCTCTTTATTTTTTGTGTCCTGGGCTGATAGGTGCGATGAGGTAGGGCTACACTATAGCAGCTTAATTTAAATAGCTTATGTAATAATATACAACCTCGATTCCTGAGGAATAGAGAAAATGTGTAAAATTTTCGCTGAACTAAATCAGCAAGCAGTAAATCTATTTAAAATCGTGTTCCGTTGAAAAAAAAGTTCAAAGACAAAATAAGTAATGCTTCATTTCAGCAATTTTTTAAGCCATTTTGATATCTGATGTCTGCAACATGCTTCAGTGAAGTTGGGAGAGGTGCTAGTTTGCCACAGTGTGACATCACTCTGTGTGTGTGTGTGTGCGTGTGTGTGTGTGTGTGTGTGTGTGTGTGTGTGTGTGTGTGTGTGTGTGAGGGGGGTGGTGCACAGACACATCGCTTTTAAAACAATTATTAGTTCTGACTTGTTCTCAATCAATTTCTAAATTAACAATATATTCACTCCGATCGCTCCACACTATCAGGTGTCGTTTCTCCCCGTTAAAGTAAGATGAAAATCATACATTTGGACGCGCACTTTAAGGGGACTTATAGTTAAGCAAGCTTTTTTTCCAAGATATTCACTTTTTAAACGAAGAATTATTATCAAAATAATTCTATTAGAAATTGCAACTTAAAACACTGAGTTTCTGTAGCATCACATCAGTGGTTGCCATGGCAACGACTGTTTTAATGAATATATAGATACTTAGAGAAACACAGCGATTGAGATAACTAAACAGTGTTTGGTTATAATTTCAGCTGTAATGTGAAGGAAAAAACATTCCCAATGTCACGACAGAGCTTTTTTTTTCCAGGATTCTATGTTCTAGTATGGATTTTGACCCCCCTAAATCAATTTCGGCGGGAAACAGCGAATTAAATATGTATATTTTGATTTACTCATATTCAAAGGTACATATTTCAAAAAGAGCTCTGTACAGACATAGATCATCACAAAATGAAAGAAACCGCCAAATATGAAGTTAATTGGATGTACAGTTGCTGCGAAATCTGTATTTTCTTGTTGAAAATCTGTATTTTTAGTAAAACGTGATTTTAGTTTGGCAGTTGGCCTAATAATGTGATGGAAGTTTGACTGTAATGTAAATAGGTAATTTTTCTTATTACCTGACGAAGGTCTACGACCGAAACGTTGTATTTAATAAAGTATTGCAAGCATAGAGGACTGTGTGCGGGACTTTTTTGTTTCTTCATACAAGATAATCAGAAAAAATATAGGGCACTGGCGGCCCCAGAAGCTCCCACCATTAAGATAAACAAAATGTCGAAGTTTTTGTTGACAGACGCACACACGGACGGACGCACACACGGATGGACCCCGATACTATAGCTCCCGTGCCACTCGAGCAGCGGGAGCTACTTAGGAGCCTGTAACTGAAAATATTGATAAGATAAAGCAAATTGTTGAAGTTTTCGGTGATATTTTTAGGCCAGTGACCTTGAAAAATAGGCCAAGGTCACCTTTAGGCACGTCATTTGTAGGTCTTTATGAGATGCATGTCCAGTAAAAATTAGGAGCCTGTAACTTAAATAGCTGATGAGATAAAGCAAGATGTCAAAAATGTTGTTGATATTTTTAGGCCAGTGACCTTGAAAAATAGGCCAAGGTCACCTTTAGGCACGTCATTTGTAGGCCTTTATGAGATGCATGTCCAGTAAAAATTGGGAGCCTGTAACTGAAATTGTTGATGAGATAAAGGAAAATGTCGAAGTTTTTGGTGATATTTTTAGGCCAGTGACCTTGAAAAAATGGGCCAAGGTCACCTTTATGCACGTCATTTGTAGGCCTTTACGAGATGCATGTCCAATGAAAAATTAGGAGCCTGTAACTGAAACAGTTAATGAGATAAAGCAAAATGTGTTGACGAACGCATGCACGCACACACGCCCGCACGGACAGAGCCCGATACCATAGCTCCCACGCCCGCTTGGCGGCGGGAGCTAACAATTTAATGAAGCATTGTTTTGTGATTGAAAAAGGGATCCATCACAATAGATACTTTAAAGCTTTGTGTTTGAGCCATTCACTTTACGCAGTTCAGGTGTTTACAACAGGGTCACTGTAATACAGGCTGTCCTTAACCCACGCCCTTTTCAGTGCAACATGCATCCAATATCACATATTGATCAAGAAGAACATTTGCGTGACGGTAATAAGAGTTATGAATATAATCTATCTTTTTGGGAAACATAAGATGCTTGTCCACCCCCAAACATAATGAATTCAAAGCAGTTTTGCATCATTTAATCATTTTAGTGAATTCTAACCTACGAGATAGGGCGCCCTGGAAATATTCAGTGCGTTTAACATTTTACGTTGATGATAAGTTCTTACATTATGCGTTAGAAAATGTTTTTACATTATGCGTCAAAATGTTTTACATTATGCGCTAGGAAAAAATGTAACATTATGCGTTGTTTTTAACATTATGAGTTGATTTTTCACATTATGCGTCAAAAGTTTTTACATAATGCGTTAACTAAAAATTTTTTCACATTATGCGTCGTTTTTACATTATGAGTTGTAACAATGCTTACATTCAGCAGGGCTAGGAGAATGCCTGGGCGTTTCTAGTGAAATTGTCCTCAATCATCAATTACATTTGTTTCAGGCTTAATTTAATAATTGAGGGGGCGATTTCTTTTTTTTTTCTTTTTTTTTTTTACATGGGGCTAGGTGGGGTTGGATAGCTTTTTTTGTCAACACATGAAATTATCACTTTAAAAATGCATTTTGTGTTTACTCGGGTTATCTTAATCTCATATTAAAATAACTTTGATGATCTGAAACATTTGAGTGTGACAAATATGCAAAAAGTAGAAGAAATTGGGAAGGGGGCAAGTACTTTTTCACATTCGTGTAATTTTGGCTTTGCACCGTATGCATGATTCAGTTTCAACTCCAATATGCTCAGGTGGATACCTAAAATACATAACGTTGTCATTGTCCAAATATTCCTGATTCCTTTCTATCTATTGGCGGAATGTCCCGAGTGCTTTGTTGCTCCTAGACCATTAATGGCTGGGTTAGGCGCTAAATCCCGCCCCCATCCCTCCTACCCTCCTCCAGCCCCCATGGCCCTGCCCAGGAATAAGCAGGTACAATCGATAGGGAAATTAATTTGTTAATATGCATGGACCTGACCATATTTCAACAACTTTTTCTCTCCCCAGAAAGGTTATAAAAGTACATCCGCCTTAAATTTCGTCGAATTGTGGCTTAGTGTGCATGTAAATATTTCATGATAGTGACTACTTTACTCGAGTTGCGAGGTTGAAAATAACCGAGGGTATGATTGAACTGGGTAGGCAAAGCAGTGATAGTAAAAAAAATAAATAAATAAATAAATAAAAACGGATCCATTGACATACAACAATTTGAAACTCAATTTTACTTTGTAAATGGTTGATTGTACATCAAAGAGATAGAGATTTTGGAATTTATTTATTTATTTTTCATTGAGGAAATTATTTTAAAATGTGTTTTCAATCTGCTCAATTTCCCTCTGCCAAACTGTTAATTTGTTCAGGGATTAGAAATTTTTCTGCACGCCTCTTATGCATAAACAAATAAAACCGGTCACGGGCTAAAAAAAACTTCAACCACACTTCAAACAAATAATGGAAGCATTTTGTCCGCAACGCTGACCTATTCACTAAATAAATAAATAAATAAGTTTAAAAATTCAGAAAGTGAGCGATTATTAGAGTGCATTATTCTGCTGTTGAGTGATTGCTTTGGTTGAACCCAGAGTTCACTTTACAGATATGTGATGATGCTTGTGGATCATCCTATATATTTCTCCTAATGTGGTCTCCTATTAGGCTTTTCTCCGGGGTTTAACCTCATGCTGGATTAGCCTACGTGAAACCGACATTTCAATGTTACATTAGTTATGTTGGAATCTATTACATGTTTTATCAAGTATGATTTTCCAAGGCTGATGAAATCGTCTGGGAACTGCAGTGAAATCACGAAGTTACTTTCGTTTTCTGCAAGACCAGGCTATACCGTCCGCGGCGTTACGTCGTGCGCCCCTAGTTGGAAGAAACAGTAACATTATCCAAATGCCCTCAGTTCGGCACTGCGAGCTCATGCCTCGACTACATTCTCTTGTCGCCTTCAGTTGAAATCACAGATCTCGTTTAGACGGATATCGATGGCGTCTGAATTTATGGAATTGAACGGTGATACTGACAAAAATGGAGGAGAGGTAAGATGCCCACAAGCGTGCCATGTTAGCGAAACCTCATTTGGCGACAAATTTGAGCAGCCGAAACGTTCAGGCTAGCCCGTTTGCTTGAGAGGCCACATAGTGTTGTTTTGTAGTTTGTACGACCACCTGGATTAATTTGCCTTCAAAGATGCGCTTTCTTCTATAGCTTTTAGGATATTGGCTGACGAACAATTAATACCCTGCGACAGTCCGAAACGGAGATTAGTTATGCCATTCGCACTGTTCTGATTGAAGCATTCTAAATTTCAAGCTTGCTTCATTTGTTCACGTTTTCACCATAGAAAATCATGTGCCTTGTTAGCGAGACTTCGAATTGTATTTGATTTATTTTTATGACCAATAAAAATAGTTTTTACTTCTCGCCCATCTTGAAAAAGCGATCGGAAGTATACATGGGAGAATTCATTCATCTAGAGGTGTTAGAATGGGTTGAAAATAAGACTGATCAACAGTCCAATGACAGTGAATGACAGTTTTTTGTTTTATGTTGCTAAATATGCGTTTATAACACAAGTTGAAAGTCGCAGGTCGCGGTACCCTGGTTTCAACGCGTCAGGTTTCACTAAGAGTGACCGCCCGTTGCATAATGCATGACACCTTTGAGCTATGGCTGTGGTTACGAGTAGCAAGTTCTGTTTAGTTCCCACCAGTCATTATCAGCGACAACAGGCCGCCTACAATTTATGTTCTGTAGAGTCCAGCTGGGTTTTAGATTGGCTATAGTGATTTCTTTATCTTCATCCTACAGGGTTCCACCTGAGGGGTCTACCAATTCATTGTAACAGGTGTTGTGCCAAGGTAGTTATCCCCGATAGAAAGTGTTTCCCCTGTCCGCGGGAGCGCGCACGTCTTGCTATTGAATGAAAAATACGAATGAAAACATTTATTTTGTGTTCATTTCTGATCAAGCCTGATAATATTGGAGAGTATGTACAGGTTAGCTCACTTCTATCCTATGTTACGGGGGGATACAAATTATTTCAGACCATATTTTTGAGCCTGCTATAAAGTGTATCCCCCCTCCAGAATGCTATAATCATGAACAACCCTCATAACATTTATTTTGTGTTCATTTCTGACCAAAGCTGATCGGGGAAACACTTTCTATCGGGGATAACTACCTTGGCACAACACCAGTAAAATCTGATATCCCATGTTAAGCTCGATGCGGTCAAATTCAAATCGCTTCTATGAATCGATTCATTTGAGTGGTCTTGTTTAGATGAGCCATGAGCCATTTCTGAAATCCCTCTAGTTATCGGAACCCAGCCTTACTTCACTTTGCGTTACAACCATGCTTGTCCACAGTGCATAATGTATTAGTTTGATAACAATTGCTCTTAAATTGTGAAGAGCTTACGTAATTTTAGCCTACTGTTTTGTATTGGACTGCGTCACGTCACGTGACCGCTAAGTCGCTCCAAATAATTTGGACGAGGCCACCGTGACGTCACCCATTGGTTTTGGAATTGAGTATTGAGGTGACTAGGTCACGCTGGTGTCGGAAGGAAAAGTTTCCATTAATTGTACCTGAAGACTTTTTAAAATATTCATTTTTGAAGTTCTTTGTGTTATTTTCAGGCCTCCTTCGATTTCCTGATTTTGCGTCATATTTTCAAATAACTACAAATGTTGTTCTCTAGACCGTAGTCAACTATAATTTAAATCATTTTAATTTTTCATCGTGGGCAGCATGGTATTGCGGTGGGCAGTACTGCCTTCACGTAGTAAGAAGGTCCTGGGGTTGAATCTGGCATGGGGCCTTCCTGTGTGGAGTTTGTATGTTCTCTCTGTGTTCTTGTGGGTTTCCTCCGGGTACTCTGGTTTCCTCCCAAAGACATGTATGTCAGGTTCATTGGAGTTCCTAAATTGCCCATAAGTATTAGTGATAGTGTGAACGGTGTGTGGCCCTGCAATGGATTGGCGAGCTGCCCAGGGTGTGTTCCTGCCTTTTCCCTATAGCCAGCTGGGTTAGGCTCTAGCTACCCTGTGACCCTAGTTGGGAAGAAGCGGTATAGATAATGCATGGATAGATGGAATTTTTTTGCTGACATGCCAATCCTTTTTGTAGGCTAAAAACTACACGGCCCATGATCCTCCTGATTTCCAAAGGGAAAGAGTTAATAGCTATGTATTATAGATTGTTTCTTGCCATGTTTGATGCCTTAGCCTGGTGAGACTGTGCTAATTCGTTAGCTGCTCTCAAGTATACTAAGTGATGCTTACCTAGTCAGATATCAAGTTTTGCAACGAGCACCAATTTACATTAATCGCCAAGCATCTTTGGGCAATGTTTTTTAGTGTGAAAACTCAGTAGCTGGCAAATGAGCTAATCAGCCTAGTCAATGCATAACTGACCAAGCTTTGCAGCTAATCAATGACTACTTGCTAATCTAACTCTGGTTAAGTAGCGAAATAATATACACCAAATATAGCTAAATTAACTAAGCAGGCAATCTAGCTACCTTAGCCAGCGAGCTAGTTTGTTGACTACAGTAGTTAGCTATATTAGGCTATATTTAGTACATATAAATGTCAGCTAGCTAAATGCTCATGGTTCAATGTTAGCTAAGCAGCAAAATAACGGCTATTCACTGTTTTTTTCTATTGACTTATATACACCAAATATAGCTTGCTAGTGGGCTAGACCAGCTCTAGCTAGTGATTTTGCTGGCTTAAATAGTTATATTTGGTGCATATAAATGCTAGCCAGCTAACTAAATAACAGTAAGTAACAGTAAACTATGAACTATTTTCCATCAATTTATCAGCACCAACTGTAACTAACTAAGCCAGTGAACTACCTAGCTAGCCAGCTAGTTTGCTGGCTTAGTTTGTCATATTTGGAGTATACAAATGCTAGCAAGCCAGCTAAATGGCAAAATAATAGCTATTTACTGTTATCCATTGACTTCTATGTATAACATGTAGTTAGCTAATAGTAGCCCACTGTGGAATATCGTTGCTTCGTTGGCGGTTTATGGGTTTCCTGGAGATAGCCAAGGGCAATATATGTCACTGATCGGCTTCCGTAAAGTTACTTTGTGAATGTTTGCTGAAACTGAGGTAACTCATTAGGAACAAATCGCAGGCTACTCATCCATTTGCGTAGTGGACATGTAGTTTGCAAAAGTGGACTGCAAACTGGACTACATATGCAAAAGCATAAAATTTTCTACAATAAACTGCAAATTTGATGTGCTCACTTGTATCTGCATACCCCATAGATTAATCTCGGAGCACACCGCTCATAAAATTGATTCGAGTTGAAGTGTCCAAACCTTATTATGAATTTCTTAAGGGATTTTACTTCCGACACCAAAAGCTAAGTAGCTGTGACCTAGTCACCTCAGTACTCTATAGGGTCATTCCGTGTCAACTCAACCAGAGCCCCCCACATCAAAATTTTAATTTTGATTAAACTTTGCACATTTCAAGAGATATGCATTGGCAGTACCGAGGTCAAATATTTCAGCTCAATTATTGCTATTTCCTGAAATTTAGCCTATTTTAGGGAAGGGGGGTCAATTTTAACAAAATCGTCTTAATTTTGGAGGGAGTTTGAGGGCCACAGAACATTTTAAATAGCTCAACACAACTAATATTACAAGTGGTTTCTCCAAATTTAACACAAAATGCCATTTTTAATGACTGCTGCAGTCTCAAAATTTTTCAGCTCCCTGAATGGAATCCCTCATAAGAGCATATTTGCAAATCAGGTGTTGTCTCAAGCACACCTAATGCAGCTAATCAAGAGCTTAGTTGCGTCAGGTCTGCTTGAGCTAGAATACATCAAATACTTGCATTTGCTGGGGGTTTGTTGACAGTGACATTTGATTGCATATTAGAAATATGGCTGTCAAAAGAAAAGAATTTTCCAAAAAGCTAATAGAGGAGATCATTGCCTGGCACAAACAAGGAAAAGGATACAAAAAGGTGGCACAGGCACTCCATGTTCGTAGAGATACAGTTGGAAGCATTGTTCGCAAGTTCAGAGTTAAAGGAAGACTGGCTACAGTACCAGGATGTAGCAGAAAGAGGAAGCTATCAATGACTGTCACCAGATTCCTGAGGAGACGGGTGGTCAAAAACCCCCAAGTGACTGCAGGAGACCCGCAGCAAGGCTTGGAGGCAGGCACTGAGGTTTCAGTTTGCACAGTTGGGCGCATGCTAAACGTTGAAGGTTTCCAAGACATACACCACCACTGATCCGAAAGCACAAGCTCCAATATGCTCTAAACCATATAAATAAGCCACAGAAGTTTGGGGATATTGTTCTGTGGAGAGATGAAAAAAAAAACTGGAATATTTCGGGCTTATGAACCAGTGGTATGTCTGCAGGAGGAATAAAGAAGCATATGCTGAAAAGTACACCCTGCCTACAGTGAAGAATTGTGGGGGCCTTTTGATGCTCTGCGGCTGCCTAGCTTCCTCTGGCACTGGAAATCTGCTAAGTATGGAGGGCAAGATGGATTCAGTCAAGTACCAGGAGAAAATGTCATGCCGTCTGTAGGGAAGCTGACGCTTGGGCACCACTGGACCATCCAAAAGGACAATGATCCTAAGCATACCTCAACATCCACTAAGGCTTGGTTTCAGAATAAGGCTGGGATAATTCTAGAGTGCCCATCACAGTCGCCTCACTTGAACCCCATAAAAAAATCTCTGGTAAGATTTGAAGAACACAGTTGCAGCATGCAAACCCTAGAATATCAGTGAACTGGAGGCCATTGTCCATGAGGACTGGGCTAAGATTCCTTGGGAATGCTGCCAAAAGTTGGCATCTACCTTTGCATCACATTTCAAGCAGGTCATGGCGGCAAAAGGGTTTTCTACTAAGTATTAAAGATGCTTGTCATGAAGGGGTTGAATAATTTTGAGCCTGCCGTAGTCATTAAAAGTGGCATTTTTTGTTGAATTTGGAGAAGCCACTTGTAATGTTTGTTGTGTTGAGCCGTTTAAATTGTTCTTGTTTGATTTATTCATTGCAAACAGCTGTAAGTTTGAAAATTTTGCCAGTAAACCGAATTTGCAATGGGGGTTGAATAATTTTGATTGCAACTGTATGTCACAGAGTCAGCATAAATGAAGATGGAACACAGCATGAATGAAAGATCTCATTTCCGCCTGACAAAATTTGAGTTTTCTCCCTTTTGAAATTACACTCAACAAAATTATAAATGCAACAGTTAAATTTTTTCAGTATTCCGCATAATTATTTCTGAGGTTGGCTTAGTTGGGTTTATTTATGTGACCAAGGCTGTGTGCCACTGGCCTGTGTGCATTTCAGTCACCGTCTCCATATCATTGTCAAGTTCATGCCCTTTGTCAAAACTGGCCTATCAGACAGGTGGGGCCTGATCCAGAGCTATTGAAATCAGGTACGGTCAGCCCAGGCAGATCCTGTACTCTGGTCAATAAAAGGCCACCTGAAAAGTCCCAGATCTGCCATTGCTCAAAATGCCACAGATGACTCCAGCCATCAGGGAGCATGCCATTGGCATGCTCAATGCAGGAATGTTTCTCAGGGCTGTCACAAGGGCTCTTAATGTCCATGTTTCAAAAATAAGTCGCATAAGACACCTTTTTGAGGAATTAGGCACAACAGCAGACCGCCCACATGCATGATGACCACGTGTGACGACCCCTGGCTAAGACCGACATATCCAGACTCTCCATCTCTGTGACCGTCTGAGACCAGCAACTGCCACTGCAGATGAGACAGCTGGTCCCCACAATTGCGGCATTTTTGCCTAAACCATTAAAAATCATCTCCAGGAAGTCCGAATCTCTACGCGTTTTGCTCTTTGTGATTGGACCTCACCTCAGCTCGACGAAAAAATTGGTTTGACTGAGTGAATAGACACATTTGATGGCCAATGGCACAATGGAGGACTGTTTTCTTTACAGACGAGTCATGTTTCCAACTTCACAGAACAAATAGATGGGGGATCGTCATGCTGACATGGTGGTGCGCCCGGTGGCACATGGTGGTGGAGTGCTGGTTTGGGTGGGAATATCCCATGGACATTGCACCCAACTGCATTTCATTAACAGCAACTTGAATGCAGTGTGATATTGCAATGAGATACTGCAGCCTATCGTCCAACCATGCATCCATCAAAACAATGACCATCCAGCATGAACACATGCCAGACCCACGTCATCCATGTATGGACAGAGCTCCTTGAGCCTGGAAACATTTGTGTGCTTGAATGACTGGCTTATTTCTCGGATTTGTCCCCCTTTCAGCATTTTTTGGATGTCCTCAACCAATGAGTTTGTCATTGCTTCAAATTTCTGGCTAATATCCGCCAACTGTACACAGCTCTTGAGGAGAATTGGGAACATGTCCTCCAAGTCACCATTGACCATTTGTTACAGTCCATGTAGCAGAGATGTGTAGCAGTGCAGCAGGCCAAAGGCAGACAAACCATTATTGATTTGTGAAATTTGGACAATAGACCCCATCCCCTTGATCATCACGCTATCATGAGACTCTTGTTTGTCTGTTTCAATCAATGATCGAAATGTATTGCAATATGGTCATACAATCTGTCAACAGTAAATTAAAGTGCAATGAGTTTCTGAACATGGTCATATTTCTCACAATAAGAAGTGTTGCATTTATATTTTTGTTCAGTGTATTTAGTTGCAGTCTGAAACCTCAAAAACTTACAGCACAGAATCTCACCATTTTCTCTGCCAAAGTTTATTCTAATTTTCCCATTCAAAAAATATACATAACAAAGGAAAAGAAGTTTGACTCCACTGGAGCAGATTTATTTTCAATGAAACAAGCAAGTAAACAAAACTATAAGTGCAAAGATAAGGTAAAAAATGGTAAAAAGCAAAAACAGCAGAGATCCTGGCAATCATTTAAAGAAGAACTATGCTTCTGCTGCTCAAAAAAAAAAAAAAGAAATAGATCTTCCATGGCCCCAAAAAACAAGTGTTATTTAGTGACTTAGGTACTTCTTGCACACAGGTCTTCAACTGACCCCCAAAAATTGGGAGTTTTGCTTTCACACATGTACCAACAATATATATACTATTCAAAAAAAGTAGGGGATATTGGATTTACAAGTACCATGAAATGCAGATCATGAGGTCAGGAAGGAAACAAATGACATAAAAACATTAAGGAAACATTTGTCAATTTATTCGAAACCCTGTGTACAGTCAGTAAAGGACAGATTCTCCAGAATAAGGGTCGACACAAACACAGGGTCACACAGCAAATTTACCACCATTGTGAAACAGAGTCAGTAGCGGGTAAAACCCCTCAGTTGGCTAGACAAGCTCGAATTCGGCGTGGCATACTCCCTAACGAGACGTCCCAGGTCATTTTGGGGAACGTTATTCCATTCCTGTTGCAATGCTGCAGCAAGTTCTTGGACATTGGCAGGAGGTTGTTGACGTTGGCGTAGCCGCTGTCCAAGCATGTCCCAGACATGCTCGATGGGGGAAGGTCCGGACTGAGTGCTGGCCATGGTAATGTGGTGATATTCTGCTGCTGGAGGTAATCTGTAACGATCCTGGCCCTATGACATCTGGCATTGTCATCTTGGAAAATGAAACGGCGGCCATAACGGCGTGCAAACGGCACAACATGGGGTGCCAAGATGTTGTCCGGTAGTACTGCCCTGTGACACGCCCAGCAACAACATGCAAGTCTGTTCTGCCGGCAGCAGTGATGCCTCCCCACACCATTACAGATCCACCCCCATACGGATCATGTCTAATGACGTTAACGTCATGGAAACGTTCGTTACGTCGGCGCCAAACCCTCCTGCGTCTGTCAAGGAAGTCCACAGTGAACCTCGACTCATCTGAGAACATTACGTTGTTCCATCGGGCGATTATCCCAGCGTTGATGATGACGACACCATTGGAGTCTGGCCCTAATGTGACGATCCTCAAACGGAATGACACGAGGACGCCGGGCGTGTAAGTGAAATCTGTGCAGACGATTCCTGATGGTCTGGCCACTCACTACCAAGCCAGTATCCCTTTGAAGTTGAGACCTTATCTGATTTGCTGTTACCATACGATTTCTCAAGACAATAGTGCGGATGAATCTGTCCTGAGCCTGAGTTGTTGCCCTTGGTCGACCGGATCGTGGTCTATCCTGAACAGACCCTGCAGCACGATGTCTGGACCATAATCTGCTGATGACAGACTGGGAAACATTCATTGCCCTTGCCACAACGACCTGTCTTGTGCCAACCTGTAGCATGCCAAGGGCACGTAACCTCTCCTCCTGTGTTAGACGGCATGGTCTCTGTTTAATTAACGACTTCAACCACTGATAATCTGATGCTTTCTCTTCAAAATCTTCCTTTACAGTGGCTCTAACCTTCCAATTCAGAGTCATGCAAATTTGTGGCACAACCCCCTTGATCATCAATAGCATCCCGTGCAGATCGTGAGAGTGTCATTGATGTGTTTGGGTGATGAATTTCTTTGGAAATGCTTCCTCAGTAAGGAACTATACAACATGGTTTCGTATCCCTTTGTATATGTGAAAATTTTGATCTCAAAATAAAATATCCCCTACTTTTTTTGAATAGTATACTTAGCACCATTAAAAACGCAGCGGTGAGGTATGTACTGTATTTGTGGCAAATTGAAGAATCGATTGATTTTTATTGCTTTTCCAGTGAGGCATGAGTGGAAATAAAGAAAAGAGCGTGGTATTGTAATCCTGACGTGTGCCACGTGAATGCGCCAAGCACTTCAGTAATAACAAACATTGAGCTGTTTGTGATGTGTACAGTGAAACTTGACTTGTGCTTTTGGGTGTGGTCAATAGCCTACATAAAGCCAACAAAAAAAAAAAGAAAAATGCTATGCATCAAGAAAATGGAACAGCTTGTGACACAGGAGAGAGAAAAAGAGCCATTGGCATGTTACGGGCAGGTCTCAGCCGTTGAGAGGTGGTGCGTCATTTGCACTGTCACCGTTGAACAATCAGTCGACTGTCTATCCGAGAATGGAACACAGGCACTGTCACTGACCGACCCCGCTTAGTTCAGCCATGAGTGACTATGGTAGCTCAAGAGCGCCACATCTGGTTACAACCTGTACGAGACAGATTCTGGACAACAACCCAAACTGATCATGAAACGAGAGGTCCGAGACATCTAAGGGTGAGCACAAGTTCCGTTCGACACATCTATGTGAGCAACACATGCGTGCGCACGGCCCCTACACAAAACCCAGTTTTTACACATTTACGCATGGCTGCCCTTAACGGGGTTGGTCAGCGACAGTCGCCGTTTTCCATTCTCAGACAGAAACAGGGAAATAAAATGCCAAAAAATGACACAGAGGCAGGTGACCCCATTCAGAAATGAAGAGTTCCCACTCCTGCTGATGGGCAAGAAATGGGTTTTCTGTAGGGGCTGTGTGCACTTATGTTTTTCGCGCGTAGACGGCATCAAACGGTACTTGCACTCACCCTCAATTGTCTCGTTGGTGGTTGCAGAAAGAATTTTTTATGCTATAGAAGGCTATGAGAAAATGACCCTACTTTCCCACCAATTTATTATTTCAATACTGATTTTCCATATTATTTTATGGTATCTATTGCAAGTTTCAAGTCTCCTTCAATATAGCATGATGTTCATTTTTGTAAATTATGGTCCAAAATAGACAAGAATAAAGGATAAAGCCAGATATGCTTTGGGGGTGTGGCAATCCTCTGGTCCTCGTCAGATTCGGTCAGATCCACCCATAGATCCACCCCTCGCTCCTCCCTGGATCTTCAATTCACACTCTTTTCCAATAGGAATCACATCTGGTTTCAAAATGACAAAATGGCGCTGTTCAAATTGCCAAAATCGAGGCTTCCTAAATGGTATGCTGAAACCAATGTGTGACATCACGGTTGCTTCGTCCATCTTTTTATACAGTCTATGGTTGCAGCATAGTTGAAGACCCATTACCTCTCCCTTTTCACTGCACGAGGTCACAAGGTCATTTCTCTCACAGAGTGTGTTTCCTGTTTTTCTTAAAGCAATAATACAGTCCAAGCACTTCAGTCAAGGTGGATGGTCAATCGTAATAGCAAAAGTTAGCTAGCTGGCTTTTGAACTTGTCACCAATAACAATCTTGGTGGTCCATGTCTTCTTTGGCCCTGAATATATGATTTTCATTATATCCAGGAACAGTTTGTCAGACCACAACACTCCTCTTTACATTCTTGTCAGGCCCTCTCAGATGAGCTTGAGCCCAGATAAGTTGGCTTTGCATCCGGATACTGTTGATATATGGCTTCCTCTTTGCATGGCTGCGTCTTAACTCCCATTTGATGATGTCAAGATGAACTGTGTGCACAGGTCCTCTGAAGTATTTATAAGTCCATCTGGTCTTGTCCATTACAGATGCATCTGGGTTTTTAAGGTCATTCGTATCCAACATTGGTATTAAGCTTTGTCTTTACACACAGGGATTGCTCAGTTTTCTCTGGATTCTCAGAATCTTTTCACAATATTATGGATTGTTAATGGTGAGAACCCAAAGTTCTGTGCAATTTTTTTGTTGAGAAACTTTATTCTTGAACCATTTGTGTTTTTTCTCACGCAGCCTTTGGCAAAGTGATGAACCTCAAACTATCTTTACAATAAGCAGCCGTGCCTTTCATGACTGCTCATTTTATACCCAGTCACAACTGAATCATTTGTGATCTATTCCCCTATTTTACCTATGGACTGTTCCATACAGTTGTTTTTCTGAAGATTCCCTGTCTTGTCTATAAACGTGCGGCAGGCATCATATTTGTAATTCACAAAAATCAATGCAGTTGAGATGGTGAAACTTTAAATATTTTTTGGCTTGGCCACGAATAGCGGCCAGGCCCCTATAAACGTGAATGTCGCTGAGTGAGTGAGTGAGTGAGTGAGTCACTGACTGCCTGAATGATCAAGTTCAACGATTGGCTGGCCAGCGGGAAGAAGTTCAGCGATTGGTCGGCCAGCAGGGAAGAACTTCAACGACTGGTTGGCCGAGGACTGACTTCAGCGATTGGTCGGCCGGCGGGCAAGGACTTCAACGATTGGTTTGCCGATGATTAGCTGGCTGGCTGGCTGGCCGGGCGTTTGTCACTCGTATCTCCTGGGTGGTGTACTACGAAGCAAGTTCAACATAGACAGGCTATATTTGAGTGAGCCGGCTCAACAAAGATAATTGGTACCACAACGGTAGTTCTAATCTTTCTTTGTTAATCTCCTTTTTGTGCTTTCAACGTTGTCACGCTCTCAACAAAAAAGCATTTCATGCGTCAATTGACCCTATTTTCGTTCACAAAATGACCGATCGCGTGCTGTACGTTCCCTGAGGACATTATCCCTGATCCAGAATCAGTAACACTGTGGGTTATCTCCCCCCGCGGCACCAGGGGGCACCGCCAGCGGCTTAATGGGACACACACATAGACAGGCTATATTTCAGTGAGCCGGCTCAACAAACCCTGAACTCGCAATCAGAGATAATTGGTACCACAACGGTGGTCGTAATCTTTCTTTGTTAATGTCGGTTTTGTGCTTTCAACTCTGTAAGCGCTCTCAACAAAAGAGCGTTTCATGCGGCAATTGACCCTATTTCCGTTCATAAAATGACCGATCGTGTTCTGTATGTTTCTCCAAGGAAGCTATCCCTGATCCAGGATCAGTAACACTGTGGGTTATCTCCCCAGGCGCCACCAGGGGGCGCCGCCAGCGGTTTAATGGGAGACCCATATGAAGTTTTACACTCATTGGTTGGACACTTGAAAGACTGCATGATTATGCATGCGCATACTCAGGTGGACACTTGGGAAATTATAATAGACCCTTTCGGTTTAAGGACGTGAAAAAGCGAGATTTGGAGTGCGCATGCTCTTTGCGGATTATGTGGGGCAGAAGATGCACAAATCCTATTTAAAAGGTGGGGAATTATAAGTTAATTCGCTTTCCCTATGGTAAAAGGCAGTTTACAGCGTGGATTTGGACTATAAACAAGAATATTTTTCGTTCAGGAACATTTTAGGGGGTGCAGCGTACATTTTGTGTCTGTGTGGTGAGATTAAGAATTCTGTATTCAACCTACTCCAAATATCGATCGATGTTTTGGTACCCAGAGAAATATTAGGATATGAAAACACGCAAGCGTACGTCCAGTTAAGGAAATTTAGAGTTTAGTTTCAAGTGCTGCTATTCGTGTCAGTTGCATGTCGTTAACGTCGGCTGTCGTGTCACTGATGACACACTGGGTTGCTAGGGCAGGCGCAGCATATGCATTCGCGATATTAAATATTAATTTTAAATTCTAAACCCCCTTTCTCACTGATAAAACTCCACTAAAACATATTTGGGCCCCCCTTTTAAAATCGTTCTGGCAAATAAAAAGCCAGAAAAAAGAGGAGGCTGGATCCGTTATTCTTTTCCCCCTGATGATAGGCCTATAGCTAGACTAAGCTCTATTAGTTTCCTCCTACAAACTGAAAGCATTGACTTATTCAGCGCAACAGTGACTTGAGAGACTATATCAGGAGATACTGTCAAGGCAAGTCCTTGACATTGTTATTTTCAGCACAGATGAAAATCCGAAATAAAATGTGTAGCGTTCAGTCAAACAGTAATGATACGGCCTTGTATTTTACATGTGCACCTGTGCACTTATCCATGTTAAGAGGCGATTAGGATCATGTGTGCTTGCCGGTTGTTTTGAACAATGCAAATTCGTCACAAGAACACTGTAGCCATTAGCTGACTTAAGGCGTGGGACCCAATCATAGTGGTGTTAACGAAATTATTTCACGTCCGCAAAACTAACTGGCAAGCAAATGCCACTTTGTTGGCTATATATAGCAAGTAGGCTAATTTTGAAATCGAAATCACAAGGAAAGCAAATTATTATTGCAAGCAGCGAAATGAAAATCACACCTACACTTAGCTCTGAGGGGCTAAGTTCTGTAATGTGAGCCCCTCAGAGCTTACCTAGACTGAAAACGTTGTATGGCACTAACATTCCCCCTTTGGCTTGATATTTTTTTTGCGTAGAGTTTAACATCTACTTAAAGTCGTATATAGCCTATAGGATCAAACAAAGCCAGTCCCTTTTCAAAATGTGGATACAAAAACTGGACACTGCAAAACAATAACACCTTGAACAACAAAAGATTAAACAATTATTTGACGATCAGTGGGCCAACTTAAATAACTTATAATATCAACCAGTTCCTTATCTATATTTCTCCGATCAGATCGCTCTTTCCTTTTAGCTTGCGTCGGTGTGAGATCCTTTCGTTTGTTTCCCAAGCGAAGCCAACATTATTTGGGTCAACGATGTCAGGCCAGCTATGATAAAATCAGTACTGCAGACTCTAGTGTGATCATTCAGGACAAAGTTCTTCCGATTTATTGCTCGAATCCGCGCCTGTCGTTGTCTCTTGCCACGGGGAACACAAAAAAACCTTATATCCCCATCTTTATGATACCGGTTTATGCACCTCTCTATGCAACAAATAGCCACTATATTTCTTTTTGCCCCACATCAGCTCTATGGGGCATGCGCGCGCGGACTTCCGGCCTTAAACCGAACTGGTCTATTGAGATTTATGTTAGTGCATTCATGTTGGTTGATGTATGCACTTGTTCGTTGGATGTAATGTAAGTGGTTGCTGGGTGATTAATAAAATTTTTTTTTTTTTTAAATAAAGAAAATCGGGGGGCTGCTGAATAGCTCACTCGGTAAAGCATCGCGTTGCGAAGCAGAAGTGACTATCATGTCGCGGGTTCGATCCCCGCTTCGTCCCAGCCGACAGAGGTCGGCAGCTTTTTCAGAATAGCGCACAATTGGCTATTGCGCTACAGGGTTGCAAATTGGGAAGGGACTGCTGGGAAGGGAAAATAATAGTTGCCTTGTTCGTTGCTCAAGCGCCTCCTGTTGGCCAGACGGGGCGCTCGTCAGGAAGATTCTAAGCCTGTTCATGTCCGGGTATCCTCCGCCCTCGTTCTGAGCTTGCGAAGATTCAACCAATGAGTGTATAAGAAGCGGTGGCTGACAGGTGCGTGCTTCAGAGGAGAGCCGCGAACTGTCTACACTCTTCTGAATTGGCAGCAAGGGGTCGCGTAGGAGCAAGCCTTGTTCATAGTTCACCAATTGGGCATTCCAGATTCAGGTGGGATTGGAGATGCCAAATTTAAAAAAATAAAAATAAAAATCTCCTAGGAGGAGTGGGTCATCATTATGGACAGTTATGAAGAATTGAAATATATAAAAAACAGCAAAAAGCAACACTTTTGCTGCTTATAAGGCCAGAGAGGAATTCTGGCGGAAAATTGCTGACTGTAAGTCCTCTGACGAAGGGCTAGTGGAAATCACCTCAGTTTCTCAGCCAAATCAAACAAAATGAAATTAAATTATAGAATGAACTTTCTTATTTCTCGGCCAATTCTCATGATCTTGCTGTTAACTACAAGGCCTTTTCGAGAGCTTTCAGTAGGTCATAAATTCATTAAAATTAATTGCATTTCAATTTTTTTGTCACATAGTTAACCATATTCATTCATCACCAATATCAAATAACGTTTTATGTAAACACATGGCAGCTCCTTCACTCGAACATGTTTATTAAGCGGTTTTTCTCGAAACTGTAGATTCTTTGTCCATAACATGCCCAAAGACGAAACATGGGGAAAAAAAAGGAATCTTTGAAGTTTGTTCTTACACCCTCACTATATAGGGACTGCCATGTGTTCATAAAAGTGACGTCACGTTCCTGGTTAGCACAACTGTAACAATAACTTTATTGTTTCATTACGATTCAGGAACATACATACATACTTTATCTGCTATCTAGATCTGTTGCTACTGTGTCTCTCAAATTCACATTCACAAAATCAATAACTGCTACCCTTACTCTAGCCCTTTGTCTATTCAAATGTATAACTTGCTTTTGATATGTTTTCCTTACTCGAGACCCCCCCCCACGTCCCACTCCCACTACCTCACACACTCTCACTCACTCCCACTCCCTCACTCTCACACTCACTGACACTCTCACTCTTTCACACTCTCACACTCTCCCCACCCACTTTGTAAATAATTTATCAGCTCCAGCTCATTACTGAACTTGCACTTCATATAATTGCGTGAGCTTTGCCCCATTTAGCACCCTTTTCTTGGGCCCACATTCTCATACAGCACTTGGCGGCCCAGCCATATACTAGGTTGTACCTAGTCTTGTTTTTTCTGTGTTGTTTTCAATGAATTATTGGTCGGAGATAATTTACAAATCATTAACTTATTTTTTTTAAATTTATTTATTTATTTATTTTTGCATTGTACATTTCGTCTCCATTCTTGCAGAATTGAGATTGCAGTTTTGAGATTATGTTGCAAACCAAAATGTCTCTGTACTTTTAATTGACACAGTGCCAGTGTTGATGTGAATTTCTGCGCTGCTATCAATAAGTGTTGATTTGTATCACTGTATTGGTGATAGTGATCACAGAGCAAATGTTACTTTGTGTCTCTGTGCCCAGTCGCCTCTGGCCAGGCATTGTGGGCGCAGGAGGGAGCCACTGAACATGAACCACTACGCCAATAAGAAGAGTGCTGCAGAGAGCATGTTGGATGTGGCTCTGCTTATGGCTAACGCCTCACAGCTGAAGGCTGTCCTAGAGCAAGGCCCTGAATTCAACCTTTACGTCCCCCTCATCATCCTCATCAGCATTTCTCTCACTCTGCAGATCACTGTGGGGGTCCTTCTCATATTCATAGGTGAGGATGATGCATTCATTTCAATATCCACTCTTCTTTTTGCATGTAAAATGTAAATAACAAATAGCAAGCAGTAATTCACAAATCTGTTTTAACATGTATTCAGCTGAATGAAGACAAAGACAAAATACAATGGGCTCCAAAATCAATGGGACCCCCTACCTGGTAATGCACAAACAAAAAATTTATATAAACAATGTAATTATAGAGAAACGGAATATAGCAACCTGTGTGAAATATTTAACTGTGTTAATGTTTTGATGGAAACAACCAAAATCATAGCAATCATTTAATACAAAATAAATTTCAACTAAATCAAGGTTTCGTAATAATTGGCACCCTTCACTGTGCAACCACCTCGGGCAAAGATAACAGCATGGAGTCTTGTAATTTTTTGACAAAGTTTAGGCACACATTTGGGGGGATTTTGGACCATTCCTCTAAGCAGATCCTTTCAAGATCTTTCATATTCTTCGCATTTATCAACTGCCCTTTCCAACTCAGCCCACGTTTTCATTGGATTGTGTGCTGGCGACTGAGATGGCCATTGCAGATTGTTGATTTTGTTGTCACAGAACCAATTTTATGTGGATCTTGAGGTATGCTTTGGGTCATTGTCTTGTTGGAAGGTCCACCTAAGGCCAAATCCTAGCCTTCTGGTGGAGGCAACCAGATTGTCAGCCAAAATATCCTAATTCTTGGTGGAATTCATTTTGCCATTAATTTTAAACAATGCCCCTGGACCACTTGAATTAAAACAGCCCCAAAACATGACTGACCCATCATCATATTTCACCATGGGTGTGAGGTGCTTCTCCTTGTATGCATCTCTGTTTCGATGCCAACTATGCCGATACTGTATCTGACGGAAACATGAAATTTTGGTCTCATCTTACCAAAGCACCTTGTTCCAGCCATAATTTAAATGATGTTTGGCAAACTCCGAGCGCTTGCTTCTATGTCCTCTGGTCAGAAAAGGCTTTCTTCTGGCAACCCTTCCACAGAGCCTGTGGTTGCGGAGGTGGCTCCTGATGATGCTTTTTGAAATCTGGGAACCCCACGACCCCACCAAGGCCCGCAATTCCTTCACAGTGATTCCTGGGGATTTTGTTGCTTCTGTCACCATCTACCTCAGTATCCTGGGGGGCAAAATACAGTTGCATCCTCTACCCTTGAGGGGTTTTCAACAGTTTCACATCTTTGGAATTTTATAATAATTGCCCTGACAGTGCTCAGTGGCATATTCAATCCTTTGTGAATCTTCTTGTAGCCATTTTCAGATTTATGAACGTCTATGACCATCTGCCTCTTTTCAACTGACTTTTGTTTTGTTTTGTTTTGTTCATGGTATTGGATGACACAGGGATATCGCATGTGTGTGACCTCATTTTATCCTGTGAAACAGGAAGTAATGTAATGGCTCAATATAGTTCCTTAACACTTAGATAAAACTTAAGTAAGTGGAATTTAATACCTGGTTTAATTTTGCTCGATGCTATTTACAGTAATCTTTAAAGGTGCCATTATTTGTGAAACCTTGATTTGGAGGAAATTGATTTTTAATTAAATCAATAAATGATTTTGGTTGGTTGCACTGGAACATTAATATCATACTGCAGTGGTCTTCAACTTGTTCCTGGGGACCCACTGTGTATGCTGGCTTTAGTTCCAACCACAGTTTCAATCGCAGGATTTTAAAAACCTGTTAATTTGTCTTAATTAAGTGTATTTAATGTTTAGAGCAGTTATTTGCCCTCTTAACTCACAAGATAACAGAAATAGCTATGTTTGTCATCAAGAATTTAAAAATATGCCATACCCACATTGCGATGCATTGGATGTAACAGCATAAAATGAGAGACAACAATGTAACCAATCAAATTAAAGATATAGTTGGCTCCTAATTGGTGAAAACTAATTGCCACATCATGACAAATTTATTCAACATGCAAATGATAAAGAGTCAAACCAGTTTTGAGTTATGTTGGTCTAGTTAAGTTCACCTGAAGTTTTTGGAAATAACTTGAAACGGTTGAGTCCAGCAGCCTAATTTGGGGTTCCTCAGTGTGCAATTTGATCTGTTTGAAATGTTATAATGCTTGAAATTTTTGCATTATAGAAATTAAATCACTATCTTCAAGGGTATTTTATTCTTCATAGCATGTATGGATGTTTCTGTGTAACATTTGGCCAAAGACGGTAAGTAACAAGGCTAAACATGAAAAACAACTAATTAAGACATTAACAGCTTGTTAAAATCCTGCGATTACAACTGTGGTTGGAATAAAAGCCGGCATACACAGTGGGTCCCCAGGAATGAGGTTGAAGACCATTGTCATACAGTATTTCTCACATCTTTGTATTTTGAGTTGCTCTATAAATATATTTTTTTTTCTCGAATTTTTTTAAAGTGTTGTTTGTTCATTGCCAGTCAGGGGTGCCGGTAATTTTGGACCCCACTGTAAGTAATGTTTTGACTCATCAACTTCATTAATTTCCGAAAATAACTGCTACTTCTAAATGTGATGTCTGCCACTCATTTCAGTGAAGCTAGGACTGGTGCACGTTCACTGCGTAATACGTAGGAACACCTCTTCTTTTATTAACATTCTGTAGTCATTTTGGATCTGAGGACAAAAAATTTTGGAGTTTCAAAAGCGGAATGTGTTCTTATGCTTGACTGATGTAGGACTTCAGTCGGTTTACAGTTTTGGGTCTTTGTTGTCGAATTTTGTGCTTCACAATCCACCACACTTATTCAGTGGGAGACAGGTCCAGATTGGGGGCTGGTTGTCGTGGTCACAGGAGAGTACCCTGTGACTACAAAGCCACGCTATTGTAATACCTGCAGAGTGTGGCTTGGCATTATCTTGCTGGCAGCACAAGTTGTTCCAGAATTTGTGTGTACCCTTCTGCATCAATTGTGCCTTCATGTGCAAGTTGACCATGGCACAAGCACTAATGCAGCCTTAGACAGTGGCACATGCTGGCTTTTGAATATGTCCCTGATAACCGTGGTGATGGGTCCTTATCCACGTCGACCCCGAGAACATGACATCCACTATATCCACAAATAATTTGAAAGAACTCATCAGACCACAGCTCTCCTGTCCACTTTGTGTCACTCTAATTCAGGTGAGCATGAAACCAGATAACAGAGTAATAGAGTCTTAACTTGTTTTTGATGCGATATGAACTGTGTTCAGTGACAAAGTTCTTATGAAGTATTTAAGAGCCCATGTGGTTATGCCCATAGAAACATGTCGGTTCTCAATGCAGTGTTTTCTGAGAGCTTCAAAGTCACCCACAGCCAATATCAGAATCCGGCCTCATCTATTATGCACAGAGATTACTCCGGTTTGTCTGAATTCTCAGAATCTTTTCACGATATTATGGCCTGTCAACAGTGAAGTCTATACGCACAATTGCTTGATGAGAAATGTTGCTTAAACTGTTTGACTATTTTTCATGCGGCTTTTGGTGAAGTGGCAAACCTCGAACCATCATGCTGATAAACAACCATGGCTAACACTTTACAATAAGGGTACAATAATTAACATTAGTTAATGCAGTAATAAACATAAACTAACAGCTGATTAACATTTAACTAATGCATCTTATAATCATTTACAAATGATGTTCACATCAAGTAAGGTATTAATTTATACCTTATTACATTATTAAGTGGTTTAACAGTTTGAAGTACTACATAAGGGATACTTAAGGGATGTTTTCAACTTCACATGAGGGAAACAAAGAAATTACGAAATAGTCAATTATGGTCGCATAATGCTTATTCAACTGTCCAATACAATAGTTACCTGCTAATTAACTGATAGTTAATAAACTAATGTTAATTAATGTACCCTCATTGTAATAGTAGGGGTGCCAGACCTCAGAAATTGCTTAAAACAGGAACAACTGAGTCACATCATGATATACTTTTATCATTGGCGTTTTTTGGTAGATTGGTCCATCCTGCATAGGAATCCAGAGGCCTGCTCCGGCAAATCCCCCACGAAAAGTGTTTGTTGGCACCCTTTTTGATATTCTGGGTGTATGAAAATTGGCCCGAAAATTAGGGGTAGAGGAAATGTAAATGTGTTTTTCAAAGGGTTTCTTTAGACCTTTACTCACATATTTAGTATTATTGTAAAGCACGTGTGGTCTACTACAACTTTTTACTATTGGTTTTTTAATTGGGTCATTCATTGCATAGCTAGAGGCCAAAAGGTCAAGGACAGAAGGGGTAAGTGAAAATTGGGGGCCCTCAAAACTCTATAGCCCACTGTGCCCAAGTGATTCAGCCAAAAGGAAGGAAACTAATGCATATTTTTAGAGTACTAGAGTGGGCAGTTTTTAAAACCATAACAAAGCAGGAAGGAGTAAGGCCTTTAGAATTAACCCCGTCGTCTGATCGCGAAATATTCAAATGCACATATTCCTGCTTTTCTCCATTTTTTGGCTTCCTCAATGATAGGAGCTTTAACAATTGTTTCTTGTCAATTTATGTCTCTAACACCCGTGGGCATGTTTCAATGAGCCATGTTAACACTTGCAGTCCAGTAGTTTGGTTCGCCTAGTGGGGGGGGGGGGGGGGGGTGGTGAGCCTTGAGCCCAAAACACCATGCGTTGCTAGGTTTTGTCAATTTTTTTATTTCTTTTCAGCAAAGAATTAGCCTTAACATTGAATTGTGACTGGTAATGACAACAGGTTAGTCCAAAATCAACCTGAACTCAGCTTGAGTGGAAGTGGACCTTACAGGCCACCATACATTTAAAACAAAGGAGCTCTCTTTCACTTGAAGGTGTTATTGACTTCCAACCTCCACCACCTGATTAGCAAGATTCAACATGTTCAAGAACTAGATAAAAAATCATCAACATGTCATCAGAAATCATCAAAATTTTCAAACTTGAGTAGCCAATTATGTGCATGACATCACTACTAAGCACTCAGAATTCAAGGTAACAATATAACTTTCTTGTTGTAAACAAAACAATCGCCAGCATCCTTCATGCATGCTGAGCACACATCAATGCAGGCTATTCACCTTTTCACCTGCCTGTGAAGACCTTGTGAATATTTCCTCAGGACAGGCCACAAAGTCCATGGAAGTCACAGATGCAAAGCAGAGGGGCTTGGACGCGCTGGAAAAAGCTGAAACATGCAACGTGGAAAAGGTAGCTCCTATGTGGCTGAAAACATTTGTAGAAAAAACTGCAAACAAGCCAAAGCATGCCCAAGCGGAGGAACTCTACACTGAAGAGAGACAAGTACTGCGGAACCTCTGCTTTGCTGAGAATTCAGGCTAGAATGAGAAGGTAGAGCAATTTTCACATGAATGGACGAGGTACCCTAGTTCCATCTTTGAACCTGATACACAGCATCCAAATGGCTTTGCAATGAGAAAGCGAAACAAGTCTGACTATGCCACAATGCTTAAAGGGGCAATAAGCGGAAATGCATCATTTCTAGATTGAAGGAATTAAAAAAAAATCGCTATGTGAGGAACGAGAGGTGTAATTTCATCTGGAGTATAGCAGGACGTCACACACCCGCTCTCTGTGTTGATCTCCAGCCCCTTGTTTACAAGCTGGTCCGGCTGCGCGTTCATGTACGTTCATTTGAATCACCGCCTCCTCCCTCCTCTCAGAGCCCTTGGCCCTCCCTCCCTATAAAAGGCTACAGCCAGTGAGCAGTGGCAGCGGTGGCAGTGCGCATTTTTTTAAAAGCGAAATGGCGGAGAGTGGAATGAAACATTCACCTGAAGAAGAGCAGGAAATTACTTCTAAAGAAACAACGGTCGTTGGTGAAGAAGTTGTCGGATAAAGAAAGGGACAGAACCCTGATTAATATTGGCCTTGCATTTCCAAGGTGGAGAGCACTGCGAGAGCTAAAGGGGCTACAATTTGACTCGGAGCTAGCTCTTCTTCTCGTGGACAGGTAAGAAACAACAAAGTCAAATGTCTGCTTCAATTAGTGTTACAGTAACGTTAGGCACATGTCGCTATGTTGATTCAATTAAATTTAATGTTACAATCATAGCGTGGGTTAATGTCCGGAGCTTGAGTTGTTAGCGGCTCGGTCCCAGCAATGGGTCAGGCGTTACGGTTGTGTGTAGGTACTGAGTAATAACGCCGCGGAAACTTAAACTGGCCCGTCATTCTGCCGAACAGTCTTACTAAACTAGTTAATCGTCTGATTGCTAATCAAGCAAAAGGGAGGATTCTGCCTCACCAAACTAACCTCCGACCACACGTCACTGCTGCTAACACCGTTAGCGGCGAACAGACACGTTTGATGCCAATGGTGACACACTAAATTATTGGTATTGGTAATTATTGGTTATTACTGGTATAATGATTAATTTACAGACAAAACAGCATAGAAAACTTGCCAAAAGGAAGTTCTCTTTCTTGTGGCATTATAACGTTATAAGTTACTTACTTCGTTACTCGACATGTTCCACAAAATGGTGATGTTGTTTTGCTCGGTGTGTTTGCACTTTGCAGATAGTCGTTCGCAGACGAGGTGAGTGGGGGGGGGGGGTGGGTGGGGGGCAGAGGTAGAGGGAGGTGTGGCTCATGACACACTTTGTTTTGGTCTACAGGCAGTGCCTAACAGCAAACCTAGCGGTGAAACGATTTCGCTTTTTGCCCCTTTAAGAGCAATGGGAGAGGGATGGAAAGACCAAACTGAACCAGAGGCAGATGCCTCAAGGAAGACCGTTTTCTTTATGGATCTCATGACATTCATCCAGAGATACTAGGACTGTGGCTGCACAACATTTCTGGAATTATCCATGAAGTACCCTCAGAAGATTATAAAGATCAAGCCTACGGGTTGTAATTTAGTACATGTAGTCGGTGATAGATATGATATGAGCCCAACAAGAAGCCTGAAAATGGCGGAACGACTGCGTAGACAGAAAAAGGCATAAGAAGGCAGAATATTCATTCCTCATGATAATCTGAAACTTCCAAACTGGAAAAATTTCTTGTCCAACCAGAAGAACAAACAACATCTCGAAGAATATCTGTGTAAGTCATGGATGCTTCATTGCCAGCAAATTCCCAGTGGATGCACTCTTGTTCTTGGAGGACTGTGCCAGGGACCTGCTAAGAAAGTGTCCAATGCAGGTTACACAGAAATTGAGAGCTTGCTCTGTGATGATCATGAGGAGGCAGATACGAGTTTGTTTGCTCATATTGCCCACTCAGCTCGGAACGAAGGATGCAAGAGAGCAATTATAGCAGCGACTGACACAGATGTCTTGATGCTAGCAATTTACCACGACTCCAGAATTGAGGGCCTCTGTGAACTTTGGCTGGGAAAGCAAGATGACATCTTCATACCATGCCACTGGGTTTCAGAGTTTCTCACAAGTCAATACAGGGAATTGACAACTTCTTCAATGCTTTCCACGTACTCCCTGACTGGTTGTGACAGTGTAAGCTACACCTTTGGCTGTGGGAAGAAATGCCCCTTGAAAGTCACCCTTGAATGTGACCAAACTTTGAAACCACTAGCCAAATTTGGGATGCCTTGATCAGGAACTGAAATTTCTGATGATGTTCAAGAAGCCTCTCGGAAGTTCATCTGTGCACTCTACAGAAAGAGGAATTTTTCTGGTTCACTAGATGAACTTCGCTGCCATCTCTTTCAGACAAAAAAGTCAGACATAAAAGTGATGCATTTCACTTCCACCTGAATAGAGCTTTATACCAGATTCTGGTTTGGAAGAGGGCCTCGTCTGGATCTCTTACGGTTCCCCCTCCGACAGACTTTGGGAGAAAAATTAAGGATGGGTCTCTCATGGCTTGCTTGATGACAAAAGCACCAAAGCCACCTGTACAGAATGCTTAATATAATTGTCAGAAGGGAAAATGCAGGTATAACTGTCCCTGCAGAAAAGCAAGGGTCCCTTGCACTCTCGCATGCAGATGTTGTAGACCCACATAACTGTGAAAACACCAATAAAATTGAATATCTTGACTCTTAACAAGCTTGATGAAATACATGTAACCCCTTCAGTCAAAAGGGCATAAGCCTAACCATAAGGGGGAATTAAAGCCTCATGTTGAGTTATCATTGGACATCAGTTTCAAAATTCTTAACATGCAATGTTTTATGGTATGTGATGAAACCAATTAGTTATTGGTAACAAAACAGCTGAAGCTTAGTATTTTAAATGCCCCAGAGTTGCGACATTAGGCCCTAGGATATTTGCAGTTCATGTCCTGCATGGTAAACTCTATCCACCTTACTCCTGAGGGCGCTACTGTAGAATATGATAATGGGTGCAACTTCCGGCAGGAAGTAGCCGTTAGCGAAAGGCTACTCAATAACAGCGGCGGTTCATTCGAAAATAATTCAGTTAACTTGGTGATTACAGCTCGTTTTTTTTTTTTTACAAATTAACTTGCTTTTCTTAAAATGTCCCTTTGGAGCTCCGGCACCTGTCGTGCTGTTCGAGGCTGTACCAACAACCAGAGGAAGCTAAGTTTATGGCTTGATCAACAGTGTTTTGAACACACATCCAGAACATAGGGGATTGTCCTTGTGTTCAGCAATACGGTTTCCATGGCCCGCCGACAGAAGAGGAAGCCAGAATGTGGCTGAAAAACCTGACTTTGAATAGACCCCTGAAAACATTAGGTGCTCATTTCATTAAGCTGACAAACAGCGATTCCTAATTTATGGCTAGGCTCAGACAGACCGCCGCAGAGGAGACGCCGGGTCCTCAAAAGCATTTTGACAGCAGTGCCAGGAGAGCACAAGGTATAATTACACGTGTTGGGAGGACAGAAAATTGTTGTATTCGTCCGGTAATGCCAGTCAGTGTAACTAACGTTTCACCCTGTACAGTTTAAGATGAGGCTGAAGAAGTAGCAATAGTCTACTACAATTTGAAAATAGCCTACTCTGTTCCAAAAAATAGTCTTGCACTCCAAACCTCAATTCACTAAAATTAAAAGTATGGGCAAAATGGACTCACTGTGTTTTATGTTATAGTATTGGATTAGCAAGCAACTTTATACTGTATAATGTAGTTCGCTGGAGTAGAGCTACTTTGACTCATGTACTGTTAGATGGCTTAATTTACTGTGTATAACAATCCATTACATTTCATATGTAGAGCAATATTTACCTCTGAAATATAGTGTATCTTTCATCAATTTTCTCAGAAAGTATATCTGCTTTAAGGTACATAAGGTCTTGTCCTACCTCCTTCAACGAAACGCGACCGATCTTGTTGCTGTGAAAGTACTGTATACACTTTGGAGCATTTTAGATTGTTCATAGCTTCGCAGTCTGTGGCAACGGAGTCGCTAATGTAGCCAAATGTGCTAGTGTTCGTTATCTGTGGCCACTGCTTCAAATTGTTCTCCCATTCCTCGAAAGTAGAAGGCAGCGGTACCGTAATGTTATCCCATCCGAGGGGTAAAAGTTTATGTTCCCTCATATTATTTACCTTAAAAAAAGAGGACTAATGTTAGCCATTACCATGGTAAACTGTTAAGTGACAGGATGCAGCGGAAGTTGCTCCCATAATTTGCGCAAGGGATCAAGGGACGTGGGAATAAGGTGGATAGAAATTGGTTTGATATGCGTATTTTCAAATAGAATTCAAGTATTTCTCCAAATAAGATGTTCTTTCTGTCATTAATTCATGTGTGCTGATTGCGACTTATCTGAATTGCCAAACTGCCTAATGTGTGTTAGGGCATGAAGGGTTAAATTTGCAAAAATGGTGAACACCATTAGGAAAACATTAATTTGATGAAAAAGGCGGCCAGTTATCATTAGCATCAGTGAAAAATGAATAAGAGTGCTAGCATGATACCTAGTAAAGATTGTGAAAATTGCTTGATTTTTGAGCAATTTTCCATTATTTGTCACTTGACAAAGGAGGGTTAATTCCAAAGGCCTGATTCCTTCCTGCTTAGCTATGGATTAAAAAACTGCCCACTCCAGTACTCTAAAAATCTGCATTAGTCTCCTTCCATTTGGCGAACTCACTTGGGCACAGTGGGGTAAAGAGCTGAACAGGACTTCCTTGATCTCAAGTCCTGTTTTACATCTGCCCCTATTCTAACCATTCCTGACCCTAAGCTCCAGTTCGTGGTGGAGGTCGACGCCTCCAACGTGAGAGTTGGGGCCGTACTTTCTCAAAGATCTCCCAAAGACGGCAAGATTCACCCCTGTGCTTATTTTTCCCGTCGCCTGAGCTCCGCCGAGCGAAATTACGACATCGGCAACCAGGAGCTGTTAGCCGTAAAGCTGGCTTTGGAGGAGTGGAGACAATGGCTGGAGGGTGCCGAACTTCCGTTCCTGGTTTGGACGGACCATAAGAATCTGGAGTACCTCCAATCTGCCAAGAGGCTGAATCCCTGACAGGCCAGGGGGGCATTGTTTTTCTCACGTTTTAATTTTCACCTTGCTTATCGCCCTGGCAGCAAGAACATAAAACCAGACGCACTTTCCCGCTGTTTTGAAGCGGACAATGATCAGCCCAGTCCTGATCCCATCCTCCCCTAAGAGGCTTTTGTCAACGCCGTTGCCATGGACATTGAGACAGAGGTGAGAGATGCCCAAGACGGTTCTGCTGCTCCTAGTGCCTGTCCCGATCATTGTCTGTTTGTGCCTGCCAATCTGCGCCCCCGAGTCCTTGACTGGGGGCATGCTTCTAACCTCTCGTGCCACCCAGGAATTCGTCGCACCTTGGATTTTATAACACGTCGCTTCTGGTGGCCTGGTATCAATGAAGACGTCCAGAAGTATGTCTTCGCCTGCTCGGTCTGTGCCCAAGGAAAGGTATCACACCAACCCCCTCGCGGCCTGTTACAACCCTTACCCACTCCACACCGCCCTTGGTCACACATAGCCTTAGATTTCATCACTGGCCTTCCCCCTTCCAATCACTTCACTACCATCCTCACAAAAGTCGATCGATTCTCTAAAGCTGTCCATTTTGTTCCCCTCACCAAGCTCCCTTCCGCCCAAGAAACCGCCACTCTCATCATTCAACACGTCATCAGACTACACGGTATTCCCACTGACATCACTTCAGATCGCGGTCCACAATTCACAGCTAAATTCTGGAAATCCTTCTGTAATTCACTTGGTACATCTGTCAGTCTGTCATCCGGTTTTCACCCTCAAACCAACGGCCAGACCGAGCGGGCCAACCAATGTATAGAGACCGTGTTAAGATGCCTCTGCCTTAAGAACCCCTCCTCCTGGAGCCACCAACTCCCCTGGGCTGAATATGCCATTAATAGTCACACTCGGCCTCCGGACTTTCCCCATTTAAAGCTTGTCTTGGTTACCAACCACCTTTGTTTCCCTGCCAGGAGGAGGAGGTTGCGGTACCATCTGCCCGTGAGTTCGTGCGCCGCTGCAGGCGCACTTGGAGGACCACTCGGGAGGCGCTGGTCAGGTCGGTAGCCCGTATGAAGGCCCGAGCGGACAAGAGACGCATCGCCGCTCCATCTTACCGACCTGGGCAGCGCGTTTGGCTGTCCTCCAAGGACATTCCCTTAAGGAAAACTCTTCCCAAAGTTTCTTGGTCCCTTTACCATTGAAAAAGTGTTTAGCCCCACTGCTGTCCGCCTCCGTCTGCCCCTTTCCATGCACCGCATTCACCCCACTTTTCACGTTTCTCAGATTAAGCCTGCTGTTACCCACCCCTTGTCTTCTGGCCCTGATCCCCCACCACCCACCCGCATCATCAACGGAGGCGAGGCATTCACTGTGCGGGCTTTGCTGGACTGCCGTCGATGAGGACGAGGGTTTCAGTACCTCGTCGACTGGGAGGGCTACGGTCCTGAGCACTGCAGCTGGGTCCCGTCCCGCTACATACTGGACAAATCCCTGATCACGGACGTTCATGCTTCGCACCCCAGACTAGCCAGTTGAAACGCCAGGAGACGTTTCATAGGAGGGGGGGTACTGTTATGATTCTGTCATGTTCTGTTCTGCTCATGTTTTGTTTTAGTCTAGATCCATGCCATGTTTTTGTTATTACCATGTTTTGTATTCCTGCCAGTATCCACATTTCTGTTATCATTCCGGTCCATGTTTTTGCTCATGCCCTGCATTGCACTTTGTCTCCCCTGTCTGGTCTTGTGTTGAGCTACAGCTTATTCCCCAAGTACTGCGTGTCACATGTTTATGTGATTTCATGGTTTCTGGGTTTCCAACCATTCCTTCTAATCTCGTTTTCTTCCTTCACCTTGCTTTTCTATATTACTAACCAATACTAACAGTTTGTTTTTGTTAAAGTTACTAACCTAGACTAACATTGTGCATAATACTAACTTACTAACGAGCACTAGGGATTGTATAGCTGCACCTTACTAATTGATTAACAAGCTCTCAGCACTCGCCCTGTTCTAGTCTCCGCCTCTTGCCTTCACTTAATCTTCTTTGCTGCGTTTCAGCGGATCCTCCGCACCTGCTCAACTCTGTTCTGCCTCTCATTATCTGTGCACGTTAGAACTCCCTAACCGGAGCTGTATCTTTGTCAATAGGCTGTCTCGTGATCCCTGTCCGCGTTTTGGATTTTGCCTATTTCATTTGATTAGGTTCTCCCTCATGTTTGCTCCTTCGTAATTAGTCTGATCCAATTCACCTGTCCCTAATCATAGCATGTGACTTCCCTTGTGTGTATTTAAGCAGTCTTCTCACAGCAGTTCCCCGTCAGAACGTTTCCCTGTGCCACGCTTGCTTTTGCCTCGTATTTGATTCTGTTCTGACTGGACCGTCCCCAATTTTCGATTTTTGGCTCTGTTTTGGAATTCTGTCTGCATCTGTTTATCGAACCCTTTTTCTGCCCGACTACGAGTACTGTGATTGCTGCCCTGGTTTACGACTCGGATTCTGCCCTATTGGATTGTGATTTTTGGATTGTGGACTTTGTACTGTTGCCTTCTGCCCTGCGGGGGTTTACCCCCCTCGCTTAATAAAATCCCATCTACTGCATTGCTTGGTTCTCGCGACTGGTTCCTGAGCGTAACCTCACAGGTATAGAGTTTTCAGAGCCCCTGGATTTTCACTCAGGGGAGACCGGGGCTGGTTTGAACATTTTGGTGAAAATCCTTGTGAGATCTCAGGCATTTGTTACAATTTGTTTTTCAATAAGTACATACTATAGTGCCAACATAGGGCTGTATGCAGCAACTAAGTAATTACTGAGAAAACCAAAGCCAAACTTTGTGAAAGCAAAATAAAACGGGTGGTTTTTTGTTCCAACCAACCCCGGGTATGGGGTTGGTTGGAACACTTCCTGGGGTTGGTTTAAACAGACCTGTTATATTAAAAAATGGGAAATATGAAGTATTGGGGGCTTTTTTTTATTTAAACTTGCCAAAGGACAATATGGCACCAAAGGATTCAACATTTCAAAACACAATCTCAGTATTAATTATTATTCGGGGTTAAACTTCCTTAGGATAGCAGACATTCTACTGCTGACATTTTGTCATCTCTCGTGGAATCAAACCAGTGACCCCAGAGTCAGGATCCAACTGCCAGCACGCCAAGCAAGCTGCACTATCTGCTCGGCCAACACACTCCCACAAAAATAGTAGATAGCTGACCGGTTTACTTCATAATGAACTTTGAGAACCCCTCTTGTAGTTTGGTTTGAGACAGCAAACATTTTCTGAACAGATGAGAATTTACATCTCATTTATTTCAGCAGTAGAAGCGCTGCTATCCCAAGTAAGTTTAACCCCAAATAATAACTAATAATATCTGTTATTGCCTCACTTCCTAAATGAAGTTAAGGATATGCCAAAATCTTTTGCAATTGCTCTGCAAGGTTTATTGTTTACTAGAATGTCATTTGCAGCACGCATCATAACGTGCTGGAGTTTCCCCGTTTGTCTTTCGTTTGTAGTTTCCCATATCTAAAATTGTACAGAATGTAATATACATCACTACATATAATCATTTCATATTCAGGACGTGAACAAATATTTTTTCGGGGAAAGTTAGAACCGACTGGGGTTGGTTGAAACAGGTTCCAACCTGCCCCGACCATAGTGTTCCAACCAACCCCATAGGCCTAACCAATAGTTGTACTAAAAAAAAGATACTAAATATATTAATCAAACAACAAGAAGCTGTGTATTGCAAGGTAAACTTGTTTTAATATATATACAAATTTGTGTTCCAAGATATCTTTCCACAGCGTGGTAATAGAAGGAAAAGTTTTGGCTCCATGAAAATTACTCAAGAGCCATCATTTTAGCAAAATCTTGCCTCTGTTAACCACTACCACCAGATCTTTCTGAAAACAATATGGCTACAACTGGTGTCTTGCCTGGGTTTTTCCCTAAAATGTGTGACATCATCAATTGACAATGTCATTGAATATTTACAATGTTTCAACCTACCCCATGTTCCAACCATCCCCGGTCTCCCCTACCCCTTCTGTACTTGACCTTTTGACCTCTAGCTATACACTGAATGACCCAATTAAAAAACCAGTGGTGTGGGATTGTAGTAGACCTTATAAGCTTTACAATGATACTAAATTTGTTGGTAAAATTCCAATGTAACCCTTTGAAAAACACATTTACATTTCCTCTACCCTTAATTTTTGGGTTGATTTTCATCCCCCCGGAAAATAAAAAAGTGGGCCGGAACACACTTTTCGCAGGGGATATGCCTGAGCAGGCCTCTGGATTCCTATGCAGGATGGACCAATCTGCCAAAAAATGCCAAAGATAAAAGTATGTCATGATGTGACACACCTTCTTCCCGTCTTGGGGCCCTGGCACCCCTACTAGTAAAGTGTTCCCCAACCATGCATGCTGTGACTGCTCATTACATACCCAATCATAATTCAATCACCTGTGATCTGTTTACCTGTTACCATCTTTCCATTCCTCAGTCCTGTTTTAGAACAAGCTGCTGGAATCAAATTCAAAATTTGGAAACACTTTGATTTGGTGAAACTTTAAAAAAAATTTTCTTTGTTGTGCTTTCCGCTAAATGTTGGTCGAAGAGAATTTACAAATCACTTAATCACTTTTTTTTTTTAATTTTACTTAATGTCCCAATTCTTCTGTAATTGAGGTTGAAGATTTTTACCCATTTTCTCCAAACTTTATTCTGGACAATTTTCTAGTGCTTGAAGCCATCACTGTAACCATTCCTGTGTTTTTTATCCAACTGGCATATAATGCAGGGGGATTTAGTCATGGGTGCGGTTGTCTATCTGTCTGTCTGTCCGTCTGTCTGCGAACATTTCGTTTCCGGAGCATAACTTGAAAACCATTCAATATTTTTTAACAAAACTTGGTGTGCACATTAATCATGACCTGAAGTGGTGCCTTTTGCTAATCTGAAGTTGATGAATTTTGTATTTTTTCTGGTTTCCATGGAAACATTTTGAAGTTAGAATTTTAGGGGGTATGGTTTGTTTCCGGAGCAGGTGGCATTTTCATTCTTTCAATGTGTGGGGGCGGGGGGGGGGGGTATGCCATCTCCTGATGGCTCGTTTAAACTTTGAGTGTCAATGAGGTCGTTGCAAGTTACGTAGGTGGTCACGTGATCCCCAAAGCAAAATGTACACAAAGGTTGATCGCAGCATAGTGAAAACGGGGAAATCTTGTGCTGCTGTTGCTTGCACCAATAGTAATGCCATTCAGTCCTCTGGAAAATACAGCAAAATAAGTTTCTATCAATTTCCACAAAATAATGAAGCCCTTTTCAAAGAGTGGTTTGTCAAATTAAGAAGAATTGACCATGGAAAGCCTTAGGGTACAAACCAAAATTCAGTTCTTTGCTCAGAGCACTTTGAGAAAAGCTGCTTCACGTGCCAGAAGTTCACAAGTAAGTCAACGGTTTTGTTGCAATGAAAACTGGTTTTAAAGTGAAGATTTAAAGAAATTAGTGGAAAATATATATTCAATACAATATTAACCTTAAACCCTAGTCACACTAGAGGCGGAATGAAAATTCTTTGCATTTTCCTGGATATTCGAAGTGCTTTCTAAAAATTCTGACTGCATTCTGAGTGCATTCCAAATATTCGGGGCCATTCTTGTGGCTGGCCCGAATGTTTTGCTCATGCTCAAAACTTTCCAGGTGCATTCGAAGTGTGTTCGAACTGCGCTTTGACTGTATTATAAATGTTCTTACGGCATTCCAACAGCATTCAAAACATTCTGATTGCATTCGAGGGAGAATCGCAACGGCAAGCCATGTCAAATCCTGCCAGAATGCACCTCGAATGAGCCAGAATGCACCTCGAATGCATCTCGATTGCTGCCGGAATCTATTTCGATATTAAAACAATTCACTTTGAAAATAATGATTGGTCATGACCTGTTTTCAATCGTTCATTTAAATTACCATTACATAAACTCTGAAAACTCTCAACTCTCAACTCTCAACATCAGGTGTGGTCAGTTTTCATTAAAAAAGCATACCTGTTAACTCTCCCGCATTTGGCATCAGTCTTAATGGCATATTTACTTTCCCCTGCTGTTGTCAGCAATTACTCAATCAACGCATAAGGGACACTCGTGTTACATTCTAAGTACATTCTGAGTATTCGAGCTGCATTCTGTTTGAATTCTTGGACGTTCCAACCATATTCGGCAGCCAATCCGGGAGCGTTCTGACTGCATTCGAGGTGAATTCGTACAGCATTCGAGGCACCTTCCAACCAGACTTCGGGTGGTGTTCAGGCAGCAATTGAACCGCACTCGTACGGCATTTGAAGTGTATTCTAAATATTCTGACTGCATTTTAACAGCATTCTAAATATTCCTACTGTGCTCCAACTACATTCAAGCTGCATTTGAGAGCTAATACACCCAGAATGTGCAAGAATCATTTGAGGCGGGTTCGAAGCGCATTCTAAGTATTCCAACGGCATTCTCTCCAAGCTGTAAGAATTTTGGTTATTTTGAAATTCCCGCCCGAATGTTGTGCGAATTCTTCATTCCGGCTGGTTCTGCTTGATTCCTGCTGATTTTGAATAAGTGTGATGGGGGCTTTAAGCCTGAACGCCTCCGTAATTGGGGCAATGAATTTCCATAATAAATACAGCATGTTTCCTAATAGCAACCTCGTCATGCGGCATATCCTCTTAAAGCGAAGAAACTCAGCGAAAAGTTCGTGATGACCGTTTTTACCTAAACCGAACACAATTCAACTACCAAGCAAGCAAATGAGCATCTAGCAAAACATTAAATAAAAAAATAAGATCAGTGCTCTATCGCAAGCATTTCTACTGAATTTGTGCTATGCATACAAACAATACCTCAAATGAAAAAGGACAGTCCACAGATTCCAACCATATAAGCCTTGTCATTTTAAATTGACACCACACTCAAAGAACAGCAGGCATAGGCCTACACTTTAAATGCTATAGAGATGAGCAAAATTTTTTCTTACCTTTGATATTTTGTCATAAAAGCTGTTTGTGGGTAAATCTGCGCTTGCTATTGTTTTAGCCAGTCTATCTGAGAGTCTTCTCGCCATTATGCTTTGCACTGGAAGACCTCAGCAGTATAATCACTTGAATTGTTTATTTTTTTGTATTTTCGCTATAATTAACCGCTAAATATTCAAATGTTGTTTTCAAAGCCGGTTTATAACTGGGAATGCTTGTGCCATTATGCTCAAGTTCAAACACAGCACAGCTATACAAGTGCTAAATCGACCAGTGAAAATACGGTCTGTTGAGCTAGTGTTGTGGGTAAGGCGGAGCATTTGGACCTGAGGTTCAATATTCGGTTATACTTGCGACCTTTCAGAGCAAGGAAATACATTTTTTAAAAATAAATAAATAATGATTAATCAATGCATTCCCATCCCATCAAAGCCATCTTCCTGGGTTACTTCGGCGATCACGTGACTTACTCTACGCTTTCTGCATCCAATGCAACGCCTCCATTAAGATTTTTTGGGCCTGATGGGCCAAATTACCAGCAGGGGTTCCACTGGTGCACAATGAGCCATTTTGAGGGCTAGTTATCTTACCCTGTTTTCATGCTACTATTAGTGATAAGAATGGCAATAGAATGTTCTGGATTATACAGCAAATGAAATTATGTTCCGCTAAAACTTCTCCACCCTGTGCCACGTTGTGGGGGAACTGTGCTCTGTTTCACTGAATGACATCCCACTTCCCAAAGGAATCTTTTGGAAACATGACAAAGCATTTGGAAAATGCAAACTCATTTAAAATTCAAACTGAACAAAAATGAACTGAGCAGTAGGGGTCAATGACGGGCTATCTTGTGAGCTGTCTCATGTTTCTGGCTTGACTCGCTTTTCTCCTCCTTTCGCAGTTAAGTGGAATCTGAACGACCTGAGCAAGCACTTCCGACTGAATCTTCTGGAGAACATTGCTACTGGAATGATCTTCATCATTGTGGTTGTAAATGTCTTCATCACTGCCTTTGGTGTACAGCAGCCCCGCTAAAGGGTTTAGCAACATTGCTGCAATGAAATTCAAAGTAGTGAGCGGGCACATTGGAATATACTCGTTGCACAGCTGGATGGCTCGTTATACCCGTTCCATTTAGTTCTGTATGTCTCTATGGCTGTGACTCAGATGATCATATTTTCTGCTTAGTGTTTAGGGATCTTTAAAATGCAGGTAAATTGAGTCGCAGCAATAACAGCGTAACAAATAAATCTGCCTTTTAGCTACAAACAGCAAATGAATGGAAAAAACACCATAAGCACTGCTGTTTTTGAGGAGTGTGAGGACTGTTGTGTGCAGACGTACCTCTACTTCTGGCTGCTAAACAATGCGATAATTCTGTTTAAGGAGGTCATATTATGCACATTTCCCGGTTCAGTATGTTCATGTTTGTAGTGTCTTAGTCTTTACAAACATTTGCATGTTTTTATGGCCATGAAGCACCTAGTTAGGACTATCCAGGCTGTGTGCGCAGCTTCTGAGGCCCTCACAGCCTGAAACAGGCTGTTTTGTGTTTGTCTCTTTAAGGCATCCTCCCCTAAAGCCCACTGTGTTGTGATTAGCCGATTGCTTAAAGTTGGAAAATTTCATGTGCTTTACCATAACCAAATTTCAGCTCCTTGGGCTTCCTGAACTGCTGAATCACTGTTGTAGCTATGGCCATGCCAAGCTAACTGCTAGGCGGGCAATATGCAAACTGGTTATGAGGGGATGTGGACAAGTAACGGAAGAAAAGGCTGGAATACAAAACAAGGCATTTCAGGCAGTTCAGGAGCTTTATTTTCTGCTGAAGAAAATACCTCATTTTGGTGTGGATCTTTTGGCTTTGTATCTTTGAAGATGTTTTACATGCACGTATAGCTACATAACACACTATAGAAAGGGGGAAAACCCTAAAGCATAGCATGGCCCCTTGAAAGGTATGCTGAGTATGAGGAATTGTCCATCGCTGTTTGTAAACACAACATTAAAAATTGGACCTTCCTCCCCAGCTCAACCACACCAGAAGCATATGCCCCTCACCATGATTTGAGCTGTTCTGACGTGGATACATACCATCATCCTGTGTAAACATTAGGTTGCTGGCACTAATGTAATGTTAGTACGTCAGGTCAAAATTACTCAGTGTTTTGGTTCTAGACCAATGCTGTATAATTATGAAAGTGTTGCTATACAAATTCTCCAAAGTTTAAAAAAATAAATAAAGTTGCACTGCCAACAGTAATGTTGGTCATTGTCAGCTAGCCTATATACAAGCTTATTACCAACACAAACACTGAGCTTGAACAATCCACTGAGTAACTATGTTCCTTTGGGGCTGCCACGACAGGCATAGCTTGTGTATAAGACAGGAAATGTTCAAAAGAACAAACTCAACAGACCTCAAGACTAATTTTCTCAAAATGTAAAGTAATGTACATTGGTTGAGAGGACGTAGTGTAATGGAAAAGCTGATACTTTAGCAAGATAACTAATGCCGCTTTTCCATTACACAGTTTTAGCACTACTCGCATCGACTCTACTCGGTTTCGATCGTTTTCCATTACAGTTGAGTACCACCTCAACGTGGGTGGGGCCATCCTTAAAAATATCTTTGTTGGGTGTAACCCGACTCTGTTTTGAGAATCAGGGTCGGTCGGTTGTTTTTTTTTTTAATACTTTGTTCTTTATATTAATGCTTACCGTGATTGCCTGCCGGGTCTTGAAAGCAAGCTATTCCCATTCAATAACATTGTGTGAATATCTTTTGCTAGTTTGCTGTTTATTCGTGTCACACATCAGATATCCAACATAAAGGAGTAAGACCAAACCAGTTTGAAAGAGGTTCTCTCTCTGTCTACACTGAATAGATTCTGGACGGATGTTTCTCAAAGCAAATAGCTATTTCTTGGACAATATTAAAGCAAAAAAAAAAAAAGAAAAACCCAACAGCAATCAGACGAGCAGAGCTTCCAATTTGTTCAGGCGCTACTAAATTAAGTTTGCTGCCTATCAAATTACGCGATTCAGTTATGTGATAAACTGAGTCTTATACTCTCAGTCATCTGAAATTAAAGTTATGAAACTAGTTGAGTAGATTTTGGGTTGGTCAACAAATGCAAAATTTACTCAACTTGCGTTGTACCTTTCATAAGCAAAAAGGATTTTGTGTTCTTTGCGCCTGGTTATCAAGCCTACCCTGCACTGGCATCTGCGCTTAGTGGAATTTTCTCGAGCTCAATGTCAGTGATTGCAAATGTGCCCCATTTTATCAACGGATTAAACATTTAAACAGTTTCAAGTGTTAGTTGTTTTTCTACTTCAAAAACTTCGATCGAAGTTGAATCAGAACCTGACGTTTACGCATGGACTTGATACTCTGCCCCAAGTATTCATCCGCTTGGCCCGTCAAACTGTCCTTAATAACTTCTTTCCGCCGCATGTCACTGTAATATTCTTACAATCTGTTTTTAATGACACTGCAGTTTTGCCACATTTCCCATTTATGCTGACAAAAAAAACTAGACATCTTCCTTAATTCTCAAGACGGACAATCAGTAAATAAACATGACTGCACCACTGCAGAAAATAATAGCCTAAATAAATAAATAAATAAATAAACAGCCGCCATTTTTGACACGTGACTGATGGAGGAAACTTAACTCTTTCCTCAAAAAAGAGATTTTACAATTTTATTTCTTGTTTGTGAAAACCTACGGGGGGGAAATGGTTTTTAAACTCTAGAAAAAAAAACGTATTGGTTGGCAGCAATTTGATGGGTTGGTCGGTTTACGCCCATCAGACATATTTTTAAGGATGGCCTGGCCAATCAGTGGCCTGCAGTCTGTTGACGTCACATTTCCGGCTCGACTCAGCTCGCTTGGAACCCCGGCCAAATAGGTACTAAAAAACGTACCTGGTACCAGGTACTATCACCTAATGGAAAACCCTTAAAACCGAGTAGAGTCGAGTCAAGTAGAGCTGAGTAGGTGCTAGTGGAAAAGCCCTATAAGCTAACCACAGGCACTGAACTGTCTAACAGGAAACAGAATAACTTTGCATTGCTCTTCATTCCCATCCTCTCATTTAGAGCTCACCAGCGATTAAAAGCTCACCCCACATTTATTCATTATACATTATTTCTTTTTTTTTTTTGCACTGTGTCCACCATTTTCATTGCTTCCTCTTGCCTGGGTTGCCAAGCTTTAGCAGAGTCCCGCCCTCACACCCTGCGCACTGTTATTGGCTGGGGGCTATACACGCATTTCCCAAAGGTTAGCGCTCGGAAATGTCCCATACAAAGTAAAATTAAAAAAAAAAAAACAGCCGATGGCAGTATCTCTGGAGATACAGACACTGCCACACAGTTCGTTGGATATAAGTGATGATTGAGAGTGATTACTTCACTATGAGTCAACACATTTTTTTAAGGAAATTCATACTCAGTGTACCTTTAATGTGTAAAGATAATTAGAGATTGGCCAACCCCACAGCAGCTGCGAATTCCTTGAAGCATATTAATTCATTCTCAGCCTTGCATGCATTCTGAGCTGAGCCTAGGTATCATGTATGAAGACTTTTCATTACACCGTTGTGAAGAACTGCAGTATTTGTGGTACAAATCACATCAGTACACATTTAAAAGTGTTCAATAACATTACCTGTCCGCTGCAATAGTAGGACTGTGCGATTATAACAGTTAAATCAGGGGAGATTATTTTATGATTTCAGTGCTTGCTTGTCCGAACCTGAATTAGCCTTTTGGCATAGACTCAATTCAGGGCTGGCATCCACTTGAGAGAAGAATCCCAGAATCTCCTTCGTCTGTCATTCACTGGTGGTCGAATGGAAACTTAATGCTGGTAGTGGTGGGGAAGTAGGTGGCACTGGGGGTAGCTAATTTGGGTATATAAGAGAGCAGACAGGTCAGTGATTGGAATCTGCAGTCGGTGGTGTAGCTTAACATATGGAGTGGTGAATGAGGTAGTCTTTCTCATTGAACCTGCATTAAGGGCTGTAACATGCATAGTACGTGTACCGTTTCATGTACAATTAAAGATGTGAATGAATCTCAAATAGTATTTTACCTCAGATCATATACGTAAGAGCAATTTACTGTCTTCAATAGGACCGCTCAAAAAAGTGTAACCGGTGATACTATTACACCTTTTGTGCAACCTTGTGCTGCATCCATGAGCTTACTGCCTCACCCTGAGGCACTATCTAACACAGAACCTAGACTGCGCATTCTAATCTGAGTCGATGACTGATTTGTCAAGCCTTCTGTCTTGTTTCTGACAAGGCAAACTGGACATTCTACTATTAGGAAACAGATTTGTCTTGTCTGTATTCTATCCTGCCAGCCATGAAGAAAAACTCAAAATGTATTTTGTCATATCAATACTGAAGAAGGTTGTGGGTTCCAGTCTGGCCGAGGGCCTTTGTATGCAGTTTATATGTTCTCCTTGTGTTTGTGTGGGTTTTCTCTGGATGCACCAGTTACCTCCTAAAGTCCGAAGACGTGCATGCCAGACCAGTCGGAGACTCTTAATTTCTCATATGTGCATATGAGGTAATAGAGCGTAATTCCTCAAATGGATGGGCATACTATTTAGGTGTGTTCCTGTCTCTTGACTGTTGTATACTGTGTTTGGCCCTGCCCGCTGCAAACTTTCCCTTGAAGCAGGTAAGATAATGGACAGATAGAAATTCTTCATAGCATAACCACTGTTCTTGTCTTGATATTCCTTCTTGAAAGGGAATGTAGATATTGTAAATGCATGTCTCATAGCAATGAGTCATTATTATTTGCAAATGGATATGGTTCCATACTGTGCTGGGTGGAGAAATATGAATGCACAATGAAAAAGAATATTCCAGTATGAGGCGAATTCAATGCATTTGTACTGTAAAAATTGCTGTAGAAATACAAAGAAATTTCAATTTTGTTAATACTGTATCTAAAACATTTCCTCTGACTGCCTATGTAATAAACCTTGTTGGCCTTGTACAGCTATGACATATACCATGTGCAGATGATGTTACACTTTGAGTGAAGACTATTATATTCCAAATTTATGCAAACCATTTTTAAAAATGCCTTGTTTTTAAATAAAGTTTTAAATTTTTTAACTTTGTCTGGAATGACTGAATTTGTGGCCTCTGCAATATTGAAATTGTGAGTACAAATTGCCAATGGAACTAACAAGCAGTTTAAGGTAATTTAATTTCGATTTCTGCATCTAATCATAAAAGGGTTTGCTTTTTTGTAGTATTTTATCTACTAAGCTGATGGTTATGTGTGAATACAAGTTTGTACTTGCATACACTCCCTGAGGAGTTCTCCTTTGAAATAACAGGTGGGAAGACCCTGCTTTCTACAGTGAGAGACAACTGCTTCCTAACTTCATCCGTTTGCTCTCTGATGTCAAGGTCTTCGATTCTGAGTTTTTAGAATGACACAATGCTTAAACAAGCCATTCAGTGTTAAGGATACTTACAGTTTATTTTCATCAAATGGCACCTAATGTGCAACATTTACCAACAAACTTGAAGGTACCTAATATAGTCTTAAAACCCCGCAGAGATTCTACCTCCATGCCTTGGCAAGCTATTCCACTAAGTGACCACTCAGCATTAAACAGATACTTTCTAATATATGCACAGAATTTACTTTTTGCCAATGATGTATCGTCATTGAAAAGACAGAACTCAAAATGAAGAATCTCTTGCAGTTCACTTAGTTTACCTATTTTGAGCATCAAAACCTGAAATGGCTGTCAGTCAATCATGGTGGGATCAAATGCAAGAACATGTAAGAGAGCCATATACTGTATATAAGACCATATGCAGGTAGATCTGAACATTCAGATTTACGAGTTTTTTTCCCCCAGACATAGTATTATGAATGATGTAGGAGTTAAAACTATTTTTATACAAAGACAACTGAACATTTTTTGAGGCTCTATAGTTTTTGGACAAGCTGACAATCATAAAATTGACATTTTTAATACTGGCGAATCCATAGCAGTATTTAATTGCTTGAAGTCTAGATCCTATTAATATCCCCAGGTGCTAGATGTTCTTTGGTAAACCCCAATTTTTATATTGTGATGGTTTTTTTCTCGTGGTAAACCCCCTGAATGTGCTTTGTAGTCTTTGAAATTGACATTATTTTGGTGATTGTTGACATTGAAACATATATGCCTACCACCAAGAAAGCGTTCTTGATTTGGCCAACCGTTGTGTGGTACAGATTCCAAGAAGAATTAATGCTATATGAATTGACTTTTTATTGGATCCTTTTTTCAAGCAGGGGAGTTGCATTAAAATGTGTTACACTTCTACAAAGAAGAATCCGAAGTGGACAGCTCTAAGTGGAAAACCTTTCTGGCAGTGTCTAGTCATGGGCCCTACAGCAGTGCTCTTTTTTTGTGCAGGAAAACATGCAAATCAGCCATCTCATATGCTTACAGGAGGCTGGAACTACGTACAATCCCAATACTTACTGAATTGGCTCATTATGGAAAATGCAAAGAAATTTATTTCAAAAGGAGTGTTTTAAAAAGTCCTTTCACCCTCTGCTACTCCTACAACTTAACGTTTAACGCTTCAACTTGAGAATTCAATTTTTTATTGAACAAACACACATTCAAAATCTGATTACCAAGTTATGGCAGGGGCAATTTAAGACGAATAGTAACGTGCAATAATACAACACAGCCTCTTCCCGACTCGTCATATAGTGACGCTACCTGACCAATTGTCGATATACGGTTAAAAAGGAGGCTTTTAGCGACCTTATTTGATGTTTAGAGTTGGGGGGTTAGGGTTTGTTTTAACAATGGCGTCAAATAAGGACGCCAAAAGCCTCCTTTTTCGTCGTATATCGACACTTGGTCAGGTAGCATCAGTTTATGACATGGTATAAAACTGCGCTCAATAATCAGGGGATGTTTAACAGGTGAGCTAATTGTATAAATGGTATAAAAGCAGCCCCGAAACAAGGCCTAGTCCTTCAAGAGTGAAGGGGGGTTGAATCTCACCAATTTGCCAACAGATGCGTGACTTCATAACTTGTCAATTCAAGAATAATATTCACCTCAGACAAATTGGAAGGATTTTGGGGAATTTCACTCTCAGTAGCGTGTGATATACAGAAGACATGGAAGGACTCTGGGCAAATCTCACTGTGTAAATGGAAAAGGCCAAAAACCACTACTGAAAGTGTGTGATCTCTGATCCATCAAATGTCACTACTTTCAGAACCATCAGCAACTGTAATGGAATACCTAGGTGACTACGTCATTGCTACATGGCAGCTATTGTTGGATGTAAAATCCTGAGCAAAATTTATAATGGCATTTGAGCACTTTCCGACATCACTAGAATTATAATTAATTTTATGAGAAGGCACGCTCCAGTTAATTTATGGGGTATACCAATGCAAGTGAGCACATCAAATTTGTAGTTAACTGAAGTAAATGTAAGCCATTACACTTGTCGTCTACAACCCCAATTCCGAAATAGTTGGGATGAAGTGTAAATTGTGAATAAAATCAAAATGCAATGACTTTCAGATCACGTGAGCCAATATGTTATTTACAATAGAACATAGATAACATTTCAAATGTTGAAACTGAGATATTTTACATTTTTATCCACAAAATGAGCTTATTTCAAATTTTTTGGCTGCAACAGGTCTCAAAAAAGTTGGGACACAGGCAAAAAAGGGCTAAAAAAGCAATTAATATATAAGAGAATCAGCTGAAAGAACATTTAGCAAGTAATTAAGTTAACTGGCATCAGGTGTGTGACATAATTGGCTATAAAAGGGATGTCTTAGAGAAGCTGAGTCTCTCAGAAGTAAAGATGGCCAGCGGCTCTCCAACCTGTGAAGGCTTGCGTAAAAAAATTGTGAAATACTTTAAAAACAATGTTCCTCAACGTCAAATTGCAAAGGCTTTGAAGGTCTCATCATCGACAGAGCATAACATCATCAAAAGATTCGGAAAAACTGGAAAAATCTCTGTACGTAAGGGACAAGGCCGAAGACCTTTACTGGATGCCCGTGATCTTCGGGCCCTCAGACGCCACTGCATCACTCACCGGCATGATTCTGTCATTGACATTACTAAATGGGCCCAGGAATACTTCAAGAAACCACTATCTGTAAACACAGTCCGCCATGCCATCCACAGATGCCACCTAAAACTCTATCAAGCAAAAAGGAAGCCATTGTTGAGCATGATCCCAAAGCGCCGCCGTGTTCTGTGGGCCAAGGCTCATTTAAAATGGACTGTATCCAAGTGGCAAAGTGTCCTGTGGTCAGATGAGTCAAAATTTGACATTCTTGTTGGAAATCATGGGCATTGAGTCCTCCGGGCTAAAGATGAAAAAGACCACCCCTCCTGTTATCAGTGTTCAGTTCAAAAGCCAGCATCTCTGATGGTATGGGGATGCATTAGTGCATATGGTTTGGGACACTTGCATGTTTTAAAAAGCACCATGAATGCTGAAATGTATATAAAGGTTTTAGACCAATATATGCTCCCCTCTAGACGACATCTATTCCAGGGAAGGCCTTGTGTATTTCAGCAGGACAATGCAAAACCACATACTGCAGCTATTACAACAGCATGGCTTCGTAGTAGAAGAGTCCGTGTGCTGAACTGGCCTGCCTGCAGTCCTGATCTTTCACCGATTGAGAACATTTGGCGCATAATTAAACGAAAAGCCTGTCAAAGGAGACCCAAAACTCTCCAGCAGCTGGAAGCCTGTATTAAACAAGAGAGGGATCAAATTTCAATGGCTAAAGTCAAGAAACTTGTCTCCTCAATGCCCAGACGCCTCCACTCTGTGTTAAAAAGAAGAGGGGATGCTACACCATGGAAAATAGGCCCCTGTCCCACCTTTTTTGAGACCTGTAGCAGCCATCAAATTTGAAATTAGCTCATTTTGTAGATTAAATTGCTAAATTTCTCAGTTTCAACATTTGCTATGTTATCTCTGTTCTATTGTGAATAAAATACTGGCTGGTGTGATTTGAAAGTCATTGCGTTTTGATTTTATTCATAATTTACACTTTGTCCGAACTACTCCGGAATTGGGGTGGTATTTTTGTGGACTACATATCCACTACACCAACGTGCACAGCCCACAATTTGTTTCTTGCTTATCAGGTATAATTTCAGCAAATGTACAATATATGGCCATAACATAACAGAGGCTGATTATAGATCAGAGAAAACAAAACAGAAGCAATGGAGAATTTTTACTTCCAACACCACTGTAACATGGTCACCTCAGGAAATATGAATATCACTAGGGCTCGGAAATACTTTGGTGAACCTTTGTCACACAACATTGTTCTGCATCTACAGATGCAACTTACATCTTTACAATGTAAAGCCAAAACCATACATCACATTGTCCAAAAAACTCCACCAACTTCTCAAGGCTTGGAACCATCCAAAATGTATAGTAGCACATAAGAAGTGCGTTTTGAGGTCCAACAAGTCCACATTTCAAGTGTTTTTTGGAAATAACAGCCGACATATTCTCCAAACCAAAGACTACAAAGAAAACCCAAGCTGTTATTAGAGTCAGGTCCGAAAGCCAACATCAGTCACAGCATGAGGGTGTGTCCATGCAGATGGCATGGGTGACCCACACATTTGTGAGGGCACCATAAATGAAGAAAGATGGAGACAAATGTTGCCTGCCATGAAGATGCCACTTCAGGAATGTACCTGCATTATCCCGCAAGACAATACCAAACCACCTTCAGCACAGATTACAAGAGCAGTGTGCATGGGTGCCAATTTGGCCTGCCTGCAGTCCTTTCGTCTCTGATTAAGAATGTTAAGCGAAATACACAGAAGTGAAAGCCCCAAACAAATGCACCGTGGAAGACCTGCATAATGGAGCAAAACTCCACTTGTTAGACATCACAATTGTCTTCAGTTCCTAAACACTTCAGAGTGCGATTAAAAGATGTGATGTTAACACAGTGATAAACTGTTGACCGTGCCAGCCTTTTTGGATTCTATAGCAATCATCACATATATATTTTCAAAAAGCAAGTAAATAACATTACAACATAAAATAATGTGTTGTATTGTATTCAATATAGTAGACAGTAAATGGACTCTTTAATCAGTCCACTGTACTTTTTTATTCATCATGATGTGCTGACCCATTCAGAATTCGGGTTGTAAATGTATGAGACGTGAGGGATTGTGAAAAGCAATTCTGCCATTAGGAGCAGCATCTTACCATGTATGGCTATGGAGCCCAGTTACAGAGTATCATCTGAGCATAGAAGGAGAAGTGGCTGGTATTTTTCCTCAAAAGATAGCTGCCCATTGCTGATGGCTTCTCACCACTGAAGGATTAGGTTGTAGTTGCAGTCTGAGAAATACACTGCCCAAAGGCATCATGGACAGAGCAGGCTTATGTAAATGCAGGAGGACCCAACCGCAGAAACGTTAACATAAATGTGCTTGTAAGGCTATTCATCTTGGATGGTGCAGGAATATCCATGATGGTATTGTACACTTTGAAAAAGAACATTCTAGCTGCATCATTCAGAGTAAAAGGTTGAGCTGGTCACTCAGGCCTGAATGGCAGGAATGGATGCATAATTAAAAATAAAATGAAGTTGACCAACAGAACATTAAATGACTTTTCTTCAAACGGTCTATAATAAAATGCAAGTCAAAGTAAAATTAGAAATCACTGCTCTGCAGTTTCCATATCGTCCCAACATTTTCAAAGATGAGGGATCCACTGGGCCAACCAATGACGCAATACATGGTTAACAGTCAGACACAGTGCTGAATGGCAGAGGGTTTTATGGGGAGAGAAATGTCTTACATTAAATATTAAGAGGCATAAGTCAGGCTAAGTCACCCAAAGGGCATGGCTGAGACAGCCCTGGTTGAGAGAGCCCTGCAATGCTGCATTCTCATTTACAATCATAATGCCACAATCTCTGTCCCGCAGCCTCACGCAATTAAGACAAGCACAACACATCCAACCTTAAAATACCCTTCTTTATGCGCTTTCCAAAGATATAAACACATGTACACTCACAGAACAGATTCAGATGTTCATACTTTAATTAAAACACAATATATTTTTGAAAATACAGTACATTAGGCTATATCTTCATAATGGTCGACCTGCCTTATCAAAGCAAAATCTGCATTCATCACTGAAAAGGACACACTTCTCCTGCCTTTGGATCCAACGGTCTTGCTGTCTGCACCATCTAACATGGTTTGGGTGCTAAGATGGGGACCCAACTGGCCGAAGGGCATTCAGCTGGAACTGGGGTATGTGTACAGTTGAACTACTGATACATGGGCCATTGCAACACACAATTGGTCAAACAGGTATTCCAACAAAAGACTCTCAAATTAAAATCTTGAGTAAAATCCATCCAGAGTAAAAATTGATTAACCTTGCTAAATATTGTTTCTTTTGACAGAGAGTGTACCTTTCAGCACCAAATTGCAGATACAGTCATGCCAGGGCAATACGAAAAGGACTGACATAATCAGTAATACTTCCATTTTGGAGTACTGACCCTCACAATTGTAGTGTAACCAGTTCCTACACATTATAGAGTTGGACCCAAGGCACCAGATTACTTGCATTGGTTTGAGGCCCATAACATATCAATATTCCACAGAAAAATATTCACAAAATTAACATAAAAAGACATACACCCAAACTAACATAAGCATCTGTTAATAACCATAAAGACAACCATTATAATAAAATGCAGAAGGTTACAGAAGGTTATGAATGTGAGAGGAGTAGAAGGCACAAATTTGAGGCTAGCAATGGTCAAGTCATGACTTTGACAGTGGTGTCATGAATTGTGATGACTCACAGTGCAGTCCGCAAGAATTTCGACAAGGACACAATTTTTGTTTTTAAGTTTCGTCGTCCAGCAACTGGATTTGAAAACAATGATCATATGCTAAATATGATTTACCCTATGATATGCATAACTCTTCAGCAATCCATCAATGGGAGTCGTTCTTCTGTGCGAATTTATACACATGTAAGCGTATGGATTAGCTGCTAATGTTTGTGATAAAAACCGCGGTGATCTGTCTAAAGAGACTGGGTCAACTTCAATACCAGAACTTCCAACCTATGTCAGGGTCCTGCTCTGGTCATAAGAGGAATGTGCAGCTGATTAAATTTTTTTCATTAAAATACTAGTCCTTATTTTGAGGGTGTTAAGAAAATAATTGTTAAAATTTTATTAACTATCATTTCAAAGAAAATTGCAAGGCAAAGCATGGCAATAAGGCCACATGGCAGCCTTGTGGATGACGTGTTATTTGACCAAATATTTTCTAATCACAAACATCAATAGGGATCCTCTTCACATCACCATTGACCCACAAAACACCATTGACCCAAACATGAAAAGAATCCAACAAAAATTGCAGTCTGTAGAGTGAGAACAATAAATTGTGGATGGACCAATGGATGGACGGGAGGATCACAATGTACGCCAATCCAGTGGAGTGGGCATATAGAAATTATCTGGTGCATGGATATGAATTAAAAAAAAAAAAAACTGCATGCAGTGTATTCACCAAGGGAAAAATAACCTCTCCTGTGCGGCAGCCCTTTTTAAATAGTGTCACTGTCCAAACATTTGCTGACTGCACTGTAATTGACTGCAGAGGTGATGCACTGTTTTGTGACTTTTTTTTTTTTTTTTCTTGTGTATCATGAAGACTTCTGTGACTGCTGACCTGAGATTACCTGCAGAAAACTGCTGCTGGATTTTAATCCACACCGTTTCAAACATAAAAGACACCTTCATTTACCTCAGCACAGGCATGCTGCACTGTTAGCTGCCCTTCGATACAGACGATGCCCAAGGCAAAGAACAGGCTCGGTACCAGAGGGCCAACTCTGGTGCCCTACACCACAAGCCACTGCCACCAGCGTACAGTCAATGAAAGATCCAAACATTTCAAAATATTTGGCCCGATAATTTGGTTGTGCGAAATAGGAGGCACTGATTGGCTGTTGTGCGTGAGTGTGTTCGCGGCTGGGCAGCTCCTGCTGAGAAGTGGAAGCTGATCTTCACAGCAGGAGGCTTGTGCACTGACACCGCCCCAAAACAATATCCAAAGCCTACAATACACAGCAAAAGCAAGCATACATGAGTGTGCAGTTTATATGCGCATTAAAGAAGCCCTATCCAGGCCACTGTAGTAGCAGAAAGGGAATTGGTGCTCCTACGATGACAGCACTAGTAGAAACTAGCATTTCCTGTTGCCCTCTTCTGTGTAGGAGATGAGGAGCTCTTTGGCTGTGCGGCCCAGGCCCAGAGAGGTGACCCCCAAAACCTTTCCAGGGTTCCCCAGCACCTCACTGTCTGTGGGGAAATGGGGAAGAATGGCAAATTCACAAGTGAATGCACAAATAAGCAGGCAAGCACACTGCAAATTAGTGGCACCAAGGGAAGTGCTCAGTCCTAGTGGCAAAATTGAGCATTGTGAGGCATAAATGGGCCATTTTTGTGAGAGTTATATGGGGTTGTTCTATGCAAGGAGTACTATGGGCATTACAGTAGGGATACTGCATTTTCCAACTCACCTTCAGTGTAATATAGCAGTGCCAGTCCCACCGCTATGCTGAAACAGCCCAGGAAGAACCAGGGACCTGCAAGGAGTGCAGAGTGACCATTGCAGACTCCTACAGACCACAAATTACCACCAAACATCACAGCTCACCACTACAGTTCACAGCTGTAGAGGGTATTTATTAGTGCATACAGCCAAGAGCAATAATTCAACTTCAGAAAAGCACTGGTATTCAAGTATTCGCAGTCCAGACGTGGTAAGTCTATTCTCTGCTGTTGAAGTTCAACTAGGATGTGCTTTACACCAGCGTGAGGCCCTACTTACTGCTGTCATTCATCACAAATCTCTCCTTTGGGGGAGACCTGCGGGAGAAGCCATTGGGTTCTAGAAGGAAAAACAGAAGTGCAGTCACAAGACAGGAAGCCATTTCTTCATCTTCTTGCCATGCCTAAAGTGGCTCATTTCTCAAAAAACCAGGGGTGTCACGAACTCCGTGATTTCCAACATAATTCAGGCCGTTCTTCGACTTCCCCTATTTTTTGCCTTTACTGTGGTTTCATTCATTTTCTGTGCCAAGCCGTAACATACTCCACAGAATGAGCTGTACTGGCAAATGTATTCTATCAATATTAACAAATTCTGGGAGAAACAAAAAGTGCAGATTTTAAAATGCGCAGGATCATTCCTCTCTGTGCCAGTTGCTGCAATCAGATGTTCGACGGAATGTCTATACAACGCTGACGCCCCAATCTCAGCAGCCAGATGCTCAGAATTAAGCACTCAAAAGCACCAGTATATTCATGAATTTCACCAGAAGGCTGGTGGTGCCAAACAGCTCATCACTCCCCATTTATTTTGTGAAGCTTGAAGAACATGTTATAGTTGCTACAGGTGCACATATTCTTTCACCCTTTTCCAATGGTTGTGCATGAGCTCCAATAAATTAACTCTATTATTCACTTAATATTATCCCCTCTTCCTGGTTTTCTGTGATTTTCTGCAACTTCAGTCAAACCTCTCTATAAAAAAGCCTTGCACACTATGCAACAGAAAATAAACAATCCTACAGATTTGGGCAAAATTTGAATGTTTGGTTAAACAAAAAACAGTTACTAACATACTTGGTTAAAATTTTAACATATATATGAATATAGCAGCGGTTACATCCATCGATATGGGAGCGCACTGTACAAGCAGGGACATACTCACCCCCTCTACGACTGACTCGCGTGGGGAGGCTGAAGTACACCTCCTCCACATGGAGGTGGAGGGCTCGGTAGAACTCATGACAGGCCTCCTCCCCCTTCTCCAGCAAATGTGTCAGCAGCTCGGCCAATCGGATGCAGGTGGGCACATCCAGATTCCTGAACTAGAACCAAAATACGGATGAGTGATTCACCAAGACTGGGTAAGCCTGGATCAAATAGCAATTAATCAGGGCACTATGAGATCACCAGTTTCCTGGTGATTGGGTCAGCCCAATTCAGTTCAGGGACATTATGGATGTGATGCTAATTACTGGGCTGTGTATCAAAATGTCTTGCATAGTACATATAGAGAGAACCATTCAGTACGTCAGCATCACATGTGCAGTGATTAGTCAAAAAATAAAATTGGTCTCACACTCAGAAAATCAGGGATCCCTGCTTCATCAAGCAAAATCATATCCCTGCAATAAACCAGATTCTGATTCTGAATTGAACAATACACTGCCGCTTCGCAACGTGTGCGACTTGCCATAATTGATGGAATAATGAATTCTGCATTCTGCCAGAAATCCTGAAGGAGAATATGCAGCCATCGACCTAAAGCTCAAATGCCATTGGATTCTGTAGCAGGACAACAATCCAAAGCACACAAGCAAGTCCACGTATGAATGGCTCAAAAGTAACATTGCGGTTTAAGAGTGGCTTAGTCAAAGACCTGACTTGAATCCATTTGCAATGCTGTGGCATAACCTTAAACAGGCAGTCAGAGCACAAAAACCCCCCAGTGTGGCTGAATTAAAATAATTCTGCGAAAAGAAGTGGGCCAAAATTCCTCCACAGCAATGGCCACTCATGGCCATTATTGCAAACACTTAATTGCAGTTTTTGAGATTAAAAGGGCAGAACAAGCAGTAATTAGGTTAAGGGGGACAATTAATTTTTCACATAGGTGATTTGGGTTTTGAATAACTCTTTACGTTCAATAAATGAAATAATTTAAAGGCTGCATTTTTTTACTCATGTATTCTTTGAAACTAAAACTAGTTACATGATCTGAAACATTTAAATATGACATGCAAAAATAGAAGAAATTGGGAAGGGGCAAATACTTTTTCACAGCACTGTACATCCATAAATGTCAGTTAAAACTTTACTGCACAAAAAGGATGCCATATGTTAGCAGTTCCAGAAGCGGTGTTGACTTCTGTGTTTGGAGGCATCTGCAATGGGCCATCACACAATGGAAAGGTGTATTTTTTTTAGGGACACCCAAAGCACATTTCAAGAAACAAACTGAATTCTGCATGCATTACAAAGGCATGGTGCTAGACTTGCCTGCTTGTAGTCTCGAATTGTGCACAGTAAAGGACTTGAGGTGCATTTTGAAGCGCCAAATGCAACAAAAAATTAACCCGTACTGTTGCATACCTTAAGACTTTTCAAGAAAAATGAGAAAAAAATTATACCTGAAAGACTTAATCACACGGTGTCTTCAGTCCCTAGACCTTTATTACATGTTGTAAAAAGGAATGGCAACGTTACAAAATGGAAAAATACTTGACTCTCCCAAGTTCTTATTTTTGAAAAATCCATAAAATTCAGGCAGTAAAACATGAAACCGTGTGCTGTTGCATTGTTTTCAACGTAATACACATCGAATATAATTAATAAATCACTGCTTTCAGTGTTAATGCTGCTTTTGCATACTGTCCCAGCCATCTCTGATTTGGGCTTTGAGCTTTGCTCAACCCCATCTCTGCATAGCCACTAGCACCCCCATGTGGAAGAACTGACAGCTGACAGCACTTACTCTGTGGGCCTCCTTATCAGTGAGGATCTGTGGGTAAATGCGATTCAGCTGCAGGATGAGTTTGTCCACCAGTTCAGTGTCCAGGCGCTTGTCGGCTCGGAGGAACAGAGAGTCCATCTGCAGTTGCTCGTGGAAGCTGTCTGTTGAGCAAATGGCACAGTGCTGCTAACGTGCCCAACCGTATAAGGGGATGCACACACAAAGACTGCATGGGAGGTTGTGAAGATGCACAATAAATTCAAATAATGTCAAACAGTGCGGCCAGGATTTTTTCAAAGCTTAGAGCATAAAGGCAAAAATGAGTTTTCCACATTTTTTGGAAAAAAGATTTCATCTTGGCCAACACAATAAGAACACTAGCAAGCCACTGTGTGAGGGGGCTCGTGCAGCAAAGAGGCGGTGAAACACCTGCGAAAGCTGTTTTAAAATACTTTTAATGTTAGTCTTGCAACTTGGAAGACATTTTGTGATAAAATAGACTAATACCAGCATATCTTACTCAGGGTTGATGCGAAAAACCACTAATGAATTTTCATCCTCTACACAGAAACATAACTCACTTGCACAGAACAGGAAAATTTATCCATCAAGGAAACACCTTGCACACAATACTGATAAGTGAGACTGATTTGAAGCTTTTACGTAAAAATGAACAAGTTCAGTGAAAATATTCTATCCCACCCTTTTAAACACATAATTTCACTCTTGGATTGTCAGGCCTCACAGCAAGGGCAGAATTCTGTCCCAGCAAACATCGGAAAAAATCAAATCTGCGTAATCCTAACTTGGGCCAATCAATGTGAATATCATGAGAACAACAAAAAAAAAAAAAAAAAAAAAAAAAACTGGCATTATGTACCGTTTTCATTGACTCAGATGAGGGCTACACAATTTGAATACCAAAACTTTCTGCTCCACGTTGCCACTGCTTACCCTTACAGTGGGGTGCAAAAATGTGGGCACCCCTGGTTTAAATGTCTGTCACAATTAATCTTCAAGTGATTGAAAGCAAACCTGAACATTAAATGCAACAAAGTTAAACATGACGCCTTTCTGCAGATTTAAAAGCAAGGTTTCTTTTTATTTTAATTTTTCTGAGTTTTTAAATGATAAGGAAAAAAGGCCCAGTGCAAAACTTTGGGAACCCATTTGGGGGCCAGGTCACCGGGTAACGGAGTTACAAAATTGGAGTATTTTGTATCAGAGCTCCAAAACTAAGTAAGATAGAGTTACAATTTAAATGGCTTTGTGTAGGTCTTCCTTAGTACTTCAAAAAACAAAATAGCCAATTTTGTTCATTTGATACATTTTGGGTGAAAACGGCAAAAACTGGTCGGTGACATCACTGCAAAAGAGCTGCAAGAAAGAGTAGCAGACACAGGTCTAGTTGTTCACAGCACAACGATACAGCGTACCTGAAACAACAAAGACCTACATGGCAGAGTTGCAAAAAGAAGCCTTTCCTACAACCTCAACACAAAATAAAGCATCTGAAGTATGCAAAAGAGAACCTTGAGAAACCTCAAGCCTATTGGAACAATGTGCTTTGGACTGATGAAACAAAAATTGAACTTTTTGGCCACAACCAAAGAAGGTATGTTTGGACAAAAAAGGGTGAAGCATTTGTAGAGAAGAACATGTTGCCAACTATTAAGCATGAAGGTGGATCCATTATGCTTTGGGGTTGTGTAGCATCCGGGGGCACAGGCAATATTGTGCGGGTGGAAGGAAGAATGGATTCCACCAAATATCAAGACATTCTAGAGGCCAATGCTCAAAGCTCAGTCCAGAAATTGAAGTTGAAGAGACGTTGGGTACTCCAGCAAGACAATGATCCGAAGCATACCTCAAAATCCACCATGAAGTACCTCCAGGAAAGAAGGATGAAGGTTTTGGAATGGCCATCACAGTCCCCAGACTTGAATATTATTGAAAATCTGTGGAGAGATCTCAAAATGCCGTGCAAGCAAGAAGGCCGAAGAATATTTCTGAGATAGAGGTGTTCTGTCAAGAAGAATAGGGAAAAATTCCAAAGACAAGAATTGAAAGACACTCAGCTGGCTACAGGAAGTGTTTGCAAGCTGTTACAGCTGCCCGAGGAGTTACAAAGTACTAGCTGACAGGGTTCCCAAACTTTTGCAGAGGGCCTTTTTCCTTGTTTTATTCTTTTGAAACTGTAAAAAGTTAAAAATAAAAATTATTCTTGCTTTAAAATGTGATGAAATGTGTCATGTTTAACTTTGTAGTATTTAGTGTTCAGGTTTGCTTTCAATCACTTGGAGATTAATTGTAACAGACATTTAAAACAGGGATGCCCAAATTTTTGGACCCCTCTGTACATGCATTTCCTCATACACTTTATCTATCTATCTATCTATCTATTTGTTTATTTATTAATTCCATGGCATAAGTAGTTGAAGTATTCACGCTACAGCAATATTCGCAGCGTAAATAAAATAATTCATCTTTCCTTCGGGAATACACGCGCAGAACATGTTTCACAAATATATATATTTTTTTCAGCTGGGTATAATTATTGCGGCAATTGAGGTTAAGTGTCCTGACTGAGATCATAGCAAAAATCTTGGCTTTACTTCTGCTCACGACATAATGAAAATACCCAGACTCTAAAGAAAGAAAGAAAGAAAGAAAGAAAGTCCAGGCGGGATGAACTTTCACTGGACCGGGAGGTGAATAGTTAACTTTGCAGTACGGGCCACGTTGAGCCAAACAGAACGACTTCGCTATCTTTGTCATTCAAGTACAAAGCAGACACTGGCTGACAAGCTGGCTTGGCAACAAATCAGAGGGGAAAACAGCTGGCTAGCTACGCTGAAACATGCTTAAACGAGCTAATCCTCCGTCACTTTCTACAATTAATCAATCTAGCTGAAAAAAACAAGCATTTTTGCCCGATCCAAAAAACGAGGTTCAGCCCTTGAACCATCACTAATCTAGCTGACGTTAGCGAGGCAAAACGAAAACAGCCCGTTTCCAGCCATTTAAATTAATGTTAAATGTCAAACGTTGGTGATATCTTAGCTAGCGAGCTGCACTGCATACGTTTGCTCATTGATGACTGCAAACAATGGAGAAGTGACGTTATTGTTCTAACTCAACAGGTTGGGCGGGTCCATTAAAATAAGAGTATGTCAAAAGCAACTAAATTGGACTGGCTTGATATTTCAATCATGTAACATGTCAGCTTTGTACCAAATTCCGATATTAGTAGGTAAAGTTATCATCAGTGTAGTACTGAAAGTGTTCGCAAGGCAGCTAACACGTTAACATTTCCAGTTATCGTTAAGTCTCTCAGTGGTTGGGCAACGTTGTCGTTGATATCCTATAGACTGCTAAACGCCTAAAGAAACGAAAGAAATCTTGTTTTTCTTGCAAAAGTTTGGCGTGTGAATGAATGACGCTAAATCAGAAAATGGAAGCAGAAATCACAAACCTCCCATCGTGCAGAGTCTTCGTACTTCTTTCTGACGACCACTTCCTCAATACTGTCAGGTTCATCTTCATGGAAACATCGGCCTAACAACGCCGCTTGGTGGCGAAAAAGGTTCACAGCCATGCCAAAAGAAGCGCAGTATGAAGGTACATTTTGAATAATTCTGCATGTAGCTACGGCATATTTGCATTATAATCTCGGAATATTTTACCGCTGATTAGTCATTTCTAATTAGAATATTTCAAACGTAAATATGAAAGTTTTGACTCATGCTTTCAACGTCAGTTTATTTTCACGTCAATTAGTTATCATCATCATCATCATACATCATAGTTTCTTTTAAATTGAAGGACTTTCGCCTTTCATTTTATGAAAAATACAGTAAGAAAAGTAATCATTTACAGGACTTTCATCATGTAAATACTGTGCTCTGCGGGTCAGTATCTAAACAAAACCAAGTAAAAATAGATGGTGGTTTCAAATCATTACAATTATCGGAGTTAAAACTCACAAATGTACATGCATACATGATAAAATACAGAACACAATGCCTTCATTCTCTTTGACTATTTAGTATCTATGTTGGGCTAGTTCAATAGACACAGGGTACACCTTGACAAAATTTAAATTTTAATGGAAATTCTCAATGGAGAATTGATTTTAGTCAGAAGACTCCTCATGGACTATTACAACGATTTCCATTCAAGAGTCTCATTAGGGCTGATAACATCAGACTGGTGCAGGCGGGAGGTTGGCATCATCACAGGTTGTACTATTTTAGACATCCTGTTCGCCCTGGCAATGAACATGTTGGTTAAATCTGCAGAGCCAGAGTGTCGAGGCCAAAAATCCTCTCTGACCACTGCTGCTTTGTGAGTTCTCAATCTCTATTTTCGCTGAACTAGAGAGGATAGTCAGCCGGTTCTTGCGAAGATGGTTGGGATTACCTAGGAACATCAGTACATTGCTCTGCATGGAAACAGCTGCAAACTGAGGCTCCCACTGAAATCCATTGAGGAGGAGTTCAAGGTTATGCAGGTAAGAGAAATGCTGCAGTACAGGGAATTTTCAGATCCAGATGTTGCCATTGCAAGAGTGGCAATGAGGATGGGAAGAAAGTGGAGAGCAGAAGCTGCAGAGGAAGGAGCTGAGATGCGGCTGCACCATAAAATGCTGGTGGGAGCAGTCGCTAAGGGAACAGGTCGCCTTAGAAGCCTTAAAGTTCCCCAGTTTGAAAAAGCACAAGGGAGGAAGCGACGAACTTGCCGAGTTTGCTGATATCTCCATTAAAAAAATGTCAGTTATGGGCTTGCCCAGTTAGGGCCCATGTGGATCCCATTGACAATAGTAGCTGGGCCCCAGTAAGCAGCCTACATAGGGCCCTATTGGGATTTGTTTTGGAATTTAGTCTTGATGAAAGTAAATCACACCTGTTACATTTGCACTAGTTTCTTCAGAGTGATTAAACTCATTAAGAACTGCACCAACCACATTTGATAATTAAAAGGAAGGTTGTTTACTCAGCCTGATGAAGTATGCAGCAGTTTGCACTGTAAGAGGACAGACTGGAAGCACTTATTGAGCCCGTGCTACAGAAGCTGCCAGTTTACTTTGGAGATTTAAATGAGCAATAAATACGTTGCTGTATAAAACTGTTTTGCTGTTCTGCTTCTGATTTGTTTGAGTCACGCCTTCACTCTTAACAGTTTCCAGCAATTTGCTCTGATCTTTGAGCTGCTTTTGCTCGTTTCAGTGTATGAGCAGGGACGTAACCATGGACAGTGAATGAGATATTTAAGAATCAGTGTCTCACAGTAACTGGCTACCTAATCATCAGCCATGAAAACAGTGCTCTGTGATAGGATCCTTACTATTATTTATTTATTTATTTATTTTCCCCTTTATTTAAACCAGGGAAGTCCCGTTGTGATCGAAATATCTTTTTCAAGGGAGCCCTGGGGCTTAAGGTGGAGAGGAAGAGTACAAAGTGCATAGCCAGTTAGATTAGGGGATGATTAAGCGGCAGGTTGAAAGAGCTAGGTTGGGAATTTAGCCATGACACCGAGGAACCCCCTACTCTTGTCAAAGAGTGTCATAGGATCTTCAATGACCACGATGAGTCAGGACCTCAGTTTAACATCTCATTCGGTACAGCGCCATCACTGCACTTGGGCATTGGGGATTATTCTACCAGATGGAAGAGCGCAACCTACTGGTCGACCAAAACCTCTTCCAGCAGCATCTTGTAGTCTCCTATCCAGGTACTAACCAAGCCCACACCCGCTTAGCTTCAGCCAAGCAGCTGGAGCAGATTAAATAGTGGTGTAACTACTGGCAAACTACTAAGTTGTCCCTTTTAAAGAAAGAGTTCACAATCATTTTCTCATTTTGAGCTCAGTTCTGAGAGAGCCACATGCATCCTCAATTCCTCCAGTCATGACATCCCTCCAGACAACACCTCCGTCCTTCTGCGGGGCTGCTGCTATTCATAGATACCAAAAAGATGTATCTCTGTTGATGAGGCATTCTATTTTGGAAGGTTTGGGTTCCTCAAGAGCACCTTGACTAGTTTGTTCCCTATGACAAATTTGGAAAAACATGAATAAATCAATAGAGGGTAAATTGTATTTTGATTGTAACGCATTAAATGAGATAAATTTACCATCATCAAAAAGATTTCATTTTCCTTATCCCCTTGTCATCCCACAACTTGTATTTGTCATCATTCAAGCAGAGTGTGAAATTGGGGTTTCTCCACATAGGGGTATAGGGGGAAGGGTGCTCATTGTTTATGGTGGCTCTTAGCTCTGTTAATGGTTGGTGAGGTTCTTGGAAATTATTTGACCTTCTTTAAAACAATGTAAGGCAGGTGTTTCAACTTGTATGAAACAATATCATGGGACTGCACTCGCGCCCATGCATTTAATGAGCTGGAGAACCACTGCTTATTCTGGGTAAGTTGAGCTAGAGAGAAAATGGGATATTGTATAACGGATCTGTAAGCTAATCCTTGGTAGCTTATTCTCCCGAAGAGAAGAAAAAAAGAAGAGAAGGTGCTCTATATTTTCATTAAAAAAAGTGGTTGGTGGGGATATGGGAGGCTTTGAAACAAATGATGAAATTTGAATAGAATAGATGCCTTCAAAGTTCCCCATCATGTCACCAGGTGCACAAACCTCTGCAAAACCTGTTTCTTTGTGACATCAAATGGATATGTGACCACCCAGAGGCAAGACGGATTGATCAACTTGAGCCAACAAGTTAATCTGTTCCTTCTGTAACTAACCAGATCAGGAATCAAGCACAGAGGCAGAGTAAAATCCAACAGGTAGTTTATTATCAGCTTGTACAGTAATGAGGGGACAGAGCCCCTGAGGAAGAGGTGGGGAAGACCCCTGGAATAGGAGAGCACTGTTCATTACAGATGTTGTGGGCAAAGGTGAGCTGTCTTTCGTTGGCCAGTGGCTGCCAGGATAGCAGCCAGGCAGAGTATACACCTCACCAGCAATGAACTGTTCCACAGGCGGTTGGAGTTGCTTAAGGGGAACTCGGTTCTAATCCTGATGACCGTAGAAGGATTTGGAGCTTGTGCCTGACAATCTGGACAGAAGAACAAACTTGGAAGGGTTAACAAGAATTTGGTCCTCATCCTGGACTCCAATTAGGCTTGGGAGCTTGTTCCTATCAAAGAAGATGGAAGAACTGACTGGAGCTGGGTTAACTTGTACATGGTCCCAATCCTGGACCCTGATTAACCTTGGAAGCTTGTTCAAATTAACTAAGTAAAGAGGAATGTTTTCAGGAACCGCTGTCATTAAAAAACAACTTGCACCTCACAAAGACGAAGAGTTTCTACTGACGTAACTGTCTGGTTTTCAAGCACAAATGCTAATTACAATCCAGCAACTTGCAACACAAAGCAGAGGGCTTAAATGCCTGTCACGTGGCCATTAGAGCATTACCATGTAACGAGATGCAACCAGAGGTTGGCAGACACGCAAGGTGTAAACCAGTCAGTGGAACCTTCTAATAGACACACATGTTGCTGAATAGGAAGAGATGCAAAAGGTATTCAAATAAGGGTTGTGACAACCTTGTTACCCTGGCTGATCTCTCCCCCTTGTGATGTCACAAAGGACAGATGTGAAATGGTTTGGAGTGGCTTATTAGCTGTGCACCTGGTGACATGATGGAAGACCTTTAATGATGTTAGTTCTACCCACAAAAGAGCTTGGAAGTGAATTTGTTCATTTCAGATCAGTTGTAAGGGGGGATAATTGCATTAATGAGGGTCCTCTAGATTGCTGGGAATGCTCTGCATATGCTAAGGCACTTAATATAATCTGGAGACCATTTCAAGTTGAATTTACCATATAAAGTCTCAAAACTAAATTCAGAGATTGGAATAATCTTAGTTTTGAACCAGGTGATTTCATAGCCAAACTGATCCACTATCATTAAAAGTGTTTAAATTGAATCTGGGGGGATGTAGTCAGTACAGTAAAATCTCATCAGCGTGCAGTGAAGTAAAATGATTTTCACTTTCAAATTTAAGATCTTCTAAAAGGCTGTGTGATTTTAGTATTGCGGCCAGAGGCACAATACGGAGACCAAATAATACTGGAGACAATGGACAACCTTGCCCTGTCACTGAAGATGAATGCTGAGTGTTTGTTTTAATGATCGCCATAGCTAGTAAAGGAGCTATTAAAGATACTGATCCAGGAAATTAAGACAGGGCCAAAATTAAATCTTGATAAATGGCTATTACATTTTCCCATTCTAGTCAATCAAATATGTTTTCGGCATCAATAGACATTATTGCCGTGATAGGGGTGGCGCAATCTTTAGTGTGAAAAAGAATATCAAAGCATCAGGTTTAGTGGGACAATTGTTTTTTCACATGGGTAATCCTTTACCTTCAATAAATTACATGATCATTTAAAAGCAGAATTTGTGTTCACGTGTTTGTTTAATATCAAAATAAGTTGGATCATCTGATACATTCAAATATGGCAAATAAGCAAAAATAGGAGAAATCAAGAAAGGGGCAAATACTGTACCATACCAACCAAGCTGGCACACACCTGATTCTACTAATCAACCTCTGGAATGTTTGTTAAGGGCCTTGATTAGTAGAATCAGGTGTGTAGCAGCTTGGTTGGTATGAAAGCCTGCACCCACAGTGGCTCTTTCTGGAGAAGGTTCCCTACCCCTGGTTTCACGATTGGTTTTTCAGTGAATAATTAATTTAATTAGTCAACTTGGCATATGTAATTATTATTATTATTATTATTATTATCCCCCCCCACATGAAGTGGCCGGGGGATATTGATTTGACCTCCGTCCGTCCGTCCATGCGTGTGTGCGTGCGTCCGTCCGTCCGGGATAAAGGGGAACAACTTTTCACAAGAAATATTCGCGATAGGATCACCAAATTTGGTGTGTAGCTTTTGACCATAAAGACCTTGATCGAGTTCGAAAATGAGACACGCGTGATTATTTTTCCTGGAGTTATTGCCCTTGATTCACTTTTTTTCACTCTGTTCACGGTATATGTAAAGGGGAACAACTTTTCACGGGAAATATTCCAGATAGGATAACCAAATTTGGTGTGTAGCTTAAGACCATAAACACCTTGATCGAGTTTGAAAATGAGACACGCGTGATTATTTTTCCCGGAGTTATTGCCCTTGATTCACTTTTTTCAACTCTGTTCACGGTATATGTAAAGGGGAACTACTTTTCACGGGAAATATTCCAGATAGGATAACCAAATTTGGTGTGTAGCTTAAGACCATAAAGACCCTGATGGAGTTCGAAAATAAGAAGCACACTATTATTTTTCCCACAGTTATTGCCCTTGTGGCACTTCTGGGAGCCTCTGTTCATAGTATCTTTAAAGAAGACATTTTGGCGGGGGATGTTGTTGACCATGTCTACTTGTTGTTATTATTATTATTATTATTATTATTATTATTATCATCACTCCCTACATCAACATAAATGTTCTCTCTTCGTCAGTTTTCCCAATACCTAAAGAATTTTTGTCTTAAATCTTATTATATCAGCAAAAAATAAAGTTATCGATTTTTTTTTTTTTATTATTAGGCCTTATTAGGCCTACTCATAAAGAGTCAAACACAGAGCTACAAAAATCATACCAACGAAACCAACTGCGTCTGAGGCAGATGATCGGGGGTGTTTGAAGGCTCTTAAAGGTTGTGACCGAGCTCTGCCGCACGTGCCCGCGTCACGCTGCGTGTCGCGCGCGTTTGATTTTATTCCAGCTGCCCCTTTAATTATGTCAGTGTGGCGGAGCGTGTGTCAGGGGAGGAGGAGAATGCTGGGAATGGTGAGGGAGCAGAAGCCTGGGGGATGAGCGGCGCGCTGATGGAGGGGAAGTAGCCTCACTAAGGTAGGGAGCATATCTATTCACTATGTGCTTTACTTATATTATTCAGTGATATAACATCGGAGCTTTGAGTCGTTGAAGAAAAAAAATCCTATAGAATGAATTCTGATGCGGAAAAGGGACGGTGGAATACGTGAACATTAGGACATCATCTTCGTTTCGGTGGTCGTGTATTTTTTTTTTTTTTTACAGGAGAAGGACGGATGAGCAAATGGAGCAGAATTGCTCCCTTTGCATGCACGAAACAATTGTATTTCATGATCATCTTTAGCCCCGGCATCAACAGTGTTCCCGTCCAACAGCAACCGGAAAGGACAATGTTTGTTGAATTAGAGCGTTATTTTGCGTATTCGATAGTAAACAATTACAGATTTCACTATACGATAAGGACACGCCGCATCCCTGCTGTCAAATCGGAGAATTAAGAGGCTGCACATCTCTGTGCAGAGGCTGTGAGCAACACGGATGTAAAACGCGTATGACAGCGTCCTGCAGGTATTACATCTAAGCACACTAACGCGCACGCACACAAGATGACACAGATACACGCACACTCGCGCGCATAATTCTTCGGGTACAGTCTATGTGAACATAGGGTACAAATATGGTAGTCTAATTTTCAGTTGTTGCTTAGCCGTTCGGCATTGAACTGCATTGTAAATTAAAAGCAAACATTTATGTATTAGACTACTTAAGCGACTGTAATTGCAAATAAATAGATTCAGTAAAAATCAGATTTTTAAATATAGACAAAAATGTTCCATGCTTAAGGCATGCTAATGTCGCTGTATGTGTCGATCTCATGCTAGCTAATTACCTTTGGAATTTACGTTTCTCTTGATTGACACGAGTGTGTGACCCATTCGAGAAACATTATTTGCGCTCTTCTACTCTGGAAAATTATTTTGACGCCATGACTATCCGTTTGGTGTGGAACTTCAATGTGCTTCGCGTGCTTACCCGCGAGGGTGTAGGCTACATACGATTTTATTAGCACTGCTATCGTGTACTTGTATGTACACCCTCCTGCAAATTAATTGAAACGAGCAGTTTTTTTTTTCAGTCTTTATTCCCAAATCATGTTCTCAAGCAAAAACCAACCTTTTTGTCTTTGTATTGGCATTTCTTTCAGCAGGACAAAATGAAATCATACTGAGAAATCTCATATTTGCGGGATGCGTGATGTAAAAATTTTGCATCAATTATTGCATCAATCGGTATTGCACCACGTGTTTCTTGGTTATTTGAGGTCTTTTGTTTCACTGGTTAGTTAATCGTGAATCAAACGGCGATGTATGTGCCCCCGAGAAAGCGCTGAAGATCGTGACTTTGCACGAACACATCGGCAAGTCACACAGGGATATAGCAAGTACTGTTTATGTTAGTCATTCAGTCTTAAAAACTGAGGAGGTCATATTATGTATTAATATGAGTAAATCAATATGATTCATTATTAAAGTCCAGCTGAAAAAAAATCCATCATTTACCTTTTGACAGCTTGTTTCAGTTAATTTGCACGATGGTGTACCTGTTTGTCTGAGACACTGTGCCCAACTATCAGTGCTGAATGATTTAGTAGTAGGCATATTGGCCAGGCAGTGTTGAGTAGGCTAATATAAGTGTGATACCTGCTTGGATGTGATGAATGTTATTGATTTATACATCTGATTTCTGGCTTAGGTGGTGGAATGCCTTTCCACTGTGAGTGCATTCAGCAACAGTAAACATTAAACTATGGATTAGGATCATGCGGCAGTTATGAACCACCACACAACTAACAATTTAATCAGAGGCCTAATTGTTGGACCGCGCTTTATGAATGATGGCGAAACATGGGAGACTCACTAAACCGTACGCTGAGGAGATTTAATTCTGTTATTACACAAAATATTCCATGGTCGACTCAGTTTTTGTCATCTGCTAGTTTCCTGCTGTTGTCCTACGGCTCCATGTCATTTGGACCATTACCTCTGTCTCAAGCTTTCCGAAGCCCAGCTGCATGTACTTGGTGCGCGCCGGCAGTTAGAGCGCTGGAAAGAAACCAGTGGTTGTTGAGACCTATTGAATCAGGATACTTGCAGGGCATTGTAAAGGCTGGAGATTTCCTTTGTTTAATGTCATTTGCATCAATTTCGTTCAGTCAGTGACTTGAAAATAGTCACGGAAATAGTCAAATCAAATTTTTTAATAATCTATTCCATTTAATTGTGTCTGGAATTGTTGCTTCTTGCATTTGCTGGTTATGCACATTATCAATGGTGGTTTGGCTGTTTTAAAGACCAAAACAGTTTGTGGGTTGGTTTGTTTGTTTCATTGCTTCTTTATGTTTTAGAAAGAATATTTATGCTGTAGTTTCAAGTGTATTTATTTGTCTGGGACTCTGGCCAATGGCCTGTATGTTGCTTCTGCTTCAGGATCCTGCTGGCACTGACCTCCAAACTCCGACAGATAATGTAACTTACATTCAAAATGTTGATGTGCATTTCAAAACAAAACTTACTTAATTTGCCCTCAAGTCCTCGTTCATGTCCAACTTTTAATCCAAGCTAAGCCTTAGCCCTCCTTAAGGGCTGAGAAGTATTAGTCCGATTCTGGTTGAGTTCACAGAGAAAACCAGGAGAAACTTCCAAAATTACACTTTGAGGAAGTGCCACAACTTGGCCTGCTGCTAGTGTCAAACCAATTCTCAGCATTACTGCTCCTTAGTTTAGTTACTGGAAGACAGATGAAAGCTCTGGGCTGTGATTTCTTCGATATGTGATGAATTAAGCATCAAATACAAACAGAGTATATATAATTTCTTATATAATGGCACTGTGAATTCTTATTCATGGTCAGTGGAGCTAGGGAGTCTGACTGTAGTGGTTTAAAGAGTTCTGGAAGCACTGCAAGTTCTAGAGCAGTTATGTCCCACAGACAGTGCTGTTTTGCGGTCCATTTTGACAGGATGTAATGTGATTGATAGCCAAGTCTTGGGCGAGCAACTATTTGTCCTGAGGACAGTCAGCATCATCAGGGAGACCAGGCATGTCAAGGAGAGTGACATCTCAGAGGACGAGCCTTTTAGTTTTTGATGGGTGCAGGATTTTCTCCTAATTTCTCAGCGTGAGTGTGAGTCAGGAGTGAGTCAATCTCAATTTGCAAACAATGGTCCAGCACTGCAAATTCCGGAAATACTGTATGTGTAGATGAATGTTAGGCTGATCAAGACCATATTTTTCTATGCGTGCAGTAGTCTGATTCAGCATCTCAGATATATAAATGTAGCTCAGGTAATGTGGCACTGATACTCTGAGTCACAGGGAGCAGTCTTTCCCAACCCTGCTCCTCGAGTACCCCTGCTCTGTACATTTAAAATTTCTCCCTGATTTAACACACCCAATTTAACCCCTTAGAACAAGAGTGGTCTAATTTTTGCATTGTGGACCACTCATGGACCAAGCACTTCATGCGTTCTTGAAATGTAGAGCATATGTGCTTCCTATCATACAGTACTGCAACTATACTGAGTTAGTCCATGATGGCACTAAACAGATTGACCACTTAGAAATCATTTTAAGATTAGAACTAAAAAAAAGACAAAAATGGAGTTGGACCACATTTGTTCTCAGGGGCTTAATTAATCTGATCAGCTCATTAAAGGTGGACTTAATGCGCTTAACTGGGCATATCAGATCAAGGAGACATAAAATGTGCAAGGCGGGGGTACTCCAAGAACAGGGTTGGGAAACACTGACTTAGGGGATTGTTGAAACTGTTGGTCAGTGGCAATTTGGAATTAACTTGACATAATATACTCCCACACCAGAAAAGGGGTTTTTCATTTGAATGATAAACCCTAATTAATTCTTTAGTTTCTCAAACTCTCCTATGATTGATTCACCACTCAGAGTTTTGAGCGTAACATTATCAAATGCAAAACTAGATCACTCTGTTTTGACTGCATTGTTTTTCAAAGACCCTATTTACAGGAATTCCATATGTAGCCTGTGGGCCCAATAGTTGTTGGTTTGAGTCAGATTGCCTGATTAAATTCTTAGCTGCCATGTACCTATGAGACATTGAAAAACATTGAGAACCCCCATGTCCATTTACTGTGGAAAAGATACGTTTCACGATTTGTGAAGTTAGCACTCAGTCACATAGTCCTCCTAGTAACTTTATTACTTCAGTACTTTAGTAATTAGACTTTGCCAAATTCTCAGTATGGATGGGTAAAGTGTTAGACATTGCCTGCTTGATTATATCATGGGCAGCATGGCTACAAATAGAGGTCTCACTGAGTTAGGGATCCTTATGTGATGAACATTTACCAGAAGCATCAGAGGCTAAGACAGCAAAAGTTGCAGATGGGTAATGAGAAACTCTGTCTATAAAGCAATGTCAGTGTAGTGCTCCAACGGAAATGCATCATCAGCAAAGCGCAATGCTGGATAGAAGTGCACACTGTATGACCTTAAAATGAGAGTCCAAAGCAAAACGAGCCATCCTGTGGTGATCAATGAATTGCAACCTTTGGTTCAACTTTCTGGTACATTGCATAAATCTTTCTTATGAGCTGGCGAAGTGTTCAGTCATTGTGGCCCATTACCCCACATCCAATTTGTTGCCCTACACCTGTGAAATCATTATTTTCTCTTAAGCATAAATATAAGATGTCTACTCTATATTCCATTAGTTGACCCGTTGGAGGTAACTTGAAGTTGTGTTTGAATGGTATTAGACGGTATCGTTTAGTGTTTGTTGTGAAACTTAAAACTCATCTGCAAATCTCTTGCTCTCTTGTTTTGAACCTTGTTTTCTAGACTTGCACACCTGGCTGTCCTTATTTCCGTCTTTGGAGATGCAGTGAGTGGGCCATTTGTTTAGACTGTAGGGTGAACACGACATCCAGGGTGTCCACGGTCTCCACAGTATACTGCAGACAGCCATGTATGGGAGCACTAGGGCCGTGGGGCACCTGGAGGGCAGCCCCGTTCGTTCCCCACGCCTGCCCCGGTCCCCTCGGCTGGGCCATCGCCGTGCCAACAGTGGGAGCGGGGGCGGGGCTGGAAAAACCCTCTCAATGGAGAACATCCAGTCCTTGAATGCTGCCTACGCCACGTCCGGGCCCATGTACCTGAGCGACCATGAAGGTGTGGCCTCCACCACATACCCACGGGGCACCATGACGCTGGGTCGGGCCACCAGTCGGGCTATGTATGGTGGTCGTGTCACCGCTATGGGTAGCAGCCCTAATATTGCCTCGGTGGGGCTCCCCCATGCCGATCTCCTCTCCTATGGAGACCATGGCTCCTTCTCCATGCTGCATCACCACCACCACCAACAGGGCGTGCTGTCGGGGCTACGGCAGCATGCGCGAGACAGCGCCCTGCTCGACATGCAGGTGCAGATGAAGGACATGCAGAGGGAGAATGAGCTGCTTCGCAGGGAGCTGGAGCTGAAGGACAGCAAGCTGGGCTCCTCCACCAACAGCATCAAGACCTTCTGGAGTCCAGAGCTAAAGAAGGAGCGTGTGATGAGGCGCGAGGAGGCCGCCCGCATGTCTGTCCTCAAAGAGCAGATGAGGGTCACTCACGAGGAGAACCAGGTAGGCGGGCTGTGGGTGTGGTTTGATTCTACCTCTCCTCTACTCCCTGACCAATCACTTACCTGATTTCCTGTTGGCTGCTTTGCTGCTAACTAGCTGTCAGAGCTGAATTCCAGAAACTGTAGAAAAGACTAAGGTATTTTGTGTTTGAACCTTTGGGCATTCACGAAGCAGGTGATAATACTACTTGTTAGTTTGTAGGTTTACATTCAGGACCATCAAAATGTGATACTATGTTAGCTATCAAATCAGTAAATTGACTGGATGTTAATGACTGTTACCATTTTACCATTGGGATAACAATTAATTAAGGTTATGGATTGAGATTGGACTCACTTTGTTAATTGCCAAAGGGAAATTTAAAGTTGCGTTGTTAATTACAGGGATGGAAGAGAGAGGTTTAAAGCTTGAGAATACGAGTAGAGGAGTGTGAGCAATATGTGTCAGCCAGAAAGCTGCTGATTCATTCATAGTCTGAGGGAAAGGAAATGTAAATGACACTGCTCACATCACATGATGCCAAATCGTTTACTATTACAAACAAAAATGATTATACAGCAATGTAATTTTAATTCTTGAATTTGAACTGCAGGTTTTATTTCTCCCTCTATATTTTCATCCTCCCTCCTCTGTTTGCCAAATTTCATTGTTTATTTAGCATCTTGTTTTCAATGATGATGTTAAAGTGACTCAGCTGTGACTCAGGTCTGCTCGGGAAGTGTGAAACAGTGAAGGTCAGAGATGAAATTTTGGTGAAGTTTTACCGGCATGATCTTGGAGCCATGCCTGTGGCTTCCTTTTAATAAACCTCTTGTCCTTTGGTGCTTCACAGCCCGTAATACTTATTTTATTCAATGAAAGGTGTGTGGCACAGTGGTGCAGTGGGTAGCACTGCTACTTCACAGCAAGATGGCTGTGGGTGCAGATCTGCCCTGGTCAGTTTGCAAGCGCTCCATGGGTTTTCTATCACTGTCCAAAGACATCCATGCTTAGCTAATTGGAGACTCTAAATTGCCCATTGTTATGAATGAATACATACTTTGATTCCTCCATGTGGGTGATATGGGGTTGCTGAAAGTCTTAGTACAGAATTAATAAATGAAAGAGTTAATTAAATTAAACAACTCCAAAGTGTATAACCCCAAATCAGAAAAAGTTGAGACCGTTTGTAAATTAAAACTATTGGCAGTGATTTGTAAATGATCTTTGAGCTGTATTACACAAAAACAATACGACAGAACATTTTTTATGGTTTCATCTCATGAATTTTATTGATTTATTCAAAATAATGTGCCATATATTTTCAGTTTTGGCTTAGTCAGGACCTCAGGCAGGCCAGGCCAGCACCCGCTCTCTCTCCTTATGCAGCCATACCTTTGTAATGCCTGCAGAATGCGGTTTTGCTTTGCCATTGAAATATCCACGAGCATCCCTGGAAAAGTTGTTGTCTTGGAGGTATTTTATGCTGCTTGAAAATATCAGTGTACTTTTCAGCTTCAGTGGTGCCTTCACAGAAGTGCAGGTTGCCCTTGTCAAGCTCACTAACGCAACCTCGTTCCATGACAAACGATGGCCTCTAGACTTTTTGCTGTTAACAGTCTGGATGGTCCTTTACGTATTTTGTCCGGAGCTCATGGCATATATTTCTTCCAAAAAACATCTGTAATATTGATTTTTCTGACTGCAATACTTGTTTCCATTAGGTTTCTGCCCATCGCAGACGCCTCTAAGCCCAAAAAAGTTGACGGCGCTTCTGAAAACTTATAACAGAAGACTTCTTATTCCACTGTAAAGTTTTAACTGCCAATTATGGATATAGTCATATCATATATGTAGTTTTTGACAAAGGTTTGCTGAAGTAATCCTGAGCCAATGTGGTTATACCTCTTATACTGTAGATAAATGATGGCTCTGAGTGATAAGACATCTCGGGCATTCAGCATAGCCTTGCGCACAGAAATTCATCAAGATTCACTGAATCTCTCGGTTATGCTATGCAGCAAAGAGGGTGAAATATCCAAATCCATTTCAATCTTTCTGTGACGAACATTGTTTTTAAATCTTGCATTGATTTTATCTTGTATTTGTGGGCAAATTGATATCCTTAGCCCATCTTTTTTACCTCATTACTTGTCTTAAATTGCCCTGTTCCAACTTTTTTATAATACGTTGCAGGCCTGAATAGCAGGAATGGATGTAAATTCACAAATTAAAGTTCATCGGACAAATCTTTAAATATCTTGTTATCTGTCTGCAATGAAATACAAGTTGAACTGCATTTAAAAAAATCACTGTTTTCCAATTGAATACTCATTTTCCGTACTGTCCCAACTTTCTCTGAGTTGTGGTTGCATTGTATTGCAATGTTTTATTTAGTATTATTAGTATTTGGGAGCAAAAAATGGTTTCAAATGCATTGGTGGGCGGTGGACAGAGAACAAGGAGGGCGATAAACATGTCTTTAAACTGCTTATTAGTCTTGATCTGTTTTCAGTCAATTTACCTGGTAAAAGACACTTGAACTCTCCCCTCTCAGGTGTAGCTAATTGTCTTCCTTAAGACGACAAATCAAACGCACCAGTTGAACGCAAAAAAGAGCGCATTTCAATCTTTTTCAATTAAACAATCATTATGCACAGGTTTGACGACTTGCTTAGGATGTGACAAAATTTAACGCGGAAAATCCACAGTGGTTTTTTCGGGAAGAGTTGCCTATTAAGGCATGTGAATTAAACATTTTATAGAATTTATTATTCCCTCGCCTAAACATTTCATTATAAGGGAAACTAACGTGTTGATCAAGAACAATGATTGAAATCGGGTCACTAATCTCATCCGTTTCAAGGGATGTTTTCCGCCCCAGTTTTCCATCCACCGCCCGCCACTGTTCAAATGATAAATAATATAGTCATCTATTCCCATGATTTATCATCAAAGTCTTCACCGTGAGATTAATTATTTATAATTCATTAATTATTATTAGTTTTTACTTCAGTATCCTTCAAGATGGATTTCCACTGTGTATCTTTGAAGATAGGCACACTTCACAAACTTAATGATCCAGGTGATCCTTTGTTGTCTTGCAGTAACACAAGCTTCTCCCATTTAATCTTTTTGAAAATCGCTCGTGATTCCAAAGTTTTGAGCGGTAGTGTGCGGTATATTCCAGCTCATTTTGGCTCCGTCTCAGAAGCATCATTAAGGGCTGGAACATTAAGCCATATAATGTTGGCAGTCGCACATTGTACGTTTGTTTACAGTCCTCAGTGAAATGCAGAGTCAGATGGTTTGCATTCATTTTCAATTCTCATGGTGTGAAAAGGTGGGATTTGATGTTTTTTCCTTTCTTCTGTTGCTTTTATCGTGCTTCATTTTTTTGAAAACTGTTCAAATATGACTCGTGATTTTGTAATACTGTATTAGATAGGTTTTAGTAGTGCTGAATGTGCGGTATAGCTGAGCTGTGTTTTGAGTATGGCTATGCCCTGGGTAAGGTCACAGTCTAGACTGCACAGCATTCATTTCAATCCCCAGAGTGATGCACGCTGAGTGTCTCTCTGATTAGCTGTTTACAATTCACTCCCTGCTAAATGAAGCGCTGGACTGGTCTCTATCTTGTGTAGCACAGGGGCCAGAATTTGTGTCCTGTAAATTCCTTTGTCCTCCTAATGCTGGGCAACACCCCCCCCACCATGCTCCCATGCTCCCTGCGGTCACTTCAATGTCACCACTATCATATGCTGATGTCCAGCAACCTCCTTTTGTCCTTGGTCTGTGGCCTCTAGGATTCACTGAGCTTTATGAGCACTAATGCCCCCACAGACTGGGCTGTAAATGATCGTTCATCATTAGTATTCACAATATTTTATAATACTCAATATCATTACTGCAGCATAGGAAAGGTTGGCATTTGCATTTGCTGCTGTGCTTAGTTGCTCTGAGCGCAAGACCGATGACAGACAGTGAAACAGACTATGTACGTAGCTGTGTATGTGCAATGTGCAGAGAGAAGGATAGAGTACAAGAAATACACAAAAAAATGGACATTCAGTCCGCAGGATTCTAATTATAGCCTTTGGAGTAGAGCACTGTTGGTTAAAATGTACCAAATCAGTGATCAATATTCATTCACACACTGAATGAGGAGGTGTAGGGGCAGGGCTGTCTTTGTCTAGTGGTGAGTCCAGAATCTTTCTTCCTTGCCGCTGTCACCAGAACACATCCAGCTATACGTGATTTGGGAAACTGAACATTTTGCTGGAATTATGAATTTTAATAAAACGGGTTAGTTACTGTCAGTTTACCCCTTAAGCCCTGAGCTTCTGGCTTGAAAATGACATGCCCAAAATGAAATGACTATATCTCTGCAACGAATCGATCGATTTGAATAATCTTGGTATCATATGGAACACAGCATAAATGAAACATCTTTTTTTGCACCAAACAAAGTTTTACTTTTATCTTTCTTAAAATTATTCAGTTGCAGTCTGAAACCTCTAAAAAATTACAGCACAGAATTTCACCATTACCTGTGCCAAAGTTTATTCTAACCAAGTAAATCAGAGCAAAATTAGAGAGGTTTTAGTTCGGGAATATCTAGGTGGCCTCTCCAAGCTGACACTGTGCCATTTCATATTTTCAGGTACCAAACTGTAAAACTCATTTATTTTCACTTAGATGTCACTACAGGTATACATTCCATTGAAATACAACCACTTTTTAATTTTTAGAATTTTTAAAATTTTTTAAAATTATTATTTATGCCAGTCCTGTAGCCTATACAATTTCCCATTCGAAGATAATACATACAAAGGAGATGAAGTTTGACTCCACTGGAGCAGATTTATGTAAAAAAAGCAAATAAATAAAATTATAAATACAAAGGTAATGTAAAAAAAAAAATGGTTAAAAAAGTAAAAAGAATAAAAACCCCAGCAATTATTTATACCCATAAAATGTTATGCTGGGTTTACACATAACGACGACTAGTCACGAATACCACGAATCTAAATTCATGACCGAGGATCACGAATTTGAATTGAATTTGATGATTCGGGGCAGAGGCGTCACGCGTCATTCAGTTCAGTTCTTGACAGGTTTCGTGTCGATTCATAACAACGCGTGACAGTATGGGCTCAAAGAATGGCAAGAATACACTATGAATGCTGTCGCGCTCTATTACGAATCACCACTAATCACCACGAATCGACACGCTCAGTTGTGAACTCCATGAATCCAGGGTGATTCGTGACATTCATGGAAGATTTTTTGGCAGCCAAAAACATGCTCCACGAATATCACGAATGTCACGAACCGTCACGCGCTGTTAAAAACCCTATTCAGATGCGTTAAGTCACGTTACGAATGTCACGAATGTGCCACGAATAACGGGAAAATGATATTCGTAACGCATCGTGCCTACGTGTAAACCCGGCTTTAGTTATGCCTAAGAGAGTACACATTTACACCGGGGATTGAACCCTGGTCACCTGGGATGTAGTGCTTTATCCTAATCACAAGGCTACATCAGCTCATTAGGTTTCAGAAGTCAAATTGCCAGTATAAAGAATGAGTCAAGAAAACATGTCAGTCACCTTGCTTGTACTGTTGTGTTTGCAGTATTTATGCGGAATTGCACAAAGATTCTGTCAGAAAACGACTTTGAAAACAACTGTTGAATATTTAGCGGATAATTATACCGAAAATACCACAAACAAACCAGTTAAGCGTTTATATTGTCGTGTTATTTAAGTACATGCGAATGGCCCATGGACTCAGTTTGACACACTGGGAACGCAAGGCTCTAGCTCTGGCTATTTTGTGCGATTAAGGTGGTTTGGAGCTCGTTGGAAACATCAGAACCCATAGAATCAAATGGCTACTGGCAAAGTCTTACTGGCAGCATCACAAGCCGATCACAGAGAGGAAAATACTTTGCAAGCAAGCTGAATGCTGAGGAGCTGAGATCTTTGAAGCAATGCCCTGGGAAGAAAAAAACATGCTTGGAGACTGGAAGATCTAGTTTTATTATAACACGGACACATTGGGCTAACAATAGCAAGCGCAGATTTGCGCTCGAATAGTGTTTCGTTACAAAATATCAAAGGTAAGAAAATTTTTTTGCTCATCTCTGTAGACTGTAAAGTGTATGCCTGCTGCTCTTTGAGTGTGGTGTCGGTTTAAAATGACAAGGCTTATATCGTTGGATTCTGTGGACTTTCCTTTTTCATTTGAGGTATCGTTTGTATGTATAGCACAAATTCAGTAGAAATGCTAGTGACTCAGCGCTGATATGATTTTATCTGATGTTGGGCTCCATGCTTATTTACTTGCTTGGTGCTAGAATTGTGTTCGGTTGAGGTCAAAATGGTCAACATGAGCTTTTTGCCGAGTTTCTTTGCGTAAAGTGGATAAGCCACATGACGATGTTGCTATTAGGGAACATGCTGTATTTATTATGCGTAACGACCACCCCTGGTACCGGGGGCGTTCAGGTTTAAGGGGTTAAATATTTCAATAGTGATAAGGAAGTTTTTTAGCTAACTTCTATAGCATATTGGTGTTGTAAGTAATTAATTAAATTGCACACGGTCCCCCTCTTTCAAAGCAACTAAATGTAATTGGACAGTTAGTTGCTCAGCTGTTCCTTGGTCTGGTATGCGTCACTACCTCAGCAGGCAGACAGCAAAAACATTATGTATGTGATTATGTCAACTATTTAGTACAATCTTAAAAATAAACAATGCATTGATGAAGGATGACAGAAGAATTATTTTCCTGGTTTGGAAAAATCCTGTCACAACAGTTGGCCGGATCAGGAATATTCTCCAGCAGGTAGGCGTATCTGTGTCATTGTCAACACTCAAGAGAAGACTCCGCTTGGCAAATATGGAAGGTTTTCCTCAAGATTTAAACCAATACAGTTTGCTGTAGAACATAAAAAAGTCTGTACAGTTAAGAAACATCCTATGGACACATGAGACAAGTTCAACTGGGAAGATAAGAGTAGGGAGGTGGGAAGAGACTACTCATGATCCAAAACGTACTACCTCATCTGTGAATTTACCTCACAGTACAAATGGACAATGACCCTTATCATACTATAAAACAAACTGAAGACTTTTTTTAGGAGTAAAATGTGGAATCTTTTGCAATGGCCGTGTCAATCACCAGACCTGTTTCCGTTTGAAAATTAATTTCACTCGTTGGAAAAACTGCAGGCAAACTCCCAAAGAACTGATGACCGCTACAGTGTAGAGTGCCTCTTGAGAAGAAACCCAGCATTTGGTGATGTCTATGAATTCAGGCGGTCATTGCTACCAAGTATTCAAAATGACAATTTATGATTATGTTTGTTTTTCTAATTATTTTTGAGCCCTTAAAATGGAGATGCTTCATAGAAAAATGGTGATAATTACCACATGCCTCTTAATCTCCCATACCTCTTACCCAGTGTTGAGCCAGAACCAGACTGGCCTCTTGACATCTTTCCTACCATAGAACTGAAACCAGTGTGGCAGCATGTAATGTTTCCTGTAATGCCACAAATTTAACATTTCCAAACGCAATGAGTCAGCTTTGATCAGAATCATGGTGCCCTTCTTGTGATTGTTCCTGGTGCGTAGAGGAAGGGGTGTAATTTATATTGGTCACCCTATGACCTTTGCTGAGTACCACTAGGCCAAAAATTTCATTTTTACAATTTGCAATAACTCAAACAGCTTTGATAGGAATCAAGATAAATCTGCTTTCAACATTCCAGGTGCATAGAAGAGGAAGTTATTTACTGTGGTTTCTCTGTAATGTTTTCTGCAGCACCACCCCCTCAGCCAAATTTAAAAGTCAAACAGTTTTGATGGGAATCATGTCTAACCTTCTGTGATTGTTCCTGTTGTGTAGAGGTGATGAAGGTTACCTGAGGACCTTTCCTGTGCACCACCACCTGTTCAAGCTTTTAATAAACAAGGCTAGGTGCAGCCTAGTATATGGCTGGGCCGCCAAGTGCTGTATGAGAATGTGGGCCCAAGGAAAGGGTACTAAATGAGGCAAAGCTCACGCAATTATACAAAGTGCAAGTTTAGTAATGAGCTGGAGCTGATAAATTATTTACAAAGTGGGTGGGGAGAGTGTGAGAGTGTGGGAGTGTGAGAGTGAGAGTGAGGGAGTGGAAGAGTGAGAGTGTGAAAGAGTGAGTGTGAGTGAGAGTGTGTGAGTGAAGTAGTGGGAGTGAGTGAGGGAGTGGGAGGTGGGGGGGGTCTTGAGTAAGGAAAACATATCAAAAGAAAGTTATACATTTGAATAGACAAAGAGCTGGAGTAAGGGTAGCAATTATTGATTTTGTGAATGTCAGTTTGAGAGAGACAGCAGCAGTAGATGTAGATAGCAGTTAAAGTATGTATGTATGTTCCTGAATCGTAATGAAACAATAAAGTCATCGTTACGGTTGTGCAAATCGGGGATGTGACATCACTTTCGTGAACACTTGGCAGTTCCTATATAGTGAGGTTGTAAGAACGAACTTCAAAGTTGCCTTTTTTCCCCATGTTTCATCTTTGGGCATGTTATGGACAAAGAATCCACAGTTTCGAGTAAAACCGCTTTGTAAATATGTTCGAGTGAAGGAGTTGCCATGTGTTTACATAAAGCGTAAGACAATATTGGTTATGGTTGAATATGGTTAAGTATGTGACAAAAAAATTGAAATGCAATTAATTTTAATGAATTTATGACCTATTGAAAGCTCTTGAAAAGGCCTTGTAGTTGACACCAAGATCATGAAAATTGGCCGAGAAATAAGAAAGTTTTAGAATTTTATAGTGCCTCCCAATAGCGAATTGTTTGGTATTTATTTCAGTCGCTGTGGATAAAAAAAACGTGTTGCGAAGTGAGCAATTTAGGTCAATTTTACCTCAAATATGGTAGACAGTCAAAAAAATGATATAATCAATGTTGAAAGAAATGAAATAAAATACAAGAATTCAGGAAAGAAAGCATGAACGATTTTCATAAGTGACAGTTACAGCCTGACCAAGTATTGCACTTTGTCACATAGCTAATATGATAATCAAAGGTGTATAAAGTACTGGAAAAAATAATTAGTAAAAGTAGAAGTACCATTACTGAAAGTTACTTTGGTAAAAGTTTAAGTCACCCATAAGAAAATTACTTGAGTAAAAGTCTTAAAGTAGCTCACATTAAATGTACTTAAGTACCAAAAGTATTTTGTGAAAAAATATACTTAAATATCAAAAGTGCGAGTACAAGTACAAAGTATTTTTCATAGTGCGCATAGAAAGAAGCAAAGCAACCACTTTTTGTTCTCTCCTTGTGCTCTTTAATCAATTTTCAGGTGAATGAAAAATACAGTATTCAAAAAACAGACAGTCTCTCCTTTATATACTTCTTCTTCTTCTTCTTCGAGTTTACTGGCAGTTTAAAAACCACTATAATTGACTATAATTAATAGTGGAATTACATAGTTTTAATACCATGTCAAATTTTTGCTTCAGAAAACTGATTTTTCTGAACTACTAATTGGGATACCATTTGCTCACTCTAGCTGAAGTGGTTGCTGCAGAGGACACCGATTATTTCTGTAGCAAGAGATCTTTTTTTTGAACTGCTGGATAGATACTATGGGCAAGTATATTGAGCAGTTTGCACATCAGGCTTAGCTGAGGAGTTTTATTCAGGCAACTCCTGAAAAACATGGATTGGAGTGGACTTGTCGATATTGTGAACCGTGTTCGAGGCGGTCGGCTTGCTTGTGGAATATTCTGCAATAACTGATCCTGGTGTGCCATCTAGTGATAGAATATTGTAACTGCGTGCATAAATTTGCAGCTCCATGTCCACTGGTATGAGGGGTGGAAGTAACAAAAATTAATTGATAAAAATGGAGGTGATGAAAACGCATGTGAATTGAAAAATAGTCATAAATTATCAAGTGAATTGAAAAATTGAGTGATATATTGTCAATTAATTTGATAAACTTCATTCTACTATTCAGCATTTACCACATCTAACTGACATTTATCGTTTACAGCAAGCAATTTTTGTTACTTCCGCCCACACCTAACTGACATTTACCGTTTACAGCAGCAATTTTTGTTACTTCAGCCGACAAAATAAGGCTACAGTTTGCGTACAGTCTTGCTAGCGAGCTAGTTGGCTACCTAGCTAGCAATAGTAGAGCTAGCGCGCCAATGTATTTAGCTACATAGCCAACTGGCTAGCGAGCTAAAAAGGCTGCAGTTTGCTTTCAATGACCGAAGTATTCTCAGAAATAATTACGCCGACAAAATAAGGCCACAGTTTGCGTACACAAATACACTGTGCGCTGTGTACAAATACACTGGTGCGCTAGCTACTATTGCTAGCTAGGTAGCCAACTAGCTCGCTAGTGAGACTGTACGCAAACTGTAGCCTTATTTTATCGGCGGAAGTAACAAAAATTGCTTGCTGTAAACAGTAAATGTCAGTTAGGTGTGGGCGGAAGTAACAAAAATTGCTTGCTTTAAACAATAAATGTCAGTTAGGTGTGGTAAATGATGAATAGTAGAATGAAGTTTATCAAATCAATTGACAATATATCACTCTATTTTTCAATTTACTTGATAATTTATGACTCTATTTTTCAATTCACATGCGTTTTCATCACCTCCATTTTTATCAATTAATTTTTGTTACTTCCACCCCTCATACGCTGGCGGACACATCTGCGCAAAGACACCCCGCCAAGCACTGTTGTTCTTCTCAAACACGCCAAATCCAGATAATCCTTAAATGATGAATTACATTCATATTTTAATTTGTAACGAGTAACAAAGTGGCCAGTGTCAAAGTAATGAAGTGAAAGTATACTTTTTATCTTTTAAATGTAGTACAGTAAAAGTAAAAGTCCCAGTTAAAAAAAAAAAAAAAAACTCAAATAATGTTAAAGTACAAATCCTCGAACAACTTAAAGTGGTAATCCGTAAGATTTGAATTGGTTTGTTCATATTGACATCTTTGGCAGTAAGCTGTAATTGCAGGTGCGCTTCTGGACCTCATTTCCTATAACTCTTGTCGAGACCCAACAGTGTCGCCTGTATGACGTCGGTTAATTGACGGCTCTTACCAGTTCCATGCCTCCTCAACTCTCATGCAGACAGAAAGGACGCTCTTTGACACGGCAATTGAACTCAATAGAAGTAAAAATTATGTGACGTTAGTCATCCATTAGCGTCATCTCATTCCAGTAACATCTTAGGCTATTATGATAAATCGATTAACTTAAGGGGCTGCCAACTCTCACGCATTCGCCGTGAGAATTTGTGTTTCATTCACGTTCCCGTGCTGTAGTCAGTCAGCGAATTCAAGCAACGAAATGCGTGTTTCACGATTGTTCAAATTGTTTAAATGAAATAAGACCATTTGAAACATTTTTATGCTATTCCACTGCTTCCAACCCCTGAGTGAAGAAAAGCGTGAGAATTCCGGAATCATAATTGTTCTCATATTACTAGTGGCGAAATCCACCGTAACACGTGAAACTGATAAACTTCAATGCACAAGGACTTCAATTCCACTACACCTGAGAATCTCTACAAACGGTCTGATAGAATAATTTCTGACTACAGCACGGGAACGTGAATATGTCATTTAAACTCAAGCCGAATATGTGAAAGTTGAGAGCCCTGTGTCAGAGTTGTGACCAAGTCATCATGTCCAAGTCAAATCAAGTCACTCCTCATTAGCTCAAACTCAAAGCAGATAAGGGAGAGCAATGAGGAGTAAAAGGGGCAGGGGAACAAATTAGACAATGAGCTAACTAATTAACAAGCAGAGTGGGGAAAGCTGAGAGAGTTAAAAGCTTAGATACATTTAGGATCAGAAAGGGGTCAATGTCAACATGAAATGAGCTCATGGCTCTCTCAGCTTTCCCCACTCTGCTTGTTAATTAGTTAGCTCATTGTCTAATTTGTTCCCCTGCCCCCTTTCACTCCTCATTGCTCTCCCTCGTCTGCTTTGAGTTTGAGCTAATGACCAGTGACTTGATTTGACTTGGACATGATGACTTGGTCACAACTCTGCCCTGTGTAAATAATGAAAACGGTAGTTGGTTAACAGGTAACATTATAACTTTTTTTTTAAATAAAAATAATTTGTCGAGGTGGTTAACGTAGCTTTTTTCCCCGAATGCTTCCTGAAATTACTTTATGATTTTAGTTTCAGTAGTAGCCTCAACAGAGACTCAGCTAACGTTAGTTTCTACTGTGCACAGTATAGCTACACAGTATGGTATTTGCCATTGCCATTGGGTAGACGTCAGAAGGGATCCAGTAGCGGCACTTTCCGCTTCTTGGAAGACTGCATTTTTAATGGTCTTCATTGTTGATGTCAACAATTGATTTCTTACTAGTGAAAATTGTCATTGTAGATATCTGTAATTTACTACAACTAGTCAACTTTTACCATTGACTTCTATTCAAATTCAATTACAGATATCTATAATTCAATTTTGACATGTTATGATTCCAAATCGACATATCCATAATGTAATTTTGACTAGTTGGAATTCCAATTAATGATATCTGCAGCTCAATTCTCACTAGTCAAAATGCAAATTGTTGATATCAACAATTCAATTCTCACAAGTGGAAATGTCAATTGTTGATATCTACAGTTGTTGTTGCATTACAGATATCATAAATGGAATTCTAGATATCTAAAATTTAATTCTGACTAGTCAAAATTAAATTACTGATATGTCAGCTTGGGATTGTAACTAGTAAGAGTGTAATTTCATATATCTAGAATTGCATTTCAGATATCTCGAATTGCATTTCAGATATCTCAAATACAATTGTAACTAGTAAAATTAGATTCATACTAGTACCAATTTTATTTGAGATATCTACAATTACTTTTATAACTAGTCAGAACTGAATTTTAGATATCAAAAAAGCTAGTCAAAATGTCATATCTGATTAAGCTGTTTTAACATTTAATCGGATATGTCGGACATATCCAGAATGCAATTGTTGATACGTCAGACATATCTGAAATGCAATTGTTGATATGTTGATATGTTGGACATATCCAAAATACAACTGTTGATATGTGGGACATATCCGAAATGAATATGCTAATTTGGGCTATATATCCGAAATGCAATTGTTGATATGTCGGACATATCAACAATTGGCTGCATATCTGAAATGAATATGCTAATTAGGCGACATATCAGAAATTAATATGCTGATTTTGCTACATATCCGAAGTGCAATTGTTGATATGTGGGACATATCTGAAATGCAATTGTTGATATCTGAAATGGGAAAATACATTTCCACTAGTCACAATTCTTTTCTGACATATGGAAATTCAATTGTAGATATCTATAATTGTTATTCTTACAAGTGAAAAAGGAATTACTGATATCTATAATTAAATTAAAGATATCTGTAAATCAGTTTTGACTAGTCAAAATGTAATCACTACATGTGAAAATGTATTTGTAACATGTCAAAATTGTTTTACAGATATCTTGAAATGACATTTCGACATGTCAAAATTACATTTTGACATGTCGAAATGTCATTTCCACTAGTGGAAACTAAATTGCAACTAGTAAGCCCTACTGATTAAATGTTAAAACGGCTTGCCATACAATCACCATTGTTTTATCCCCCCTCTCTGATGGACACTGACTTAACAGACAGTAACGAGACAGAAATCTAACGGATTACCACTTTAAGTACTGTAACGAAGTACATCTACTTCATTACTATACACCTCTGATGATAATGTATCCCAAGTCCCTTCATTGTACCTGTTTTCTCTCGTATCGGTTAGCGAGATTCAATAGGAAGATTAAGGAAATAATCCTGGTAACGGCTGCAAAATTCAAAAGGGAGTTAGAGGAATGTAACACATCGTACCAATCTAGCGTGAAAGAATCTTAACAATGGTCGGAATGTGTTTTTAATTTCCCAATTCAACTTCGCAACCGATACTGTCCCTCATGCTTGTTAACTGTCATATCGGTTGCTAGATTGAATAGGGAAATTAAAAACTCATTTCGACCATTGTTATGATTCTTTCACTCTAGATTGGTATGATGTATTACATTCCCCTATCTCTATGGAATCTCGCAACCAGTACCAGAGAAAACAAGCATGGAGGACTGAAACAAACCAAACCAATCTAGCGTGAAAGAAGATTAGCCTAATAATGGTCGGATTGTGCTCGTAATGCAACAAAATCGAATGAAACTTTTTAAAAGACCGGGATGCTAGCTAGGGCAAGCACATCATATGCATCCGCTATATGAATATTTAATCCACCTTTTGCTGTCCATTAGAAGAAAATATGCATTAATTTTTGTAAAATGGCGACCAATATCGCTAAGAAACATTCACTTGCGTCAAAAATTGCACATTGTGAACATTATATATGTATAAAATCTGTTTTAATGTAACAGTACATTTGCCTTATTATTGCAGTCTATTGCTGGACTGGATTCAAGTAGCCTACTGGTCGTGTTACGTTGGTGTAGTGGGTACAACAACGTAGTGGAGAAGGAGCTAACGTTACTTCAATGACGGGGTGTCCAATGCAGCTTGGCGCGATCTTTTAACTTAATATTTTCTTAAATTTATTGTTTTTATTGGTGTCAGTTACAGTTGCTCTCATAGATACAATCAAAGCGGCCACCACAACTGCTTCTGTTCAAGCAAACCAACTCATGAACGCGCAAGGGTATAAGTTAATTTGGAAACCAGTCTGGGCATCATACCGGTATTCTTTAAAATACTGAAACATAATAGTGCCGGCGCCACTTCCACCGTGTACGTAAATAGTCCATCACACGCATAAATGAGTGTGGCGCGTTCAATTCCACTTTTTAATTTCCGTTTCTGCTGCAAATCCTCAAATCCAAGATCCAACAACAGCAAAGTATTCAGTTTCTGTTGCAACGTCTCAAAGCGCAAATTCCGAGACCCATGCATTGTATAATACAAATACACAGACCAGTAAATACGAGTGAAGTCAACGCCCGGCCACCAGCCAGCCAGCCAATCGTCGGCCAACCAATCGTTTAAGTTTTTCCCCACGGGCCGACCAATCGCTGAACAGCCAGCCAGCCAATCGTCAGCCAACCAATCGTTGAAGTGCTTCCCCTCCGGCCGACCAATCGCTGAACTACTTCCCTGCCGGCCAGCCAATCGTTGAACTTGATCACTCAGGCAGTCAGTCAGTCAGTCAGTCAGTCAGATACTCACTCAGTGACAGTCGCGTTTATAGGGGCCTGGCCGCTGCTTCGCCCAGCCCAAAAATAACAATGCAATAATTTGAACAGTTTAAGAGAATCCCGTCAAATCTGCCGTCAACATTCATGGTGCATAGAGGCCGACTTTTATTGACTGTGATATCGCTTTTACTTTTAGTGTAGTGCCACCATTGGGTGAAAATACATTTTCCAAATTTAATAATCCTAACAAATGGAAATCAGGTAAACTCTGCTGTGAACGTATTGGTGCATTTTGACTGTTCCTGTAGCACTATCTTAAGGCCAAACTTCACTTTTTCAAAAATGCAATAAGTCAAAAAGATCGTATGGGAATCCGGTAAAAGGTGGAGTCCCATGAAGGGTGTTTTCTGGCCCAAACCACCGAGTTCAAAATAATTTTCAGCATTGATAAACCACCCCATGGGGTTCATGAATCCACCAGAGAAACCTGTGATATCAATTTTCTTTATGACAAAAAAAAATACATTTTTAACATTTTTTACAACCCCAATTCTGAAACAGTTGGGACGAAGTGTAAATTGTGGATAAAATCAAAATGCAATGACTTTCAGATCACATGAGCCAATGTAGTATTTACAATAGAACATAGATAACATTTCAAATGTTGAAACTGAGACATTTTACATTTTTATCCACAAAATGAGCTTATTTCAAATTTTCTGGCTGCAACAGGTCTCAAAAAAGTTGGGACACAGGCAAAAAAGGGCTGAAAAAGCAATTAATATATAAGAGAATCAGCTGAAAGAACATTTAGCAAGTAATTAAGTTAACTGGCATCAGGTGTGTAACATGATTGGCTATAAAAGGGATGTCTTAGAGAGGCTGAGTCTCTCAGAAGTAAAGATGGCCAGAGGCTCTCCAACCTGTGAAGGCTTGCGTAAAAAAATTGTGGAATACTTTAAAAAGAATGTTCCTCAAAGTCAAATTGCAAAGGCTATGAAGATCTCATCATCGACAGTGCATAACATCATCAAAAGATTCAGAGAAACTGGAAAAATCTCTGTGCGTAAGGGACAAGGCCGAAGACCTTAACTGGATGTCCGTGATCTTCAGGCCCTCAGACGCCACTGCATCACTCACCGGCATGATTCTGTCATTGACATTACTAAATGGGCCCCGGAATACTTCAAGAAACCCCTGTCTGTAAACACAGTCCGCCGTGCCATCCTCAGATGCCACCTTAAACTCTATCATGCAAAAAGGAAGCCATTGTTGAGCATGATCCAGAAGCGCCACCGTGTTCTGTGGGCCAAGGCTCATTTAAAATGGACTGTAGCAAAGTGGCAAAGTGGTGGTCAGGTGGTCAGATGAGTCCAAATTTGTCATTCTTGTTGGAAATCATGGGTGTCGTGTCCTCTTGGCTAAAGAGGAGAAAGACCACCCCTCTTGTTATCAGTGTTCAGTTCAAAAGCCAGCATCTCTGGTGGTATGGGGATGCATTTGTGCATATGGTGTGGGACACTTGCATGTTTTAAAAAGCACCATGAATGCTGAAAGGTGTATAAAGGTTTTAGAGCAACATATGCTCCCCTCCAGACTACATCTATTCTAGGGAAGGCCTTGTGTATTTCAGCAGGACAATGCAAAGCCACATACTGCAGCTATTACAACAGGCATGGCTTCGTAGTAGAAGAGTCTGTGAGCTGAACTGGCCTGCCTGCAGTCCTGATCTTTCACCGATTGAGAACATTTGGCGCATAATGAAACGAAAAGTCCGTCAAAGGAGACCCAAAACTCTCCAGCAGCTGTAAGCCTGTATTAAACAAGAGTGGGATCAAATTCCAATGGCTAAACTCAAGAAACTTGTCTCGTCAATGCCCAGACGCCTCCACTCTGTGTTAAAAAGAAGAGTCGATGCTACACCATGGTAAACAGGCCCCTGTCCCAACTTTTTTGAGACCTGTGGCAGCCGTCAAATTTGAAATGAGCTCATTTTGTGGATAAAATTGTAAAATTTCTCAGTTGCAACATTTGCTATGTTATCTCTGTTCTGTTGTGAATAAAATACTGGCTGGTGTGATTTGAAAGTCATTGCGTTTTGAATTTATTCACAATTCACACTTTGTCCCAACTATTTCGGAATTGGGGTTGTAGTTTTTGGGAGGGGCCACCCATTCTGGGGCCCCACAAAGTGTCACCAATGATTATAATCATGTGCTTATCAATGTACATTGTTGCTGATATATTTCCCAAATGAATAAAAAAAGAATTTGTTGAAATTGATGTCATGCTGCCGAGATAGGAAGATATTTGTTAAAAAACAATGTTCTGAAATGGAGATTTCCAAAGACCACGTGTGTAAACGATGGTACGTCTGACAAAGTTTCTGGCCATGACACACTAAAGGAATTTGCTGAAATTTGCCCTAGGTTATGGCCAACATTCAATGAAAAAATCAGGATGTGTCGACACCGGTAAAATCCTCATCCGAGCACTTGCATCAACCCACCGCGGTAAACCCTAAAATGGGGTGTTTTTATACAAAATGGATTGTGTGAGTTTGGCTCTCACTTAATTCTTCTAGTTTAAGTTTTTTCAGTAATATAGTTAATAACTATGACCCTTATGAAGTTTATGCTTAAAATTATTGCCTATTCTTAGACCTTCAAACTGAAGGAGCCTCAAGACCACAACAAAGTAACAGGTCTAAGCTAAAGGCGATCCAGCGAAATATTGTACTGCCTGACTTTGTTTTTTTTTTGGCTGGCAGTGTATTTTGCTAATGAAATTCGCAAATTACTGGTTGCTTTTATTACATTTTACACATTCTGGAATTGAGATTGTAGGCTGGTTGATATGATGACTCAGACCAGCAAAATGAAGATTTCTCTTGGATTTATAAGGCATCGTAATAGCATTGAAATGTCTCAGCCAGCCATGCCACCATGAACATCACATTTTCAACACAGGATGTTATCTGTAAATCCCAAACTCAAACGGTAGCAGTTGTATTTGAACATGGATAGCGTTGGTTTCAAATAACATCCATTTATCAGGGAAAGTACGTCTGCAGTTATTGATTTTTTTTTATTGATTACTCCACCACATTTGAGTAAAATGCTGGCTGATCACTGACAAAATGGAATGCTGAGAAAAGAGAAGGCATTTGGCAGCAGGTGGATTCTTCAGAAAAGAGAGACCACTTAGTGGCTGTGGCTGTGCTATTCTAGTTATTTCCCTAAAGTGCTTCATTGATGGATACTGAATTGAGTAATGTACTGCAGTATATATTCAAATAAAATTTAGGTATAGTATAGGATACGTTTTTTTTTTTTTTTTTGAGGAGGGGGAGCCGTGGACTGGTTTGCACTGAAGCTCACTGCCCTGGGCTCATCTTGCCCCCCTCCCATTTCTCTTTCTCTGTCTATCTCTCTCTCTCCCTCTCTCCCACTCTCTCTCTCGCTGTCTCTCTTTCTCACATACACACCCTCTCCGTCGCTTCTCCTCTTTCTTTCTGGGGAAGAATGCCTGTTATGCTGCAGTCAGCTGGGAAGACTGGCCATATGAACTGAGATAAAAATAAGGGACTAGAGGAAAGGCAAGGAGAAGAGGGGAAAAAAGGGACAGTAGGTAAAATGTGAGAGAAAAAAGAGGCTTGACTGTCCATTAGAAAGGGATCTTAATGGTAAGGTAGGCTTTTTTATGTAAATGGGCCAAAAGGTTATAATTAACCCTACAGCAATATGGAATACAAGTGCCCTATGAGAAAACCAGGCCTGTTATGGTTCTTGTATAATAATAGACTCTCTTTGGCTTTACAGCCTCTGTGCTCTGATTGGCCAAAATTTCTTGACTCCCAACTAGCCTCAACTAATCAGCGGACCTTCTCCATGGGTAATCGTTATTACCCTTTATTTGTGTTCCCAGTCATGAGTTAAAAGCTGATAAGGTCATGGCAGTTGGTAAACTACTTGCTGGAGCGCAGCAATGGTAGAGGAAAGACAGCAAAACTTTGTGGTTCTTCACAGTCTACAACACCATGCACTGCCGAAAAGTACTTGCAGCTGCTTCATGGGCAAACATTATGTGTGAAATGCACAAAAAATTCAGAATAACTGTGGCGAACCACCAGAAAACCAGGCATAGACAGGGCAACAGGTTGGCGAGAGTCCAGCCCACTGGACGGTAATTTATTTACAGGAATAAACCAAAAGACAATAAACTTCTTGAGTACTAAGACATCTGGGTAATTAGCTGTTGTCAGGTAGTAGGACAGCAGCCAGAGCGAGGCTTTCTGGCGGGAGTGCAAACTCGGGGTCCCCCGTCTCTTCGCCTTCGGGCTCTAATAGGGAAAGCAGAGAAAGAACACTGGTTAGTAGCACACTTGTGATGCGCTCTCCCGGCCAACCTGTCCCTGTCCGCTGTCTTGCCTGCTTTATGTAGCCGATTTTCCTGACGTTGACAGGGATCAGGGCTGTAGCCTCGTGCAGCGTGTGGTCGGAGAGCCCTTCTCATTGGCCAGGCCAAAACTGGAGAAAGCTGTCCAGTATAGAGCGGTGGCCAGGAGTGCTGAACCGAGGCCCGTCCAGTAGGAGCTGTCCATGGCGCTGCTGGAGGGCGACGAAAAGGGGAGGGAAATTGCTGCTTCTGGGAGGTGTGACGTGTACGGTGGGCGTATCTCTTGCCCTAGTCACCACATCAAGACTGAACTTAAACGTACTCTTTGTCAGATAGCTAACTTTGTTCTTGTTTTTAGTTTTGCCTGATATCTGACATCACCACAGCCAGGTACTGTTTACTTGCCGCCAACACATCAAACTATATTTGAACGAATTTGCTAGTGCTACAATACTAGCTGTGACTACTCCGCAGCCATGTTTATTATATGCAGTCAGTATAATGTTATGTGTTTCCTTCCATGTGAATGACCCATCAAATAGTTTGTTATAGTTTGTGATGACAACTAATGACGCACTGCTCTGGCCTCAGCAACACTCGGCGTACCCCTTGTTTGCTCAAGCAGATGTGTGCGATCACGTCTTTTGTGTTGGCATCTTTGGAGAGAGGGCTCAGTTGAGAAGGCGAGTTGGCTACCTTCAAAATCTAAATTTCTTTTGCTAGTTTCTCTTAAGTATCCAACCACAGCTTTAAAGGGATAGTTCACTTTTTTTGAAGTGGGGTTGTATGAGCTACAAATTGCCACTATGTACATTAGATGCAGTAGAAAGCTCTCTGATCTCCCCCAGGTAGCTGCACCAGGGCATAGTGCTGGGTGGAGATTTAGGCAATACACTGTTGTGAACGGTCCCAAAGTAGCAGCGTATTTTCGCGGCTCAAAAGAGGTCCTACCTGAAAATAATATGCCATTTTACAGGGTGGGGAAGCAAAACTTGCACTGACATTTAAAGTACAAACAATCCCACAACCACTCCCCTGAATTGTGTGCACCTGTTGTTTGAAAAAGCAAAGACTATGAGCTATAATCTGAGTCTAATCTCTTTTTTTCAATAAACATGCCAGTTGAGAATAATATACAATCTATGGATGGTGATTTATTTTGCAAATTTGCTTCCCCACCCTGTAATTGTACACTATATAACAGAAAATTACAGCGCTTCAGCTGCTTGGAAAAAAACACAGTTGCTCTTGAACTAACCAACTTACGTATTCCACCGGAGTAAACTGCGCGCTGTAGCGATCAGATGTTTGGGTCACAGGGCGGTTGCGAAGTCGGACGGTCGTTAAACTTGTGCAAACATTTCGAAAATGGTCCGTGTGTGTTGCTTTCCTGGACCTGAAAGCAAAGCTGTATCTTGGTGCACTTACAGCTTTCACCGCGCTCCTTTGCGGGATATCGGAGTTCGGCAGCTGTGGCTAGTTGCGCTCAACACGGATATTGATACGCCACCCGTATCCCTAAAAGAGCTCCATGTTTGTGGTATTCATCTTTCTAAAGAGGATTTTGTGAGGCCACATTCAGGGAAATCTCAACAGTGCACGCTGAAGAGCACTGCTGTACCCATGCATCAGGTAAGAGAGTGAAACACCTGTGAAAAAGTCTAATGTAACATTGCAGCACAAATTGATATGACATAGGGCCTACGCAGCCACATACTGTGTATCTGCTGTGCTGGTTATAATAGGGATTTTTTTTTAAATTTGAGATGTAATTCTATGCCATTGAAATGCTGTTTCTGCAACAAACCGATAAGAGTCTGACCCAAACAACTTATCGCAACAGCGCGCAGTTTACTTCGATGGAATACGTCAGTTGGTTAGTTCAAGAGCGACTATGTTTTTTTCCGAGCAGCAGAAGCGCTTTAAATTTTTGTAATATAGCGTACAATAGAAGTGGTGTATTATTTTCAGGTAGGACTTCTTTTAGTGCTGCGAAAATACGCTGTTACTTTGGGACTGTTCACAAGCGTGCATCGCCTAAATCTCCACCCAGCACTATGCACTGGTGCGGCTACCTGGAGGAGATCAGAGAGCTTTCTACTGCATCTAATGTACGTAGAGGCAATTTTTTGCTCATACAACCCCACTTCAAAATAAGTGAACTATCCCTTTAAGTAAATGATAGGTCTGAGGAGTGTAAACTGGCAGTGGAGTGAGTTTGAGTGTAAAATTGGTAGGAGGGAAATTATACCGAGTATAATGGTAGTGGAGATTTGGAGCAGTGTAAGATAGCAGTGGAGGTTGATTTGGAGCAGTGTAGGATGGCAGTGGAGGTTGATTTGGAACAGTGTAGGATTGCAGTGGAGGTTGATTTGGAGCAGTGTAGGATGGCAGTGGAGGTTGATTTGGAGCAGTGTAGGATGGCAGTGGAGGTTGATTTGGAGCAGTGTAGGATGGCAGTGGAGGTTGATTTTGAGCAGTATAGGATGACAGTGGAGGTTGATTTGGAGCAGTGTAGGATGGCAGTGGAGGTTGATTTGGAGCAGTTTAGGATGGCAGTGGAGGTTGATTTGGAGCAGTGTAGGATGGCAGTGGAGGTTGATTTGGAGCAGTGTAGGATGGCAGTGAAGGTTGATTTGGAGCAGTGTAGGATGGCAGTGGAGGTTGATTTGGAGCAGTGTAGGATGGCAGTGGAGGTTGATTTGGAGCAGTGTAGGATGGCAGTGAAGGTTGATTTGGAGCAGTGTAGGATGGCAGTGGAGGTTGATTTGGAGCAGTGTAGGATGGCAGTGGAGGTTGATTTGGTGCAGTGTAGGATGGCAGTGGAGGTTGATTTGGAGCAGTGTAGGATGGCAGTGGAGGTTGATTTGGAGCAGTGTAGGATGGCAGTGGAGGTTGATTTGGAGCAGTGTAGGATGGCAGTGGAGGTTGATTTGGAGCAGTGTAGGATGGCAGTGGAGGTTGGTTTGGAGCAGTGTAGGATGGCAGTGGAGGTTGGTTTGGAGCAGTATAACCCCTAGATTCCACCGGGAGCATCGTGGCCGCGTTACTTACTCGACACGATTGCAGGAGCTGATCACGGCCGTTCTAGACAATGCTTGTTATTCCACCAGATATGCTACGGCACGTCTCGGCAGCGTCCTAGACGTGGCTCCCCACTCTGCTCTACGGAGAATACGCGACAAGTCTATTTTTGACAATCGCGCTGAGCTGAACATAGCAGAGATACGTTTCCCATAGTTTGACCATATTCAGTCATTGGTTCCAACTACTTTAGCATCTGTGCTAATGGGAACCGCACCTCAGATCGTTCCGGGTAGGAAGTAACTATTAAGGGGGATATGCTTTTAACTAAAAAAACTAGCGACAAATCTTTGATATAAAATTTATTTATAACTTAATTTTCAACTATTTTTGTCTGTGTTTCTGTTTTTAACTGAAACACAGGCACAAATGTTTGATCCATGGCGTTTGTGGCTGGACTGTAGGCTGCAGCACAACAAAGTCAGAAATGACATTAAAAACAATCAAAGCGGACAAAAATAGAAAGCATTTATCTTTGTGGCCTACTCACCCATGGTAGAAGCACAAATATCCAGGAAAAATGACAAAATAAGTGAAATCTGAGCAGGTCAATTGTATCATCCGGCAGGAAGCTTTGCTAACGTTTCGCTCTCGGTGGGGCATGAACTGGCGTGCAAGACGGAGCAAAACGGTGTCGCACACGTTACGCTGCAGGTACGCGCCTGGTGGAATCTAGGAGTAAGATGGCAGTGGCAGTGGATTTTGAGCAGCGTAAAATGGTAGCAGGTGTGGATTTGGAGCAGTGTAAGCTGGCAGTGGGGGTTGATTTGGGGCAGTACAAGCTGGGTACTACAGTGTGTGTGGAGCAGTGTAAAATGGCAGCAGGTGTAGATTTGAAACAGTGTAAAATGGCTATGGAGGTTGATTTGGAGAAATGTAAGATGGCGGTGGATTTGGAGCAGTGTAAAATGGCAGCCGGTGTGGATTTGGAGAAGTGTAAGATGGCAGTGGGGGTGGATTTGAAGCAGTATAAAATGGCAGTGGAGATTGATGTGGAGCAGTGTAAAATGGCAGCGGGGGTGGATTTGGAGCAGTGGAAAATGGCAGCCGGTGTGGATTTGGAGAAGTGTAAGATGGCAGTGGGGGTGGATTTGAAGCAGTATAAAATGGCAGTGGAGATTGATGTGGAGCAGTGTAAAATGGCAGCGGGGGTGGATTTGGAGCAGTGGAAAATGGCAACGCGGGTGCATTGGGAACACTGTAAATGGCAGTGGCGTGATTTTGCAGCAGTCTAAAATGTCAGTAGGGGAGAGTTTTGCCAGTGTAAAATGGCTGTGATGGTTGATTTTGAGGAGTGTACAATGAATATGGGGGTGAGTTCACTGCAATGTAAAATGGCAGTGGGCTGATTTCACTGCTGTGTACAGTGGCAGAGGGGTGGGTTTGGAGGTAGTGAAAAATGGCAGTGGGGTGAGTTTGGGGCACTAGACAGTAGCACAGGTTGTGAGTTTAGACTAGTGGAAAACTGAGATCATGCAAATCTGCTGATCTAAGTGTGCCTCTTATTAAGTGCATCAAGGGTCCATGCATTGATTTTCAGTTAGCCAGACTATTGATGAGAGGAGAGACAGAAAGTCAGGAGGGTGGAGTGAGGGGTGGGGGTGGGGTGAAGAGCGGAGGGGGAGGGTGGAAAGGAGCAGAGGCTTTCTTTCATGTGACTATTAAACCAAAATGAATTAGCAAGGCTGTTGCTGTTTTAATAAAATTCATATTTTATATCATAATTAAATATAGTAAAGGGAGTGGCAAGTACTATCATTTTGTGTGTTGTTTCTGTGTTAGCATGACACTGACAATAGGTCAGTTTGTGATACCTAACATCAGTAATGTGCAAATATGCAGCTTTGTGGTTTATGGTAAACTACTGGACTTGTAAAGACTGCTGTAATGTGACCCGGATCTCATTTTTTTTAAGTAACTCCTGTTTAGATTAGCAAAAGTCCAACAGTTCTGAAGAAAAGTGCTCTCCTCAAAGAAAATAAAAATTTCTTTCAATCCCTTTGATGTAGTTTAGCACTATTTTGGCAATCCTCTTCCTGTATCGTCCCACACAATTTCCCACAATCCCTTTCCTATGTCTCCCGGATATTCCCACAATTTTGCATTCTTTCTCTCAAATCAATCTCCCACAGCCTCCTTCTTGTTATGTCTCACATATTCTCCAACACCTTTCTTGTTTGTCTCTCAGAACAATGCCCTGCAGTCCCCCACAGGTGCTTTATTTATATTGCGGTATTATAGAGCCGTATTTTTGTGCAGATATGATTTTTATGCTGGGTGTGGTATAATAGACGTTGAAGCGTAATGACATGCTTGCTGAGCTGAAGGAGGCCCTTACATAAGCAGAGCTCTAGTGTGAGCAGTGGCCTGTTCAGCAGCTCTGGCCTGCATCTGCATTACACTGTGATGGAGGCATGCATCTTCTGCAGTATTAGATGTAGTATTCTGACTGAATATGTAAGCAGTGTTTATATAATGAGGAAAACAACATACAACCGGTTTTAAGCACACAAACACAAATTTATAATTCCTGCATCCGTCTTCAGATTTGAAAACCTGTCTCTATTTTAACCATTATGTCTGCTGACGGACTGAATTCGGACTCTTATGACTGTCAAAACAGATTAGCTTCCCTGTGTGGCCACTGCCTGCTTTATGTGGCACATGCCTGCATCAGAGTCTTCTGAAGTCATTGTAAAGCTGCACTGACCTATGTAACGTGTGGTCAGATTTTCCGTGACGCGGAAAGACAGATGAAAACTGAGATTGACTGATTACACACTTTCTTGTTTCTCTGCCTTGCTTTCCTCAGATGCTTCCTGTAATTTTAGAGCAGATTATGGCTGCCAGTGCTGCCTTATTTTACATTTGTGATAGAATATGGTCCGAAACTTCAGCTTTCTGTTCACTATAAGCACCTAGTTCTGCAGTATAAAGTGCTTGTACCAGTCTAAAATAAACTGTTGTTTTAAAGGCGTACTTCACCCGAAACATGATTTGGGCTCATTCCCCTTCATTTTTTGAGTGAATAATTTCCTTCGGTCATTTTTGCAGACCCCCATTTCCATTCTCAGTTACTGTATGTTTAGCTTGACAGCAGCTTACTGGAACTAAATGGCCACCAATAGCCATATAATTGCTTGAGTTTCTAAAAACACAATTCTGGCATTCTGAGCAAATGTACCAGATGGCAAACCATATTTACAAGTGCAAAGTTGTTACTTAACCTGGCAAGTGTTTATCATGCATTTTAGAATAAGTCTCAAAAACATAGAAAGCTGTCTTGATTTTACTTGCTAGAGTCACAGCATGCGTTTGAGCCAGATTCACATTCACACGAGTGGTGCGCTTCATCGCGACTCACAAGCTCAGGCTGCGGTGTTTTTGAAACCTGTTGACATAATGAACACCTACCAGGTAAATAACTGACTTCCATCCATTACCTAATTAGCTTCTTCCTCACTAGGGTCACAGAGAAGTTGGAGTCTATCCCAGCTGACTATGGGCGAAAGGCAAGGAAATACTCTGGACAGCTCACAAATCTGTCGTTGGGCACACATACACCCACATACACCCACACACACACTCACTCATACCTGCAGGCAATTTGGCGTCTCCAGTTAGCCTGACACGCTTGTCTCTGGACTGTGGGAGGAAACTGGAGTAGCCAGAAAAAACTGGCAAAAATGCGGAGAGATATGCAAGCTCCCCAGACCAAATTTGAACCCATAACCTACTTCCTGTGCGGCGGCACTGCTGCCCACTGCGCCACCCAGCTGCTCTTTACATATGTGAATATAGTTTATGTGATTAATTTGCTTAGAATGCCAGTCATGTTTTAAAAGACTGAAGTGACAACATGGCTATCTACTGTAACTCCAGAGAGAAAGAACTGTTAATTTACTCAAAAATTAATTGGATGAGCCCTGATTTAACAGTGGTAATTAACGCCTTATCAGTCTCAAAGTGTTTCATTAATGCCTTAAATACCAGGTAAGTTTTATTCTATGGAGTGAAATATTTCTAATGTTACCTGTATGCTAACTGAGGTATGCCCTTTTCATCTTGGACAAATTATGGCAGTGTTTGTGTGGATGATGTGAAAATATGAATGGATGTTTTCACCCCTACATAACATGACCATGTGTCCATTTTCCAGTAGAGTCTTGTGCGAGTAGCAGAATTTGAATTAATTTTGTGATGTGTTACTGGGTTGAATGAATCGAGTTCATAATGCTGTATCCAGCCATGGTTCCAGTGTGGGGAAAAAATCCTCTGGAGCCCTGCAGGTATCTCTGACGCTGAGCTGAGATCTGAGATCAATCACCTCTATAAGGCTCTCTGATCTCAGGTCAGTCATCTCCTCATTCGTAAGCTGTGTTTGTGTTGCTGGCTGCTCTTCGCCCTCTGTGTGATTTCAGTGCATTTTGTTTCCATTCGCCATGCTGTACAGCCTTCGGATGTGCGGAAAACTAAGGTTTGTCCTGTGTGCAGAATCCCACCTCACCCTGTTCCAGTGACATGTGTTTGCAGATAACAAACTTTGAAGTATTCTTTCACATAAACATGGGAACAAGTAGCTTTCACAAGTTCTGAACATATGAACACTGCACTGTACACTGTACCAGTCTGTAACATAATCCAGCACCCTCGCACAACCACAATTCTGCAATGCTACCCTCGGGTTCAGAGTCCAGTGCTCTCACCACTAGTCTGTATTGTTTGAATAGTGCAGATGATAAGCATTATTAATTCAACAGCTTTTTTTTACGTACTGCTGCCGCTGCAGATGTGAAAAGCTGAACACAGGAAGTCCATCGATCTGAAGCTGCGTAGAGACTTTTTTTCAACCTTATCTCACCTCTCTTTCTTTTTATAGATTGTCTCTCTGTGTTTAACACATTTGGGGCTTATGGAGCTTGGGTTAATTGTTATAGAATAGTTCACTAAACTGCACATAAGTAGGATGAGTTGCTGGTTTCTTCTGCTTTTTCCAGAAAGGCAAAGAATACTTCATTTATGTTGTGTGTGTGCGTGTGTGTTTTTTGTGTGTGTGTGTGTGTTTGAGCGTGTGTTTTTTGTGTGTGTGTGTGAGTGTGTTTGTTGTGTGTTCGTGTGTGTGTGTGTGTGTGTGTGTGTGTGTGTGTGTGTGTGTGTGTGTGCGCGTGTGTGCGTGCGTGCATGTGTGTGCGTTTGTTTTGGGCAAGTGTATACATGTATATCTGTGGCTATACTGAATGTATGTATGTGTGTGCCTGGATGCATGTAAGTATGAGTGTGTGCGCAAATGTAAGAGTAAGCCCATATGTATGGTTTGTGTATGCACACCAGAGTATAGTTACTGTATGTACTTGAAGTGTATGGTTAGTTTATGTACATGTATTTTTCGTTAGATTATTTATGTTTGTCTAGTTAGTGTATGTGTATATATGCACTTGCGTGTTGGTTTGTGCATTTATATTTATATACTGCTCAAAAATACTACGGGAACATTTAATCATCATAGTATAACATCAGGTCAGTTGAACCTCAAGGATATCAATTTGTCCATTTAGGAAGCACAAGTGATTGTGAATCAATTTCACTCGCTTTGGTGCAAATGAAATTGACAACAGGTGCAATAGAGAGGCAAATGCAAGACAACCCCCAAAAAGGGAATGGTTGTGCATGGGGTAGCCACAGACGATTATCTTTCCTGGCAGATTATTCTCTAGTTTTGTGTTCTGCTAGTGCGGTTGTCGCAACTGGTAGCATGAGGCAGTACCTGCAGCCCAATCAGGTTACACTGGTAGTCCAACTCCTCCAGGATGGCACAGCCATACATACAGTTGCAAGAAGGTTTGCAGTGTCTCCCAGCACAGTCAGAGCAGCATGGAGGAGATGCCACGAGACAGGCCATTGCAGGGGGAGAGCTGGGCAGGGCTGTAGAAGGGCATCAACCCAGCAGCATGACCGGTATCTGCTCCTTAGTGCAAGAAGGAATGGGAGGAGCACCGTCAGGGCCCTACAAAATGACCTGTGGCAGGCTACTGATGTGCACGTTTCTGACTAAACTGTCAGAAACAGATTCCATGAGGGTGGCATAAGGGCCCAATGTCCTCCAGTGGGACCTGTGCTCACAGCCCAGCACCGTGCAACTTGATTGGCATTCGCCTGAGAACACCAGAATAAACAGGTCCGCCACTGGTGCCTCGTTCTCTGCACAGATGAGAGCAGGTTCACGCTGTGCACATCTAACAGGCATGAGGGAGTCTGGAGATGCCGTAGTGAATGTTATGCTGCCTGTAACATCATCCAGCATGACTGATTTGGCGGTGGATCAGTGATGATCTTGGGGGGCATATCCTTGGAGGCATGCACAGACCTCCATGTCATAACAATGGTACCCTGATTGGTACTGTGATGAAATCCTTAGAGCGATTATCAGGCCTTATGTTAGTGCAGTGGGCTCTGGGTTCCCCCCGGTGCAGGACAATGCCCGGCCTCATGTAGCCAGAGTGTGTTGGCAGAGTTCAAGAGTTCAAGAGTGCACAAGCTCACTGATGCCCTGATCCATGTCTGGGAGGAGATCCCCCAGGACACCATCCGCCGACTCATCAGGAGCATGCCCAGCTGTTGTCAGGAGTGCATACAGACTCTTGGGTGCTATACACACTACTGAGTCACATTATTAGTTGCTGTGATAAAATTTATGCAAGTTGGATAAGGCTGTGATTTCAATTTTTTACTTTTTTTTTCGGGCTGATTTTGCATCCAGCCCTCAATTGGTTAATAATTTTGGTTCCATTAAATGTTGTTACACAAATGTTGTTATACAATGTATATCAGTAATGATTTTCTACTTGAATAATGCATTCATTAAGATCTGATGTGATTTAAGTGTTCCTTTAGGTTTTTTTGAACAGTTTTGTTAGTGTTTTTTTTTTTTGTGTATGTGTGTGATTAGTGTATGTGCATGGGTGTTGGTCATTGTACGTGCATGTGTTCATAATTAGTGTTTGTGTGTTTGTATGATTAGTGCATGTATGTTTGTTTTTTGTATATGTACATGTATGTATGGTCATAGTATGTACATTTGTATATGTTTTTTTTTTTGTGTGTGTATGGTTAGTCTATGTATATACTGTATGTGTATGGTTTGTGTGTGTACATGTGACTATGGGTGTGTGTTTTTGTGTGTGTGTGGGGTTACTGTATGTACCCATTTGTGTGGTTAATTTATCTAGATTTGTGTCTGGTTAGTCTATGCACATGTTTGAATGGCTAGTCCATGTGCATGTCTGTATGTTTAGTGTATGCACATGTTTGTATGGGTAGTGTGTGTTTGTGTGTATTGAATATGTAAGTGTTTGTATGCTTAGTGTGTATTTGTGTGTATTGTCAGGGTATGAAGGTTTTTGTATGGTTAGTCTGTGTTCATGTGAGCACGGTTAGCCCATGAATCTATGAGTTTGATTAGTGTATGCACATGTGTATACGGTTATTGTATGTACATGTGTATATGGTCAGTGTGTGCATGTGTGTGCATAGTTAGCGTATGCGCTTATATTTATGGTTAGCAAATGTATGTATGTATGTGCGAGTGTATGGTTAGTGTATGTTTGTATGTGTCTACGGTTAGTGTATACCCTCTTTGTGTGTATGGTTGTTGTGTGTACAGTATGTGCGTATGGTCAGTGTATATGTCTGTGCGCGTGTGTGGTTCAGCATGCTGTGTTCTGGGATGGTTATCCTCAGGTTTCTGGAGCGGCTCAGTTTGTCACAGTGCTCTTTGTCGCCACCCTGAGTCCAACGCGTTGTGTTTGTCTTGAAGTTTATTCCTAAAGGTGGTGTTTCCTGGTAACTGTTCCCTCAGTGACAAACAGATCGCAATCTGAGTCAAAGCAGCAGTGCTAGCTGGAGCATTATTTACGCGGAAGAAGTCAGTGTGTAGGTGTGTAGAAACAGATGGGGACATTGATTGTGTCAAAGAGGGGTGCAGACAGTGTGTTCTCGAATTTCAGAGGGGTGTAGACTGTTCTATTGAATAGCAGAGGGGTGTTGACTTTGTTTTGGGTTCCTGTTGGGTTCCTGAGTAGACTGTATAGTGAGTCCCTGAGGGGTGTAGACAGTGCATAATTAAGTTGTGGAGACGTGGTGGTCTGTTTGTCACAAAGGAGAACATCCTGCTGGGACCCCTGGGAGTGTGTCCGCATCTGACGTCTCCCTTTCTGACCTGCCCAGCACCTGCAGCTGACCATCCAGGCCTTGCAGGACGAGCTACGCACACAGCGTGACCTCAACCATCTGCTGCAGCAGGAGAGCAGTAACCGCGGCGCTGAGCATTTCACCATCGAGCTCACCGAGGAGAACTTCCGCCGGCTGCAGGCCGAGCATGAGCGCCAAGCCAAGGAGCTCTTCCTCCTGAGGAAGACTCTGGAGGAGATGGAGCTGCGCATCGAGACGCAGAAGCAGACGCTGAGCGCCCGTGACGAGTCCATCAAGAAGCTGCTGGAGATGCTGCAGAGCAAAGGTCTGCCGTCAGGCCGCTCCCTGGAGGAGGAGAACGAGAGGGCCCGCCGGATCGCCCAGGTGGAGTCGCAGGTTAGCCACCTGGAGCTTATCCTGGACCAGAAGGAGAAGGAGAACCTTCATCTGAGAGAGGTGTGTATGAGGCATTACCATGTGCCTCTTTCAGGTAATTACTTCTCTTTTATATTACCACTAATATTTTGTTCATGTTTTTTAGAAGTACCTAAATGAATCGGACAATAAGAATTGATTTCAAATATACTGTTTTTTGACCCTTATGTGACCTCTTCTTAGGAACTGCACCGCAGAACCCAACTCCATCAAGACCCCAGCAAGACCAAAGCTCTGCAGACTGTGATAGAGATGAAGGTAAGAACCAGTGATGTGCCATAGGAGATAAGTTAGGTGAGGTAGAATCCTTGCCGTTAAACAAACGATAACTCCTTATTACTTTGCTTGATTAGCAATCAGAGGATTAACTAATTTACTAACACTGAACGGCAGAATGACGTGCCAATTTCAGTTTCCTCGACATTATTGCTCAGTGCATCGAGCTTAAAATGCTCACGAGACAGATAATTTGTTCATATATTGTGTGGCCCAGTAAACAGAACACAAATTAACAAAGGGATCTTTAATGCCTGACTACTCCAGTTAAAAGAGCAGCGTTAACAATAGTTTTGAGGTACGTACAACTCTAGCGTTCCAATGCACATGGAGACCGAATTACTTCAACAAAATAAAATGGCATCCGCCAGCCCCACAGTTTCCGTATGTCGGCTTACACTTTTCGCGATCTTAAAATCAGAATCAGCAATAGCGTTGTGCGAGGCAGTGCGCAGTACCTTTTCACTCTATGCTCAGTTACACCATAAATCTCTACAGAGCACATAGCACATGGCATTTTCAAGAACCGAAATACATCAATTAAGCGTACTGCCAATTTCAGAACATCGACAATCTAATATACAGAAAAGTCCGTCTAATATACAGAAAAGTGCATAAACAGCGATAGTTTGTCACATATCTGTAATACAGAACATTAACCCTTTCATTACTATTGTTGCATTTCCGCAACAGCACCGATCCCGCATCACTTACCATTGTCGCTATTTTGCGCCTTGAGAAAGTCCCTCACAAAAACTGTCAAAGCTCCGCAACAAAATACCCCTTTGGACGAGTCTGGTATCGCACAACACGTCAATGATGTCATCATAGTTCCCAATCCTCCGGTTATGCACAGTTTTATTTTATTTTATACAGGTTATTGCAGGCAGTGCGTGCTGCAGCACGTGTATCTCTGTTTGTACACAAATGCACGTGTATCTCCGTTTGCACAGAAATGCGCGTGTATCTCCGTTTGTACATAAATCCCATAGAGGAGAAATCGTCTTGTCTTGACAAACCGAAATACGGTTTTTATCCTCATTTTCTGTTTTAACTTTTGGAAAACTAAGCAAAGATATGCGTCAATGGAAATGTAAATGTATTTTGAACATGTTTTCTGTACATGAAATTGTTCATTTCTGGCGTTTTTAGTTCGAAAAAGGGGGTGAAAATCCACATGCAATATCATGCTGCGATAGCACAAAAATTTACGGTAAGCAAGGGTTGTCTTATTCCCAGTAAGCGGTAGTGAAAGGGTTAACAGATCACATTAGCTGGTTTTCTTGCTTTACACAGTGCATATGAAATACATTGTAAACCAGAAATAAAATTTCATCATTAAAAAACTTACATCTCGTTCATCCAGCACGTGAAACGCAAATACTCGCACGAGGCATTTATGCTCCCCTCTATGTTCGAGACAGAAACATTCGGATTAGACCATTTTCACAATCAATTTGAGTTGAATAAAGCTGATCGATATAACATTACCGCAAGGTTGATTGAATTATAAAACTCACGCTTTTGGGGACTTGTGATTCTTCAAGTTACTCTCAGGAATTGCAACAGTGAAGCACATACACTAGCCTCTACGAAGTTCGGCAACATTCACATTCAATCTGCAGCTGGTTGCGCATCAAAATCAGCCATCCAACTTCAATCTTCAATCCATTCAACTCAAGATGTCGTAGTCTTACTAAGGCGAGCAGTATTCCAGCCTTTACAGACCCAATGGCTAGATTCATTAAAATTTGTTCACTGCAGTCACCCATACTACTGAACCTCCATTTTCCGTCTGAACATGCAATCACCTTTTTCTTCTATAAAAACTGCACCCGGATACGGAACTTTATTACAATAAGAGGGCTAACTTTCTCCCAGCGCCATCAAGGAGATATTTAAAAATAAAGAGAATTTTCCACTGGGCTACATTTGCTTACAGGAAGCTAATGCCATTAACAAATTAAAACTTCTTATACCACATTCAATGCTTGGTTAATATGTTTACAATAATGTTTTCCCCCTTAAATGAGAACTTTTTCATTCCCATTCAAAAAAATAAGGAGTTTATTTTCAGTCTTCTTTCATAATCCGATAAACAAAAAGTCAAAACGATACACAGAATTACCGAGAGAGTTGAGATTTTTTCTAATTAATTACGAAGATTTCCATCCTTGCAGTCTCGAATCAAAGTGTATACTTAAATAAATCTTTTTGTCATTATCACCTCTTAATCGTACATATTGGCTAGGTCTTAATTGTTTCGTAAAAAAAGTAAAAATTGATTGATTGTCAATCAGGCATAGTACGTGGAAACAGGTTGACAAAATTTGGCGATAAAAGGTGAAGTCACGGCCTCCCCTGACCGCACGGCTCTGGTAAGAACCAACATGAAATGACATACAGTATTTAAAACTACTGTACATTAGCATATGATCATAAAGAAAGATATTTCCCCGTCTCAGTTGTTCTCATGACTCATTGATGCTGATGTAATTTATAAAATCTACAGCATAATTGGAAAAATGCTGAATGAGAATAGTCTACATGCAGGCTTCTGATATTTTTTCAAAAGAACAGACTTCATTGCTGAAGAGCTCAAGGTTAGCCACATGACTACAATTGGAGCCCAGTATTCATATCTATTTCAGTGTACTAGCGTTTAGTTGAGGCTGAAGAAGTCAGATCAGCAGGAAGGCAAATGCTGGCTTTAATACCACACAAGCACTTAATTTCAAAATTTATTCAGCAGACACTGTCAATACTAACATCATCAATTCAGCCACATTAGCCAGTGTCTATAGCAGCCATACATGTCAAGTTTGGCAGATGAGGGGATGCTTTGCATCTTACTTCCTGACATGAGCGAGTCTTGGTCTCATCTGTCCACAATACCATTTTCCACTACTCCATTAGCTTTTTTTAAGTAATGTAGGTTGTTGTAAACTGTAATCTGTGAACTAGCCTTTGCAATCCTGTTTGTTGTGTCTTCTGTGGATAATGGTCACTGGCACATTAATGTGGGTATATTATAAATACTTTCTGATCTGTTGAACTCATCTTTGGGGATATTATTATGGTCAGAATCCCCTGATAATCTATTGAGAAGGTCTGACTTGGAGTTCCAGACTGTTTGAGTTTAATGAGCACACCAGAGCTCATTTATGTTTGTGGCGTTCCAAACAGTGGATTTTGGTAAGCCTAATTTTTGGCCTGCATCCTTGTTGCATTTTTTCCCCTGTATCTCAGCAGCATACTGGCTTCCTTAACATTTATTGGTATAACTGTGATCCTGCTGTTGTCAAAACACAAGTAAGAGGTGCCAAGTGAAAAATATGGAATCAAGCCTAGATACTGAAAGCCTTCATACGCCTCCAAGACAGGAAAAAAAATGAATACACATAAGTAATCAGAAATGCCTGCAAAGCCATTTGTCCTAAACATTATGGTTAAGGCTGTTGTTCATCGCAGAACATATTGGCTGTAGCAGTTACAAAAAAGCTGTTGAAAATAACTAATACAGAAGATATTGCAAAAAAAAAACACTTAATGAGTTCTTTGCTTCGGCAAGCACAACAGCTGTTTTTTCCCATACTTCAATAGTCACTCATTGCACGACGAAACACGCTCCCACTGTGCTCCTGTCCAGCTTAGATGACACCGAGCCCAGAGAGGCCGGTGGCACTTTTGGACAGTGTTGATAAACGCCTAACTCACATCTTTGGATGCAGCCACAAATGGCGTTGAATGACAAAATTTGACCAAAGTATGTACAACCCCAATTCCGAAATAGTTGGGACAAAGTGTAAATTGTGAATAAAATCAAAACGCAATGACTTTCAAATCACACCAGCCAGTATTTTATTCACAATAGAACCGAGATAATATAGCAAATGTTGAAATGGAGAAATTTTACAATTTTATCCACAAAATGAGCTCATTTCAAATTTGATGGCCGCTGCAAGTCTCAAAAAAGTTGGGACAGGGGCCTGTTTACCATGGTGTGGCATCGACTCTTCTTTTAAACACAGAGTGGAGGTGTCTGGGCATTGAGGAGACAAGTTTCTTGAGTTTAGCCATTGGAATTTGATCCCACTCTTGTTTAATACAGGCTTCCAGCTGCTGGAGAGTTTTGGGTTGCCTTTGATAGACCTTTTGTTTTTGCGCCACATGTTCTCAATCGGTAAAAGATCAGAACTGCAGGCAGGCCAGTTCAGCACACGGACTCTTCTACTACGAAGCTATGCTGTTGTAATAGCTGCAGTATGTGGTTTTGCATTGTCCTGCTGAAATACACAAGGCCTTCCTTGGAATAGGTGTCGTCTGGAGGGGAGCATATGTGGCTTTAAAACCTTTATATACCTTCCATCATTCATGGTGCTTTTTAAAACATGCAAGTGTCCCACACCATATGCACTGATGCATCCCCATACCTTCAGAGATGCTGGCCTTTGAACTGAATGCTGATAACAGGAAGGGTGGTCTTTCTCCTCTTTAGCCCGGAGGACACGACGCGCATGATTTCCAAGAAGAATGTCAAATTTTGACTCGTCTGACCACAGGACACTTTGCCACTTTGCTGCAGTCCATTTTGGATGAGCCTTGGCCCACAGAACACACGGCGCTTCTGGATCATGCTCAACAATGGCTTCCTTTTTGCATGATAGAGTTTTAGGTGGCATCTGTGGATGGCACGGCGGACTGTGTTTACAGACAGGGGTTTCTTGAAGTATTCCTGGGCCCATTTAGTAATGTCAATGACAGAATCATGCCGATGAGTGATGCAGTGGCGTCTGAGGGCCCGAAGATCGCGGACATCCAGTTAAGGTCTTCGGCCTTGTCCCTTACGTACAGAGATTTTTCCAATTTCTCTGAATCTTTTGATGATGTTATGCACTGTCGATGATGAGACCTTCAAAGCCTTTGCAATTTGATGTTGAGGAACATTGTTTTTAAAATATTCCACAATTTTTTTTACGCAAGCCTTCACGGGTTGGAGAGCCTCTGGCCATCTTTACTTCTGAGAGACTCAGCCTCTTTAAGACATCCCTTTTGTAGCCAATCATGTTGAACACCTGATGCCAGTTAAAAGAGAAGTACCGTTTTTACAGTTTTGACATTATTTGTGGCATAACATACAATCATTTACTCACCCATATAACTTTTGTGTCACTCGAAGTCCTTCGGAACATATTTTGATCCAAAGAGAGCCGCGTATATCCGTATAATGGGAGTGAACGGGGCACCGAGAGCGCAGCCTCTAATGCCGCATTATCTGTCACGAAACTCATTCATTTCACCAATATTTTGTTATGATTCGCTAGTGTTGTTCCCCTTTTGAGTCCGGGGTTGCCTGTTATCGTCATCCGGTGTCTGTAGCTTGACCTACTAACCTCTGAACTGGACGTTGTCATCTCAGGTGCCGCACGCAGGCGCAGTACGGCTCATTAGCTCAGTGACAGTCGGCCGCTTTACGTGGATTTTGCTACCGCTAGTTTTGTGCAACATGGCTGAATATTTTTCGGATAACAAGGTTGTGGACGACAACTTCGAATATGATGGGTGTCCTTACCGTTTTGAGCCAGAGTATACAGATGAGGAGCTCATTGAAAGGAGGATGCAGAGGCAAAGAGAGGAACAGCTGGCCAGAGAACAACATACCGCTGCGCGTCCGCGAATAGATGGTAAATGGTGGTGTTCTTGTGGACAGTGTTCGACTATGCCTACAGAGGAGGAATGCCTTTGCTGCTCCGAGTGGGATTTGAGGCCAGGAGATACACGTCTGGATGTCTCCAGAAATGACTGTCTCATAACTCTAGAGGATTTCCCTTTTATGATCAACCGGGCTGTGGTAGAGACTTTTTTTCGTGTGCTGAAAATAAACTGGAAGACCCAGCCAAAGCCTGCAGGACCGAGCGGGCAACTTTCAATTAACACAATATTGGTGAAATGAATGAGTTTCGCGACAGATAATGCAGCATTAGAGGCTGCGCACTCGGTGCCCCGTTCACTCCCATTATACGGATATACGTGGCTCTCTTTGGATCTAAATATCTTCCGAAGGACTTCTAGTAACACGAAAGTTGTATGGGTGAGTCAGTGATCGTATTTTATGCCACAAATAATGTCAAAACTGTAAAAACGGTACTTCTCCTTTAATGTAATTACTTACTAAATGTTCTTTCAGCTAATTCTCTTATATACTTATTGCTTTTTCAGCCCTTTTTTGCCTGTGTCCCAACTTTTTTGAGACCTGTTGCAGCCAAAAAATTTGAAATGAGCTCATTTTTGTGGATAAAAATGTAAAATGTCTCAGTTTCAACATTTGAAATGTTATCTATGTTCCATTGTAAATAAAATATTGGCTCATGTGATCTGAAAGTCATTGCATTTTGATTTTATTCACAGTTTACACTTCGTTCCCAATTATTTTGGAATTGGGGTTGTATTTCTGGGCCCAAGTTGTGATATCTGTCACAGTCACATGACAGTTCTTAAAACAGTAATGTTTGAGGGGTCATGCTCATTCAGAAGTGGTTTTTGGCCTTGCCTTTTTTGAATTATTTGACTGGATTGTAGAATCTGGAAATATAAGTGACAAATGGCTGATAAGCCTGGTCCAGAGCCAGGCCAAATGGCAATAGAACTGTAGACATTGCATATTTCATTTTACAAAAGATTGTTCCATTTCTAAACTAGTAAAATTCGTCTGTGCCTTTGGGTTAGGTTCTGAGCGGCACCTCTGTAAGATCTGTAAACGCTGATGCGTGGGGGAGCCCAGCGACTGTATGCGACAAATGGCTGATAAGCTTAGTCCAGAGCCATGCCAGATAGCAATAAAACTTTTGTGGACTTCCAGGAGGTGACAATGGTCTAACCACGGGGGGGGGGGGTTGTTGCAGGGCTCTGGCTGACAGAATGCCCCTGTGCGAGTCATATTACTGGCCTAAGTCTTAAGTTAAAGTCCAGTTATATTAATCTGTTTCAAATAATCTATACCTCTGGGAAGAGCATAATATGCTTATATATTCAATATTCTGCAAATAAATCACTTCTGGACTTATAACCCAATTTATCTATATATTAATTCATCTTAAGACTTTTTCATGACAACTGCATCATATTAGTACATATTCATATCATGTTTGGTCTTGTTATTCTCGGGGGAATCTAAGGAGTTGAATGGAGTATGTTTCATTCCCATTGAAATTATGGTTCGTTCCCTTTTGGAAACTCCTGAGAATTTGGTCCGAATACTCTCTGGTAATCACCCTATTCTCCTCTCTCTGCTGAAGTGTTTTATTACATCCTTCCAATGGTGGAAACCCAAAAACCGGATTCGACCCCCCTTCTTGGTGTTTATGGCCATGCCGCCTGGATCAAAGACGTGATTTGGCTTAAAGCAAAGAGAAACAAACCATTCTGGGAAGATCATATCCGATCTCTCCCCGCGCACGTTAGTGCGTGAGTAGCCTTTTCAATGATGTAACATCGTGTTTCGAACTTCCCGCGCACGTTAGTGCGTGTATCCTTTTCCTCCAGGTATGACTTTATTCTCCTCTTCTAAATTATGCGTAACTTGTAATTGGCTTAACGTGGATTTGCTTGATTTAAGCTTTTGCCTACCTGGTGAATAAATTATTGTCATTCCTTTAAGCTTGCGTGGTCTCCGGGACTCTTAATTCTTTTATTCTTTCTAGCCGCGTTGCGACGGATACCTAGGGGTATAATCCCGACCGAGGTACGACTGGCCAGCGGCCCGGTATGGGAATTGGTTTTATTAAGTTGGAGAGACAACCATGATCTACTTACATAAAGGGTTTATGTATTGCCGGTTCTGGGATTTTAGCCTAAAGGAAACCCATGGACGAAAAGTCGGTTATCTGTTAAAATTCCCTGAAGGAACCCATGGGCTTGCATAGATCTGGGTTCGCTGTATTCAAGCCAAAAGATGCTGTTGCAGTGATGGCTGACTTCCAACCTCTAATCTAATCAACGAACCTAGGATCCGGTAACAGTACTAAAAACCCGGGAGTACATGTTAGCGACAGCGGTAGTCTCCTAAGAGTTGAAGGTGTAGTCACTCGAGACCCACGCAGGTTTCTCTAGATTATGGATTCTAATTCTAATTCTAATTTGGAGTCAGATATTTAACGAGGGTATCACTAAATTCATTATTATAAATTTATTATGGAGTCAGATTAATTGTAACCGTTGTGCTTTTTGTGCCCGTTGTTCGAACGGAGAAAATATATCCATTTTATTGTGATTCGCACCAGCCAGGACGTCGCGCGATATAATACCAGCCAAAGGAACACGTTGAACCTTCGCCCTACAATTTCCGCCGTTGGTTATTGTTTTGTGGGTTTTACAGGATTCTCCTCACCTTTTAATTATATTACTAAGTATAGAAATGTCCAAATGCCTACCGGTTTGTCTTTGGGGAATGATATGCTAAAAGTGATGGATTGAGGCTGCTGGGTTAGCTCACACAGTTAAGTCGCCGCTCTGCGGAGCAGGAGTTACCACCATGAACCTGGTTCAAAGCTCGGTCATGCCAGCCAGCAGTGGTAGGTAGCCTTTTCAGAGCAGCGCACAATTGGCTTTGCGTTGCTGGGAAATAAATTGGGAGGGCCTGCCGGTTTGGGATTGTGGAACAGCAGCTTGGTTTGCTGCTCAAGCGCCTCCTGTTGGCCAGCGGGGCACTCATCAGTAAGACTCTAAGCTTGCACATGTTCAGGTATCCTCCACCCTCGTTCTGGGCTCGCAAAGTTTTGAGCTATGAGTGTAAACAGAAGTAGCAGCTGACAGGCAGGTGCTTCGGAGGAGAGTTGCGAACTGTTTCACTCTCCCACGATGGCTACAGGGCATACGAGCAAGATTGTGCACATAGTTCGCAAATCGAGCATTCCAGATTTGGGTGGGATTAGAGATGCCAAATTAAAACAACAAAAAAATTGATGGATTGTAAGCTTATGCGTCTTGGCAAATTGGTGAGCCTTGACTCGTCTTTGCTTTTGGCTGACTTGGGTCATTTTTGGAAGCTCATGTTATACTATAACATGATTAGCTTACCTGTATAACATCATCAGTTTCACATCACTTTATTATTGCAACTTGTCACAACATTATTACTCTTAAATTGCCCATACACCATCTTTTTTGGAGTTTCTTGCAGTCATCAGATTTGAATTTAACATATATTCTCCGTAAGTGATATAATTCTCAATTTCAGGCATCTAATTATGTGTTGTAATGTTTTCAGTACTACAGAAGGTGAATGGAGGATGAATTTTCCGATCACTTTTCCATTTTCCATTTTATGTCAACTTTTTCAGAATTGGGGTTGAACTAAAACCAGGAAATCCAAGAAATGGGAAAAAAAGTATTGCAAAAAATCATCAAATCTGTAATCCCCCGGTACATTTGTGGCTAACATCCTGCCCTTTATGCATGGAAATTCCTCCAGATTTCCTGAATCTTTTAATTTTGTCATCCACCATAGTGGCTGAATATCAAAATCCTTTCCGGTCTATTTTTGAGGAACATTATTTTTAAACCTTTCAATGATTTTCTCTTGCATTTGTGGGTGAATTGGTGATCCTCAGCCCATCTTTTCTCCTGAAGGACGAGGCCTTTACTGGATGTTACTTCTCTACTAAAATCACGATTACAATCACCTGCTGACATCAGCTTTATCAAATAATATCATTATTAACATTTTTTTCAACCTTATTTCCTTAAATGTCCCATCCCAACTGATTCTGGAATACGTTACAGACTGAATGGCAGAAATGGATACATGTTTATGAATAAAATTAATTTTACCAAACAAAAAATTGAATGTATTATCTCCATACTGTCTGCAATGAAATACAAGTCAAAGTAAATATAGAAATTGCTGCTTTTTGTTTTTATGTGCATTTTCCATATTGTCCCAACTTTTTGTAAATTGGGGTTGCACAAAGCCTTTCTCAAAATGTGTACAAAATTTCAATTTACAATTTAAATTAAAATATTTTGCATTACAGTTTATAAAATGGCATACAATTAATGTTGTTTTCTCAACTTGCAGCCCAAAACATTAAAAAATTTGAATACTTATTAATTGATACATTGATTACACATTGTACAAATGCAAATGGCTGACAAAGCCAGTTTAATTGAGGACCCCCTCCCTCACTTTTTTATTGACATTGGATCATGTGACTGGGGTAGCATACCTACTGTTTACTGCAAATAATTGCTGAGTTTTTATAGTTTGAAGGAATGCCACCTCACAGTCCTCTCTTAATTGGCTGTGTGGCATTTTCTCCCTCCAATCTCCTGCTCTGTCTTTGCCTGGTTCAAGAGCACAATTCCCTGAATTATTAATGCTGTAACTATACCACACTAAGCCTCTCACCCCCTCCTTTCTTGGTGTTGCTTAACTCTTCTCTCTCTCTCTCTCTCTCTCTCTCTCTCTCTCTCTCTCTCACTCTTGCTCCTGTTTTCTTGAACTGAGAACCGCAGATTTTTTTTTTTTTTTTTACATTTTAAAAGCTGGCCTTTCCTGAAGAAGAGAGATGACTTGAAGCGAGAGAGAGACAGAGTCCCATTATCCTGACTTATAAAAACACCTTCCTGCCCCATCACCATGGCAACTGCTGTGGTATACCTCTTCCTAACTTAGTATAACCATTCCAAGCCAGAATTAAGTGTTCTAAGCTATGTTTGATACATCCGGACTTGCGTGATTTAAATATATGAACACCTAGGGCCAAAAACATCCCTAACAAGATTTAACTGGACCCACAAAAGAAGCCTAGTTTGTGCCTTTGTTTGTACAGCATTTAGGGTAGAAGTATATATAGCTTGATTTCTGTGTGGAAACTTGTTTTGCTTCCCTGCATAGCTGCTACATGCATGCTGCCCTGTTCCTGCATTATTCACATCCCTCTGCGATGCCATTGGAGAGACTCCAGTACACCTTACCAGCAGATGTAGCTTATTTTCTTTGAGAATACAGAATGTGCAGTGAGACCCTGACACTGACCCTCCCTGCTGGTCTGTTGTGGGATCCTCACCTGTTTCTCCTGCAGTGTGCATAACTGTGATCTGCTCTTCGATGCTCTCTCTTTGTATAGCTGCCACAGATACACACTCAGTGACCTGCTGGAAAGGCACTGCTGCTTGTACTTAGTGCTCTCTGTGATGGGGGAGAACGGGGCGATGGAGCATGTGTAATCGGAGAGACGTCGTATTATTTATTTAAAAAGCTGTGAGAGGGCAGGGCAGTGCTCATAAGCAGCTGAGGAAAAACCATCCCAAACACTCTGCAAACATCAGCCATACTGCCAGCAAAGACATCTGCATGCTCTCACGCTCATGGTGAATACGTACAGCAGGATTTTAGATCTTTGAGGAAATTCACTGGAGCTGCTTGTGAATGTGAACTGGGGCAGTGTTTTTTCTGATCTGTGAATTTCTGATCTTGTTCCACATTTTGAGAGAAAAGATGACCAGCGTCTAGCATGGCGCTGTATCTCTCCGCGCTGTGCTTGATAACATGGGGCTTGCACTGACTGTGGAGAGGATCGTGTGCACTTAAAACGTTTTTCCTACACATGTTTTCGCTGTTGCAGGACACTAAAATTGCCTCCTTGGAGAGGAACATCCGGGACCTTGAGGATGAGCTCCAGATGCTGAAGACCAATGGGTTGCTGAACACCGAGGAAAGAGAAGAAGAGCTCAAACAAATGGAGGTCTATAAGAACCATTCTAAGTTCATGAAGAGCAAGGTAAAGCCTCTCAAATGAAATCATGATTTTATTTGTGTGAATACTGGTGCAAACACCGGCTGTCACTAGTGCACTCACGTGCACACATGCCCACACACTCTCTCAAATATGCACTCATGACTGCACACACTCACTCAACACTCATACCATACAGAGACACACACAAACTCCTTACCATCAAGCAAAACACATTGAATCAGTCAGTGAGTTATTGGTTTTGACAACTGAAATATCCATTGGGCAGTATTGCCTCAATGTGCCTTTGGCAAACTCAATGACCCTAACACTGATATGCAAGGAATTCTTGGGCCTTGCCATCTATTGTTGCTATTGTTTTCAAAACACATGCGTAATGTTAGTAATGGGGCTCGTCCGTCCATCAGTCCATCCATCCATCCATTCCTCTGATCGTCCGTCCGGATAAGTTGGGACAAGTTTTTTCAGAAACTAGTTTATCAAGATTAATTAAATTTTGTGTGTGTATGTTAATAGTCATGACCTTGAGTTGGTTCAAAAATGGGATGACGTGGTGGTGGGGGATATTGATGACAATGTCTTCTTGTTGATTTTTGTTATTGATTTTTGCTAAATTATGGATTCGTGCTTTATGTTTATGTTGATTTCTTTTACATTTGTTTAATTATACTTCAGGTTTAATCTGCCTACTCTTGTTCACATAAATTTAATTATTTCTTCTATAAGTAAAATTTGATTTCAAGTTGTGTAGATTTTTGTTAAATTATGGGGTGTGCTACAGTATGTGAAGGCCAAATGCTGTATCACAGTATGGCAGAAATTTGCAGAACACTTAATAAGGATTTGTATTTATGAATTATTTATAAATGTATGGCTCTGCCATCCATCCTTTACAGAGGCATTACATCATCCTACTCCCATCTATGTGAAACATGTTTACATGAATGCAAACTATTTTGTGTGTGCACTCAAGAAAACAGCTGTGTAACATAAACTGTAAATGTGCTTCACAGCAAATAAAAAAGGGAATGTTGTATATTGTAATTCACTATACATTCAGTCACTTAGCAGATTTTATCCCCTTCACAATGCACACTCTTAAAACCCCTATTTTGTAACACCATATACGTTCAGTCATTTAGCAGACGATTTTATCCTCTTCACAATGCACACTCTTAAAGCCCCTTAATGCATCCTTTCTATACATTTTGCATGTACTTGTGTTCATTCATGTTTATGTGTTCTCATTTGTAAGCCTTATGGGGAGAAGCTAGAATGATTGTGTGCTTGATTTTTACCCTGGCCACCTTTTTGGGGGGCTTCAGATATGGGTACCAAGGCAGCCCCTCTGCAGGCTGTTGGTAAAATGACACTAAAACCCTGTTTGTTGAGGAGTGGGGGCTGTGTTTTCAAAATGACCCGTAATGTATACCTGAAATATTAGTTATGGGTCAGTGCATTCAGTTCCAGTAAACATCAGGTGACACTATTAAGAATGAAAACGAATTGCTCTGATGAACATGGTGGCAAAGTGTGTTAGCTGCAGGTCAGCACAGTGGTCTACTCTGACGTCACTAGCTAGTGTACTTGGCTTCGTCTCAGTGATTTTGACTCCCTGGCCAATGCAGATTGACCAGTTGAAGCAGGAGCTGTCTAAGAAAGAGTCTGAGCTACTGGGCCTACAGACCAAGCTGGAGACCCTGAACAATCAGAACTCAGACTGCAAGCAGCACATCGAGGTGCTGAAGGAGTCCCTGACCGCCAAAGAGCAGCGAGCAGCTATTCTGCAGACTGAGGTGAGACACACTGTGCATGCTATACACACAAAAGCAATCACACTCGCACATACTCACACCTAGTTACAACCTGAACTCAGAATAAGTTGGGTTGGTATGTAAAATGCACATTAAAACATGAAGCAGTGATTTCTAAATTTACCTTGACTTACATGTCATAGCAGACAGGATGGAGACAGGGTATGTTTTGTCTGATCGGCTTCATTTTATTTGTAATTATACATGTATTCCTGCCATTCAGGCCTACAATGGAATTAAAAAAAAAGTTGGGACAGGGTCAATTTAGGACTAGTAATAATGTGAGGAAATTTTAATGATGATGTAATCTGAAAGAGCTGATGTCAGCAGGTGATTTTGTAAATAATTTGGAACAAAAGAAGCATCCAAGAAAGGCCTAGCTTCTCAGGAACAAAGATGGGACGAGGATTACCAAAAAATGTGTGAGAAAATCATTGAAACGTTTAAAAACAATGTTCCTCAAAAACAGATGGGAATAGGTTTGGATATTTTACTCTATGGCACTTGAAATTATTAAAAGAGTCTAGAAATTCAGATGAATTTCTGTGCATGAAGGGCGAGGGCACAAGCTTAAGCTAAATACCCGTGATCTCAGATGAGCCTACCTGAAGAACCATCTTTTATTTGTAAGTGATATTTCTACATGGGCTAAAACATGTCACTAGAATCAAAATTGCAATGTGTTAATACTGAAAAATCTATAAAATTAAAGTAGTGAAACATCACAAAATGTATTGTTGTTTTGTGTTGTTCATAATACAGGTCACTGATGATTTACAAATCACTGGATTCAGTTTTAATTTTAACACACCATCCAAACTTTTTTGATTTGGAGTTTTATTTATGAAAATGTGTTTCACACTGAGAACCCAGCCGCAGCACACTGAGAGTCCAGCTTCAACACAACGACAGTCCAGCTCCAGCTTACTGACAGTCCAGTTGAAAAACACAGAGAATCCAGCCATAACACACCGAGAGTCCAGCCGTAACACACAGAGTCCAGCCGTAACACACCGAGAGTCCAACCGTAAGACACCGAGTGTCCAGCCACAACACACTGAGAGTCATCCTTCAACAAACAGAGTTCAGCTCCAACGTATTGAGAGTCCAGCTACAACATTCTGAGAGTCCGTATTGGAGCTAGACTTTAAGTGTGTTAGTGTTTTGGGGCCAGACTCAGGGTTTTTGTGGCTGCTGGTGCAGGTGGATGCCCTGAGGCTGCGGCTGGAGGAGAAGGAGTCGTTCCTGAATAAGAAGAGTAAGCAGCTGCAGGAGCTGACGGAGGAGAAGGGCACACTCGCCGGCGAGATTCATGACATGAAAGACATGCTGGAGGTCAAGGAGCGCAAGGTCAACGTCCTGCAGAAAAAGGTGCAGCTTCCCCCCCAAGCCCATGACCATCTCATGCACTGATTATTTTGCTACAAGCACCACCTATGGGAACAGTATCTCTTTTATCTGTCAGTCATAACCCAGTGTAGACCCGCCAAGTGTTTATCTATATGTACAATTTGTCCAGAAACTGAGTACCTCAGTTATACCTGAAGATTTCGTTCCATCAACAAATTACCATGTGCATCCACTACATACAAGCAATTGCCCTAATTTGTTCACTGATGGGTGATCGTGAGTCTGTTCCTTTTGGATCTATTCCTGTCTGGTAGAATGACCCACTTTCATAACTGTTCCCCTTTCTGGTGGGATTACATCTGCAATACAGTTCATCGATAGTAAAATTTGTCCTCCTCTCCAAAACCTCCACTGAATGCAGTCAGCTCAGTCACTGGTATGTTCTCCCTGTGCAGATTGGTTGTCCCTTTTTCTGTCAGTTTCTCAGGTTGTGCCCATCTCTCTGGCAGTTAATTTTTTTTGTGGGAGTCTAATTCTTTGGCTGCATCTGCCCTGTATAGATTGAGAATCTTCAAGAGCAGCTTCGTGATAAAGACAAACAGCTGAGTAACCTGAAAGACAGAGTGAAGTCTCTCCAGACAGACTCCAGTAACACGGACACTGCCCTGGCCACCCTGGAGGAGGCACTGTCTGAGAAGGTACTGCTGTTCTGTAGGCTGATTTATGCCACTGCTCAATTTTAACTATTCTTTACCTCCGAGGCTGAATGAAAGCTTAAGCTGTCTGTCGGTGTAGTGCTATTTTTTGGCTTTAAGTAATAGTGGATGGTAGAGTGTGGTGTTCCATGGTCTTATTGTTATAGTTAATGGCAGAGTAAAGCTGGTATTGTATGGCTTCATTTGAATAGTGAATGGCCAAGTATAGCTGGTGTTTCAAGGCTATATTGGAACAGTGAATGGCAGCATATAGCTGTTTCATGCCTTTATTTCAATAATGAATTGTAGAGTATAGCTGGTATTCCATGGCGTTATTCTAAAAGTCAATTGCTGAGTGTAGCTGGTTTTTGTGGCCTTATTGTTTTAGTGAATGACAGTATCCAGGGTTTTGTGACTTTATTTTAGCAGGGAATTGCTGAGTATAGCTGGGGTTTCATGGGTTATTGTCATAGTCAATGACACTGCCGATGGTCTTTCATGGCTTTATTGGAATAGTGAATGACAGATTGGCGTTGCTCTTTCAGTAGTGAAACATCAGGTAGAGCTGATGTTTCATGGCTTTATTGTAATAATAAATTATGTAATTGTCAGGTGTTCCATTGCTTGATTGTTGTATGGAATAAGAAAGTGGAGCTGGTGTTTCATGACATTTTTGTAATAGTAATTGACATAATGCAGCAGGTGGGCCACTCCATGCCAACTCACTCAGAATTCGTAACTGTTTTCAGTCATATAAAAACTTTAAAGATGTTATTTTACTCTTTCGTTATTTTATATTTTTTTGAAAATAGCTCATTTTTGTTCTTTTTGCGGACTGTAATATATTATTCTGTGGTTTTATTTTTTATGTAGATATTTCTATTATGTTGATTTGAAGGTTTTCTATCTCTGTGTGATGGCTATTGAGTCTGTTTTTAATTGGTCTCAGGATATTTAGAAATTACAGCTCGCAATAGCTTGTTTTTTCCATACTTGATGGTGTCATCTTGTTCCATGTGATTGGGCAAACTTTTAACCTTAGCTCAATCTACATGTTTTATTTTGCAATATCAAACTTTTATTAACAAATTTCTGACATCAACTAGTGGCAGTAGAAAGCAATATTGAAAGTTGGGGCTAATCCCACCTGAGACAGGTTTCGGTGCAATCATATTAGATTTCATCATTTAGCAGTTTGATGTGATAGCAAGATACTGGAGCACTGCTTTATTGGAAAAAGCCAAGAAGAAGAAGCCAACTGTCACAAGACAGATGACAATAATGGAAAAGATGATCTTTCAAGTTTGGCTGAGTTGGGAACAGCTAGCCTGACTTGCCAAATGATGCGACAGTATGTTTGCTTCACTAGAAGGACTATTTGATACAACGTTAAAAGTGTAAGAAATGCTTGTTTACAGAAAATTATTTGATATATAATAATATAATATAACATCTTTCATAAGTATATATGTGTCTTTTCACAATACTAGAGAGATTTCAGGGATAGTTGTTGCTCATTGTTTTATTATCAGCAGATAATGATTGATGGTTTCAATTCATATTCATTTTGTTTAGCACACATAAGAGATATAGTGAGGATAAAACTACCACTTGAACCCAAGTAAGTTTTTTTTAATTAAATTAATTAAAATGATTTTTTGCTCAAATAAGGACACCAAAATGTGACATCAAAAATAGGTTTCTATCAAAAGGCAAGTTGGAAATAAAGATTAATAAGTATCATGTGCATTTGCCCATAAGTTATTTACTCACAGTCCAGTGAGTAAATTCCACTTTAAAATTGACATTGTGTAATAGGCAAAATCATTTTTGCTTGGAGGGAAAGTAAAAATGTTGTCGACCACTATGTCATGGGAAATATGGGAAATAAAAAAGCACTAGCATTAGATGTGACACAAATACTATGTATATTTTTTTGTACAAAAAAGCGAATTCTGACAAATTATTCCAGCAGATGATTTAATGGTCGGTTGGCGGGCATGCTTAGAATACTCATACAAAGAACCACAGAAATGATGAAACACCTCTGAGGGATGAACTTCACTCATAACTAAAAAAAAAAGTATTTGGAGTAGAGCACTAGTATTTTGTTTGGTCGCTTGGATTTAATAGGAGTTTTCACATTATTTTATTTTCAAGAAAATCCATGACATGAACTGGAAGGTACTAGGTGAGTTGGTATGGAATGACCCAGGTGTTTCCTGGCTTTATTTTAATCGTGAATAACAAAATATTGCAGGTATTTGTGACTTTATTGTTATCATTGTGAATGACACTATGTAGCTGGTATTAAATTACTTAAATTAATTAAATGTAATGCTGAATGACAGACCAATGCTGTTGTTTCATTGTGTTATTTTAAAAGTTAATTACTGGGAAGCGTTGGTTTTTGCATAGCTTCATCACGCTATTATTACTTTATTGCAGGAGAGAATTATCGAACGACTGAAAGAGCAACGTGAGCGGGAGGACCGGGAGAGACTTGAGGAGACGGAATCATATAAACGCGAGAATAAGGACCTAAAAGAGAGAGTCACCGCCCTACAGGCTGAGCTGACAGAGAAGGAGGTCTGCTGTCTATGTGTCCGTCATTGTTCCTATATGCTATGTATGATATAGATGTCAATACCCAAATATTAAGCTGACAGGCTCTACTTTGACCCCTTAGTTACTGTTTTCAAGTATTATGCTAGCATGTAAAGCCAATAGCAAAAATTGCTATTGTTAGTAGTAAGTAGTAATAGTTCAAATATTTTCCCGCCGCTCTGCAGTTTTAGGAGTATTGAAATCAGTGCATGTTTGCTATCATGTTAACACTGGCTTTACTGATCAGCTAACCAGAGCCACCAGAATTTTTTTTCTTTTTATCATAAAGGTTAGCTGTCAACCCACCTATTTTCAAAAAACATTTAATTTGTTTGCTACTTTTGGTAGCTAGTCCCTGTGATTGCAATGTCTGGTTACAATCTAGCTAGCTTGATATAATCAGAAACCAGTGGGTACTTGTGAACAGGCAGACTCGCAAAGATCTTAAAAATGGGCAGTAGCCATTACCAGCTAGATTCTTCAAGTTCTTGTAATCACACCTTCAGCTTACCATCTTACTGGGTTATAGCAGTAGCAAGCTATCTTAAAATCAACACTTTAAATCAATATTGCAGATGTTTAATGAATTTACTTCAAATTAGTTAGCCTTCATTCTGATAAAATAAGTTTCACCGAGTTAAAGCAGCAATTGTGGTTGCGAACAAGCAAATATCAATTTTTAATTGCTGCAGACCTCCCCCTTAGCTCAATGCTTCGCACTCAAAATCCTGTCAACGGGAGGCAGATGCACATCAGTGAATTACACCAATTTTGCAGCTATTCTAATTTTGGCTGCAATGAAATAAGCACACTATCAGCCATACTAATCCAGTTAAAGCACAAGCCTATTACATGTAATACTGTACATGCAGGAAAAGAAACTGTATCCACCCCTGCCTTGTTCCCTTTCCCTGCGACCCTCCCTGTGTTGCTCAGCTCAATGTCTCCCTTCCTCACATTCTCGAAATGTGTATTTTTTCCCTGTGTAATTCAGCTGGCCTCTGAAATGCACTCTGATTATTCGGCACGCTTGTCTCCTCTCAGTCCAGTTTAATCGACCTGAAGGAACACGCCTCGTCTTTGGCCTCCTCTGGCCTGAAAAAAGATTCCAAGCTGAAGTCCCTTGAGATCGCGATCGAGCAGAAGAAAGAAGAGTGTAATAAACTGGAAACGCAGCTACAGAAGGTGTGTCATGTGACCCACATGCTGTCACTCATAAGCAGGCACTTCTAATCAAAGCCTTTCAGTCTCAGGCATCCTGTGAATTTTGCAGTCTGCTTCTGAGTGTCGCAGTGGGAATGCTCTGAGACAGAGAACACTCACGGTCACTGCAGCACAAACTCTCTGACTGCACTGTAATTTACAAATACATACATTGTGTATTTGTCTTATAATTCTGCATTTAAACAATAGCCAGCTTGAAATGGAAATAATGCTGCATTAGGACAATGAACAGCTCAAGAGATGTAATAGTATATACTGATAAGATTCATTGCAATGCAGAACAATGCTTCCATGACCATTGAAAGCTAATTACACGCCTGAGGATTGATAGAAAAATTAGCTTTTGTGGATTTGTTTGGAACAAAGGATTCATATAGATTTTTTATTCTCCAAATAAAAAATTAGAATTAGGCCTACTGGTAGCAATAGGCTTTGAGACGGTCAAGAAACGGCAGAGAAAATTTTTGCAGTACTCCAGATTTTTGCTCAGTCATTCTGGGAACAGTACTTATTTTTGTCCAGTGTGTGGAATAAACCTGGTCTCTTAGAACCATGAATCAGACCATTTTAATTTGACTGCAGTGCAGATGAACTTGAAACTTGCTTTGCACTTTACATACTGTACTGTTTGACGTTCTAAAATTTCTGAGGAATTCTTGTGTTTTTCAAATAGATTTATGCTTTTATTCATCAAGGTGACATCAAATTGATAAATCACAGCCAAGACATTGATAGTATTAAAAATGATCATCAATGTTTGAACTTTTTTTATTCAGTCTTGAAATATGACTTTTGAGCCCTATATTCAGCAAGCATTACTTCAGTGTACAAAGAACGCACTGCAATGTCTCATCCTTAGATAATGATGGGAGTGTGCTAATTTGGCACGAGAAAAAACCACTCCGATTATTGGAAATGCTGCAGAGGTTTATGCGTCCTTCCTGCTACGAAACTGTCTGGTACACTGGTATTTACAAAGTTTAGTTTTGGTTTGAGATTGCTTGGGAACAGAAGATTTTGCACAAGGCTGTGTGCCTCTATCATGAAAGAAGAGAGTTAAATGGACCTGTCCTGGACAGGAAGAGTGGAGTGTATAGATGCCCTAATGAGCCAGAGGACTAGTACCTCAGTGTCTCTCATTTGATACATGGATGCATCATTTGTCCTCAGTTGGCTGCATCATTGAATAATACCAACCAAACATCAGTATCTGAAAAATTAAGAGACAACTTCAAGTTCCTGGCCTCATTGGCAGTTTCAAGAAATTAGCCGCTTCTGAAAATGACGACCAAGAACATATTTGCTACATTGCGTAGTTACCATAAGAAATATTTTCTTTTGCCTTTGCTGAGCTTAATGTTTCTTAATCAAGTTAAACAATAGTAATCGTAATTTGTCAGATATTTATCAATATCTTGGCTGTATTTGAAAAAATAAATTTCATGATACCTTCTATCAATTTCTTTCTGAGACATAAACATTTCTAGATGATGTAAAATTTTTTAATGGTACTTTGTCACATTGCTTCATTCTCTGGATGGATTTTTTATGATCTGTGTTTAGATTGTGGGCCTATTGTGTTGTGTAATGTTTTACATGTAGGTTTTGTGATCGTAATGTCTCCTTCTAAACATAAAATTAGGTGTGTATTGTTTGCATCAGTTTTGTGACAATTTGTAATATTTCAGCCTGTGTGCACAGTTATATGATCCTCATTGCTGTTCCCCTGTCTGTCTTTCCTACCTCCTCAACCCTCAGCAAGCAGAACAGCTTCTCATACAGGCACAAAACCCTGTAAGTCCCCTCTGGAAGTTTTGCCACATCCAGACAGCATAAAGAGCAACTAGCCCAAAACCAAAGCCCCTCTCACTCATTATACTAAAGCCCCTTGTACTATAGTAAACACTGTTTTCACCCATTGAAAAGCATATTCTATCAATATACTATTGGCCCTCTTACTCACTGTGCTATGGGCCTTATGACAGACTGTTCTAGAAACTCTTACATTCACTGTACTGCACACCCTCTCACTGTACTAAGGGCCCTCTCAGCACATTGCTCTATAAACACACTACTCTAAAGACTTTTTCATGCATTGTACTGCTGGCCCTCTTGCACACTGTACTCGGGGCCCTCCGATGTTCTACAGAAAACACCATCTCACTCTCTGAACATTGGGCCCTCTAACACTCCGCACTGAGGGCCTTCTCACTCATGGTAGTAAGGTTCATCACACATTGTACCAAAAACCATTTTAATCTCTGAACAACAGGCCCTTTCACATGCTGCACTCAGGGCTAATAACATCCTGTAACAAATTCCCTTTCACATTATTTCTGCATGCCCTGCTAAACTTCCTGTCGCTCCTTTTCCTATTATGCTGTCCTGTGTCATGTCCATTTATGAGCAGCTAAGTAAAACCGTTATTGACAGATATTGTTTGGCCAAAAGGTTATGATCTTCTCATTTTACACAGAGGAGTATAATTTTTCTGTTGAGTTTGTTTTCCTGCAATGGCACACTGTGAATGAGCAGGTCCAAGAGCTTGAGGATCTGAGTGCGTTTTTCGTGCTACACTGTGTCAGCAGGCCCATGAGGTGGAGCAGGCTCCCAGGGGCCCTGCGGAGCTGATGGATCGTGTGAAAATGTTGGAGAAGGAGGTGTCGTATTTTAAGGAGGAATCAGGAAAGGCCCACGCTGAAGTAGACCGTTTGCTTGACATCCTACGAGAGGTGGAGACTGAGAAGAATGACAAGGACAAGAGGATCTCGGAGTTGGAGAGGTAAAACACCAAAAAAATGAGCACTGCTGAGTGCGGGCCAACCAGAAACTGACTAAAGACAGAGAATTAACCTCCAGTGTCCAATCAGGTATAATGTGAATTTCAGGTAGATATGTGATCAAACACACACGCAGACACGCACACGCAGGCGCACACCCACACACACGCACACACACACACACACACTCTGTAATGCCCCCTTTTCTGCATAACCACTTTGTTGGACCATTTAATAAGTAGAGAGGTCAATAGGTATTTGGACATAGTTACACATTAAATCATTTAATTTGAGTAAATTACATCCATTTACCATTCAGTCAGTATGGATGTAAATGTAAATGGGTAGTGCATCCATACTGGACAGCTGTGTACCAAGTACAGCCCTATAAAAAGTGTGATTGTCCAAATACAGTTGGATCTTGCTGTGTCTCTTTTTGGTAGTGTCCCTCCTCTGCTTTGCATGTCAGCAGATTTTGTCTTTTAAACTTGATACTCACTCCTGCGTGTGGTGACCCTCCTGAAAGTGTCAGCTTGAGTTTAGTATGTTATATGAGACACCAATTTACACAAAAGTCTGCCCAGAACAGTGTGGGGCCTGTCGAATGTTAATTTAAGCAGGGGATCAAGGGTTATTGGCACAGCCAGTCGAGGTGGTTGTGCTGCCTACTGAGTGTTGTCCTGAGCTTGTGAAGTGTTAACTCATGCAGTGGACATAGGGTAACTGGCGCAGTGTGTCAAGTGTTAACTCATGCAGTGGTTCTGGGGTAAATGGTACAGTCTGCCAAGTGTTAACGCATATGGGGGATGATGGGTAAATGGCGCAGTCTGTAGTGTGTTGACTCCTGCAGTGGATCAAGGGTAACTGGCGCAGTCCATTGAGTGTTACATTGCACTGTGCATCAAGAGTAACTGGAAGACAGTCTATTAAGCATTAAATCATTCCACAGTCAAGGGTAACTAGCACAGTATGTCTAGCATTGCTGGCTTTGATACCTACTGTCCCTTTGTAGTTAGCTGCAGTCAAGTTCTTCAATTTTGATTAAAGGCCAATTCCACGGTAACTGACGTAAAATTTAGAACTACTTTAACTTCAGTTACTCTGTAATTACATGGTGGATCACTACAAAATATCACAGGGATTCAAACATTTGTTGGTGCTTGAGAACCCATGAAATAGATTTTATTTTGCATATTGCACTATCCCACAGTTTGTCATTTTACAGGGTAACTGACGTAACATGAAAAAATACCTAAATTTTTACATGCTTTTTTAAATTGAAGATTTCTCTGAGTTCTTTCCTCCAATCATCTCAGTCTCTCTGTCAAAAGAAGGTTGACAGTCACTTCTCCAGCAATCAGAATGAAGAAAGCGTTTATGTTGGCTGAATTATATTTTCTGAGTCAAAAAGTAGAGTAACTGACGTAACATTCTTCGGTAACTGACGTAACGTGTATGGGAGTAAATAAGAAAATTGAGCTTCGTTGACTTTTCTGTGGCATATAATTCTGAAGAAGGAGTGCAAGCATGTTTCACTGACAAAAAAACACGTTTTCAGTGCAGAAAGAAGTTCAGTCCTATAGAAGTCTATGAGAAAATGACCCTACTTTTCCACCTGATTTATTATTTAAATGATTTTCTATATTGCTTTATTGTATCTATCGCAAGTTTCAAGTCTCCTTTGATATGTCATGATGTTCATTTTTGTAAATTATGGTCCTTCATAGACTAGAATAAAGGATAAAGCCAGAATATGATTTAGGGGCGTGGCTATCCTCAGGTCCTGTGTCTGATACGGTCAAATCCACACGTAGATCCACCCCTCTCTCCTCCCTGGATATTCAATTCACGCTCTCATCCAATTGGAATCACATCCGATTTCAAAGTGACACAGTGGCGCAATTCAAATAGCCAAAATCGAGGCTTCCTGAATGGTATGCTGAAACCAATGAGTGATGTCACGGTTGCTTCGTCCATCTTTTTATACAGTCTATGGTACTAATAGTGGTAAATTATTGCAAAACAAAAATTATTCAAAATATATGACTAAGAAAAATTGCCCCTGGGGTATCATTTTTCATGGAATTGACCTAAAGAAAATGTTGGTGAGCTGAGACAGTTGTGTGGTATGGTGATATTCATTTGCCCCTACTTTGTTGGCTATAGTGCACTGTATATCTTTGAAAGTGGGATATGCTAACTTCTTAATTCTATTCTTTGATGAGACACATCAGTTGTTAGCATTGACTGCAACAGACTCAGCTTTGCCAAGTTTTCTTTATTCAAGATGCTCAGAATTCAGTGTAGCGGGCGAAAGGGACATGAGGCACGGTACCATGAAAAAGTGTCTGCCCCTGTCTTGATTTCCTCTATTTTTGCTTATTTGTCACATTTCAATGTTTCAGGTCATCCCATCAGTTTTTATATGATACAAAGACAATGTGAGTTGACACAAACTATAACTTCAAAATGATTTTTCAATTTATTGAAGGTGAAATGTTTTTCAAAAACTAAATCACCCATGTGAAAAAACGATAGCCTCCTAAAACCAAATGACTGAATGTGCCAACCTTGGCAGCTACAACTACAATCAAACTGATAAACTGGCAATGAGACTATAACATCACTGTAGAGGAATTTCAGCTCCCAGTTCTTTGGAGAATTCAGTTAATTCAGCCACATTTTTGGGTTTTCTAGCATGAACTGCCTGTTTAAGGTCAGGCCACAGAATCTCAATTGGACTCAGATTTGAACTTTGAAGAGGCCACTCCAAAACCTTCATTATGTTTTTTTTAACCACACAGACGTGGACTTTCTTGTTTGCTTCAGATCATTGTCCTGCAGCATAACGCAACTGCTCTTGAGCTTTAGGTCGCAGACCGATGACCAACACTCTCTTTCAGTATTTTCTGTTGCAGAGCAGAATTTATTGTTCTGTCAATTATGGCTAGTTGCGCAGGTCCTGAACAAATAAAGCAGCCCCAGACCATCACATTACCACCACCGCGTTTGACATTTAGTATAATTTTATTATTGTAGAATGTTGTGTTACAGTACTGTTCGTGAAAAGACGGAAATCTAACTAATTACAAGGCCGAGAGGATAACGTGAGAAAGACGATAGTAACTGGGTAGGGACTGGTCGTTACGGTCGGCTGAGCAGCTCAGGTATACATATTATCGGTAAATGTAATCCGGTGCAAGGCTCGCCGTCTGGTGTCTGCATGAGTCTAACCTTGTGTTAGTACACCATGCAGCTCAATAGCTCCATGTATTTTAATGTTATGTAGCCTAACAGGATCAGATACTGGCCTTGGTAAACACTGGTCACTGGCGACGAAAACAACCGAACAGAAAAAAAAAAACCCCCAAATCATGATCATGAGTCGTGAACCCCAGAAACGTGCAATTACGGCGAAAATAATCCTAAATATTGATATAAATGGGTGTACAGCAAGCTTAAATTTACTATTTCATTTTGAGATGTCACTTTTGCATTTCTGACATAAATCAGTACCTTGAAAAGCGCAATGTTATTAACCTCTTAACTGTCACCTGCACTTTCTCACATTTGACCCGGATCGGTAGACCACATTTCAAATGCTCACTTTGATGATGAGGACTGACAAGTTTCATTACACTCAAGTACGTGGTGTCTATGTTGAGAAATTGATTTATTGCATTTGTTATGACTGACATAGGGCAAAAAATGAAATCCTGAGCATCTAAGCTTTCAAGTGGTATATCGTTTGCCTGGATTGGTTGAGGATTTAAGTCATAGTTTACAAATGAAGGATTCAACATTTGTTTGCAAATAGGGCCCAGTAACAGTTAACAGGTTAAATGTCCGACCGATACCTTTCCAATAGGCTACTTGGGGATTCCGTGTTATGATATTTTGTGTCAATAAAATTGGTATATATTTTGCTTGTATATTCTGTAATAAGTGGTTTTCACTCATTTAGGATATATAAAGCAGAATCACTGACATGTAGTCACTTCGTCTTTCACTTCTTGAATCTTTACATCACTTCATGCATTCCACTTATATTTCATACGCCAATCCAGTTTTTTAAGTCTTTGAAGCTTTGTTTGGTTTTGCAAGATCGATGTAATGAATTTAGAGGTATGTTAAATTTTTTGCTAATTTTTACTCAATTAATTTCTGCTTGAATTTGTATATATTTTGGTAGTCCTAATATCAATAGTTATATTGTGCAGTAATATTGCCCATAGAGGAAGACAGGTTCTGTGAAAAATCCGTCACTGTAAGTCGACCCCCTTGGTGAAAACCCAGTTAGCCATAGTTATTAACCCGATAGGATATCGAGACAATACCATTAACTAACTAATCTTCCGTCTTTTCGCGAACAGTACTGTCGCTTTACGTCAGATGCAGAGGGACCCATGTCTTTCAAAAAGACCTGCCTTTGACTCGTCAGTCCACTGAATATTATCCCAAAAGTCTTGGAGGTCATCAAGATGTGTTTTTGGCAAATGTGAGAGGAGCTTTTGTGTACTTTTTGGTCATCAATAGTTTTCACCTTGCAGCTCTCCCATGGATGCTATTTTTGCGCAGTCTTTCTTATTGTGGAACGGTGAACACTAACCTTAACTGAGTCAAGTGAGGCCAGAAGTTCTTTACATGTTATTTTGTGTTCTTTTGTGACCGTCTGGATGAGTTATTGATGCATATAAAATGGTTTTCTGGAGTCCCAGAGCCTTATAGATGGCTTTGTAAACCTTTGCAGACTGATTCATTTCAGAAACTTTATTTCTCATCTGTTCTTGAATTTCTCTCCATGACAGCATCATGAGCTACTTTTTTTCCCTACATCGCACTGCCAGACAGGTTCTATTTAAGCGATGTTAAGATTCACGAGGGGTGGTAGTAATCATGCCAGAGTGTGTCTTGTGAAATTGAACCCAATTATCTATTAAATTTGTTTAATTGGTTGATTTAGTAACTAAGGGGGCAATTACTTGGGCCAAGTAGGGTTGAATAGCTTTTTCATTTCAATAAATGAAATTTTCATGTAAAAACTGCATTTTGTGCTTACTTGGGTTATATTTGTCTCTTATTAATATTAGTTTGATGATCTGTAGCATCTACTTTAAGTGTGACCAACATTCAAAAATAGAGGAAATGGAGAAGGGGGTAAATGCTTTCTCACAGCACTCTGCGATCACTCCTGTCCTTAACACGCTGTGCCATTCATGCTTGAATCCACAGTGCTAGTGAAACTGGATAGGCTCAGCTAGTTATCCTTGATCCACTGCAGAAGTTTGCTTTCAACAGGCTGTTAAGACTTAACAGGCCCCTGACATGAAACTCCTCAACCGGCTACAAAACTCCTTAGCCTTGCTAAAACCTACCTTCTCTCCATCCCTTGCACATGTTAACAGTTAACAGCCCTTCCGACAGACTTTTTAAAGAAACAGTGCCTCCCATGATCAGGTTCATTATTTTACAGATGACTCTAAGGTCAGCAAACTGTGTCTGTGAATCTGTGAGACCTGGATCTCAGGCATTCCGGAATCTTCTCAGCTTTACTCCGGAACCATCTCTCACCCTCATGTTTCTCTTCGGAGCTTTTAGTGTTTTTTGATTTCTCATACTCATGAAGTGATTATCTGTGAGTGTTAATGACTTGTGTTGTGTGTGTTTTTGTGTTCCCCCTGCCCTCTGGCCCGTCCCCCCAGCCCCCCGCGTTCTGCGCCCCTCCCCAGCGGCAGAGCACCCCCTGATCAGCCTCTCTCAGCGTCGGCCACCCCACAGCAGATTGGGGGGCTGATGTGGGATTTTCTGGGAAAGTGAGTGCTCTGCCCTGGCCCTGGCTCACATCTGTGTGCATGTGACTGAAGCAGGACTCCTACCTGTGCCGATTTGCACATGTGATTGTATCTATACTCACATCTGCCCATGTGACAATACCTGTGCTCCCGTCTGCACATGTCTGCACGTGTGACTGTCTGTTCTCACACCTGTGGTTGTGTGCAACATGTAAACCGCCATCTATATCTGTATCTCTGCACATATGCGCATGTGTTGCTACCCATACTGGCTTCGGCGCATGTGTGGATTGGTTCCCTGCGAAAGGACAGGCTTGTTTCTGCACGTTTTGTTACTACGACCAGGATTTGCACCAGCCCTTCTTCCCTTAGACCTCTTTGAACCCTCATTCACCTCCTTCCCACTGAGTCCTGCACTAGCCTCTCTGCTCCTGCACACCTGTTTGCTCACCTCTGCTCACAGAACACACCTGGCTGCTCACCTGCAGCCCAGCCCACTCGGCCCGGCGCACTCTCATTCGGCCCCGCTCGCCCACCCGCCCGCCCGCTCACTCCCCGCTCGGCCTCACTCCCCAGAGAGAGTGTGTGGCTCGCTCTCTCTCTGCCTGTGTTCACACAGTGTCGCGAGGTGCTATCTCTGTTAATGTACCCCTCTACTTTCCCTCCTCCTACCTCCTCCGTCACTACTGTTCCTCCCTCCTGTGTTCCTGGACCTGCTGCTCCCTCCCTCCCACCTCTCCTCTCCTCTTCTCTGACTGCAGCCTGGCTCCCAGGTGAGTAAGGACGAATTCGGGCTAATCGTTTGCCTTTTTCTCATTACGGCTCATCGTTTAATATTCACTCGTATGATCGAATCATTTCTTTTTTTTTTACTCGCCATGACTGATCACTCCCCCTTAAATCATTATCCCTCATCACCTCCCTTTCACCCATTACAGGTGAGCATTCCCTATGTAAGTTTTTATAGCTGTTTTTATCGCTGATCATTTCCCATTATGTCATTAAACATTATCATTCTTAATTTGCTTGTGACATTGACCACTCATTGGTGACATTGATGGAATACTAAGCTGTGTTTGTTATTACTGAGTGGTAATCTGTGCTAAATATTAGGCAGCATGCAGACAACAATCCTTCCAGTTATACCATATTGCTGGGGCAGTTTGTTAAAGTTTGTGATGTCGTTGAGGCTGTTCCATACGCCGTCTCACCACTTTCTGATGCAGTCTCATCACACATTAGCGGCTATTCTGATAGGACCACTTTGTCAAAAAGAGAATGTTTATTGAAAGCACACAGGCATACAAGTATACATTGAGTTTGGCGACATGGCTCTATTCTGAGAGATCTCTGCCCGTCCAAGCGTGGAACAGAAGGCAGGGAGCTGCTACTAACCCCCCCTCCATAGAACAGAGCCTACAGCAACAATGACCTCAAAAGGAAGAGACATTGTTATTGAATGGTGATTTAGTCGTAAGAGAACATGATCGATGAATGATATAAAAGACAGGTGGAGCTGGGGTGGAGGTTGTTGAGCTAGCGCACCGAGGTACAGCTATTCAGGAAGGCAGCTTAAGTAAGCCAGCATATTACCGGCCTAACAGTCATGTGACAGCAAAGTCAGATGACAGTCAAATGCACTCAGGTGACTCTCCAGCAGGTATCACCTCCTCTGTGTTAAGAAAGCTTGACTCCGTGGCCAATCAGAATTTACATCAAAGCTCCATTTCTTTCCTATATACTTATATCCACATAAAGGCTGGACACAACCCATGGGCACACTCTAGTTACTTTCCGCTCTATGTGTTAGTACATCTCAATGCAATAGCTGAGCATTATTTTTTAGTACTAGTGTTGACTGGCACACGGAAGAATACAGCAGGGCTTAGTGAACCTGTGTCCTTTGTGTGTACAGACCGGGTAAGGACCAGAACAAGAAAGGCACAAGCCTCAAACTTGGCCTGCAAGGAGAGAAGAAGAGTGGATCACAGGAGGGACGGAAGGACAACCTGACTGACAGCTCTCAGCACAAGGTGTGTTAAGATATCGTTGCATGCTGTGTGTGGATATGTACAGCACAATATATATATGTGTATGTATATACAGTGCCGTGAAAAAGTATTTGCCCCCTTCCTGATTTCTTACTTTTTTGCATATTTTTCACACTTAAATGTTTCAGATCATCAAACAAATTTTAATATAAGAAAAAGATAACCTGAGTAAATACAAAATGCAGTTTTCAAATGACGATTTCCTTTATTAAGGGGAAAAAGCTATCCAAACCTACCTGGCCCTATGTGAAAAAGTAATTGTCCCCCCTTGTTAAATCATGAATTAACTGTGATTAACCACATTTTGTGGGTCCAGTTTCACTAGCTACATTCAGGCCGGATTACTGCCAGACCTGTTGAATCAAGAAATCACTTCAATAGAACCTTCACAAAGTGAAGTAGGCTAAAAGATCTCAAAAAGCACCATGTCATGCCGCGAACTAAAGAAATTCAAGAACAGATGAGTAACAAAGAAATTGACATCTATCAGTCTGGAAAGGGTTGCAAAGCCATTTCTAAGGCCTTGGGACTCTGGCGAATCTGGCGAGACTGGGCAAAAAATGGCATCCATGGGAGAGTTTCAAGGCAAAAACCACTGCTGACCAAAAAGAACACCAAGGCTCGTCTAACATTTGCCAAAATACATCTTGATGATCCCCAAGACTTTTGGGAAAATATTCTGTGGAATGACGAGACATAAGTTGAACTTTTTGGAAGGTGTGCGTCCCATTACATCAGGCATAAAACTAACACAGCATTTCATAAAAAGAACATCATACCAAAAGTCAGACATGGTGGTGGTAGTGTTGTGGTTTGGGGCTGCTTTGCTGCTTCAGGACCTGGATGACTTGTCATAATTGATAGAACTATGAATTTTGCTCTCTACCGGAAAATCCTGAAGGAGTATGTCCAATCCTCAGATTGTGATCTCGAGCTCAAGCGCACAACCCGAGTAAATACAAAATGAACTCATCATTTAAAAATTGCATTTTGTATTTACTCGGGTTGTCTTTGTCTAATATTAAAATTTGTTTGATGATCTGAAACATTTAAGCGTGACAAATATGCAAAAAAAAGGAGAAATCAGGAAGGGGGAAAACACTTTTTCACGGCACTGTATGTATGTATATATATATATATATATATAGCCGAGTGGCCTCTGTGTGTGTGCGTGCGTGCGTGCGTGCGTAGGTCCGGCCACTCAGAGCTAGATTCCACCGAGCGCTTATCTGCAGCATAGCGGGAGCGACGCTGTTTGGCTCCGTCTTGCAGGCGACTGTGTCCGGCCAATCGGTGCTAGACTCCGCCAGGCGCGTATCTGCAGCATAACGTGAGCAACGCTATTATAATATAGACATGCAGGGGGGATTCCCCCTTTGTCCTCCCCTGGGGATTCCCCCTGTATGTCCTCTCCTGGGGATTCCCCCTTTTGAACCCAAGCCAATTCATCCACAGGAGTCGCGAATCCCAAAAAACAGATGCCAGGCCGCAAGAGAACGTAGCGCGTAATCTGCAGCATAACGTGAGCAACGGTATTATGCTCCGTCTTGCAGGCGACTTCGTGTTCCGCTGAGTGCGGAATGTCAGCGGAGCGTATTCCCCTTGATGGTTACTTAGTTTTAGTTACTGTAAAAACATTGGTCGCGTGACAGCTACCTTGGTGTTTATGGAAACGCCATAGCAACACCATAGCAATGTGATGACATCATAGAGGTGCATGTGATGACATCATAATGCTGCACAAAGTTACATAAAATAGAACCCGTGGATCCCCACGGGCAGAGTGCTAGTATATATAAATATATATATATATATATATATATATATATATACTGCCCATCCAAAAAAAAAGTCGCGCACTCAAATATTTAGTTGGAGCCCCTGTAGCTTTGGTTACAGTGCAGATTCATCTTGTCATTGTTTTGATAACCATATGCAATGCCTGAACATTTATTTGCGATCAGAAATGCCATAATTTTTGCTCGAGATCTTGTCTTCTCGACAATATGGTTGAACCACAAGGTGGTCTTTCTTGAGCACATCCCAATAACTTTTAATGTGTTTAAGGTCAGGACTTTGTGGTGGCATATTTGTTTGTGAAAATGATTCCTCACACTTGTTTTTCTCATTCATGGTTTTCTTTGCTAGATACAGGCCAATAACTTGCCCGTTCTGAAATACTGTAACATCTTTTCCACCATCAAGGGATGTGTCTTCCGACATGATTTTTTAAGAAATGAGTAGCAACATGCTTCATCAGTCAGGGTTAAAATGATTATTGCCAGCTGAAACATATTAATAACCGCAATAATGATCCAATTATAGAATTTGTTCAGTTATTTCCAAACTGTGACTTTTTTTTGGACGGGCAGTGTGTATATATATATATATATATATATATATATAATATATATGTGTGTGTGTGTGTGTGTGTGTATTGAGGTTTAATTGTTTGTGCATATTTGTCAGAATTATATATGTATACTAGTGATTAAGTGCGTTACTTTTGTAGGAATCGCACAGATGTAAACCTCTCGATATGTGTCTGTCTCAGTTCATAATTTTACTACAAGAGATTGTGGATTTAAAGGAGTGTTTAAGAAAGAATGGTATTCCTTACATTGCCACAAAAAAGCTGCCCTGTTTTCTGTTGTAAATGAACAAGAGAATGAAACATACTATTCATTGGAAACTTACGGTGCTTAGTCAATCAGAAAGCCTCGTAAGACCTTCTCTGCCCTATAGGCTCATATTTTATGTGCGGTGGTTAGAACACAGTCTGTGAGTGCTGGAGTTTAATGTTGAAGGGATAAAACTATAAATGTGTTGTCAGACTCTGAAGCAAAATTTCTCAGGTTTGTGGTGTGTTTTTGTCACACTCCAGCTGGAAGAGCTGATGAGCGCTCTGGAGAAGACCAGGCTGGAGCTGGATGCCACCAAACAAAGACTCTCCTCCACCCAACAGTCCTTGGTTGAAAGGGACGGTCACCTGACCAATCTGCGGCAGGAGCGACGGAAACAGCTCGAAGAGATCCTGGAGATGAAGTGAGTCCCTGATCTGAGTCTGCTTTAGTGTGTCAGTTCGAGAAAGCACAAAACTGCTTACTTTGATCATGACCCACATACTTACACTTGATGAGAAGTCAGTTCAGCCCAACGACTTAAAACGGAAATCAAATCCAGCTCCATGAGATATTATCCTACTTTACCTTTGCATTGAGTAGCAATAATGTGTTTTATGCGTAAATAAACAGTAGAGCAGTTCTGGAAGTAAAGAATTTGTTAACCTTAAATGATCAACATTTCAGAAGTAAAAATATGAATACAGAGTAATAATATTTTGATTGGTTTCCATGAGAAACACCACAATTGTGCAACATAGTGCATATTACTTCTTTGTGCTTGGTCGACCTCATCCAACTCTGGCACCGCTAATATGCACCATTTCCCTTCTAAATTTGCGTGTCTTCACCTGCACGACAGGCAGCAGGCCCTACTGGCTGCCATCAGTGAGAAGGATGCTAACATTGCCCTGCTGGAGCTCTCCACCTCCAACAGGAAGAAAACGCAGGATGAGGTGCTGGTGTTGAAGAGAGAGAAAGACAGACTGATGCACCAGCTCAAACAGCAGGTATATGTTCATGTACATGTACAATATTCTTCACTCAAAAAGCAAGTTACATCTCCAGAGCATTCTCACACAATATGAGTTCTTTCAGGACATTCTTAACTCAAATGGCAAAAAAAAGAGTTTTTTTGGAATATTCTCAGCCCAAACAGCAGATATGGGCTGTTTCAAAACATTGTTGAATCAAACACCTGGTTAGGGTTTGTCCAAAATAGTCTTAATTAGTACAGTTTGCACAAGCTATACAAGAAGATCCTCAGATACATGTCAGCTGTTTTACCTGGAAAGAAATGTAATCTTATCTGTTTTCACTTAGACACAGAGCCGGATGAAGCTGATAGCTGACAACTATGATGAAGACCATGACCACTGTCTTCATCCTCCAGCTCCCCACAGCCAACATCTCCTCCATCAACACCCCCACCCTCAACACCCTCAGCCTCAGCACCCCCAGCACCCCCACCCTCAACACTCAATACCTCAGCAACCGCATCCGCAGCATCCTCAACACTCCCAACCTCCATATCCATACCCCTCCCATCCCCAACCTCCACACCCTGCTCAACATCTCCCACCCCAACACCCCCATCCCCCACAACACCCCCAACAAATGCAGCACCACCAACCTACCCAACACCACCCACCCCAACATCCCCATCCTTCACCGCACCACGTACCCCCCCAACACTCTCAGTCCCAGCACCCCCACCCCCCACAGCACCACCAACCTATGCCGCACCATCAGCCACCTTCACACCCTCAAACCCAACACCCCCACCCCCAGCAACATCACCCTCCACCTCAACACCACCCTCCTCAGCACCCTCACCCCCAACACCATGGACCACCTCAACACCACCCACCTCCTCAACACCACCCTCCTCAACACCCCCATCCCCCACCCCACCATCGTGGCCCTGCCCGTGGGGGCCCTCGTTCCAGCCACTGGCCTTCCCACGATCAGGTCAGTGCTTTATAATAATGATAATAATAATAATAATAATAATAATAATAATTTATTTGCACAGAAAAGGTACAGCAAAGGGAGGGGAAGCATTAATCAGGTACAGTAGTTGTAAGCTTTAATGTAGGAAGAATTAATGCGAATTTGAAATATATGCAATTCTCTCAATATGCATTTGAAACTCTCTTTTAAATCCACATTTTCATGCACATACTAAACTGACATTATCTGATAATGAATAAACACAAATATGCCCATGTCACGGTTGGCATCTGGCTTCAGGCTTCAGGCAAAATGGTGGGTGCAGAAGCCAGTACCAGCGATAAAAATTAGAGCAGAGTGGTAAAAAGAATCTTAGGGTTTTAAACCAAAAGCGGATGCTTTTCTGTGAATTGCATGACCATAATTAAGTATGGGGATTATCATTGGCTGCACAACCTTTTTTCTGATTTAAAAATTGAAGAAAACCCCATCACTGCACAGGCGCGTGCCGTCCATATGGGCAGGTGGGGCAGCGAATACTCAAAAAATCATACTGCACCCCCCCCCCCCAAAAAAATAGTTCCTCAATAAATCATCGCTCCAAGTCCATTATTTTATTATATGATTGTCTGAATATTATCTATAGTTTCTCTATGTTTTGTAACTATTTTTGGTCCGTTAACATCAAATATCGGATAATCGCGATTCAAGTTGTTTGGTTTAATGTGTCATTCAGCGTTTGGGGCGGGACAGCTCAACGATCCTGTTCCCCAGTAGCTTTATCCCATTACCCCACAGGCTTTGATTGGAACTGCAATCCGTGAGAAAAGAGGTCCTTTGGGTCGTAAAGAAGTCTGCCCTACGGTCATATTCTGTCTAATGCGGCTGTTTCAGCTCAAATTACTCCTCCTCCAGTGTATTCAAAAGCAAAAAGCGGCTGACACAGGACATCCCTGATTTCAAAAAATCTGTAATCGAGAAATTTGCGCACATGAAAGATCGCCGTGCCAAGTTCCTGTATAAATGAGTTGTTTTTACATGCTCGAAATAAAGAAATCAATCCAATTCAATAGTTTTTGATTTGATACCCCGTAGTCAAGGGCCATCTTCTCGCTTTCATATGTTGGCACTTTTGCTTTTTTTAAATTATTACTTTTATGACGCAGACTTTTTTACGCGACTGGCATTTGGGATGGCTAAAATTAGGCTATACTAGGCTTTAAAACGGTTAAAAATGATTTTTTTTTTGTTACTTTTTATTTATTTGAAATGCACTTGCAAAAACATATGCAGGGCTTAAGTTAACTGACAGAAAAAGAGATTTCAGTTATATCAAATTGCGATGATTTTTGAATGGAATTTGATCTAACGACATGGCCTGCTGTAGCTGTGGCCTTGTTGGCTATTGTACTTATGGTCGGTTGATTGAGGATTTGTTGTATTTAGACTTCTGTTCAAGCGACTTGCATTGGTTACATAGGCTGTTAATGTTAATTTTTTTTTCTTCAGCTGATTGTTGAAATAAACTCCAATCAATGTCGATTTTGTCCTCGGAATTTTTTTTTTTTTTTTTTTTTTAGCTAAAGCTGTTTCCAGACTTTTTAGTTGCGGTTAGCGCACATTCTAGCCTGTCATCCTTGAAACCAGAGGCAGCGTTTCTGCTGACACTTTCAAATAGGTGCAGAAACATTCTGGCTTTACAGCTATTATTCTTACTTCTTACTCATAATGAGCATGTTTTAATGTAGCCCTTGAAATTATATACATTGTGAGATATATCAAATGTGGGCGTGGTTGTCATTCAGACGCCGGATTCTGCCCCACTGAAATTTATGCTCACCGCATGCTATTGTCACGGTATGCAAAGCCTATTTTACCCCTCATATTTTTGGTCAAATTTTCAATATGCATTTGACAAGTTAGCTTGACATCCAACCAAATGCTCAAGTACTTATAATGGAGAATAAGTTCAATTTGGGCCCCCCTTAGGGTGCAAATATGAAGGTCATTGGATCTATTTTTCTAGATTTGGAGAATGCCATGAACTTGGTTTTTGTCCTCACTTAAGACAAGCATCAACTTAATTAAAGTACTTTGAATACAATTAAAATCATGCTGAAGATTTGATACTGCCAGCTGAACTGAAGAAGCAGTTGAGTAAATAACAGTACAGTCAACATGAGTGGAATTTGCCATGATCTACTGATAAGAAAATATTATGAATATAGATGGTGACTAACAATTGGCCAAGAATTGAACCTTGTGGGACTCCTCTGTTGATTGTAACTGTTGAGGACTGAACGCCTTTGACCAAAATATATTTAGTCATATTCTCAAGACAGTTTTTAGACCAGAAACAAGCAGATTTATCAAAGCCAATGTCCAATCTTTTCAGACGAAGAACATGATCAACAGTATCAAATGGCGTAGGTCAATGGAGAGGGCTGCACAATATTGTCTGTTATCAAATACACTAGCAGTGCCATTAATACCTGTGGGAGCAGCTGCAATAGTGCTTTGCCCAGACTTGAAACTTGAGATTGGTGAGCATTTGAAATAAAATTTTCAGTGAAAAAGGATTGTAACTGAGAATTAACTAGGGTCTTAAGAATCTTAGCCAGGCAAGACAACCTGGATATTAGACGGGAACTATTCAAATTACTTGTTTCTGCCCCTTTAAATCAAAGGAGAACATTAGCATTCTTCCATACTTCCGGTCTTTTACCAGACATGACAGACATTTTGAATATGTGACCTAAGGTTGTGGCAATGAGTGGGGCAGATAGTTTCAAAATATACGGATCTAGCGAGTCATCCCCTGAGGATTTATTTACATATATTTTACAACGTATTTACGACTTCAGGCACTTCAGTATTTACAAAATATGAAATTACCGGACAAGCAGATACATCAGAAGTACAATGCATACTATCTGTCTGTCTGTAGACACTTGGGTCTGCCATTTTTTTTAATCTCAAATAGATAGTCAGCTGAGAGAAAATGCTAATTAAAAGCATTACTTATTACTTTAACTTCAATTTTGAATGATAAGGTGTAAAGAAAGAAAAGGAGTGGAACTCAGTTTTTTAAAAAAATACTTTTACTGTTTTCCAGAATTGAGTTGAATTTTTATAAGCATCAGTAAAGAATTTTAGATAAAAATCAGAATTTTTTTGAACTGACACTGCATTTCTTTCTAAGCTGCCTAAAATAAAGCCAATCTTGGGGTAAACAAGTAGAACTAGCTTTTGCCTATGCTTTGTTGTTGTCCCTGAACAGTTGCGAGAGCTCTGACAAATACTATGGAATTGCTCTGTCCCTCATCCTGAGCAGTTTTACAGGAGCATTTGTCTGCCAGAGTTAAACGCAGTCGGAAAATACAAGTGCCAGCTTCGTTTCTGGAATACAGGAAAGATGTTGAAAGTCACAAAGATACAAATCATATTGAAAGCCTTAAAGGAAAAGAAAACGCTTTTTTTGGCTCTTACCCAAAAAAAGGACATGTTCATCTCATTCCATAAATACTTTTTGCGAATTTTTGGAATTTTTATGTACCGAGTAATCAAACCTCAAACCTCTGAAATACAACTAATTAGCACAAGTTCATGAATGCCTTCATTCCTATATTTTAGCCAATCCAAAAATACTTTGTGTGGCAATGTCCCCGATGTTTTGATGCGCTTGGACACCAAGAAATCAGCTGATCTATATAAAGTGTATTCAAATTAGTCTTGATTATCACTCGCGTGGCAGCTTCATTTTACAAAACCCAAAACCAGTGAAGTTGGCACGTTATGTAAATCGTAGATAAAAACAAAATACAATGATTTGCAAATCCTTTTCAACTTATATTCAATTGAATACACTGCAAAGACAAGATGTTTAATGTTCAAACTGAGAAACTTTATTTTTTTTTGGCAAATAATCATTAACTTAGAATTTAAAGGCAGCAACACATTGCAAAAAAGTTGGCACAGGGGCCTTTTTACCACTGTGTTACATCACCTTTCCTTTTAACGACACTCAGTAAACGTTTGGGGAACTGAGGAGACCAATTTTGAAGCTTTTCAGGTGGAACTCTTTCCCATTCTTGCTTGATGTACAGCTTAAGTTGTTCAACAGTCCGGGGTCTCCGTTGTCGTATTTTACGCTTCATAATGCGCCACACATTTTCAATGGGAGAGAGGTCTGGACTACAGGCAGGCCAGTCTAGTACCCGACTCTTTTACTACGGAGCCATGCTGTCGTAAAACGTGCAGAATGTGGCTTGGCATTGTCTTGCTGAAATAAGCAGGGCGCCCATGAAAAAGACGTTGCTTGGATGGCAACATATGTTGCTCCAAAACCTGTATGTACCTTTCAGCATTAATGGTGCCTTCACATATGTGTAAGTTGCCCATGCCTTGGGCACTAATGCACCCCCCCATACCATCACAGATGCTGGCTTTTGAACTTTTGCGCCTATAACAGTCCGGATGGTTCTTTTCCTCTTTGGTCCGAGGACACGACGCCCACAGTTTCCAAAAACAATTTGAAATGTGGACTCGTCAGACCACAGAACACTTTTCCACTTTGCATCAGTCCATCTTAGATGAGCTTGGGCCCAGCGAAGCCGGGCGGCGTTTCTGGGTGCTGTTGATAAATGGCTTTCGCTTTGCATTGTAGAGTTTTAACTTGCACTTGCAGATGTAGCGACGAACTGTAGTTACTGACAGTGGTTTTCTGAAGTGTTCCTGAGCCCATGTGGTGATGTCCTTTACACACTGATGTCGGTTTTTGATGCAGTACCCTGAGGGATCAAGGTCACGGGCATTCAATGTTGGTTTTCGCCTTGTCGCTACGTGCAGTGATTTCTCCAGATTCTCTGAACCTTTTGACGATATTACGGACCGTAGATGATGAAATCCCTAAATTTCTTGCAATAGCTCGTTGAGGAATGTTGTTTTTAAACTGTTCGACAATCAGCTCAAGCATTTGTTCACTAAGTGGTGACCCTCGCCCATCCTTGTTTGTGAATGACTGAGCATTTCAGGGAAGCTGCTTTTTATACCCAATCATGGCACCCACCTGTTCCCAATTAGCCCGTTCACCTGTGAGATGTTCCAAATAAGTGTTTGATGAGCATTCCTCAACTCTCTCAGTCTTTTTTTGCCACTTGTGCTTTTTTTTTTTTTGAAACATGTTGCAGGCATCAAATTCCAAATGAGCTAATATTTGCAAAAAATTACAAAGTTTACCTGTTCGAACATTAAGTAACTTGTCTTTGCAGTGTATTCAATTGAATATAGGTTGAAAAGGATTTGCAAATCATTGTATTCTGTTTTTATTTACGATTTACACAACGTGCCAACTTCACTGGTTTTGGGTTTTTGTACGTCGAACAATCAAGGTCTGATATTACCAATCATTATGAGAACCTGAGCGATAAAATCTGTGTATGCCTCTGTGTGCGGCTGTTGATTGCTCCAACTAAACGGGAAACTTGGACCTACCCATGGTCAGAAGCTTGCACTGATTTCCCTTTGTGAAGACTGACTTCATACGATAGTGGTGCCCACGGAGTATCCCTTTTCAGCACCAACTAGCCCGGGCTAATTCACAATCAACTTCCTTCATTGACGTGTTTTCCAATTATAGAAATAATCCATTGGAAATTGAGGACACGGCTTCTCTCCCCCATGCGAACTAACAGCAACAAAATAATGGGCTAAATTCAGTACTGGAAAATAATTTACTCAAAAATAGGCCCATGCTTTACTAAAGACAAAAGGCTCTGAAACTTCCGCGCTACCTTTTCCGCACATCAAGCGATTTAATTTGCGCTTCATGATCCTTTAAATTGTTAAATGAATTAAAAGACCATTTGAAACGTCTTTATGCAATTTCATAGCTCCCGACCCCTGAGAAAAGAGAAGCGTAAGAATTCCGGAGTTATAATAGGTTTCCATGTTACTAGAGGAGAAATCTACCGAAACGTACATGAAACTGAAAAACTTCCATGCACAAGGGCTTCAATTCTGCGTGATAATCTCTTAAATACACGCTGATTGAAAAATAACTGATCCGCGACTGATTCCAATGAAATATCGCCTTTCGCTCTTCGCTCTTACAGCGTAGTTTGATTAATAAGTGGGACTCGGCAATTAAATATAATTTTATTTTCCAAAATTAAATTATGAAGTGTGAGATTGCTGACCACGGTGTGAGAACGAGATATGCCACTTAAAAGCGTGAGACTCAAGCCTCATCCGTGAGAGTTGACAGGTATGCAATTTTGAATGACGCTGATTTAAGTGCACCAAATTACGTGTCCACTTGAATGATTGTCGTCCACGGGGAGAATTTTTAACACCTGATAGTGTGGAGTATTCTTGGAGTGAAAATATTGATAATTATGTAAATGATTGAGAACAAGACAGGACTAATAAAAATTTTTAAAGGGGTGTCTTGTGCCCCACCAAATTTTCAGTTCTCACTACGTCACTGTTTTTTTTTTTTTTTTTTTATGACCTCCGCGCTCAAGAGTTCAGGTGTCCGGGTGACGCAGCAAGCTATTCCAATTCCAACAAACATGGCGCACTGCGCACAACATATAAATCTGACCTTCTCGTGCTGATTTAGTCGTTTAAACGTTTTTCAAAAAAATCCCAAGAACATATCTGAATAGTCATGGCAGTGTACTTTTATTGGGTAAAAGCTGAAAAAAGGGTTTTCTTTTCCTTTAAGCTTTTTTTTTTTTTTTTTTTTTTTTTGGCAATTTCTCTTTTTAACCATACAAGGCTTGGACCATAGAGATTTTGAATTCCTTACGCATACAATAAGATACTGATCGCTAAGATCACACACAAAAACTGCACTAGCTAAATACTTGAGTGGGTTATTCTTAATTATAAAATCAATTAGAGTGCATTTACCAGGATCTTTTACATTTTGGTGGGTGGGCTCTGAAACTAGCTGGAACAAGTTTTAATCAATACATACACAGAACAAAAATATAAACGCAACAGTTTAGTCCTTTCAATATTCTGTGTAATTATTTCTGAGGTTGGCTTAGTAAGGTATATTTACGTGACCAAGGCTGTGTGCTGCTGGTCTGTGTGCATTTCAGTCACCTTCTCCATGTCATTCTCAAGTTCATGCCCTTTGTCAGAATTAGCCCATCATACAGGTGGGGTTTGATCCAGAGCTATTGAAATCAGGTATGGTCAGCCCACGCACATCCTGTCTTTGGTTAATAAAAGGCCACCTGAAAAGTTCCTGCTCTACCATTGTTCAAAATGCAATAGATGACTCGAGCCCTTAGAGAGTGTGCCATTGGTATGCTTGATGCAGCAATGTTTCTCGGGGCTGTCATAAGGGCTCTTAATGTCCATGTTTCAACAATAAGTTGCATAAAACACTGTTTTGAGGAGTTAGGCACAACAGAAAACCGCCCACATGCATGACGATCACATATGACAACCCCCGACCAAGACCGCCATATCCAGACTCTCCATCTCTGTGACAGTCTGAGACCAGCAACTACCACTGCAGATGAGACAGTTGGTCCCCACAATCGCCTCATTTCTGCCTAAATCGTAAAAAAATCATCTCCAGGAAGTCCATATCTGTGCGCATTTTGCTCTTTGTGGATTGGACCTCACTTCAGGTCAGCAAAAAATCAGTTCAACTGAGTGAACAGATACTTTTGATGGCCAATGGCACAATGGAGGACTGTTTTCTCTACTGACGAGTCACGTTTCCAACTTCACAGAGCAGAAGGACGGAAGGGGGATCGTTATGCTGACATCAGTGTGGCACGCATGGTGACATATGGAGGTGAAGTGCTTGTTTGGTTGGGGTTATCCCCTGGACATTACATCCAACTGCATTTCATTAACAGCAACTTGAATGCAGTGTGATATCACGATGGGATACTACCATTTGTCCATCAAAACAGTGCAATATTTCAGCAGGACAATGTCAGACCCCACGTCACCCGTGGGGTCTGACAAGTACAATATAATTCCCCAAGAAGCTACTTTTACAGGTGACCAGGTCCAGTCTAAAACTTCTACAAATACACAAGTCCAGTCAGCCAGTCAAAGCATCACTTAGGAAATTGGATGGCCAATAGCAGCCACTGTGGCTTTCTTACCTAACAAAAATGGCTGACTCTACAGGCCAGGATGTGTGTGTGTGTGTGGACTCAACCCAAAAGAGCTTAAACAAAAAAGACCCAGGCAGCCAGGAACATGGGCTAATAACAAGAGAAAAAGAAGTCTGGCTAAAGGTAATTTTTTTTTTGCTGCTTATTCTTTGGCTGAACTTTCTAATTACCATGCCACATCCCTATCGATGTCGAATGAAGTCTTTAAACCTGTTTGGATGGTGGTACTGCCCATTCATAATTTATTGAGATTGGTTTTTATTGTGACCTTTGTTCAGCTGCATTTACCTTTCATTTCACTGTATATATCTTCCATTCATTTTGGTCAAGAAGCTTTTTGACATCCATAACTAAAGTATACTGGTATGACTATATTTTCTGTTCATTTTCATTAGAAAGTGGAGTGTTTTGTTTTCAAAAAGATCCTCTGTTTTAGTACTCTGAAATAATAAAATTTAATGCTGTTAATTTTTTAAATCGAGTTCAATTTTCGTTATTTTGAGTCATTTGCTTCTAAAAGTACTCAAGTCCACAGACTGGTGTTTGAAATATCTGGGCCAAGAATCAAGATGGAGGCTAGAAGGTTTCTTAATACTTTTAAAGACATCTTTTTTGATATTTCATTACGTTTACATCAGCTTAACGCATGTGCCATCATCCCCTCAAGTTGTAAAATTCTTAAAATCTCATTTCTCTAAAAAGACAAAAACGCACTTGCTCACTTCTGGAAATCAACCCTTCAAGTGCTACTAGCATTATTGGACTTAGTCCTGGTAGAAACACTTAATCACACTTACCAGGAATGTTCTTATCTGACTTCTTTCTTCTGGCCCTACACAAGCAAAACACTGTTTCTAAATTTAAAGCGGAACATGGGACACATCTTCAATGCTTTGTATGTAATTTTGACAACTTACCTGTTAGACACTGCTGACTCATAAGTGCTCCAAATTTTTGCCTTCCTCCCATCTAGAGTGCACAAAATTTGACAGAATATCACTTTTCAGTAAATTTACATTTATTTTGTTGTTGAATATATTTTTGTACAGTATTGTGCAGTGATGATTATACACCACCACTTTTCTCTTAAAGGGGTCCTAATATATTACTTCTCTGTAATTCTTTGGCAAAAATGTATTGAAAAATATGATTGTAAGCATAAGCAATGAGAACAAAAGAATTATTCCCACGGGTTTACTGAGGTAAAACTATGGCTGATAAACAAAAACGCTGAAAACATCGATTTTTTTTAATCACAATTGAAAGGTGCCACAAATGTTATTCTTTTGATTCTTGCATAGCCTGAATGAATATTTGAAGCTCATTCCATGATTATTCATGCTAAAAAAAATAGTTTAAACTGGTTTGAGGCAACATTATTCTGGAAAATTACCTCTGATGGTCAGTTTTTCTAGTTCTTTGAGTTGTGTCACAGATTTAAACATGATGGCATGACGGAAGGAGCTCTATTAGAATGTTCGTAGCAGCATTGTAGCTCTACCTGATGCTGAAGACGTTAAATACTGCCATGGTACTTTAATAAATGCCATCAAGCGTTTCAAAGGGACAGATTCACTGAAAACTAGTGCCGATAGAGGTGAAAAACAGAGGTTAAGTGCCTCTGATGTTCGTTATCTGTGTATCACGAGTAAAAAAAAAAAAAAAAAAAAATTACAGCACCACAACTCTGATGACATTAATAGCACCAGAAGAGAAGTGATGAAAGTATCTAGATCTACTTTTTCCAGACGCCTGTTTGAAAATGATCTGATTGGTTGTGTTGCTGACCAAGAGCTGGCAACATCAAAAAAAGGCTTGAATTTGCCAAGAAATTCAAGGATTGCACACCAGTGGACTGGGAACAAGTCTTTTTGACCGATTTATCAAAATTCGAAATTTTCTTACCCAAACGTGGAACTTAGGCGCACTGTAGTTTCGGAGAACGTTTCAAAAATGATTGTTTAACCGGTAACCAGTTGTTTCACCACTGTGGCTTTTTGTTACTGTACATTCACTACTATGTCCAAGTCAGTTCGCTACTATAATCAAACAAAGATCAGATCGAAGATTGCAGAGTATTTCTTTGAAGTAAATCGATTGTAACATATCAGCTTATTAAATGTAGTAAATTAATAAAGCTATGGGAGATATTCTTTGTAAACTCTTTTACCAGGATCCGTTATGACGACAAGTGAAGCCAAAAGTTGGATAAGCGAACGGACTCGGGTGCACGAGCATTTGTTGCCAATTCAATCTTTGTTGATTGTCCGTATTGAGTTAGAACCCGAAAAAATTATTCTCAGCTGTCATGAAAATGGTTTTTATAAAGTTTTATTACTGATTCTTAAGTAATATTTATTTTCTTACCTTGTGTTTATCTATGGTAGTGAACAGACTTGGACATAGTAGCTAAAGTACTGTGTGCAGTTGCAAAAGTACAGTAGTGAAAAACCAAAGTAAAAAGGTCATGGCGCAATTACATAGATTTTGCCTTTGATACCCTTGTTAATGCGAAATTGATCACTCTTCTTTTTCTACCACATGGTTGTATGAACAGTGATACTTAACGTTTGAGATATGTTTGATAAGAATTATTTGTCAAACGATCTTACATGCAGCAGGAGACACAGTCATGTTAGTGACAATTCCTTGTTATTTTTTGTTTTTACTATGTATTGTTACCTGTTTACTTATTTTCATCTATATGATCCAATATTACTTGATATAAATACTTCAATAGTACGTAGTTTCTGATTTATCTTCATTTTGTAAAGTGCATAATCATCCCTGCACACTACGGTATATTGGGGAAAAAAAATACACATATTGATTGCATATGTAGTCTGGCCAGTGATCCCCTCTAATTCCTCAAGAAGCTCCAGGGGGTGACCGACCCCACTTTTGAAAACCCAGGCTGTAGTGCATGGTAGTATGGCTCATTTTTCTAACCCTCTCTCTTCTCTTACCTTCATGCTGACACCTTGCTGTTTCAAACATTTAACCGATAGGATGACGAGGAGGGCATTTGGGCTTAACTGTTTCCATCACAACCAAAGTTCCAGTGTTGTTCTGAGGGGTGAGATGTCTGTACTCCTTTCTCTTCTCTTTATTCTAACATGCTTTCTGTCCTGCTCGTCTCACAGTATGGAAATGGAAAATTGTACCATATTGAATAAACCTCTGGTGTTTTCTCATGGGTATCTCGTGAAGTGTTGCAAATCTCTGATGCACATCACAGTTTGTTGTCAGTATATTGCAGTATATTCCATTTCCATACTGGGGTGCATTTCCCGAAATCACAGATGCTAACTTACATAGTTGGGCCCATTGACTGTGAATGGACAAACTATGTAAGTTGCTAACTTAGTTAGCAACTACGCTTTTGGGAAACGCGCCCCAGATTTGTTGGTCAGAGTTGATGTTGGTAGTGGCTTGCAGCCAAAGTCAATATCTGTTCGTCTCCTCTCTCTCGTAGGCAATCCAGTCACTGTTGGGGAAACATCATTCTGGACCCAGACTGAGACCATCACCTATCATAATTCACTCTTCATCTGTAATGGGCCCTGAGGAGGAGGAGGGTCTGTTTGAGCTGGAGGACAGAGGGAGGAGATGAGTAGACTGAGCCAGTAAGACTAAGTCAACATCCCATCATTCTTACACCATAATAATGACAGCTATGACATACTTTAACAGGATAAGTAGAGACCCCCATAATGCCATTGTGTGATTGCGCATTTGGTCTCAATGTGAACATTAGCTAAGCTAGTTGTCTTTACTCTGTAAATTGTGGTGTCCCTGCAGGTAAAAGATATCCAGATTGTCCTGCTCCTTCCAATGGCCTCCACAGCACAGACACTCTTCCATCTTCCATTAGAATGCCATTCCACTGAGATGCCATCTAGAGAGACAACCCTCCAATGAAACAACCATCCCACAAGACACCCTTCCAATTACACAATGACATCCGGTCAAATGCCTTTGCTGTGATATTCCCTTATTGTGAGAGGCCATTCCAATGAGATACCCCTTGAACAATTCACCATTTCAGTGAGAGTATATATTCAGTAAGATGATCTTGCACAGTGACACCCTTCCAGTGAAATGCACTAGCTGGGACGCAGTCTTCTAGTGAGATTTCCTTCTACAGATGAACACTTCCCTTCAGATGTCCCTCCATTGAGAAGCCCTTCCAAGTTAACACCCCCTTAGTGGAATCTCATCGCTGTGGTATTGTCCTCCAGTGAGATGCCTTTCAACTGAAGACACCTGCCGGTGATATGCCTTTCCAGTGAAATGCCAATCTGTAGAGAGATGTTCTTCTATGATAGCACCCAGCCATTGAAGCAACCTAATTGTAGTATGCCCCACCAGGACGACACCATTCCTGTGAAGCACCCCAGCATTGATATCACTTCCATGATGATACCTTCCCATGAAGCTTGATACGCCCTTCCACGAGGTGTTCTCTTGTGAGATTCCTCTCCCCTGAGATGCTCCTCCAGCGAGTCATCATCACATTGACATGGCCTTCCAGTGAATCACCCAACCAGTGAGATGTCACTCCAGTAAGATACACTTGCAGTGTAAGGTCCTCCCAGTATTAAAAAAGAAAACCTCTTGAGAGATTACCATCTAAATAAATGCACTTTCAGAGGGATGTGATGCTCACCCTAACATAACTCATTTAGACTGATTCTGATGCAACATGAAAGCGGGTGACGGGGAGATTAGGAATGGGTACAGAGAGAGATGCAAAAATACTGAGGTTGAGTCTGGCCACACAATGTTCAACAGGCCCCCATCACTCTGTTATTTCTCTCAGTTGGGGGCTAATTTGTGTGAACTGCTCCAAGGGCTGGTGTTTCAGGTGTGTGTCTCAGGTGTGTGTGAGGGTGCTGTGCCGCTCAATTTCTCTTCTCTGTGGTGTGGGAGAAGAGTATCACTGCCTCACACTGGTGCTGTAAATGTGCTCGGTATTCAGCGCGGAGCTGAATCTCAGAGGATGGGTGTGGCCTGCCTTAATGGACCAATGGGTGAAAGGTTTCCCCTTGCTCTGCTCCATGACCTCATCTGGCTCTCTGCCGCCACAGAAGCTGCTTGGATACAAACTATGCACACATTGCAGCAAAGACAGGTCTTGAGATTTTAAATGCACAATAGCTCAGTGCCCTGGAGGGGAGAATGATAAGACCTGACCTGGCCAGTAGGGACAAATATTGTTCAGAAAACACACCAATGAAATGTGTTATTGCTGAGAACATGCACCAATCAACAGGGTCTCTTTTTTTAGATGGCCAATCAGAGTGTCCATTTTGTGTTCTCTCCCTAATGGTGCTGAATAATAGTCTACGAGTGAAATTCAGCGATTAAACAATCTTAGCTGCTGAAGCGGCTCCTCTACTAGCACATAGTCCTTCATCACGCACTAGGCCTGCTCACACAGCTATAGCATCTTATGGCCTACCTACTGCAGTGAGAAACTCATGGCGTCTCTCTGTGAGCAGCACGCTGCTCGCATGGCATTCCTCATTATCCAGGATTCCTCGTCGTACGGCTTTTAACAACATGCTATGTTCCTGAATGCATGGGGTTCTTCATACTCCATCCCTGCTCACCCAGCATTCCCAGTCACAGGTCATTTCAGAAGGCTTTCTCCTCTCCCCTTCATTATACCTCTTTCTATCAGGCTGTCCAGTGCCGGTGGCTCATTTATACCCCTCAGAACAAAATGGCAGGTGCCTAGCAAAAAAAAAAAAAAAAAATGAAAGAATAAAAAATACAATAAATCAATACTGTACTGTGTTTGTATAAATGTGGTCTCTGATGTTCAGAAAAAAAAAAACTCAAAGAATATCTGTTTTTTTCTAATGGGCATGTGGAAAAAAAAAGAGAAACGAAAAAGTGAGTTAATCAGAAGACAATCCCCACAGTGAAGTGGAAAATTTGCTGAAGCCTTCTGGTTGTGCAGTTATTATTCCTCCGTCCAAGAGTTGACTTTATCTGTCTTATGATTGGACAGTATGATGCATGATCTGGAACCATCAACTCCTATGCACAAACACAATAAGAAATAAAATAAGGTGATAATATTGAGCATGTCTGAAATGGAAGTATTGGATATATGCAACTTCGACATTACTGAAATTGATAACATTGGGTACAGTATTTGATTGATGAAAATAATGATGTGAGTCCAAGCCATGTCTGATCGGCTGGTTCTCTCAGGCCTGGCCATTTTCATCCGGAAAATAACCCGTCAGTTCAATCAGCACACCTGACCACAGTTGAACATTTGAAAAGGAACAGTTGATATGAGTATAATACTGCACTGTTAAAAATGTATTGGCATTGGTCGCACTTTTCTTCTCGTTGTCTAAATTCTCATGCTGTGGTGGTGTTTGTGCAGACTGTGGTGATTGGATGTTTTAGACTAGGAAATGTGTGTCTTTTCTCACAGGAAACAGGATTTCAGACTGTTGCAGCTAACCCCTGCCTTTTCCCTGCAGCTCCATGACCGATTGTGTGTGTGTGTTTGCATGCATGTTTGCGTGTGTGCACGAGTGCTTGTGAATGTGTCCTGCATTAACACTGGTTCGAGTAGTGGGGAGAAGAGGGTAGGACTGTGTCTGTGTGCCTCAGTGCCTCTACAGGAGACTCACGTCTCAATATGACATCCACAGCAATACTCTGAGAACTAAAACCACAATTAATACTGGTACCGGGAACCTACGCTGGCATTTTTTTCAAAGGAGCGCATGTGACTTTGTGTTGAAAAAATAAGAAGCACACTTCTATATCCTTGTTAGTAGGTGTGCCCCTAAATAATTTTTTCCAGTTACCATGCAAGATTTTCTGGATCAAATTCTCCCAAAGCGCAAGCACTGTAGATCTTTGACCTGAAACAGAAAAACCATTGCAGTCACTTCAGGTGAGGTGGGTTAGCCAGGTCACAGTGCAATGGTGATAGTTTAAATTTGTGGTTAACAGCAAATGAACTGCTTTACAGTGTTGAGAATATGCTAAATGTTGATTAAACATTTACTGAATATTCTCGGGCTTCGTCATGGTTTTAATTTGTCATGATGGTTCTCAGTGTGTTCGTGGGGTTTATATTTGTCAGTGTGGATCAGTGTGATTGTGAAATACGGCTGCCATTGTCGTTTTAGTGTATTGATGCAGTTTACAGTTATCATGGTGTAATGTATTTATGTGGTTTGTAGTTATCAATGTGTGCATTCGTGTGGTTTGTAGTTAACATTATGGTTCTCAAGTTTGCGCTCAAAAAGGAAGTCAATAGTGATAATAAATACAGGCACTGACTTATGGAACCCGATGCACTGGTTTTACCCTCCGGGTCCTTATTGCTTCTGCTGATACTTGAATAGGTTAGTTGTACGGGGTGTGCTGAAACAGCCTATAGTAGCCCGTTTCTCTGTGTCTCTCTAATGTGCCAATCCTGAGGGTCGTCCTGCCTGAATCTTCATCTCTAAGCACAAGAGAGGACTGATTCTGTCACAGGGGCTCACAAAGGCAGCCATAAACAACTGAAAAATAAAATATTGTAACTTTCTTTCCATGTATAGATATCCTTTTTTAAAAAATAGATAAAAACCTGCAGACCTCGGGGGATAAATGAACACTGTGACAAAAAAAAAAAAAAAAAAAACAAAGAAATAGAATTCTGTGTTCTGTTACGTCTGTTTTATTTTTATGAAGTCTTGCTTTTCTTTGTATTATTTTCACAAGAAATCCCTCCATTTTGGATTTTATAGTTTGTATGTTGTGTATGTTTTATGCTGTACAGTAATGATATGTAATATATAAAATGTGTAATGTGTATGATGTATTTAAGGCTGTAGTGTGACCTGACATATAGCAGACCTGGTAAAGTCCTGTTCGAGGTTTCATAGTGGGAAGGTTGAGGGCGGTTTGAGTGTCTCGCCACATGCAAGTAGCAATTTCTGACCTGTGCTGTTGAGTTTGGTTGAACAGGTTCCTCATGTGCAGCATGATGTGAGAGTGACTTGATATAAGTGTGCTGTAATGTTTGGTCTCCCCAACAGTGCTCCTGTACTGCTTGATGTGTATGGGGACCTGCTGAGTGCCAGCCAGCTTGTCTCAATAAAGGATTTTGTTTCTGAAGTGGGACAGAGGATATTTTTATGTATGATATCTTTATTCTTTATCAAAGTGTAATTTGGACTTCTCAAATCATAGTCCCGTGTACCAAAGCCTAATATATACTGTATGCAGCAAACAATTTGATACATTTGACGTATAATTGCTGCATCAATAACCTTTGGAAAAAAGTAATCGGTATCCTTGGTAGGAGACCCGCACCAGTATTTGTCAGGTTAACAGTATCAAATTTATTAGAGTGAAAGGGAAGAATGGTGAAACTTGGAGTGGAAATGATGTGTGTAGCATCCATTTCACTAAACTGGGCTTCACAATGGTCCAGATTTGCTGAGAACCTGAAAAAATTATGGAGCCAAAGTTGTGAAAGCTTTTGCATGTAATTTAGTGTCCAGGAGATGTTTATTGCAGGAATACTTCAGACATGGTCCCAGATGGTTTATTACCCTGTTATTTTTTTACATCAATTCTCACATCAATTCTCATCTTCGACTGGAACATTTTCTGAGGCCATGCAAACGCAATGCAAGGAATCTGTGGTGAATTTTTCCACCACTTTCAGTATAGTTCCTCAACCCCAGACCAGAGAGGTAATAAAAAACAGGATGGATTTGAATGGTTCTTTGACAACCATCCACAACGTTTGGATATGGAAATGCCAAAATAATCATTCTAATTGAACTGAACTGGACCGCATGGTGGAAATGCAGCTAACTTGCCTTGGGCTGAGGAGCTTGTGCTGCTTTAAAACTGAGAAGAAAAGAAGGCTGACTGCCACTGAACACAAACTGGTGTTCATATTTATATCCTTAACTTTTCAATACAATGTATTATTATCTGTTTACAAACCCCAATTCTAATGAAGTTGGTACGTTGTGTAAAACGTGTATTAAAACAGAATGCAATGATTTGCAAATCTCATAAACCCCCCATTTTATTCACAATAGAACATAGACAACATATCTTATGTTAAAAGTGAGACATTTTACCATTTCATGAGAAATATTAGCTCATTTTGAATTTGATGGCAGCAGTACGTCTCAAAAAAGTTGGGACAAGGGCAACAAAAGGCTGGAAAAGTAAGTGGTACTAATAAAAAAACTGCTGGAGAAGCATTTTGCAACTATTTAGGTTAAGTGGCAACAGGTCAGTAACATGACTGGGTATAAAAAGAGCATTTTAGAGAGGCAGAGTCTCTCAGAAGTAAAGATGGGCAGATGTTCACCAATCTGCAAAAAAGAGTCTAAAAATTGTGGAACAATTTCAGAAAATGTTCCTCAATGTAAAATTGTGAAGACTTTGAATGTCTCACCATCTACAGTACATGATATCATCGACAGATTCAGAAAATCTGGAGAAATCTCTGTGCACTAGGGAGAAAGACGAAGGTTAATATTGGATGCTCGTGATCTTCGGGCCCTCAGGCGGCGCTGCATTAAAAACAGGGTTGATTCTGCGCTGGAATACACTGCATGGGCTCAGGAACACTTCCAGAAATCATTGTCTGTGAACACAGTTTGCCATGCAATCTACAAATAAGGAGTCAACTTGCAAAACCTGCAAAGTCAAGTTTTGAATATAAATGAGTCATCTCCCTTAGCCTCTCTTTCAGGCACCTGCGCATGTCCCACTGATAGCTCTACTTTCAAAACCTAATAAATCATGTTATAAATTGTAATGGAAAAAGCGAAACTCTGTCAAAACCCGCAAGTCAAGGAGGAAAACTGTCAAATTCTGCTAAGTCATCAGCCAATGTGGAAACGTGATTCCGTTTTTGTTTGCTGGAAGGAACCAATCACAGTCGAGCTTTTATAGCCTGTTCAGCTTTTGCTTTGTCTAACTCTTAACTGGTTTGGGCAGTTCAGAAAAGTGTGGTGATAGTGATACCATAAAAGGGGGATTTGAACCCATGGACTCATGTTTATGTTGTCATTGTCATAGCAGCTATTCAACCACTGTGCTGTCTGTAGCACTGAGTTGCATGTAGAGTGGGTTCTGAGTCAAATACATTCACCTAATGAGCAGTGGGGCTGGTTTAAACACTGTCAAAACCTGCTAAATTTCCACTCCACTTTCAAAACCTGCTAAGTCAAAACTTTGTGTTGTAAAATCAAAATAATTTCTTAAAAAAATAATGAATTGCCTCATGGATTATGTCTGCAAGGCTAATAGTTTCAGTATAGTGAAAATTGGTATCTATGGAAGATAATTTCTCTGCCTACCAAAAAATCAGATTTTTCCAAAAAAACGAACCAACTTGACTTGGAAGGCTTTGCTGGTGGACTCCTCAAATGCAAGCTAAAGCTGAATCATGCAAAGACAGCCATATGTGAACACGATCCAGAAACGCCGCCATCTTCTCTGGGCCAAAGCTCATTGAAAATAAACTGAAGCAGAATAGAAAACTGTTCTACGGTCAGATGAATCAAAATTTGAAATTCTTTTTGAAAAAAACAGAGGCCATGTTGTGCAGTCTTAAGAGGAGAGGGACCATCCAGCTTGTTATCAGCGCACAGTTCAAAAGCTTGCACCTCTGATGGTCCGGGGTTGCATTAGTGCCTATGTCATGGGCAGCTTACATATCTGGAAAGGCACTATCATACTGAATAGTATATAGAGGTTTTACAACAACATATTGTCCCATCCAGACACCGTCTCTTTTAGGGAAGGTCTTGCATATTTCAGCAAGATAATGCTAACCCACTTACTGCATCCATCACAACTGCATGGCTTCACAGTAGAAGAGTCCGGGTGCTGAAATAGCCTGCCTGCAGTCTAGACTTTACACCAATAGCAAACATTTGGTGCATCATAAAACGGAAAATCCGGCCAAGAAGACCCAGGAATGTCGAGCAGCTAGAATCCTACATCTGACAGGAGTGGGACAACATTCCTCTCCAAAAACTCTTAGCAACTGGTCTCCTCATTTCCCAGATGTTTACAGACTGTTGTTAAAAGAAGAGGGGATGTTAAACACTGTAAAAAAAAAAAAAAAAAACCCTCTGCCAACTTTTTTGAGATGCGTTGCAGCCATCAAATTCAAAATGAGCTAATATTTTTCAAGAATTGGTAAAATGTCTCACTTTCAGCATCTGACATGTTGTCTATGTTCAATTGTGAATAAAATATGGGTTTATGAGATTTGCACATCATTGTATTCTGTTTTTATTCACCTTTTACACAACGTCCCAACTTCAATAGAATTGGGGTTTGTACAACCCCAATTCCAAAGAAGTTGGCATATCATAGAAAATGCAAGAAAAATCCAAAAGTGATTTTAAAAGTCCTTTCACCCTCACTACATCATTCGATGATTTTACTCTTTTGCGAGGGCAGGCTGCTAGTAAAATATTGTGCGACATTGTAGAACTGTATATCATTCGAAACTTTAAGGACTTAGCATTCTAACTGCATAAGCCATTTTATGATGCAAATACAATGACCAAAATAGTATTTCAAATTGTGTCATAACAACCCTCAGCCTAACTATGCAGTCCCATGGGTTCAATTGTGTAGCATTGTTCTGATTTGTCAAAATATGTTGAAATCAATTTTCTTACCTTGGTAGCGGTCCAGAGATAAAAGCCTGTTATAGTTTTCAATCTGCAAAAGAAGCAAGCTTGGACGAATGTCACTAAATCTAATTTAACATAGATGTAGAAGCTGCGCATCTTTGTGAATTTCACTGTAGTTAGCTTTTTTACTCATGAGGCAGTGCCGTTGATTGCACAGTAGCTGTTTAGTAACTAAGTAAGTAAACCCACTGGCTATTATGTGCTGATCTAATAGAACAGTAAGTGTTTTAGTCTATCAGCCCTCACTCCAATATAACAGGAAAATTTAATTAGTTTTATTTAGTGGTCCAAAACTTAACAGATGCGTATGGTTGCCAAGAGATTAATTTTTATGAGGAGGAACTGTTTCAGTGGTTTCTGACAAGGGGGGATTTTGTCAAGCAAGTTGACAAAGTTTTGGCAGCAACTTTATAATGCATGCACTTGTGCACGGAACACCAGTCCAGGGAACTGGAAGGGTATATTAGAGAGAAAATTTAGCTTCTAATGGGGAAAAAGACCTGAAAGAAGAAGTTGTATTACTATCGTAAAAGCGAACGCAGCCGTGAGTAGGAATGCAGGGAAATTTGGACTCTCCAAAATTGTTTGTTGAAACATGCACAAACATAACCAAGAAAAAAATTTGTAAAATATTCATTTTTGGTCAAAGAATCAATATTTGAACCTGCAGTTGTTTAGGCGTCTGGCTGCGGCTGTATCATTTTTCTTGGTCGATGAGGCTTGGTCCCAGATCAATGGGGCTGAAGAAAGAATAAAATCTTTTTCTGTCAGGTAAAAACTAATATCTCCAGTGTTGTAACTCAATTCAGTATAATTCTCAGCAATTCTGATTATTTGAGAGCAATCTAATGAGTGTCACCTTTCAAACGAGACCATGATTATACCTGTAGTCAAAGTAGTTCAAGAAAAGTAAGCATTTTAGTTTGGGAGGAAATTAGCTCAAAAAAGGACTGCACTTTGAAGAGTTAACTGGTGAATTCAACTGATTATTGAAATCGTATGCTTATTTGCAAACTGATGACTGCAAGAAGGCCCAAGTTAACATAATACCCTTGGAAAGTTTGCGTGTGGTGCACCCTTTCGACTAGAAATGTGTGTCTTTCACCACCAGTAATTTCCTCGGTCAGAGAAGGGAAAAAATAAAAACCTGAGAAAAATGCACAGCAAATGAATAGTGTCAATGACTATTTTATCATAAATCATCAAGTCAATAAAAATAAAACATGCACAAATGAACAACCACCAATCAGGAAGAAAGTTGGGACAGTATGTTGAATTAAAAATAAAATAAAGCTGTCATTTTGTAAATTTTCTTTGACCTGTATTACATTGGAAACAATACAACCTCACATTATTTTAAGTGTCAGCACATGAATTCTGTTGATAAAAAAAAAAAAAAATTAATTTTGATTCTTATATTTCAAAAAAATTGGGACAGTAAAGTAATTTGCGGTCATTTTTTTCCCACAGATATGTAAATCTAATAGAAAATTTTTTTAGTTAAGTTTAATTAGGTTTTTTTATTTCCTGTTTAAAAGAATGATCTTTTTGGCAATAATTTGGGCTGTGAGGAGAATGCCTGAAGTGGAGCTGTTAAGTCGTAATATAGGTTGTGATAGATTGCCTAAGATGCAGACATCTGGGGATAAAGGGATGTGGCAGTCCAGAGGGTGAGACATTTGATTAATAACTTGGAGCCAGAAGTACCAGATTGGAGTGCAGTGCCAAACAGCATGCAGGTAGGTGTCAGCTGTGCTTTTTGAACATTGTAAGCATCTGTCTGATTCATTAAATCCCATTTTGTATAATTTCTCACCTGTATAATGTATATATTCTGTGAATAATCTTGCACCATATAAGTTGTAAGTTTGTTATATTGAACTTGCTGAAATTATTTTTGCAAATCTGGATCAAGATGTCAGCGTTGGTACTAATGGAAAGGTCTTGTTCCCCCTAGGAGACTGGGAGAGATATAGGTGTCAGAGCAGCTCACAAAGATGTGCGTATATTCTTGACAGGGATTTCTTCGGACCCAACAGTTTTAACTATTTTTATATTAGATTTCGATGGGTTAGATTGTTAAGAGTTCTATTTAGTTTTGAGAGGATGATTGATTTTAATTGGAAATGCTCCAGAAACAGAGTATTCCCATTGTCAAACTTCTGGATTAAATACTGAAAATTAACAAAGGTACCATTTTGAATTATACGGTTTAGATGGGTGATTCCTTTATCCTTCCAGGCAGGAAAATGTTATGTTTCTTTGTTGATGGTGAAGTCTAGGTGGTTCCAAACTGGAGAGTGGAGGGATGATAATTACAACTGTGAAGTTTGTGATTTGAAGAGTTTTCCACTGAGCTGTCAGAGTAAAGGCCAAGGTGATGTTTGGAAAACAATGATGTTGCTTGATGGTTTTGCTGATAAATAGGAGGTCTGATAAGTGTATATCATTACAAAGTGCCTGTTCAGTTTCTAGCCATATGGAATCTTTTTTGGGATTGAGCCATTTTATGAGATATTTCTGCTGATTAGCCAGATGATATAATTCAAAGTTTGGGGCTTCTAATCCGCCCTGGGTTTTGGGTTCTTGTGAAGTTGAGGTTTTATTGGTGGAGTTTTGTTTTTCCAATAAAATTTTGAAATAGTTGAGTTAAGCAATTTAAATCATGAACTGCTGGGAAACAAAGGAATCATTGTACATAGATAATTGATTTTTGGCAAGACTGACATATTAATTGTTGCTATTCTTCCAAAAAGCGAAATTGGTAGGTTTGCCAAATGATTTAAGTCATCTTGTACCTGCTTGAGAAGAGGTGTACAATTTAGATTAAACAGTTCTGACAGCTTGGGGATATATGGATGCCTGTGTATTTAATATTGCCTGTGTGGATGTCATGACATGAGGCCAGGGCTGCTGCATCCCTCTCATCTATACCGAGTGGCAAGATGGTGGATTTTAACCAATTTGCTGAATAACTGGAGAGTTTTGAGAAAGTTTTGATCACCTTAAAGCATTCTTGCAGTGATGAATAAGGGTCCTGAAGGAGTAATAAAATATCATCTGCATGAAGGATAATTCTGTATTCTGTTGTGAAAGTTTTAATACTTTTAATATTGTCATTTTTTCTTATTGCTGCTGCAAGAGCAGATGAATATGGCAAAGAGGGATGGAGAGAGAGGACATCTTTGCCTGGTCCCATTGTGCAAAGTGAACTTTTGTGAGATCAACCTGTTGGTTGTGACAGTGGCCATTGTTAATGTGTAAAGTATTTTTCAATTCTCAGTATTATTTTTAAAAATTATTTCATTGCTGAATTTTCATGAAGATTTCTTGTGTTTGTGGCCCTTCCTCTGAACTAAATGCTACAAATTTAAGCCATTTCCCCCCCTCTCTGTGAAGCTCAAGTCCTGAGTTATAAAGCTAAATAGGGTAAAGGATTAATAGCCTTATTTTGCCTCTGCGCAAAGGGGTTAATGACTCCTCAAGTCTGAAATTCTGTAAAGCTGCAAATATTTCATGATTAGAAAGCTGCATTATGTTGAATAGTTTGCGAGTGTTAATTGATGATTGTCTCCCTGTAATAAAACCTGTGTGATCTGGATTACAGCCCGACCGATTTATCGGCCGGCCGATTTTATCGCCCGATTATATCGTTCGATTATAGCTCTTTTCAAAATAATCATGATCGGCCAGAGTTTTGCCGATTGAACGCCGATATATTCTTAATTTCTCATAAAACAGTAAATGCTGTTAACTGTCGGAGTTGCGCAGAATGATGTTCTTGCGCCGTTTGTCCAATACATGAGCTCTGACTCCATTCAATCCTCAGTCCCCACCGCTGTCTTCTCAGTAATGTACAGGAGTGAGCTACAGCCAGGCAACATTACAGGAGTGGGCTGAGCTGAGCTTGCCGACAGGTAAGTTTATAACGACGTTGTGAAATTAACAATGACTCAACATGTCTCCCGTTTCAGTTTAACTCTCTTCGCCATGTGTCATGACGAGTGACGCGTGCTTTGTTGCATCGGTCATGCTTTTCATTTACGTTGCATTGCTGAAGTTGTGCTAACCTAGCTTAAGTTACTCCCTGTCTGTTTATATTAGGAATAACATCGCTGTAGTTATGCCAACCTAGCATAGCGTTAGCTAACAGCTTAAAAGCCAGTCAGTAACTACAGAAATAACGTAAGTGTACAAAATATTTGAGGGTACAGAGAACGACCCTTCATCACTCCATCAGCTGTGTGTTGAGGCGCATTTAAAGAGTAGCGATGTGAACGCAGAGGGGAGGGGGTTTATTCAGTGCAGGCCCAAAAAATTAAAATAATTAACATTACTGTCTGTCTTCTGCAACCGTCATGATGTCATGTCACTCTTAGTTTTACTTTGTCAGAACATACTATAATGTGACACAGGCTGTAACAGCAACTCACTGTGTGTGTTTTTATGGAGCAGGGGTCAGCAACCCGCGGCTCTTCAGCCCTTCTACCGTGGCTCCCTGTAGCTTTGAAAAAAATAATGAATAACGGCTATTTAAATTTATTATTGTTATTATTGTTTTTTTTTTTTTTCAAACAAAATATCTCTTATTTTGGAGATCGGGGTGATACTGTGACACTGGGGGGGAAAAAAATGTTTAATATTTGTGACCCCGCCCGTGAAAACACGGCAAAACTCGCCTGATCTAATTTTGAGATAAAGACTGTCAAGTAGTCCCTGTGATAGAAAATGACAAAAATATGAGATGTGAGTTTATTGCTGTAAATGAGGTTACATATTGGGGTTTCGAAATATAGTGTTTAAAAATTAATTTCTAACATTGTACATATTAAAATTAATGAATTTACTGACTTTTCGTTTACCAATTACGGAGAAATAGCGGAAGTTGGTTTCCACAAGCCTGGTTTTCAATCAGCTTTTAGTTTACCTTCGGCGGATGAACGCATGATAGTTTGGGTGTCATTCGGTTTAGGAACTTCTCTTCTACCATTGAAAATGAATTAGATGATAATGCGCACCATCGTAAAGCAGGTCAGTCGAAGATTTGGCAGAAGAGTTGCGATAACCAGGTGCGGATTTCTCCACGGATTGCGTCATATCACCACGGAAATTTCAGAAATGAAGCGTTTGCATTTGTAGATTAACGTCTTGTGAAGCTAACCAGCCTAGTTTGAAGACATGTCATGCCTGCCAAAACTTTGAAATGACCTTACTCAGTCAATATTAGAGATATCAGATTTTTTTTTTTGCAGAATATTCCTTATATGATGTAGAATGACTTTGTGTAAAAAAAAAAAATTGTTCATCACCAGAAAATGACTTTAGCTGGGTTATCACAGGCAGGGTTGCATTTATTTCAAAGTGGGCTATTTTTTTTTTTTTTTAGTAATTTTCCACAAATTAGGGAAGGACCATTCAAATAGACCTACTTGGTTTTGTTTTTTTTTTTTTTTTAAATCAAAGTAGGTCTGCGTATGCCAGTGTTTTTCATCAGAGTTTGAGGTTTTCCTTTGTTATAAGGTAGCCTAAAAACAGCAATGAAATGTCAAAATTTTTATTGTTGTTTTATAATTTCATAAATGCCAACACACTGTAGTTCTTTTACAGTGGGTGACAAAAAAAGTAAATTAAAATATAAGAAAAATAATAAATTGAAAAATAACAGTAGATGCTTTTGAATAAGTTTCAATCCTTCTGTACAGTATAAGTAGGCCTATATATAGAACTCTATAATACACTGTTATCTTCATTTTAAGGGTAAAATAGGTTTGCGGCTCCAGATGAATTTTATTTCATAGTGGAGGGGCCAAAGTGACTCTTTTCATAGTAAAGATTGCTGACCCCTGTTATGGAGTAACATTAGTGTCGGACTATTTGTGACCATTATACATTTAAAATACAACTCTGAAAATGACATGTGGATGTATGAGAAATGGCGTGACACCTTCCATTCTGGAGGCTTGGGCCTTACTCATGATTTTTATGTCTGAATTGATTAGGGATAGTGGACGATAATTAGCTGGTTGAGTTGGATCTTTATTACATTTTGAGAGTAGTGTAATCATTTCAATATTCATAGTTGGAGGTATCCTGGATGTGATTGTGAGTTCTGCCAGCATTCTGAGGAACAAAGGGGAAATGGTTGATCAGCAATGTTTGTACGACTCAGCAGGGACACCATCTGGCCCAGGTGCCTAGTTATCTGGCATACTATTGATTGCACTGTGAAATTCTTCCGGATATTTTTCGAGCATATTAATTCGTTCTTGCGTAAGATGTGGTAGGTTTATAGAAAAAAGCCTACATTTCTGATGGTATCAGGTTGCATTAGTGCCTATGGCGTTACACATTACACCTCTGCAAAGGCATTATCAATGATGAAAAGTATATAGAGATTTTACAAGAACAATTGCTCCCATCCAGACAAAGCCTCTTTCAGGGAAGGCCTTGCATATTTCAGCAAAACAATGCTGATCCACACACTGCATCTATCACAGCAGCATGGCTTCGCAGTAGAAGAGTCTGAGTGCTGAACTGGCCTACCTGCAGTCCAGACCATTCACTAATAGAAAACATTTGGCACATCATAAAATGAAAGATCTAGCAAAGAAGACCCTGGACTGTTGAGCAGCTTGAACCTACATCAGACAAGAGGGGGACAAGATTCCTCTCCAAAAACTTCATGGTCTCCTCACTTCTCAGACATTTACAGACTGTTGTTAAAAGAAGAGGGGATACTAAACAATGGTTAACATGAACCTATCCCAACTTTTTTGAGAAAATTCATAATGTAAATGATCATTGTGAATAGATAATGAATCAGCACTCAGAAATGATACAATAATATATTATATGTATAAAATATTATATTATATGTATTCTGTCCCAATCTGAGGCAAATTTCACTCAAATGCTTTTTACAATGGAAATATGACTGCTGTCCAGAGGTAATAATCCAGTTATAATGCACATACCCAGATCACAAGTCTACTGTATGAAGATACCCATGTGTGCACACATTACCATATAACTCTGTTAACTCGTTGTGAAAAGGAAAAATTATCTGACCGATAATTTTAAAAATAAACTTTGAAAATTAAAACGCTCATTTCCTCGAATTATTTATCCAGTAACCAAGGGCTCAGGTTTGATCTGAGAGTTGGTTGGGACATATGTAATGTGAGCATGCGCAGCACACAAGCTGGAAAAAAATTTGCAACAATTTCAATGCAAATATTGCCGTCTCTTTCACCAGAGATTACTGAGTTTCTTTGATGTTCTTCATGGTGAATAGCGAGATGCCTCTGTAATTTTCAGATAGATGACATATTCATAAACTTGTTTTTCTATTTTGTATCCAAATACATTTGAATAAATTTCTGAATAAGACTAAACAACTGTCATTTATGTTTAAAACATTTCTTATGAAGCTTAACAAAACTGAACAATTGATAAAACTTTTAACAACTCATAAGTAAGTTAATTACATGATATGTTGTATCATTAACGACTATTACAATCATTATATGGTCTGATGCCAGTCAAACAATTAGTGGCCATACACATCAGACTTAGAAATGCCTCGCTCGATCTCTATGTAGTCCAACATCCCACCAAGCTCTCACATAAGGTAAATAAACAACAGTTAACACAAAGAATTTTTAAAGAACTGTTTTTCTGACCCCATCCCAAATTTATAGCATTGCAAAACTCAAATTTTTCCATTTTTAAACGCTTTCTTGTAAATGTAAAATCTCTAAATCAATGTCCACTCTATCTTCAAACAAAAACTGGGTGCGAGCTACGTACTAACATCCAGTTACCGGCTGTCTTGCGTTAGCGAAAAGATCGAGCTGGAAACAATAAATCAGTGGCATGTAGCCCCAAAAAAAGGTCATCATGCTGCACATCGCCCCGATGTGCCAAAAATAGTTTTCAGCTTTTGGCAGTTTCACTCTAGTCTCATCTTCCTCCTTACTTTTTTCCCATTAGTGTGCTTTTTCTTTGACTTAATTTTAAGTGATGTTAAGACACTGAGAAAGGCTGCTATACCCTAGCTAAGAAAAATAGCCTCCTTGACTACAGAGTACTCCTTTGATAGTTGATTGACCATACTTTCCCCCATAAATCTTGACAAAAAGAGAGCAAGATATTTCCCATCACATCAAGAAAGTATGCAGCGTAACCACCAATCAGAATTAAAAAAATGCAATTATCTAATGCAGTAGCGTAAGTTCGTCATGACGGGCCCCAGTGCAAGCCATTATGATGGGCCCTAGTGCGCACTATGAAGCCCTGCTTTGAATAATTTTTACAGGATTTCTAGTAATTTGTTCAAGGTTACTTTCCTAAACATGATAATAGCGAGAGAGAGAGAGAGAGAGAGAGAGAGAGGAGCTGTCCATATTACTGTGGTGGTGAAATGACGACTGACTTTAAAAAACAGCATTTTTGTGCCATTACCTCACTAGTGCATTCTTATAAGACAGAAGATGATAGTGACTTGAAAAAGCACACCAGGAGATGGACAAAAGCAGCAATATTTAACAATATATAAGTATTCAGATATATTTAAAACAATGCCACCTTGTCCCCTAAATTGCCCAGCTAAACACCATCTGCATAAACCCCATAAAGCGATCAATTTACTGCACACAAATAGCCTTATTTCTGCCATATGTCCATACATAAAACTCGACAATGGACTAAAAGAAAAGTCACTTGTTGGCCTACTCACTTATTTCAATGGCATTTGGCAAGCTTTGCGATGAGCAAAATCCTCGACTTGTCTTAAATTTTATACAATTGCCGCAAATGTTATCATTATTTAGGACAAACATTATCTTAACTTGATCTGTTACCTGTTGGCTGCATTGCTGCTTGAGGGAGGGTCGTCCATGGTTCGGCAACTGCTTGAAGCCAAATTAACTTAGTTTTGGCAGCGTTGCTACCCTCTCCTCCAGTTCTTTCTTTTCTTTTTTTGACAACTGCTTTTATGTTTGAATGGAAGGACTGCTCCTGAGTTTGCAAATTTGCTAGTTAGTCTGATCTTCAGATTTTGCGCTTAATTAAATCATCAGATGCTTAGGTTAACGTCTGGTCATATGACCAAATAGAGACTTGACATTGGACAAGACATTACCCATCAATCACCTTGAAACATTTGCCTATCTGTATGCTAGAAAAATATCAAAGAAAATAAGAAAACTGTTAATTTCATTTACATTGTATATTTTTTCCAAATGTGTGGAGAGTAAGCATGCAACCTTGTCATAAAATGCTAAGAATTATTGTTACAAAAAAAACAAAACAAAAAGAAAAACTAACCACAATCAAGTTGAGTTGGCTTCATGAGGGTTTATATATGGAATGGCTTCATATTACAGCTGCAAGAGGGACTACGGTATAGATTTGACTATTTTACGAAGGGCCCGGGTCCATTACGGGACCCCCGACTCGCTGGACCCCGGTGCGACTGCACTGGCTGCACTGCCTATATTTACACCAGAGATCCAACGTATGTCTAACGGGGCTTGAAATATTTATTTGATTATTAAACACTGATGGATTAACATGTAAAGAATGTTACTGTCCTCGACTGAGATTTATTTTGCTTTGCGGTCATTTATATAACTAGAAAACTTTCTTCTTGACCATGCGAAGTCCAGCACTAGAGAAATCAATCACCCCGCCTCTATTATAATTGCCTTTCTTCCATTAGATTGAGATAACCGCACCAATCACTTCACCGCAGCCTCGGATTCAATTCGCCCACGAATACCCAGCACACGCAGGCTCGGATGCAACTGCACCCACGGTGTTTCCAGCAAATGCTTGAAATTTTTTCATTTCCACAGCCTTCACGGACTGCATCAAATAAGCTCTGTGCACTCACGAAACCCTCTCAGTTCTGGAAGAGCGGACAGTGTAACTAATTGCGTGGATATAGCTACGTTAGCTAGCGAGCCACTTCACAATGTTGTTTATTCTGTGCACTGTACTGCTTGCTTGAAACAATAGTTATGCGACTACAGCCAAGATAAACACTTTAGATTAAACCATTGAAGGTCTATGAATTGGACTATCCTGCCCACCGCGGATGCAGTAACATTACATTGGTCTGGGGCATGTTACATTTAAAATGTCATGTTTCTTCTGTTTTCCCCATTTATCGAAAGTTGTCGGATATTCTTGCCATGTTCGCAAGTCCCCAGCTAAATCTATGCCTATGGCATGGACAAAATTACATGTGTGCTAAGCAGTGCAGGCCAAAGAGAAAAGGAAAGACAAAAACAAGCTGTGTTCATGGAACACTGATGCCCCCGGCGGCAGGTTAAAGTATTGCTGGTTGAAGTTTTTTTCCGGCTGCAGACAAACAGACAGACGGACGGACGGACGGACGGACGTACAGGTGAGAAACTATATGCCCCCGAATCTTTGATTCCGGGGGCATAATAATTGCCTGCGCTTAAGGTATGGAGTATGGACTGACAGCCATAAAAAAAACCTCACTGCTGCATTGTCAGCACATCACCTTCCCTCTCATGTCCTCTGTGCCTGCGTGCAGTGACATTTACACTTGACTTTTAGCCTTCAGGTAGCCCTTCCCTTTCAACCAATCAGATTCTAGAATGTGTAAATTGGTTGTCTTGAAGATGTAACCTCCACGACTGGGTCTAATATGGCTAACCTGGAAAGATGATAAGAATGAGTTCGCTGAAATATTGGTAGGAACAATCTGGCTACCCAATATGCAAATGTATGCCCTTGCCAGTTACTATGTTTGTACCATCATTCTTTTCCTATGGTCTTCAACTGTGTTCACTTTATCCAGTCATTAAAACTATGCCAGTGCCAGTACTGTTAAAATGCAATATCAACTTGGATTCAATTAACAGCTCTATCTGTGAACATTAATGTTAAAGCATTCAAGCCTGGCTACCTATCAATAATATAAACACAGCGGCATTAATTTGTATGTCATAAATTTGAAAATTTGAATGAAGGTAAATGTCTGACCCAAACCTAATTGACAGACGAGAGTCAAATAATAACAGAGTATAACTTGATAATACTCAAAAGACACAAACATGGATTCACATGGCCCAATGATGCTAACATTATTTTGCTTAGCCTAATGCAGAAAACTACCCATTTGGAATATGGCTGCCCACAATCAATCCATAAATGAAAGCTACCCTGAGACCATTTGCTGAGGTAAAATCTGTGAACATTACTCACAAGGATTGGAGCGGGGAAGTGATTTTGAATTATAATGTACAGTATAGTAACTTGAAAGAGCCCGCCGGTTTACCTGTACACCCAAAAAAAAAAAAGAAAAAAAAAAGAATTCCTTCGCATTTGAGCCGATGCAGTGCAGTGTTAGTTTCAGCCACACAGTACTTGAGCACATTCCTGGAACCAAGAGGATTTTACCTTTCAAATGAGGCCTTTGTGAGGCTTTATACACGTATTTTGGCCATACAGTCTGTTACAGGCTTTTCATTTGGGACCATAAAAAAGAAAAAAATGGTCCAACAAGTCAATATTTCAAGTGGTTTGGTAAAAAAAAAAACAGCTGCCGTGTTTTCCAGACCAAAGATGAAAAGGTCAACCCGAGCTGTTTTCAGCATCAGCTCCAAAAGCCAGCATCTGTCATGGTATGGGGGTGTCTCAGTGCACATGGCATGGGTGATTTGCTCATTTGCAAGGGCATCATTAATACAGCAGGAAATGTACAAATTAAGGAGCAACATATGCTCCATCTAAATGCCGTCTGTTCCAGGGACGCCCATGCATTTTCCAGCAACAGAGCACCAAACCACTGCAGAGAGTACAAGTGCATAGTTGCGTAAGCAGAGAGTGCAGGTGCTAGATTGCCCTGACTGAAGTTCATACTGGTCTCAGATATAGCACAATATGACCAACTGGTGTTTTCAGTGCCCAAGGAGTTAATGAGTGTGATTAAAAGACATTGTGATATTAAAGTGATGAACAATCACTGAGCCACCTTTCCAGAACCTGTTGCAGTCATTGCAATTGGGTATTTTCAATATGGTAACCAATTAAATTGACATTAAATAGTTTGAATATCAAATAGTTTATTGTTGTGTTGTTTTTAAAATAGTTCAGGGTTATTGGACTCTTCAAATCATTTATTTTTTATTTTGTTTGCATATTCCATGAATTTCCTATTTCTTTGGAATTGGTGCTGTGTGTTGCCTCAGGAAACAAACATCCCTGTACAAGTTGCTTTGGGTATACTTAGAACACAAACCCAAACTGCTCTGATACCAGCGACTGTCAAGGAGGCATGTCATCAAAAATCTTGGTTATTACTGAAGATGTCTTTTATTGAACATGAAAACTCATAAAATACCCTACACCAATGTGCCGTAAATATAAATGGTAAGAAGTATCTGTCATAAATGTGATGATGTTCCCTACCACAAAGACAAAACTAGAGCCTGGGAAGTGCAATGACATGAAAAAAAAAAACTTATTTCGTTGTCACAAGTAATTCCCACGATTTAGCAAACTTGTGGCCATTAAATACAACACGTTACCATGATTTAGTTAATTTGTGGCCACAAGGTACAGCGGGGAAAATAAGTATTGAACGCGTCAACATTTTTCTCAGTAAATATATTTCTAATGGGGCTATTGACATGAAATTTTCAGTAGATGTCCGTAACAACCCAAGTAATCCACGCATGCATAGAAATCAAAACAAATACGTCCATAATTTATGTGTAATAAAGTGGAATGACACAAGGGAAAAGTATTGAACACGTTTACTGAAATTTATTTAATACTTAGTAGAAAACCCTTTGTTGGTAATGACAGCTTCAAGACGCCTGCCATATAGAGAAACTAGGCTACGTTCAGACAGCAGGCAAATGTGGCCCAAATCCAATTTTTTTTGCCCATATGTGACCTGTATCCGGTCTGTTAAAGACAGTTTGAACGGCACAAATCCGATTTTTTAAAATCCGACCCAGGACACTTTCATATGTGGTCCTAAATCCGATTCGTATCTGATATTTTGCAATGCGACTGCTGTCTGAACGGCCAGGTCGCATTTACGTCATTGAAATGCCGAGACGAGATGCCTCCATATTTACTTCTGTCAACAAACAGTGCGTGCCTGCGTGGTCACGTATTACCTCAGGACCTCTTTTGCGCATACGGGTCACTTCAGGGTCGCATTCAGTTCATACTCAAAACTGATAGGAGTCGCATATAATGTGTAATATGAACGAGCACACAAAAAAAATCGGATTTCTCCAAAAAATCCGAATTGTGCATCAGGACCTGCTGTCTGAACGTAGCCCTAGTCACATGCATTACTCAGGCGTGATTTTGGCCCATTCTTCTATGAACTCTGATCTTCAGTTCTTTCCATAGATTTTCAATTGGATTCAAGTCGGGTGATTGACTAGGGCATTCTAGCAGCTTCATTTTTTTTCTCTGAAGCCAGTTGAGAGTTTCCTTGGCTGTGTGTTTGGGATCATTGTCTTGCTGAAATGTCCACCCTCGTTTCATCTTCAGCATCCTGGTAGATGGCAGCAGATTCTTATCAAGAATGGCTCGATACATTTCTCCATTCATTGTTCCATCAATTATATGAAGTCTGCCAGTACCATACGCTGAAAAACAGCCCCACACCATGATGTACCCACCTCCAAACTTTACTGTTGGTATGGTGTTTTGGGGGTTGATGTGCAGTGCCATTTGTCCTCCAAACATGGTGTGTGCTATGACATCCGAAGAGTTCAATTTTGGTCTCATCTGACCAGACTATACTGTTCCAGTATTTCATAGGCTTGTCCAAATGTTGCGCAGCAAACCTTAAACGAGCTTCAACATGCTTTTTCCTCAGCAATGAAGTTTTGCGCAGTGAGCATGCATAGAGGCCATGGCGGTTGAGTGCATTACTTATTGTAATCTTTGAAACAACTGTACCTGCTAATTCCAGGTCTTTCTGAAGCTCTCTGCGAGTGGTCCTTGGCTTTTGGACAACTCTTCTGATTATTCTTTTGACTGCTCCGTCAGAAATCTTGCAAGGAGCACCTGGTCGTAGCCGGTTTATGGTGAAATTATGTTTTTTCCACTTCCAGATTATGGCCCCAACGGTGCTCCCTGGAACATTCAGAAGTTTAGAAATATGTCTAGGGCTGGCCATAAGCGGTATCGCATTGCAAAATGCAATCAGTTTTCTTTTAATGCGTCAATCTGCGACAGGCTTTTGAAATCCCCATCGCATACTTTGCGATACAGTCTTCGGATAATGTGAGTAAAAGTTTTAGTCCAGTTTTGAATAAAAACAGGCTCCTACAGTCTCTTAAATATCGTTCCGATCTGCCTCCGCAACCGCACGATGGATAACCTAAAACCCCTGTGACCGTCACACTTATTCAAAATCAGCAAGAATCAAGCAGAACCAGCCCGAATGAAGAATTCGCGCAACATTCCAGTGGGAATTTCAAATTGACCAAAATTCTTACAGCTTTGAAAGAATTCCGTTCGAATACTTAGAATGCACTTCGAACCCGCCTCAAACGATTCTTGCACATTCTGGGTGTATTAGCTCTCGAATGCAGCTTGAATGTAGTTGGAGCACAGTAGGAATATTTAGAATGCTGTCAGAATGCAGTCAGAATATTTAGAATACACTGCGAATGCCATACGAGTGCGGTTCAATTGCTGCCTGAACTCCACCTGAAGTCTGGTTGGAAGGTGCCTCGAATGCTGTACGAATTCACCTCGAATGCAGTCAGAACGCTCCCGAAATGGCCGCCGAATATGGTTGGAATGTCCAAGAATTCAAACAGAATGCAGCTTGAATACTCAGAATGTACTTAGAATGTAACACGAGTGTCCCAAATGCGTTGATTGAGTAATTGCTGACAACAGCAGGGGAACGTAAATATGCCACTAAAACTGACGCCGAATGCGTGAGAGTTAACAGGTATGCGTTATTAATGAAAACTGGTATCTGACTCCAATTAGAATTAGAATTAGAATCCATAATCTAGAGAAACCTGCGTGGGTCTCGAAGTGACTACACCTCGAACTCTTAGGAGACTACCGCTGTCGCTAACATGTACTCCCGAGTTTTTAGTACTGTTACCGGATCCTAGGTTCGTTGATTAGATTAGAGGTTGGAAGTCAGCCATCACTGCAACAGCATCTTTTGGCGTGAATACAGCGAACCCAGATCTATGCACGCCCATGGATTCCTTCAGGGAATTTTAACAGATAACTGACTTTTCGTCCATGGGTTTCCTTTAGGCTAAAATCCCAGAACCGGCAATACATAAACCCTTTATGTAAGTAGATCATGGTTGTCTCTCCAACTTAATAAAACCAATCTCCAGACCAGGCCGCTGGCCAGTCGTCGCCTTTGGTCGGGATTATACCCCTAGGTATCCGTCGCAACGCGCTAGAAAGAATAAAAGGATTAAGAGTCACAGAGACCACGCAAATTTAAAGGAATAACAATAATTTATTCACCAGGTAGGCAAGAGCTTAAATCAACAGACCAAATATCAGTTACCACGAATTTAGACCAATGTAAAAGTCATACCTGGCGACAGCTACACACACAGAGTTGGGTGAGTGCGAAATCAGAGACGATCCGCCATAGCTAGAGAGTCTACTCACGCACTACGTGCGTGGGAGAGATCGGATCGATCTTCCCGAACAGCTCATTTCTCTTTCCTATAAACCAAACCAGCAACCCCCCTCCTCCAACCAGAGAGCCCCATAAGTTAACCAGGTGAGATACCGGGTTACAGGTCTCAGGACTGAGACAGAGTCAGGCCATTTGGCTGTAAAGGAGGGGTCATTCAGACAAAAGGAACTACACTTTATTACCCGAGAGGAGATTTTACCTTACCCAAATTTAGGGAGTTTCTAAAAGTGAATGAACTATAATTTCATTTGATATGAAACATATGCCATTCAACTCCTCGAATTGTAACAAAAACATACATATCAAACAAGCCAGGAAAATGTATGAATATGATGTGGTTGTCATGAAAAAGCCTTATGCTGAATTATTATACAGGAAAATTGTGTTATAAGTACAGAAGTGATTTCTTATCAGTATATTAAACATATGAGCATATTATGATGTTCCCAGAGGTTTAGATTATTTAAAACAGATAAGTTAGGGTCCAGTCTTACACAGATGATTGAGGGCAATATGGAGCACTGGGTACGCCAAAGGCCTCCCATGCAGGGTGACATCAAAGGCGCAGAAACCATGCAAACCCCCACTCCCAGCTCAGAGGCTGGGTTTATTGCCTCCTGTCCAGCCATTCACAGATACAGTTTGCTCACACTTTGCATCCCCCAGTTCTGGTCTCCAGTCTCTTACGGGCATAAACCACCCCCACTTCCCTTCACGCAAACCCCAGCAAACAACAAGCTGCTTGTCATCAGGAACTTGACAATTTGTTATATTGCATGGCGTTGAAGTCTTTTGATGCTCAGAAGGCCCGCCAGTCTTGCTGCAGTGTCACAGATGCACTCATCAGCGCCAACGGTGCTCCAACCCCTATTTTCCCATCTTACACTGGCCACACCTGATAATGCTGAGAGTTTTCGGAGTTTCTGTAATGGTAATTTAAATGAATGATTGAAAACATGTCATAACCAATCATTATTTTTAAGCCAGTTCACCAGCCGCCACTGATTCCAGCAGCAATCGAAAGATTCCAATGGCATTAGAAGTACATTCCAGCTGAATTGTTTTAATATTGAAATAGATTCCTGCAGCAATCAAAATGCATTCGAGGTGCATTCTGGCTCATTAGAGGTGCATTCTGGCAGGATTTGACGTGGCTTGCCGTTTCGATTCTCCCTCGATTGCAATCAGAACGTTTTGAATGCTGTTGGAATGCCATAAGAATATTTATAATGCGGTCAGAGCGCAGTTAGAATACACTTCGAATGCCTTTCGATATTTCTCCACTTCGAATGCACCTGGAAAGTTTTGAGCATGAGCAAAACATTCGGGCCGGCCACAAGAACGGGCCGAATATTTGGAATGCACTTAAAATGCAGTCAGAATTTTTAGAACGCACTTCGAATATCCAGGAATATACAAAGAATTTTCATTCTGACGGCATTCCGGCTCATTCCGCCTCCAGTGTGACTAGAGTTTGACGGCGCGACTCTGAAACCATGGTAGCCAATGGAATGACCCCATTTTCCTACCTCTGCGCCAGTCCCGACCACAGAGCTAAAACCCTAGTCACACTAGGGGCGGAATGAGCCGGAATTCCATCGGAATGAAAATTCTTTATATCTTCCTGGATATTCGAAGTGCGTTCTAAAAATTCTGACTGCATTTTGAGTGCATTCCAAATATTCGGGCCCGTTCTTGTGGCCGGCCTGAATGTTTTGCTTGTGTTCAAAACTTTCCAGGTGCATTCGAAGTGGAGAAATATTGAACGGCATTTGAAGTGTATTCTAAATATTCTGACTGCATTCTGACAGCATTCTAAATATTTCTACTGTGTTCCAACTACATTCAAGCTGCATTCGACAGCTAATACACCCAGAATGTGCAAGAATCATTTGAGGCGGGTTCGAAGTGCATTCTAAGTATTCGAACGGAATTCTTTCACAGCTGTAAGAATTTTGGTCAATTTGAAATTCCCGCTGGAATGTTGCGCAAATTCTTCATTCCGGCTGGTTCTGCTTGATTCTTGCTGATTTTGAATAAGTGTGATGGGGGCTTAAAGAAAACACTGGAGTGGGAAACGTCATTGGCTGAACCAACTGCAAAACCTGAAACGCGTCCGCCACCCTCTGTAAAGAATAGGCGGGGGAATTACGCAATCAAACACTGTACATGTGTATGTGCGACTAGATAAAATGAAATGACAAACACTGGACTGGTGACACACATCAGCCTACAAGCATGACCATTATTTAATTAATTATTATTTTGTTTAAGGGTGTTTGTTGCCAGGAAATTCTTAATCCATAGTTAAAATTCAAAAAATTTTATTTAAATTAACTGTAAATATATATACGGGGTTTGAAATTCCTGCTAGTCCATGCATTAGTAAAAATTACGGCGGTCTAGTAAACTCATCTTCAAACTAGTCCGAGTGTCTAGTAATGTATTGTCAACTAGGCTACTCATAAATTTCGTATTCAACCCCCACTTTTTTTCGGCTTTTTATTTGCCAGAACGATTTTAAAAGGAGGCGCCAATATATATTTTGTGGGAGTTCATTAGTGAGAAGCGGGTTTATGATTTAACATAAATATTTAATATCGCGAATGCATATGCTACGCATGCCCTGGCGACCTGGTGTATCATCATTTATTTGGCTGTCGCCATTATCCACCTTATTCCTGAGGGCGCTACTGTAGATATGATTATGGGTGCGACTTACGGCGGAAGTAGCTGTGAGCGAGAGGCTAGTCAACAACAGCGGCGATTCATTCTAAAATAATTCAGTTAACTTAGCGATTACAGCTAGTTTTTTTAACAAATTAACTTGCTTTTCTTAAAATGTCCGTTCGGAGCTCTGGCACCTGTTGTGCTGTTCGAGGCTGTACCAACAACCAGAGGAAGCTAAGTTTATGGCTTGATCAACAGTGTTTTGAACACGCGTCCAGAACATAGGGGATTGTCCTTGTGTTCAGCAATACGGTTTCCATGGCCCGCCCACAGAAGAGGGAGCCAGAATGAGGCTGGAAAACCTGAATTTGAATAGACCCCGGAAAACATTAGGCGCTCATTTCATTAAGTCGACAAACAGCGATTCCTACTTTATGGCTAGGCTCAGACAGACCGCTGCAGAGGAGACGCCGGGTCCTCAAAAGCATTTTGACAGCAGTGCCAGGAGAGCACAAGGTATAATTTCACGTTTAGGGAGGACAGAAAATTGTTGAATTCGTCCGGTAATGCCAGTCAGTGCAACTAACGTTTCAGCCTGTACAGTAATAGCAATAGTCTACTGCAATATGAAAACAGCAAACTCTGTTTCAAACAATAGTCTTGCACTCCAAACCACAATTCACTAAAAATATGGGCAAAATGGACTCACTGTGTTTTACATGTTATAGTATTGGATTAACAAGCAACTTTATACTGTATAATGTAGTTGGCTGGAGTAGAGCTAATTTGACTCATGTACTGTCGGATGGCTTAATTTACTGTGTATAACAATCCATTACATTTCATATGTAGAGCAATATTTACTTCTGAAATATAGTGTGTCCTTCATAAATATTCTCAGAAAGTATATCTGCTTTAAGGTACATAAGGTCGTGTCCTACCTCCTTCAACGAAACACGACTGACCTTGTTGCTGTGGAAGTGCTGCATACGCTTCGGAGCTTTGTAGATTGTTCATAGCTTCGCAGTCTGTGGCAACAGAGTCGCTAATGTAGCCCAATGTGCTAGTGTTCGATATCTGTGGCCACTGCTTCAAGTCGTTCTCCCATTCCTTGATCATAGAAGGCAGCGGTACCATAATGTTATCCCGTCTGAGGGGTAAAAGGTGATGTTCCCTCATATTATTTACCGATTGCTTGAAAAAAAGAGGACTAGCGTTAGCCATTACCATGGTAAACTGTTCAGTGACAGGATGCAGCGGAAGTCGCTCCAATAATTTGTGCAAGGGATCATGGGACGTGGGAATAAGGTGGATATACCACCACGTAGAGCAGCATTAGAAATTAAACTCTACATTTTCTTGACCGGATGTACGGATAATGTTTTTACACAAATGTTTCTCTGGCTACCCAAACATCAAGGTAAGCCAAAAAAGTACTGATTTCATTCCATACTGGTGGAGTTTGAACACGGAATTCTTTCTGAAAGTAATTGTAAATATTTTTGTGCTCGTATTGCCGCATTGCAGACAAAGGTCAACTTCTGGAGAGATTATATCATACATGGTGTAATTTTAAATCACTTTGTCACCATATGCTTGAGTTTCCAATGTTAGTTTTTGTTATCACTTGATCACCTAGGTGTTCTCTAACACAGGTATTAAATATAAAAATAACGATTACAACGACGATTTCCAGATGTGCTAATTGCATTAAAAAAACTGTGAATTATTGTGTGATGGTCGAGATCTGGACCATCCCGCGTTGGAATTAGAGGATCGACCAACGTTAGACTGAACGACCAGAACATTGCTGACACTTTCAGAATCTAAAAAGAATGAGTGATTCAGAGTAAGTTAGAGAATGATCTCAATTCTTCAGTGATGTATGGACTTTAATCCATTATTACGAAGGGATTTTGGCACTTAGTTGTATTTTTGTATCGCTGTATGGTGTAGTTTTGCAAATATTGGGCAATGGTCAAGCACGTGAGCACTGACAACATTGATTCTAACCCAACAAATTGTCAAACCTGCATTTTAGATCATGTAAGTACTTGGTTAGGGATTTATCATTGTGCAAGGTACTGAAGGGCTTTGAAATTTGAAGTTTTCATCTTTTGCCATTAATTATGAAGAAAAATTTACTTCCTGTTTTACTGAAGGGCTTGTGTTATCTATGTCGTACGTTTATTGGCATGACTGGTTATTAATTAGTATTAGAACATAATAGGAGTTAAATTGGCATAGGTATGAGTTGCAGTTGTGAAAAACCAAATAAAAAATATTTGACATACAGATATCTTATTGGTGCTGTAAATTAAAAGGAAGAAAGGCTGTCTAGTAAAAGATGGGGAGGACTGGTAAACCTGGGTCATTACTAGTCCGGATGTCGAGTGAAAAAAAAAAAGAATTTCTATCCCTGATATGCAAAAAAGAGTGGTATATTTATGTCTAAGGAATGCTGTGTCGTACTGTTGGCTATGTGTTCTAAGAGATGAAAATAAAAAGTTAACAAAAACATCTGTATATGCATTTTAAGTTTTATTTTTGCTACACAGCTCTGAAAAATGCCACATAATGCTACAGACTTCTATAGACTGCATAGCGTTTTCGCTACGCAGTTATTTTTGCTTAATGCCAGCCTTGGCATCTGTAACCAATGCCATCAGTATATTTTGCAACAACAAGGTTGCAAAGGTCTTGAGAGAGCTCTTCGCTTTTACCCATCATGAGATGCTTCTTGTGTGATACCTTGATATGAGAAACCTTTTTATAGGCCATCAATTAGGACTAAACCAGCTGATTTTAGTTTGCACTGATAGGGGGCAGGATTGCTTTACTGACAGACTTCAGCTGGTTTCTTGGCTTTACATGCCTTTTTGTACTTCCTTTTCTTCATGTGTTTAATTCATATTCCCTGTGTCATTCCACTGTATTACACATAATTTATGGACTTATTTGTTTAGACTTTTTTGTATGTGTGGATGACTTGGGTTGTTACAGACATCTGGTGAAAATTTCATGTCAATAGCCCCATTAGAAATATATTGACTGAGAAAAATGTTGACGTGTTCAATACTTATTTTCCCCGCTGTAACTCGTTCCCCCAATTTAATTAACTTTTTCCCTAATTTTTGTTAACTCAAATTGAGGGAACGAGTTATATCTCGTGGCCAAGCAAAAGCTAAATTGTGGGAAAGACTTGTATCTCGTGGCCACGAAATAGCCAAGTTGTGGGGACGAGATAGCTAAATTGAGGGAACGACTTATATCTTGTGGTCATGACTTATATTTTTTTCATGTCATTGCATTTCCTGGGCTCCACACAAAACCAATGTCTTGTTGAAAATAAAAAGAGTTCAACACTGTGATAAAGTCACTGTTCTATGGTGGGAGGTAAGTCTTACCATTACCTGTGAGGTGAGGTTACTTCAAGATTGTTTTCTGCAAATGGCAAATACTAAGCGATCTGTTACAGCCCGGTTCAGTAATCACAAGCATGTTTTATGAATTATTGAAATGTTTTTTAAAACATCTGAAGTTTATAAATTCTGTTAAAACTCTGTTTAAACTCAGGAATCTACAGGCATTGCGCATCATCGTAGTTGACAATGTCACTTTGTGATTAAAAATGAAAGTGATCCATCAATGGTGATTGAAATATCACAGCAAAAGCCTTATTACAGACGTGTTACTGGGCTCCAGTGGGCCTGCGCGTCCTCAATACAGACCTTGGTACCAAGTATGACTGAAATCTGTGACATTATTCTTGAGATATCTCATTAAAAATATGATTAGAAATGTTCATTTTGCCAGTAATGACCTTGACAATTAAGTCAAAGTCACCATAATTCATTTGCATCTGCATATCTTTAGTGTAGACCATGTTATAAAAAAATAAGTGAAATGCTTTGAAATGTTCTTCAGATATTGCACCATAAGTCTGGTTAGAAATGGTCAATCACCTGTAGTGACCATGAAAAGTAGGTGAGGGTCACAAAAATTGGCTGGGGTCTGCACATTCCACTAGCAAACCTTGCCACCGGATTTGAAGAAATTCCATCACTTGGTTCTTGAGATATTGTGCAAACTAAAGTGAGATGAAAAGACAGACGCACAGAGCTGAATACTATGTCCAAAATTTTTGGCATGTGCATATCATCAATGTAGACCATGTTATAAAAAATGAGTGGAATGCTTTAAAATTTTCTGAAGATACTGCACCATAAATCTGGTGAGAAGTGGTCAATCGCCTGTATCGAACTTGAAAATTAGGTCAAAGTCACCAAAAACAACTGGTGTCTGCATATTCCCCTAACACACCTTGCCACCAATTATGCATGAAATCATTCAAAAAGGGTCTTGAGATATCGCGTTAACTATAGAGCGAGACGGATGTACTGTCACATCTCCACCAGGTTTTCAGACTGACATGCCCTCTCCGGACACGTTTTCCGTTCCACTCACCTGATCGTTTATCTCCTGCACCTGATCGTTAATTCCCCAGCACCTGTTTCCCATTGGAGTTCATGCAATCACTCTCTCTTCACTCTTGGTCTGGCTTTTGTCTCCAAGGCTTTGTGTTTTACAGTCACCTTTCGGCCCTACTTCCTAGTTCTGTTTTTTGATTATTCCTTTGTTTGTTTACTTTGTACTTTCCAGCTCCTTTTTCCACTCCAGTTAAAAAACTCTTGTCTAGTTTTTTTCATTCCAGTCCTGTTCTCTGTTCCTGAGCCCACCGTGACACGTGCATACGAACGTACCGATGGAGCTGAATATGAAGTCCCCTGCTTTGCAGTATCGCGTGGCAGGGGGAAAGAAAAATTGTCCTTTAATATCTTCCATCAGTGGCTTACTTGGGCATTGTTCAGAATTTATTCTCCTTATCAGTGTCCACTGATACAATGGAGACAAATTTAATTATAATGCCTATGAACAAATTCTATAAACATTTTTTATATAGAATAACAATATTTAACACCTCAAAAGCTTAGTAATTAATGAGCAATGGAACTATTTTTGAGCAATGACATCATTTAGTTAGCAGTTTAATGGTCCTCCTTTGGTTGAATGGATTCTTAGACTACAGTAGAAAAATGAAAATGAGTAAGTTGGGTGACACTCATACTCAGTGTTGCCATAGTATCACACAGTCTATTGACATAACAGTGAAAATTAGAGACAGCTGCTCGAAGTTACTGAGCGTGAAAGGCTTCACCGGCATGACACACTGAGCAGCTCAACTCAGATGATACAAAAGAATTCTGCATTTATTGAGCCAGTTTCCAGCTTTCCAATCCTCAAGACATGGAGTCGATGTACAGAAGTAACATTCTTAGAGAATTACATCAGACTGAATTTCTGTCCAGTTTTAAAGAGGTCATATTATGCTTTCTCAGTTTTTCCCTGTCTTTCAGCATGTTATATGGCTTTTTGTGCATGTAAAATGTCTGCAAATTTACAAAGACCAAAGCCCATGCAAAAGAGAATTTTTCTCTGTGACAGAAAACTCAGCTCCTGTGCTGCCTGAAATTTTCATCCTTAACATATCTACATCATGATGTAACACGCTTGCATAATGACCAACTGGCAGCGAGTCAGATATGCTTTCAAATAAGGTTAGGAAGAGTGGTGGCTGAGGAGTTTAGGTAGTACATATCAGCAGGTCAAGTGCACCATATTACTCTTTAGTGTGAAGGCAAATTCCTTTTTTATGGAAATCAAAAGAAAAAAGTGAAGAATCAGTGGTATTCATTTTTACCACAACTCCTCACCAGGACAACCCCAACCTTTAAATTGCATTTCATTTATTGTACAGAGCACAGGTTACCGAACCATGGTTGGCCAATCATAACATAATGGGGTGGCATTATGAGAATGGGCCTTAAAGATACAGGAGCCTAAACAGTCTGTTTTCAGCTGACTGAGCCAGAGGTACTGCACACACAGCCTGAACAGCTATATATAAGTGCTTTTCGACCATAAAAACGTGCAAATGTTTGTAAATGGACGACTAAAATGAAAATATTATATCGTGAAATGGGCATAATATGACCCCTTTAGTGAAATGCTAATCTACAAATGGAGAATATGATTAGTATTTTGAATTTTATAAATATGGATATATATTTTTTTTCTTTTTTTTCTCTCATGCATCCATTGAAATAAATACTCTCAGTATCCTGATGCTGCAAAAGCAAAAAGCTAATATACCTGTACTCTTCACTCAGCAGATTGTTGGGCATTTACAATCTTCAAAAACAATATTGATGTAGCGCTGAAATCAAATGGCACCCAGGCTTATAACCTGGGGCTTTCTTGTCATGAATCATATCATTTGCGAGGATAATTGATCATTTTTAAAAAGGTGTCTTTCTTTGTTGCTTGCTGATGCATGCTCACAAACATGGCATGATTCCAGCCGCTGGTCAAGTGTGAGAGGTGAAGTAAGAGGTGAGGATGCTGTTTATTCAGCCTGTAAGGCATTCAGGGAAGGTGAGCTCCAGTCACCTGGCGAGCAAAGCACAAAGCAAAGCCAGCAGAGTCACCAGGGGTCGGGGATGAAGGCCTAGTGCTCCACCACACTCCATAGCATTCTCCTGCAACAGAGAGCACACCCACAATCAGCACTATTCTCCTGCATCACAGAGCACACCCACAATCAGCGCGATTCTCCTGCAACACAGAGCACACCCACAATCAGCACTATTCTCCTGCAACACAGAGCACACCCACAATCAGCGATTCTCCTGCAACACAGAGCACACCCACAATCAGCGCTATTCTCCTGCAACACAGAGCACACCCACAATCAGCGCGATTCTCCTGCAACACAGAGCACACCCACAATCAGCACTATTCTCCTGCAACACAGAGCACACCCACAATCAGCACTATTCTCCTGCAACACAGAGCACACCCACAATCAGCACTATTCTCCTGCAACACAGAGCACACCCACAATCAGCACTATTCTCCTGCAACACAGAGCACACCCACAATCAGCACTATTCTCCTGCAACACAGAGCACACCCACAATCAGCACTATTCTCCTGCAACACAGAGCACACCCACAATTAGCACTATTCTCCTGCAACACAGAGCACACCCACAATCACCCACAATTTATTCCTGCAACACAGAGCACACCCACAATCAGCGCTATTCTCCTGCAACACAGAGCACACCCACAATCAGCGCTTATTCTCCTGCAACACAGAGCACACCCACAATCAGCACTATTCTCCTGCAACACAGAGCACACCCACAATCAGCACTATTCTCCTGCAACACAGAGCACACCCCCACAATCCTGCAACACTATTCTCCTGCAACACAGAGCACACCCACAATCAGCACTATTCTCCTGCAACACAGAGCACACCCACAATCAGCACTATTCTCCTGCAACACAGAGCACACCCACAATCAGCGCTATTCTCCTGCAACACAGAGCACACCCACAACACTTATTCTCCTGCAAATCAGAGCACACCCACAATCAGCGCTATTCTCCTGCAACACAGAGCACACCCACAATCAGCGCTATTCTCCTGCAACACAGAGCACACCCACAATCAGCGCGATTCTCCTGCAACACAGAGCACACCCACAATCAGCACTATTCTCCTGCAACACAGAGCACACCCACAATCAGCGCTATTCTCCTGCAACACAGAGCACACCCACAATCAGCACTATTCTCCTGCAATACAGAGCACACCCACAATCAGCACTATTCTCCTGCAACACAGAGCACACCCACAATCAGCACTATTCTCCTGCAACACAGAGCACACCCACAATCAGCACTATTCTCCTGCAACACAGAGCACACCCACAATTAGCACTATTCTCCTGCAACACAGAGCACACCCACAATCAGCGCTATTCTCCTGCAACACAGAGCACACCCACAATCAGCGCTATTTTCCTGCAACAGAGAGCACACCCACAATCAGCGCTATTCTCCTGCAACACAGAGCACACCCACAATCAGCACTATTCTCCTGCAACACAGAGCACACCCACAATCAGCGCTATTCTCCTGCAACACAGAGCACACCCACAATCAGCGCTATTCTCCTGCAACACAGAGCACACCCACAATCAGCGCTATTCTCCTGCAACACAGAGCACACCCACAATCAGCACTTGCTTACAAAGGCTTTGACGTAAAAGACATCAACACAGACTGGAGCATGATCCTGTGCGCATATTCTCACATGGATTAGGAGAATTACAAGACAGATAATTAAAAAAAAAAATTAAACAATTTCATTATTCAAACAACTGTGGTTATTCATAAACAAGGGCTATGTAACACAAATTAATAAATCAGTTTACCACATTGTACATAAACATGACATAGGAGAAATGCAACATATCCTCACAACAAATGACAATATAATCCTTACTATCTGATACAACCCATACAGTCATTTCCTTTACACCATTTCCTTGTTTACATTACCATAAGGAACAGCAGCACTGTGCCATAAAAAACATTACAAAAACATTGTGCCTTCATTTGAAGTTACTTCTTCTTACAGGTAAAGGTTGAAGTTAGTTTAAGGGTTAGGTTAAGGTTAGGGTTCAGGGTTAGGATAAGGTGATGGTCGTTTTTAAAAAAAACAGTTGTGTCTTTTCAAGAAAAATTTTGGGTCGCAGTACCAAAGATTAAACTAGCAGAAGCGAGAATTAAATCTTGCTCTCCCACAGCAAAATCTGCAAATTATACCCCCAATCATACTCCCTGGCCTCTAACCCTGCAAACTGTTGCGCTATTCAAAGACATCAGCACACTGTATATGTTTACATAGATTGTTTTTGGCCGCTTGCCTTTTCAACCTATCTGGTTGTTTTTCCTTCGAGGATGTGCTTGTAAGATGGATGAACGCAGAAACATGCATATCTCTACATACAAACCCCAATTCCAATGAAGTTGGGACATTGTGTAAAATGTGAATAAAAACAGAATGCAATGATTTGCAAATCTCATAAACCCACATTTTATTCACAATAGCACATAGCATATCAGATGTTGAAAGTGAGACATTTTACCATGTTATGAAATATATTACCTCATTTTGAATTTGATGGCAGCAACATATCTCAAAAAAGCTGGGACAGGGCCATGTTTATCATTGTGTTGCATCCCCTCTTCTTTTAACAACAGTCTGTAAATGTCTGGGAAATGAGGAGACCAATCGCTGGGGTTTTGGAAGAGGGATGTTGTCCCACTCTAGTCTGATGTAGGATTCTAGCTGCTCAACAGTTACGGGTCTTCTAAGCCAGATTTTTTGTTTTATGATGCGCCAAACGTTTTCTATTGGTGACAGGTCTGGACTGCAGGAGGGCCAGTTCAGCACTCAGACTCTTCTACTGCGAAGCCATGCTGTTGTGATGGATGCAGTACGTGGTTTGGCATTGTTTTACTGAAATATGCAAGGCCTTCCACACAGAGACGTTGTCTGGATGGGAGCATATGTTGTTGTTTAACCTCTACATACTTTTCAGAATTGATAATGCCTTTCCAGATGTGTAAGCTGCCCACACCATAGGCACTAATGCAACCCCATGCCATTAGAGGTGCAAGCTTTTGAACTGAGCTCTGATAACAAGACAGATGGTCCCTCTCCTCTGTAGTCCACACGACACAGCGTCTGTGGTTTCCAAAAAGAATTTCAAATTTTGATTCATCTGACCACAGAACAGTTTTCCATTTTGCCTCAGTCCATTTTAAATGAGCTTTGGCCCAGAGAAGACAGCAGCGTTTCTGGATCGTGTTCACATATGGCTTCTTCTTTGCATGATAGAGCTTTAACTTGCATTTGAGGATGGCACGGCAAACTGAGTTCACAGACAATGATTTCTGGAAGTGTTCCTGAGCCCTTGCAGTGAATTCCAGAGCAGAATTATGCCTGTTTTTAATGCAGCGCCGCCTGAGGGCCCGAAGATCACGAGTATCCAATATTAACCTTCGGCCTGGTCCCTTGCGCACAGAGATTTCTCCAGATTCTCTGAATCTTCTGATGATATTATGTACTGTAGATGGTGGGATATTGAAAATCATCACAATTTTACATTGAGGAACATTTTTCTGAAATTGTTCCACAATTTTTAGACTCAGTTTTTCACAGATGGGTGAGCCTCTGCCCATCTTTACTTCTGAGAGACTCTGCCTCTCTAAAATGCTGTTTTTATACCCAGTCATGTACTGACCTGTTGCCAATTAACCTAATTAGTTGTAAAATGCTCCTCCAGCTGTTTTTTATTGGCACCTTTTACTTTTCCAGCCTTTTGTCGTCCCAGTCTGAACTTTTTTGAGATCTGTTGCTGCCATCAAATTCAAAATGAGCGAATATTTTTCATGAAATGGAAAAATGTCTCACTTTCAACATAAGATATGTTGTCTATGTTCTATTGTGAATAAAATGGGGGTTTATGAGATTTGCAAGTCATTGCATTGTTTTTTTTTTTTTCTCACGTTTTACACAACGTCCCAACTTCATTGGAATTGGAGTTTGTATATGCAGGCATACATGCTCATGCACTGAACAATATTTAGAAACAGGTGTTTTCATACCTCTGGATGATAGGGATGACAGGAGTCTGGCCTTTTCCGGTCCTTCAGCAACTTTAAGCGCTCACATTTCAGAGACTCAGTGTGTTCACTGCAGTTAAAGAAACTAGGCTTCCATGTGAATTAAATCCCCTTACCCATCCTGTCAAAGCTCTTTTATATGCAAATTTAACTTCCTGAAACAAAATTTCATTTGTGAATTTTGAGTGTTTTTTTTTTTCATTACCAGCATATATGTGACCCTCCAGCACCAAACCCGTCACATGGGTCAATTTTTAAAATATGAGTTTTTGGGCTCATATTAAATGCCCTTTCAGATGAGCCCAAAAACTCATATTTGAAAAATTGACCCATGTGACTGGTTTGATGCTGGAGTGTCACATATACAGTAGATGATCTTACACTAGTGGGCGTGTCATATGAAAGTTATGAAATTATTAAATTTTGCATTTGTTGTGAGCGCGAGCAACAAATCCAAAATTTACTCAACTCGTTTCATAACTTTCATATGACACGACCAAGAATACAGTATCATGGTGTTCTAAAGACAAGTTAGTGAACCAGACCATGCCTGATTACGTCACTCCATTTATCCACATCCTAACCAGCCTGCCCATTTATGCCGCCTTCTTCCTGCAATCCTCATCTGTCTCGTTTGATGTCCCTCCCTCCCATTCCCTTCTATTCTTCTCTCACCCTATCACTCTATAGGAACCCCGGGGACTTGAAGAGCCTTTATGACTCTGAGAAGAGCTGTGACCCCGACCCTGAGTCTCGTCGCCTGGGGTTTCCCGTTAACCCGCACAAGTCCCCTACTCAACTCTATTCCGTCCTTCATCAGTACAATTCCCATGCTCATTCGATTCAATAAATATCATTAACTACTATTTTAGGTGTGGTCTGGAATTCATTAAAGATTCTGTTTATCGTATCACTGAATTTCGTAATTTAATAGAAAACAACATAATTTCCGTTAGCGCCCATTGTATGTTAGCATTGCACTAACTCCATTGCTCCACTAACATAGCCAGTCCCTGAGTCACAGACATTTGCACTGAACTAGCTATAGTTTGTAAATTCAGTTAACTGAGTTGCTAGCTAACATTAGCTTACCTGCTAACAAACTAATGTTACATAATGGTTATGAAAACATACTGCGTACATGTTAGCTAGCTAAGTAATGTGAACTTGGTTATGTGAGTGGCATTTGGCTAGCTTGTAACCATGCACAGCTATGACAATTTAACCACTTGGTATAAAGGGTATGCACGTGACGTCCCAGCCCGCAGAGGTCCCTGTGGTTATGCCCACTGAGTGGCAGAAAGACGAGTGGCAACATTATCTCCAGTGCCACCAAAATACAAACACTGAATCAAAATGGGGAAGAGCTGTTGTGCAATTTACTGTACAAGTAGATTTAACAAGCACTCGGAGCTATCTTTTTACAGACTGCCGAAAGCTAGAGAAAAGAGAAGCAAATGGATCACTGCAATTTGCAGAGAAAACTGGAATCCAGGCCCCGAAACATGGATTTTTGGTTCCCATTTTGTGTCAGTCATGTTGCATTTTTGGGTAAAATCATACCTCAAGTTATACATATATAATAAGCTCTTAACGTTGGCATCTTTCATTTATATTCGTCATAAATGTAATGTTTTTGTCAGCATTTATTAAAAGGCTTCCATGATTATGTGCCCTGTGCTCTAAGATTACAAACAAAGAGGGGGATTATTTGTTAGCTAACTTAAGCCAAGGCTAATCCAGGGGTGAATTCAATAGACCTAATGTTTGGTTACGTTACCTAACAAGACAATACAGACAACCAGAATATCCATAGGTGTCCTCATCACTTTAATGTCACTAACAAAACCCACCTTGAAGTATGACCAAGCGTTGAGGCTTTTGTATACCTTCAAGCTTTGCATTGTACATCTTCCCGGAGTCAAAATCAAGTACAAATAAATGTCAGGATAACCGATTCCTGGCCACATGTCAATGTCCGTGGACCACTGGTTCTTTGGTAAGTCGTAAGGATCACTGCCGAGTCCAACTGCCCTTAATTTCAGATGATAATCCTTTGTTTTACCCCCGTTTTCTCTGCTAAACTCGGCCATGCTGGCAAATGTTTTGCCCATCAGTCCGACTGAAGGGGATGTGTTCCGGCGAGTAAGTGACGTTAATGCATACCCTCTATTACAATTCCGCTGAATGTTAATAGCATGACGTGATGCGGAGAAATATTTTTTCCCACACTCTTAGTCAATGAAATTTTCTCAAAAGTGATACATACCTAAGGTAATGTCAAAAATATGTCATGAGCTTGCCTATGGGAAAAGTACAACTGTTATGTGATACAAAGGGATCCGTTACTTTAAATAAGTAACCTGCGTTGATCTGCATGTAACCGTGGACACTCTGAATTCAGCGGCAGGATAAAGCAATTTAATAACTGAATTTCACCTCACTTGAATCTGCTGGAGTGAAAGTCTCCTGAAAAACCAGCCCTCTTTTGGAAACATATCTTCACAGCTGCAATTAAAATCCTCTGTGTACTATATCCAAAGACTCTTATTTGGTCTTTGTGCATGAATCTAATTAAAGTTACGGGAAGTAGAATGCAATATCCGCAAACTCGTGTTAGAGCAGGATATACATGATTTCTATGGGTTCCATGGTAACAGGAGGGATGGTGCTACAGTCACACTTGTTGTCCACAACCACCATGAAGAGATTGCTGCTCGGAATCTGCTGGATCACAAATGACCTGTAGGAGCAAAGGTAAAGCTCATTTTACCACAAATGACATATCTGCATTACATATTGACACAGTCAGTGTAATAAAATATTTTGTGGCCTGAGGTGACTCTGACAGTGTGCTTCATGACCCCAGACATAAGAATATTTTTCCAAAAGTTATTCCAAAATCTCTTGGTCAAGTGGCTTGTTGACACACGCAGTGCTGTACCTGACACAGCCATCACAGTCGATGTTGCCGGTGGTTTCTTTAATTGTGCGTTCAGAGACGAAAGCTGGGTACTCTGTGTCACATGGGACCAACATTGTCTTCCCCTTTAATCTCTGAGCTGTACATGGAGAGGCAGTCAATATACTTATGAAACATATTCTGCAAGCAACCACAAATGTTCACATACATACCCACTCAAGTGAACATATACCCCTTCACCAGCAAACATCCAGTAACTTGTTGTTGGCACGAGTTTTTCCACTCCTTTTTTGCTGTTTGTGCAACTAATTTGGATGGAGCCCACAGGTGGATGCTGTTGTGGAGGTGGAATGTTAATTAGCAGCAGGCAAAGAGTGATAAGACACCAGCTGACAATGGTAACTAGTAGCAGCTGAGTGTGATGCAGCACAGCAGCAGGCAAGGGCAGATTGCAACAGAGGCGGATCCAGAGAGCTGCATAACGTCTTTCACCCTGAACTTGCCATCGGAGGAATTATAACCCTGCTCTCACCTTGCCTTAAAGGATTGATTACCTGGAAAACACATTTTTCCTAGTTATTGCATGTATACTTTAGTCATCCCTCACTCTAACAAAATCTGAGATGTTTTAAAGTCAAAGAAGCTTCCTTCCTTTCTTTTTTTCCTCATCAACTCCAGAGGCATGAAAAATGGACATTTCAGGTTGGGCATATGGATAACGTGTACCTGCGCGGGGGAGGAGTCGAGGTGTGGCTAGGAAGTAGCAAACCGTGCCCACTGTTTTCCGCAAACACACCAAAGAAAAATTTTGTAGAAGACGAGCTACCAGTTCAGGTGCACACAAATGCTCTGTTGTTGGCTGCAAAATCCCCATAAAAATGTTTTTAACATTCCATCAGGTGATGAATCGCAGAGGAACAAGTGAATTAAATATATTTTTACTGACAATGTTCCTGCGGCTCCTGCCTCAAACCTATTTGTCTGTGCTCAGCATTTCATGCCGGAATGTTTCTCAAACTCAGGTCAGTACAATGCTGGCTTAGCGAAAAACCTGTGCCTCGAGAAAGGTGTTGTTCCTACACTATGGAACCCGACAACTGCGATGCATACAGTGAGTTAGCCACTTTTTAAAAAAAATTTTGCCTGTAAATGTCAACTTTGGCATTAGCTGGCAACCTTGTTCCCCCAGCTTCAATGTTATCATTATATTACAGTAAGCTATTGCATGGACAGTGGTGTGGTTCAAAAGAAACTTGGCAGTATACCCAATATGTAAACGTTACCCTCACAGTCCAAGGGTTCGCCCGACATGCTGTATTTCCGAGGCACGCGTTGCTATGGCTGTGTTTTCAAGACACTTCACCCTCTTCCCTCGCACCACCCCCTCCACCCAACCATGCCTCTATCTTCCGGCCGAGTCAAAATCTCAAAATTTTCACACGAGAGCAAGATGGGTATGATAAAAAGGGCAAACTAAATGTGACTACCACAAAACATTATGTTTTAGACCCAAATCACTTATTTTTAAAAAGTGTAAATACCAGGTAATCAATCTTTTAAAGTACATTACTTCTCCAAACCCATTCCCATTTACGTTTCCTAATAACCAACTAAGTGTTAATTTGTTCAGTTGCAAGGATCAGTTGATAAAATTACTGTCCATTTCCCCTTAGCTAGTATTATTTTCATTGCAATAGTTATCAAGCATTTTTCTATCCACATTAATTGTGGCATAAAACTTCAGTGTCTTTTGAATCTTCTGAATTCCCGTAGCTCACAAAACGGTATTTTTTCTGTACCAGTTTCCAATCGACATGATATGCCTGAGAAAACGTTTTTAAAAATGTGATTTTGCTGACTCAGGTACACGTGTTAAGTTTGCTTATGTTAAAATAAAACTGTCTACAACCTGTGACATTACCATAATGCAGGTTAACTCTCAACCTGTTTCTGATTAAGAATCAGACAATTAATTGATTTAATTTACTGAGCAAATAGGCTATCAATAAGCTGCATTGCCATTAATGATCAAGACATATGGCATTGCGTCAAAGAGGAAGGCTACAATATGAGACTGCATGGACGGCAGTTAACTGAAATTTCTGGAAATTCCATCTTTAAGTTAAATGTTATGCAGTAAATGCTGCTGAAGGTGGTATTTGGATAAGGTTTCGATTTTGTTTCTAATTAATTAATAAGATTATTGCCGTTCATACAATCTCATATTGAAGCCTTCCTAGAATTTTCCCAGAAGGTGGACTATACAGACTCCATCAATGATTTTGCTATGATGAAAGCTGACCCCTAGCATGCATTTTAAATAATTTTAAATGCATGCCATATGTCAAACTTTCAGAATGCACTAATAACCAATAATCAATTAGCAACGCTTCCACATATGAAGCGTTGGTAATTTAATAAATTAATTATTATCACATTGTGGCAACTAGTGTGCAAATGCACTTCCCCGCAACAGCCTATTCATTAGAATGCTAAAAACACATTAAGTGCATTATTAAAAGAAATTAGGTTGCACTTTTGAAAAAAATTGCTAAAACAGGAGATGGAATTGAGAGATAGTATTGGATTAATTAATTATTTGTTTTTTCAATAACACTATTGAGTATGTTGTCAATGTAGCCCATTGGTGATCTCTGTCATTTCTTGATAATTTCTTAATAATTCCAGGCTAAAGTAGTGGTTTTGATTATTCAGTAAATACGTTCGAAATTGTGTGATTATTAATCAAGCAATCTTAAACAGGATCAGCTTGCTAGTAATTATGCTCACACTATGCCACAAAAAATCCCGTAATGCTGGCATTACCGCTAGGGGTAAGTAGGATGCAACAGGGCTTGCAGAAGTACAACCTCGTTTCCAGATAAGCTGGGATGTTGTGTAAAATGCACATGAAAACAGACGGTAATGATTAGCAAATCATTTAAACTCTATAATAAACTGAAGATAGGACAAAGACAACATATCAAATGTTGAGACTGAGAAATTTTTATTGTTTTTGAAAATACCTGCTCATTTTGAATTTGATGCCAGAAACACGTTTTTAAAAAGTTTGGCTTGGGCCATGTTTACCACTGTGTTAAATCATCTCTTCTTTTAAGAATAAGTAAGTGTTTTTGAACTGAGGAGACAAATTTCTGTAGTTTTGAAAGCAAAATGTTTTCTCATTCTTGCTTGATTTTAGATTTCAGCTTCTCAACACCTTTGCAGACTCTTCTGTCACATTTGTGCACTAAATTTTTCGATGGGCTTGTACTGCAGGTAGGCCAGTTTAGCACCCGGACACTTTTGCTACGGATCCATGGTATTGTAAAACACTCACTGAGTGGTGTGACATCTCTTGCTGAAATAAGCTAAGTCTTACCAGAAAAAGATGTCTGGATGGCTGTATATGTTGCTCCAAAACCTATACATATATATATATTGTTCAGTTTTAATGTTGTCCTCTCAGATGTATAAGGTACCCATGCCACGTGCACTAATGCGCCCCCATACTAGCGTGGATGCTGGCTTTTGAACTGTGCGCTGATAAAAAGCCAGATGTTTCGTCTCCTTTGCCTAGAGAATGTGGCATCCTTGATTTCCTAAAAGAAAATTCTGATTTTGATTGGTCAGGCCACAGGATAGTTTTTCATGTCATCTCAGGCCATCATAAATGAGCTTAGGCCCAGAGAGGGCGGCAGCATTTCTGGATCTTGTTTATTATGGTTTTTTCTGTACATAGTAAAATTTCAACTAGCATTTGTGGATGCAATAACAAATTATGCACACTGACAATATTTTTTTCAGAAGTGTTCCTGCGCTCATGCATTGATTTCCACTACGGAATCCTGTTTGTTTTTAATGCGGTGCCACCTGGGGGCCTGAAGATCATGGCCATTCAGTATTGGTTTTTGGCCTTGTCCCTTGCATGCAGAGATTTCTTCGGATTCTCGGAATATTTTTTGATAATACATACCATAGATAATTAAATCTCCAGTTTCTTCGCAATTTCATTCTTAAATTGTTGAACAATTTTCTAATGTAGTCTGTCACAGAGTGGTGAAGCCCGCACCATCTTCCGAAAGACTCAGCCTCTCTGAGACGTTCTTTTCATACCCATTTATGTCACTGACCTGTTGCCAATTAATCTAATTAGCAGTGAGATGTTCCAGCGGTGAGGTGCATTTTTTTAGCATTATAAAAGATTTCCAATCTTTTGTTGCCCCTGTCCCAACTTTTTTGAAGCATATGTATTGCTGGCATCAAATTCAAAATGAGCAAACATTTTTTCTCAGTTTCAACATTTGATATATTGTCTTCGAACCATTTTTGATTAAATATAGGGTTTAAATGTTGTGCAAATCATGACATTCTGTTTTTATTTACATTTTACACAGCATCCCAGCTTTTCTGGAAATGGGTTTGTATTTTGGGGCTTTAGGATGGTAAATGGTCCGCCATATGGATTGGGGGGCTTTGACAGATATGCATGAACCCGGACAGTGTTTATGTGAGTGAAGCCATACCTCGACCGCCTGAACTAGCTTCACAGCCAGCGCCCATATTTGCCAATGTTCACCACCATTCAAAAGTTTGGAAATGCAAAGGTAATTTTGTGTTAATTTTTGTGTTTGGACTCCTATTGTCCATCATTTGTTGATCTCAGAATGATATCTTTTATAGTTTTTGATAAAATTAATATTTCCTAGAAAAATTTTTCCCTTTGAAAATGAATGTGGAATGTTCACATCAGCTAGACCTCTGTGATATCATAATGCTCGCTTCCTACACTACCGACTTCACAGGCTTCTTCTTGTGTTTTGTATTACTGTCACTGATCTGCATAGAATTACTGGATAGCTGATGACGTCATAATTTTGAAGTAACTGTGTCGCCATATTGGTATGCCCAACCATGGTCTTCAGGGACATGGTCTTGTAGCCATACATACTGTATCTCATGCTGGGGGGAAAACTCCTCTTCACAGACACAGAAAAAACATTTTAAAAAAGAGAAATATTAATCATCTTTCTCTTATAAACACTGGGTGTGACAGGCAATCATGTACAAAGTATTAAGTCTCAAAGGATTTCTTGTGTTGCGTTTATGTTTCTGAGGACCCAGCTATCACTGAATAGCAGACATAGGACGCAAATGGGTTTGGTAAAGATAATGTTATGTCAGCTTACCTTAGCATAATAGTCATTCAAGGCCAAGAAAACACTTGGTACAACGGGTGCCTAATAAAAGTACACTGCCCCAACTATTCAAATATATTTTTGGGTAATTGTTGACAACTTTTTAACGACTAAATCAGCTCGAGAAGATCACATATGTACGTTGTTGATGGTGTGCCATTTTTGTTCTGATCAGGGTACTTTGCCATGTCACCCAGACACCGGAACTCTTGGCCGCGCGGAGGTTGTAAATGAAACAAAAAATTTGGTTCCTGTCAGCAAGAGTTCGTCCAATGAATCATTTGTGAATTAGTATAGCTACAATGGCACACTATAAGCTGACATAAGATTTGGAAAGCCTACCTGTTCTATGTGTAAATGATACTGTTGTTTCTCCAGCCTTGATAAATTTGACAGGCGCTTGGGTTTGGGGGCCTGCCAGTGACTTAATTCCATTGACAAGGCATCATCTTTCAAAATCTTACGATATTTACAAGGCGATTCAATTCCATTTTTTATGTACCCTTGCTAGTTGAAACAACTGGGTAACAAGAGTGCAGAATATAACCAGTGACTCTTCATTGGGACAAAGTCACGTTGTCCAATGTAGTGCCAACACTGTCGTAACAAGTCAGGCTTTGCCAAGGGTAATCAGTGCAAGCTTATGCCCATGGGTAAGTCCGAGTTTCCTGTTTTGTTGGAGCAACCAACAGCCACACACAGCCGCATTATGGCAGATTTTGTCAATCTGGTCCAAATAACAATTGGCAATATCGAACCTTGCTCATTCAGTGTAAAATTAAGCTGCAGCACAAGTGATAATCAAGACTTATTTGTATACACTTTATATGGATCAACTGATTTCCTGGTGTCCAAGTGCGTTATAACATTTGAGACATTGCCACACAAAGTATTTTTTGATTGGCTAAAATATATGGAATGGCGGCATTCATGGACTTGTGCTCATGAGTTTTATTTCAGAAGTTTGACGTTTGATTACTTTATAGATAAAAATCACAAAAATTTGCAAAAAATAATTATGAAACGAGAAAAAATACTTTATTGGTTAAGAGCTGAAACAAATGTTTTCTTTGCCTTTCACATGAGAAGAGAGGTGAGTGGTGCAACATAGAGAGGTAGGTAGCTGAAACTGTTTAGTATTTGTGATAGATGGTAATCATTTATAGCTACTTCAGCATGTATACTGTATATCCCCATTGGTAATCGTACAAAATCAGATAGTTGGGTGATATGATAAAGCTAGCCTTATTTGTGCTGACTAAAATTAGCTTTGATGATTTGACCAGTTTGTGCCTATCGTTAGCCTAATGTTTGAGCAGCTGTCAGCCTATAGACCAGATTTGCTTCCTAAACATCAATTTATTCATGATCATATGCAAAACAGGCAAAATATTGCACCTTCCAATTGCATCAGCTATCCGGTAATTCTATGCAGATCAGTGGTTACTGTCAATCTTTCGCTTCTACTCCTGCTACTACTGCTACTACTGCATGCACTTCACACGCACTACTGCTGCTACTGCATGTGTCCACACTCACTCTCTCTCTCTCTCACACACACACACACATACATCTACCAAGAGTCACCCTTGCAATGATCTAGAAATAATAAATCAATGACAGAGAAACACCCTAACAAACACATAGAAACACCCGTGCTATCACCCTGTGTACCCTAGCAGCCACCTAGAAACAGCCTATAAACCACCCTGTACAATCTAGTAACCACCTGAAAACAGCCTACCAATCACCCTGCACAACCTAGCAACCACCTTGTACACTTTAGCAACCACCCAGATACAGCCTGGTAACCACCCTGAACACCATAGTTACCAGCTAGAAATACCCTACCAGCTACCTGGCAAGGAAACAAATAGAGGAAGTACTAACTCTGATGAAATGGCTGGCACAGTTACGAGGCTTGAATTCGATTGGGCTGTTATGGGAACATCTGGATTATGCAGTTTGTGAGAAACGTCCAACAAGCCTGCCTCATCTTGCAAACCTGTTGGCCAGGATGCCCCGAATCTGGAAAGCTGCTACAGCTGCGCATGGAGGATTTTTTGGCGAGATGAAAGTCAGAGCATGATAATTATTAGAACATCAATATGAAAACATTGTGAGATTATAGATGTGAAGTTTTTTTATGTATTCAATGATTATTCGGTTAATAATCATTGGCTTAGACAAATGGAATGAAATAGTTACATTTTATTGGTGTTTTCGAACTTTTGGACAGTAGAGTAGTAAGTGTAGGTTTGTTCATTTTCTGAAGCCATGGTATCTACTCATGGTATCACAACCGACTCTCCATCCAGACAAAACATATTTGATGACATTAAAACCATGTACTCAGGTGACAGGAAAAAGTGAACTGACCTTTGACTGTGACATCTGAGTGCCACCAGCTGTACAGGTTGAACTCCAGCAGAAATCTGAAGAGCAATAAACGAAACAAAAATGCTAATCATGTAGGATCCTTCAGCGATTAGATTGTCCTATATTTTAAAACCACATCATTCAAGTCAGGCAATTAAAATAACTATTAATAAGCTAAAATAATGTTTTATGAATCACCCTACTTGACATAACGGAATGGCTTGGCATCCCAAAAACACGTGCCCAGGTATTTTGCACATCAAGAAACACTAGACAAGTTGGCCGACCATAGCCACAGATGCATCTCCATACACGTGGAACTTTACTTCATTATTCCCATATCAATGTATGATAATCATGATAACTGTAACCAAGTAATATGATTATTGGACATAGACTATACAAGAATGGAGACTTATCCATTTTTAAAGTACTTATGAATATTATCCATAATTATTCTTAATTAAATTTTACTCTTTCATCATAAGCAAAGTCCAGACCAAATATGAAATTGACAGGATGACTATTGTTTACAATGTCAACACAATTTTTATGACCTTGGGTCTGGAATTGCATGTTATATGTTTTTGTGCTGTTTTACCCCCATGTCTGGGAGTAGCGCTGTTCTCCCAGTCACATCCCTCCAGTATGCAGGGGATGGCAGCTGACTGGTCAGAGGGCTGATGACACCTGTTTTGCAATGAGGTCCGCTGGTGTTGGTTACATGTTTCCGCCTCCCTCTTCTGACTCCAACCTGACTGCTGTGCTGTGATTTGTATTGTGATGTACAACTTGTTTGATTCTGTACGAGGCAGTGGCCTGTTAGATAAGTAATCTGTAAATATTGTAAATAGTATATTGTAAATATCTGCAAGCAGTCCAGGTAGTTGTTGGGGTGAGATAGCTTCTTTGTTTGAAACCATTTTTTTTTTCTTGTTTTTGAGTAAGGGAGTTTGAGTAAGGTTTTAGGTCCTTTTTTTTCTTTTGGTCGACAAGTTAGCTTTGAGTTTTCTGAACCATTGTTTTTTTTTTTTAGCTGCACTCACCCTGACGTCTTCTCTACCATTGGTGAATAAAATCACCTGCATTTGGACAGCAGTTGCTCTTGTTCTGGTAATCCTTTGGAGTTGGGAGAGAGGGGAGTCACCTTTTTGTTATGTCTAGGTTTCCCCTAGGCCTGGGCATAACGCAATTGTGTATCATCAATATTCAATTTGCACATTTAGAACATTAAACAATGTTCTGTGCCAACTTCTTCAGAATTGGGCCTGCATTTCAAATGCATTTGAGAATGATTTTTGGGAAACTGAAGTACTATTCCATCAAAAAAAGAGAAGTATGGTATTTTAAGAGACAGCAGAGACATATGAATTGTCTGCATCCGTTGCAAATGATCAAATATGTAGAGTGACAGAAGTGAAAAATCCAGCTCCTGAAAGTAAAAGTCCTACCACCGAGTATTTTGCTTCAGTTGTCTTGGTTTGCTAATTGGCACAGCTCTTCAGCAAGGAGGGAAAACATTATAATCAAGTCAGCTGGCTGAGTTTATAGATGGTGGAAAGATGCGTTAGGATGACCCTAGGATTTTTTCTTACCTCGCATGATAATATAAAATACAGAAAAACCATAAAATCTGAATGAAAAAAACTATTTACTCAGATTTTCTTTGGTGTTACTGCTGCACAACGCTTCCCGCTGACTTTTATTAATCGGTGCAAAAATCTCAACGGCTTGCTGGCAGTCAAGCCTGCATGAGTAAACCTGCAAACTCAGCTTCCACTAAATGCAGAAAGTAACATCCAAAGAACTTCAAAAGAGAGCAAGTTTACTAACATGAAAAAACAAGTAATGTAAATATTAAACATGTTAATGTACTGTCACACTAAAATGCAAAAACAGTAATGTTGCTAAATAGCCCACTGTAGCAGCATCCCAGCACAGAAAGAAGTCAAGGAAAAAGCCTAGTGGCAGATTTTGTCCTTACATGAGGAGTTCGGAGATGAGCCATTTGACAGTCGCCATGAGCGCCAGGTAAGGCTGCCAAGGAAGGACATTTCGATATATGAATACAATGGCAGAGAAGCAGGTATCCTCCTATATATTACACTGTTAGAAATGACAAACAAATGTACTTAAAACTCCATTTCTGAAGAAATTGGGACAAAAATGTAAATGAAAGAGAAGACACTGATTCGTAAATAATTGACCAGTATTCAACTGAAAACAGTGTACAGATAAGATATTTAATGCTTTCCCTCTCTTTTGCACTTTATTACTTTTTTAGAAATAAACTCTCGTTTGGATTTTTTAGTTTATTTTTTGCTTAATGATTTTACAGCATGTACAACAAGAGACATAACAGTCACATATAAACAAGTGAGAACACTATCCTGTCCAGCAGTTCTAATTATTGTTAGCTGGAGTATTTAGTTATTACGCTACTTACAATAAGAAAATAATGTAGCGGGGGAAATTAATAATAGCTATAATGGTAACAACAGTAACAATAAAAATTAAAGTTGGTGAAAAAAAATAAGCATAAAAGATGGAGGAATTACATTAATTGAAAGAGTAATAAAAATAAAAAAATAAATAAACAAATACATTTCTATTTTTCATAAACCCTACATGGTTGTGGTTAATCTTTTCAAATAAAATGAGCTCCACCTGAGTAATCATGTGGGGAAACTGCAGATGCCAATTGTTCCAGTTTTGAAGGATTTTTTTCCTATTCTTCCTTGATATCCATCTTCAGCTACTCAGACGTCTGAGGACTTGTCATATTTAGTGCTTCTAAAAGCATTGCATATTTTCAATGGGAGACGGGTATGGACTGCAGTAAGGTCAGTCTAGCAGTCCATCATGGGATGCTGTTGTAGCGTGCAAAATGTGGCCTCCCGATGTCTTCTTGAAATGAACATAGACATTCTTGACAAACTGTTATCTAGAATACAACATGTATTACTACAAAATGCATATACGCATATGCATAAGTGCATATATTCAACATCAATGGTACAGACATAAATGTTAATCTCATGGGCACTAACACACCCTTATACTATTACAGATACTGAGTTCGAACTTTGCACTGCTAACAGCCAGGAGGCTGCTTTTCTTCTTTAGCTAGGCAAACACAACGTCCATTATTTACCCATAACAAGTTTGACTAGTCTGACCTATCAGCACCAGTGTTTACAGTGTGCATCGGCCCATTTCATAAGGACTCCAGTCCAGAGAAAACTGCAGCATTTCTGGATACTTTCTTTGGTACGTGGAGTCTTCATTTGCGGAAGGTTTTCAAAATGTATCCGTCCATTAGGTTATGTCCATCACAAAAGTATGTTGCTTTTCAAAGCAGCCTCATCTGAGGGACTGAAGATCAGGGGCCCTTGGTATTGACTTTTATCCTCATCCTTTACGCAGATTCCCTGAATCTTTTAACAATATTATGCACTGTTGGTTGTCGTTGTTTTTAAACCTGTTGTTTTAAAATTATTCAATCATCCAATCTTTCGCAAAATGGCAAGCCTCAACCACTTGTTGCTTGTAAACAAATTAGTCTTTGTAGATGCTCCTTTTATACCCAAGCATGATCATGTCACATGTTAAAGACCTTTACAGTACTCCAATTTTTTTAACCATTCCAACTATTTCCGAGCCTTCTAAAGCCCTTGTGCCTACTTAGGAAAAGTGTGTTACTCGTCTGTTGCTCAATCTCGTTTCTTGAGATGAATTTGAGCTTCTCAAAATTCTGCATCCCATTCTGGGATCATTTGTTTCTGAGTTACTTCTCCAAAAAACTTTTATTTGGAGCAAAGATAAGCCAGATTACCATGGAAAATCTTTTTTTTTTTTTTGAGTTGTTCTTTTAATTGAGTTCAAAATAACCAAGACAGCAATTGAGATCAGGGGGATAAATTATGAGAGATCTCATAATTATCCCGATCTCAAGTATTGCTCAAATGGTTATTTCAACTCAAATTCCTTTGTCTCATTGATGTCTTTGATTTTTAGCTTATCTCTTGCTCCTAAGGGACCTGAATAGAAGTTCCCCAAAAACAAATGATCACAGAATCATACGAATATGAGAAGCTAAAATTCATCTCAAGAGACGAGATTGAGCAACACATTTTTCCTACGGATATTGCCGTTATCAAATGCAGAAAGAGCGTGTATTTGGTTGATAGGGTAAAACGTTACATTTTTTTACTCATACTTCTTCAATTTAGTACAGTACAAAGATGTTTACTTGCATTTTCCGTACTGTCCTAACTTTTCCAGAAATGGGGTTGTACATTGGATGATCGTATTAACAAGTACGTAGCTGATATTGGTATCACAAGACATCTTTAGTATGACTTGTACTTTTCCTGGGCTTAGAACTGGGAATCTGTCCACTGACTTAGAGGCATACAGTGGTCTGACTCCATAATACATACTTAGTCATTTGTGTGTGTATGTGCGTGCATGTAAAAGAGTGTCTCTGTGCATGTTGTGTGTATTTGTGTCAGTGTGAGTGTGCGTGTGTGTTTATGTGAACGAGAGTGCATCTGAGTTTGATGTATGTGTGAAAGAGTGTCTGGGTGTGCGTGAATGTGTGCAAGGGTGTGTGTTAGTTTGGTACAGGCTTATGGAAATTAGGAGTTAGGAGACAAGTAAGGAGAGATGAGGATGATGTGCAGTGGTAGGGTAGATAAGACAATTAAATCCAAAAACAGAGACGAATGAAAAATATATAAAAGCAAAGATGTAATGTTTTGAGTGACAAGGGAAGGCAGTTGATCAGATGGACTTCAATAAGAGCTGTAAGTTAGGATTAATCACTTACATCTAGTAAGCTTTGAGGGCTACAACTGCGCTCCACGAACACAGTGCAGGAGGCCTGGTAATCATACAATGTAATCCTGGGGAGAGATGCACACAGCTTTCACCAATCCCTGCCCCTCCAAATCCTCCTATATTAACAAGCACCATCCGTTTTACGAATTCTGTCAGCCCCTTATCCAATCAAAAATTTCATCACTGCTTCTAGCCAATTAACACATACTACATGCCCAGAGCCAGTAACCAAAAATGAGAAAAAATGCACACCATCACCCTGATCCTGTCAAAATTCGCAATATTACTTCAGAGGATTTTCTCTGCAACTACTCACCTCTTAAATGACCCCATGAGAAGCAGCTTTTTCATCACAGCTCCCTCAACCTCCCCAAAAAACAGCCCTGTCTGTCAGAGCACCAGAGAGAAAATGAATTAATGTGAGAATGAATGGATGGATGAACAAGGGTTGACCGAACTCCCCCCCCCATGGCCAGAATTTAAGTCTGTTTCATGTCCCTCTTTTACATAACAATGGCCAGTAATTCTACGGTAATCCAACAGAATCTCAAAAATATAAACCAAACAGAAGTTTGAAACATGTAAAAGGGTCTATTTGTCAAATTTCAGAAGTATACTTGAATATTTTCTTGTCTAATTACGATACAAAAGTGACTTTGAAGAGACAAAGCTGCAAGAATGCATAACTTGCATTAGAGCGACTCTCTTTCCCGCTTAAAAGTCTGTCCGTATTTTCACTGACTGAACTGCTTTATAGCTAACTCTACACGGTATTTTATACTGTTTTGTCCAGCCAATGAAAATTTAGGATCATTCTGACATATTCTGTAGTCAAGAGACTAGGGAAGCAGAAGTGTAGTATTTCTGGGGGTAAAAAGTTTCCGCCTTGTGAAAGACGAAAGAAGAATCTCGTACCTAGTATAATTCAGCAGATAATTTAAAATGGGAAGAAAATAGCAGTAGTCTCAGAAGAGTAAGCAAGCAAAAGCCTCACTTTCTTAGAATATTTCACATCTGCTCTGGAAAAAGGCCCTGCCGGGTAAGGTTGTTATATTTACGGCCAAAAAACTATTTGAGATAGTTAATAGCATGTTACTGACAGGCAAACGTAAGCTCGCTAGCCAACTTCACAGTCAACAACCCCGCGGGAACAGAAGGCATTTTTTCACTCGCACGTGTGTGTTTGCGTATGTGTGTGTAATGGCCAGCTGTTTATGCATACCCACTTATTGCACGGCTGCAAGAACATGTCGGATGTTAAATGAGTGGACATGTCATAAGAAAGGTATGAAACGAGTTGAGTAAGTTTTGGGTTTTTTTCCAAGTAAGTAGTAATCCCAAAATTTACTTAACGAGTTTCATAACTAAAGAATGACATGACCTAAAGTATAATATTCTGTTTATCACACAACTGAATTGCATCATTTAATAGAAAACAAATGTAATAATCGTGAGCACTTTAATGATAAATCCTATTATATGTTAGCATTGAGGTAATTTTATCACTCTGCTAACTTTCTCCAATCTGTCACTGAGTCATATACATATATACGGTTGAACCACCAATGGTTTGTAGGTAAATTCAGTTAACTGAGTAGCGAGCTAACATTAGCTTGCTCGTTTACAAACTAATGTGACATAATGGTTATGGAAAGGCACCGCATGCACCCTGGCTAGCTCGCCTTATGAGACTGGCACTTGGCTTGCTCGCTACAGCGCTAAGCAATACCGATTTAATCAATGTTACATTTAGTATTCAGTTTTGCTAAATATTAACAGCATGATGTAGCGCGGAGCAATTTTTTTCCACGCTCTCAGCCGATGAATTTTTCGCAGAAGTGATATATACCTAGTGTAATACCAAATTTGTCATGAGCTGGGTTGAAGGAAAACTACAGTTATGTGATAAATAGAGTACATTACACGAATGGTCGTCTCATATGAAAGTTATTGAGTTGAGTAAATTTTGGGTTTGTTGCAAGCTTTAGCAAGCTTTAACTTTTATATGAGATGAACAAAAGTTTAAGATCCTGTTTATCACAACTGAATCACGTAATTTGATTTAACGAATAATAATTTCCTTTAGCACCTTAATGGTAATTCCCATTTTACGTTAGCACTGAGCTAACTCCATCACTCTGCTACTCAGTCACTGAGTCACAAACATTCATAATGAGCTGCTGAAATATTCAGCTTCAGTCCATATTTGTCACTGTATCACCTTCTAAAACATTTTTTTAACTTTCTAACGACATAGACCACATTAAAATAATGAACAGAAACAGATTTATTACTTTATTTACTTTCAGCGTGCTCATAAATATTTACCAAGAAACCAATCCATTTTGTTTCAATATTGTAGAGTTTTCTTGTTTCTGCTGACACAGTTAGGCTACGATGCTTTCACAAATATAGAGGAGTAATGCTCTTAGTGAAGACTTATCTGTACTCTCATGCTGATTTGATCACATTCTAAATGTTCAGTTGAACAATCGGTTTGCTTAGTCGGAACCACTTGTTGTATAATGTGTACTGTCATGTCCTGATTCAGTAATGATTTGATGACCATTTGTTTAGGGGTGTGTGATGCTGATATTATCATTAACGTTTTTGTGGTTGAGAGCGGTGTATTTTGTTAATGTACTGTTGGCTGTAATTGAGTGTACCTCCACAGTGTAAATCTTGGTATTGTTGACATACAGGTACAACCCCAGTTCTGAAATAGTTGGGACGAAGTGTAAATTGTGAATAAAATCAAAATACAATGACGTTCAGATCACATGAGCCAATATGTTATTTACAATAGAACATAGATAAAATTTCAAATGTTGAAACTGAGAAATTTTACATTTTTATCAACAAAATGAGCTTATTTCAAATTTTATGGCTACAACAGGTCTCAAAAAAGTTGGGACACAGTCAAAAAAAAAAGGGCTAAAAAAGCAATAAATATATAAGTGAATCAGCTGAAAGAACACTTAGCAAGTAATTAAGGCATCAGGTGTGTAACATGATTGGCTATGAAAGGGATGTCTTAGAATGGCAGAGTCTCTCAGAAGTAAAGATGGCCAGAGGCTCTCCAACCTGTGAAGCCTTGCGTAAAAAAAATAAAAAAATTGTGGAATACTTTAAAAACAATGTTCCTCAACGTCAAATTGTAAAGGCTTTGAAGGTCTCATCATCGGCAGTGCATAACATCATCAAAAGATTCAGAGAAACTGGAAAAATCTCTGTGCGTAAGGGACAAGGCCGAAGACCTTTACTGGATGCCCGTGATCTTCGAGCCCTCAGACGCCACTGCATCACTCACCGGCATGATTCTGACATTGACATTACTAAATGGGCTCAGGAATACTTCAAGAAACCACTGTCAGTAAACACAGTCCACCGTGCCATCCACAGATGCCACCTAAAACTCTATCATGCAAAAAGGAAGCCGTTGTTGAGCATGATCCAGAAGCCCCGCCGTGTTCTGTGGGCCAAGGCTTATTTAAAATGGACTGCAAAGTGGCAAAGTGTCCTGTGGTCAGACGAGTCCAAATTTGACGTTCTTGTTGGAAATCATGGGCGTTGCGTCCTCCAGGCTAAAGAGGAGAAAGACCACCCTTCCTGTTATCAGCATTCAGTTCAAAAGCCAGCATCTCTGATGGTATGGGGATGCATTAGTGCATATGGTGTGGGACACTTGCATGTTTTGAAAAGCACCATGAATGCTGAAAGGTATGTAAAGGTTTTAGAGCAACATATGCTCCCCTCCAGACGACATCTATTCCAGCGAAGGCCTTGTGTATTTCAGCAGGACAATGCAAAAGCACATACTGCAGCTACTACAACAGCATGGCTTCATAGTAGAAGAGTCCGCGTGCTGAACTGGTCTGCCTGCAGTCCTGATCTTTCACCGATTGAGAACATTTGGCGCATAATTAAACAAAAGGTTCGTCAAAGGAGACCCAAAACTCCCCAGCAGCTGGAAGCCTGTATTAAACAAGAGTGGGATCAAATTCCAATGGCTAAACTCAAGAAACTTGTCTCCTCAATGCCCAGACACCTCCACTCTGTGTTAAAAAGAAGAGGGGATGCTACACAATGGTAAACATGCCCCTGTCCCAACTTTTTTGAGAACTGTAGCAGCCATCAAATTTGAAATGAGCTCATTTTGTGGATAAAATTGTAAAAATTCTCAGTTTCAACACTTGCTATGTTATCTCTCTTCTATTTTGAACAAAATACTGGCTGGTGTGATTTGAAAGTCATTGCGTTTTGATTGTATTCACAATTTACACTTTGTCCCAACTATTTCGGAACTGGGGTTGTAAAATATTTCATGCTAATGTGCTGCTGGCTTTGATGCTTGGCTGCTCCCATGCTGTAAATCCTGTTGAGATGCAGGTACTAATGGATGCGTTAATGAGCTGTTGGCCTTAATTGTTGTCTATATGTGTGATGGGCACCAGGCAGAGCCATTTATGCATCCAGAGACCCGGGACCATTAACTCATAATCTGCCAATGCCACAAATGTAACAAAATTTTACATTTTTGCTGTAGACTTCCCTGCCTAATTTTGGTCCCTGCACTATGAAAGCCAATCTGTTGCCCTGTGTGCGGTGTGTTCCTGTGTGTCGCCACTCTATTCACCGTCGAAACGGTAATCTGGCACAAATTGGTGCATTAAAAGTCACCAGAATGCAGGAATTAAGTATTTAAAACTCAAAGCGAAAGTCAAAAAATGAGGGGAAAAAGTTCCGCTTATTGGAAAAAAAGAGCCCCCCCTTCCACTAGGCTGGCTACAGGCCTGCCTGCACATGCAGACTCTCACACAGTCAGCGTTAGGTGGAGTGATACCTGAGACGAATCCTTGGCAACAAGGATGAATCCATTATTGTCGATGAGGTAACAATTGATGTTCTGTGAAAAGAGGAATTAGCAGTGCGAGAGGAGAACTTCCACGAGAACAGAATACACATACAATAAAAAGCTGTACATTACAGACAGGAATTACGCTCGCAACAATACCAGATATCCAGAAAAAGGTAAATCCACAATTGTCAAGGAAAAAATAAATTAAAACTACGTGTTCATTCTTGCACTTACCTCACTATCACAGCTGAGTTTACACTTTCCATCATGAGCAGCGCACTGAAACAGAACAGATAACAAGTCAGCTTTCACAGAGACATCACAAATACCTTCCACATATCAACAAACCCACCCACCCAAGCACACACACATGCAGACAAAAGCACATGGACACTCACGGGTACACACACAGCCACACGCACGTGCACACATACTGCTAAACAAGAGCTGTGGGGTGGGAGCTGGGTTTAAATTTCACTCTCTGCCCCATCCACACCCCCACATCTGTCTGCACTCCCTCCTCACCTGGCGGCTTGCAGTCCAAAATTTCCTCTGGAAGAATTCCAGCTTCATCTGGATTCCCACCGCTGGAGCAGAAAATTCACCCGAAATCACACTCTCAGCCGGGGTCACATTACATCAGAGTTCATTACTGCACAGTACACACTGCAGTAGAGCCAGTGACCAAACTGTCAAACCATCAATAAGTATCAATTCTATATTCAATTCTGGCAACATGGGCTGCGGCATCAAAAAAGGTTAAAGCTGCGTTTATTGGCGCTCGATTACGCAGCTACGACTATGCGACAACGAATGTGCAAAAACAACAAAAAAGATTTTTGTCGCTAGGTGTGTTTATTGAGATGCGACTACGACTACACACGACAACAAATTTCTGGTTTGGGCCTGGGGTCCTCAGGCGTTTCCATCATGGCACCAGTCCGTTCAACACTATTACTTTGGTTGGCTGAGGACATTATTGTGACTGGAATTGCGGCATTGCTTGCAATGCAATTTTACAGCCTCCATATGATCAGATCAAGTGCAGTCGTAGATCAAGGTATTTTTATGTACTAATTCGACCAGGCGTTCCACATCCTCAACGCTGAGAACTCCTCTTCGTGGCATTTTCTTGGGTAAATTGCCCAGAAAGCACGTGTTGTCTCACTGAAAGTGTGATTAAATGCCAGGAATCCCCTGTTTTAGTCGCGCGACAACGATCTGGAATGCCCCATCGAGTAATCGGATTTTTTTGTCACGTAGTCACGTAGTCGTTGCGTGCCAGTAAATACCCCTATAGGAAAACATATATAGTAATTAAAAAATTGTCGTAGTCACATAGTCATAGCCGCGTAGTCGAGTGCCAGTAAACACACCTTAACGCTTAAGTGCGTAGAAGTGAGTTTAACCCTTAAAGAGCCAAATGCAGCATTTGCTGTTCGCTCATATAATGAAATAAGAGCTCCTGTGGAGCTCTTTTCAACAAGTTGCCTCATGGTAGGTTTTCAAAAGCTCAAGATATTTACATTTTTAAGCGTTTGAAAATTTATTTCAGCACCTTAAGGGTTTACTTTTGGTTAGGAGGTTGAAGCTGAGTAAATGCGAGCTCACTGGAGGATGGACTCCTGGTCTTACCGGCCACGATGGGGGACTTCCTGTCATCCAAGAGCTGGATAGCCGTGCTGGCCAATACCACACTTTTATTATCTATCCCTGCATGAAACAGAGAAAACAACAAGGCAATCAGAGATGGCAGACTTCACCCCATTCACGCAAATATTGGCAAGTGCGGAAACACAAACAGACAGACAGACAAACAAACAAACAAACAAACACACAGAGCCGCAAAAAACAGTACTTCACGCCCACTCCATGGGGTGAAGTAAAAATACAATCTCATGCATCCAAAAACCTTTTCATTTTACTTTTGTATAACTGCAGCTAAGGTTTAACCTAATGAAGCAATTATGAGTTCACTTGGCCGCGGTCGTTAACCAGGAATGTGAGCGAAATCCATGACTGAAGAACAAACAAGTGACAAGTCTTAACAGAGATATAACAGAAAAGAATGTGAAAATACCACCCCAGCTGCAAAGGCCATGGGTCAGAAAATAAAAGTCCTGGCCGGCTTTTCCTCCCGCCAGATGATGTCACACCCACAACACCATCATTTGTACTTCATAGGATTTTGCCCATCAGCAAATTGAGGAGATTGGAACAAATAATGGGCAGGTCATTCACTCACTGAACCTTGATTAAGCACTTCTGGATACAACTGTGATAAAGACTGCGATGTGACTGAGATGCAAACAGAGTTGAGGAGACTGTGTACCAAAGGTGAGTGAAGGTGAGTATTACCTGAGCTGAAGGGAAGAGAGTAAACAAAGGTCCCAGGGACCTGCTCTGCTGCTCTCTTGTACCAGAGGGGGAAGTGGTCTGCATTGAACACCCCTTCCTTATCATCAGCGGTGAGAAAGTCTCTGCAAAAGCAAGGAATGTCCTCCACATGAAATGTTTGTGACACACTCATGGCATCATACATGAATAAAACCAGTAGAGTAAGTAGGAGTTAAATTTACTAGGTGCACTGTCACAACAAATTCAAAAAAACACAACATGGCTGTTCCATTAGCTTCATGCTGTACAATAAACTATGTCTGGGTAATGCTCACCAATTCTGCGATACTTACTGATTGTTCAGCTGCTCTCGGGCCACAAACATATTGGTCCTGGAAAGCCCGGTCCTAGTGCCCAAGAAAGCAATCTCCACCCCCTTATCTGGATTCCTGCTCAAAAGAATGGATGAATATTTCACTGCATCAGTACCCACGTATTCTACCGAGAGATGAAAAGGGTGCAAATACCATTAATAAGTCACTGCACAAGTGTGAGTTGCAATCAGGATTGGGGTAATACATTCCTTAATCCATTACAGTGTACGATTGCAACTATGTGATTAAAATGTTCTTTACAGAAGATTCTAACACCTGACTAGTATGTTTAATTAAGAATTAAAAAGTTATTTTTCAACCATTCTCATGCTGATGTAACAATGACCTCCGTTAACCAAAAGCAATGGAGCTCAAAAACACTAACTACATGAAAAAAAACACTCAAAAAAAAATATTCTACTGTTCAAAAGGTTTAATTATATGATTAAAAATCTTGTGTGATTAAAGTCACAACATCAAGAAAGGCATTACCTGCAAAAGTATGTTTTTACAGTTTGTTTATTTATTTATTTATCTGATCGGCCTCTGTACACAGCCTGGTGCTTGCCAGAAAGAACAGCACCATGAAAAATTATTCTCTGTTATCAGACCAAGAAAAATGGCAGATATTAGTGTATTCCCCTGGTGCAAATAGGCACATTACATTCATTTTAATTAACACAAAGAGCGTTGTCAGGAAAACTAATTTCTGTCCAGGCTTTGCACAACTGGAAATAAACAGTTCTTCAATGCCTGGACGACATCAAACCTCGGATATAAGATGCATGACAACATTAGACAAGACGATAAAATCACTGCTCAGCACACTCTGCAAAAGCAGCACTGAATGCACCATCAGACACAATCAGCTCATTGTGTCTGACTACATACATAAGTATGAATTTTATCTAATGACAGACTTACTCAGACTTGTTTAATGCGAGTCGAGTCCAGTATGCCTCCAGTGGGGCTGTAACCACCGCGTCAAACAGCACCTCCTGGATGAGCTCCTTATCGCCTAAAGAGGGACAGTGGAGCATCAACACCCTTCCCACCCACAGTGTCTAACAAAATCAGCATAAACATGTCAAATCTTAATTTGCTATAACTAAGTAAACCCTAATGGCAGGGAAAAGAGGGAGTCTGAAAGGTGCTCTGTGGTCCTGACACAAAATCCAGTGTCAGCCAGATCACTGTGCTGTCAAATATATGCAGTATATACACATTAAACAGATAATAAACAGTGACAGGGGATATATGCAGGTTGGTGGACAAATCTTTGTGAAATGAATTATCTTCTTCTCTTCACCCTTTAAGGTGTAAGATCCCATGAAAGCGATCAGAAAGTTCATAACTGAACACTCTTGGCCTAAAGCTAGAAATCATTACTGAAAATTTCAATCCCTGGAATTAAAGATCACAGGCTTGTACTTCAAAATAGCATTCCAAGAAACCAACTAAAAGGGTTAATGGGTTGATTAAAAAAACTGAAATGTAGCCATTGCCAAGGTACAGCCACAGATTTTAGTTCAGGTGACTCACATTTTAGGTGCGGCCTACGTCCTGTCAGGTACAGTTTGATGGCCTGTTTCTGTGACAAGTATTTGTGCTCATGGTGTTCCTCAGTGTTGCAGTAGGTCCTGTTATTGTCATGAGCAAGAGAAAGTCAGTTAGCATGCTTACTCAGAGAACTATAACAGAAGTAACAGCGCATATACTCAAACACAAATAAACAGACACACTCATGCACACACAGCGCTATGAAGTTAAATGTTCACCATTCATCTGCCAGGGCCACATCTGGGTGTTCCAGGTCATGAAGACCTGCAGCAGAAAATCATATCAGAGCCTGAATCACTGAGTAAAAAAAAACAGCCATTTGCATCGCCACACACAAAGTTACTCCCACCTCCAACCTTGGTACTGTTGTTCTATTGATTACTTTTCATATGTTTCCAGAAGGCCAGTCATATGTGTTCACAGCTCAAAGAAAAATGAACTCTACATGTGAAGAACAGACATACCTGCCTCGATAGACACATTTCCTTTGAAGAAGTATTTCCCATGTCCCCTCGACAGTGCCACACCCAGACTGAACACACAAGCAGAAAATGGTTACATATCTCAGCCACAACCCCCATTACCCATCGCAAATAAGCAGCAGTATGTTATATTCCACCATTTTGTCATATAGATTGTCATAGCAATGAGTTATTACATTATATATTGTAGTTGTTGCTTATTATCATGAGTGCTTATTTCAGGGCTTCAGTGCACTAAAAGTGTATCAGAAAGCTCTATAAACACAATGAAAAGGTGTTTATATTTGCTTTATAGGAAGGCAGTGTGCATAATGGGATTTAACTACTTTAGAAAGACAGTACCTGAATGGGGTTCCTTTGATGTCCGTATAGTAGTAGTCAATATGCATTGAAAGGACACGTTTCTGCAAGAGATACAGACCATCTGTGACATTGACAAACTCACAAAAAAATCTTTAACCTGAGGAATACATTCAGCGCCACTTTATGCATAATTATTTGATAAAGAAGCATTTGCATATACCACTCTTTTTGCCCTTCATTGCATATAAATTTCAATATCCACATATATCCTCTATAACAGTGGTTCTAAAACTCGGTCCTGGGGGACCCCTGTGTAAGCAGATGTTCTGTCCAACCACAATTGCAATTCCAGAATTTTAACAAGCTGTCAATATTTTTTAGGTAGGTGCTTTTGATGTTCAGAGAGCTAATTTACCATCTTAAGCCACAGAATGCTAAACACAGCTTTGCAATGTGCCAAAGATTATCTACTTCATCTAGTGCTTATTGAAATATAGGCAAGAAATTAAATTAAGTGGTAACAAATAAATTTGATTAAGTGGCCAGCTGAATAATTAAACAGGTTACTTCGTCTACGAAAAACAAGGGGCCTCATTATCATTTGCGTTATTATTGAATTCTTAATAATCTTCCAAATGGCTAGGATTGTTGGCCAGTTATACATACCAATTAAGAGCTTGCTGATTGACCTCACGCTTTAATTTAATCGGTTATAGATAACTTACCTCTCTTAATGTATATTGAAATTAACAGTTTGAAATTTAATCCGGTAAGTACTGCATGCCCACAGAAGATGCATTTTTTACCACTTGCGAAGCCATTTGCGGCAGAGTGCGATTTGAGAGTAAAAGTCAGTGGCGTAACATAATTGTGATTGGCCCCGGTACAAAAAATTTCAGGAAGGCAAAAAAAAACAAACACAAAAAAAAAAACACTCAAGTTAAAACCGTGATAGAGGCCAACGTCAAGTAAAGAGCAGTATATACAGTGAACATACAGAAGACAGCGTATTGTGATGAATTAAATGTAGAATCTTCAGTATTAAGAATGATCAACATAGAGAATAAAATGCTGTAGTGTTATGTTACAGAACATATTTTCGGGCCCCTTACACTTGCTGGGCCCCGGTGCAATGCACTGCTTGCACCGTCGACAGTTACCCCAGTGGTAAAAGTCTCCCCACAGTATAAACTCCTAGCCTGGAAAATTAAAGCTTGTTAAATTTCTGGGATTACCACTGCGGTTGGAGCAAAAACCAGCATACACAGGGGAACCCCAGGACTGAGTTTGAGAACCACAGCACTATAGGATATCTCATACAGTGTAATATGTAGGTCTAGGCATTTTTGCACTAGCCTGCACCACATATGGTCAAAAGTTGAAGTTAAAATGCAATTAAATACATACAGTAGCTTTCAATCTGTCACCTCTCTGTTCCAAGCCAGCATTAATATCATGACACAGTAAGTTTTGAAAAACTTTCAGAAGTTAATATTTTGCAGCATACACTCTACATTTGATGACAATTGTCCCAATACTTTTGCAGATATCTGTATGTGCCTTTTAGGTCAGATCAAAGTGAAAATCCACCACTTACAGAGCATAGCGGGCATTATTGTAGTCCAAATAAAATGTCCAGACTTTGTCACGCTATTGCATTTATCTAACCCTTTTAGTGACCATTCATAAGATAGATCCCATATAGTCACAAGTAGGCCCTGAGGAACAGCACTTAATGATGATTACCCCTTTATCAACAGTCTTCTTCACCTCCATGGAGAATGTTCCAGTCTTTCTGTTCACCATGGCAGTGCGCAGCTAGAAATTACAAACACATCAACAAAATTTTCATGCACACAACCATTGAAATCTTAATTGGCTGACTCTTAAATGTCAGGCTAATTCAAAGGTAGAGAACGATGAACATACTACATGGTCTCGGTCTTCCCATTCGACCTCAGATAGATCAACACTGCTGTAGTTTGGCTTTTTCCTTTTGCCACCCTGTTGGTACTGAAGAAATGAGGACAGTCATCATGATCAATGTCATCTTCAGAGTCATAAACAGGAGAATCACCGATTTCACTATGTCATCATCGACCTTAATCACCCGAGCCAACATGTTCGATATAATTATGATATCCAGCACCATCATCATAACTACAAGCACCATTATCTCTATAATCATTGCCAGAATCATCATCATCATTGCATTTATGATTCCTTTACCAACACCATCATCATCATCATCATCATCATCATCATAAGTCATACTAATGATACAACCATGATGTTCATGTGGAGTCACCCATCAAATGTTGCCAGTAACAGCATGTTGTCATTTTGTGTACAGAAATATTTTAATTCCGTTATCATGTCAGATGCATGATAGTGCAATTAAACACTGCACTAAGTGGAATTGCAGGTTTATCTCAATTTTTTCCACCGAGGTCTGTGATAGTGCATTACCAGTGGCCGCAGGTCTGGGTGCGTCAGGATATAGCCGTTGTTGGTGATGGAAAAGGCGTATCCATGAATCCCGAGCTGCAATCGCATAGACATTGACACAGTCACACAGCCATATTGGATGAGAAATTCATTAAATGCATCAAGACATCAATCAATATTCTTTCACTTAGAGGAGCAGTTTTAAGAAATGACATGGCTTAATATAAAAACACTATATCTCTGGTGATGTCATGGCATATGTTAGTGTATGTTAGAATATTTGATAATGTTACACTGCACCTTGTGCTTAGGCATGGCCTTCAGAAGCTCCTGGACTGGGATATCCGTGCCAACCACACCAAGGAGAATACCCTGATTTTTCTGATGAGACAGAGGAGAACACAAACCAACCTCAGATAAACGTACTCTACTCCACTCCACAAGCATATTCTACCTCATTCCACATACTAACCCTTCGTTTACTCATCTTTCTCTTCTCCGCCTCCCAGCGGCACACTCTTTACTCTCCTTCGTAGAAAAACACGCCTCACTCCTCTTCATACAATTCATACACGCTTTACTGAGCCTCAGAGACCATTGACTGTATATGTCAGAGACGGTCTTTACCCAGCGTGATAGTGATGGCTTGCTTTGATTGAATGGGGGTTAATAGGAGCAATGGCTTCCCTGGTGAATAAACACGTAGATCAGAGCGGCCCGATGGGACTGAAATGAGTACTGGTCTTTATTGTTCCTCAGTGCTACATTTGCTAATTTAACGCAGTCCATCGCATAGTTAACCCCCTAATGCCATTTGTATTATATTTGATACACACATTTCTGTGGCCTCTATATCATCCACATGATCAAAAATATCCTCAAAATCCTTTTGCATGCAATCTGATACATGTCATCTGCCCCCAGGTGGAATATCCATGCACTGCAGGCGGCAGAGGTCCATAGAATACAAAATCAAAAATGACTGCTGCCATTTACCAACTGGCAGGTTTTTTTCACGGAAATCTTTGCTAATTTTGACAAAGTTATGGCAAGAATAACTTTTATATTGCTACTAATACTTTAATATGAATACTTACTGGATTGAAGCCATTTATAAATAGACAACATTTTATTGCTTTTTTAACAGTAAAATTGAGTTGAAACTGTGTCAAATGAGATACTACAGGTATTTAACCCTAAGAGGTCCGCAGGAGCATAGACGATCTATGCCAACATTCCTTTATTTATGAGGCAGATTTTTAAGCTACAGTGCAAAACTAGAAGACCAAAGGCATCCATTGGTAGCACCAATGTCATGCTAGCTTGTAGGGAAGGGGCACAATTAAGGCTCTAAAGTTGGGCTAAATTTTGATGCAGGAAAAACTGTTATGGCCTTTTTCACATGGGTCCTTTGAACTCTGACCTCAAGATATCTAAATGGAAATGGTATACCTATACCTATGGGTCTCCCCCTAACACAAATGCTCTTTCTATGATAATCCCATGCAGCTTTGAACTAAAAAACATGCCATTTTCTGCACGCAGTATCAATGTGTTATTTAAGCCTGTCGAATTTGAATTTTTCTGCATACTGGGGTCCCTGAACAGTCTTGGAATTTCTTTAATTGTGTATGACTGGAAAACTATATGTTACAAAATGAATTTCATATATGCAAATTACTTTTCAATTTTTTTCACAATGTGTTTAAAGGTCTAGTAAATACTTCAGTTTCAAAAATTTAGACTTTTCCAGCTGTTCATGATTCAGGCTTTCCAGGGCTAACTGAATAGCGCTCGGGTCTGAAGTAGATGGTGACTTTCAAGGAACATAGATGACAACATACTCAGCGGCTCTGCAGGAGCAGGGCTTCATAGCCCTGGGGCAATTTCTTTATAAAGCTACTTCTTACCGTTTGGTTCTTGGTGCTGAATACTGGCATTGCAACAGTGGTCATCAATAGTGGACTATTGTTTTCCCCCATCTGTCAAAACAGCAGAGAAAATAATCTACAATAATCTATAAATACCACTGGAGCATTAATCAGTAATCTAACATGAACACATATTCTACCTTCCAAAAGAATTTGGGCATCAACAATTTTGAAGCAGTCAGAGATGGAAAACTAAATTTCAACACTTTTTTTAAATGCAAAAACTACGGTATTTGAATATAATATTGATCAAAGTGGTCACTCTCTGCCTCAATAATAGCATTCAATGCATTTTTTACAAGAAGGACGGTCATATGATTCCAAAGGTATACACTAAACACTACCCAGGATATTCCCAAAGATATGCAACACTCATGGCTTGCTTCTTGATTTTTTGGCCCAAAATTACATCAATCTAGGTTGATTTTGCATCTTTTGGTTGACAGTAAAAATATTCAGGTCAACTGTATATTTAGCCAGATGCAAATTTTATATTAACTTCCGCCATCAATATCTTGTACTGTGCCATTTGAGGTTATTTACATGATTTTAAACGGCCTACATTTCATCCAAACGTGGAACAAAAACATGAGTAAAAGATCCAAATATTCTTGTTGTGTACCGCAAATGCTCCTGAAACTTGATTTGATATGAACTATAATTACAGATGTGGAATTGAAGTACAACTCTAAAATCAGATATAAAAAAACTGCCATCTTTCATATTTTGGCAAAATGAGACCCAGCCTGATTTCACAAAAAAATTCCACCATTTACTAAATAAACACAAGGCGAGTACTAGTGCTGTATTTTTTAGTCCCACTGTAATTGATTTACATCACTTTTTCACCAGAGTTGCCACGTATTAATCCTACATAAGAGAAAAAAAGCAGCTAAGAGGGGGCAGACCCCAGTAGTTCAGTATTAATCTGTCAGGAAAGCTATGACGGTTTTTTGGCTGCTGTGTTTCCTGTGCTTTTATGATTTGGAGTAATGAAATAAAATTAGAAAGTAGGTCTGGCTCTCCCAGAGGTGCAGGGACGCAGGTGTGTGTGTGTGTGTGTGTGTGCATGCATGTGCGCGTGTGTATGCCTGTATGCGTGTGAGTCTGTGTGTGTGTGTGTGTGTGTGTGTTTGAGACTGCGCACGTGAGCTTGAGTGTGTTTGTGTGAGTACCACATTAAAAACGAGAGAGCAACCTCCCTGCCCCTAACTTGGAAATGTACATTTAGTGGATGAGAAAGTGATCATGCACATCAGGAGGAGCAGAATCTCAGATTGGAAACAAAATATCTAACAAAGAATACAACTACGAACAACAGGCAAATAATATTGGATGAAGACTGCAGCTATGAGCTATGAGAACAATAAAAAAGAGTACAGCTTTGAGCAGGAGAAACATAATGTCTGATAAATACTGCAGCTTTGAGCAGATGGAACAGAACGCCTGATAAAGACTACTGCTAGGGGCTGTGTGAACAGAATATCTGATAAACAGTACAGCTATGAGCTATGGCACCAGAACCTCTAGTAAAGACTACAGCTATGAGCAGATGGAAGAAAATATCTGCTAAACACCAGTGGTACGAGCTCTAACAACAAAATATCTGGTGAAAACTACAGCAATGAGAGGGCAGAACAGAATGTTTAATGAATACTACTGGTTTGAACAGATGGAAAGAGACTACAGCTATAAGTGATAAAACAGATTGTCTGGTGAAGAATATGCTGCAACTACCAGTATCCGTGATAAAGCCTATAGGATAGAGCATAAGGGGCAGCAAAGACATTAAAAATACAAAAAATTATCAATCATACATCCCCCAATATAATAATAATAATAATAATAATAGTAATAATAATAATGTTGTTGTTCTTGTTGCTGTTATCATCATCATTATCAGAATAATAAAAAAAACAATGACATTACAATAAATTAAATCACAAACACAAGAAAAAACATTCCTCAGAAACTCCTATTTCTGAATTTGAATATCCGCCCACATCTCACTTAACAATTTGAGCTTTGTGGAAGTAATGCAATTTGTAAAATATCCAGCAGGGGGCAGTTGCACACAAACGTGAAAGTCCTACAGCAGGGCTATTCAACATTATCCTGCAAGGGCCGGAGTGGGTGCAGGCTTTCATTCCAACCCAGCACTTACACACCTGACACCTCTAATCAACCCCAAGAGTCTTTGCTAAAGAGCTTGATTAGTAGTATCAGGTGTGTAAGTGCTTGGTAGGAATGAAAACCTGCGCCCACACCGGCCCTTGTTGAATAGCCCTGTCCTACAGGCTCTGCCATCGAAATACCGTCATACCACACAACTATGGATATTGCCAAGTTCACATGCTCATTGTCAGTAATCAAAGAGCAGTTCAAATTACAGGAAAAAATTATGCACATTTTCAAAAGACCGCACTGGCAGAAAATTAAATCAAAGTTTTACCTTTTGTGCATGAGGAAGCTGCCAAAAAAAGAAAATTAAAATAAAAGATTAAACAAAAGTAAGATTCAAACAGCTGTGACATAAAGTGTAAATTTATTTGAAATCCAAAATCCATTTAAACCCTGTAAACGATAAGCATGTCCAATGTGTACAGAATAGGATTTCACTGCGTATGAAACATACAGTGGATCATCCTTCCATGACTAGATAACTGCTTCAGGTACACTCTCATTAAAAAAATACAATTTAATAAACCTTTTGAGAAAAGATGCTAAAAGTAGGTATATGTCTATTATAATTGCAGTTCAAACTCACTCAAGAAGAGTGGGCTGGTTATGGAGTCTGAACTGATGACAGCTAAAACGAATAAACCATGTGCAGCCACAGCCTGCTCAAACACCAGCACACAGACCACGCTTCTAATGCCACCATGTATGATGAAACATGGCTGGGCATCCCTCCACAGCTTGAATTAAATGATTTCCTTTAGATTTGAGTTTAGGCAATTGGCAGATGGTCTGAGAGCAATTCACATCAGTGTATGCATTAAAGTTCAGGCAGTGAGCGGAACTAAAGCAAAGCCATTTGTGTCTCAACCAGTAGTTAGTAAATAATGCATTAAACCAACGACATAAAGTTAGGAGGCATGGTTAGTGCAATGGGAAATACTGATCAGATGATTTAAGAAGCAAAAGAATTGAAGTGTAGTTGCAACAACTAACAATGACTTCTAATTTAGCTCCTTATATGCATAGGCGTGTATAAAAAGAAAAAAATAGAATTTATTGTTAGTCCGCCCAAAATGGCAGATCAAAAGGTGTCTGCAGTCAAAAAAAGAGAACTACATGGAGTCACTGTCAGGTCAAACCCCAGCACATTAACAAAGAGCACACGAGCACCATGTTAACTGATGCATAACAGGACACAGGCCTCCCATGACCTGAAAGAAAAATCCTCCAAGGGCCTGAAGCACTTACCGTATCATCCATGTAGGCCTCGGTCCACACAGTGTCATGCTCATGGTCGATTACCTTGGGCCTGCTCAGCACATGCAGGTAACGCATCACGTTCTCCTGTACGTCAGCCAGGGTCGAGATCTGGGAAAAGTACCCTGTCCGCATAAACCGAACATGAGTAATCGTGACCAATATGTTTCTCATTTCCCAGCGAAGAAGCAGGAGCAAAATACAGGCATACAGACATACTCAGATGCGCACGCATACACACTCACACACACTCCTGCATACAATCACACATACAGACACACACACAGTCTCAAAATGTGAAGAGAAATGGAAGCAGATAGCTCACCTTTATTGGCACATGCCATCCATTTGAGATTATCAGCGAACGCTGACTCTCTGCCAATCAGGTAAGGGAAAATGCGCACCTGCATGGGACAGAACGACAGAAGTGTACCGCATGATTCTTTTTGAAAGTGATAGACAAATTACACAGCCCCTACATAATTTAATTTGCAAAGAAATTACTGTATATAAACTGTACAATTTTAATATTTCTTTTTTTTCTGGAGACTGGGTTCCACAATTTGGGTTCTAATGAGCCTGCACTGAAGGCTGGGTAATAATGGCTTTTGTTCAGTGAATTGGGTTCAAACAGAGTTTGTCCTACGAGCAGGTTTGTAACAGGCTTTGAACTGCAGGCTGGGTTCTAACGGGCTTTGTTCTGCTGATTGGGTTCTATCAGGCTTTTTCCTGCATGCTGGTTTCTAACAGGCTTTGTTCTGCAGGCTGAATTCTAACAGGCTTTGTTCTGCAGGCTGGGTTCTAATAGTCTTGGTTCTGCAGGCTGGGTTCAATCTGGCTTTGTTCTGCAGGCTGGGTTCTAACAGGCTTTGTTCTTCGGGCTCGGATCTCACTGGCTTTGTTATGCAGGCTTCATTGTGCTGGGAACTACAATGATCCACACAGAGATAGCGTCTGCAGTAAAGGTAATTACCGGGGTAAAACCCTGATTAACGGCTCCATTCCATACTGCCATTTACAGCCTGAGCGGTGATCACTCACGGCGCTGACACACCGCGACCTCCGCTACAGCCCAGCGCACACGCATCCCTCCCTGCCCCCGCCCCCGTCTCCTCCTCCTCCTCTCTCATCGCCTCCTCCTCCTGCTCCTCAGCTCCTCCATCTGCTACATTATACCTGATAATAATGTCTTATTGTGACACTTGCATTCAGGTGACCTTCAGTATCTGCACTCTGTAAATCTAATGAAAGCTCTTAGAAGTTCTCAGCATGCACTGTAAAGTGTTTCCAGGATTAATCAAGAACAGCAATGCTGCAATCCCCCACTATCAAAATCACTGCACTCATTTAAAGCACTATGAGCAATATGAAAAAAATGATCCTTCATACATGCACAGAAAATTCCTGGTTTATTCAAACATTAGAAAGATATTCATTCATGCACACACACTCGCACGTTCAGCCAAGTACTCACACACGCGCGCATGCACACACACACATATACACACACACACACACACACACACACACACATATACACACACACACAGACACACATGCCAGGGTCATGGTAGAGTCAGTAGTATTGGCTTATACCTTCCGATGAGGCCAGTTGTACTTGGCAAACACAGAGTCGTACGTATCTGTTGCCCCATCCGTCACCAGCATGATGGCCTGACTGCACATGCTGCCATGCCCAGTCTGGTTAAACTGTAACAGTGAGGAATATGGAGTATTTCATTATTGCAACTGTACTGACTCTATTTACATGGAGGATTGAATGTAGTCTATTGATCCCACAAAAAAGAGCATTATGATAAATGAAGCTATACTCAGTTGTACTGGATCTACAGATGATTGTTGAGAATACCTTGACTTCACGGTAAACTACTCCCACCTTTGCTATATATGCTGCATGTAATATTATCCTGAATGGATTTTTTTTCCAATAAGTATTATAACATTATATGAAGAGTTTGTTTCCAAAATGCAATAAGTGCTAACATTACAAAAATTGAAATAATAGCAGAGAGCGATAGCCCTGTGCTTCTTAAACATGGTGCAAAAATCCTTTTTCAGAAATTCATACAATAAGGTGTATTTTTTTGTGGTCAAAGTGTGTGTTTTTCTATAAAATTTAATATGCACCAACAAAGAAAAAGCCGATTTACTCAAAATGAGTTAAATGGATATATTGCGTTTTGGGAACAATGTAGTTCATACGTAGTCCTTTAAGTATCTCATTCTGCTTTCCTACAGCAAATTGAACATGAGAATTATATAGTTGTATACACACACACACACACACACACGCATGCACGCACGCACACACCCACACACACGCACACACGCACACGCAAAACACACACACACACACACACACACACACACACACACACACAGGCGCACGCACGCACACACACACACACACACACACACACACACACACACACGCAAAAACACACACACACACACGCACACACACACACACACACACAGGCGCACGCACGCACACACACACGCACACACGCAAATACTACAAACAAACAGATGCAAAAGAACAAACAGCCTCTAACCCATACAAACAGGCTCATTTGAAAACACTTTTATTCATGGTGGAAATAGAAGTGCTTGGAAACAGCAGAATTGAGAGATAACAGTAACATTGATCCAGTGCTAGCTTGAACTGAGTCAGTTAATTAATGCAGATGTCTATGGTGAGTTAGGTCATTTCAGGGCTCACCAGGGGACTGCAGTCATCATGGCGCATTCATATGCTGAGTCTGATCAATTTCTAATAATCACCTTTAATGGTGGCAACACTCTATAAATTAAGCCTATCCTAGGTGAAGCTTCCAGGACAAGCTTAATTAATTACACTCCCTAGGTGATTTATCTGCTCACAACACAGGAAACACTAATCGCCGAGGGCTCTAAACTTCAGCATTCCACAAGCTATTTCTAAAAGTAAAACAATGGAATAGTGTCGAGCCAAGATTCTAAAATGAAGGAAATCTTTTATCACCACATTTTATGCAGGCATAGTTTTAAAAAATCAGCTTGCATTAAGCTCACATCAATGTACTTAATGGCACTGTATGAACAAATGAAGCAAAAAGAATTTTTATGTCTTGAGACATTTGAACTCACATCACTCCGAGAGTGAAAAATGAAGCTCAGTGGAGGAGGGACTCATTCATATTATCCAAACAACAAGATTCAGCGTGATAATCATTCGCACATTTTCAGAGCAAAGTCTGCCTCAAATCATGCACAGAGGAAAGGTTCAAACTCACATCATTCAGTAGAGTGAAGGCTTCAGTTAAAGCATTGCCCAGCATTCCCATTCCTTTAGCAAAGAGCTTGTCGAGGTGTTCTCTGAAATGCTGTGAGAACACACGCGGCACAGAAGAGATGGCTACATTTTGCACAAACAAAATGACATGTATTCACTCTGTGTTAGTGGTGCACATTCTTTACATATACCACGCATGCAAGAGGAATAGAAGAAGGATGAAAGCAGAATTGTGAGTTAAATATACTGAACGTTACAGCTATGTACGGGATTTAGTGTGTGTGTCTGTGTGTGTGTACGTGTGTGTGTGTGTGTGTGTGTGAGTGTGCGTATGTGTATATGACTGTGTGCATGTGTGTCTGGTGAAAATTTGAGAACATACAGTCTGATAAAACCGTTCACCTGGAAAAGTATATTTGGCAGACAGTAGAAGAGACATGCTGGACAGTCCAATTGGCAAGTTATTATCAAAAAATTTGAAATTCAATGAATTACAAAGCTGACTAATAGCATGAAGTCTCATGATGTTTGATAAATAATGATGTATAGGTAAAGAGTGAAGGCCCAGGGGGAAGTAATGATAGTCATCAGCCAGCAGGTGGCAAAGTCAGACTTTGAACTCAACATACACGTGCAAAACATGGAAGTTGTGCTGAGGGGACTGGTAGTGCCTGGTAGCCCGTGGCATGATGCCTCTGGTTACTATCAAGAACTGTTACAACAGTGTGATTTTGTGATTGTTGTTTTACATACAGTCTGTATACGTGATCGCAGCCTTGAAAAATGATGCTGACTGAAGGATTAAATTGATAATGCCACCCACTTAAGCACTGAAGATACACTAAGTACTCACGTCTTTGTTGGTTTTGTCGGCTTGGACTAGTGTTCCATTCAGACATGGCTCAACATAGTGAATTTCTTCATTGTACTGCAACACAAACACATACAAGAGTGCAAAGAATTCATCCTTTCTACCAAATATTCATTTGCTATCATTTGTATAGGAAAGTAATCATAGTTAACTGCATACAAAGATACACATACAAGCACATGCAAATACAACCGTATGAGTTTGCGTGTCATGCCATTGGAGGACACTCTCGTCAATGACCCAAATTTACATACATTTACGCATCCAGATATTTATCGAAGCAATTCAGATATTAATCTTTTTCAAGCGCAAGAAGACAGTGATCTGCCTGAGGGGCGCAATTTGGCTCTCAAAGCATTACGGCACACAAACACATGTACACACATGCACACACTCGTGTGCACAAATACACACACATACACACAAATGTACACATGGGCACTAACAGACTGACCGACGCACAAAGACACTGAAACATAGACACATACACACACACGAAGCCCCCAAACCCCCTCCTCACTCAATTGCTGGCATTGATCGGTTTCCACAATGCACAGTGTCGAGTCAGGGAATCCCTGCAGTTTACATGAATGACAGCCTGCTTCTATCAGATAATATTGTTCATTTAATGCATGGCTGCAGACTACATTTCAAATGACATTAAAAAACGTCTCAGCCCATTTCTGCCGCTCAGGCGATTTATCACTACTGACAGTGTGGCTTACTGTGGCTACTGACTCCACTCTTAACTCCATTCCAGAATGGTGAACAAAGACATATCAATATTCATATGATCACCATAATGTGTGCCTGTGACAGAGTCTATATTGCTTCATAACAGTGGGCATGCTGCATGTGCCACTGAACTATGAAAACATATTTATCAGTGCTGCCACCAACATTCTCAAAGTCATATATTCAAAACTAATACTATATAAAGAGCAGACATGTGGAAATAAAATCACCCTGAATCATTCCAGAAAATGCAGAGGCAATAAATATTCTGGAATATTTACTTGTAGAATCACCTGCATTTATTTCGATGGGCAGCACCTGTGAGTTGCACTGTGCGTACAGAACATTTTCTCAGTCAAAACCAAGTGTGAGTTTGTATTTGAGCTAGAACTCCTTAACCTTCCCACTGTGGTACAGCAATGCTAAACTTTAAAAGTTTTCTGGTTTTCTTGTGCCGAAAGTGCCTTCCACTTCCTGTTCTATTCTGGTTCCAGGTCCTACTCTGTACTGCATCCCTTTTACTTTCACTCCTGTTTCCCTTTCCTGCTCTCTTCCTGTTTTATGCTTTATTAAAGCACCTTGTCCCCCCACCCCACCCCACCCCCCACTAGCTTCTACTACTTCCCTCTCTGAAGTTGTATTTACTGCCAGCTTATTCCATTCTTTCTTGTTCCTTTTCTATCCTTTGCTCTTGCCTCAAGGTATAGAATGAACATCTAAAGAGGACCTCTTTTGTGTATGTTTGGTGACTTACACATTAATTGCCCGGGAAACATGTTCTGGCCAATTCTGCAGGACACTCAGAGCCAGTTTCACTCAGACATTTCACACATGCAAAATCTTTATGCCCTGCAAAACCAATGACATAACCCGTGATTGGTCGGGGTATTTATTTTGCACCAATCATTGGCCATGCGAATGGTTTTGTTTGTGCTAAAAACTTTGCACTTGCTGAAGGTCTGAGTGAACCTGGCTGTCAGTGTTATTTGTGCTCGGGGTCCAAATGTGCAGCGCCAGAGGGATAGGGGGAATTACAGGAGACACTCACCGCAATGATGTTGAAAAAGTCGTCGTCCCCAAGCGTGTCCAGGATGGAGGAGACAGTCTGTCGAGCGATGGTGAGACGCAGGCCCTTCATACTGCCACTCACATCCACCAGGATCACCACGTCTTTCGGAGACGTCGCCGCTTGAATGTACCTGTAACAACCCCCCCGCAAGCCCGCTAATGAACCCGATCCATGACCGCAGTTATGCTGTTGTCCTATTAGTGCAAAACATTTTAAGTAGAGTGACAGATAGCTTGTGAAATGTTGCGGTGAGTAAACTCTATTCAGACTGTAATAAAACCGTGGCAAAACTCACCATTTGCGATTCCTGCAGTCAAAGGCGATGACTCCATGCTCATCTGAATGCCACTTTACCCCTTGAAGCAAATTTATGTACAGTTTCAGTGACATTTCATACAGAAGTGACTAAGGTTAAACATACAAAATGAATTTGAAGAGTTTCCATTTTCAAACTGTGAATGGTATAAATTTATTCACTAAAGTGCATAATTTCAATTCTTATTGAAAGAATTGTACTCCTCAAAATTAAAAACCCAAGAAAGAAGCGTGTTTTGAAGTATAATTGACACAACACAATAAAGTTTCTTTACAAAATTTTTTTAGGTTATTGGTTTCAAGAAAACAAACTATTCGGAATCAACAGTGATTTAGAATCAGCAAATCATGCACTGTTGAGATCAAATCAAAACTAAGACCAGGAAATGATAAAAAAATCATTGCTATATTTTCACCCCAGAAAGGTCGACAGTGCCTCTTTTGCAATATGAGCCTTTCACTCTGTCATTCACCACACTCTCAATGAGAGGAGCCTAGTGTCAAAAGTGCTTTAGTCACATTTTCACACACCGTGAGGTAAGGATGGGAAAAAATCTTTTCTATACTGAAGGACTTTAGCACTCAGTAATGATGGGATAATTGATCTTGTTTAGCGAATCCTTGTTATTGAATGTGCAAAACAACTTTTTCAACAACTTTTGAATCAATTTTGTTCTGAAACTGTCATTGGGTCAGAAATCACCTTGTAAATAAAATATACTGAACAAAAGTCCGTCAGTATACTTACCTCAGTCAATTCTCCCAATTTTCTCAAAATGGACATTTTATGACTTGAGTACTTTTACCACCAGGGTCTTCGATTCAAACATAGAATATTTGTATATGCAAATTATGTAATGAACAAGCATTATCTTAGATCCTAAGTAAAACAAATATGCATCTACATTACTCTAACAAAAAATATCCATCTACAGTACATTACTCTGACAATATGCATCTACAGTACATTACTCTGACAATAAATATGCATCTACAGTACATTACTCTGACAATAAATATGCATCTACAGTACATTACTCTGACAATAAATATGCATCTACTGTACATTACTCTGACAATAAATATGCATCTACAGTACATTACACTGACAATAAATATGCATCTACAGTACATTACTCTGACAATAAATATGCATCTACATTACTCTGACAGTGGAAAGCATACACTTTTCCCTTCTTTCATTGAATACCTCTGCTCACATTACTTGTATTATTTGTGTCTCTCTCGCCCACTCACTTTCCCTCCACTAGTTCATTCACTTACTTTTACCATCTTTTTCAACTGTCTCTCTCCTCTTCTCTTTCCCTGTCTCCTATCCACTTTCATTCTCTAACTCTCACACTCTTTCTCTGTCTTACCTGGATATTGCCTGAAGAATCCTTTTGCACTGCCAAAGTACTGCCATATGAGAGTGGGGTCTCTTTCAAAGTTATCCACAAACACCTTGTTCAGGGCCTCAGACCAGTAAACCCCATTCATTATGGCGGAATCTGGGGGCAGGAGAAAAAAAATGACAAGATGTCCAGGATACCACCATTAATGCGGCTTGTTCCCACTGATTAGGAATCTAGGTGTTTACTCCTGTAACACTACTTGCCCCTGACATGACAATGACTGGCTGATCTGATCCATAGCAAAACTGAAAAATAATATCAAGTCATATGGCATTATATCAACAGCTATAATTAGGAATTGCCTCAGCCAAGATCAGGTGTACATTTTCATATGCTCAAGTGTTATACTGAGCTAATGTATAAATTATCTATTATCATTACATGTAATTATGTTTGCTTTTGCATTGGACCAGTAGTCTGAATATTTAATGTAGACAAAGGTGCATTTGAAACGTTTACATTCTACATAAAACACTCAATACAAGCCAGTTTGCTACTAATTTCACTGTTATATTGCGGTTCATTAAACTTTGCAGTATTTTATCATTCAAGGTCATGTTAAATTCATTAAAAAAGTATCTAAAGTGATCAGAAACCAGTTGCATAATTTTACACTCTTTCTTTTGTAGTTGAAAGCTCTTAGATACATTGAGATCAGGCCATTGGGTGTCAGAAATGACAAAAGTCTCTTTGTTATACAACCCCAAAAAAGTTGGGACACTGTGTAAATGTAAATAAAAACAGAACAAAATGATTTTCAAATCATTTGAACTTTACATTCATTTGAAAATAGTACCAAGGCAATATATCAGATGTTGAAACTGATTGATTTTATTGTTTTCTGAAAAATATCTGCTCATTTTGAATTTGATGACAGCAACATTTTTGGGACGGGACAATAAAAGACTGGTAAAGTTGCATGATGCTAAAAAAGACAACAGGCAGAACATCTCACAGCTAATTAGATTATTTAGCAACAGGTCAGTAACATGATTGGATACAAAAAATCTTTCCTAAGTAAATATGATGAGAGCTTAACCGCTCTATGAAAGACCACGTGAAAAAATAGTTCAATGATTTAAGAATAACGTTTTCAACTTAAAGTTGCAAAGAATTCGGAGATTTTATCCTCTATGGTACATAATTTCACTAAAAGATTTAGAGAATCCAGAAAAATTTCTGTATACATGGGACAAGGCCAAAATACAATTGAATCGCTGTGATTTTCAGGTCCTCAGGCGGCACTTCATTAATAACAGACAGGATTCTCTCAGAACCACTGTCAGTGAACACAGTTAGCCATCGCATCTACAAATGCAACATAAAATTTGCCATGTGGAGATTAAACCATTTACAAAATCCAGAAACACTGCCTTCTTCTCTGGGCCTGAGCTCATTTAAAATGTACTGAGGTGAAGTTGAAAACTGCCCTGTGGTTTACTTATCAAAAAGAGAGATTCTTTTTGTAAATCATGGATGCCATGTCCTCAGGGCTAAAAAGGTGAGGGGCCATCCAGCTTATTATCAGCAAACAATTCAAAATACAGCATCCACGATAGTATGGGGGTGCATTAATACACATGGCATCAGTAACTTGCACATCCATGAAGACACCATTAATGGAAGGGTTTCCTACACATAGACCATTCTGTGGCAGGGCACCACAGCTTCAATGTGGAGCACCACAAGTTGATTCCCGTTAATTCTAAGTAAATGCAGAATTGCCGCGAGTTGATAATGCATGCGCAAGTTCGCTAAAGGAAAGAAAACCGGGAAACTTTGAAAGGTACTTGGAGACGTGTAATTTGTGCACCCCCCCAACTAAATGAAAATCATCTCTGTTTAAAAAAATTGGTCTGCCACCACACATTACTTGCTGGTCTGTGGGAAACACTGAATGGTGAACAATGTATACAGGCTTTGGTACAACATTTACTGGCATCCACATGCCTTTTTTAAGGGAAGACCTTGCTCATTTCAGCAACACCATGCTTAACAAGTCTGGACCGATTACAACAACATGGCTCTGTAGTGATAGAGTCTGGGTGCTAAAGTGGTCTGCCTGCAGTCCAGACCTGTCATCCACTGATAATATTTGATGGGTCATTCCATGAAAAAGGGAACCAGTGGCGTATTATAAGTTAGGGGTTGACAGAATAGAGGAAATGCCCTTTAGATTTAATCTTAGTTACCAGCATCCATTGTTTTAGCTATGTCTGGCAACTCAAACAATACAAAGCCCACAAAATCAGCAATATCTGAAAAAAGTTGATTTCCAACTGTAAATTAAGCCTTAATACAGTGGCAAAATGTGACCTCTAAGATCAACATTTTTCAAGACACAATTATTCACCAAGGGGAGCAATTGATTAGCATTTTTGCTGTTGTTTTATGAAGAAAGTTAGCTGTGATTTAATACAGTACTATGCTTTGTAGGGTTGTATGCTATGAAATTTAGAATGGTAGCCCAAAAGTGTGTGTTGCGAATGTAACAGTCGGTGTCCTCAGATGTTACAATCAAACAACCCCTGCCAAATGACTGGTAAGTGTCAGAAAACATATTTACTGATCCCATATCATGTACAGGTTGATTATTTCAAACACATTACAGTCCTAAGTATCAACAGTGAAGTCTTAAAAAAACAGATCAAAATTTATCACGAACATTTCTTTTGTGTTCATTGTTACATTCACAACGCAGCAAATTTTGCATAAAAGGGCTAAATGAAAAATTATTCTGAATATTATTCAAAGAAGAAGTGCCTTAAGTTTTATGGGAAGAATTAATGACACAGGTAAAAATTACTGCAGTTGCCATTTTAGGGGATATTGAATTTTCGTGTCCACCTTGTTACATTCGCAACACTTGTTACATTCAGACTACTGATCCTCCTGTTATCTATAAATGATTGCAAGCAAGAAAACCAACTGTTGCCATAAATTCACAAATGCTGGCATCTGTCTGCCAGTCATTAGAACTTAATTTTCAAGCAAGATATAATTCAATTTGGGAAATGCCAAAAATGGCCTTTCGTGTCCATGTTACGCACGACACACAAACAGTGAATTTAGGGTTTCCTATCGAATTGGCTATACTGTAGACACATTGTTCATTGTGCAGATACCTAGGGAGAAATAAAATACTGAAATAATTGCAATGCATGGATCACCTGTACCTAAAATGTTTACAGGTCATTTTGCGTGTAACGGTGTCCTCTCTTACAAAAAACTTTTTTGAATCCTAATCCCATCAGTCAAAGAGTCTGCCCAGAATCACTTTCATTGTGCCACATGACCAAAATAGAATATATATGAAATGAAAGTTGTTTTATTTTTCCACAGTATTTACTTTATTTTACCACCAATCCACAGATTTAGTGTCCTTGTTACACTCACAATGACTTTTATCAGCTTGTTATGCGCATTTCTGAGATGAGATGTTATCTTCTGACAATGAAAATGTTGTATTTCAGGTTTGACCCATCACTTGACTTAATAATTTGATGGAAATTCTCGGTTTTAAAAAAATCAGACCAAATGTCACACTTTGGCTCCCTTTTTCATGGAATGACCCTGATGCATTATAAAACAAAAAATATGACAATGGAGGCTGCAAAGTATTGAGCAGCTGAAATCCTACATGAAGCAAGAATGGGAAAACATTCCCATAACTGTGCACTATTTTCAAATAAAATTATTTGAAAACCATTGCATTCTGTTTTTATTTACATTTTACACAGTGCCCCAACTTTTTTGGAAATAGGGTTGTACTTTTTCCATTCAGAAGCTTTTATTTTGATGATGCCACCATATCTTTGAAATACATTTATAAATGATGATTTCTTTTTGATTTAAATGTCCTTATCTATCATTTTGATTTAAATATACATCTATAGGAGTTCTGAAATGTGTATATATATATTTTTTTTACTTTCTAGGATGATTGATTTGATGTCCTGTTCGTAGACAAAGCATATTTATCAATATTGGTAGTTATGGTAGTTTGGCCAGCAGCCACACCCCAATTTGATCTGCTCCAGCTGCGTGATTGAACCTAAGCAGGTGTGGGCTTGGTTAGTACTTAGATGGGAGATCACCTGGAAAAACCAAGTTGCTGCTGGAAGAGGTGTTGTTGGGCCAGTGGGCCAGTAGGTTGCGATCTTCCCTCTGGTGGAGCAATCCCCAATGCCCCAGTACAGTGACGGGACACTGTACTGAAGGAGATGCCGTCTTTCAGATGAGACGTTAAACCGAGGTCCTGGCTCACTGTGCTCACTAAAGATCCTATTACACTTATCGATAAGAGTAGGGGGTTCCCCGGTGTCATGGCTAAAGTCCCAACCTGGCTCTTTCGACCTGCCACCTAATCATCCCCTGGTCTAATTGGCTGTGCAACTCTCCTCCCCACCTCAAGCCCCAGGGCTCCCTTGAAAAAGAGATTTCAATCTCAATGGGACTTCCCTGGTTAAATAAGGGTTAATAAAAAGAGTAGGAAATTTATTTACATGTTGCTTTGATATGAGGTATTATTGGATATTTGCAACAGGCATAGAAATTCCAGAAACAGTTAAAAGATGGACTTCTAGTAGGTGAACGAATTCTCGAAATCCTGTTCGTAGACAATGTCCCGTCAATAGACACCATAATGATTGTGGAATTAACATTGAATAATTAATTAGTGAATAATTAATCAATAAATAATTTTATAAGTCCTAGATAAGGTGATATGTGTTCATGATGAAAGATCATTAACAGAGGTGATCTGTGTAAAATTATATGTTTGTTACCTGACCTATATCTAAAATTGTGCCCCAAACTACACAGACATACATAACAATCAACATAAACTGTACAGTTTTCATTAAAATTATACAAGATTGATTTTGTAACCTAGTTATTACCAAAATTTTTAAGACCTCTAGGCAACTTGGATATTTAATTTTTACTCTCCTGGCACAGCTTTTGTACACCTGATCTTGGCTAGGGTGAATAAACACACTATGACTATCTATGACTATTCCATATGATGCTACATAGAAAAAATACAGCAGTAAAAAGGAAACAAATAAATGAATAAATAAATAAACCTCAAGAAGGTTGTGTTTAAATGTAGGCTTAATTTTATCTGGAAGCATATTGTCAGCCTCATAGCATAATTGCCTATCTCATGTTGTAAGGTTTTGTTTTTAATTTAAAAGAATGAATTTTATTTCTTTTTTTCTATTTTTTAAGGTTTTGAGGAAAAAAGGAAGAAATTCATTTTTCTGCCAACACAAAATGACAGGCAGCCGATATCTGAATTGGGAAAAAATATGACTTAGGCACTTACGCTAAGAGGCTAATGATATGAACTTTAAATACAGTAAGTTTGGTTAGTTTCCTGCCCATGAAAGAGTTTATTTCTGGGATTTTTCTGAAGTTCATGATTTACCACACAATGCACTAATTAAAGCAGAGGACAAAGAGCTAGGACAGAACAATATAATTTCCCGATGACACTGTCCTTTTATCCTCTGAGCTGAAGAGAGGACAGGGCTCAAGGTGTGACAGGGCTCTGGAATTAAAGTGCCACTCCAACTGCGGAGCCAGGATTCACTGCTTGTTTCCTTGATTATATCTCCAACAGAAAACCCATTAAACAACTCAAGAACACAGGGTTCACTAAGGCAGCCCTGAGAGCACCGAAATGCAGTGCAGGAGTGTCACTGTCTATCATTTACAATTTCAGACTTCTCATCTACAAATTAAGACTACTCACTCACAATCGCTGCCCTCTAGTCCATAAACTCCATCACTCATGTACAACCCCCCCAAAGTAATTTAAATGTTCCAAATATCATTTGCAAACCTTGACTCAGTTTTAAAAGCATCACATGGCAGGTACTTTGACCACTAACAAAAAGTGGTTATATGTCAACTCCTTGATGTTTAAGATGCTGGATTATTTTTCATCCAGTGGTGAATCTGGTGCGTAACAGCAGGTGAGACATTCAGAAGTGTAATGCCTCTCCACTGTGGCATTCCTTTGCCTGGCTACCTGCCCTTACTCAATTGTCCAACTATCAGTTCTCATCAGTTTATGATTTTCACCTGTTTCCTTTTAGTTAATTAGATCCCTTATTCTTTTTAGAGCTTATTTTCTCTCCACACGGGCAGGTAGCCATAGTCTGTTCCCCTCTTTATTAGGTGCACTCCCTCTCTGTTATCCTTTAAGTTTGAGTTTACTTTTGTTGTTCCTCACCTTAGTTATTTAATAAAATCCACATCCCTGCATTTGGGTCCTCAGCTCCACTCCAGAAATGTTAAAAATGGTTCCAGGGCGTGAAAAGAAGTGAACTGGTGCACCTCCATGAGGGGAACGAGCTTAATGCTGCGCCCAATCAAATTCCCAGGGCTGAATGACCTGCTCTATTCAATATCTGTTCATGCAGCACATCCTTGTATTAGCTTTCTTTTTACATTTCGCACGTTTCTCTCGCTGACTACTAGCAATATAACCTCTGATTTAACCTTCCATGAGTAACAGAGGGTTCCTGCGAAGTGTATCACTGCCATTACCTGGACCACAGGGAAATACAGTGATCCGTAGCACAAGTGCATGTTGTAACAAGTTTCTAATTAAAAACTCTAAATAGAAAACAAAGAGGCAAATAAAATGATCCATCCAGGACAGAAAAGACACAAACTAGATCTGAATTCCGCCGAAACCACAGCAAATTCAAACCGAAGCTGAGGACAGAGGAGATTGCATGCAGTATAGGTTCCGGACAGGAGTCGGCACCTAAAATTCAAGTTAATGCACCAAATGACATTTTTAACCTTGTTGAAGGAATCCTCTCACTGCAGAAATTCCTCATACTGTTACCTGTTCCAGATAGCCATCACACATACCTTTATTGTACATGTTGGTTGGGACTTGAACCACACTGAGGCTGAGGTTGACTGACAGGTTATTAAAATGATCATTTGGTTCCAGAATAAACTCCTTTCCCAGCTCCACAGTGTTCCCCTGCTCATCTGCTTCATTAATTAATACAGCATTGAAGTATTCATACTGAGGAGAGAACACACACACACACACGCACACACGCATACACACACAAATACACACAGAGAGACACGCACAACACAGACACAACAAAAGCACATCAAAAGCTTAAATTTGCAGTAGCATTACAGCTGCCATGCACATGAATACAACTCAGCTCGTTCAGGCACACAGATACATCAATGTCAACACGCCTACATTTACAGTACAGTCAAGTCCATAAGTATAAGGATATTGACACAATCTGTCATCATATTGGCTCTCGGTATGCCATCAAAATGGATATTAAATAAAACGTGCAAGATGTGCTTGATGCATAGACTCTCAGCTTTAATTTAACCTCCAAACGTACCGCCACTTTGAACAAATTTTGAATTGCAGGGTCTGATAGAATATCAGCATGCCAGTGTAAGTTAAGGGTTTTTGCAAAAGTTTCTATAAACCATAGTGGAATTATAAAAGTTTTTCTACAGCCCATTAAATTTCTGCAACTTAAAAGTAATTGGCAGACTAAAAATAATTTTTCATACAAGTTTGAAAATGGTTTGTCAACAATAATTGCCAGCAGTCTTGAAAACTATTGACATCACCAGATGCTGGGTTTCTTCCCTGGTGAATCTCAGTAAGGCCTTCACTGCACCTGGCCTCAGTTCCTGCTTGTCGTTGGGCCATTTTACTTTCAGTTTTGCCTTCAGAAAGTGAAATGCATGTGTGACTGGATTTAGGTCAGGTGATTCTCTTGGCCATTGTAGAAACTTCCACTTCCTTGCCTTAAGAAGTCTTGGATTGGTTTTGCAGTAGGCTTCTGGTCACTGTTCATCTGCACTCCACAGCACACTCCCAAAACATTTTAAGCATTAGGCGAAATCTGAGCAGATGATATACCCCCATATAATTCAAATGTAATCCTTGTCCTTTTGTCAATAATCACATAAAATACAAGGGGATCAATTCCATTGGCTGCCATACACGCTCAGACATGACCTGTCTTCACAGAAGTGGGGGAAAGCTTCAGCTCATGAGCAGTTTCTTCTCTATTTCCATACTGTTACCTTCCCATCATTCTGGGAGAAGTTGATCTTTAACTTGCCTCTGTTTTCAATGTTCTTCTGGGCTCTTTGGTGTTCCTGAGCTCAAGCAATTTGAAGGATGTACAAGAGTTGGTTTGGTGCTGAATGTTTTCACTATATCTCTTATGGGTTTGTTTCCATATTTCAGCATAATGATAATTTGCTGCACTGGTTGAGACAGGTCTCCAGACTTCATTTTAACAGCCACAGTTTACAAATGCAAATGCACACTTGAAATTAACTTTTATCTGTGCTTTTGTGAATGAATAACGCACACCTGGCCATGGAACAGCTGCGTACCGCAATTCCGACACCAATCTGATGGAGATGTCAATACCATCAAATTTAAGATGAAAGCCTGCACTTTGAGTGCATATTCACTATTCTAATATACCAATATATTCTTGTTGATCGTTAAAATATCTGTAACAACTAACTCTGGATGGACTTGATTGCATGGACGCATTCACGCACACAACACACACACATATGTATATACATGCATATATATATATATATATGTTGTATATATATCAATGGCGGCTCATGAACTGGCAACTGGGGAGGCTCAAAACAACCCCTTAAAATTAATGATTCGTCACGACCTGTTTTCAATCATTCATTTAAATTACCATTACAGAAACTCCGAAAATTCTCAACATTATCAGGTGTGGCCAGTTTTCATTTATAACGCATAGCTGTCAACTCTCACGCATTCGGTGTGAGTTTAAGATGCATATTTACATTCCTCTGCTGTAGTCAGCAATTATTCAATCAACGGGTAGATGTAAGAGATTCTTGCATCCTTGTGCATGGAGGGGTAGGAAGCGATGTAATTGCATAAAGACGTTTCAAATGATCTAATTTAATTTAAACAATCGCGAAACACATGCATTGCTTCCAACCGCTGAGTAAAGAAAAGCGAGAGAAGTCCGAAGTCGTAATCGGTATGCGTTATAAATGAAAACTGGCCACAACTAATAATGTTGAGAGTTTTCGGAGCTTCTGTAATGGTAATTTAAATGAATGATTGAAGACAGATCGTGACCAATCATTAATTTTAAGGGATTGTTTTGAGCCTCCCCAGTTGCCAGTTCACGAGCCGCCAGTGATATATATATATATACACTGTATAATATTACAATACAAAGACACCCATAAGAAGGGGGGAAGGGGGTTGCTCAAATCATTGGAAACACTGCTACAAGTAACAGCTATATGAAGTAAGCAACAAAGTATTGCTTGCGTTGAGACTGGTTCAAATATAGACTAATTCAATTGTATGGTAATTATTCAAGCTGTATTTAAAAGTTTATTAGACACACTATGAAGTGTCCGTCATTCTCTATCTGAGAGTAAAAACTTGCAGTCACAATTATTGTTTGTGTGTTGCGGTTAGACAAGTGACAATTTTTGCTATAGTTCTCCTCGCCATCTTAAATAATTGTGCCATTTTTGGAACCGACGCAACTGCACCTACAACGTTTTTGTCTCTCTGGACCTCTGCAATAATGCTCATTTTGATTTAGAGACTAAGCTACCAAAGTTCCACTGGTTAGTCCACTTTTAAGAAGACACAAGACACTAATTCACTATCATTTTCATGAGCATGATGTGACTAAATGCAGTCGTAGTTGTGATTTAGTGTCTTGAAAGGTGAAGTCATTTTTCAAGAGTGCTTCTGATATTTTGTCCACCCCCACCCACCCAGTATATACATGGATGCACATATATTCACAACATAGACACATATGCTAACATAAATTGCATATGCACTTAAACCTCTCTGTAAAATAATTGTGCAAACATGTCAACACTCACAAAAGCAAATCCAGACATTTGGACAATACAGGACAACACATACATGTAAAATGCAGAGACTTGCCAATCAGGTAATCTATCACAAAAATATATATAGTCAAAGAACATTGCACAACATTTGCACTTGCATGACAAACTAACACACTGAAATATATGTTATTGGCGCATTAACCTGAGATTCAAAATTAAATGAGGATTCGTACCACAAGTATAATGTGCATTTAACTCCTACAACAACAAACAAGATTCACTATTTTGCACACAGCTGAATTGCTCAGTTATATTTTCATTGCAAAAGTTTGTCTAAAGCACACCTATCCAGGGAGGTGTAGCACAGTGTCTGTATTATAAAAAGTCAAACTGATCAGGAGTAACCTCATAAACCTAACCTCCAATACAGTGCCTGTGCTCCATAGCAAGAAATACTGAAGCCAAACTCTTCTTTAATCCACTGAGGCAGATGAGCAATATCCCTGCACGCAGGCATCTAAATGATGCAGTAATTGTAACTGTACCTGGAACACATAACTGCATATTGAATATTCATGAGAGGGTGGTGCCCTTAAACTATTCAAATGATGGGAGTTGTTAAGTCTGAAGCGGTTGTATAGATGCTGCATAATCAAAACTCCCCATTAAACCTGATCTGCTATAGGCCTGGCATATCTGGCTACAGCATCTATCATGGAATAATTCATGATATATAGCCCATGAAAAAAGCTGTCTAACCTCATAGCAACAACATAAAGTCATAAATAGCACAAATGAATGTAAATGCAGCACTGAAACGCTGCTTGGGGAACAACAAAAGAAATGTCTGGGTCGTCAAGTCTCCTATTTCAGATTAATACAGATACAAAATATTACTGTTGGTTTCATGGAAAGAGGTCTCTTTTGAAATTCAGCTGTCTTTTTTCCACTATTTGTGAGCCCTCTAGAAAAAAAAAAACAACTCATACACTGGCAGAACCATGAGTCCAGAAATAACTTCTTGTATCTGTAAGACCACGCCTCCAGCCGTCCAGCTCACCGTCTACTAAGATCCGAACTGCACTTCGCCAATTATTCAATTATCACCTGCACCTGTCGCTTGTTTCCACTGTGCGGTAGCAGTGTTCTATTTAAGACCAAGCTTCAAACTTAGTCATTGCTAAGTCTTCTGACTACATGCCTGAGCTGTATTTTTAGTCTTGTATAGACGTATTCTCCGTGTTTCGCGTGTACTATTCCCTAAATCTAACTTAGTGCTGTTAATTGTTTTAAACCAGCACTTTATGCAAAGGGACCTCGCTTCCTCTTTTGTTTTCCGTTTGTAATATTTGCTGTAGCTACTTCCCAGATTCTGTATTACTAATAGTATTTATATTTATAGGAATCTCAATTCCTCTTTTGTTTGCATCTTTTGCGTGCATACCTCCTGCTACGGCAGTAGGCATAATAAAACCTACAAGTCCATTCTTGCACCTGAGTCCAGTCCTCAACTTCCTGTCCTCCATGCCTGTCACTAGGGTACGTGACAGAACCTGTTCACAATAACATGTTCTTGCCCTTCAAATGTTTCTCATGTGACTACAAACATTCATTGCTTTTTAATGTAATAGAATACCATATTTGCTTTCAAATGGTGTATGGCTTTAATTAGAATCTTATTCTTGAGGGCTCACAAACTAATGCGTTAAGATACCCTCTTTTGTGCTTTCATTTCCAATGCATTTTTACGCATAGATAATTGAATTCACAAGAGATAAATCATTAGCTGAAGAAAAATGCCCTTATCTCTGTTCAATTTCCGTATTTACCTGTAGTTAAATGTCCTGTTTTTACTGAGTATTGTAATGTCTCGCGCGAGCAGTTATAAACCATGAAAAAGATGTGTGCGACTGAGGCAAATGGTATGTTGTACTGCTAGTTAGCTTTAAATTGTTTGCATTGTGTCGCATTTCACATTTTGGAACAGCAATAACAGCAATGGTACCAGAGCAATGTGCCAACTTGTATTTTGTCCAAAATGAACATTAATTTGCTTGTGAATTCATTGAAAATAGTGACTTTTGTAAAACATCATGCTATTACAACAGAATTAGTAATAATATACTTTGGAGTATAGCATAGTGCACAAGAGAGAATGGTTTCATTGGCATACGTATATTGCTTACAAAGAGTCTACTAGGATGGGCTTACATTATTTTTCATTTTGGGGACTAAATCAAATACTCACTTATGATAACAAATTTTCTATGGTCAAATAACTTTCAGCTAGTCTCCTGTTTAGATTGGAGACCAAAAGGATAGGCACTTTGCAAGCCACCCTCAGGGTTACAAACACCATATAAAATCACACAACTGATTATTACCCTCTATTGTTCACCAGCATAAAGACAACTGTGACTAGACCCTACATCTTGACATCTAGGTGATGCCCTTTTACCACGCCTCCATAATGACATAGAAAATACAACCAAATCCATAGCGAACAAAATTTATCACTGCCTTGCAATCTTCTTAGGCAAGGGTGTGATACAAGCTGGGCAAGGGTCATTACTTGGCATATCAGTATAAAATATGTTGGTAATGTTAGATATTGCAAATCAAAAAATTACAACTGTAATGTTGTAACAAAGCTTGAGACCATAAACAAATATACCCCAACATCTCTTTGCCTATTTTCTCTCTGATGCCTGTTTTATTCCAGAGCAAATCTTCTCGCAACAGCAGAACAGCTTACTACTTCAATCAGCACCCTCTCACTCTGCCAGTAGCCTGAGCAACAATCTTTCCTTTAATTAAGCTCATTAATTCAGAAACAAAGGAAATGATTCTATTAGCATAATGAATGAGCTTGCGAAGAACAACCAAACTGATCTGCCTTCACTTGCTAATACATTTTCGAGCATATGTGTGTATTTGAGCAGGAAAAGATAACTTAGAAAAAAATGTGAAAGAAATTGAGATGAGGGCAGGGGAGGTGAAGTGACTAAGATGCATGGGGGGAAACGAGAACAGAAGCACATTCACAGTAAGAAAAGAAGCCATTTTCCTTCCATTGATACCCTACTAGTCCTGTTAAATCAAACCAGATGGGCTGAGGCAAAGGTGTGCTATTATATAACAATATTCTTGATGCTCAAGTGTGGATGAGCTGCCAATTCACAGAAAGAACTATACCAGGAAAACATGCTGAAACACATCCCTCAGGATATTTCAACTGCACAGCACTGATATGAATGTAGAATAAGTCTGCACCTGGAACTGACTGACTGATTTCCATGCAGCTCCTACATGTTTAACTGAATTTCAGACGACAATTGTTCAATTTGCAATGATTTTAAGGCATCCTCAAAACTGCCACAACGAACTGGACCCTGCAGTTCTGTTAGAGTTGCACTTTTTTTGCATTGCTGAGGTAGTTGTCACCTGACAGGCAACATCTCTTCCTTCTTGGTCATTTGAAGGTCTGGATTAGGGATTTCTTACAGTGTAGCTGAGTCACAGGTTTCATTACTGCAATGCCTGTATTAAAGCTACATTATGCTGCTATTATGTATTTATTACAATGGTATTACAATACCATAGCGGCTTTATTGTAGCAGACTTGATTCTTGCATTCAGTTGTGTTCATATTAACATGAAATCATGTTCTCAATGCTGAAAGAAAACTGGGGTCACCTCAGTATGAGTCTTTCCATCACACAAAGACCACAAAGCACTTCAAAAATTCACATAACATCAGTTACCTACTCATACTGCCTGTAGCACAGTACTGATTACACACAGCATAATGGCCTGGAGCACAATGTAGTTTACACAGCCATAATGCCTACAGCACATAGCTATTTACAGGCACATAAACCTTTGAGAAGATCAGAGTTGATCAAGTATGAGAGCAGAAAGAGTAGTTATAAATAGCAGATGTTACTATTAAAGAGTGAACAGGGAGAGATTGCAGGAGGAGAGAGCGTAGGGGAATACTGTGGGAGGGCCGCATGCGTAAAGGCACTCTGGGGCTGATGGGATGGGGAGGAAAGACGCTGGATGCAGATAGGCTGAAACGTGGCCATTACCCACACTCCCACCTCATAAAGCAGCTGCTGCTGACAGTTAATATCACAGCTGAGTGAGCAGCTGAGGCGCAGAAGTGCGACTCTCAGCACTGCTGACCATCTCTGCCGGAGTCCTGCAGGGCCCTGATCATTACCTCAGCGGAGAGTCGCTCACACTGCTCTTTATGAGCCTGGAGCACCCAACTGCGGAGCAACTCTAACAGCGCATACACACAATGCGTATCTTTGTGGGGGCATGTTCCATTCTCTTGTTGTCAGAAATGTGTATGTGTATGTGTGCGCGTATTTGTCTTTGGGTGCCAGTGTGTGTGTGCATGTTTGAGTAAAATGGAAGAGTTTTAATGTTAATATGTATTTGTGTCTGTTGTGCATGTTTGTGTTATAAATGAAAGTACGCCTTCTACAGTTTGCCTATTCTGCTGCACCTAATCTCCAAAATCTGAAAAATAACTGCATGCCTTCCTGTAAAGGAGTGCACTTGATTCTATGAGGACTGCAATTCATCGGACAGTGGCATATTTTTTTGTTATTTGGGTTCTGCTAACCGAGTCAATCACCATATTTGAATCCAATTGAACATACATTTTACAGTCTGAAATTGAGAATGAAGGCCAAAAGTCCCAGAAATAAGAAGGAACAGATGACAGTTGCAATACAGGCCTGTCAGAGCATCAAAAGAGTCGATACTCAGTGTCTGGTGATGTCTATGCTTCGCAGACTAAAACCAGTCATCCCATGCAATGGATATGAGATCAAATATGAAAAATGATGACTTTTTTACATTATGTTAAACTGTCCAATATTTTTGATATGGCCTAAAATTGGGGGGACTATGTGATAAAGGTACTGTCATTTCTAAATGGTTCATCCAATATGGATGAAAACACTCTGAAATTTAAGGTGATAGACAGCACTTCAACCTTATTGTCATAATGTAATTTCAAACTCAAAGTGCTAGTGTACAGAACCCAAATAAAACGTGTCACTGTCCAATGAATTATGGTGCTCACTTTAAGTATAAACACAACCCAGGAGTGATCCATAAAATACCCTCAATGTTGTCAAAGAAGGAGTCCTCGCCTTTATAAATGCGTGCTATAATTGTGAGAAAGACAAGATCAAGTATCAAGGAAAATGATTATAGAAAAAACAAGTGGTGCCAGGCACAACAAACCCTGCCCCTCGCACATGTTGTAGCTTATTTGGGCATTGACCCAGTTTTTGTCCAATTTCCTTCTGGTATATAGACTTTATTCATACATTTGTAGAATATTTTTGGTGTCAAAATATGCCAAGTCAAATTTTAGAATGAGCTGATTAGAAATGCTTAATTTGACTGCTTTGCCTATACTTTAAAATGGCCGAGTACTGCAATGTTAAGTAAATGGGAGGAAAAGAATATTTAAAAAATTCAACAAAAATGTGAAAAATGAGACATCGCTTAACTGTTTGACAGAGCTATGGCATAAATTGTCTCTATATATATATATCCGCAAAGTTTGCAGTAAATCGAGGTAAAATTTGTGTTTTTATAGACAGTTGAAAGTTCGGCCATTATAAGTAGATTGGGCGAAAAAAAAAATCAAAAATTTACCAAAATTTTTAAAAATGACATATCACTTAAATATTTTACGGAGTAATGTCTAAAATTAGCCTCTATATCTGTCCCAAGTTTGAAATAAATTGGGGTAAAATTGACATTTTTATATACATTTTTTTATAGCCCATTATAAGTGAATGGGGAAAAAAATGATTTTAAAAATTCATAAAAAATTTGAACTTTGACCTACTTTTCCTAAATTCAATAGGCATCTATTCTGGGTCAGTGGCAATCCCTAAACCCAATTTGGGGTGAATCTGGCCATTAGTTTTGCTGCTAAAGTGTTAACAAACAAAGAAACAAAAAAAAAAACAAACAAACAATCAAACTGAACCAAAAACAATACCCTTGCCCTCCCCCTTTGGGGGGGGGTGGGGGTATGGGGGGGTAATAAAGCTGACCTTAGTTTGCCTAAGAGACACCATGACACTCCCTTTTCACTTGCAAGGTAAATAGTTTTTACATAAAAAAATTGAAATAGCACCAATGATAAATAGTATGCTTTTGATGTAGCTCATGCCTTCTGGATTGCAGTATATACTCTACATCTCTTGCGCTTCAGTTCACATTGTAATTAACAAGTAAAAATCCAATCAAAAAAGATCAAAACATTCAATAGCACCATTAACCTTAGAGTTCAATTCAGGTCTAATTGATTCAGTCTGAACTTTTAGTAAAGAGAAATGATTCCCAAAATCAATGACTGCACCTAGGCCAGTTCAGTTAATGTTTGATGTTTCTGTATTTGGTCATTATAAATTTGCTTGGTATCTTTCATGGTTTCTGTCAACATTATAGTGTTATTAGGATAATGTAATATTGCCCAATATCATTATTAGACACTTGCAACTAGATTGTCGGTCGCTCACAGGTCAATGCGTATCTCCGGACCCCCTTAAGCAATAACTCCCAAAATCAATAGGCTTTGTGATCTTACCACACACAGTTCATGCAAAATATGAAAAGAATCATTTGAAATTTGTGGCCAGTAAAGCGCTCACGAGCAAATCTCAATGGACGTGATGGACGCGGCGGACGCAGCTGCGGATGCAACGTGACGATCACTGATCCATAACATCCTCAACTCGTTATCCAGGGATAAAATTATGTAACTACAACAAAATAACCATATAACATTGATAAGTTGCATTTTATGCAATGGACATATATACTATATACTGGGGCATACATTTAATGCATTGCTTTAAAATTCAAATGATGCATAAGCTGTGAATAACCCAGTTTCATATTATTATGTAAACACAACGTCATCTCAGAAATATGGAGGACAACTTTTCATTTCAAGTGGCTGTATTACAAAAGTATATCGTAATGCTTTAATTTCTTATGTGTATGTTTTGATTTAATTTGTATACCTAAGGATGATTGCATACTAATTCATCTACTTTAATTTTTCTCTCATTACACCATTATTTTTATTATCAAATGTTTCTGTTCAGGACCGCATGTGTTACAGAAAATGAAATTGCAGACAAATGTCACCATTCAGAAATATGCTGAACTGCAAACATTAAGTCAAACAAAACTATTTGTTGAGGTTAACTCATGACAGTTTAAGGAGAGCGCTCCAAAAAATACATTGACATGTCTGGGAAAAATATGCAAATTTATTTTTTTGCAATTCTGTTCATATGATTAAGGCAATTGCTGAAATTGTTATGTATATTATTACCTTTTGACTTAAGTTTCGCCAAAAATCAAATTTCACTGTTGTAATGAAACCACCATGTGTTCACGCCTTTTAAAGTGTTTTCATCTTGACGACTTTGAAAATGCGTGCTGAAGTGGAACAGGCATAGAATTACGAACCTCATTTATCACTGTCTACTGAATACCGCGAGGCACTGAAGGAGTCCCTGAAATTCTCTCTTCACACATGCCCAGCAGAACTCAAACCTACGCATCATAAATAAAGAACTGTGATAAATAAATAAATAAATAAAACTGGTATGACCCATAGTAAACACTGTTTTGGGGCCTCTGTGACTGAGGGAGAACCCCCCACTGGTAAGCTGCCTACAGTAGCAGCCTTGCACTCATTCATTGCAATGGATTTCAACAAATTTCCCAGTTTTGAACAAAGTTTAGAGCCCAAGCTCGTATTTTGAAATCAACCCATGACCAAATGGAATTGAGAAAAAAACTGATCTTTTTTATTTATTTATTTATTTATTTATTTATTTATTTTTGCTGTTTACTCTTGAATTTAAACCTTTAATGAAGCTTTTTATAGAATAGGATCAATTTTTCTATGTAGGCTAGCTTTATTTCACGCATTCTTTAAACTTCTGCAGTTGTAGCCTTATTTCTTAATACATCATTACCAGTCAGATCAGAGTGGATACTTATTCTCAGAGTGCATGGGAAAATGTTATCAAACAAGGTAATAGCACATATCAGCACAGAACCACATCCTCTTCATCTCCTACCTTAACATGGATGTCATACGTGTATCAATTTGAGCATAATGTTCAAGAAAGGCAGACTGCAATCTCTAGGCCATTAAAAAAAGATCATTCCCCACATTCCCCCCACCCCCAACCCCGCTCAGATCCCTCAGCAGATGGCCCAGTGTGGTCTGCGATAAGACTATAGAAAGGGTTGCCCGGAGCTGAGAAAAGGAATTGATTGATTTTAATTGAGTCTGCTGGTAATAAAAGACAAAAACACTGTTAGGCCTTATAGCACCATGTCTCTAGGGACTGCAGTCAGAAAAGAGCGTGTGTGTGTTTGTGTGTGTGTGTGTGTGTGTGTGCATCTCAGAGTGTGTATGTGGAAATGCTTGGGTATGCTTGTTTGTGCAGAGAGTGAAAGTATGTGTGTGTGCGTGTGTGTGTGTGTGTGTGTGTGTGTGTGTCTCACACACACACACACATATACATTAATAGTAGTATATATGTAGAGGATCTCTAATATGTGTGATTGAGATATCAAATTTATGAAACAAGAGTTGTAATTTTCACTTATTCCGAGCCTTTCAGGAGGAAAAAATGAAAATTACTACTCGAGTTTCATGAATTTGATATTTCGGGCTCACGGATTTGAGATTCTATGTGTCCCATAAATGTTAGCGTGCTAATACCTGGAAAATGAAAATAAAATGGTGTTAGCTCCTAGTTTCCAGCCTATTCAAGTCGATGGGACGAATAATTCGCTAGCTAGCATGTCAACACTTTTCATCATGAAATTAATAAATTCTAGTTTATGTGCTTACAGTTACGCATGTAACATATTACTTTAAAGGCGAAAAGCCTTACCATGCTAGCTAGCAAATTATTCATCCCATTGACTTTAATAGGCCGCCAACTAGAAGCTAACGCTAATGATGGTTAACAGTTACCAGTCGGACTGGTAATATTACCATTGCGAAGATATTGGTTGAAGTTTGCCAATGAATGGAATCTGGCCAATTGCCATAAACAGTATATATATCTTAGAAATGTTACAAGAAATTTCATGTCTCTGCTTCAAAATTTTTTGCTCTTGTCTTTACGTTGTCAAATCCATAACTATTTGGACATTGATAAAGCTATTATTGTTATTGCTTTTGTAATTTTAGCTGTTTACGCTCAGTCTGATCTCGCTCGAAGTTCATCAGCAGTCAAAAGCAGGTCAATATCCACTCAATTTGGTCTATTTTCGAAATTTGATGATTTGTCAAGTAAAATGTTGTAATGAACAAAAATTTCTATTCATTTTCTCCTTGTACCATGAATATTGTCACAACCTTTGCATGAATCCATTTCATGTCTCCTCCCATACAGCAGTTTGCATCTCTTTTAGATATGCCATCTCTTTTGATTGGTTTAACGTTCTGTGTGTCTCCCCTCCAGCATAATTGTCATTTTCTATACGCCCTTTAAACTACCAATCAGTATCTTCTAAGTCTGGAGTTATCATCTTTGGAAATTATTTGTAACCTTTATTGATAGTTAAATACGAAAGTGCTCTTCTTAGACTTTTTGAGAGGAATAAGCTCCCAAGAGTTTCTCTCGGTCTTAGTCAGAGGAACAGATTGAAGAGTGATTAGAAGGAATGTGGTCACAATCATCACTCCTCAGTTTGTTCCTCTGCCCAGTTTATTTGGAATGCCTCCCAAGTCTTCTCCAGTCATTGGGATTCGGACTGCATTGCTGCTAAACTCTCCAGTGCTGCCATCTGACAGTTCTGCTCTGGCTACAGTATTCTCCATCTGGCTACTGCCCCAGGATGCCACTGGCCAGGTGCGGACACTACACCCTACTTTCGAGCTTATTACCATCTGAAGTGAACTGTGTCATTCTGCTCTAGGCTCCGTCCCTCACAGTCATTGCCGTATTACTATCAATAAACCTATTGGATTATACTTTGCGCTGCATCTGGTTCCTTGTCTGGATCATAACAGAATGTACTACATTTCTCAAACTCAATATATTGACTGATAACATTTAGTATTAGTATTAGCTATGTCCAGTTATTTGGCTACAATAATAAATGTAGTGATTGAATGCGCACACGTGTGATATGTTTATCGAATATGCCTAGCCCAAAGAAAAAGGGAGTCACCATTTTGATTTCAATAAGCAAATACTTAGAGGGGACATATTACTAAAAAGTAAAAAAAAACTTACTCTTTCAGCGCTTATGCACAAGCATTTTGGTATTTGGAGTGCTTACCAATCCACAAACTGTGAAATAAGACGACCCAGTAATTTTTTTTTGTGGGCTGCATTTTTCATAAATTATGGCATTCAGCATGCCATTCTGATTTGGCTCCCCCTTCTATGTCAGATGCAGGCTTGTGAGAATTATTCCACTCCTCATCTGAATATCTCCATCCATGGCTTGTTCGAGAAGGTGCCCTATTTTTTATGCAAGTGCCGGACCTACTGCTATTATTTTCAAGCAATGAGCAAAGCACAGTAACTGCAGTATTGTTGGTTGTAAAGACCAGCACATATGATAACATCTGCTGACTCTTCCCTGCCTCAGCGCAGAGAGAGATCCCCATGGATATATACTTTTTATCGCAAAATCCCCGCTTTAATCGGCAAAAACCTATGTGTGTGCTATCTATACTGTAAAACCAAATGTTTAAGTTCTGAACACTTTTTGTGACACTTTTTAAACATGTCAGTATTAAGATTCAGTTTTAAAGTGTATTCAACAAATCTGAAAAACCTCGATTGCAACATCCAATAAACATCAGTGTTTTGAATGAGAACACCCATTTACAAAAATAATCACCGGGCATTTAGCTTTTACACACTGGTGTTTAGATTATAAATATGTCACAAGTTCCACAGTTTTACAGTGTACTTATTGTTTGACTGCTTTGTACAACTAACCTTAGTCAGTAAAATGCAGGACTGGCAACTAAATTAAAGCGGATCTTTGCTATTATGCTATTTGGATGATACAAAGAAGCTGTGGGATTTATTTATTTTCAAGGAGAATCTGTAGCTAACAAGTTACATGTTTCCAATTTTTGTTCATATTTACACTGAATTCCAAGTGCAACATCAATTAAATTTGTATGGCTTGGTTGTCGGTGTAGCTAGCTAAGTGCCACTCTCAATACCACTTAGCTAGTAAGCTAGCATGCACAAATTACCTTTGCATAATCGGTAGGAAGTGTATTAGCCAGCTAGCTAGTTAATTAACTGGGAAATTAGAGACCATTGCTAGTTTAACCAGAGAAAATGTAATATGTTAATCGAATATGCCTAGCCCAAAGAAAAAGGGAGTCACCATTCTGATTTCAATAAGCAAATACTTAGAGGGGACATATTACTAAAAAAAAAAAAAAAACTTACCCTTTCAGCGCTTATGCACAAGCATTTTGGTATTTGGAGTGCTTACCAATCCACAAACTGTGAAATAAGACGACCCAGTAATTTTTTTGTGGGCTGCATTTTTCATAAAATGCAGGACTGGCAACTAAATTAAAGCGGATCTTTGCTATTATGCTATTTGGATGATACAAAGAAGCTGTGGGTTTTATTTATTTTCAAGGAGAATCTGTAGCTAACAAGTTACATGTTTCCAATTTTTGTTCATATTTACACTGAATTCCAAGTGAAACATCAATTAAATTTGTATGGCTTGGTTGTCGGTGTAGCTAGCTAAGTGCCACTCTCAATACCACTTTGCTAGTAAGCTAGCATGCACAAATTACCTTTGCATAATCAGTAGGAAGTGTATTAGCCAGCTAGCTCGTAAATTAACTGGGAAATTAGAGACTATTGCTAGTTTAGCCAGAGAAAAATTAATATGTTAATCGAATATGCCCACGAGAAGTGTTGACAGGAACAGACAGAATGGGTGACTGTTTTAATGAGATTGAGTTTGGAAGAATAGTGCAACCGTTCACTATAAATGGAATGTTTGCATACGGTTGTTACTATACAGATGCTAGCTACAGATCAGTCTTAATATTAGAGGCTGAATTCCAGGTGTAATTAAACTTTTATGATGACTACTTGTCACACTTTGTGAATGTAACAACCATCCTTGCTTAGCCTACAAACGTTACCTTTACATGAACATTGTGTAGTTTAATAGCTAACTTAGCTAGCAACTTATTCAGTCATCTGAAATTACAGACTTGCCAGTAGCAAGAAAGATTATGACATCCGCGGTCCTCCAATCAGAACAGAGCTCATTATATAAAGGCGACGTCCACTCAGAACAGCCTGTTCAGAACAGCAGGTTTAGGACAGGAATCTAATTGCTTAGAAATCATGAAATTTTATGCTTTTTTTTTTTTTTTTTTTTTCAAAAAGTTTATGAACCTTTTGAGGTAACAAACCCTTTAAGTTTCATCATAAAAAATTGACAGTTGAATTCAGGCTAAGTTTAATTGCGTAGCAGAATGTCCACATGCAAATGCAACAAGTACTTGCAGGACTGGGACTTAACAGTTGTGTGGCCACAAACAAAGCTGCTTGTGAAGCTAATGAGGAGGAAAACAAATTCACTGTGCTACAGACTGTAAAGAGCATAAAGATTAGACTGTATAGCGAGGACAATAGGTCTGATATGGTCTGATGAGTCCAGATTTACCCTGTACAAGAGTAATGGGAGCATCAAGGTAAAAAGGAAGCCCTTTAAGCGATGAATCCATCATACATAGTGCCCACCGTACAAGCCTCCAGAGGCAGTGATATGATCTGAGGTTGCTTAAATCAAAGCTGAAAGTGTAAACTTCAAGCATATCTTGAGTGTTTCATTTCAAATCCATTTTGGTCGCATACAAAATGATTAAAATTGTGCCACTGTCAAATACTTATGTAAACTGTATGCTTATATGTGTGCTAATGAATGGGATAATGTATGCTTCAGGGTGTGTGTGTGTGCGCGTGTGTGTGTGCGTGTGCATGTGTGTACCTTATGCTGTGCATGCATGTTCGTTTGCAGTCAAGAACATGCAGGGGTGCCGACAGGCTCTCACATGCTATGCCATGCTCTGAATTTGATACTAATAAGATCATGCTAGGAAAAGGTCAGGATTATCTGTCAAACAACCCCATGCACACGAGCCCTGCTAATAGAAATAATGTAAACAAAATATTCTGACACAATAAATACTGGTATTTTTGTAACATACTGAGACTGCACTGAACGAGTGTGATGACTAAGAAATTTAATTTGCAGTTGATCATCCATAAGATGAAGAGCGCAAAAGAGTTTTAAAAAAATCTCTACATCTGAAAGTATTTATGATGATATTATATAAAAGATGACGTACCTTTGGCCACTAGGTGTAGGAGTAAATGTTGTGTTTGACGAGTAGGTATTATGTGCAAGTTCTTACTCTTGTCCTTATTCTTTGGCTATGTGATTTTAATTATGCTGTTTCAAACACTTTGACCTGCATGTTTGGATGAAATACAAAATAAAATGAAGTTTAATGAATGAGCGGGCATATTGAGTACAGTCATAACTGAAATATTGAATCTTGGCTGACCTGTAGTTCGGGATCCTCCTCATGCTGTAAATGAGCCTCCTCTGCAGCTTCCACCAGTCGCTGGAGATTAACACAGGTGGACGCGCAAACACACACACACACGCGCGCGCACACAGATACATATATGTGTGTACATACATGTGCATATATACATGTGCACATACATTCACATACATTTGCACGCACGTACACACATTCACACAGAAACAGAGACAAAATATATCCAGTTATTAGTATTTACAATTTTAGGAAACAGGAGCAACATGAGATTAAACAATAACAAAGTAAATACAGATCTTTCCACCACCACAACTAAATTGCTGTCAGCTGAAAGCAAATTTTATAAAACAGCAGTAAATATTCCAAAATCAAACACGAAAACTTCATGAGGCCCTAGTCACAAGTGTAAATAAAAAATGTTGAACATTACTCTAAGATCTAAGACAGGACAACACTTATAAATATAATACCAGCATATATTCATTGTTTTATCATTCAGATGTGGCATGCCTACACCATTTTAATTTGGGTCATTCGGTTAAAGCCTACAACAAGTAAGTGATTTTTAAAATCTGCCGGGAGACAATGTCTCAAAGGTCAAAAGGTGTATGTCATTTTCAGGTGTAAATGTCTCTAATTAGAAAGAAATGTCTGATTATTTGACATAATTAAACAGAGATTTAATATACACTGCCTGGCCAAAAAAAAAAAAAAAAAAAAAAAAAAGTTGCACACTCGAATATTTAGTTGGATCCACTGTAGCGTTGATTACAGTGTATATTTGTCATGTCTTTGTATTGACAACTGTATGCAAGGTCAGAACTTTTATTTTCAATCAGAGTTGCATTAATTTTTGGCCGGAGATCTCGTCTTGATGAAGAAAGAGGTGAACCTCTCAGTAGCCTTCTCCAGCACCTCCCAATAACTTTCAATGGGGTTGAGCTCAGGACTTTGCGGTGGCCAATAAGAGTGTGAAAATGATTCCTCGTGCTTGTCTTTCTCATTCATTGTTTTCTTTGCTTAATGCAGGCCAATAATTTGCCCCTTCTGAAATACTGTAACATCTTTTCTGCCACCAAGGAATATGTCTTCTGACATGACTTTTTAGGAAATGAGAAGCAATGTGCTTAATTAGGTGAGGTTAAAAAAATTATTGCCAACCAAAACATATTAATCACTGCAATAATGATCCAGTCATAGTGTTTATTTATATCCAAATGGCAATTTAAAAAAAAAAAAATTTTTGGACAAGCAGTGTTTATACCAAGCCATGGACATTTTCCCAAGTGCAATGTCAACTGAAATGTATTAAAGTTTTGAAGCAATCTGTTTTGGGGAAATTATTATCAGTCATAACAGCTCTAAAAATCAGATTTTTGGTTTGTAAAATCAACTACAGCAAGAAGACTTTTGAACTTCCCTCAAAAACCCCTGTGACCATATAGAAACACAGGGTATGGAGCACTGCCACGTTCCCAAAAAAAGACTGACACTTCAGAAATATGCATACGGGCTCCACTGGAGGTGACCAGAGCCGAACCCATGGAAAACGTGCAGCAGTCATCATTTGAGTACAGGAACAGCTATTAATAACTGTCAAACAGGTACTGCCATAGTTGCAACATAAACAAAATCAAAACATAGTGCAAACCATTTCAATTTATTTTTGTCCCGTCTGGAAATGAACCATCAGTGTGTGTCAGCACTTTAATAATCGCTACAGATGAAAAATCCATTTTAAATTGTTATTTGAGAAAATTAGATTTCAGAGCTATGTCATGTCTGTTAAAGGATAAAAAGACCTCAGGAGGAGCAAGCACTGGTCACATTATTCATAAACATATTCAGCAGACATGAAACGTACACTAAATTTATATGGCAAAATAGATCTTTTAATATCGGCATTTGATTCTCTTACTCACTTGATAGTTGTAATGATGCTTATAATACCCTTGGTAAAGCGTCAGTTAATTATTTATGACATAGTGGGGGTGGGTTGTTTACATCAGCTCATACATCTTCCATGCACATGTAAGCACGCAAGAGTGCACATGCATTTTTTCCTGTGATGCCTTAGAAAGGAAATCTGACAATGGTGAGTGTTTTTGGAGTTTATGTAATGCTACTTTAGATTAGTGATTTAAAACAGGTCAAGAACAAAAATTACTTTCAAAGGATGTTCTGTGTGTCACCAGTTTTCAGCTAATCAGCAGCTACACGAAACAATACTCTTATATTTAATTCAAAACATGTATTCTCATTTTTTTAAATGCATCAAAATCATTTGAACCTCTTTATTAGTACATTCTGAAAGATGTGACAGTTGTGGACCTTAGTGTGTCACTTCGCAATTCAGCAGCTTTCGTGTCTATTAGGTGTACTCGTGTCATGATTGGCTTACGTCTTGAGCGTGTCTCCCCTTTCGGCTGAATCTCGTTACATGCTTGTTTCCTAATGGGCGAATGATGAGTATTTAAGACATCTAGTTCATGAGCTTGTTGCTGTATTGTAAAGTCGAGTTCATACTGAAATCCCAGTCACATGTTTGTTAGTAAAACTTTGTCGTCTTTATCTAATGCAGTGGTTCTCAAACTCGGTCCTGGCGCACTACTGTGTAGGCTGGTTTTTGTTCCAACCACAGTTGCAATTGCAGAATTTTTAAAGCTGTTAATTTGTCATTAGCTGCATTCCATGTTTAGAGTAGTTATTTACCATCTTAAGCCACATAATTAATAATTAAATAATTTAAGGCATTTAAGTCAAAATAATTAAGAACAAACATCCATGAAAACTTTCACTTTGTGTTTGGTGTCAAATTTCAGAACCATGACAGTCCATGGAGAAAAACAATATGTTCTGCAGTTATGGCAAAAGATGGCTATTTTAATTGCAATTGGAATATAATTTTGCATCTTTTAGTTATTTGGCCAAGCTTAAAAAAATTCAATAATGCTGTTTCTGCAGCTCACATATAGATTATTGAAGTAACTGCCGGCAGCTTTATGCCCTGTTCTTTCCAAAATGTGTCATTTCAATTCAGATTAAAAGCAAAAATGACTAAACTGAGTGGAGAAAATCATTGTTATGTATTTTTGTTATGTATTTTCTTGAATTGCTTGCATTGTCTTTTAATACCAGGCCAGCTGAGAAATAAAGAAAGTAAACTAATCAAAATAACATGGAAAAACAATGACATTCAGAGTTATGATGTATTCATTGAAACATTGCAACAACTCACTGCTGTGGGTTTATGTTTCAAATGCAAAGAGTCACTGCACATATTTATACTTGTCTTTAAAGTCACATTTGTCTTAGAATTTGTTTATGTTATTTTCCTGTTTATGGTTAGTGTTTTTGTATTTATTCTTGACTGTTGTTGTTATTTCATTACCTCAGCTAAGGAGGTTATGTTTTTGCCCGTTTGTTTATTTGTTTGTCTGCCCATCTGTCTGTCTGTCTATTGTCAGGATAACTAAAATAATTAGGAATGGTTTGGCACAAAATTTGGTAGGATGATAGGTGGTAGTCCAAGGATGAGTTGATTCAATTTTGGAAGTGATACAGAACATATTTTGGATTCTGAATCTGGAAGAATCAAAATATATCTGGCTAATGCAAGTCTGTGTGATATTTCTAACCAAATTACTCAAAAAGTTATGAAGGGTTTGGCACAAAATTTGGCAGAATGAGAGGTGGTAGTCCGAGGAAGAGTTGATTTAATTTTGGAAGTGATCACATATTGGGCCCTATTTTAATGATCAAAGTGCACTGTCTGAAGTGCGTAGCGCAAGTGCATTTAGGGTGCGTCCAAATCCATTTTTGCATGTTTAACAGTGGGTTTTCCGGGCGCAATGTGAAGCACAAGGTTCAAAGGGGTTGTGCTTAATCTCTTAATTAATCATAGGCGTGTTTTGGGCGTAACACAAATTAAGTCAATCAAAGTGTCATCAACCATGTCCTTTAAAATCCAGATGCCCTTGCACCTTGGAAAACTGCTCTTATAAGGGCGTACTTGCCCAGTGGCAGGGAAAAAAAGTGTACGCTGCAGATGAAGTGCACGAGTAAACCAATACTTAAACTGTGGAAACCAGAACACATTAATCTCCAAAAATGTAATAAAAACATTTAAAAAATATTTTTCAAAATTGTTTTATTCATATCCTTATGTTAAAAATCATCAAAGTGAATTTGCAAGGTTGCATTTGAACTTAACATTACACTACAACTTGTGGATAAAACAAGCAAATGAAAAAAAAAACCCAATATTGATTCAGGGTCACGGGTAAAAAAAAAAAAATTGCACGCAAGTGGGGAACGACCGACAGAAAATAAAATGAGAAAAACAGCCAGCGAGAAAGAGACAAAATTAACTTATTTTGATTTTACCACCGTAACCCCTTGAATAATATCCAACAGGAGTGAAAAGAACTTGCTTGCTTTTTTTGTGGCCATTTCGTTTTTCAGCTAAACTGTAAATAACAATAATGAAGACATTACAAATGAAATGCAGGGTTTTGTATTTGAAAATAGAAGCAGGACAGATGGGTTGCAGGCACTGTATTAACGAATCAGGATGGATTCAAAATAGATTTTTCAGATAACTGAGGATTATAGGTCGTCCCATGCACAACTTATCCAGCGCGTTTTCAGCGCTTCAAACATTTGTTCTGTTACAGTTTGTATTTTGTTTGATGGAAGGAAAATCCACGCCCTGTTTTGGATGATGTGTTATGTAATGAATGCATAGGCTAACCATTGTCCCAGAAGAGCCACTCTTCCAGAAGGGATCTGCTGTAGAACAGCAGGAATGACAGAGCTCGCCAAAATCAAGAAGTCATGGCTTTATCCAGAAGAATTTGCAAACAACTACATGCATAACCTCACATGATGAATTGCACATTACCTAATGGAACAGGTTCACATTTTAATTAAATGGCCTATATCACAGCATGCCCTGATGTGCGGACCTCGGGTTCACTAACCATTCTGACATGTATTTTTAAATATCTTGACAAAATCTTTCACATCGTAATCTCTTTATTTTTAATCAGTTGCATGAGTGGGCGGTGCTGCTCATCCCTGCATGGGTAGTATGTAACAAGCAGAGTGCACATGCCTTGAGCACTCGCCTACAATGATGCTTAAAGAGCATCTAAAGTCAATTCCCATTGTTTTCGTTTATCGGACAATCAGCGAGCCACACCTGCGCAAACGAACTGAAATAGAAGGATTATCTACGCATGTACAGAAAACATTGGTTTATATGAATGAAAGTGGTCATGTGACAATGCAAGATGTCAACAAAAGCAAGTAATTTGTTTGTACACATTGGACGTTCAACGTCCCATCTGAGAATCGACTTTAGATGCCCTTTAATACTATCTGACTATCTCCCCTAAAATTAGCAGTCAAAAACTGACCATTGACGTTAGACCAGGTTTTTGTTGGTCAATAGCGCAATCGCTTTTAGCGGTCTAAAGACAGCAAATGGCTTGACCACACCTCATTTTAGGTCCAACATGCCCATGGGCGCTCAATTCGGCGCAAATGAATTGGCTATTTATGCAGCAAGGACACTGGACGGGAAATTGGTATTTTTGTCGGTCATGAAGTGGCAAAGACACTTGCGCTACGTTTGCGCCCCTCTGCGCTGGGTGTAATAGAGGCCATTATGTTACCAAAAGAACAGACATATATGGCATGACAGGTATGCACTCTACCAAATGCCCTCTGGTTCATTTATTGTACTCATTTTCTAGTTGTTATTGCCTTTCTTCATTTCTGTTCCATGTCTTTTCATTGCACTTCTTCACAAGTCCTTCCAGTTCTGTTTGATAATTGTTTCTCTTTCATTCCCCTGTTTGCAGCCGCACCACAAATCATGCTTCCCAGTTTCCACACACTTATCTGATTTTGTATCATTTTATTTTCTCCGTGTATATAACCCAGCTTTTCCCCTTTGTCCTTGTGAGTCTGTTGCTGTTCCAGTCACTTACAAGCCTGTTATTTCCAAGTGTTTATCTCTCCAATTCTGATTTGTTTTTATCTATGGTTTTTAAGTTTGCTTATTCAGTTTAGTATCGTAATCTTCTGATTTTGATTTTGACTAATTATTTCAACTTATGAGTCCGTCTCCTCCTTGTATTGGCATTCTCACCATGTGGCATTCAATCTTTGAGCTGTTCTTTGACTACCATTTGGATTAACCCCCTTGCGCTGAAAGTGCCTGATTGGATTTGAAAAGGAATGTCTGACACTGAGCACTGCATTGATAAAATCTGTGAAACTGACTTCCTGTCTGCGCCTGGGTGCTGAGTCGCTTGACTGTCAGCATTTTCGGACGTATTTGGTATATTTGTGTAATTTTGCAACTTAATACATGGGACTGCACAACCCCATTTCCAAATAAGTTGGGATGCTGCGTAAAATGGAAACAAACAAAAATATCCCACCATCTACAGTACATAATATCATCAAAAGATTCAGAGAATCTGGAGAAATCTCTGTGCACAGGGACAAGGCTGAAGGTCAATATTGGATGCTCATGATCTTCGAGCCCTCAGGTGGCACTGCATTAAAAACAGGCATAATTCTGCACTGGAATTCACTGCAAGGGCTCAGGAACAGTTCCAGAAATCATTGTCTGTGAACACAGTTCTCCGTGCAATCCACAAATGCAAGTTAAAGCTGTATCATGCAAAGAGGAAGCCATATGTGAACACGATCCAGAAATGCTGCCGTCTTCTCTGGGCCAAAGTTCATTTAAAATGGACTGAGGCAAAATGGAAAACTGTTCTGTGGTCAGATGAATCAAAATTTGAAGGTCTTTTTGGAAATCACCAACGCCATGTCGTGCGGACTAAAGAGGAGAGGGACCACCCAGCTTGTTATCAGCACTCACTTCAAAAGCCTGCATCACTGATGGTATGGGGTTGCACTAGTGCCTATGTCATGTCTTGGATTCTTGCTTACAGAGGGCGCGCAATACTGTGCGCAACGCGCTTTTGGAGAGGAGCGTGGCGAACCAAGATAGTTTGCGGTTGGCCCTGGTCAATACCTTCTCTCCAATATCTGATAAGATCAAGGCAATTGTTAAAAAGCACTGGCACATTTTGTCGAGTGATCCTCAGGTAGGTCATTCCTTTTTGGATCCCCCACGTTTTGCCTATAAGACATTGAATAATTTAAGAGATACCCTGGCCATAGCGGACACATATACTCCTCCCTCTAATTGGTTTACTAATCTCCCCTCCGGCAATTTCCCTTGCCGTAACTGTATAAACTGCAATGCAATGATTAAGGGTGACACTTTTGTCCATCCACGCACGGAAAAAAATTTCCGGTGAAGGGAAGAATTATGTGCCGTTCTTCCTTTGTTGTTTATATGCTTAAGTGCCCATGTGGCTTGTGCTATGTTAGCAAGACCAGTCGAGAACTTAGATTAAGAATTACAGAACACAAAAGCAATATCCGTAGACATGATGAAAAGTCTCCTGTGGCACAACATTTTAGTAGCACCGGTCATGATATTTGTACCTTAAAATTCCAAAGTATTGAATTAATTCTCCAACCTAGGAGGGGCGGGGATAGGGAACGCTTTTTGCTTCAGAGGGAGGCCTTTTGGATTCATACCCTCCAAACTGTACATCCTAATGGCTTGAATGAGGAACTGGTTTTGAGTTGTTTCCTATGAGTCATGTTTTATTCAGTATTTTTATATTCTGTTATTATTGTTCTTTTCAACTTTTGGGGTTTCCTTTTTGTCACATCAGTTTATTTGCATATATATATTTTTTTTTTCTTATTTTCTTTACTTGTGTGGTAATTAGCTGACGTCACACTTTACCTGAGAGTTTAAGTTACACCTTCCCACGTATCCTCGGTAAGACGCTGAAGATGGCTTAGGCCGAAACGCGTTTGTCTTGTGACTGCTTCCAATAAACCACAGAAGATGATCATCTTGTGAGTGCGTTTTTCGTTATTCATTAAGTTTTCCCTTTTAACGCACCCAGAAACGTGTCTCTTATACAAAACCCAAAACCAGTGAAGTTGGCACGTTATGTAAATCGTAGATAAAAACAGAATACAATGATTTGCAAATCCTTTTCAACTTATATTCAATTGAATACACTGCAAAGACAAGATGTTTAATGTTCAAACTGAGAAACTTTATTTTTTTTTTGCAAATAATCATTAACTTAGAATTTAAAGGCAGCAACACATTGCAAAAAAGTTGGCACAGGGGCCTTTTTACCACTGTGTTACATCACCTTTCCTTTTAACGACACTCAGTAAACGTTTGGGAACTGAGGAGACCAATTTTTGAAGCTTTTCAGGTGGAACTCTTTCCCATTCTTGCTTGATGTACAGCTTAAGTTGTTCAACAGTCCGGGGTCTCCGTTGTCGTATTTTACGCTTCATAATGTGCCACGCATTTTCAATGGGAGACAGGTCGGGACTACAGGCAGGCCAGTCTAGTACCCGCGCTCTTTTACTACGGAGCCATGCTGTTGTAACACGTGCAGAATGTGGCTTGGCATTGTCTTGCTGAAATAAGCAGGGGCGTCCATGAAAAACACATTGCTTGGATGGCGACATATGTTGCTCCAAAACCTGTATGTACCTTTCAGCATTAATGGTGCCTTCACATATGTGTAAGTTGCCCATGCCTTGGGCACTAATACACCCCCATACCATCACAGATGCTGGCTTTTGAACTTTGCGCCTATAACAGTCCGGATGGTTCTTTTTTCCTCTTTGGTCCGGAGGACACGCGTCCACAGTTTCCAAAAACAATTTGAAATGTGGACTCGTCAGACCACAGAACACTTTTTCCACTTTGCATCAGTCCATCTTAGATGAGCTTGGGCCCAGCGAAGCGGGCGGCGTTTCTGGGTGCTGTTGATAAATGGCTTTCGCTTTGCATTGTAGAGTTTTAACTTGCACTTGCAGATGTAGCAACGAACTGTAGTTACTGACAGTGGTTTTCTAAAGTGATCCTGAGCCCATGTGGTGATGTCCTTTACACACTGATGTCGGTTTTTGATGCAGTACCGCCTGAGGGATCGAAGGTCACGGGCATTCAATGTTGGTTTTCGGCCTTGTCGCTACGTGCAGTGATTTCTCCAGATTCTCTGAACCTTTTGACGATATTACGGACCGTAGATGATGAAATCCCTAAATTTCTTGCAATAGCTCGTTGAGGAATGTTGTTTTTAAACTGTTCGACAATCAGCTCACGCATTTGTTCACTAAGTGGTGACCCTCGCCCCATCCTTGTTTGTGAATGACTGAGCATTTCAGGAAGCTGCTTTTATACCCAATCATGGCACCCACCTGTTCCCCAATTAGCCCGTTCACCTGTGGGATGTTCCAAATAAGTGTTTGATGAGCATTGCTCAACTCTCTCAGTCTTTTTTTTTTGCCACTTGTGCCAGCTTTTTTTGAAACATGTTGCAGGCATCAAATTCCAAATGAGCTAATATTTGCAAAAAAATTACAAAAGTTTACCTGTTCGAACATTAAGTAACTTGTCTTTGCAGTGTATTCAATTGAATATAGGTTGAAAAGGATTTGCAAATCATTGTATTCTGTTTTTATTTACGATTTACACAACGTGCCAACTTCACTGGTTTTGGGTTTTGTATTTTTGGAGTTGAGTGCACCTTCTTTTCGCTCATGATCTTCGAGCCCTCAGGTGGCACTGCATTAAAAACAGGCATAATCCTGCATTGGAATTCACTGCATGGGCTCAGTAAAGCTTCAAGAAATCATTGTCTGTGAACACAGTTCTCTGTGCAATCCACAAATGCAAATTAAAGCTGTATCATGCAAAGAAGAAGCCATATGTGAACACGATCCAGAAATGCTGCCGTCTTCTCTGGGCCAAAGTTCATTTAAAATGGACTGAGGCAAAATGGAAAACTGTTCTGTGGTCAGATGAATCAAAATTTGAAGGTCTTTTTGGAAATCACCAACGCCGTGTCGCGCGGACTAAAGAGGAGAGGGACCATCCAGCTTGCTATCAGCACTCACTTCAAAAGCCTGCATCACTGATGGTATGGGGTTGCACTAGTGCCTATGTCATGGGCAGCTTACACATCTGGAAAGGCACTATCAATGCTGATAAGTATACAGAGGCCTTACGACAACGTCTCTTTCAGGGAAGGCCTTGCATATATACAGCAAGACAATGATAACCCACATACTGCATCAATCACAACAGCATGGCTATGCATGTAGAAGAGTCCAGGTGCTGAAATGGTCTGCCTGCAGTCCAGACCTTTCATCAATCGAAAACATTTGGTGCATCATAAAACGAAAAATCTGGCTAAGAAGACCCAGGACTGTTGAACAGCTAGAATCCTACATCTGACAAGAGTGGGACAACATCCCTCTTCCAAAACTCAAGCAACTGGTTTCCTTACTTCTCAGACATTAACAGACTGTTGTTAAAAGAAGAGGGGATTACTGACATTTCGGTATTAAAAGTGTTTTTAGATAGTATAGACATACCCAATGTACCAGAAAATCTTAGGACTAATTTGGAGAAAGATATTACAGTAGAGGAATTATCTGCTGCAATTGATAGTATTAAAGCAGGAAAAACTCCCGGACCTGACGGTCTCCCAATTGAAATTTATAAAAAATTTAAAAATAAATTGTTGACTCCAATTTTAGAAATGTTTACAGAATCCTTCCAAAATGGCACCTTGCCATCGTCTTTAAGAGGAGCATTAATTACTCTGCTTCCGAAGGCAGGTAAACCAAATAATAAATGTGAAAACTGGAGACCTATTAGTCTGCTAAACGCAGATTAGAAAATACTTTGTAAGATTTTGGCAAAAAGAATTGAAGAAATAATAACGAAGATAATTGGGAGGGATCAGAATGGGTTCATTCGTGGCAGACAAGGCTTCCATAATGTCAGAAGGATTTTGAATATTCTTTATCACCAAAAGGATGCTCCAGACACTGCTTTACTGTCACTCGATGCTGAAAAAGTGTTTGACAGAGTGGAATGGCCTTATTTGTTTGAAATTCTGGCTCGCTTTGGTTTGGGAGAGAATTTTTGTAATTGGATAAGATTACTCTATAAGGAACCATATGCACAAATTTTAACTAACAGTAATATCTCAAGAACTATAAAAATAAACCGAGGGTGTAGACAAGGGGACCCTTTGTCTCCATTGTTGTTCATTATGGCAATTGAACCTTTGGCAATTGCAGTGAGGTCACATGATAGCATCTCTGGAATAGCCATAGGACAGATGGAGCACCGTTTGGCCTTGTATGCTGATGATATAATTGTGTTTCTCAAAAATACCAACAAATCCATCCCAGCCCTGCTAGACTTGATTAGAGAGTTTGGTAAGATTTCAGGTTATAAGATTAATAAGTCTAAAACATCCATTATGTTATTAAATCGAGCAGACAGGGAAAACCCAACTAATGTAGTTGCACAATTTAAAATTGTCAATTGTTTCTCTTATCTAGGTATTCAGATTGTTCCTTTGCTTACCAATACCATAGAAACTAACTATAGGCCAGTTATGCAAGAGATCTCAAATTCCTTAGATAGATGGGCTGCCTTACCAATGACGTTAATGGGGAAAATAAATACTCTCAAAATGAATGTACTCCCTAAACTGTTGTATTTATTTCAAAATTTACCTCTGCCACCACCAAGCAACAAAAAATAGGAGACCTTTACCATCCGGATGATAAACATCTGATGTCTTTTGATGAAATTGTTGTCAAATATGACATAGCTCGCAGCCAGTTCTTCAGATATTTACAACTAAGAGACTTTATTAGAACTCAACAAAGTCAGTCCCTGTCCATTCCTGACCTTTAAACTCTCGAAGAAATGATGATGAGGGACTGCCAGGGAAGGGGTTTGATTTCCAAAATATATAATGAGCTGGTTGGTGAATCTTCAGAAACGTCCGTAAGAAAGCTTGAATCCTGGAGAGAGGATCTACAGGAGAATATCTCCATTGAGGAGTGGGAAAGGGCGTGTACCAAAGCTCAATTACAAACAGTGAACACACGCTTAAAATTTCTGCAGTACAACTGGCTAATGCGCACTTATATGTCTCCAGTTAAGGTTAACAAATTCAATAACACCATTCCGGATGTTTGCATAAAATGTGACAAAGAAAAGGGCACGATTTTTCATTGTTTATGGCAATGTTCTCAAATAAAGAAATTCTGGGAAGAAGTGAAACAGTGCATTGAAGAAATATTGGAGATAAATTTACATTTAGAACCAAAAATCTTTCTATTGGGTATCTACCCAGCTAACTGTAATATAAGAAAGAAGCATCGATTATTTATAGATATAGGCCTGTTGTTGGCCAAAAGAGTCATTGCAATTGCTTGGAAAGAGATGGATAGACCAAGGATAGGTAAATGGTTTTCAGAAATGACAGCAACTCTGCCCTTAGAAAAGATTACGTATGCAGTCAAGGGTAAGCAACCGATTTTTGATAATATCTGGGGCCCCTTTAGAAATTTTCTTGCAAATAAAGACCTGTCTCGTTTCGTGGAAACATCTGGGGAGGACCCATAGGTGACCCTCTGCGGTTCACTTGAGGAAAACATTTACTGTCTGGTCTTGAATGACCACTATCTGATTTATGTGCAATGCACACTTATGAGTATGAGCGGTGTTTGGTTGGTGTTGTACTTATTCCCCCCCTTTTTTATTTACCTAGGTAGTATTTGTATTATTTTATTGTGTTTTTTAAGTTCCCTTTTTCCTTTTTTCCTTTTTATTTATTTATTTATTTATTTATTTATTGTTTATTTTTATTTCATATATATATTTAAGTGATTTATATTTACTTATGTTGCTTTGGTGTTATGTCTTGGTCGTGGTTTGATAGACATGGGTTTTGTATGGTTTGGGGCAGGAGTTTTTGAGTCCCAGGGGTTATATGTATGTTTTACTATGTTTGAAAATAAATAAAGATATTGTTGGAAAAAAAAAAGAAGAGGGGATGCTACACAATGGTAAACATGGCTCTGTCCCAACTTTTTTTGAGATGTGCTGCTGCCATCAAATTCAAAATGAGCTAATATTTCTTATGAAATGGTAAAATGTCTCACTTTTAACATCTGATATGTTGTCTATGTTCTATTGTGAATAAAATGTGGGTTTATGAGATTTGCAAATCCTCACATTTTGTTTTTATTTGCATTTTACTCAGCATTCCAACTTTTTTGGAATTGAGGTTGTACTTTAAATATAATATTTTTATCAGTTACACTGCTTAGCCCAAAAAAAGCCTCTGTTTGAATTAAAATAAACAAATCCAACCCCATTTCCAGAAAAGTTGGGATGCAATGTAAAATGTAAATTAAAAGGAATACCATGATTCGCAAATCATTAAAATCCTATATCTAATTGAAAACAGTACAAAGACAACATTTCAAATGTTGAAACTAAATAATTCTTCTGTTTTTTGAAAACTATCTGCTCATTTTTAATTTGATGCCAGCAACACAGTTCAAAAAAATTGGGCCACGGGCAACAATAGACTATATAAGTTAAATGATGCTAATAAAGCACACCTGTTGGAAAATTTCACAGATAATTAGGTTCATCAAATTACTCCAGTACTTTCCCCATAGTGCAGTTTGTGAAATATTTTTGATATTACCCTGGGGTAATATCACCTTCGCGAAAATTTCATTGGCTGAGAGCGGGGGGGGAATCCACGTTGCATAACTGAATACTACGTGTAACGTTGATTAAATCATTATGGCTTAGCATTGTAGCAAGCTAGCTAAGTACCACTCTCGGAAATAAATAAGTAAGTTATTGGTACTGAGCTAGCTAGCCTGCGTGCATGGAGCACCTTTCCATAACCGTTATGCAACATTAGTTTGTTGGCTAGCCAGCTACTCAGTTGACTGTGAATTTAAAAACCATGGCTAGTTCAACCGCATATGTCTGTGACTCAGTGACTTCCGGAGAATCAGAGTGATGACGTTAGCTCAATGCTAAAACATAATGGGAATGAGCATCCATTACGGCACTAACGGAAATTAAGTTTGTTTTCTATGATATTACACAACTCAATTATGTGATAAATACAATCTTATACTCTTAATTGTGTCATACAGTATGTAAGTTATGAAACGAGTTGCACAAATTTTGGGTTTATTGCGAGCTTTAAACGCAAAATGTGCCCAACTCGTTTCATAACTTTCATATGACATGCTCACTCGTGTAGATCCTCTATTTATTGGTAACAGGTCACTAACATGGTTGGGTGTAAAAATGAGCATTCCAGAGAGGCTGAGTCTTTTAGAAGTAAAGATGGCAAGGGCTTTACCACTCTGAGAAAGACTGCCTGAGCAATTACTTTAAGAATACTTTTTTGCAATATAAAATTGAAAAATAAAATGTGGATTTTCTCATCTATGGTACATAATATCTTTAAAAGAGTCAGAGAATTCAGAGAAATCTCTGTACGTAAAGGACATAGCCAGAAACTAATATTGAATGGTCTTATGCCCTCTGATGGCATAGCATCAAACAGAAAAGACTCAGTGGTGGTAATCAATGTATGGTCTCAGGAAAACCTCTAAAAACAGTTGTCAGTGAATACATTTTGCGGCTGCATCCACAAATGCGATTTTTAAAACTGTACCGTGTAAACAAGTTCCAGGGATGCTACCACCTTTTCTGGGCCCAAGCTCATTTAAGATGGGCTGAGGTGAAGCATTGACCTGTCCTGTGGTCTGACTAATCAAAATGCGAAATTCTTTTTGATAACCATGGACATTTCTTCCTCCGGGCCTTAGAGGAAAAGGACCATTTGGCTTCTTATCAGCGCTCATTTGAACGGCCAGAATCTGTGATGGCATGGGTGTGAAATTAGGGCACATAACATAGGAAACTTCCACATCTGTTTAGACGCCATTAATGCAGAATGATATAACGCTATACAGTGCATTTGGATAGTATTTAGACCCCTTTTTAACATGTTTTTAATATTTGTTGTGTTCAGCCGTATGCTTAAAATCGTTTAAATTCATTTTTCCATTATCAGTCTAAACTCAGTACCCCATAATAACAAAACAAAAACAGAATTCTAGAAATTCTTGCAAATTCATTGAGAGGGGGAAACTAAAATATCACATTGACATAAATATTCAGAACCTTGGCTGTGATACTTGAAATTTTGCATAGGTGCCTTCCGTTTCTCTTGATCATCTTTGAGATATGTTTCTACACCTTGATTGGAGTCTACCTGTGGTATATTCGAACTGATTGGACAAGATTTGGAAAGACACACAGCATCTATGTAAGATTTCACAGCTGTTTATCAGAGCAAAAACCAAGCCATGGGGTCAATGGAACTGCCTGCAGAGCTCAGAGACAGGACTGTGTCAAGGTACAGACTTGGGGAGGGCTACAAAAGACATTACTGCTGCATTGAAGGTTCCCAAGTGCACAGTTGCCTCGGTAAGTCTTTTACGGAAGATGTTTCGAACAACCAGGACTCTTCCTTGAGCTGGCTGCGCAGCCGAACTGAGCATTTGGGGGAGAAGGGCCTTGGTAAAAGATGTGATCAAGAGCTCGATGGTCACTCTGGCTGAGTTCCAGAGATCCTCTGAGGAGATGGGCAAAACTTGCAGAAGGACAACCGTAAATGCAACACTCCATCAGGGCTTTGTGGCAGAGTGGCCAGACAGAAGTCTGTTTTCAGTGGAAGACACATAAAAGCCCACTTGGAGTTTGCAAAAAAGCATTTAAAGGACTCTCAGACTGTCAGAAACAAGATTTTGCTGATCTGAAACCAAGATTGAATTGTTCTCAATTCTAAGTGCCCTGTTTGGAGGAAACCAGGCACCACTCATTGCCTACCCAATGCCATCCCAACAGTGAAGCAAGGTGATGGCAACATCAATCTGTGGGGGGGCTTTTCAGCAGCAGGGACTAGGGACTGGTCAGGTTTGAGGGAAAGCTCAATGGAGCAAAGTACAGAGCTATCCTTAATGACAGCCTGCTCCAGACTGCTCCTCAGACCGTACTGAAGGTTTGCCTTCCAATGAGAAAATTACGTTAAGAACGCCGCCAAGACAATGCAGGAGAGGCTTGAGGAGAGTTCTGTGAATGCTGTTCAGAGACTGAGTCAGAGCCTTGACTTGAACCCAAATGAACATCTCTGGAGAGACCTGGAAATGGCTGTCCACTGACTATCCACATCCAAATTAATAGAGTTTGAAAGGAGAAGATTCCCCAAATCCAGGTGTCATGCTTGTTGTATTATTCCCCGGAAGGCTCAAGGCTGTAATCGCTGCCGAGGGTGTTTCAACTGAGTAAAGGGTCTGAATACTGATCTTAATGTGATATTTCAGTTTTTCCTTTTTAATAAATTTGCAAAAAAAAAAAAAAAAAAAAATTGTATAATTCTGTCCTTTGTTATTATGGGGTATTGAGCATAGATTAATGAGGGAAAAAATTTGTTTAAATGATGTAAAGCATCAGCCTGCAACATGACAAGTAAAAAAAGCGAAGGGTTCTGAATACTTTGTGAATGTACTGTATATAGGTTTTGGAGCACGATATACTGCCATTCAGATGTCTTTTTCAGGGAAGGCCTTACTTGTTTCAGCAAGACAATGCCGAATGATATTCTGCTCATATTTCAACAATGTGGTTTTGTAGTAGAAGAGTCCACGTGCTAAACTGGCCTGCCTGCAGTCCAGTCCTGTCACCTACATGAAAATATTTGGCACATTATGGAACAAAAAGAATGACCAAGGAGGCTGCAAAGTATCCGGCAGCTGAAATCCAACATTACGCCAGAAGTGTTTATAAAAGAAGAGATGATGCAACACGGTGGTAAACATGCACCTGTTCAAACTTTTTTTGAAAAAATGTTGCTCGCATAAAATTCAATCGAGCTGATGTTTTTTCGATGAAACAATACAATTTCTCAGCTTCAACATTTGATATGTTGTCTTTGTACTATTTTCAGTTAAGTATGGGGTTTAAATGATTTGCGCATCTTGCATTCTGTTTTTAGCTACATTTTACTCCGAGAACTTTTCTGGAAATGGGGGTGCACTTAAGTGCCTATGATTGAATCACTGCAGTGATGAATATGTTTCAGCTGGCAGCAATTCTTTTAACCCTGACTGATTCTGATTAGAGCCTTTCATTACTTAAATCTTATTTGCTTATTTCAGGAAGACAATACTAAACACCACACTCCACATGCATTACAACATGACTCAGCAGTGAAAGAGTCTGGGTGCTAAACTGGCCTGCCTACAGTCCAGACCTGTCACCCACTGAAAATATTTGGTGCATTATGAGACACAAAATGTGAAAAAGGAGGCCACGAAGAGTTGAGCAGCTGAAATTTCACATCAAGCAAGAGCGGGAAACCATTTTGCTTTCATTACCACCACAGTTGGTGTCCTCAGTTCCCAAACACTTACAGAGTGTTGTTAAAGGTGTTATCCCATGGGAAACCGTGTATTACGTGTTCTCTCTGAAGTGCCATCGGTCAACATGAGTTGCGTATGCATGCTGCGTGTGAACATGAATATCAACCCCCACTCTGTGTAATAGCGAATTGAAAAAAAATAGACGGAAAAACAGGAGAATCAGAAAAGCACAACAAACCTACGTAGGTTTGTGAATTATTATTCATGGTCTCGCTCTGGTCTTGCCCACTTTGACTTGCGACCGCCCACCAAATTATTGACAGCCAGCAGAAAGTAGCAGCTGAGAAGTAGGAGGAACCAAGGATGTTTTATATTTGGAACAGCGAGTCGTTAACATGGTGGAACAAATTCATTCTTGTGCCATTTGTGGCAATAAAACCTCAACGCTGCATGCCTTGCCCCAAAGAGATAAACAAGAGGCACTACGTTGTTCGTTCCAGATCAGCCAATGTGTGCAGGGCTGGCTGCCACCTTATGACAGGCGTCCCTCCCGCTGGAACTAATGTAAACAAATACGCTCTGGATAATATTTTGGTAAATATCAGTAATAAACATTCAGCAGCGTTTTGATTTCCGGCCTTTTCCTAACCGATAACGAGAGAAGAGTCAGCTTGAAGCGCCATTTCTGTATATTACCGCCCATTGCGTTTACCCAAAGCGTAGTTGCTAACTAAGTTAGCAGCTTACATAGTTTGTCCATTCATTGTCAATGGTTCCTACTATGCAAGTTAGCATCTGTGATTTCGGGAAACGCATCCCTGAGCAATTGATATTTTTCCGTTGGGTCTGTTTGGAAATACAGTGGTATACATCCAGTCTATCTTAAAACTGCTTCGGTATGGTAATATTATGACCGATCTCGTTCTGTCAGGTTGGGTTTATTTTCTCTAGCAGTACGATCTAGGACGGGGCACTTGTAATTTATCATCGCAAGTGCCGGGAACCTTGATAACAAGTGTCTTATTGTGACCGCTGCTAAGTGGGGAAACTTGTTTACAAGGAAACTCTCGCTGAAGAAATGCCTATTTTTTTAAGAAAAAACAAAAACACTGGTTTGTTATTGGATCTTAAAAAAAGAAAAACAAAAAACACATTGGTTTGTAATTGGATCAGACACATATCGATGACTATTTTTATTTGACAGAAATACCGCTGCATGGTGCAGACCCAGACACTGACATTACAAAGGACGAACAACTAAACCTATTCGCGTCCACTGACAGTGAAGCAGCTGCTGATTTCAACAGGTTTTCCGACCTGCCTGATGCTGAAGTCGGGAGTGATTCAAAGTACTGCAGTATTTTCGCTCATTAGGACTGCAAGTATAGCACTCAGTGGAAATCAGTAAAACCGAATGTTTATGCAGTCAAGCATGAATAAGATGTCTATTTCCCATCCAAATAACCTGGCAGATCCAGTCATATAAGTCACGACGTTACCCCCGGGGTAACCAGGTGATCTGGTAGTGGGAAAGGGCTAGTCAAGACTAGCTTTACACTGTATAGCTAATTTTGATGATTTAAAGCCAATAATCTCCGTTGTTCAAGCTAAAAATAATTTACATTTGAAAGGTTAAGTCAACAACTTTCCCTCTCCTGTGGCTGCAATTTACGGTGACACAGTGGTCAGGCATTCAGAGAACAATTTCTGGAAAGAAGCATCCACTTTGCTGCACCTTGCTGTTTTGGACGCCCGTCTCAAGATGACGACCAGACCTGCATATTGAAGTCGTAACATAGCGCCTCATAGTATATATAGCTCGTTGCTTTGCCCAAGAACGTGGTGTTGAGGAAGAAATGGTTGGAGTTTATCTTTGGTACACAACCAGTGAACTACAGCTCCTCATTAGTTCTGTGGCTTTGGTTGATATTTGTTGCAATAGGTTACTCAGTGTTGTTTGTTTTTCACAAATGTGACTGTTCAGGTGGTAAGAAGAATGGGCGACACCAATACCCCCTTCTTACCACCTGAACAGTCACGTTTGTGAAAATAAACAACATTGAGTATCCTATTGCAACAAATATATATCAACCAAAGCTATGCCTTTTTATGCTTTCACACCGAACATGAAACAAATTTTTTGCAGGACAGATTACATTCAAAGTCCATGCAAAGACGCAAATAAAACGCGTGTATTCACGTCTTTGCATTGACTTTGAATGTAATCTGCCATGCGGAAAATTCGTTTCGCATGTGGTGTGAAAGCAGCTTCAGTCTTAATTACAGGCGGAGGCTCCTGGCAGCACACATTCTCCTCCTCTGTGGGCATTCTGGCGCAATTACCGCATGTGCACCTGACAAAATATAGGTAAGTGTGTTTGTTAGGCCTATGTAATAATTGGTAGGCTATGACATGAGCTAATGATCTTCGGGTGGTCAATGGTAACCTGGAATTCAAGCCATAACACTAGCAAATTGACATGTCTGCATCTCGGTCAACTGCGTCTAGCGGCGTGCTGTGTCTTCAGGTAATCTGGGAATAGACTAGCACTAGACCAGCCACCAGGAAGATTGCCAAGACTGTTGATGGTGTAAAGAAACAAGCCTTTATTTTAAAATGTTTCCCACAGTTTAGTGCAACGTGAAAGGCCATAATGACGATCGCGACAAACGTTCCACTCTTGAATAAAATCAAAGTTGACATGCAAATATTACCATTCCGAAACGTTCAACGATGAACGTTCTGGTAGCGGTTCTTGTGCTGCTTCTGTTTCCTCCTCGGATTCGGGATCAAACATATAGGGCTGTATCTCTGAAGCCATTGAGAGCAATTTAGAAATCAGCACTGTGAACTTATGTCTATAACAACTAATCAAATGAACGGAGAAACACCTCTCGATACAGCTGTAGAGGGGGGGGCCACAGTTAGCCAATCAGAGGCAAGTTAATTTATGTACGGAATATTCATAAGCAAGAGGCGCAATCCTGTCGTTTCTTCCCAGCTATTTTCCGTACCAAACTAGAACAGAGTGAAGTAGGCCAACCAAAGCATTTTTTTTCTCCAAAAACTGCTCGCAGGGCATTCACTAACTCCAGACACCATAACAAAATTAATGAAAAAGGTGTGAGATGACACATTTAAAAGAGGAGGTGATGCAAGAGAATAGTTAACCTTCCCAAATTTTTTGAAAAGTGTTGATGGCATCAAATTAATGGCTTCAAATTGTTCTCTTGTACTATTTTTTGTCACAAACCTCATGTTTTGTAATTGTTCCCCCCTACCACCCAGTTACCTGTGTCTTTTAGAAGTATTGTCTCGTGTGCCTCACCCCTAGGTGTAATACATTTGTGCAATACATTTGGGTGTCCCAGTCCCGTGTGTTCCTGTGCTGTATACAATCTTACTTTGAGTCTTGCAGAGTTGCATGATTGTCATCCCTATATGCCCTAAAGCAACCAGTCAGTTTATCCTTCCAAGTTTGAGAGTTTATCCTCTTCAAGGATTATCTTTAATTTTTAATGATAGTAGAATTCGAAAGTACTCTTCAAAGCTTCATTATCAGGAACAAACTTCCAAGCCTTATGCTCGGTCTCCAGGATTGAGATAGAGACTGTTAGCCTGCCTCTCCAGTGTGTTCCTCCGCAAATTTTATTGGGAACACCTCTCAAGCCTTCATCGGTCTTCATAATTATGACTGTGTTCCTACTAAACCCTACGGACCTGCCATCTGACAGTTCTGCTCTGTTGTAGGTGAACACCACCTGGCTTCTGCCCCGATATGCCACTGGCTGGGGGCAGACATGCCCCTTACCCCACCCATTATACCATATGAACTTAACTGTGCTCTTACTACTCTGGGCTTTGTCCCATCATGCCGCTACTTTATTCCTATTAATAAATACCTTCACTGGATTGTACTCTGACTCTGCATCTGTTCCTTGTCTGGATCCTCACAATTTTCAATTAAATATCGAGTTTAAATGGTTAACAAATCATTGCACTCTGTTTTTATTTACATTTTACATCCCAACTCTTTTTTGGAAACAAATGTGTACTAAAAAGTAGGTTTTCGCTATACGCACATCGCCATGGGTGCTGGGCTAATCAAAAATGACAATAGAAAAAACATATATAGAGCCCGCACACCAGTACTCCGTATTAGACCTTTATTATTAAAACAAACAACGTTTCGATGAGCGTGTGATCACGTTGATCAAAACGTTTGTTTTTAATAATAAAGGTCTAATACGGAGTACTGGTGTGCGGGCTCTATATATGTTTTAACAAATGTGTACTAGACACCTGCATTTGAAATAAAACGCATGCAAAAAAAAAAAAATCTATATTGTAAAATGAAATACATATGCATTCATATCCATTATTTTGATAATTGCACTCCTGCATGTTATGCATAAGAAAAAATATGAACACCTCTGAAGCAATAGATTGCAATCTGCACATATTTTGTGCGTCATGATGAAAAGTTCCCTCTAAATCAACACTTACAGAGCTCACTTGACCAATGTTCCCCCCAGTGATGTGCGGTCGGAGGTTAGTTGGGTGAGTTTGGCAGAATCCTCCCCTTTGCTTGATTAGCAATCAGACGATTAACTAGTTTAGTAAGTCTATTCGGCAGAATGACGGGCCAGTTTAAGTTTCTGCGGTGTTATTACTCAGTAGGCTACATCGAACCTGAAATGCTCACGAAACTACAGATTTGCGTGTACTTGCTTGCAGGAAGCCAGAGACGTGCGGAGAGGTGAGGCAGTGACCCAAACTTTTAACACAGGATTTTGTGAACCTGTTCCCACGTACCATTCCTGATTGACAATCAAAACAATTAAGACCAAGCCTATAGGAAGCCCATATACTGATAGAGGAGACAATGACAAAAAGATTCATTTACCTATTCGCTTCAATTTGAGACTGCAAGGATGGAAATCTGAATAATCAATTCGGAAAAATTCTCGGCTCTTGGTAATTCTGTATATCGTTTAAACATTTTGTTAATCGGATTATGAAAGAAGACTGAAAATAAACGCCCGCTTTTTTTTTTTTTTGGGGGGGTAAAAGCGTGTATTTAAAGGAGAATACATTGTATATTGATTAAGCATTGAACTCTGCATAAGTCGAACTGTTTTAATATTTGTTGATGACATTGCTTCGGCTTCCTGGAAGCAAGTACGCGCAAATCTGCTGTAGCAATCAGCTGTTTGGGTCACAGTGACTGCCAGGGCTCTCAACTTTCACACATTCGGTGTGAGATTTAGTGCTTCATTCATGTTCCTATGCTGTAGTCAGCAATTATTCAATCAACGCAATGCATGTGTTTCAAGATCGTTCGAATTGTTTACATGAAATAAGACCATTTGAAACATTTTTATGCAATTCCATTGCTTCCAACCCCTGAGTGAAGAAAAGCGTGAGAAGTCCGGAATCACAATTGATTTCCATATTACTAGTGGCGAAATCCACCGTAACGCATGTGAAACTTGGCGAAATCCACCGTAACGCATGTGAAACTGATAAACTTCAATACACAACGACTTCAGTTCCATCTGATAGTCTCTTTCAAACGCGTGGATTGAACAATTTCTGACTACAGCACGGGAACGTGAATATGTCATTTAAACTCAAACCGAATGCATGAAAGTTGAGAGCCCTGAGCGGTTGCGAAGTCGGACGGTCATTAAACTTGTGCAATCATTTCGAAAATGGTCCGTGTGTGTTGCTTTCCTGGATTTGAAAGCAAAGCTGTATCCTGGTGCACTTACAGCTTTTACCGCATTCCTTTGCGGGATATTGGACTTCGGCAGCTGTGGCTAGTTGCACTCAACATGGATATTGATACACCACACATATCCCTAAAAGGGCTCCGTGTTAGCAGTATTCATCTTTCCAAAGAGGATTTCATGAGGCCACATTCAGGGAAATCTCAACAGTGCACGCTGAAGAGCACTGCTGTACCCATGCATCAAGTAAGAGAGTGAAAAAGTCTAATGTAACATTGCAGCACAAATTGATATCACACAGGACCTGCGGAGCCACATACTGTGTATTTGCTGTGCTGGTTATAATAGGGAATTTTTTTTAAATTTGAGATGTTATTCTATGCCATTGAAATGCTGTCTCTGCCACAAACCGCTAAGAGTCTGACCCAAACAGCTGATTGCTACAGCGCGCAGTTTACTCAGATGGAATACGTCAGTTGGTTAGTTAAAGAGCAACTGTGTTTTTTCCGATCAGCTGAAGCACTGTAAATTTTTGTTATATAGCGTACAATTAAAGTGGTGTATTATTTTCAGGTAGGACCTCTTTTAGACCGCGAAAATACACTGCTACTTTGGGACCGTTCACAACAGTGTATCGCCTAAATCTCCACCCAGCACTATGCGCTGGCGCGGCTACCTGGGGGAGATCAGAGAGCTTTCTACTGCATCTAATGTTCGTAGTGGCAATTTGTAGCTCATACAACCCCACTTCAAAAAAAGTGAACTATCCCTTTAAGGGGCTTTATTGTGGAATGTGTGCCATACACATTTTAAGTGCATTATCATATATAAGGATTACTGTTATTATTATGAGCATTATTTGTCCCGTTATTATTAGTGTTTATTAATTTTTGCTTATTTGGTTTTTGCCTGTAGCAGGTATGTCAGTGATATTGCAGTTCATACCCTCATGGCTTCCGCCTTCCTGCGGAACATCTCCTCCATACTTTCAGACAGCTGTTTGACCAGCTTCAGCCCATCGATCTCTTCAACTCGAACAGATTTTTCATATTCTTTGTATTTCTGTGGAAGGGAAAGCCAAGAAACCTTGTATCAAATACCTTTTCAATTTCAAAAACAACATTGTTCACTATTTTCTTTTCTGAGAGGAACTATGCGTGTGCTTTATGGGCATATAACAATACAACTACTAGCAATAATATGAGGATCCCAGCACCTGTATTATTTTGCTCCAGATAATTGCTGAACTGGTTAAATGATGATATGAAGTGGAGAATATTTATCATGGCAAAGGTTTGATTAAGGGGTCTTCAGGGTAAAAGTGTAGAAATAACCATAATGATGTAAAAGCTAAGAAATAAACGTACTCAACATGATTTTAACCTCATAAAATGTAGTATTTTGATAAAAATTTACATGGTTGCAATGGAAATGGCATTTTAATTACAAAATCTGAAAATATTTTGCAGCACTGATATTTCAATAACCCATGGTTAGATTTTACTCAAATTAGTCTCATATGAAAGGTTTAAGATAGTTCTATGAAATGACATAGGATTTTTTTGTTTGGAACATTTATGAATATTTAATGAGCTCTGTTATGTAACCATAACGAAAATCGCTATCATCAACTTGCTTCATTTTCAAAATGAAAATGGATGCACCTATCTACATTGTAGAAAATGCTATGTCATTTCATAGATCTCCAACAGATACAACTTCAGTCAAAATTTCAAGTCAATCAGATGAATATGAATGATTTTATGAAAGCCACAAGGTTGAAAATCAGTCAAAATTGTGATTTTCGGTAATTTAAAGTCACAAGTAACAACTGAGGCAAAGGAAAAACATAGATTCTTGGTGTTTACTGGCATCTCACTGCATTTCTTTATTCATTTTATTTATTCTATGTGAAAATCAAAAATATTGAAATTTTCAAAAAAAAAAAATTAAATTTTAAACTGAAGACCCCTTAATGCAGTCCACCTCTTTCAACACATTTAGATCCATCACAAAACCATGACAGATTGATTACAACTGAAATTAAGAAAAAAAAAAACGAAAAACAGCATACTCATTGATTAGATTTGAAAACATGGACTGGATGGCCAAACTGGCTTTTTTTTTTTTTTAATTTGGAATCTCCAATCCCACCCGAATCTGGAATGCCCAATTGGAGAACTATGTACAAGGCTTGCTCGTATGCAACCCCTTGCTGCCAATTCAGGAGAGTGCAGACAGTTCGCGGCTCTCCTCCGAAGCACGCGCCTGTCAACCACCGCGTCTTATACACTCATTGGTTGAATCTTCACAAGTTCAGAACGAGGGCGGAGGATACCCGGACATGACCAGGCTTAGAATCTTCCTGACGAGCGCCCGTCTGGCCAACAGGAGGCGCTTGAGCAACGAACAAGGCAACTATTGTAATCCCTTCCGGCAGTCCCTTCCCAATTTGCAACCCTGTAGCGCTATAGCCAATTGTGCGCTACTCTGAAAAAGCTGCCGACCACTGCCGGTTGGTACGAAGCGGGGCTCGAACCCGCGACGTGATAGTCACTTCTGCTTCGCAACGTGATGCTTTACCGAGTGAGCTATCCGGCAGCCCCCAAACTGGCTTTTTGCCCTCATGCTGGCATCAAGTGTTTGCTTTGTTGGCAAGAGCGACAGGGACAGCAGTAACTTTCAGTGTAGTTGTGTGTGCTCTGGAACATTACATTATTCTTAATGTCAGTTGCAGCCACACCACTGATAATAGATCTATCTTGTGGAATGATAAGCATAATGGTGAGAATATTTATTTTGATGGCCATTATTAAAATGAAAATATTGCACATGTTCAAGTTAGGTTATTGTCATTCTTTCATAAAAAGATGGATAAGAAAAAGAACACAATATAGGAGGCTAATCTCAGCGCAGTCTTATAATTACAAAACGTGAATCAATAAAGGAATTAAAATGAGAAAAAAATACACCTTATTGAAAATGCAAAAAAAGGCATTTTTCTTCTTGTGGAATTTATTTCAAAGTCAATTTGTACAGGTTGGATCCGTTAAAACAACTGATTGGGCAAAAGGCAGGCTGAGTTCATACACACATAACGTAAGAAACCCTGAACTTGCCTAAACACCATGCATTGGGCTGTAAATTGTGCTCAAAGCATGGCTTGACCAGGCTGATGGCAAGGGCACCAGTCTCAGAAAAGGATGATACAAAAACTGCAATAAAGTAAACCTAAATAGCAGAGCGCAGCTCAGTCATGACTGGTACATCCCTATCAATAGTTCACATCCAACATGCTGAGTCATGAAATTATGAAACAGTAATGTTGACAAAATCCAAGAAGAGAATACAACTTCGACAGAGCAACAGTTCCCAATATACCGTGATGTGCCAGCCAGAAAAGACTGTGGCTAAGAGTGAGTGAAATAAACTCTACTGAAAGAGCTCACAGCTCTATTGAGTTTGATCCTGCAGCAGCAGAACGAATCAGAAAGGACACACCATTGCATTATGCAATAAAGTGTCTCTGTCTATCCATCACTTAGTTTGTACCAGATCGGACAATTGACAGCTGGTTAGCTGAAAATAGAAGAGGCACAAAACATACCTTTCAACAAATGATTGGTCTTGAACTGTATTCAATTATTGTTTTAAATTAGCATTACATGAGCTCCAGTAACACTCAACACTATCAGGTATAGCCAGTTCACCTCTGTTATTCAGCTGTGGATACTTGCTGCAGATCTTTGTGCCGTTTGTAGCAATTTAAAAAGTCATGAAGTGTTGGTAAAATAGCCTGCAATGCAGGATGTGCTAAATGTAAACACAGAACTTGACTGAGTGGTATTTTTTTTTTTTGATAAAGTGAATAAAACATTTTTTTTCTCTGAATTGAATTTACCAGCCTATCTAATCAGTCCAATATAGCTTTTAATAGGAAGCTGTGTGTACAGCCGCTGATGAATTTTCTAATCATTGGAAAATTTTTTATCAAGGAAAATGATTGAAAACAGGTCAAGACAACTTCTTAATTAAAAGGGATTTTTTGTTCCTCCTCTTATTTCAACCAACCACCCATCACTGAATTGAACTGGCTAAATTCCACTGACACTTGACCAGATATGACACAGAAAAGCCCATTTTCAGGTAACACTGACAGTGAGCTATACAAACATTGACCGCGGTATTGAACGAATAGTGGATGCATGACCCTGAATTCATATGCATGGAGACAGATGACTCTGCATTGGAAATCCACAACCTATCTCAGGCAAACATAGGAATGTAATGAGAGGTGGGGGAGAGAGAATGACAATCTGATCATGCCCTGGTCTCTCAAAACCTTGGCATTTAGGACCATGAGCAACCATGACCTAATCTACATGCGTGAGCACATAGAAACATATATGTAGCTGCGGTTGAAACTGAATTTACCGGACAGCTAAATTATTACAATTGAAAAAAATTTCCTTCATAAAGTGATTCAATAAAGGTAGTGGCCTCTGTACTGTTTTTGAGCAGCTCTCAAGTTGTTCAGTGTGACTGCAATGCAATTGGGTCCTCAAAAAAATGCCTTTTTGTGCAAGGCAAGCTTTCACTATGAGATTTTCTTTTTCCTGAAATGGATATCACACATGAGTTGTTTTATATTGATAGAAAAAAAAAGAGGTCACTGGTATTCAGATTTTTTTAAGACTTTGCAGATATGTAATTTGGAATAAAACAAATAGCAGCTGAAAGAAGTTGATGCCTGGCGAAGTCATGGTCTGGTATGTTTTGCATGAATGTGACTTCTGTGATATAAAATGACCTGACTGTCATGTCACGCACCCCTGAAATTCCACATTGTGGGCCTTCCCCAGCAGACAGGAGCATCTGGAGTCATCCTGCTCTTTTGTCCTGAGCCAAACCCCCCCCTCTCTCCCACTCAATACACCAGAGGACAAATCGCTCCTTCAGTGGAACATCATCGGCCTCCGATGAGGCGGAACAGTTAATTTCACGCCTGTCGTCCCCGCCTCACTGCACGCGCGTGTGCCAGCCAGATACCTACCCCCCCAGCCCCCTATCACCGCACTCTCCTACCGTACAGTCAACAGAACAGTAAAGAGAGACTATACTACAAATCCATAAGTACACACAAAAATAGTATTGATTACAATCTGGTATCAGTCTTCTAAGCGGCTGCCAGGTGGCAAAAACATGGACTCCTATAGTTTTCTGTCGTGGCCCATGCATCTCTGGTCTCGCTGTGCGTAAGGAGCTGCATCACTGCGCACGGTGTGAACAGATCATAATAAGCCTCATAATAGTGACTCATTGACCCACAGCTTCCAGTTCATTGCAGTCCAGGCTCTGTGACCCGGGCCAAGAAGTGCTGACAAGACAGAAGCCAAAGAACTGGGGTTCAGTAAATAACTGTATTTTCATGTTTTTCATCTGCAAATCCACTTACAGTTTTAAATTGCGTAGTGTGAGTTCTGAGGGTGATAGGTGTTGATGATGGTGGAAACACAAAACCTTCTGTTGTGACTTGTCCCTCTGGAGGAGGGCCCTTTACAGCACCCCCTACCGACAGGTTCAAATGAGAAGTCTGCTGCTTTTGTAGCAAAAATAGATTGTTTCCAAAAAATAATCAACATCTCATCATCATCATCAACAATTTTTGCCATTTGCCTCATTTCCCACATGACACCACCTAAAATGCATTGTATGACAAAAGTATGCAGACAGTCAATGTTCTGAGAAGGTTTTGAGCAAGGTCTTCTCGAACCACAGAAGGAAAATACTGATGCCATTGCATATTGTAACATTCTAGGTCAGCGGTATCAACCCTGTTCCTGGAGATCCACCTTCCAGTTTGTTTTCAATTCAGCCCAGATTTGACAAATCAGACTCTGCGCATTAGTAAATTGGTTTGATCCCCAGCACTTCAATAAGGCCTCTTTTGTTAGGGTTGAAGAGAAAACCTGCAGGATTTTAGATCTCCACAGAAACAGCATTAGTTGCCACTGGTTGCTAATGTGATAAATTCCAGCTTTTTTTGTGTCAGACCACTCAACACACATGAGCATTAGATGATTAGTAAATCAAATTTGAATTGAAGAGAAAATTTGCTATGCCTTATCGCAATGTCTGGTATCTCAACCTCAAGTTTGGACGATACGAAAAAAACACATAGGAACCGAAAGTAGTGATTTCTAAATTTACTTTAACATAAGTTTCATTGCAGACAGTATGGAGACACGATTGTCAATATTTTGTCAGATCCACTAAATTTTATATGTAAATATACATCCATTCCTGCCATTCAGACCTGCAACAGATTCCAAAAAAGTTGGGATGGGAGCCATTTAGAACTAGTGATGAAATAAAAAATTTGAATAATGATGTGATTTGAAACAGCCGGTGTCAGATGGTGATTGTAATGATCTCGAGGAATTGCTGTGCGTAAAGTGCAAAGGCACAAGCCAAATTTGAAATACCGCGATCTCCGATCACTCAGAAGAGACTGCATCAAAAGCCATCGTTTATCTACAGTATATGTGTTGCAACTACAAGGGCTGAGGATAACTTCAGTAAATTTTTGTCAAGTACAACAATACATCCAGTAACTCCAGTCATTGCCAGTTAAAACTTTGCTGTGCCAAAAGGAAGCCGTTGACTTCTCTGGGCTTGGAGGCATCTGCGATGGACCATCACACAATGGAAATATGCATCGTGGTCAGACAAATCAATATTTCAGGTCTGTTTTTGGAGGAAATAGATGCGTGCACTTCATACCAAAGAAAAAAGAACCATCCAAACTACTACCACCAACAAGTCCACTGCTCTTGGCAAGGGCAACTCGCTCTTTTGTGAAGGCACCATTAATGCTGCCAAGCATACTGAGATGTTGGAGCAATATATGCTGGCTTCAATACATCTTTTCCAGGGACCCCATGCATTATCAAAATGGCTGTGTAACACTGCACAAATTGCACTTAAATTTTCAGTCTAATTAGGAATTATGCATTTGTGATTTTCGAGAGAAAATTCCACCTCAACGTGATACTCTTAATAGCTTTGTGTCTTCAGACCCTACATGGTCATTATGTGCTGTGAAAATGAATGGCAACAACTACTTTTGAAATACGGTAAGTTGCAATAATAAGTAGTGAAATAAGTGCTTATTCGAAAAACTCAAAAAAATTCATGTGGTGAAAGATCAGATAATGTGCTGTTATATTGTTTTCCATGTAATCCAAGTCAAAGATAATTTACCAATCACTGCTTTCAGTTTTCATTATAATTTAACATGCCATGCCAACTTTTTCAGATTGGGGTGGTATTATACCCTGTGAATCCTACGTACACATTTTAGGATAAGCCCTGAAGTCTGGAATGAAACTATTATTATTCATAATTGTTGATAAACATCCATGAAATGTTAGTGGGATGCCATTTTCCCTTTGGCTTTGCAGCAAATGTCATTCAGACAGTGAGTGTCTGTGTCTTCAAATCTTGCCCACTTGAGCTTGGTGCAAGATTTGACTCAGCTGTGAGATTAATGAAATCATGAGATGCTGCTTGAGGACTACTATCAGGAGGGCGCTTGGCGTAATATGCTGAGATTTAAAGGAGCTGTGTCACGATTACTGCGCATGCTCAGAACTTTTAAATCGGTTTAGCCTAACAAGAAATCAAACAAAGTTAATCTGCTTGACTGCAAGTCAAAATCTGATTCCATCGTTGCTAATCCGTCATTGTTTTGCATTGCATTGACAATTTTTTGTTACTTAATGCTTTTTATATTAAGAAGCTTCCCATGGAAATTTGAGGACTCAAAGCGCTATTTTAGTGCTTTAGGTAAAGGATATGAAGAATGTAAGCTGGTTTGCCAACCGCCAATGAGCACCGTAGAAGATCTTCTTCTATATAGCCCTACAATAGCTCTTTGAATCCTCAAATTTTCATAGAAAATGCCTTAATATAGAAAACATAATGCCTGACTAAATAAGATATATAAATACAATGCAAAATGAAGACAGATTAGCAACAATGGAATCAGATTTTGACTTGCAGTTGAACAGATTCACTTTGTTTGATTTTTTGTTTCGCAGAACAGTTTTCAAAGTTTTGAGCATGCCCAGTAATCGTGACACCGCTCCTTTAAGTAAACCACCTGGAGCGAAAGGGTCAGCACTTAATTTTTAGAAACCCAATAAAACCTGAACAAAGGAGCAAAAGACAGAAAGGGCTGACCTGTCCAGGAAGACCATAGGCTTGAGCTGGCAGAAGAGTGTGATGTCTTTGAACCAAGTAAACACCAGTTTGAGTTTTGTTCCAAAGCCAGTGGGTTAGTAGTCTTTTACCCATCACAAAGCAGTATTTCTGAGGTTTGTGGAGTTGTGGTGAGGAAATACTCCTTTACCCCTTACACTGTTCAGACTCCTCTCAAAATTAATCTGATGTAGCTCTCGCCCACCACTGTAACATCATGCTCTCTTGAATAAGTACTACAGAATGATTATCATTGATAAAGCAAGACAGAACCTCCTCTGAAAGCAGAAATTCACATTGTAGCAACAGCAATTGTCTTCACAGTTCCACTGCTCTTCCCAGACCTCAAGCATCCAACCACCCTTGCCCCCCCTCCTTGAATGCACACACACACACACACACATACACATACACATACACACACAGACAATAAAAATGTGAATGAGGGATGGGGAGTACGCAGCACAGTGTCTTATCTATAAAGCCAGGCAGTGTGATGATAAACGGCAGTAGAGTGATGTCAAGTAGAGTCATTCATCATACACGGTTTAGAGGAGAACCTGATGCTAGGAGACAGCACAGCTGAAGCTTATCTCTGAGACACATTTGTGCATGTCAACGCAGCTGTGCACTATTACACCATATTTACCATTTCACAAAAGCCACAGTTAATTGAAATTATGCACAAAAGCCCTTCTTAGTTTGTACCCATTTTTCAAAAGACCCCCCCCATCCTCCCCATTCGTGATCACATTCGCTTAACACCTCTTGCAGCTGGTGAAATTTAGCCTTGGATGCCCAAGCCTAAGGGACAGCCCTGGGTCTGACCACTACACATTCCCATGATCTAACAAAATCTCAATTTATCATTTTTATCGCAGGCTGTAGTCAGGGCATTTCCATGATCTTTCATTTTACATAGTCAGGTACATGAAATGGACATCTGATTTCTCAGGTGATTTAAGTGCAGATGGCTGATTCTACATTGCTTGGATGTATGTGCTATCTGCTATAGTACTGCTTCATTGACCTCTGTCTGAATTGCAGGAATCGTTGGTGCCAGCTAATGCCAAGCCACTGATGCTGAAGCTATACAGCATGCAGGCCATTTGCAACTCCTGAATTTGAGCATGAGGGTGACTGAAAATGTGTGTGTATAATAAGTAATGGGCCACATATCCTATAACTAAGTCAATGACCTGAATCCACATCCTGAAAATTGCTCCTATAAGGGGTTGCTTGGCTAGTTGGCCAAAGTTGCATAATTTTATTCTATCAGTGAGATTGGAGCCTGCAGATATACTGGAGAGTCAAGTACTGCAGGGGAAAGGGTAATGCTGGGGGGGGTGCACAGCAGCTGAGAAGGGGAGATAACTAGCACCCTCACACCCTCATTGCTTTTATCTGAGTGATGTAATGCACTGCAGCATAGGGGTGGGGCAACAAGGGAATACAGGTATTATGGGAATGCGGTTATCACACACGACTACGACAGAGTCAAATGCGCCTGTACACAAGAAACCTTGTAGGACCCACAACTCAACATTGATTGCTACATATTTGTGATTAAGATTACCCAAAAACCACAACTGCGTGATTTATGCCGTACTTCCATTTTCTTGCACTTCTAGAAATTTGCATCTCTAAACCTTGGTGCCTCACTGTCTCAGTCTGATCTTGGTGCATTTTTTTGTTTAACTAGGACTTTAGTTATACAGTTCAGAAACAACATGCAAAATGAAAAGCCGAAATTCAGGCCACGGATGAAAGACAAATCAAAAGCAGCTTCAAAAGTGCCGCGCTCATTAGTTGGAATATGAGAGTCCAAGAGACTGCAATGAGAAGGTTTCACAAGGAGTAGAGTCAGAGGGACTTAGTCTTAGTTCCGCAGTTGTGTGATCAGCATTAGTTTGTACATAGAAACATGTACCTTCTGCAGCAGTTGCGATCCTGAATATTTGGCAGAAATTGATTTTATTTCTCCACCAAAAGCAGAGGCCCACAGCTTGACTCTGAAAAAGGGAGATATTGAGGGGTTAGTCAGGAATCAGTCCCCCCATCACTTGCTATGGAAAAGTGATCTCTTACTTTGCCAAAATTATGTACCCTCTAATACAGTACACTCTGGCATAAAGTTGGTTTAATTCTAAGTTTATCCTTGCAGCGGACGATAGAGTTAAGAGGTGATGAGTAGAAGCATACATATGGAAGGATGAGAACAGTGGTCATGGATTGAATATGGATCAGTGGCCAAAGCAGAAGTTTGAGTTAGTAATAAGAGCAGCAGTATGGAGCTGTGGTCAGTGGTGCAGGTTGGTGCCGTGGCTTGGGACAGTAGTCAAAGGACAGTATCATAGGTCTGAGCACACCTGATTTGGATTCCGTTTTTTTTTTTTTTTTTTTTTTTTTTTTCAATTAATATTAATTTCAAAAACTGACCACACGAAGAATGTTCAAGGCCATCCCGGAAATGAAATGGAGTGCATTACGAAAATATGGCAATACTAAATAACTCCATAGAATTCCATATCGTTACCTTAAACGGATCAATATGTAATTGTAAGCATGCTGTTCTTGAGCCAAAGACGCAAAACGAATAAAATAGCTAAATTACAAAATTTTACTATTGAGCTTGGTCCAGATCTGCGTTCGTGGAATAAATATTCAAAATTGCTCAAGAAGAATGCAGCACTTACACAGATAAAGGTAGCTCCTGATGGGATGCAACACCTTCCACGACCGCCACGCTAAACGTTATCCAAAGCAAAAAGAATCCGACGCCACACGCGCACGGAAGGCTGCGTATCATGTTCCATCGCATTATTAAAATGTGTGCTCCGGCCGCGAATAGTGTGTCTAATGCGTCGCCAACAGACAAGCCTCTTCTTGAGGGAGAAATATGCGAAAGATTCAATTAGGATTTAATCCAGGTCATTCTCAGCGGGTCTGCGATGGAACTTCATTGGCTGTACCTCTGACTAGCTGCTTCGGCGCGCGTTCAAGTCGGATGCAGCTCCCGCTGAGTGCGAATACTTGCATAAAAGCGACCCACTGATGATCTAAAAACAACCGAGGGAGTTTGAGTGGTGAGTGTGTGTATGTGCATGTGTGTGTGTGTGTGTGTGTGTGTGCCTGCGTGCGAGCGTGCGTGTGTGACTGAGAGAGAGAGAGAGAGAGAGAGAGAGAGAGTTTCCATGTGCTCCCCTTTCATAAACAACTTACTTTACACTATGGAGTCAAAAACAATAATTTGTCTATTGCCTTGAAAATTCCGATCAGATGAAAAGCGTAGGCAAAGATGACACGGCGCGTGAGAAATAGCCTTATGACAATTACAATAGATTCCCCACCGCTTGATTGTGCAGCGACACAATAGGCTCATCGAAAACTAGGTTAAGTGGAGAGATCTTAACGCACCGGGACAAGAGCGCGACGGAGGCAAGGTTCAGTGCCTGACAGCCTCATGGATACTGGAAGGAATCAATTCATATCTTACTACTTGGAAAAACACGGTAGGCTTCGGATTCAGATCGGTGCACAGAAATTAATTTGGACTAGCCAGATGCCGTTCCTAACGGAATGCATGTACCCGACAAATTTTTTGCAGATAAAGATAAATAATTCGAATTCTCGTGGTGCGTTGAGCTGAGCCTTACTGTTTAAGTAGGCCTACTTTATCTACCTTCTCAACGACAAACCATTCAGCTCCAGGAAATAAATGATTGGCATTATTCAAAAGCAGGCGTTCAACATGGAAATAAACTTCGTCTGGTCACTATTGTACCGTACAATAGGCTTAATTCCACGCTAACTTTTACCTTACATTTGTCATCTTGATATCTGCAGTGAGATGAGGCTTAGAAAGCCTTTAAGTAAGCTACTTTAGCTGGTTATGTTTTAAAATACAAAACACTTGCACGCGAAAAACAAATGATTCATTCTAAATATAGGATTCGATTATGGAATTTAATTAGAAGCGCAAATGAAAACGGATTGTCTTGTTTTACAGAAATTAATTCCTCATTCCCCTGATTCGGTTGCACAATGGGACTACTTTTTTGCAGTTTGGTTTTGTCATCCATGGAACAACAGGCAAGGGACGCATTCAGTCCCTCCTTCTAAGTTTTAAATGTGATGAAAACAAATAAAAAAAAGACATATTATTGCACGTCTTAAATATTAAAGTTCGGCAAAAAAAAAAAAAAAAAAAAAAAAATGTTCTCTGCAAAAGACGCAACTTAGCCGTGCCATCTGGCGCTTAAGAATAGCGACGTCCAAGTCAAATTGAATGCACACACACGCTGATTTAACGGCCCACAGCCGATCTTTCTAGCACATCAACTGAGGAGGAGTTCTTCCAAGCGTACACAATCCATCACATTAACCATTAATCGCTTTATTTAGATTAACAGCTTGGCATGTGTGCGTATGTACGTGTAAACATGGTCATGCCAGAAATGTAATAAATTTAATCATTTCGAGATAGCATACGTACTAATTATTATTATTATTATTATTATTATTATTATTATTATTATTAGGCCTTTGATTATGTCCCAGAACACTTGTATTTTCTACGACAAAACTCGTGTCTAATGAGATCTTACATCTTACTGGGATAAGACGATGGTAATAAGCATTCATATTAAAACATTTAAAACATCTAGTTTTACTATAACTACCATTACTTGATGATTTATTTATTATTATTATTATTATTATTATTATTATTTACGATTGCTAATAGCAGTTATCTAAAGGTTCATGTATGAGAAAAAAAGGTTGTTCTTGGAAAGCAATAACGTTACGATTGAAAAAATACTATCGAAAGAGAGTAGCAGGGAATAGCCGTTTTAAATATTAAAAAAAGTTGTTATTATTAATATTATTATTATTATTATTATTATTAGTGAAATACACCATAAAATCTTGTGAGCCTATGTACTGTCTTGAACACAAGCTTCAGGACCAAGGGCAAGTGCGACACAGTGGAGAGGACGTCTAGATTGAGATCACAAGATAACACGAAATACTGACATTTATTCAGAGCATAACTGAATTAACGGAATTGACATCTATAAAAACGTCCGTTGTAAATCATTGCCTTAAAACAAAATTGCTTTAACAAAATAGTCAGTTAGAGCCAGAGGAATAAATGATCTGGTTGTATATATATTTTTTTTAATTACTGCGGATAGAGTCAAGATGTTTAATTCACATTGCCCAGACATAATTGATAAACACATACAGCGCGCTCGCTTCCACGCCCGCGCACCCACCTACCCACCCACCCACACACACTCACACACCTTTGGTTTATATAACATCAACATTGTTTTTTTTTTCAACATCATCAGAATTCAAAATCACACCCAATTTCAAAAGATATGATAGTCAGTTACGTAGTGAGCTGAAGACTATTATTATTTACAAATGTAGGCTGCTGCTTGTAGCCTACTGCATTTTAGTTTCATAAAGGCCGGATAGTGCTTTCTACAATGAGTCTGAGATACAGCGTTGGTTGTCGGATTCTGAAGAACAGTTATTTGTAGGAAAATTCACATCAACGTAAAGATTCATCTTCGGCTGGGGACTCGTCCTATAGCCTAGACAAGATGCTCAAATTGTCCCCAATAAAGTACTTCATCGATAACTAAAATTCCATCTTCTTGGAATAAACATGTACAAAGTGATAGGCCTAAATGAAAAAAAAAAAAAAAAAAAAAATTTAAAAAAAATTTCTTGTTCTTAGCATTCATTATAATGCGATCAAATAAAGAGCGCTTTGGTTTAAGCTTGAATACTATAGCTGAGAAAGAGCAAGTCTAGGGAATGGTCAGTGATTTTTTATTTTATTTTATTTTTTGCCCTCTTTCGGGATTTTCGAAGTTGTTTATTAGGTAATTAAATCAAATTAAATTAAAGTGAATTATTTAAAAGAAACTACGTGATTAAATCAGCTGTCGTTTTGTAATTCCTTCGAATCTACAAAGGCCGTAACTCAAACTTCGCCTAAACTTTACGGCAGTGTCCACCACTTCAACATAGCCTACCAATTACGTCTTTGAGTATAACTGCTGATGTCAGCTTATAATAGCATTAGGTTGGATAGATTTATTCATGTAAAACTAAATCCAATACGTGGTATTGGTAGGACTATTGTATATTTGCGGAAAATATTTCTCACCAATACAAGGCATATGTTTAAAGTAACTTCGATCTTAAAGGCCGCATTTTGCGGGTAGCCTACTATGCGCAGTTGGACCTTAGAAAATCTGGTGTAATCGACTAATTTGGTTCATTCACTCGGGGAAAAAATAAAAAGCGCCTCCAAGTTTCGCTTTCACAGTGCGGGACGCAGTGAGGTAAGCGCCTGCGTGTAGCAAAAAGCCGCAAGGCCATGCGATGTCTTTTGTGGACAACAGAGGAGAAAAGAGCGAATTCAGCGGGTGACAATACTAGCCCAAGGGGCATTAAGATTAATGGGATATGTAAATCCTAAGCAGCTCACCTGAACTTTATTGCCGTTTATGACTTGTAATTTCTTCCTAATTTAGATAAGATTCTGACATTAAGGCCGGTAAACTTAAAATACAGACTGCACAACTATTCTACTATTCTGCTGGCGCATTCACACACTGTCTGCTCTTCACTTGACGTCCTGTGTTCTGCCTCATATTACTCAGATTATGTTTTACATCCAAATCCCGTCAGTCACTTTGGTTTGACAAATCAGAATAGCGAAGGTCAACACAAATGTTGATCGCAAAATAGATAGATAGATAGATAGATAGATAGATAGATAGATAGAGAGGCATCGCAAGTTTAATTTTACCACAGGTGAAATCTATTATTACTGTGACTTCATTTGCAAAAGATGTTTACGGTAACCTAAATTGTATACAGTAGCCAGAGTATTATATAATAGCTAATGCTTTTGTAAAGGACAGTTAAAAACCTCTGGTTATAATTGTGTCTTGACTGCGAATATTTTTATTACAACTTAGACGTTATAGTGACAAAACATAAAAATAAAATTAAAATTGGGAACAGCTGCATTTGCGACGATGCAGATTGTAAAACTAAAGCAAGTGAGCGGTTTTCAAGACCAAACTCCTCTAAGCAATCACACATTATTTATTTGTTTGTTTGTTTGTTTGTTTTTCTTTTCTTGAAAGCGGCAGTAGGCCTATGCAAAATTTTGGCCTAGAAATGGGTAGCCTATTAAATGACTAAATTTATTGGCGTGTTGACTTGGAAGACGAAACTAGCCTACGGTGAAGTCGACCACAGTTCTTAAGATTAAGATCAGAGACTGAATTACGAGGATTTTGGAGGACATTTTGACGTCACGTTTTGCTAGTTTATGATTCGTTGAGGATAATGATGTCATTACATAAAGATTAATATTTTCCTGCAGCCTCCTCCATGTTGGTAAGACTCGATTATTAGCTCTCTAATGACATCATATATCAAGACAGAAACGTTTTGTGCTGATGAGAAGCGCAGTGAAGGAACTCATTAAATGAAGCCACACAGCTCTTTCCCTCTCAATCCCGAGATCTGACTGTCCCTTTAATTATCTATTGAGTACAAGTGACAGTTCTCTACTAGGACATCCCGGGACATTATTTGTCGCTCAATAATGGTGATGGTGGCAGCACGTTTAGAACAAAAATGGATCTTGATTCATTTTTCTGGCGTGTAGGTATCTTATTCTTGTTATTCTTGAAAGTCAGCACAGATGGAAATGTTTGAGCGACAGGGTGGTGAATTGCGTTAAATATAATAAAATATGGAGTAAAATATTGCGGGGAACACTGAACTGAACAGCAGGCTATCTGTGTCCGGATTGTGTAAGTGTGGGATTTCCTAAGAAACGCATCAGTCAAATTCCTCATGGGCTGATTGATACTTTTCAACTATAAAGGAGAAAGAAATAAAGCATAGATAAGTCATTAAGCGCAACTAACTTAATTAACTTTGCTGTATAAACAAGTAGCCGCACGTGTCATTTAAGAGCATCGTCATCACGATGGAAAGCTCTGTAAGTCAAGCAGTGTCGATAACTCCTACACTTCACTGAGCTTCCTGCAGTGATATCCCCTGCGCGAATCTCCCTTATATTGATTTTTCAGGAAAAATGGCGTGGAAAAATGGCGAGTATGCACTGATAATCACGCAAATCTGTTTTTCTCCTTTCATTCGAAATTGAATAGAAATAAGACAAAAAGTGTTCAACTAAATCTGACGGATTAAATTCTCAAAGAGAAATAGAGACGCTTCCTTTAACGATTCATTCCATCGATTAATATATTTTACGGACTCGGTAACATTGCCTTTCGTGTGGTGCTGCGATTCATCTTATCTTTTAAAAAAGTACTTTTCATTGTAATCTGTAAACCCATTGCCCGTGTGACTGTAGCAAAAACTGCATCGCACGACCTAAGTATTAAAAGGAAATTCTAAGCAGCCTACGCTTGATTCCAGAGCAATGCCGACACCGCACCGGCACGTGGACGCTGAGTGCCCAATTCCACCATACCTGACGCTATCAGCTGGTAACATTAAGAAGGTGAGCGCCCCCAACGCATGGCCAGAGGTTTCAACATACTTAATTTCACTTTAAGAATATTTGAATTTGAGATGGAAGGATGAGAAAAATATTTCTTGATGTTCACATGGTGTTTTTCCACGTGAAAACGTTTTTGAGGAGTACCTCAATTTAAGGCGTGCAAATCTAAGATTAAGGATGAACATGAAAGTAAACCAAAGCCAAAAAAGAAAGAAAAAAGAAAATAAAGAAAAAGTAATGCCTTTAAATTACTTTAATAATAAGCAACAATAACAATTATAACTACAACAAACAACAACAATAATCTTTAACAATAACTCTGTTGCATTTACAGCCCACTAAAATTGCCTTATTAATATAAAATTAACATAAAATAGCATATTCGTTGGAAGCGCTTTTCTCAGTCAACTATAGAGCCATATTCAGTTCGTTATCATTTCAAGAATCACATCTCCAGTTTCTTAATCAGCAAATAGAATGTATGGTCCGTTGGACCAATTCAAATCAACTGGGTGACTGACTGGGCCAGTCTTGTTTTTTCTCCACCGATTAATCCATTGATTATGTAAGTAGTGTATTTGGAGTCATGTTCTTACTGCATTTTAAAGTCCTGCTGCCGCACCCTCTGATGCCTCTGCAATCAAGATGGGCTGGCCAACCCATTCTAGAGACTGCCATATCTCTATAGAACACCGACCCCCAAATATTTAATTCCTCCAAGCAGGTTATGTGATGGGTCAAGTTTGTTTGTTCGTTGGTGGGCAAGATTATGCAGGAAGTGAGGGACATATTTGCGTAAAAAGGTGGAGTCCCATTAAGGATGTTTTCTGGCCCAAACCACCGATTTCAGAACAATTTTCAGCATTGATAAACCACCTGATGGGGTTAATGAATCCACAAGAGAAACCTGCAATATCAATTTTCTTTATGACGAAATGTGATATTTTTAACATTCTTTAATTTTTGGGAGGGGCCATCCATTCTGGGGCCCCACAAAGTGTCAGCAATGATTATAATCAAGTGCTTATCAATGCACATTGTAGCTGATATATTTTCCTAATGAATGAAAAAAAGAATTTGCTGAAATTGATGTCATACTGCCAAGATAGGAAGATGTTTGTTCAAAAAATATGCTCTGAAATGGAGATTTCTAACGACCACATGTGTAAACGACGGTACATTTGAGAAAGTTCCCGGCCATGACACACTAAGGGAATTCACAGAAATTTGCCCTGGGGCATGGCCTACATTCAATGAAAAAACCTGCATTTGTCGATACCGTTAACATCTTCATCCGAGCACTTGCATCAACTGACCATTGTAAACCCTAAAACAAGGTGTGTTGATACGAAATTGATTGTGTGAGTATGGCTCTCACTTAATTCTTCTAGTTTAAGTTTTTTTTTTTCAGTAATGTAGTTATTAACTATGACCGTTTATGATGTTTATGCTTAGAATTATTGCCTATTCTTAGACCTTCATTAGGAAAATATATCAGCTACAATGTGCATTGATAAGTACATGATTACAATCATTGCTGACACTTTGTGGGGCCCCAGAATGGATGGCCCCTCCCAAAAACTAAAAAATGTTAAAAATATAATTTTTTGTCATAAAGAAAATTGATATTGCAGGTTTCTCTGGTGGATTCATGAACCCCATGGGGTGGTTTATCAATGCTGAAAATTATTTTGAATTCTCTGGTTTGGGCCAGAAAACGCCCTTAATGGGACTCCACCTTTGGGACACCTGCACTTTAGCGGACGCACAGTCGCCATTTTTTAATTAGTCACATAAGGTACCTATACAGCGAAGGTTAGGGATGCTTATCACAATTCCTAACCCTAACCCATAACTGTGCACAACAATAGAACACTGGTGTGAGCTTGCAAGTATATCAAATGCAGGAGAGTCGAAAATTTTACCAGAGATGGATCTTGGACCTGCTAAGAGGTGATGAGATCTTGAGAGTGATGTGGACCGCTGCTACTTAGTGACTATGGTTGCACTGAAAATTGTTCCAGGCACGACGTTAGCATGATTTGTATCCAAGGGCCGCATGTTGAAAAGAGATCCATTTTCGATGGTTTGTTCCTCCCTGAATCATTGCCTCCTGACATCTTCAAATACAATGATAACCCCAGATTATGTTTCTGGGTTGAGTGCATTCTTACAATAAAAACTGGATGTCCAAACTCAGCAAATTTTCACTACCATCTGTCAACAATGAGTTAATTTACGTTTGTGCAGGTTTGATGGGTGAATCAACAAAGACCCAAATATGTCTGTTTAATGGTAAAGACACACAGCATAGGCAAATAAATTGCACTGAATAAAACCTAATGGCACTTGCTTTTGTTTCATACCCATCTTTTGTCTTATGTCAGATTATACAATATATGTGTTAAAAAAAAGAAAAAGAAACCCGGGTCAGTAGGCCTAGGCCTATTTTCACAAAGTCATTGGAACAAATAGGATATCACGGCAAAAAATAATTTAAATCTCAATCGACATTGAAGAGGTGCATACACGTTGCGGCCCTACTATATCAGAGATTTTTAATTTTTTAATTTTTTTCTTTTTTTTTTTTGCAGCCTATGTTTACTCTGAAGATGCATCAGAATCCTAAAAAATATTAAAATCATGTCTTTAGGAAGTTGAGGTTTCCCAGAAACTTGCTAGATCCAGCTACGATTGCTTGTAAATCAGACTGCATGCACTGAAAACACTGTCGCGAGCCATCGGGTCTTGTAGGGGCATACAATGCAAAATTTGAGCAGGTTTCAGACCCGAAGTTTGAGCTGCACAACCCCATTTTGAGTCGGACCGAATTTCAGCTTGGCAGGCGTCGTTAACCATACAGTGTACGTGTACACGAGGTAGCGAGGCTGACCAATTATTCCCGATCGGCCATCGGATTTTTGAATTAATTTTTGACATGTCAGAAATCTCTGCCAGCCATTGTCAGGTGCTTGCACAGTTGAAGCGAAGCCACGAGTTGGTTAGCCAAGGATACCGCCTTTTCCTCACTGCGCCGGCGCAAAGTGGCAAGTTACTGCGCAACTGAACAAATCATGGCGAAACCAAACCTCCACACAACATGTGCTTAAATCAATACATAAAAAATAGACAGTGGTTGCTCAAAAAGGAGTCATAATTTCAGAAGCTAGATGACACGATAAAGCCTATAATTTGGTTTTGAGCATAAGACATAATTGTACGGTGATATTGAGACATTTGGACATTATGCCTGTCAGTTGAAGCTAATTATTAGAAACAAAATATCATAAAGAAAATTTAAAATGTTTATCTGACTTAAATGCGTGCGGTTAGGTCACATTTTGGCTATAAATAAAACTAATGCCAGCAAGCAGTCATAACACACAAGCACAGTTTATGGCTGATAACAACTGCACAGCAAGGAGGAAAAATAAATGTTCAGTTAACAATATACTACCTATAGTAAAACATAACGTTAGCGTGCTTAGCAACCTCTGATTATCTCAGCAAATCCATGCTGTCCACGTGCGCCAAGCCTCCTGCAAGTGCATCTGCACCGGTGCCTCTTTTTTTTCTTCTTCTTTTTTAAGAAGTCTCTGAATGCCCAGTAGTGCGAAGGATGAAGACAGCATGTGTCTGCCTCAAAAGTATTACTGTGAACCACAGACCTCAGCTAGCAAACAAATTTGTACCTGCCTCGTATGCAGGTAAATCCCTGTCTTTATTTGGGAGCGTGATATTTCAACTTGAGAGCAGACATATCAATTTCATGCGTTGATTTTGCAAAGTTTTCCCCAAAATTCTGCTCTCACATTAAAACAGCCCCTGCTTGTGCTTGGATCTGCTGCTGCGTGGACGGATTTTTTTACAGACAAAAAAAAAAAAAAAAAAAAAAAAAGCCTTTTCTCCTCACACTCAAAACTGCCTCTGCGTGCTTGAAACATTTCTGCTTTCACATGGAGCAATTCTGCTCACGCTCTGATTTTTTTTTTTTTTTTGATACATTCCTGTCAAAAATCACCAATCAATAGAATGTCAGGTTCTGAGTTGACCAATGAAATTATAGCTGCCTCATTGCAGGCCCATTCGTTTAACTTCATACAGCGTATCGTGTGGGCGGTGACTCTTAGGCAGACCCTCTCACGAAGATACTGCAGTGTCTTTGGCTACACTATTGTGCGCGCCATTGCATATTAAGCTACGCTACTCTTTAGATCACATAGCCATCTAGCTAGCTAGCTTACACTAACTAAAAAAAAGCCTGGTAAGTAATTGTCATATTAAAGCGATATTATTTGGTTTTGCCCTAACTTTACTAACTTAGCTAGCTGTAATAGGCATGAACTTCTCTGATGAGTTTCGTGGCGCTTTCATGCGTCAAAACTGTATTTTCAAATTTTTGGAAAGTTGGCTAGCTAGCTAGCAAGCTAGCTCAAGAGCAATCATTTGTACAGCTAACAAAAACAAATGGCACCGCTTAATTATGACAATTATTTACAAAGATTTTCCTCAAATAGCATTAGGTAACTACCAAGATGGCCATATAATCCGAAGAGTAATATGCGATCACATACATCGCGCTGTCATGTAGCTGAAATTAGCCATGCGATAAGACTGTGGCAGCCCAAACTTCCCCCTCACTTGCCAGAAGCCGTTAATCGAGGTTGAAGAAGGTTGTATGGCTGTGATGTTATCACTTTGGGAGTGATCGCGTTGAACATGACCAATTAGAGACGTCAAAACTTCTCCCAAAGCCAAGTGGATAAGTAATCACAAGTTTGCGGGCAGGAGTGGGTCTGCCGAGGAGTCACCATCCCCAAGGCAAGCTGTAAAGCACGTTTCCACCGAATGCGAAATGGAATTTATCATCGCTTTATTCATAGGAGTTTGACCAAGGGACCATTTCTTTTTTTTCCCTTTTAAGATGTTCCACCCTGTTCGCGCGAAGATCCCATTCACTTTTATGGGAGAAGAACCTGGCCGAGGATTGACACACAAATTCACACCGCCGACCAATAGCAATGCAAGTTGAGCCTTGTTTACACACAAGGGGCAGTAGTTCCTGCAATCTCCAAAAATCATCAACACAATGTCCAAGCTTATGTTGCTATGCTAACATCACAAACACTAAGAATAAAAATAAGACTAAGAATAAACATATTTACAAAACTGATGATGTAGTCACATCCGATGTTGAGCTAGACCACTATTTTCTTGTGAGACTGTGATCCATAGGTTATTTGACATAGCTAGCTCACTAGCCAGCAAGGGTAGCTTGCATTCCCATTGTCTCAAGCAATGCAGCTAGCTATGAGGCTGGTAGCCTAGCTAGCCAATACTTTTGCTAGTAGCAATGATGCCATTTAGAACACTGCTTTACTCGCACAATTTTTTCGCAAAAGAATATTTTGACGTGGAGCGAAATGAGAATTTTGTGCATTCGCACCGTTCACATGAGCCATTCACGTCGCATCGCGTCTCCTGCGTAATTTGCGGCGCCCGGTGCAAACTAGCCTCTTTTTGCGTTTTTGCATTGACTTTAGATGTAATCTGGTCAGGCGAAAAATTTGTTTCATGTTTGGTGGAAACGTGGCTTAAGAAGATAAACGACTGGGCCCGCAATGACTCAGCAATAATTTCATTGGTCAACACAGAACCTGACGTTGTACTGGTTGGCGATTTTTGACTAGGATGTATCGCAAAAAAATCCGAGTGTGAGCAGAAATGTTCCGTGTGCAAGCAGAAATCTTTCAAGCGCACAGAGGCAATTTTGAGCACAAAGAGAAAAGGCTGAAGTTCTAGCGCAAAAAAAAATAGCAAAAAAAAAAAAAAAAAAATCCGTCCAAGCAGCAACAGATCCAGATCCAAGCACAAGCGGGGACTATTTTTGTGGGAGAGCAGAATTTTGGGGAAAAACTTTGCAAAATCTATGCATGAAATTGATATGCCTGCTCTCAAAATGAAATATCATGCTCTTGAATAAAGATAGGGATTAACCTCCATACCGCGGAGCTTTCAGAGAAATTTTGAAAATTGTTAATAGCCAGAACGGTCCTCAGGGGGGCAATGGGACGCCTTCAGTGCAAACACTATCTCGTGTCTTCGCCATCTGACCTTATAATGCGAGCCTATGAATCATGAGCTTTTGCTTTCTTTCTCAGAAGATTTATTCCTGTAATGTGAGCTGGATTAAAGGACAACATTTTAAAAGTCGCACAGTATATGCCCAGCTTAACACCAGATGAAGGAATAATGAAGATTGCCAGGTACCAACCAATCACGCAGACCCGTCTTCTCTCTGTCACGATTGCCTCGTCCTTGGTACCCCTTGTTGTTTGCAGCTTACAGCTTTGCCGCAAAATTATTGGACCGGCTCCTGATTTTATTTCCTGCCTTGGGTTTCTCAAGGAATACTCAGTCGTACCAAATTAACATTTTCATTAAGCTTATTGAGCCAGCCTCACCATTGAGACGCTAAAAGAAACCGCACAGACTAATAGGACTCATATCTCTGAGAGTCAGTTTGTGCTTTACAGAAAATGTTTGCTGCTTCTTGCCTGATTATGACTCGGCTTTCAGAGTCAAATGAAAAAGGCTGTTTCCAAATATTGATACGTGACTTATGTTCCTTAATTCCAAAGAATTGTGCTGTAGTTGACAAAGGAAAAAAGTATTTCATGATTCTGTCGTTAACTCTTGTATTGTCAGCTTCTGCATTTTGTGGTCACACACCAATCGTGCATGTTCATAGATTAGGAGAGCGCATTGCCACCTTTTGTGCAAACATACAGTACAGTACCTCTCCCAGCCCACCAAGAACTGGTAGCCGTGCCACCTACGCTGAACATTGACGATGCGACACACGGTATAGATGGGGCCAACATCAATGAGTTGGCTGGGAGGAGGGGAGAAGGAGGGAGGAATGTTACAAAAAAGAGATGCAGGTTTAATTCTAGACACATGAAACACTGGGTGAATTCCCTGATGGAGGGGGGGAGCCTGACAGCAGATGATGATAATCCTCACGGATTGGTGAATGGGTCGATGAACTCTGGGGTCAGCTTCGTTGACGTTTCCTATAAAGAGGGATGTGCTTCATAGCTGGCCACACCTTTTGTCCCACTCGGTAGACAGGAGCTGGGCGATGATTGTGTTCGCTCTGCTTCAAGAATGCCAAGATGTGCTTGAGAAGTGCAGGGGCTCTCTACCATCCCCTCCGGATGCATCAAAATATGAGCTGAAAAGATGGAACTGCCACGTCCCTCTCTTCTACCTGGAACACAGGCAGTTAGTAATCCAGACAACATTGGAAAAGTGACATGTTGTGGGTAGCTGGTTTGGAGTTGTCAGTTAGCTCCACCTCGGGAAGAAGACAGGACCACCTGGCAGGGTCACTTTCCGCTAGGCAGCGCAGGGTTTTGCCCAACTCCTGGTGAAGACTTTGGACCTTGCCGCTGGTCTGTGGGCGCAACTCCGAGGACAGGCGGGGGGTGACACCCACGAAGGTGCAGAAGATCTTTCAGGCACTGTTAGCAAATTGCAAGCCATGGTTGGAGACCACCCCGTGGGGAACACTATGGAGGAGCACCACATGGTGTGAAAGGAGCCCAGCGGTCTCTTTGCTTGTGGGCAGCTTAGCTAGCAGAACAAAATTGGCTGACTTTGAAAACTGATCCACAATGGTTCTGAAGCTGATCCCTTGGTGCCTCAGGGCATCGACTGAGCTGGAAAAATCTGCTGGTGCCATTCCTCACCTGGATTGTACTTTTGGCAACTGAGAAATGTAATTGTTTTTTTGAAAAATATTTGCTCATTTTGAATTTTATGACAGCAACATGTTTCAAGAAAGTTGGAACAGGGGCAATGTTTACCACTGTGTTGCATCACCTTTTCTTTTTACAATACTCGGAAATCATTTGGGAACTGAGGTGACTAACTGCTATAGTTTTGGAAGCGGAACATTTTCCTATTCTTGCTTGATATAGGCTTTCAGCTGATCAACACTTTGCAAACTCCTTTGTCATATTTTTTTTTCTTAATGCGCCAAATATTTTTAGTGGGTGACAGTTTACCATGCAGCCTCTTTTACTACAGAGCCATGTTGTTGAAATAGGTGCAGAATGTTTTGTTTGGCATTATTTTGCTGAAATAAGCAATGCCTTTCCTTAAAAAATGCCTGGGTGGCAGTATACGAAACTCCAAAACCTGTATAATGATTTCTTCACAGTGCAAGTTATCCATGCCATGTGCAATAATGCACCCCCATACTATAATGGATGCTGGCTTTTAAACTGTGCTCTGATGACATGCTGGATAGTCCTTCTCCTCTTTAGCCCGGAAGAAGTGGCGTCCATAATTTCTCATAATAATTACATATTTTTGATCGGTTAGATCACAGGACAGTTTCCTACTTCACCTCAGTCCCTCTTTAATGAGCTTGGGCAGAATTTTACTTGCGTTTGGGGATGCATCGACAAATAATGTTTATTAACAGTGGTTTACAGAAGTGTCCTGAGCCAATCCAGTGATTTCCACTTCTGAATCTTGTCTGTTTTTAAGGTCGCGTTGCCTGAGAGCCCGAAGATCATTGCCATCAAATATTGGTCTTTGGTCTTGTCCCTTGTGTACAGAGATTTCTCTGGATGATCTGAATGTTTTGATAATATTATGTACTGTAGTGGATGAAATCCCCAATTTTTTTGCAATTTTACATTAAGCTATGTTATTTAAATTGTTGAACTATTTCCCCATGCATCTTTCCCTGAATGGTGAAGCCATTGCCATCTTTATGTCTGAAAGACTTTTTCTACCCAATCATGTTGCTGATCTGTTGCCAAGTAACCTTCTTTGCAGTGAGATGTTCCACCAGGTTTTTTTTTTTTGGCATCATTCAACTTTTCCATTCTTTTGTAGCCCCTGTCCCAACTTTTTTGGAATATTTTGCTGGCATCAAATTCAAAATGAGCAGATGTTTTTCCAAAAATAATAAAATTTCTCAGTTTCAACATTTGATATGTTGTCTTTGCCCTATTTTCAATTAAATATAGGGTTTTTAATGATTTGCAAATCATTTAATTCTGTTTATATTTACATTTTACACTCTGTCCCAACTTTTCTTGAAATAAGGTTGCATTTTCCCTGTAGCACGAAGTCAATGGCGCACTGCTCTGAAAAGGCAACCGTCCATTGCCGGCACTGGCACGACTGGGGATTGAATCCGGGCTGTGGTGCTCACTACTGTTCCGCAAAGTGGCACCTTAACTGAATGAGCTACCCAGTAGCCCAGTGGATTGTATTCTTTTAATCCAGATAGGGAAGCAAATGTAGATTCAGGGTGCACTACTCAGGGGAGTATTATTAACAGGAATACAGTAATAGAAGAGGAAAAGGCTGTTGCCCGGAACTTTTGAGGGGCAGTCCAGCTAAGGCGGTAATGACTGGAGAGAGTAGGGTTGTGTCTGCACCTGGGAGTAAGGGAGGAAACGAGACAATAAATCAATGCAGGATCAGGGCAAAGACCAATTCATGGCACATGAGGGTTGTGACTGATATAATGCAATGAAAAAACTTTTGTCAACCTTTTGAACTCCGGATTATATAAATGGGTCTTGACCCCCCCCCCCGCCTTCTGAATGATTTTTATAAATTATGCTAATTTTACTAAACAAGGTCACATGACAACCATAAGTCATGTGATGAATGTCACCTTTGGAGCCTGGTTTTTGGCATTTTGGGTTATTGCATGTTCTCTATGCGGCTTCTGAACCGGCCTATGGGTTTCTGCTTTCATTGACCATAGGTAATTATACAACTCGAGTTTTGAAAAAGTTGAGAGAGACAATTCGGAATGCCTGGAAAAAAGAAAAAAGTGATTTGTAAATCATTTTTTACCTGCACTATACTGAAAAAAGTACAATAAAAACATTTTCTGTTGCAATACTTGGTAAATGGGAGTACAGGTGTTTAGCAGGTGACCCTACTGTGCTTGGATATAAAAGGAGCTCTTAGTAAAGACCCAGTTGTTTGAAAGCAAGGAGTAGACGATGCTCACTTCATTACAAAAACATTTGTAAATGTGATTGAACAACTCCACAGTTAAAAAATCAACATTACTCCCATCAGGATTCACAAAATACAAGAGAGAGTAATGGAAGTTAAACGGGCCAATGTTTATTAGCTAGCACAGAATATAGTCTTCGTCACTTTGACCCCAGCATAATATCCATAAATCTTATGGAATATAGGAATCCCCCTGGGGTAGAGAGACTGGTGGTGGTGAATAATACCTAACTTATAAGCCAAAGAACTGGCTGGAGAAGGGCCAGGCTTTCTTCATGAGGTGGTGATGGGAAGGAGGAGGTTGCAGAAAAGGTTGGTACTGGTTTGACGGCTGAATGAGTGCAGAGAGAGAACTGTAAAAGTTTACCAGTGACACATGATTGGTAAATGGTTATTTCATGAGGCTGTGATTAGTTGAGGACAGGAAGGGCTGGCTGAGTTTACAAGGATTATAGATAATCATTGATTGAGTTGAGAACCTGCAGGAGGAAATAATCTTCCTGCTTGAGTTTTTGCTAAACTTTATTTGAGTCAGGACTGACAAAAGTCAAGAAAGAATGATGGAAGTTAACTTCTTGCATCTGATGGGGGAAATGGATCAAAAGGGCAAAAAAAAAAGAAAAACAGCCATTTCAGTTGGGTCAGATTGATGGAGGAAAAAGTGGAAAATTCTCTTTCTGCTCCTTGACAGCAACAAAGGGTTCACCCTGGGAGTAAAATGTCCTTTCCTTGCGAAGAACTAAGAGCTATGTCACATTTTGCATGAAGTAGTAGCTACAGTGGTCACAGCTAAATGTAAACCCACAATGATTCAGAGGAATGATAGGGAAAACAATTAAGGCGTAAAACAAATAAGGAAAACAATTATTATGCTACAGGTGAAAGAATTGGTGGAAATTGTCGGCAAGCAGAGAAGAAGCAGGGGATGAAGGCAAATGAGCAGCAGCCTTGAGGTGTTAGGGAAAATGTTCTTGCAAGGTTGGGGATGTGTGCCTTTGACTGAGGGCAGAGTCAGAACTCACGTTCAGGCAGTAACTCAGCTCAGGGATTTTATTGGAACTCTTGGTCAGACGTTCTGGGTCAAAAACAAGCAGGCATAATGCAGCACAGAATGGGAAATCCAAATATAGTAATTAAACAGTCCACAGATCAAAAGCCAAGCTAATAGTATGCCAGGTACAGGGCTCATCTAAAAGTGGAATCCAGGAAATCCAGCAATAATCAGGAAATTAATCAAGCACAAGGGACTTGGCAGAATCATTAACCGTGGACAAAAACAAACCATGACCAAAAATCTCTCAAGGAATACAGAATACTTGTCAGTAGGACGGTGAACTGGCAATAAAATTGCAACACTACAAAGAATATATGGGTTTTATAAAGGGAAAAGGAAGCTAATGAAAGTGGGGAACAGTTGAGTGTACTGGGAGAGAACGTGACAGGAGGTGTGACTGTAAACAAGGAAATGAGGTGTGCTAATGTAAACACAGAAGGTGGAGGGCAAATGTGTGAGTGTGGGGAAAAAAACAGAAAACACACAGCAAGTGATGGGAGTAAGAAAGCAAAGAAACTTAATACACATGATAACAAATAATGACTAATAAATACATTAACAACAGAGCAAATATTAAAAACAGAAAATGAGGAAATTTCAACGAAAACATGAAAAATAATAAACTCAGATGCTGACAGTAGTCGTCCCCAAGACCAGGACCAGGATGACTGCACTCAAAGTCCTTTATAAGTTGCAGGTCAAGAATATCTTTGCTGGGGTCCCAGCACTGCTTTTCAAGCCCATACACCTCAAATCCACGAGGCACTGGAACCCTCACCCCCGATGCCTCACATCCAGGAGGTGCTGTACACTGAAAGTTTAAGCTCTGTCAACAAGGTCAGTGGGAGAGGTTGCAGCAGCAGCAGGGGCAAGAGCACTGTGGAACACAGGCTTTACTTAGGACACATGGAAAGTAGGATGAATGCATTTCAGTGTGCTGGGTAACTGAAGTCAAACCGCCACTGGGTGAACAACTTCGGAAATTGGGAAAGGTCCAATAAACCAAGGTCAGAGCTTGGGTGAGGCTACCTTATAAGGAAGGTCACTGGTGGATAGCCAAACCTTCTGTCCTTGCACATACTGAGAGGCAGTAACCCAGTGGTGATGAGTGGCCCTCTTCATTCAGTGGTTGGCTCTGAGGAGGGCAGCTCAGGTTTTCTACTAGGTGCTCTAGCATTGTTGGCTGAAGTAAACAGCAAAAGGGATCCCAATCTCCTCCTACTGAGCAGGGAACCAGGGTGGTTGGTAGCCTAGACAACACTGGAAAGGGAAAAGCCCTGTAGAAGAGCATGACAGAGAATTAATTGAGTATTCTACCCAAGGTAACTCTCCATCTGCTGATTAGCCTAGTCTATCTGGACATTGGATTGAGGATGGCAGCCAGAAGAGAGGCTCTCAGAGGCCCCCAGTAATTTGCAGAAAGCGTGGCAAAAGTGTGACATGAACTGGGGACTTCAATCAAGCACAATGCCCCTAGTGATACTGTGCATCGGAGGACCTAGTTGACTAGTTCAGCTGTTTTCTTGGCGGAGGGTAACTTGGGAAGAGTCACTTAGTGTACTGGTTTAGGGAACCGGTCCATGCTGGTCAGGATCACAGTTTTGCCATGCAAAGGAAGAAGACCAGAAACAAAGTCCAAGGTGGGTGTGGGACCATAGTCGCTGAGATACAGGTGGAGGCTGGAACAGATTTGCTGGAGGGGTGTTGGCAGGCTCGCAAGAGGTGCAGATCAAGCATGCCCTGATGAATTCCTTTGTGTCTTCATCTAAGGTAGGCCACCAAAAATTCTGTGGGATGAAAGCAGGGGTCGACTTTACCCCAGGGTGACCGGAGAGGCAAGAGGAGGGACCCCACTGAGTAACCTAAAAGCAGGCTGGTTGGGGTACAAAGAGATATCTCTCAGGACAGACCCTTGGGACAGGTCCTGTTGCATGTGCACTGTGGACGTTGTGGCTCAGTAGTGAGAAGGCAGAATAGTGTCCACAACCTCCTCCCCTTGATCTGCTTATGAATTTCAGAGAGGGCATCTACTTTGATGTTCATGGCTCTGGGTCTACAGGATAGGGTGAAATTGAACCAGTGGAAAATTTGGACCATCAGGCCAGCTGAGAATTAAATCTCTTGGCTGATTTCAGGTACTCAAGATTATGGTGATCAGTCCAAACCAAGAATGGGACTTAGCTACACTCTAGCCAGTGACACCACTCCTCCAGAGCCAACTTAAATGCCAAAGTCTCCTGGACTCCCACAGCATATTTTTCCTCAATAGCAGTCAGGCAATGAGAGTAGTAGGCGCAGGGATAGATCTGGCTGTTGACTGCAGACTTTTGGGACAGAGCTGCCCCAACTTTGAAATCCAAGGCATCCACCTCCACAATTAACTGCTGACTGGGGTTGGGGCGAATGCGAACAGGAGTGCTGGAAAATTCTATCCTTAGTCTTTGAAAAGCAACATGAGCATCTCGTGTCCAGACAAATTTTACACTGGTGAAAGTACATGCAGTCAGTGGGATTGTGATGGATCCATAGTTGCAAATAAAGCAACAGTAGAAGTTGGTAAATCCCAGGAAAAGTTGTTATTCTTAGTGTGTCTCAGGCCTGGGCGACTCAGTGACAACTCAGACCTTACCCCGATCCATGGATATGCCTCAGTCAGAGACTGTGAATCCCAGAAAACTCATGAGGTACAGATGGAATTCACATTTCTCTGCTTTGACAAAGAGGTGATTCTCAAGTAGTAGTTAGAGAATTTGGCATACATGTTGAGCATGTGTGTCAGAATCGGGAGAAGATGAGGATATATTGAAGGTAAAGGTAGACAAGTTTGCCCAGCATATTTTGCAGCACATTATTCAAAAGGTATTGAGAGACCCCTGGGGAGTTAAACAGCCTGAACAGCATCACCAGGTACTCGTAGTAGCCTCTGGAAGTGTTGAAGGCTGTCGTCCACTCATCCCCTTCACAAATTCTCACAAGACTTTAGGTGTTGCATTGAGCTTGTTAAAGATGGTGGCCCCCTGGAGTGGCTCAATCACCGTAGACGTTAATGGCTGAGGATAATGGTTCTTAATGGTGATTTTCTACAGGCCTCAGTGATTTACATAGGGGCACAGAGCTCTATCTTTCCTCTCAACAAAGAAGAACCCAGCACCTGCAGGAGAAGAGAGGGAGGTAAGATGCAGGCCACCTGGGACTCTTGATATTTCTTATCCATGGCTGGAGTTTCAGGATGGGACAACAAGAATAGATGACTCCTTGGACATGTGGTGCTCGGCAGGAGATCGATAGCACAATTGTAAGGCGAGGCAAAGTGGTAAGCTGAGATTTAGGGAAGGTGTCTTTAAGATCCCAGTATTTGGGTGGTTCCTTAGATATGTCAGGTGTAGGCACGGGAGAATCAGGCTTGGAACTGATGGATTGGGTATCCTGTAGGAAACAGTGCTGGGCACAGGTGAAACTCCACTTCAGAATCTGCAGATCTGTCCAATTAATGCAGGGATTGTGTCAAGATAGCAAGGGGCTGCCAAGGACTATAGGAGCACTTGGACTGCAGAGCAGTGGGAATTCCTCTTAATGGTTGTCTGAGATGAGCAGCTTCACAGGACCGGTGATGGAGGTAATGCTGGTTAGTGGCAAGCCAGAGATGTCAAAGGCTTGTGTGAGTTTTTCCCAGGCTTGGTGAGGGAGATTGATTTGATCAGCTCATTGAAGAAGTTGCTATCTACTCAAGATTCAATCAGGGCACTGACGGATAGCTGGATGGCGCCATTGCAGATCTGGACAGGCAGGAGAGGTTGTGAGTTGAGCGAATTGTGCTGGATTCCGTTCACCAGCACTACCCCATTTACAAGTGAGCAGTGCCTTTTACTGGGCTCCTGGCGATGCAGTAACCAGGTTGACTATAGTAAAGGCAGGCATGGGAGGCACTCGGCTGGCATGAGTTGGGTGAGGTTCATATGCATGGGCTCCCTGGCTTCTGGAACAGAAGGAATTCTGAGGAATTCACGGGAGTTGCAGATGGATGAATCAGAGCAGGCATAGGTGGAGAAGACCCTGGAAATGATGGAGCATGCCTTCGTAGGGTTCACCTTAATTCCTTGCGGTGGTTGATCAGGTTTGGTCAATAAGTTTATCTAAGTCTTCAGGGAATTTTCAGATGAGTAGCTCATCTATCACTTTGCTGGTGAGACAATTGAGGAAGGATCGATCAAGCACCTTTCTCATCTCCTCTATGAAGGCATTCAGTGTGCTGCAGAGAAGAGACCTGGCATCCAACAGATGGCGGTTCTCCACTCCCTAGCACAGCCCATGAGAAGGGTGATGTACGTAATGAGAATGCGTTTGGTGGGGAACGCAGCAGGTTGTAACTCAAACATCATTTACCAAAGTCTTTGCGCTGTTTGTATTTTAAATGAGCGAAAACCTAACGGTAGGCATTCTATTTCATTGAATGTGGGATTAATTCTAAAACAAGTGTCCACATTGAGTGAAATGCCACCACATGCAGTATTATTACCAAAGACTAACGGTTACTCTTATTACCCAATGTGGCAAACAAGCTCTGTGATCATCATCGCTATGGTAAACCAAAAATAAAAAAACAGCCAACTAGCTCGCTAGCTAGGTAGCTATAAGTACTATATACTCCATTGTACTCAGAAAAAGTGAAGAAAAACTACATATTATTGCATTCCTCCTCCACACGAACAGTAATCCGGTACAAGGAACCCTCCAGTCCTGTTCCATTTGGAAAAACTCCCATCGACTATGTTGTTATCACATTTACATCAGGTAAATGTAACCTAAACATTTCTGGGTTGGTTATGGATGTCTTTTTTCTATGCATTCACGTTTGTTGCACCAATTCTGTTCAATCTAGGGCAGCATATTGCCTGCTTTTTCATGATAGCGGAATGTCTGTTGTGTTAAAATAAGGTATATTTCAGATATTACTGTGCTAGTGAGTTATACTTGCCACTCATAGGATGTGAAAAGCATTTATACAAGCTTGCTTTGTGCTTGGATGATCGGAATTGCAAATAGCAAGCTGTCCGTCGCAAGGTCAACGTTCTGATGGTAAAATAAGCAGTTCTTTTAATGAGTATGTGTGCTTGCTGATGTGGCTCTGATGAAAAATGGGCAAAACTCTAAACTTTCTCCTGCAGAAAAGGCATGTTTTTGCTTTGAGAAGTTATTGGTGACCATTGATGTCCATCCGCGCCTATTTGATAAACTCATGCCAAATTCTGCCGGAAAATCATTCATTCATATTGAACTTCATGAGTCAAAAGTTGATTTGGGTTAAACATGATTATTTTATGATTTGACAGTGCGTAATTTTGAGGTCTCTGACAGCATGGGAGTGGCATCTTATTTGGCTCATAAATTTTGATAATTTTGAATATCACTGTCAGATGAAGTACACTTGTAGTCAAGGAGTTTATGATCCAAGAAATGTATTGTTTTGACCCCCAGCCATTTTTAAATTCTCCGTATTATTTTTTTTTTTTTTTTTACAATTTCAATGCTGAATTTTCATAATTTTTTGTGTTTTTTGCCCTATCTCTGAATGAAAATTATGAAAAGAAACTGAATAACAATGGAATTCTAAATAATACAAATGTTGTATTTCATTTAAGCCATTCTCCTCCTCTTTGTCAAGCTCAAACTTTGAATTAGAAAGCCTTAAATGGGGTAACGCATAAATAGCCATTTTGGCTTCTTCGCAAAGGGGTTAAGGCCACCTCCATAACGCCCTTCCAGTTCTTCCTCATTGCCCAGAATAAGTGGATTTTGGATTGCATTATGCCTGTATGGCACTGTCCAAGCCACCATATTTGTTTGTGTGATCAATGTAGGTAATGTGTCAATTAACGATATAACTCTCAAACTATTGTTAATTCAGAATAAATCACTTATCCACCATTTAACACACACCTTTTTTTTATCCACGCTAAAAGAAGGGCACTTAACGCTTCAATTACATGAAAGTTCATCTGTAGACGCCCACATAATTAGTTATGCAACGGTTTAACTTGTTTTTTGTTAATTCACGTTTGACACCCTAACGAGCGCACTGACTTAGTTATGAAATGGGCCCCTGCAGTCCAGACCTGCCCACGTTTTAAAATATACTGTTTTGTGAAGTGCAAAATGTGGCAATGAAAACCCCAGACTTCTTAGCAGCTGAAGATAAATATCAAGGAAAAATGGGGAAAAATTCCTTTGGAACTGGCTGCTGAAAGGAAAAATTATGAAAAATAGTGGTCATCAAACCCATCCTAACCTTTCTGGTACGTCTTCTGGGAATAAAATTTGGAACGAGTGGTTATTTAAAAAAAATACAGAAGGATAAACATTGAGTATCTTGTCTTTGTACCCCTTTTAATTTATGACCGTGGTCGAGCAGGATTTGCAAATTATTTTTTAATTCCCGTTTTCCATTTCATCCTTATATTTTGAAAATGGGGTTGGCAAGCTCCAGGAACCCCTAAGCCAGCACCGTTTGGGCGACGGAAATTGGTAGGAGGGACTCTTGAGCCTTGGTCAGCATCTTTCCTAGAGGTGGCTCCATAAAACAATGCCACTCTCACACCTTAATGTGAATAGTGATAATAATGTTGAATCTAATGGCGTGAATGAGCAAAATCCCAGAAGAGAGTATCTATCACCCAGCTGGACTTGTGCAAATGAGCTGACATGACCAGGCCGTTATCTTGCAAATGCTCGCAGAACCAGATGTAAATAGAGTATAGAAGACAACAGAACAATAATGTAATGTTATACTGAAAGCAATCCTATTAGGCAGGGATACTGAAAATGAATGCTTCAGCTGTGGGAGAGAAAAGGGAGATTTCAGATATCTTAGCAGAGATTGGCATACTAAGTCAGCACAATCAAGAAAAATAAGTGTTACACAAATACAGAACTTAAGAGGAATGTAGCCACTGATTGCAAATTGGAAGCTGCTCTGATGAACAGAGATGCAAGCACCAGAGCAGCTGGTGTAACATAACCGCTAGAACGGATAGCTGCAGTAGGGATGTATGAAGGACATACTGAGCCAGAACTGCACACACCACTTCAGCACCCCACCCTGGAAGCAGCTGGCATTACATCAGAACATCCGACACCATCACTACAACTAAAACCTTCTGTATGCAGGGGTCATAGCAATAACAGAGAAACTTGTAGTAAAGAGGAAAAAGAAAAACTTGGAAATAAGCAAAAGGAACTTATCTGGAAACAACGATTGGAAACTCAAATCAGGGTGCTTAGGCAAGCTTTAAGCAGGATAGAGTGAATGAAGAAAGGCAAGAGAATAAAAGAACATAGACAAGTGAGTTAGCTAGGAAGTATAGGGGGAAGAAGAGAGGCTTGATTTATGCCTTAAAAGAGTTTAAACAACGAATTCAGGTGAAAGCCAGAAAAATAAGATGCGAGGATAGGAATAAACAGTTCAGATAAAACGGGCTCTTTAAGACAAACCAGAGAAAAGTCTCGGAAGAATTAGGCCTGTTCACCCCTCCTGGTATAGGCTATCTGTAATGGCCAGTAGAATTGAGAGGCCAAGTGCAGCGGCAAGAGGGAAATAGAGCAGCACGGACACAGTACAAATACAGAGAATAATACAGACTATACGACAGGGACAATCCTTGCGCTTCCAAAAAGACGACCAAACATCCCACAAAATGGAAGCAAAGTGAGAGAGAAAAAAGGAGAAGTATCTTGGGGAGCCGAGAAAAACAAGGCACCAAAATAGTGCGACACAAAGGATAGAGAAGATACAAAAGCACATAAATCCTTACTACAGATATCTTCAGCTAAAGCGCTTAACTACAAACAGACACTCTAGCGAAGGAAGCGTGGCAGACTTCCGGCTTAAATAGAGTCCGGGGAGGCGCCGCCCAAGTTCAATCAGCCAGCTGGGTAAAGAATTCGATTGAAAAGGAATTCGATCTCTTCCCGGGATGAGAGCCTCAAAGAAAAGTCCTAAACACACGCACACCTCCCAAACCATAACACTATCGACGAGATCTCCAGAGTCCTCTGTCTTGTGCTTTCGTCTCAAGCTGACTCCAGGTAAAACCCATCGTCTTGGTATCTGCCAGGCGGTCTCTTGGTGTCTCAGGTGTTTCGTGGCCAGCCTGACTTTCTCTTCCCTTGGGGATTCCATATTAGGGCCTGTCTGGTGATACCTGATGTTGGTTTTCGTAGCGTATGCCCAATCCAATCCCATCTTCTTCCAATTACATTTCTGCTGGTAGTTGCTGACGTTTTTTGTTCCATAGATTGATGCTGGTGATCTTTTCTGGCCAGTGGATCTGAGGGATTCTTCTCAGACAGCTGTTAATGAATGTCTGTCTGAAGAACTAGAGGGAACCCAAAACACTGCTGAACAGGCTCCAGATCCAGAGATTACTGAAGAATTCTGGAGGGATCTGTGGAGCCAAAACTCAGAGCACGAGAAGGACGCAGAGTGGCTTGGGGATTTAATAGCAGAGTTAAATGCAAATGAGCAAGAAGATATCATAATAACTAAAGAAAGTGTCGTGAATGAAAAGCTTCAGGACCAGACGTTGTTCAAGGGTTCTGACTCAAAAATTTCACAAGCTTATATAGTAACATTTCCCACTTACTTCAAGATTGCCTGACTGAAGGGAATGTCCCAGATTAGACGACACCGGGTCAAACCGTACTTGTCAAGAAGGACTCGGAGAAGAGCACATCATCAGGCAACTATAGACTAATAACATGCCTTCCAGTCATGTGGAAAATGCTAACTGGAATTATATCTGGAGGAATGTATTCATTTCTGGACAATTAAGGCCTTTTACCAGAGGAACAGAAGGTCTGCAGGAGAGGTTCACGGGGTACAAATGACCAGCTGTACATTGATGAGAGAGTACTCAGAAAATAAATCATGCCAAAAGCATTTAGCCATGGGTTGGACAGACTATATATAGGCGTTTGAAATGGTCCCATATCCGTTGATTTTAGAGTGTCTGGGGATGTTCAGAGTGGCAGACAACATAATGGTTCTATTAGCGAATAGCAAAAAATGTTTGCAAACAGAACAAACAGCAAGCAGGCAAAAGGCAGCTGATGCCAGTATCAGTATCTTTCAAGGAGATTACCTGACTCCACTCTAGTTTGTAAAAGCTATTTTCCCCCTCTCATTAATCCTTAGAAAAGCTGTTGCAGGGTATCCATTTGTTGATAAGACAAAGATTAACCATCTACTAATCATGGATGACTTGAAACTGTATAGCAAAGGTGAAAGGAGCTAGAGTGCCTTGTTCAAACTATATGAGTCTTCAGTCAAGATAATGGAATGAAATTCAATATGCTGTAGATAAGAGTGCAGTCCTGATCCTCAAAAGGGGAAAGGTAGTGCAATCGTAAGGTATTCAACTTTCGGATGATGACAAGATCAAAGCAATGAGAAAGGGTGATGCTTACAAATACTTGGGGGTCTGGATGCAAATGAGCTGCAACATGACTTGCAAAGTGAAGTTCCGCAAAGAATACCTGAGGTGTGTCAGAAAAGTTGAGGGATCCAAATTGAATGGTGGAAACTTAACACAAGAAATCAACACCTGGACTGTGTCCCTGATCATTCATGCCGGAGGAATTACCAACTGGTCGAAAAAAGAATTGAAAGATCTTGTCATTAGAACAAGAAAGATTCCAACTGAACAGAGCACTAAACCCAACAGACTGTGTAGCCCACTTGTATGTGCCGAGGTCAGAGGGGGCAAGAAGTGTAATATCTGAGGAAGATTGCATTAGGTAAGATAAGGTCTCACTGCAAAGGTACATGCTGAACAGTGACAAAAAATTACTCGAAGCAGCAAGGAAGGGAGTTACGGAGCTGCACAATCTATTTCTTTATTTATAGTTCATTTGAATGGGACAGATGCTATATACTGTACATTGACAAACTCAACGGTTGTCCGATGCAAGTATCACAGTGTTTATACCAGATGCTAATCTAGAGTCAGCAAAGGACTTTAAAGAACGAAGCAGGGCTGAGCAAAAAGCAGAGTGGCACCAGAAGGTGCTGCATAGTCAGTTCCTCAGACAAAGAGTGAATGAGAGCAAAACCTGAGCATGGCTGCAAAGGGGTGAGCTTAAGAGAGAAACGGAGTCCTTGATCATTGCTCCCCTAGACCAGACAATTAGAACCAATCAAATCAAAGCAAAATTGACAAGACCCAAGAAAACTCTTCGTGTTGAATGTGTGACCAGGCAAATGGAACCGATGGTCATCTTGTGTCCGGAGGCCCCAAAATGGCTCAGGCAGAGTACAAATGGAGGCATGACAACATAGCAAGAGCAGTTCATTGGGACTTGGGAGGGAAGTGTGGCTTTTGCCCATAGTTGGCTGAGAGTCAGCTCCCCCATGACCATAGTAAGGAAGAAGCAGCTTAAATAATGGATAATGGACAGATTATTATTATACATTAATGAGTAAATGATAATAAATTAGCAGGCTTTTTTTGTAAAACTTTATTTATTACTTTTGAGATACCTTATATCCCCCATAAATAAAGATTGGACATAATCCCAGCATTTGAAAGTGACATGTATGGGGAGGATAAATTTCACTAAACCATACACAACCACAGGAAAAATACAAAATCAACTCACCTTACACACAAAGATCTGAGATTTAGAAACGCAAAAAGAAACAAGCAATTATACACATACATGAGTAAAGACAGACATCTATGTGCTAATATTAAATATTATTGGCATAGAATGAACCAATTCATTTTTTATTTTATTTTTTACTCAGGAATCCCTGATTTGAGGTAAAAGGTATCTTGATTTTAGTCTTTAGAACACATTATACACAAGAGTTTTTGTTTTTAAAAATAATGCATATTTATAGGTATATTATCAGTGATTGCTACTTACAGTACAATGTGCTAGGGTGTTTAAGTCCCTTACACAATAAAGAGTTTAGACTTGGAAGGTTTACCAAAAGAAATAGAAGACCAGAACACATTTCTCTCACAAATAATTGGAAGAGCCCTTTCACAGCGCACACACCATGAGGAAAAGCAATTTTTCCATGGGTGCTTGGATTTGCTGAAAGCACAGTAAACACTCGAGTGATGACAAATCAAATGTACCAATAACCATGCATTTTGTGTTTTCCCAATCAGACCCAATTTTTTGACAAAAACCTGAAGCTTGAAGTATTATTACTGGCTTTTAACTTATTCACTGTTCCTTTAGCACTGCAGTAGGGCTAAAAGTGATAGAATGATTGTACCAATTTGTTTCCAGGGTGGCACACTCACAGGAACACTCACATTGAAAATGCCAAGAGAACAGGAACCTTTCAAACAGTGATATGTTGTTCCATTGGAGGTATATGTAAAGAACAATAGTTTGGTATGAATGGGGGATAATATTGCTTAGCCACTCTCCAGTTCTTCTTGGATCATTAGAGCATGATCTGCATCCAAATACTACTAAAACTTCCATCCTACAAGTGAATATACCTTTTCTGGACATTACACCCACAGACACAGGATACCCTTTAGCGCATCACTCCCACAGGAGAGTATACTTTCCCAGCATGTCACTCCCTCAGGTGAATTAAGACATTTAAAACTTGACTTCCTCGGATATATACCCCTTCAGAACATCACACCCAAGGGTGAATATACAATCCCATTTCCTGAAAAGTTAGGACGGTGTGTAAAATGTGAATACAAACAGAATGCAATGATTTGCGAATCATTTAAATACAATATTTAATTGAAAATAGTGCAACGTATAGGACATAATAACAATAAGACAACATATCAAATGTTGAAACTGAGAAATTTTTATGTTTTTTGAAAAATACCTACTCATTTTGAATAACATGCCAGCAACACTTTTCAAAAAAGTTGGGACAGGGGCCACAAAAGACTGGAAAAGTTGAATGATACCAAAAAAATACACCTGGTAGAACATCTCCCTGCAAATACGGTTAATTGGCAACAGGTCAATAACATGAATGGGTATGAAAAGTCTCTAAGACATAAAGATGGCAATGCCTTCACCATTCAGGGAAAGACTGCATGGGCTAGTAGTTCAATTTAAAATAAAGTTTATCAATGTAAAATTGCAAAGAATTAGGGGATTTCATCCTCTACAGTACATAATATTATCGGAAGATTCAGAGCATCCAGAGAAATCTCTGTACACAAGGGACAAGATATAAAACTAGCATTGAATGGCCATGATCTTCAGGCCCTCAGGCAGTATTGCCTTAAAAACACAGTATTCTGAAGTGGAAATCACTGCATTGGCTCAGTAAAACTTCTGTAAACCATTGTTAGTGAGCACCATTTGAAGCTTTATACACACATGCAAGTTAAAACTCTGCCATGCAAATATTAAACCAAGATCCAGAAATGCTACGGCCTTCGCTGGGCCCGAACTCATTTAAGCTGGACTGAAGCGAGGTGGGAAATCATCCTTAGCCTGGTAAAACCAGACTCTGCAACTTCGCTTTGCTTCGTACAGAGTCTGGACAGTCGTGATTGACAAGTGTTTACTTCCTGGTGGGTGGGCACTTGTCAGAAGTTTAAAATCATTGGTGTACCCATAAACTAATCACTAACTTTTGGCGATGACATATGTTATGCGCCCGCTCAGGTGCCTAGTACTTCCGCTGTAAACACAGTCCTTCATTAGCCTGGTAAAACCAGACTCTGCAACTTCGCTTTGCTTCGTACACAGAGTCTGGACAGTCATGATTGACAAGTGTTTACTTCCTGGTGGGTGGGCGCTTGTCTGAAGTTTAAAATCATTGGTGTACCCGTAAACTAATCACTAACGTTTGGCGATGACGTATGTTATGTGCCCACTCAGCCGCCTAGTACTTCCGCTGTAAACACAGTCCTTCATACCAGGAATGCAGCGAAAACAAACGGATCAGTACATTAAAGTTAATACTGTACTCATACATATGCCCATCTACCTCATTTTAGCCTACACCCGTTCACTTAAAAGAACCAAAGGTGCTCTTTCTGTTCTCCTAACAAGAAACAAACTGTTGAGCTATCGTTTATCCTGCCGATACTGCTGCTATTAAAAAAACGTAAGAGACCCTGTTTAAGGTAAGGGTCTGAGTAAGGGTATGAGTCTGTGAAAAAAAAATATTTTTCAAAAACCAATAAAATTCCTCAGTTTCAATATTTGATATGTCTTTGCACTATTTTCAATTAAATAAATATAGGGTTTAAATAGATTTGCAAATCATTGCATGTTGTTTTTTACATTTTACACAGCGTCCCAACTTTTCTGGGACTGGGTTGTACACTTACAGAACTTCTCTTCCTCAGGAAAATTCACTGTTTCAAAACATCACTCCCACAGATGAACAAATATTTTAAAGCTTCCCACTCTTTACAAGTGAACATATTTTTCACCACTTGACACTCCAGAAGGTGAACAGTTTCATTCATCAATGAAACTCTTTGCATCTTCACTTACACAGAATTCAACTCAGTTTCAGTTACTAGCTTGACACAGAGGACATTTTACATGGACCAAATCAAGCCCGAAGAAGCACTTAAAGATTTTCATACTAATTTGCTAAAGAAGCTTTGATCAGGAGCCACCTAACGCAGCCTGCACTCTCCCACCACTCCCTCTGTCTGCAGCAGGCCACTATCAACTCTGAGGGTGTTCCCTGAAGCCTTTCAAAAGCGCCACAGAAAGTGACTGCATTGTTTATCTTGTACAAATGTATATCCATGCTGTCCAAACCTTCCAAAAAAACTGCCACTTCACAAAAAATGTCTTCATTGGATCAAGAAGGGTAGCTAAATTTCATAAACTTTATTTTTTTCATATTTATTCCTAATAAAATAACATGTATTTTTATATAATCATAAGAGGAACCATTAGTTGGAACCATATTGCTGTTTTCCTATACGATACATGATTGCAAAATATAGAACATCTCTTTACAAATTTTACTTTTGCAATACAGTATATTACAAGTTATTTGCAGTTGATGCACTATGAAATATTAAATCAGCTATTATTAAAAATAAGCTAGGTCTCAGCTAGTCTTCTATGGACGCAGCCACAAAAATGCGTCATCTCTCTGATAGTGCAACAAAGCAGACGTGATATATTCTTGTAAACTGGCTTGAGTAACAACAGGGAGGCTTGATCCATACATGAAGCCTAATTGGGGGGTATGCCTATATCGATATGCTGATAGAACATAAAGTGACTCAGGATAATGACATCTTAAGTCTGATTGTCATAACCTGTATTACCCTGCTGAGGACTGCCGGTATAATTCAACACAACAGTGGCCATTCTCATCACTATACATTGTCATTCATCACCACGTTTCCCCATTAAACTTCACCCAACCACTTCCAATGCTACACTGATCCACTCAGCACTATACTTTCCTATTAAACCTTACGGAGCCCATTTCAAGGCAACGCACTGACCCAGTCAGCATGATACATCTCATTCAACACGATACTACCCTGAACTCCCAGTTCATCTCTACACTGCCCCATTAAATTCTGCGCTGCCCCATTCAACTCTACAGAGCCCAGGTCCAGCAACATCCAGCAGCAGGCAGTTTCCAGGGTTCTGAGTGTGCTTAAAACAATGTGCTTCTGGGTGGGGCATATGTTTCCTGGCGCATATGGTTCCTGGTGCTGAGGATCCTGCCGCTGGTGCCTTTAATGTTCCATAGCAGAAAGGCACTTCTCTTGTGAATTAACCAATAAATGCCTTCATTTTTCTACGCTGACATGTTTTGCTATAAAGTGGTGATGCATATCATCTCGTCCGCCAGGTCCTCTTCATATTTGGGACGAGGCTCAGGCTCTGCCTCCTCGTCACTGTAGCCCGTGGGGAAGTCCTGCCCTTCATAGTTGTGCGGCTTGATAATGGGGAGGACAGATGTCATGCCGCCGTTGAGCAGGTGACTGGCTGCACTCTCCATCTCGTCTATTGTCATCTCGCATGCATCGGCAATCTCGTGCTTCGTGGCTGCCACAAACTTAGGGTCCTTGGCGTACCTGCCCAGGCCTTCAGATATCAGCACCTGCAAGTCAAGACACAGTATGCGGTGATATGGGGACAGAGGATTGAGGCATTTTAATGCTGACTTTCTCATTTGGTTACGTAGACAGTGATGCAGACCATTGGCTTCAAACTCCGAACTTCTGTGGCTGGAAACTTGGGTGTAGCTAACTAGACTCCTGAGGTGATTAAACTCAAGTTGTAGTTGAACTGACTCTGAATGTAGCGGATGTGATTAAGAATGTAGCTCATCAGGTTTCGTTAATTTGACTCACCGCCTCCACTAAGCTGGTGGCACTGCCTCTCTTATTAAAATACTGTTGCCTAAACTCCGCAGGGACCTGCAAGTGCACAGGTGTACAGGTCCGATGGGCATGGTCAGACTCCTCAGTGTACCAGGAGCTCTTCCTGACTGATGACTGGCTGCTGCTCATGCTGCCATGGCTGGTGCGGTCCACTCGAATCATGGGGGTGTAGTAGGGTGAGTGCTCTTTGCTGGCTGGTGTGGCAGGAGGTGTGGCCCATGATCTTGTGGATCGAGTTGGTGAGAGTCTCTGCGCCCGGCTTGAATCAAGACCAGCCACTGCCATAATCTGCAGTGAAAACACATGAATGTGTACATACACACATACACACACACATATACACACGCGCGCGTGCACTCACACACACACACACACACACACACACACACACACTTACTACACGCATGCTTTATTCATATACAGAATTACATGCCCCCACAACTGTCAGGGAAGGATCAGTCAGCAAAGATCAAAAGACGTCGGTGACTCAGTGAGTCATTCACTCCAATAATATTCACTATAAAGCTGTAAACTTCTTAATTTAAAGCCGTCCACCGTTAGCCACATCCAGCACGCATGTCATTTCTAACAGGGAATGTGTAAAAGAGACACATTGGCCAAAAGTAACTAATTCGCTCGCTTGTTTGTTGAGCCAAGCGCAACATACAAGTTATCGAGCAATACCCAAGTATTCAAATTTAGATTTTCACCCCGGAGCAGGCATACCTGGTGTTGCATCAGGTGAAGAGGGAGCGCAGTGCGCTGGCGCAGACCAGGAGACAAAGGCAAGTCATCCTGACTGCTCTGTCTGCGCAAACACTCGAAGGTGAAAGCCGTTTGCCTGTTGGCTGAAAGAGAGGAGCATTTTCCTTTACAAGCGGGCCATAAACCTGTGGAAGTGAACTGATCTAGGGCACAGAAGTGATGCAATGTGGTAAAATTAGAACCACCACTTGTAATCACTAGCCGTGTTTCCATCCAACTTGTATCGCAAATCTTAAGCGAATTTTCGTTAATGCGGCAAAAGGAAAAGTGCATTTGTGCACGTTTCCATCCACTTCAGCTATGCGCTTTTGTGTCACGGGATAAGCCGTAGGTGCCGTTAGGTGGCGCTAATTCTTGTTTCAATTACTATTGCTTCTGTAGAAGAAGACGGCGCACGCTATAACATCAATAAGCGCAACGAACGAAAGGGAAAACAAACGGGAAAGCTGGTGGCGAAAAAGATTTAAAGTAATCACTTAAGCTAGTGGTTACGAAGTCTTTAATGTTACAGCTAGCATCGTAGTGTAAGGTTACAGTTCGCTTCTACTGTATTAACCACTAGCTAGCTAGCTAAAGTGATAACAAACTCTAACGTTATAGCTAGCACACCAATGTTATGAGGTAGCAAACTAGCTAGCTAGCTTGCCATCGTAGGCAAGCAAAAATGACGTAGATACTAAACATCATCATTCATTCGCATAACTTGTTCGCTAACCCGTTTCCACTGCACTAAAGCGCGTTTATTTTTATCGATTCGGAAAATTTTCCATCCCCTCCTTGCACAAAAAAAATTGATGCGATATTTCGAGTTGATGCGCATTTTGGCCATTTCCACTCAGGTTTTTTTAAGCGCAAAATCAAAATGCGCATTAAAATAGGTGAATGGAAACACAGCTAGTGTTATACAGGCCTAAATGGACCTCAGTGAATTCAGACAAGGCATCCACAGATTCCAGGATAGGACTGTGGAGTGTCGGGTAAAACAGACTGAAAAATAAACCATAATCTCATTGACTCACAGTTTCTGGTCTCAGTGGTTCCAGCAGAGAAATGCATGATTGGAAGTCCTCACCTTGTGGTGTGGGAGGGAGCAGCCTCCTTTTTGGCGATCGCCGCGAGTCATTGTAGAGGGGCTGTTCGTCATCGTCGTAGTAACTTTCGGAGTGATGGTATCCCCGCTGGGATTCAGAGTCGGGGTCACTGTTGGGATACCTGTCCAGATACTCCTTATACGACCGTCTGTAGGTGAGACAACAATACTGCACAGAGGCCGGCAATACCTCCTCCATCATGCCGCACAACCAGTCGTATTGTCCCCAGGAAAACCCTGCCTCATCAGCGGTGCGGTCACCTGCTTTGGTCTGACACAGGCAACATTATGAGAGCTCATAATGGCACATAGGGTATACAGATGGGAACATACAAGAGTACTGCTGAGAAATATACCTGTCCTTTTAAAGCATAATTTAACAAAATGAAAGTGTTTGTGTTGAGCAGAGGTATGCTGTTGCATTGCAAGTATTTGGATAATGACACCTCATAAAACGGGATGCAAATCCTACGTAGTTCACATCATATGGCTGTAAATGCCAGCAAATCAGAGCCTGTTAACTCTACTTGTAACTTTTGTTCTTTCAAATCCAATGTCCTGGAGTACAGCACTAGAAAAGAAAAAGTTGTATCATTGTCCAAATACTTACCAATGGCCTAGCATGTTACCTGTCTCCAGACAGCATACTGTCATCTTCATAGCACTCCTCTCCGCTGTAGTACTCCCCAGAGTAGCGATCCTCCTCACCGTACTCATCCTCTCTCCGTATGGTGGGGTGGGGGTCATCCCCGACGTGGGACCTGTAGCGAGGGAGGTGGACTCTGCAGTTACAACAGCAGCTGGGATCGGAGGAATGCAGGCCATGCAGAGGCAAGCATATAGACATCAGCCGGGGTTGCACATGCAGCCTTATTACTGTGCGTAGCAGGATTAAGGGAACAAAGTACAGTGCCAGCAGACATTGAGAGCAAGCGCAACCGCTGCAACATGTACACTGCCTAACAGAAACGTGCATCCAACCTGCAGTGCCCCTCTCAAAAAACTAGCAACAGGATCTACGCCCCGGCTCCTCAAAATGCCCTCTGTCCCTTACCAGCAGCTGGCCCCATCCCAACTCCCAACAGCGCATCCAGATCCCAACAATGACCCTTATACCAACCCCAGTGGTACCCCATGTCCCACCAACTATGTTGCTTCCACTCCCAAACTCTAACCTTGAACCACAGAAAAGCTGCGACTCAACCTCTAAAACAGTACTCCCCAAATCAAACCCCCTAGCTTTTCCTATCCCAATGTCCAAAACAGCCCCCATTCCCACTCCCAACCTTAAAGAATACATGAAGGGGATAGGGAAGTTATGGTATATTGAAAGAACTATAGAGTACTAAAGTGATAACGTCACCGCTAGTAAGCTTCCGGTGTCGGAAGTAAAATCCCTATGAGAATTTATAATGGGGTTTGGACACTTTCCAGCATTGCTCAAACTCGTATTAATTTTAAGAGCCGCCTCGCTCTGAGATTAGCCTACAGGGTATACAGATACAAATGATCACAGAAAATTCGTAGTTTATTGCCAAAAATTATATGCTTTTGCACTTGTAGTCCAGTTTGTAGTCCACTTCTCCAAACTACATATCCACTACACAAGTGGCCGAGTACCCCGTGATTTGTTCCCAGCCAATGAGGTACCTCAGTTTCAGCAAACGTTCACAACGTACCACGATGGTAGCCGATCAGTGCCCTGAATTGCCGTTGTCTATGTCCGTGCACCGGTTACCACATAGCGGGCTACTATTAGCTAGCTACATACCTAGAAATTAACGGATCACAATAAATAGTTATTTCGCCATTTAGCTAGCTAGGCAGCTAGCATTAAGCTACGCTAATGAACTACCTAGCTAGCCAGCTAGTGAGCTTAGTACATCTTGGCAACATAGCTAAATCGATAGAAATAGTAAATTGTTAGTTTACTGTCACTTACTGTTATTTAGCAAGCTAGCTAGTATGATTATTCACTAAATATCACTAGCTAAGCTAGCGAAATAGCTAGCTAGCTAGTTCGCTAGTCAATAAAAACAGTGAATAGCCATTATTTGACTATTTAGCTAGTGTTGAGCTGCGAGCATTTCACAAGCTGGCATTTAACTAAATGCGCCAAAAATGAAGTTAGCCAACTACCGAAGTCGGTAAACTAGCTCGCTGGCTAAGTTAGACTGCTAACAGCTAGTTCGCCATCAGTTATGCGTTGACAAGGCTGATTAGCTCGTTCGCTGACTACCGAGTTTTTAAGCAAAAAAAATGTTGGCCAAAGATGCCTGGCTATTAAACTAAATTGGCACTGATTGCAAAACTTGATATCTAGCAAGGAGAGCGTAACCAAGTACAACGTAGAGTGGCTAACTAATTAAGCAAACAAATGGCTATGGCAAGGTACTGGAAAATTTGAAACGGGAGACTTCTAATGCATTCTGAACTCCTTCGGCCCGGGAATCAGGAGGATCATGGGACGTGTAGTTTTTAGACTACAAAGAGGATTAGCATGGTGGCGTAAAATTAAAATGATTTGAATTATAGCTGATTCCGGTCAAGAAAAATTATATTTGTTTTTAGTTGGAAATATGATGCAAAATCTCAAAAAAGATGGAGGCTTGAAAACAATGGGAAGTGATTCAAAAGTGAATATTTAAAAAAGTCTATTTGTAAAATGAATGGGAAATTTTACTTCCGATACCAGCGTGATGTCATCACTTTAGTACTCTACGTCTAAGAGGTCTGAAAAGTACAGTAAATATATTCAATATTTTTTGCGATTTTTTTCTCACCTTATGCAAAACATAAACATCTCAAAAACTGAGGGCCATACGAGCAGCCATATTAGCTGGCGGATCACCCAACGATGACGTAATACCTGCAGAACACTCCTCTGTCTCTGAGGTAAAGAAGGACAGCTTCACTTTACAACTACGACACACAGCATGTCGCTTCTCGATAACAAAGAACAACAAACCTCAAGTTCAGACGAAAACTTTGCCATCGTGACATGGCCGACAGCAATTCAAGTGATGATTTGAGCAAAAGAGTGGGAATTCTGACAATTTATACGGGCGGGTTGTGTCAAAATATCATCCGTCAATGACATGAAGAACAGAAAACTGTAGTAATACACTTCTGAAATCTCGTGGTGTAATGGCTCGCTATATTATTCTTATACTGTCTTCTTAAAGCTAAAGGGACCTTCCATCGCTTCTGTAAAGTGACCTGGGTGCTATGCCACATTTCATTGGCTAAAGCTTGGCAACCTTCCTGTCATGGTGGCTGCCAATTCCAGTCCAAAAGCAATGTGACAGGCATTTAAAAAAAAAAAATTCTGGCCTCAGAAAAATTGGCAAAAATATTTGACTGCATTTTTGAGCAGTTTGAATGCAGATCTATAATTCTAGTTACATTTATTTGTCCCCTTCACATATCCTTTAGACAAGGGAAGTGGTGTCCCAGTCCCCAAAGAGCATCGCCTGTTCCAAGCTCCATTGCCAGACCCCTGTAACTATGCCAGGTGATCTCAAATGTGATCTTTGGGGTTCAATGTGTACAGTGGTATTCATTCCAACCCTGAATTATTAGAAAAATTGTAATTGTTCCTAAATCGAGACTTCTTTGGAGAAGTAAAAGATGATTTGACAGGTCCAGAATTCTTGTCATCATTGATTAAAATATGCATGTCCTGCATGTTTTAGATCTCTCTCTGCTCCAGCACAGGTGATTAAAATGATCTACTCATAATCAAGCAGCTTCAGGGGGTTGGTAGCGAGCTGATTATTTCAATCACCTGTGCTGGATTCCTTGTGGATTTTTCTTGTAAATTTTTTATTTGTAATAAACAAGTATTGGGTTCCAATTATTTCTTTGCTGTGAACATACATGTAAGATAAAGACTTGACAAGATCTTAGGGTGTGCAAAAAGTTTTGACTGGTAGTGTATATGTCAGCAGTTTTAAGGGGTTTTAAGGTTGATCAAAAGTAAGACATTTGGAATTTGTCACTGTCACCTCTCAATAAGTCCATAGAGTTCATTCATTAGGCTGAAAAATCTAAACAAAACAAGAGGGACAGCAAAAACCTAGGAACTGCCAAATCAACTATCGGTCGATCAGTAAACTATCCTCTACTAAATATAAAACACCAATTTGCATCCCAGTTTTTAAAACCTGAAGATTAACACCAGTTTGAAAACATTTGTTGCTTTTAAACATAAACTACTTCAATATTTTACCTTTTTTAATTTTATTTTAATATACCTAGTGAAGAAATGTCATATTGGTAAATTATTACGAAGAAAGAATACACTGAAACTCACAGATGGAGCTGAGGAAAACCAAAAGGCCCAAAATATCAGGGATCACAAATATGGTGGATGACAGAAGAATGTGTTTCCTGGTGAAAAAAAAACAAATCCATTTGCACCTGTCGGCCAGATGAAAAACATACTCTGGGAGGTAAGCACATCTGAGCCAAAGTCAACAATCAAGAGAAGTCTTCATCTGAGAAAATACGGAGGGTTTACAACATAACGTAAACCATTGGCACGCTTCAAAAACCAGATTCATGTTTGCAAAAAAAAAAAAACTTCAAAAGCCAGTAGTTCTGGACCAGTATCCAATGGACAGGTAATCAACAAAGACTTGTATCAGAAGAGAAGAGTACAGAGAAAGGAAGGGACTGTTCATGATCCAAAACAGACCACATCATCTGAGACGCATCTTGGCAGTAGTGTTATGGCGAGAGCATATACGTATGGCCGCTAATGAAACTGATTCCCTTCTCTAATTGGTGGTATAACTGCTGACGAAAGCAGCAGTTTGAATCCTGAACTGTTTAGAACCATATTATCTACTCAGATTCACCTTCAAGTGATGGCTTGGAGGAGCAATACCAAGGAGGAAACCCAGTATTTTGTGATGTCTGTAGGATCCCGACTTCAAGCAGTCATTGACTGTTAATGATTTGCACCAAGTATTGAGAATAATCTTTTGTGATCCCATCAGTTCATCCAATACCTTCTGAGCCCATAAAATAATGGGGCTACGTACAAAAGCACTTATAATTCCCACATGGTGTAAGGGTTTGTCCTTGCAGTCACTCCCCCAGCTGCATTCTTCGCCTCCACCTTAACGGGCAACAGGTGTGGCTTGTTAAGGTGGAGGTGACAGTTTGTTATTTAAGGGTTGGCTGCGCCTTGGATCAGGGCAGCAGTATTTTGTTTCCTGGAGCCCTGCTATCTGTGTGTACGTGTGCTGCTGCTCCCCTCCTAGTTTTTATTTTGAGTTAAATTAAAGAGTTTTATATTTTATACTCAGCCTGTGCGTTTGGGTCCCTTGTCCTGCTTTTGGGTACATGGTCCCAGTGCCCGCCGGCTTCTCGCCTTCTGCCGGCGGGACTAAACCATGACACATGTGTCATACTATATTTTAGAAAACAGGAAGAAAGTGTTACACACTCTGGCTCCATATGCATTTTTCTTTCATTGAGATAGATGATGCTTCAGCTCTCAGGCCTTCTTCAAGATCAACAAAAAACAAAATACAGACACAGTTATATAGGTTCCACCCTAGCAACACAATAAATGGAATTTAGGCAATTAATTCACACCGTGTGGGTGTGAAAAGAATCAAGGAGTTCTAAGAAACTCTCAAAGACAATGATAGAAATCTAAGCCAATCAATCTTTTCCCGCTTTCAAATCTATATCCTGTGATCAGCACCTCAATAGAATGGTGGTGCATCAATTTTTTCCACTCATACTGTATTTTTGACAAAACCCTGTTCCATTTCAAATCCATTGTGGTACTCCTCATTTAAATGGAAATGTGAGAAGAAAATATATTGAAATATAATTATATTATTTTCCCACGTTTCAACTTAACATACACATTATTAACTGTGTTTTCATATTCTGCCTTTTTTCTTCATGTTTCACAAGGGTGTCAATAATTCAGGACTTGGTCATGTAATTTTTGAGGAATAAATTGTCCCGTGTTCACATAGATGCTAGAAAAGATCAATCATCTAACACTACTTCATATCATGTCAAATAAAATGTGAATACCACTCTGTGAAGCAAAGCAAATGACAACCAGCGAAAGTAACAAGCTAAAGTAAGGGGGAAAAAGCAGCATGCTTTGAGGGGCCCCAGTATGCAGTTTGGGAACCTTAGCTCTATACTGTGAGCTAATACTTGTATTGACCAGCTCGAGGGTGCACAAACATAGCTTATCATGAGCAATATAAGGGTACTGTGACAGACCTACCTAATATAGGTCTCATAGTAGCGAGTCCTGGCCCAGACAGCAGAGAGATGGTTAAGAGAAAGTAGTTATGTTAGGAACAGAAAACAATGAGAAAGAGGAGGCACGATGCACACTGCAAGAGGAATGCACTGCATATACAGAATAGGAAACTGTGCATGATGCACGTGCAGTATTCTCACATACAGTATGCGTTCAGAAAAAGGTCAAAGGAATAGAGAGATACCATGTGAAGTACTGGGGAGAGAGGGATGATGAGTAGAGGCTGGATGTAGGGAGGCAAATCTTAATCCATTGAGGCAAAGTTGTAAGTTCTGGTTCAACTGTAGTATTACAGTACACATTTTTTTTTCCAGTTTTAGATGCCAAGAGAATAGCTAGCAACTGAATCATTAGGTTACTGTGACATACAGTATATTGAGTTATGCAATACCTATAACACCAGTGAATATGTAACACCAATTTTATCGGTCTCAATTATGGTAGATTAGAGTCAGAGAGTGAACCAGAGACACATGCACTCCTCACACAGACTCCTCACCATTGTATACTTCTGCTTCTCATTTAATCACTAAGTGAAATAACTAAACCTTTTAAAACCACAAAATGACAAATCAGAATTCAAACTTCATCTTTTAATAACACACTCACAAAAATAAATCAAATTATCAAATCAATTTAGTCAGTCACTTGAACAAAAGTAAAACTGATGGAGGAAATAATTCATTAATGAAATGAGATAGATCCAGAAGTTGAGATACGACACTGTTCACAGAGACTAGTGTCGCTCACTTACCTCTGAATGTGGGAGGAACGGGTCCTGTTGTAATCTCCAGCGTAGTAGGGCCCCTGGTGGCCAGGGTAGCCATTGGCTGGGATGTGCTCGTAGAAACGGTTATGTCTCCCATTGGGGAGACTGGACACATTGGCGTTGTTGAGGTTGGCGTTGGTGGATTTGGAGTAAGAGTTATGGTGGTGGTGATGGTGGTGGTTGCTGTAGGAAAGGGCATTGGCCATCCGTCCAAGTCGCCCCACGGGATGCTCCATGTTGACATAGTGAGGTGGGGCTTGGACCTGCAGGGGGCGCTGCGTGGCGTTTGTGCGGTGACCTGCACTTCTGCTATCCCCATTCATGTGGCTGATGTGGTTGCCGAAGAGACCACCATTGCGCTACAAAACCCCAAATGTCCACAGTCAGAGGTCTCAGAAATTGTAATATGAAACAGTCACACCTCCCATTAAAACACAAGCCAAAAATGGGTTACAGGGCAGGATAAATAAAGAACATGGTTAGAAGCATGTGAAATGAGGCAGGTAAACTAACGCAGTAACATTATCTGAGCTCAGCATTGACCTGAAACTCAATGAGGTAAAACAAGCCACTGACTGGCTAAAAGGACACACTAGCATTGCACTTCCTTTGGCAGCCACCTTTCTGCTCTCCCTTTTACTTCATCATACACTATACAGCAAAAAAAAAAAACACTATTGGCATACACAGAAGGTGAACATTGTTATTTTCTACATATCTAACATTTTAATTGAATTCGGGCGTACTTAATCAGTATGGCCTGATAAAACAGACATTCAGCTTCAATTTGAGGGCATTTCAATTTAAAGCTAATTTACCATTAGGATTTTGTAACACTTGTATACACCTTCACCCCCTCCCTCACTGGAGGCTCAATTGAAACCAATTGGAGTTGGGAAGGGGGGGTGGGCTCAACAATTTCCAAATCATGGAATAGAATTGTAAAAAAATACCCTCAAATAAAAGCTGAAAGCCTGTCCTATCAGCCCATTCAGACCAATTTATACCACACTCATTTAAAATGTCAGATATTTAGAATTTTAAAATGCCTATTCTCTATGAATGTCAATGAGGATTTTAGTTAAGTGTCCGTACACTTATAGCAACATAGAGCACTAGCCTGACTCCGCCAGCCTTCGTACTTCCGCTTAATTTAATTTCGCTTCATTACTCAGTCTGGTCACTCGGAGCTCTGCCTCGTTTACCTCGGCAGAAAATACGCCGGACCAACCAACGAACAGAAGGCGTGGCCGAGAGCCATGATGCAGCAGCTGCGCCGAGTTTGAAATCGTAGTCTCCGAAATCAACAATGGCCACGGACATAGATACACGGGAGGACATAGATTCGCTCTGTTGTGGAGAAAATCCCCGGTATCAGCGACTTAAAGCCACAACAAGAGGAATGTTTGGTTAGTCTTTTGAATGGAAATTATGTTGTAGCGCTACTCCCTACAGGTTTCAAGAAAAGTTGTCATATCTACTTAATATCCATCATGAAACATATGAAATAGGCACCCAGTTCATCTCTGTAAGAGACAGCCGAACCACCTCAGCTAGCTTGTAGCTTCTAGTGTTACATTGCCTGCGAATTTTACACTATTTAAGTTAGCAGCGAACTTTTTAAAAGCCGTGTTTTTGTTCGTGTCACAAGACCTATTCGCTGTCTCAGTGTTATGTTGTCATTATCCATGAATGAAATGACTGTCTGAGACAGCCAAACGCTTAGAGCCAAACTATGTCACTATAAAGTTAGACAGCGAGCTGGGTATGATGTTAGCGCAAGTATGGTTAACGGTTCAGTTTTCGTGTCAACGCAGATTTCATCCTAATGTAAATAACGCGTTATTCTCGCCGATTCTGCCGTTGGTTTTGGGTCTCTTACGTTTTTTTTAATAGCAGCAGTATCGGCAGGATAAACGATAGCTCAACAGTTTGTTTCTTGTAAGGAGAACAGAAAAAGCACCTTTGGTTCTTTTAAGTGAATGAGTGAAGGCTAAAATGAGGTAGATGGGCGTATGTATGAGTACAGTATTAACTTTAATGTACTGATCAGTTTGTTTTCGCTGCATTCCTGGTATGAAGGACTGTGTTAACAGCGGAAGTACTAGGTGGCTGAGCGGGCGCATAACTTACGTCATCGCCAAATGTTAGTGATTAGTTTGCGGGTACACCAATGATTTTAAACTTCTGACAAGCGCCCACCCACCAGGAAGTAAACACTTGTCAATGATGGCTGACCAGACTCTGTGTACGAAGCAAAGTGAAGTAGCAGAGTCTGGTTTTACCAGGCTAATAGTGCACATCCCATAACATGAAAAATCATCGTAGATTATTCAAATCCCAAGATCATGACCTGTCCTACAGGCTGGAGTGAGGAAGGACTGTTAAAAGCATTCAGCTTTACCAAGCAAAGCCACTTAGCCTGCTGTTGATAGCAAATCCAGAATTATTTCCAAGTCTGAACTAGGTCACCCAAAAACGTGACACCGAATCTTAATAGGGTTGCAGATGTGGTTAACTGATTATGACTCATTACCCTATAAATATCTTCATCCTCCTCAGGAATAAAGTCTACTAGCTCTTCGTCCTGCAGGTCACATGATATCGCCCGACGAATTTCAGGCCCGATGTCATGCAGCGTGCGCAGACCAGCCTGGAACAGTGACAAGGGAGGAGCTGAAAGCCAACGCACACAGCCAATCATAGATCAGCTACACTGAACTGACCAAAAAACACCCTGATTCAACCGGTGCAACACACTGGACAGATGACTGTGAATGCTGGAAGAAATTACACTCAACATTAAAAAGGAAAAGTCATTTTAGTGAAAGTAAGCAAAATTCAGATGTTTTTTTCTAACCATACATGTATGGACTTGTATTTGTAATGTATGTTGCATGACCCTCGGACAGATGTTAACCCAATGCTGCAATTCCATATTGTGGATTTTTAATAATATTTTAGCGTTGATATTCATGTAAATTTTATTCTTTTTTAAAGGTTCTGATTTGCAGCCGAAAACAGAAATGTTGAAATCTGTGCAATATAAGTCAATAAATTAATATTATTACTACAACTATTATTATTATTATTATTAAGTAAAACTATAATTTCATGCATTTCGCATATAAAAAATTGCGAGAATACCACAACTTGAACAAAAAATGAACTTAATCAGAATGCGGCTACCCTGTAAAGCAATGGGTTTAGACTTTACAGCTATATGATCAGAAAAAATGTTAATATCATTGGTAATGTCATACAGTCCCACATACAGTCATCATGGAAATGTGCTCAGGAATGATGCACAGTGCCATGTTAGCCATATGGAAAAATCAGTGTGGTAATGGACCTAATTAAATTATAATGTCCTTAGTAAAGCACAGTCATGGGACTGCACCTTGTAATGAGCTCAATAATGCAAAAAATGCATAATGCTAATGAATTTAGCAGTTAGCTTTTTAATGCACAATAGGCATGCTTGTAGAGCACACTTTTATAAATAGTGAATGTAGTTTTCATAGGCACCTACAGCCTCAGATGTGAGAACGTGCTTTCCACAAATCTGTGAACTTGAGCTTCGGGCTCGACAAAAACAAATATTGAATGCAGTCATTAAAATATGCATGATCATATACACTCTTCAAAAAAGTAGGGCATATTGGAATTTCAAGGTCAGTAACAAAATAATGATTGTGTTTTGGATACGATAACTAAGTGCAATGATCATAACATGAACTGCTCGAAAACAGAGCACCAAAACACAGCCAATGGTGCGCACGTGCAGCACGTGGAAATCCCGAACATGTGGCCGGGGTGCATATTAAAATTTGACACTTAAGAGAAAGGTCATAAACTCCCTTGTGATCGAGACGTCTTTCATTCTGATAGCAATCCTTTGTTGATTTTGTTTATCTGGAACAGCTTGTCATTGTTTTCTTTCGCAATGCGACGTCTCCAACGTGCTGAACATCTAAGAGCAATTGGTATGCTTGAAACTGGCAGCCGTCACTCTGAGGTTGCCCATTTCTCCAATGTTTCCCAGTCTGTGATTCTAAATCATTCAAAGAAGAGTCACTGGCCAGTACCATCGGGATAATATTCTGACACCTTATGTTGTTCCGTTTGCACGACGTGAGGGGCGGCGTTTGTCTTTCAGGATGACAACAGACATGCTCACTGTGCAAGAATAGTCAATAACCACCTTCTACGGCACAATATCCATGGGATGCCCTGGCCAGCAATGAGCCCTGACCTTTTCCCCATTGAAAATGTCTGGGACATCTTGGGCCGACGTGTGCGTCAACGTGAAAGCCCACCAGCCACGCCAGATGAACTTGGCCAGGCGTTGGTGGAAGGATGGGATAGACAGCATCAAATCACCATCGGTAGACTCATACGCATGATGCCTCGCCAAATCAATGAGTGTTTGGCCAATAACAAAGGCATTAAGCACTATTGACACAAAAATGTCAACTTTCAATTTCCATTTCTTATCCATTACTTCTTTCAGGGACCTTAACAGCAAGAGAAACTGTTTAGGTAATGAAATACTGGGTGAATTGTTTACTCAATTCCTTCTTTGTTAAGAGACAATTAGTTTGGGACCAATTATTCTACAAGCCCCAATTCCAATGAAGTTGGGACGTTGTGTAAAACGTGAATAAAAACAGAAGTCAATGATTTGCAAATCTCATAAACCCACATTTTAATCACAATAGGACACAGACAACATATCAGATGTTGAAAGTTAGAAATTTTACCATTTCATTAAAAATATTAGCTCATTTTGAAATTGATGGCAGCAACACATTTAAAAAAAGCTGGGACAGCGGCAACAAAAGGCTGGAAAAGTGAGTGGTGCGAATAAAAAAATTTCTGAAGAGGCATTTTGCCACTAATTTGGTTAATTGGCAACAGGTCAGTAACACAACACTCTTTCTTGGACTTTGGGAGGAGAAGTTCGTCTTGGACCCTGCCAATCCCTTTCGAAACAAAATCTTCTGGTACGGCAGGTATATAGACAATTTAATTTTCTTTTACAACCGGGGTCTCAATAGTCTTAAGGAAATGCACACATTTCTTAATTCCACCAGTGATAGTGTTGGGCTCTCTTTGGAATATAACCAAGATGAAATTAACTTTTTGGACTTGAAAATTACAAAATCACACTCAGGAGATTTGCACACCGCAATATTTCGTAAGGACATGGATTGTAACACTATCCTACATGCAGGAAGCTATCACCCTCCACATCTCATCAAAAACATTCCATTTGGACAATTCCAACGCCTCCGACGCCTTTGCGATCATGAGGAAGACTTTGATTTAAAAGCTGGGGAAATGAAGCAGCGCCTGGGTCAGCGTGGTTATAAATCCAAATACCTAAAAACATTATATAACAAAGTCAAATTAATTGACGGAAGGAGCCTGCTGCAAAAGAAACAAAAATCACCACATAACGCGAGTGTTTACTTTGTGACCACTTACAGTAAACAATATCCTCAAATTTGTAATAACCATCAGAAAAAACTGGAATATCCTACGGGGTGACTCATCCCTACAGGAACTGTTCCCTAACCTGCCTTCTTTTGCCTCTAGGAGAGCACCTACTCTGCAGGACAAATTGGTCCACAGTCACTTGGCCCCACAGACCTATTGGTACTTATCTTTGCGGACACTGCTGCCATTGTGAGAACACCAGTAAAACAGATGCCTCCCTGGATGTGTTTTCACAGAGAACATATAAAATAAATTAGTTTGCCAACTGCAACACTGCATTTGTGGTGTATCGGCTGGAGTGCCTATGTGGACATTTTTATGTTGGCAGGACAAAGCGTAGGCTTTAAGATAGACTTGGAGAACACAAGACTGCTATTCATACAAATAACCAAAACTACCCCAATGCAGTCCACTATAATGAGGCGGGACATGGGGGTCCCTCTTCTCTTAAGGCTGTGGCCATCGAGGTCATCCCTCATCACATCAGAGGCGGTGATAGACTGAAGAAACTTCTTCAGCGAGAAACGTACTGGATTGTTACTTTACAGGCCACTAAATCTCCCGGACTTAATGATGAAGTTGATTTTTTTCCTTTCCTTTAGTCACACTTATACGGTAAGACTACCTCAGGTCTCAGAGTGAGGTATCAGGTGTCAGGAAAACCTCTGTCATTTGTCAGACAAAACGGCGTCATGTCTCAGACAAACCTCCGTCAAACCAAACGGTCTCAGGCTTTAAAATAAAAGTAATCAGACGAAACGGCGTCAGATAAAACGGCCTCAGATTAAAAGGCTTAAAAATGAAAATCATCAGACAAAACGGCGTCAATAAAAGGCCTCGCATAAAACGGCCTCAGGTCGTAAAACACGACATAACTTTTTATTTTGAAGGAACCGGAAATATACGATGGCTACCTAGCTAATGTTAGTTTGATTGCTTGGCTACCAAGTTCACTAGCCTAGCTAGCCAACAGTGGTGAATGGATGTCAATAGAAAATAAATGAATAAAAAAAAATTATTTTGCTATCTCACTCAGCTAGAGTTGAAGCACGAGCATTTATTTTATACCAAATATAGCTGCTCCCTAGCCTTAATTCACTTGCTTAGCTTGCTAGTTCGCTAGCCTAGCTGGCCAACAGTTTGGTGCACAGAATTCAAAAGAAAATAAATGAATAAAAATTATCCATTATTTCGCTATCTCATTAGCTAGAGTTGAACCGCAATCATTTATGTTATACCAAATATAACTGCTCGGTAATGTTAGTTCACTTGCTTAGCTAGCTAGTTCGCTAGCCTAGCTAGCTCACAGTTATATTTAGTATAACGTAAATGCTCGCGGTTCAACTCTAGCTAAGTGAGATGGCAAAATAACAGATTTTTGTATTCATTTACTTATTATTGACTTCCATGCACCAAACTGTTGGCCAGCTAGGCTAGCAAACTTGCTAGCTAAACAAGCGAACTAACGTTAGCGAGCTAGCTAGTGAGCAGTTATATTTGGTATAACATAAATGATCGCGGTTCAACGGTAGCTAAGTGAGATAGCAAAATAATGGATAATTTTTACTCATTTATTTTCTATTGAATTCTGTGCACCAAACTGTTGCCTAGCTAGGCTAGCGAACTAGCAAGCTAAGCAAGCGAATTAAGACTAGGGAGCAGCTATATTTGGTATAAAATAAATGCTCGCGGTTCAATTCTAGCTGAGTGAGATAGCAAAATAATGGTTTTTTTTATTCATTTATTTTCTATTGACATCCATGCACCAAACTGTTGGCTAGCTAGGCTAGCAAACTTGGTAGCTAAGCAAGCGAGCTAATGCTGCATTCGGTAACGCGTCCCACAAGCAGTGTTTTCGAGACACGACTGGTGAATTCCGTTCTTTTGACCTCACGACCTCACTGTCCGAATGACCCTTCCTCATACCTTCAACTTTAATTCACGACACGACTCGTGTTTAAGAGTGTTACGAGTGTTACCGAATGCAGCATTACATTAGCTAGGTAGCCACCGTATACTTCTGGTTCCTTCAAAATAAAATATTGTCGTGTTTTACGGCCTGAGGCCATTTCATGTGAGGCCGTTTTTTGATGCCGTTTTATCTGATGATTTTCATTTTTAAGCCGTTAAATCTGAGGCAATTTTGTCTGAAGCCGTTTAATCTGAGGCCGTTTTATCTGACGCCGTTTCGTCTGATGACTTTCATTTTGAAGCTTGAAACCGTTTGGTTTGACGGAGGTTTGTCTGAGACATGATGCCGTTTTGTCTGACAAATGACAGAGGTTTTCCTGACACCTGATACCTCACTCTGAGACCTGAGGATGTCCAAAAATGTACACCGTACACTTATATGAATGTCTCCTATATATTTATCGAGTTGGCTGTATGAAATGACAGGCATATTGTGTACATTCACATATTTCATTGAATGCATTTATCCTACATGAAACTTTAATTTGATCAGAAATTGAGTCAAACATTTTGCGGCGTATTTCTAAAAATCTAATTATTGGTAGGCCTGTTTCTCGCATGTTCTATAGTATTCCAATCCTTTAATCACACCTATTATGTGAATGCTTCTTACATTCACATTGAATAGACTATAGGGACTGACATTTGAATGCATATGATATGCCTTTCTTATTGAATGTATATTCTGCATGTGATTTTGCCTTTACGAATTTTATGAAGTTGGATTTTTCAGACATTATGCTGGTTTTGTTCTAAAAATTAAGCCATTGATATCTTGTAGCTTTTTTTGTATATCGTACCGAAATATTTTTTGTATATAGCACTTAAAGGCCCAATATGTAATTCTCTGCCGCTAGAGGGTGCTTAACCAAACAATAACAAGAGGCCGAGTTTGATGACGCAATAGGATTGCGTAGAATCATGGGAGTTGTTGTCTTCATCAATTTACACGTACCGCTGACAGCTAAATTCTCCGACGTGACTCAAACAGGAGCGGCGAAACCATGTACATGGATGAGGTAAGGTTATATTTCTTTACTTTTATATAACTTCATCTTATTTCATTCAATAAAAAAAAAATGTGAGGGATAATGATAAGTCGGCCGTTTACAGCACTTATGATGTGCTGCAGGTCAGAGGCTGAGATAAGGGGGTGACGCCAGCTCATGTTGCCCATCTTTGTAGAGAATAATAACAGATGTGAACACTCAGTTGCTGAATGCAAATGCTAAAGGTAACAGATATCGAGGAAATGCCACTGTCAGCTGGCAATGTACACTTTCAGTTGCTCCTGCCGCTATTGCTATAGCTTCCTTAGCAACAATGTGCTCAACAGACCAGCTGGCCAGTGGTTATCTGTCGAGTATTCAAGGCAGTCGTGTTCTAACTGCAAGTAATGTAGCTAACGTAGCACTGACTTCTCATAACGCACAAACGATGTGCCATACACATCAGCTTTCTGTTTGTCATGAGGCATCACAATAAAAATGTTTTGAAGTGGAGTAACATTACGTTTATGTTACAACTTGGCTAAATTTGAACTTATACTGCTGGTGCAATAGCCTGATTTGCTAACTGCGTGAGGATAAATAAATAATAGCCTAACGTGCACTTTGACAGGGGGAGAGAGATATCTCACGGCTCACTATGTCCTCCAACAAACACATAGCAGCAGCCATTGTATCTTTCCGGTTACGCCGGTTAAGCTTTAGTTTCTTCTAATTTTTTTTCTCTTATTAGAAATTTAGTTACAAAAAACCAAGATAACAAAAGTTTATTTAGTAAGGTGGCTAACAACCTGAATAAAATTTGATCTACGACCATTTCTGTGGAAAATTCAGTTCCCGACGCAAGATGGTTACCATCTTGGCTTGAAACTCTTTGGCAACGGCGAAGCATGCGTGCTTGATGGGTGATTTTCTCGCTCTCCTGCACTCTTTGTGTTGGGAGTGATGTCAAGTATGCGATGAAAAGTAATGCCCCGTGTCCCTACGTTGATAATACAGATTTCTCTGTCTTTGATAATCATCGAATACATCACGGATAATGTAAGTACACAACACAAAAACATATATAACATATCTATATATTTTATAGATCTTTGAATTTGAAATTTTTACATATTGGGCCTTTAAGTAATTTTATGTCACTTGTAATTAAAGATTGTTGTTATTTGACGCCACCTGAGGGCTGAGAGGGGATGCTCAGCCGGGCTGGGCACCAGCTGAGCATCACACACCAGCTGATATCAATCAGACAGATCATCAGCATGTTAGACCAAGATGATGACCTGAACGGTCGAAACGTGTTGTCTGTGCCTGCTCTTCTTTATATAAAGAATTCACGCATTTAATAAAGAGTGCCTTAGTTTTTTTCTTTTCTTTTTTGATATTATTTCCCACATGGACTAAAGAGCGTCTGTGTTTCAACGTTGGATTGAGCCTATACGGACCCATTGCAGCGCTTCTACAACAAACTCTTTTTTGCACACTTCAATGACTGAGTGTAAAAAGAGCATTTTGGAAAGACAGAGTCTCTCAGAAGAAAAGATAGGCAGAGGTTCACCAATCTGCGAAAAACTGTGTCTAAAAACCGGGGAACAATTTCAGAAAAATGTTCCATGAAGTAAATTTGCGAAGACTTTGAATATTCCATCATCCACAGTACATAATATCATCAAAAGTTTCAGAGAATCTGAAGGAATGTCTGTGCGCAAGGGACAAGTCTGAAGGTCAATATTGGGTGCTCGTGATCTTCGGGCCCTCAGGTGGCACTGCATAAAAAACAGGCCTTATTCTGCACTGGAATTCACTGCATGGGCTCAGTAAAGCTTCAAGAAATCATTGTCTGTGAACACAGTTCTCTGTGTAATCCACAAATGCAAGTTAAAGCTGTATCATGCAAAGAAGAAGCCATAAGTGAACACGATCCAGAAATGCCACCATCTTCTCTGGGCCAAAGCTCATTTAAAATGGACGGAGGCAAAATGGAAAACTGTTCTGCGGTCAGATGAATCAAAATGTTCAATTCTTTTTGGAAACCTTGGACATGCAGACTAAAGAGGAGAGAAACCATCCAGCTTGTTATCCGCACTCAGTTCTAAAGCTTGCATCTCTGATGGCATGGGGTTGCATTAGTGCCAATGTTGTGGGCAGCTTACACATCTGGAAAGGCACTATCAATGCCTTAAAGTATATAGAGGTTTTACAACAACATCTCTTTCAGAAAAAGGCCTTGCATATTGCAGCAAGACAATGCTAACCCACTTACTGCGTCCATCACAACAGCATGGCTTCGCTGTAGAAGAGTCCGGGTGCTGAAATGGTCTGCCTGCAGTCTAGACCTTTCACCAATACAAAACATTTGGCGCATCATAAAATGAAAAATCTGGTTTAGAAGACCCAGGACTGTTGAGCAGCTAGTATCCTACATCAGACAAGAATGGGACAACATCCCTCTTCCAAAACTCCAGCAATTAGTCTCCTTACTTCCCGGACATTGACAGACTGTTGTTAAAAGAGGAGGTGCTATACAATGGTAAACATGGCCCTGTCCCAACTTTTTTGAGACGCGTTGCTGGCGTCCAATTCAAAATGAGCTAATATTTTTCATGAAATGGTAAAATGTCTCACTTTCAACATCAGATATGTTGTCTATGTTCTATTGGGAATAAAATATGTTTATGAGATTTGCAAATCATTTCATTCAGTTTTTTATTCACGTTTTACACAACGTCCCAACTTCATTGGAATTGAGGTTTGTATATTTACTGTTTGCAAAAGGATACAAATGCAATTTGGTGATGAAGAAAAGGATTGTAACAGAATCACCAAATACCATGCAGGAGCAAAAGTGTCCTCAAGGATCATTTCCATGACTCCAGCATATCCGTATATACAGCACTATAAAGGACTCTTGGAGTGTATCCTAGATATTTTTCTACCGGTGAAAAAACTAGTAACTGAGTGCAACTGAAAATCTAGACTGTGACACCAATTTGTCGTCTGCTGATAACAGCAAGAAGACTAAACAAAAGAAGAAGAAATTGCTACATCAATACAAGTTCAATTTAAATGGTAATATCTAAAAAAAAAGTTAATTTGAAAGTACACCAGGGTGTTTGCCTTTTTAACGGAACTTCAAAAGTGCTTTGAAACTTGGTGCACTGATTTATTCACTCTAATTATGCATGGAGAGACAAATTATGGCCTAAAAATTGGAGATAGAAGTCTGGGTCGTAACAATGACTGCACTGAGCAGCCTACAGGTCTGACAGACGTTACATAAAACTTGTACGATCCATTTACTGTGTAAATATCCCACTTAACTTTAAATAACTTCAAAAACATTATGCGGAATCCATGTGGATGTTCCCGAATAATCAGCACAATACCTTTTTCTGCAAACTTTTGCCAATGAAAAATCTCAAATAGGGCTGGTGTCTGTGTTCTTTGGGGTACACTCACCTGGAGGGCAGGGGCTGTTGTTTTGATTGGATATTCTCATCTGCTGAGATGCTTTTGTTGTTCGTAGGTGGGAGACTCACCTGTAGGGCGATTGCTGTGTTGTTTTGTGATGCGTGCACTCCCACTAGACCTTCTTCTTTTCGTTTCTTGAATTTCCTAAAGTAGTCCTGTATCAGGAAGGTGGCATAGAACTTCCCCACGGTCACCTCATCATCTGGGTGAACAGACCACAGACATCCCTCCTGCATCAACATTTTCACACACTCTCACAGGTGCACACACACACACACACACACACACACACACCCTTCTACTTCACAACATTAAAATAGAGCTAGATTGAATGGGCGTTAACGAGAAATCACAGGGAGAAGTGGTCGAGCAGAGATGTAGTAGTAGGAGCTCTGTAGTTTATACTCCATGGTTGAATGATGCAGTTTCATTTGGTCTGATTACAGTGATTTCGGTGCAATGCTACATTAAGTAGAATATTAGCCTGCACTTCAATTTTAAATGACAACATTAAGCTAAGTCATTAAGTTTTGTTAGAACACTTGAGTTTACTTTGAAGTTACATAAGGTTACCTCAAAATATATCAAATTTGGAGTTACCGCATATTTAAATTGTATAACATTTTGCCAAAAAAGGCAGGGTATATAAAAATGTATGATTACAATAAAAAGTTGGGTAATACTAGAACAACATATTACAATGTGACTGTAGAATTGAACCCTTTCATAGAATATTATGCAGTAGTGTGCAGTGATGATATTACACCACCACTTTTGTTTAAAAGGAGTCCTAATATATTACTTCTCTATGATTTTTTGGTGAAAATGTATTGAAAAATACTATAGTAGGCAATGAGAACAAAAAATAATTCCCACAAGTATACTGATATAAAAATATGGGTAGTAAACAAAAACACTGAAAACATCAATTTTTATAACAATTGAAAGGTGTCACAAATTTTATGTTTTTGACTCTTGGATAGCCTGAATGCATGTTTCAGGGCTCATTCTATGATTATTGACGCTGAAAAATTGTTTAAACTGATTTGAGGCTTTATTATTCTGCAGAATTTCCTCTGATGGTCAGTTGTTCCAGTGTATAAAGTAACAATAACTTTGAGCAGTGTCACAGTATTAAACGTAATGATACTATGGAAAGAGCTCTCAGAGATGTTCGTAGCTGCACTGTGGCCTCACATGATGTCTGAAGACGTTAAATGCTGCAGTGGCACTGTAAGAAACACCATCAAGTGCTTCAAAGAGACCGTTCGCTGAAAACTACTGGCAATAGAGATGCAACACGGAAGTGCCTCTGATGTTTGTTATCAGTGTATGACAAGTTAAAAAAAAAAAAAAATTGGCGGTTGACAGCACGACCACTCCGTGATGATATTAATTTATTTTTATTTATTCATCCCTTATAATAGCACCAGAAGTGAAAAAATGCAAGTATTAAGATCTACCATTTCCAGACGCCTGTGTGAAAATGGTCTGATTGGTCATGTTGCGGCCAAGGGCTGGCAACATCAAAAAAATGACTTGAGTTTGCCACGAAATTCAAGGATTGGACACCAAAGGACTGAGAACAAGTCCTTTGGACCGATGAATCAAAATTCTAAATTTTAGCACCCAAAAGCAAAACTTATGTGCGCCATAGAGTTGGGAAACGTTTCAAAAATGACTGTTTAACCCCTTCAGTAAAACATGTAGATGGTAATATTATGGTCTGGGGTTCAGTCTGCTCACAAGGAGCCGGTGATCTCATAAAAATCGACAAAATCATGGAACAAAAGAAGTATCACAGCATCCCTGTGAGGCATGCATCGCTCTCTGGAGAGTGACTGATTGGTTGGGGATTTTATTTTCAACAAGATAATGACCCTAAATACACTTCTAAGCTGTGCAAGAATTATCTAAATCAGAGAGAAACATCGGTAACATAAAAGTAATGACTTGGCCTGCTCAAAGTCCAGACCTTAATCCAACTGAGCAAATCTGTTGTATCATCGTAAGAATCTCTTTGGAATGAACTTCAAACCATATGGAGTGGTTCCAAGTGTGAGGAAATAAAAAATATATGAAAACTATGCCAGAAAGATTAAATACTATAATAAAAGCAAAGGGTGGCTGCACAAGACATTGACTTTTTCTCTCAAAAAGACATTGTTATTTTTGTTTTTACTACATGTTGTTATATACTTACTTATTTCATCTTTATGACCCAATATTGCATGAAATAAATATTTGAATAGTACTTGGTTTCTGATTTATCTTCATTTTCTTAAGAGTATAATCATCACTGCACGCTACTGTACAAGCCTGTCATTTTATATTAGAATCCTGTTATTAGAATGAAATATAATATTACAATGTTACTGTATGTTACATTGCAATGACTCCTTCACTTCAACATTATGACATGCAGATTGTTGAAGGTTATATTTCATCACAAGATTTTGGCATAATGCTTGATGTTGAGTTATACCAACAAGGTAGAAGTCAACTTAAAGCGCTGATTGCTATGCCTCTGCCAGCCATAGCTTCATATGCCCTAAAAGTTGATCTTCAGTCCCCACATACAGCTGAGTGTATCTGACCGAGAACCTAATCAGTTCAGCTACACTCTGTGGGGAGGTACCTTGTCTGATTTGGTCAAAATCAGTCACTCCTTCAGCTGGTCACACTCGTGCACACAAATATCTGAGTCACATGACCAGACTGATGGACGGTCAGAAGACCAGAAAACAGTATTCCTCCAGCTCACTGTATGGAGTGGAAGCGTTATGAAGTTTCTATAGGACAGGCATATAAAATTATGTTTGAATATTTTGTTAAAAAAAGGTACATTATCTACGATGGTAAGTTCTGAGTGTAATATAGCATTATGCAAAAATGTCTTGTGTTAATTGCCACACTGCAGGTTGCTTGAGAACGTTATGTGCAATGTTATGCTGTCATGTTCCGGAATGAAATATTAAGATATAATCTCGCATTAGTTTCATTGGGTACAGCTATACTAGAATGTTCTGCAGCATTAGAGCGACAAAATGTAAGGCATTTGAATGTCATATTAACTGTGGTGTGACAGGGGAATGCTGTGTTCTGAAATTTCAGCTGTTTTAGGCTCAGCTGGGCTGTGGTACTGGAAAGTGCCAGTAAACTCCAGGAGGAGTGGGGCATTGGAGAGAGGCTGGCTATACAAAATGAAATGTGTCATAAAAATTCGCTTTCCCTCATCCTTCGCAAACTATATGTTTACCTGAATTCATCCCTTCCCATAGATTTATAAATATACTGAAAAACTAACAACCATTTCACGGGCATTGTACTCTTGACCATCCAAGGTGTACGACCTAAATATGTAGTTATATTGAGCTTAACTGAACATTTGAATGCAGACATAACCGTTACTCCGGGCAACGACAATCACTGATGTCAGAGAACATGGACATGGAATTTATAAATTCTGCATAATGGAATCTCCAACAGCGTCAAACTGTAGTTTTAGCACTTTAAAGAGCACACCAAAAACCTCTGGAGAGCATTAAACGCTGCACTCATTTTATAATTAAGCCAAAATTTTGTCACAATTTGGCCCTAAGCCAGCCCAGTATAACTCTTGGATGTGCCGTGTTATGGTCGAAGTGTTCAGGTCCCAATGACAGACATACAGAATCACACTACCACAGAGCAAGCAGGCACAGCTAAAGGGGATGAGCACAGCAGGGGGTCTGTGTCACTATAGCAACAGCGTAGGGGACAGATGCCAGTCAGAGGTGACCCTCGTTCCATGCCACCGGCCTGAAACAGAACTGCTTCAGAACATTCTGGAAGGAGGGAGACGTTGCGGACCAGCTAGAGCACAGATGAGTTTAGTAGGATACAGTGCATGCCCTGTGAGCGCCATCTAGAGGCCATGCAAACTATGGCATCTGCGGCAGGCAGAGACGCACACGGAGGTTAGCCAACAACTGTAGACACCGTGAAACGAAGCTGAACAACAAAGGCAGAAACAGCTGGATCAGAAAAATACCCCAAAGGCAGGAGGAAAAATTAGCAGAGAGAAAGAGAAAGGTGTGTGAGCGAGAGAATAAGAGAGAGAGAGAGAGAAAGAGAGAGAGAGACAGCTGCTTGTTTGTCTATGTCTTACCATGTGTGCATGCTTGAGTGTGTTACAGAGAAAGAATATGTCTGTGTGTTCATGTGAGTGTGTGTATGACTGAGTATATATGTGTGGTGCGAGTGGTTAGGTATGTGGGTCTGTGAGTGTGCATGGCATGTGTGTGTGAGTATATGTGCGAGGTGAATGTGCATCTGTGGGCATGTGAAAGTGCATGTTGCACATGTGTGTGTGCGTGTGTGTCCTTAAATGTTTGTATAAATGTGTTTGTTTACCTGAGGGGTGCACGCATGTGCAGTTGTGTATGTACGTGCATATGTGCTTGTATCTATAAATGTGTTTGTACACAAACGTGGTGCGGGGGATTGTGCGCGCGTGTGTGTGTGTTTGTGTGTGTGTGTGTGAGCACTTAAGCCCATGTGTGTCTGTGCAGAGCTCCGGCACAGGGAGACACTGGGCGGGTCACATCAGAGGGTGTGGTTTGACTAACCACCAGCAGGGGGCACTACTTGGTCCAACAGCTTCATGCTTGTTCGTTTCCAGATCTTCTTAATGACGGCCCTTAGTTCTTCATTGGCCTGTTCCAGGTTTCCTGTGAAACAGTAAAGCATACGTGCGGCCTGAACAACTCCTCCCGGCTCTTCCATAGTGTAATCACCCTCAGAACAGAACAGTACAGGCCCAGTTTCAGTCAGCTACTGGTGAGAATAGAGCTACACTGCAGTACAATTAAAACAGGACAGAGCACTATCCCTGAGACGCACACAGTCAGACCGTGAAACATACACGCACTCACCAGTAATCCCTCCTATTCTATGAATCTAATTGTATGAACATCTCCAGCAGCCAAAATGAGGTAATCAGAGATATGAGTCTTGGTGGTGCAGTTTCACTAGTGCTGGGCAGTGATTTTTGGTCAGTGCTGTGAAGGACAGAAACTCAGTAATTTTTACTCACCTTCGGTTTTGATCTTCAGTGCGGTCCTGACCAGAGCAAACAGTGTGGCGTTGAACATCACTGTTCCATCGCTGTTCAATGGCATGTTCATGGCCACAAGCCTCTGAAATCGCAAAATATTGTCACGTTGATGTTCAATCCTGAGTTTATGAATTAGTATGAGTCTGTGTGTGTTTTTCTGTGTGTACATGTATGTGATTGTGTCTGCGCGCACATGTTTGAGCTTGTGTGAGTATGTGAGTGCTACCTTGCAAGCTACTCTGTGGGGACACAGCTTGCCGAACCCAAGAGGGGGCTGGATACGACGAAGAAGGGTGACCACGTCTAGATGCTTAATTCTGCCCCTGTGTGGACAGATAGCCACCACAAGACAGTGTAATAGAGGCAATATACAAACTTCATGTCATATAGAGCACACGCTCACGGGTACATGCCAGTGCATGTACACACACACTCACTTGGCTTCTGGGTCGTACTCAGACCAGATCCGCTTGAACTCATCCAAGTGATGAGGGCCAAGAATTGACCAATCACGAGTCAGATAGTCAAAGTTGTCCATAATGACAGCAACAAACAAATTTATGATCTAAAAGAAAGAGAGATTAGCCCATGTTAATGAGTTAAAGCTAATGCTAATGCACTGATGATGTTAATGTGTTATTGTTCATTCATATTACCTGTGGCTGAAGTTAGCATGTTAATATGATAATGGGTCAGTATGTTAATGCAAATGGGCAATTCCAGTGTTAATCACGTTAGATTCAGTGCATTAGGCTATAGTATAAAACTGTTTCACTACTTATTCAATGGACAGAACTTCCAAACTTCTACATTGTGGAAAACTCCGACCATAATCAACTTTACTAGAGAACACCCGGAATGAACCCCTCAATGGTTATGCTGGCAAACTGGATTTTTCAAGCTTTACTCATGTTACTCAAAAGTAACATGGCTTTTTTTCGCATAATCCAATCTTCTTGATCAATTATGTATTACAGAATAAATTGGATGATATATGGTTAAACCTTTATTATTGAAAATTCTAACACAAACAGGATTTCAAATTAATGCAACAGTAATTTTCTGTAACGGGCCCTTAAAACAAAAAAGTCCTGTTAGTCCCGTTACGTTACTCACGTTACATGGTTTCAAGTATCTGGAGGCTCACCATAATGCATTTTACAAATCATTCACAATGTTTCAGCCATGTCAGCCATTTCTATTCAAGAGGCCTTTGTGATTTCCAATTTTTAAGGCCCAAATCTACAATTCCATCCTCCACCCACTGAGTCTCCCCCCCAGACAAATGTCACAAGTGTGGCCCTTAGTTTCTCAGAACAAGCAGTAAGTTTTTTTCATAATTCAACCAACCAATTAGTCTTTTCACAACTTCAGTATATGAATGATGTCAAACTTTTATTTAATATGCGTAACAAAAAAACTTGGTTTGCCTCAGACCTTCAGTTTCTTCTGAACCATACACCTGGATATACTAACAATACAGCCATACATAAATTGCATTGCTATTTCATTTTTGAATTTTCAGTGGTCATGTTGTATTTCAGCTGGAATCGCCCAAATGTAATCATGTTAATATTTCAAAGTGCTGCAGGAGGGGTTCCCAAACTGTGGGCCATGACCCCATGTGGGGTCACCTGATTGAAGGATGTGATCAATGGAAATAAATTGGAATAAATTTAAATCTTTCCCTTTTATTTTTGTCCCTTTAAAATATCCCAATGTAGAGGCATGCATGTGAGACATCACAATAACCAAAACATAATAAAACAACAAGGCACGAGAGTTTATGCCACATTTTCAGTATATTCATGGCTAGACGGTGCAGTGAGGCACTGGGTATGTGAGTTGGTGGAGTATTTGGACCCATGAATGAGTGTTTGTGTGTTCAGCGTACCAGGAAAGCACAGAGCATGTAGAAGCTGATGAAGTAGATAATGGCAAAGTTGCTCCCACAGGTGTACTCCTCTCCAGGGTTGTAGTCAGACTCTGGATCGCAGAGTTTACCTGGCATACAGGCCAGCATTATCTCCTGCCACGCCTCTCCTGTAGCACACCTGAAAGGAGGAGCGATTGAGAACCGGAGAAGCTTCACCTTGTTCTGGACTAAATCACTGTGCAGCAGGCAGGTGAGCTGTGGCCAAAGAACACGGGGACACTCAGTCACCTGAAGAGCAGTAAGACAGCCTGTGGAAATGTCTGGAAGTTGTTGTTTCTGTTGATTTGAGTCCCGTCGACCATGGCCACCTTCCCAAACATCTGTAACACAAAGCATTCTGACTATAAATGTGTAAAACAACTCTCTAAACCTTGCAATACCAAAGAACAGCGTTGCCCAATCTTCTCTATTCCCAATGGCTTGTGCGTGACAGGTGTGTATAGATCTTGAATGAAATGAGATCGGTAACTTTGTCACAATAAGCATGCTTATTCTTGATAAGCACCCAATATTTTGCATCACGGATACATAAATGTCCTGATACATCTAACTGTGGCTTAATAATGCTGCCACTTTCATAGGTAGAGTCAGGTCCAGAAATATTTGGACAGTGACACAGTTTTCAGACTTTTGGCTCTGTACGCCGCTTCAATAGATTTGAAATGGAACAATCAATATGTGCTTGAAGTGCAGAAGTCCAGCTCAAAGGGTTGTGTCAAAAATACCGTATATAACAAGTACAAATAACAAATCATTTTTATACATAGTTCCCCCAATTTTAGGGGGCTCAAAAGTCATTAGACAAAAAAACAAATCATGAATGAAATTGTCATTTTAATACTTGGTAAGAATTTCTTAGCAGTCAGTGACTGCCTGAAGTGTGGAACCCATGGATATCCCCAGACATTGGTGATACACTGCCACGCTTTCAGTGTAGCTGTTTCCAGTTCCAGCTTGTTCTCAGGGTATTTTGCCTTCAGAGTGAAATACATACTCAATTGGATTTAGGTCAGGAAAGTGACCTGGCCTTCACAGAACAATCCACTTCACTGGCCTTAAAAAGTCTTGGGTTGCTTTTGCAAGATCCTCTGAGTCATTGTCCAACTGCACTGTGAGGCATCTTCCAATGGGTTTTAAAGCATTTAGCTGAATCTGAGCACATAAATTATTCCTTTAAAATTCAAAATTCATTCTACAGCTATTGTCTGCAGTCATATCTTCATTAAATATTAGGGATGTAGTTCCATTGGTAACTATGCATACCTACCATTTCACTACCTCCAGCATGCTTCACCAAAGAGGTGGAATGCTTTGGATCATGAGCAGTTACTACAATTCTCTATGCTCTTCGCATTATTTTGGTACACAATTTTTATCTAATTGAGCCATACAAAATTTTTCCAGAAATGTCAGAGCTTTTTCAGATGGTTTTTGATACATTCTAACCCAAACTCCCTGTTTTTGAGGCAAATCAATGGTTCATATCTCGTGGTTATGATTTTTTTCCCACATAATTGTGTGCATCCTGCCTGTATATGTTCAAAATTTCAACATGTTTTCTCATCTCCTGAAACTCCACCAATTTTGAACTATGCTACTAATCGGCCCCCAAGACCAAGAATCTTGCATTCTAAGTGCTCAACAAGCAGGCACTGGCGACAACTCCAAAAATCAGTCATACAAGACTGAAGTCATACAGCAACAGTAACAGTTTTGTCCACATATTTTCACCCCGAACTCCATCACCTCCTAAGTAATGATTATTGCAGAGTGAAAGGAATGGCTTGAGACTCCAAATGCAGTTCAGCAATGGCAGGGCGTTTATTAGGTGAGCTCATGGTTATACAGAACAGAAATCAAAGCCAGGCAACAGGAATGGTTTAGGCAAGGCAGAATCGTAAATCAAGGGACAAGCAGAAAGATCTATAAACCAGGATGTCAGTCCGCACAAAGACAGTAACACAGGGAAATACTAAAGGGATTGGATGGGGAAGGAAAAGGGGAGTTGGAGAGGATAAGGGTAGCACAAAGGAAATCTCTAACAAAGTTGGTACAATGGGAATATAGGGTAAACGTGGTACTCACAATCACTATCTCAATCACACAACGCAAACAACAACGTAAACAAGACTCACGGGAGAAATCACGAAATACAAACTTGCAGAAATCGAGAGAAAAGATGCAGAAACGAGACTTGACCAAAGCGAGCTTAGGCGGAAGAAACGAGTCGACAAGAAGCAGCAGGAAAGTGGGTCTTTTATACACAAACAAATTAAGTGGAGGCCCAGCTAAACTCAGAACAGGTGAGAGGAGAGGCGGATCTAGAAAAGCAAGGACGGTGATAGGAGAGAGAGAGAGGAAGTAGGTGGGATCCTAACTTTGAACTAACTAATCACCCGTGCCTAACTGAACTGCTCTAAGTGTGGATAGTCCAATCAGAACAGCAAGAGAGAAGGAAGAGGAATTACCAAGCCGAAATGGAAAAGAAAGAGTGAGAATCTTTTAAAGACACCACACAAAGAAACAAGAGGAAAGTAAGACATGAGACTGCAAGCATTCATTCTCTAAACATGAAACATGTAACTCAGAATAAATATATAAATACAATAAATACACTAGAAATATGCTAGAATGGACTAAAACCAACTAAAACCAAGCATACAAACATCACTTCTTAACACAGAGACAAAGATGAACCATGACTTTTAAATGCCAGGGGTGGCACCTAACAGCAACATCAGCAGAAACTGTAGAGATGGGCTTCGCTAATTAGCTGAATAAGCCCTTACAACAACAAATGAACAACCAAGATTCAATCTGTTATAAAGGAACTGCAGACTTAACATCTCACAAAAGGCAGAAACCCAGATATATGCTGAATATGGCCCCCACATTAGAAATGTATTTGTCTCTATATAAAACATAATCAAATTTTTATCCGGAATGCGATAATTACAAGCTATGCTTCGCTAACTTTACGGAATGAACTAATCACGTAGCAAAGAGATCCAAGATCCCAACTTAAAATGGCGAGTGGTAGACAGCTATGAATAGCTAACACTAATAACAGGAAACCGGAAAAGAGTAAAAGCCTTGTTTACCAGACTAATTATTGTCAGTCTTTATCCAATACAAACCAAAAACAGCACCAGGGTATATAATCATTCTAGACTGTAATCAGGTACTAAACATTGACTAAATTGCAAATAAATAATCGTAAATAAAGTAGATAATAAAGAGAAAACAATAGCAATTAATAATATATTATTTATACAAGTTATTTATGTATCAAAGCTAACTAATCTACCTATCACTTTACTCCTGAAAGAGAGATAAAACCACAAAAAAATCCCTTATGTCGCAATAATGTGACTAAATTAGCAACTTTTTGGGCTATTTGCTAGCTGAGCTTCCAACATCGTTGGGGAAAATTTCCTTTCTGTTCGAAACAAAAACAAAGGCTGGGAGAAAATGGGAGCAAATCATCATAGCATTCTTTCAAAGAATGAACCACATAGTTGATTTGGCCACTGTTAATATTCCTGCTAAATCTCTCCTTTTTTTTTTTTTATTTTTTCCCAGCTTAATGATAGTGTGCTTCTCCGGCAGTGACAGCTTTAGACTTCATATTGAGAGTTAACTGCAAAGTATTCCAAATGCAAATGCAACACTTGAAATATACTGTAGACCTTTAAGTGTCATTGCATGGATAGACCATGCAAAATCTGCAAAGAGTCATATCCTGCGAGTCAATGGATTTTTTTCAAATTCCAACCATAGACTGGTCCTGGGCTAGAATGAGGGCAGGTAAAACCTTCTGGTGAATAATCACTCTGTTCAGGGGTAAGGGGCAATTAACCCTTTCAATGCATTTCCAATGCAAAATTTTTATAAAATTGACAAACTTTGCCAATTTTTGGCACAATACTTGACAATCAAGACAGACTTTCCTTATAGGTAAACTGCAGCAGACATCCTAGGCTTTCTATAAAGAATATAAAATGTTGCATACTGCAAGGCATTATGGGTATATTAAGCCCTTAAAAAAGGTTAACCCCTCAAAATCATAAAATAACGTCATATTTACATGCTAATATCCCAACTGCCACAGGGAGTTGGGCGATGGTTTTCCCCGAGGAGCAAGTCCAAGCGTCATTTGATCATTCAAAAAAAAATTTCTGGGTGCTCATTTAGGTTTTCATATAGAGCACTTTGATTGACCCCATGTCTTTATACTTGTCCACAAGCCATAATACCATGTTTTGTGGCTGGATATGACTGAAGATGACTTAAAAATGCCTGCTAGCCCATTAGGAGGCAAGTCGAGGTCATCCCCCATCTAAACAGCCCCACCACCACCTCACACCTGCTTCTCAACTGGCTCCACGGCAGCAGCAGTGTTGGATTGCCCCTCCCATTGGGTTACAGGACTCCCAGATTTTTCATCCCCAAATGATAAAAAAAGTGCCATTATTGCTGACAGACGGATGGATGAACGGACGAGGGACAGGGTTAGGGTTAGAGATAGGGATAGAGATAGTGCTATAATGCAGGAAGAGGGCAAAGCATTATTGGGGATGAACCATCCAGGGATGAAGAGTCAAGGGACGAAAAGTTTATGGGGACGAAAAGTCCAGGGGAACGAAGAGTTCGGGGACAAAAATTCCTAGGGGATGCAAAGTCCCGGGACAAAAAGTCTGAGGACAAAAAATTCAGGGACGAAAACTCCAGGGACAAAAATTCCAGGGAAGAAGAGTCCTAGAGCCCTGTTATTGACACTGGACACACATTCCGAACAGATAGTTTCAAAATGGCAGCCATGGCTGCTGGGAGTGATGAATCCTAGGTCACTATGCGATAAAATGCGGGTTTTTCAATGTCACTCCTGCATTTGCATGTGGTGTAATGAAGAAATATCCAATTGTATTGCTTTGAGAAAGTGTGACAAGTCCATTCAAAGCCATTGTTCGGGGCTAAAAGTTCCTCTTAGAGGAGAACATGGAGAGATGGGCTCACGACTGCCACTGGAGAAGGAGTGTGACGACATTGCACTGTGTGCTGGGCTATTCCATGCTGTTGACAAGGACATCACTATCTGTCCAGCACACAGATACAAGCTTGGCCTTGACTGGAAGCCGCCGCGGAAGTGCCAGCACCCCCTCCACCGTTCAAGTCCTTGGCCGCGTCAAGGCATTGATGCAGCCACCTTGTTATCCCATAGGCACAAAGTAGCCTGATCAACCACAAGGTCTATGAGAAGAGTAGAGACTGGAAGGAAGGAAAACCCTGGGGCGGTGGCTAAGAAAATCAAAGCCCGTTTTGTGAAAGAGGACTGGCTAACTACCAAGCAGGCTTCAAGCTACTTCTCCCATCTCTGTCCAAACGAAGTGAGGCCACTTGACCAAGGCTAATACTGATACTCCTTTAGATGACCAGCACCTGTTAGTCTCCTCCATGACAACAAGATCGCAACTGCAGGCAAAGGTCATCGAACAGGTGGATCTGTGAACTCTTAGGAATTCTGAAAGAGTTCACATGGATTATGTATCATGTATCATATTGGCTGACAACGCTGATACTTCAGTTGTCTAGTTAAGTTCTGTTCATTCTTGACGTGATTGTCTATGGTACCTGTTGGGCCCAACACTGCTTTATATATTTGATCCTAAATATTTTGAAATACAGATAAATTTCAACAGGTTTTTTTGTCTTTTTGTTCTTCACTTCCTAAGGCTGGCTTCTCTGGCAGTCTGGTAGTTGCTGTCATTCACGGTCAGTCATTCTTGAACTGCTGGGTAATAGATAGTGGCACCACTCCTGCTAACATGGTTAAGTCCAAGACTGCCTCATTACTGGACTCTCTAGACTTTATTTTGACAAGACCTAAAGTTTGAAACAAGCAGAAACAAAGCGTTCAGGTCTATATTGGGTTGTTGCCAATCTGTTCATTGAGAAAGAAATTAGCCAAAGACAGTCTGTGCCATATGAAAGATTTACGGAATATTGGATTGTGCATGGAAAAATGCCTGACACGCCCCTTTCCCAGGGAAATGGCCATATTTATGGTAGAATACCCTTAGTTTTCATGTGTTGGCATTACAATTGAATGAATAAGGCCAAGGCAGACAAAATAACATTGGTAGTGTTACTTGTTTAGTGTACAGGTTTGTAGTTCCAGATACAGCATATAGGTGGCAGCACTGCAAAACAATTAAATATTCTCCTCATTTCTGGTGCTACTACGAAGTCCGAATTGAGCGGCCAGATTTTTTTATTTCTGATTATGAAAGAGCAAGTAATTAGCCACCATTTCCACCATGATTTGTAGTTTCTACCCCTGTGGCAGATGACTTATAAGCTGTCGAATAGGCCTACACAAATGTTTCCAAATGTGCCAGTTATGTTGACACATAACTGGCACATTTGGAAATATTTTTTTATCATTCTCGTCAGTTTGGTAGGCCATCTTATGGGCAACATTCACACAAAGGGGCAATGTTGAAAGTTTGGCCGTTTTATGTGGAGGATGACCCAAATTAACCCCTTGAAAATCCTTCAGAAATGGTCCAAAATTCATTTTTTGGTGATTACTCCAACAAAACCAAATGGATGACGCTCATATTGTAGGTCCATTGGCAAGGCATTGGCATTAACTTGGCAAGGTGCATGAGTTTATCAAATATTGGCAAAATCTGCTGACCCCAGGTTATCACCCTTTGCATGGTCTATCCATGCAATGACACTTAATCTGCTTACTCGTAAATAAAATAATTTGGGGAATGTGATGACTAATCATGAAACAGCCAGCTGAACAAGAACTTTTGGTCCCCTGAGCTGGGGGCCCCAAATGTACACATAAAAAGTGCTAAAAATAAAACAGCCGCTATTCCAGCACCATTCATCTAACTGAATGTCAATACCCTCAAATTAAAATTGTGAGTCAGGGCTTTGGACTGACTTTTTGTCAGTGTTTTTATGGACCTTACAACATATGTATGAAATGAATGTGTATACCAACGACTCTATGGTCTAACATAGACCCCAGTTGATGGTGTCGTGCTAGCCATTGGAAAGTGGATCACTAAAAAGGATGTGTACTCCAGACCGAGAATGATCTAATTCCCTATCACATAGAATTCTGTAAGGCCATTATTTACTTTTATTCTTCTTAACATCATATATCACGCAGCAGTCATATGTGCCACCTTCATTCAACAACAGTAGACGCCAACAATACAAAGCAGTATATTTGACACAGAACACAATAACATGAAATGCATCTGGATGTAAAAAATGCAACAGTTCGGCTGAAATTACCTGCATTCCAATGACAGCATAAATGAAGAACAGCATTGCTATTAAGAGAGCCACATATGGCAAGGCCTAAGGGACAAAATAAAAAACATGAATCAGAAATAACACTCCCTAAATAAAACAGCAAGCTGCAATTCTGGGGTTTGAGCCAACACAGACCATTAAAATTTGAAAGCTTTTGATCTGGACTGAGTCCATTGTGGTCTACACATGAAAAAGCAGTGAATTCCCTTTTCTGTATAATCACAAATAAAATAAACTCATTAATTTATGACATAATCTGCGCCAAAGCCATGCCCTTGTCTGGCAATGCCATCACATCCTACTGATCACATCTGAAAACATTTAGGGGACATGTTTCAGCAGCCTAATTGAAATATCCAGCAAGTTTGGTGTTATTTCTACAAACTTTAATTGATTTAAGGCCAATTTGCAGCAGGCCCATACACGTGTTTGGAACTGGAGGCCGCCCCCCATCTTTAGTTTTGTAGATGTGGCTCAACATTATTATGAAACACATCCCACAAGTTCTGTTATGATTGGACAAATAATTTTATTTCATTTATGATCTGATTTATATCATGCATCGCCCATTTTTTTTTTTTTTTTTTTTTGCATTAGTAGCATTCCCAAGAGGTTGATTTGGATAAAACTTTTTTTTTTAGATTATGTTTTTTTGGGAATTTTTCCTTTATTTGACAGTTATACAGTGTAGAGAGCCTGCAAAGTTGGGGAGAAGAATGGGGGAAGACATGCAGCAAATGACCTGAGCTGGAATCGAACCCAGGTTGCTGCAGGGAGGACACAGCCTTTATGGTACGTGCGCTTAGACCGATGAGCCACCGGGGCACAATTTGGATATAACTTTAAGACGCAAACAATACCAAAAAATATAAACAATATAATCATAGAGAAACAAAATATACCAACATGTGTGACATACTTTATTAATGTCTCAATAGAAACAACCAAAATCATAACAATAATTTAATATAAAATAAATTTCAACAAAATAAAGGTTTCGTAATAGTTGGCACCCTTAATTTCGAACTCAGTGTATTTTTTGTGCATTGCCAGTCAGGGGTGCCAGTAATTTTAAAGCCCACTGTACATGGATTATCTTGCAAGTTTTCAGATGAGTGGCCCAACGGTTATTGACTTTGGTCTATTTAGTGCTGTGCCATGCCCTTTTGAAGTTCATCGATAAATATCTTGAAAACTATACTGGACAAAGAAAATTAGGGATCACCCCAATTTTCGAATTTGAAATATTTGATAGTTCAAATTATGTTCCATATCATTTCAACATTAAAAATCAGAGTGATCCCTAACTTTCTTTGTCCAGTATAAATAAGATGTCAATAAGCTTTAAGCACCGTTTGATAAGCTTATTCCAATAATGATTTGTAGAAAACTTTGGAGCAATCAGTTCCATGATTTAGGCAGAAATGTGTGTTTTTCAAAGAAAAAAATTCCCTTGGTAGAAAATCAAAAAGCATGTCAGTCTTGGTTGTAGGGGCACAGTTGTTTACAAGAAGGAGCCTGATCTAATGTTGCATGTGATAAGATTTTGCATCACCCCACAGCCAATGGTACATTCACTAAAATATGAAAATGTGCCCTAACACTCTCTAAAGGCCAATTAGCTCCAAATTATGCATGGTACAACCTAATAATGATCTATATATTCCCATAAAGTTTCATCTTGACTGATCATTGCCAAGGCTATAAAATAGCTGCTGCTACATGATTGGCAAAAGCGGTCAAGTTTTGAAAGATAACTCTAGTTCATTGACCAGAGTCTTAGAGACTTACACGGGGATACAGTACGCAAAATTAGAACCATTTAGGTCAAATGGTTGAGGAGACTTTTAAATTTTTGCTTTTAATAGCTCTACCTAGCAGTAAAATGGGGAGAAATATTGTGTGCAGACACAGAATCAAGGTCTCCACTTGTGCACCAAACTTTACTACATTTCAGCAAAGCTTCATAAGTTATACCTCTTTCAAAATACAGGCCATGCCCTTTTGAAGTTCATTGGTCAATATCTTAAAAACTAAATAAGATATGAACAACCTTTTTCAAAACTTTTGATCAGCTTGGTTGAATAAAGATCCCCAAAAAAATTAGTAGCAATGAGACCGACGGTTAAGAAGGAGATGTAAAAAATGTTCTTCTCAAAAAATTTAAATGGTAGAAAATTTGGATGTACTCAAATTAAATCAGGATTATACATTTTGTTTTTCTTGAGCCAAGGAATCAAAGGAAAAAACTGTTTACACGCCACACGTTGCAGGTTTTATAAGCCAAAATGAAAATGCGTTCACTGCAGTGCCCCCATCAGGCTGATCGTGGTCATAAGTATTGGACCGCACTTGCAGAAAGCTTCCAATCAATGGGCAAAATCTCATGTCTCTGCCATTTACCATCACACAGGAATTCACACAAACATTTCTGAAGAAAAATAATAAACCAGCACATAAACAATAGGGTTTCAGCCCTTGGGCTCGAACCTCTTTTAATAATAAACCTGCACAAAAATAATAGGTTTTCAGCCCTTCAGGCTTGAACCCCCACAAGCCCAAAAACAGTTACACTCAGTCAAAATAAGTTATGCTGATCACAACAGATAACCACTGTAGTCTTGGAATTCTCTATGGTGAGTTCCCTGGAGAGGCTACAGCCTCCATGTGCACTCAGTGATGATTACTTCAGTCAATTGATTTTTGCCCCACATGATGTCATAAGGGAATGTGTGTGACCTGGAAAGATTTGATGAAAGTCCACAGCAGGGTGCGAATGCCTTCCCCTCTGCTCAGGAGCTTGACCAATCGCATAACTCTGAACAGGCGGAAAAAGGTGATTGAGATCCGGGCACTGTCCTCTGTGTTCTGTACAAAGAGAAGACAAAGTCAGAACGAGACCCCAACAGTGCGTGCTCAGAGCAGTGGCAGTGCTTTAATGGTGAGTGATCAGCAGAGAGAGTATGTAGGCTGACTCTGCAGCCGGTCTCACACACACCCGTTCAGTTTACAGAGCCTCCACAGGAAGCGAGGAGGTTTTGTGATGATTGGACACGTGAGCTACGTATGAAAAGGAGCTCTGATTTCACCCAGTATTTCTCAATCTGTCTTGCTGTGATTGGGCTAAAGCCTTATTAGTTAAAAAACACCATCCGCTTTCAAGCTCCACTTACAGACTCTAAACACTGTCATGGGGGCCAGCTGAATGGTGATTTACATACTGTCAACAGAGCAGAGATGGAAAGTCCAGGCATCAGAGAGTACAAATCCTACCATTTGTTTCTTCAAGAGTTTCTAGACATGCTACATGAGGGTTCCAGAAAACCTGGTCACGGAGCCATTTTGTTTCCATTACATTATCAGGCACCGTCTTAAAGTGAGTGAGTTTTTTTTTTTTTCAGTTTTGTCTTTTCTCATGAGAGAACATTTTCCCCTCTCGTGCTAGTCAAAACCATTGCCAGCTGGCTTATTGTTCTTCCCAAGAAATTACCACGCTTCCCTTCCAAAAAAAAAAAAAATAGGAAAAAAAATCCACTGATTTCCACTGCGTGACATGGCTTGGTCTTTTGCGATGGGAACAAAATGGGTCCTATTTTTAAGTTGTCTTGACTCTCTCCATCTAGGGACTCCAGTTTTTTTCTATCCAAGTACTCAGTCTGCTGGGTTCTGAAATAGCCCCTGGGGAGCAGAATTTCAGTCAACAAGGAAATCAAGGTGATTGGAACAAAACACTGGGAAAGACTTTTATTTTCTGTGCCTGGATATTCCACCTGTGCTACTAGGTTACATAAATCCACCCATATATCCTTGCAGGAAGGCAGTGAGAGTCTGGGGAAATCTCTGACATGATTCAGTCACCCCTGCTCCCTCATGCAGAGGGTGATTTCTTTTTTTAGTTCATATGTGAGTAAACGTTTGGGAGATTTAAAGCACTGCTGTCGGTCACTCTGTGCGTGGGGCGTGGGGGGTGGGTGTGGCAGTGGAGTGGGAGGTGGGGCATGCTAGAAAGGACTGGCCATACTTGAGTGCCAGTGAGCAGCACAAGCATGGCTCCGGTTTGAGTCCCTATACAGAGAGAGACTGCATGCGCTGCAGGTGTGGGTGTGCCCCACCCTCCACGGCTCACGGCCGTGCACCTGCGGACCAGACCCCCCCCCCTCTCCCCCCTCCCACCCACCACCAGACAGAACAACCACTCTGCTATTCTCCCCCGAAGTCCCAAGAACAAACTAGATTTAGGAAAAGCTCTAAAACAAGTAAAACATCAAACTCAATTCCAGACAGATCAGGACATTACAGGATATATCAAAATGTCCCAGATGAAAACAAACAAAGAGGTTTTTTAAAAAAAAAAAAAACATAAGAAAAACCAAAGCAAAGTTAAGGCGGGGCCAGGACCAGGGGCCAGGGCGGGGCCAGAGTGGGGCCCACCAGTGGGCGGAGCATCTTACCCCAGACGCATCCACCTGGGGAGCCTCTGTGGGCTTTAAAATTAAAGAGCTGTGTTAATATCTACTACAAGACTTTATCACATTGTTTCTCTTATGTTAATACTGAAGATAAAATCTTATCACAACAGGTATCTATTGTATATAACTCGAAAACTTAATCATTATGTTTGGTGACTTAGTGACACTATCATTGCGACTCTACACAAAGTGTGGGAAATATACAAACCTTACAGCCATTCTGCTTAGCAACAACAAACAATACCATCAAAGGGAACCCATAATTTCCAACACTGTACATCCCAGCTGATCATCCCAGCTCTCAGTGTGAACAAAATGCAATATTAAGAGCAATAAATCATCAGCAGTGCTGTCACAGCATTTCTGTAAGGGCAATGAATTGGAAGCCTTGCTGAAATGCTGTTAACCAGGTTTCTGTAACAAGTAAGACAGAACAGATCACAGCAGGCACAGGGCACTACTGTGATGTCAGGACAGGACATACAATGAAAGGGAGACGTAACAAACTAGACAAGACATACCCTATCTGGCAGTCGAGCACTGCGAACCTGCAGTCATACAGATCTAATCACCAACTAAACAGAGCTGGAATGACCTACTCAATCCCCCAACAGAGCTGTTATGAGCCCTTCTTGGAAGAGAGGACCAGCACTGGCCTACCCGCGATACCAAAAAAGCTGAAGATACAGAAGAAGAGACTAACCAATCAGAATGTTGGAAGCAGTAAGCGTACCTCGCTGCAGCTGACCAGAGCAGCACAGTGTCACTGCTACTGACACAGAGAGAGACCACTGAGAACAGAACTGCATGTCAATGAGTAGAGATGAGAACGATGTAGAAGGGCCTGTTTTGCAGGAACCTAGCCGTAGCAATAATGACGCATGCTTTCAACAAGCACAGCACGCAAGACCCTGAGCCATAAGCCAGCTATTTTCACTCAGTGCTTCAGCAACGCATGCAAATCTGAGAAAGAGAGGGGCACCACACAAAGGGGCGACAGAAAGAGAAAGACAGAAAGAGAGGGACAGCAAGCGACCAGCCAGAGAGGGCCATGCACCTGCCTTCAGTTTACACACCTGCTCCCTAAACACCAGCTCCTCTCTGCTAAAGGAGCTTACTACAGGAGACAGGACAGAGAGCACACAGTCATTCAAATGAGAGCAGGAAAAGCAACTGTGTTAGATACCAGAAGGAGAGAGAGAGAGAGAGAGAGAGAGAGAGAGAGACGGAGGGAATGAGACACATAGACAGAGACAGAAACTGAGAGACATACAGGGAGACAGAGAGAGACTGAGACTCAAAAAGCCTCAGTTATACCCTCTGCTCAAGAGCAATGAACCAAATCAGTTATTTTTGCTGCTCTGCATGATTGAATATTCACCCTGCTGCTCTGCATGTGATTATACACAGCCCACATGTGATTAGCCATAGCCAGCATTTAATTGGATTTTCAGCCCGTTATGCTGAGCTTATCACAATATATTTAGCCTGTTGTGTTGAATGAGATTTACCATTAAACCTTAAATATGCAGGTAGCTTGCCCTGTGAATGATTTAGGACTCCCAGTGTGATTGGGTATTCAGTCCGCTGCCCTGCAAGTAAATTAGCGAAACATTTTTGTAAATGCAAGACAGACAGCCATATAAAACAGAGGATGGGTAGAAATAGTTAGAGATGAAGAGCGTGGGGAGGGTGAGAAGGATGGGCATGAACTGACCGGAGGAGCGTGGAGCGGGTGCCCCAGTGCCATCTGCAGGAGGGGAGGGGAAGGGCAGGGGTGATGTTAGGGCGATTGATAACATCACCACACACATGCACACACTGGTGTGGTGCCTTCACAAAGTTTTCACCATCCATTGATCATTTCCCATCTTGTTTTCATCAAATAGAATAGTTTTACATGGGAATTCGCAAAGCTCATTGGCCGGAGAGACAAATTCAAAGAAGATCAATAAGGTCTTCACAGCTTCACAGATTGGCCTCTGAGGGAGAGTAGGGAGATGAATGCCACTGCTGAGAAAGCCATGGTGAGTTAGCCAGACACCACCTAATGAACCCTTTGGCCTGACGAGACTGAAGTCAGCTTGAACTAGAAGGACTATGTTTGATGAAATACAAAAGACAAATCATTCTCTAGGTGACATTATTCAGCAGAGGGAACTGATAAGATTGTGGCCATTAAGATGGATCAACTTAAATGCAGAACAAATCCTTGCCAGGGCATTTTATAAGTCAAAAATGACGAGCATTTGACAAAGAGTAATGTCCAATAGCAGGATAATGACTGGTCAGGGTTCTAAATTTACCCAGGCAAAGCCAAGACTTAAATCCCATGGAAAATCAGTGGCATGACCTAAACACTGTTTACCTATGCTGTCCATTTAGCTTGGATTTGGAGTGAATTCCTTAAAAATAAAGATTAAAAATCATATAATAAAGCCCAACACAGCTCATACATACAGCACATGTTGATATACTTCGCAGCAAAGCTGCCCATGGCCACTCAATGAAGTCAGAGATATTTAAGTAAAAAGAAATGCATGTCTTTCATTTTTGAAAGAAAAACTGGGATCTTATTCGTGATGTTGAGGAACATATTTTAATGCAGCAACATTTTAAGGAGAAACAGGAAAGAATATTAAACAGTTTGATGGGTGGTGAATACCATCTGAAGGCCCTGTTCGCACATACAGACACACACACATGCATGTGGCGGTGTAGGTCACACAGAAGAGTGACACACAGAGGGTGAACCACAGAAGCTGTTCATAACATAGATGTAGCACAATCTGTGAGGACATGGCCACTAAAATAAAAAGTAATATTGGGCAGAAATTAACAATCAAAGGACAGTTATTCATTTAGTAATCCAACACCTATGTGAAAAACAGCATACCAGCAGCATGCAGGGAAACAGTGAAGTATTAGAGTTATGCAGATATGCACACATTCACAATTAAGTGCACACACTCACACATTCACAAACATGTGGACACACTCGCACATTAACAAACATGTGCACACACTCGCACATTCACAAACATGTGCACATACTCACACATTCACAAACAAGTGCACAAACACACACACACACACACACACACACACGCACACTCACAGTCTAGCAAATATGCACACACTCAAGTGGTCAAAAACGCACATACACACACATTCACACTCTCAATAACATGCAAACACACTCACACTCTCAAAAACATGGACACACACTTACATACTCTCAAACACTCACAAACTCGCAGACATGCACCCACACACAAAAAGGCATTCCCATGCATGCCCATTAAGTCACCTCTTTACTGACAAGCACACAGAAGCATGCACTACACTCACACATGAAACTGTGCACAGTCACAGACTCAACATACATACAAGTATACACATAAATATGAACACACAATCACACACTCACATAACTGGACACACTCAGACACTCTCAAAAAAGCACACACACTCACACACATACCAACATTCACAGATACTCACATGTTCTCAGACACATTCATAAACAAACACACTCACAAACAAGCACAAATATACAAATACAAACATGCACGCACACAAGAACATGTACAGTACAAACACTCATGCACTGAAAGACATACACACACACACACTCACACAAACACAAACACTGACACTTGAATATATACAGACTCACAAACATGCAAATATACCTACACACTCAAAAACATGAACATATGCTGACAGAGATAGCTGCACACAGCAACGCACCCATAAACCAGTGGCGGCTGGTGAACCGGCGATAGGGGAGGCTTAGAACAATCCCTTAAAATTAATGATTGGTGACAACCTATTTTCAATCATTCATTTACATTACCATTACAGAAACTCCGATAACTCTCAACATTATCAGATGTGGCCAGTTTTCATTTATAATGCATACCGATTACGACTCTGGACTTCTCACGCTTTTCTTTATTCAGGGACTGGAAGCAATGCATGTGTTTCATGATTGTTCAAATGAAATAAGATCATTTGAAACATCTTTATGCAATTCCATTGCTTCCAACCCCTCCAGTGCACAAGGACTTCAATTCCGCGCGAGAATCTCTTACATACGCGTTGATTGAATAATTGCTGACTACAGCAGAGGAATGTAAATATGCCACTTAAACTCACACCCAATGCGTAAGAGTTAACAGGTATGCGTTATAAATGAAAACTGGCCACACCTGATAATGCTGAGAGTTTTCTGAGTTTCTGGAATGGTATTTTAAATGAATGATTGAAAACAGGTTGTGACCAATCATTAATTTTAAGAGATTGTTTTGAGCCTCCCCTTTCGCCAGTTCACCAGCCGCCACTGTCATAAACATAAACACACATTCGCAAACATCCACACACATTCACATGCTCACACACATGCACATAAACTCACACAATCACAAGCATATACAAGCATTAACAAACATGCACACACTCAAACACTAGCACACACACTGACACTCTCACAACAAGAACACACACTCACAAACATGTGCACGCATCTATGTACTTACACAGACACACCTGCACAAACACTAATACTTGCATACACACACGAAACACGAAACGGCAGGAGAACCAGTGATGCAGCTTAGAAAGCAATGGGTTAATCAGCGTTTGTTTAGTGATCATACAATGTTAACTCAATGTTCCTGTAACATTGCAAATCAAGCCTTGAAAGAACATCACAGTGTGTAATAAGGTGTGTTTATTTTACCTCAACTCAGAATGTATGTTAGATCAAAGATCCAAATCTATGTGCTATATGTCCATAATAATCCAAATCCATGTGTGCAGCATGCCTCTAAACATATGAGGCATCTATTGTGTGTGGCTAGCCATTTCTGCATGAGAAATACCAGTGAAGCGCTAGTGTACTGTATTGTTTGTGCTAAAACAGAGTGCAGAGCAGACATAGAGCCAATAGCACACAATTGCTAGATTCAGGTTAGTCATCACCATTTTTCAATCTTTATAAAATGCCAGCCTCTCAGCTGTGGCTGGCAAATTACTATATAACTGAAAACCATGGGCAAAGGAAGAAATCATTACTATCTTGGGCCAACTTTTTTTAAAAAACGAAGTTGTTCTTGTAAATAAACTTATCCATAACTTAAAATAATTAGTTTAGAAATAATTATTTTTTGATTCAAGATGACCAAACTATCTGAAAAGACTTTTCATCAGAAGCGGAAAACATTGTAAAAAGGTTCAAAGCAACTCAAGAGGTGTCTGTTATACTTGCCTCTACAAGTTTCTAGGAAACAGAGTGAGCACAAGTGTTAAACAGCCAGAACAAACACACAAAAACATGATACACCGGATGTGTTACCACTTCGAACAAAACCTGTACAAATAATAGACATGATATGTCACAGATACAGAAACAAAGTGCTGATGTTCTTCATTACTCAGCATTCCAGGGTTTGAAAACAGCTATACCATACATAATATACAGTATTACCCAAGGTGTATTCAGATGCTCCAGATGTGCGCGCGCACGCGTGTGTGTGTGTGTGTGCGCGTGCGTGCGTCTGCGTCTGAATATTTTAGCCATTTGTTGTAACAGAATACAGTCTTTTCCACAGAATATATAGACAAAAACAAAAAAACATGCTCATCATAACATAATCTTGCAATAAATGCTGTACCATTTCTAAAATAAAAAATATACAATGTATTGAACAAATTTGACGATAATATCACACTGCCCATACAAAAAGTTGCCATTTGGAATTAAATAAGCAAATACTCAAGAGCCTATGACTGAATCATTGTTGAAGTGTTAAATACATTTAAGCTGGCAATAATTATTTTAATCCTGACTGATTCAGTGCCTGACTTCTCATTCCTTAAAAAAAAAAAAAAAGACATGCTGGAAGACTTATCTCATGGTCGCTGAAAAGATGTTACTGTGTTTCAAGAGGGGCAAACTATTGGCCAGCATCAAGCAAACAAAACAGCAGAGGATAACGCTGAAATGACTGGAATTGGGTGAGGAACTGTCCAACAATTTATTACAACCTGGAGGTATAGTGGTGAACTGCCAACCTCGCAGAAGAAATGGGTTGGAGAAAAATCATGGCTGATCCTGATCAGAGATCACTAAAATGCTCTGTGAAGTCTCATCTAAAAAAATCAACAGTAGAACTCATGACTATGTTTAAATATGAAGATAAGAGCATTTCCACTCACAGGATGCTACAAGAACTTGGAGGATTGGGATAGATCAGCCGCATGGCTGCAAAAAAGCCATTTGTTAGTGAGGCTTATTGGGGAAAAAAATCACTTCTATCTGCAAGGGAGCATAAAGACTGGACTGAGACACAGTGGGAAAAGGTCATGTGATCCAATGAATCCAGATTTACCCCACTGCAGATTGATGGGCGCATCAGAATAAGAAAGGAAGCCTATGAAGTGATGCACCGTCATGCATAGTGCCCACTGTAGAAGCTTCTGGAGGCAAAGTTATGATCTGGGGTTGCTTCAATTGGCAAGTCTAGGCTCAGCACTGTTCTGCAGCAATAAAATGACTACTTGAATATACTGAATGATCCATAACCCATCAATGGACTTTTCTATTCCCTGATGGCGCAGGCATATTCCAGCATGATAATGCCAAGATTCATCAGGCTCAAATTGTGACAGAGCAGTTCATCAAGCACGAGGAATCATTTTCACACATGAATTGGCCACCTGAGAGTCTGGACCTTAGCCAATTTAAAGTTTTTGGGGTGTGCTGAAGAAGGCTTAACGGAGTGCTTTGACTCACCAATCATCAATTCTATATCTTGGCCAAAAATGAATGCAAATCAAGCAGTAAATAAATGTTGTAAAATTATTTAAGATAGTCAAAACAACATCACAACGACTATGCACCCTGAGAAGTTAAAGAAGTTAAAGGTGGTCGAACAACATATTATAGTGTGCAACTTTTTTTTTGGATGGGCAGTGTATAATAATAACCTAATATTCATCTAGAAAATTATACTCTCTTGCAAAGGCCAAGCAGCATGGAACTAAGTGATGCTGAGTCAAGTATATGTCGTCAAAGTTCTTTTTTGAGTGTGGCAGTGAAGTCTATCTAACAAAAGGGTGGAGTTTCATGCACAGCTTTACTGCAAGACTTCCAGAAAAAAAAAAAAAGGTGAGGCAGAATTTCCGGTACTTACATTGACTTCTGTGATTGCAATGTCCACCACACTTCCAACAACTATTAACGCATCAAACGTGTTCCATGCATCAGTGAAGTAGTGCTTTTCAATGCAAGCAGCCAGGAACAGGAGAGAAAGCAATAAAAGAGAGGGGGCAAAAACAGAGGCAGGGTTTTGGAGGAGAGAAACCAACAGAGAAAGTAAAAGAAGGTAAAAGAGGATAAGGAAGGGAAGGAAGGGCAAGAGAAAGAGAGGTGAAGAAATTAAGATGTGAACAACAGTACTGCGCCATGGCAGGAAAAAGCACAGGCTGTCCATAGGGAAGTAGAGAGGGACTTAGTGAGAGAGAGCTGAGTGATGGCAGCTCCAGGAACCCAAGAGTTAGAACGCTGCAGGAAATGGACGGGGCTTACTCACGTCGATCTCACTGAGGACGATGTCTACTATGCTGCCAATAACCACCAGGGCATCAAAAACATTCCAGGCATCTCCAAAATACCCCTACATGAGGGCCAGGTGCCCAGTAAGGGAAGGACTGTTAACATACCAAACTCACCAAATGACAATAAAAATACACGTGTAGATAATCTGGTCATGAGGCCCATACAGAGACCATGTGATCAAAACTCAGGTCCTGTAATGAAGGCAAGCAACATACAGGTTTTGACTGACACGCAGGCACATGAAATGCCCTGTGACCTTTACATGACCTGTATTCTCCGCAAGTCATGTAACTATTAATCATCTACATGACATGATGGTCATGTGACCCAGAACCACAGAGGCATCCGCACACTGAAAAACTCTTCACGGCACTCACGTGCAAAGATACTATCAAGTCCTCCCAAGCACCTTCCCACTGCAAAGCTGGGAACTGTTGGCTAGCTAGGCTACTAAATTTGCTTGGTAAGCAAGTGAACTAATGTAAGCTAGGTAGCTGGCTAGCTAGCCAAAAAGCCTTTTTGCTGACTTAGCTAGCTAGTCTCGCTCAAGTCAAAAGTAAAGGTTGTTTTAGTTGGCGCTCTCCGTAGCGACTGGGAACACTTCCGTTGTGTTGATGTCTAAATGCAGCGTTTTTCTCTCTTGCATTTGCTTTTGTGGTTTGCTTGTTTTTGAGTTAGCATTGTTTCTGGTTTTGCAGCGCGTTTCTCCGATTGGAGATGTTTTGGGCCGGTGCAGCGCGTTTGTGTTGACATGGCTATGCAGTGTTTTTCTCTTGGATTTGCTTTTTCGGTTTGCATGTTTTTGAATTAGCATCAGTGGCGTGCGGTGGACAGAGAACAAGGAGCGCGATAAACATGTTTTTAAACTGCTTATTAGTCTTGATCTGTTTTCAGTCAATTTCCCTGGTAAAAGACACTTGAACTCTCCCCTCTCAGGTGTAGCTAATTGTCTTCGTTAAGACGAGAAATCAAACGCACCAGTTGAACGCAAAAAAGAGCGTATTTCAGTCTTTTTCAATCAAACAATCATTACGCACAGGTTTGACGACTTGCTTAGGATGTGACAAAATTTAATGCAGAAAATCCACATTGATTTTTTCAAGAAGAGTTGCCTATTAAGGCATGTGAATTAAACATTTGATAGAATTTATTATTCACTCGCCTAAACATTTCATTAGAAGGGAAACTAACATGTTGACCAAGAACAATGATTGAAATCGGGTCACTAATCCCATCCGTTTCAAGGGATGTTTTCCGACCCCCCAGATTTCCGTCCACTGCCCGCCACTGATTAGCATCTTTTCTGCTTTGCAGCGCATTTCTCCAATTGGAGATATTTTTGGCCGTTGCAGCGTGTTTGCCCCCATCGGCCACCGTACCTTCCAGATAACAAAACTTAAAATTTGAAGTCAATTGGCTGAACTGTGCAGGAGGTATGAAAAATTCTGACCTTCAGATTTTTCTCAAAGACCTCAAAAGTGAGCAAAAAGGCTCAATTGTGTCATCACAATTACTTGTAGAATAATTTTGGAGACAACTAAAAAAACATTTGCGTCAATAAGCCAAAGGCTGTTTAGATATTGCAATTTTCCCATTTTTGTTAAGCAAAACTCCACCTATGGGTGACAACGCATTATACGTTGCTAAAATTTGCAATGTGTTGATTACATGTGAGAGGTTTTATCATGACAAAGCTTTCCAATCATCAGTTACGCTCTAAAATTTCAACTAAGGCGACTCCTAAACATTAATTGGGAAGGTACATTATAAGGTTTGACATAACCACAAGAAAAGTAACAGCCAATATCAAGAAGGGCCTGACATGATTTAAAACCACATCAGCGAGGCAGAAGTTACTGGGCAAAAGTTGTGGGATGTATACTGAAAAAAAACAAGTTTTTGATGAAATTCAGTATGGTGGCCATAATGAGCAAAAGGGCAATATGAAATCACTTACTAGTAGTATAAATTCTGGGGTCAAATAAAATAAGATTCATGTCAATACGCCAAATGGCTGTTTAGATACGACTAATTTCCAATTTTTGTAAATTATGGAACCATTTGCGGGTGAAAATGCACTATGTCCAGGAGCATTTGCAAGACAATCCGTTGATATCATTGCGGGGGTTTCATTACAATAGAGCATTCCAGTCAGGATTTATTCCCAATAATTACTACTGAGGCCACGCCCTTAAAAAATTTAAGGGGCCGTAAAATTCATGAAGTCCGACACCCACAAGAAAAGACATAACTAATATCAAAAAGGACCTGACATGATATAAGCCAAATTTGCAAATGATAGGGCAAAATTGTAGGAGTCAAAAAAACACTTTTTGGAAAAAGTCAAAATGGTGAGGAATGCAATGATGCAGAAATGACTATATAGGATGTGATGGGCTCAGGATTCTAGGGCAATAAATTTTTTGAATTTCCATTGCACAGTTCAAAACTTATGACCAGAAATGTAGGAGCAACTTTGGCTTGATGGTGGTGCAACAGGGAGGGCCATGGGGTCACCTAATTTGCTGTATAGATAGAAAATATAGCCTTCTATCACTGTGCCAAATCTCAGAAAAGCATTATATAGGTTCTATGGGCTGGCATGGACACTGACTGTACAATAATAATAACAATAATAATGCGAATGCTAATGCTAATAATAATAATAATAATAATAATAATAATAATAAAGTAACAACACCATATGTACCTATGGCCCCGAAATGTAGAATTAGCAGAGATTATGGTTTTGCAGACTTAAGTCTGAACACGGGCAAGTTAGCTGCAGAGGAATGTGCGGCAATGTAAGCATGCAAGTACATTACACAATTCTGGATTATTAGTATAGTTTGGGTTATAGTTACAGTAAATACAGGATAATGGTGGACTGATATTCAGGGATATACTACAAAGAAAATCACTCCACATCACACAGGGTCTTACCAACATCCGGTCTTTTTTCTGCACACAGAGCTGCGGTAACATGTGTTAGTTTTAAACTGGGCCACATCAACACCTCATCAATGAAGACAAGCATCATTGTGGTACAGATTACAAACCCATGACATCTAAACAACATTGGCATTATGTTTAGGTCACACCCTTTTTCAAGGGCAAAATACAAGTTTAAGTTTAACTCAGCTACTACAAGCTATAACCACTATGTCCATCCACCAATCTACTATTTAACTCACTTATTCCCGGTTAGGACCGCAAAGGGCTGGCGCCTAAGCCAGTTATAAAATGGGCAAGAGGCGGCAATCCTCTGCATATGGTAAAATAATCCCCAATAAAGGAATATAAGCATGTGTGGCACATGAGGGATTTTTTGACTAAATAAATGCTAATATTAAAGCATATAAAAAGTCAAAGTACTATATTATAGCTGAGTGAACTACCAGTGGAAACAGTTTTAAAACTGTCAGCCAAAGGACACATTTTGCAATTTCATGCGTGGTATATTATGTTTCAGGCGTCTGCTGGGTAAGGTATTTTGCTATGTTAAAGCAATACATTTCAGGACTTTGAGTATGGGGCTTCATATACACTTACCAGTGTGAACAATACATTTAGCAGTTCAAGATATTGCAATTATATGTGCAAACCTTGCCGAGGGTGGAGCTAGAATATTTGCGCCGTGATGCACATTTGCGGTTTCAGCGTGTGAAACTGGTTTTCCCTTTGGATGTCCATGCTACAGGCACCGCAAGCGAGTTATTACTTTGGTTAATGTATTTTCTTTCTGAAGACACACTTTAATAGCAGATTTCCAGTCTTTCTGTATAATTATGAGATTCCACTGCACAATCTTTTATGTTCACGCAAATCAAATACCATAGCTGTATATCGTACACTGCCCTGGCATTGCGTTGCTACGAGTATTGGTTGCGGTGTGCACCCAAAGTGCACATTCCAAAATGAGAATTGACCTCCTTTAACCTCAAGCGCGTCAGCCAATAACACGCAAGGATTTGGCCAAAATAGCAGTGGCGCCACCAAAAAACAAAGACAAAGTTGGGAAATTTAATTGAAATCCCTCAAATTGACTCACCAAGATTCTATGACTCTCTGACGAAGAGTGGAAGATTGAAATTTACCTTCCCACTTACTGGCAGTGTGCCTAAGAATATTGCAGAATATACGATTCGTAAACGTTAAAGAACCTATCCAATATAGGTGCTTGTTATATGTTTTTTCCTCAAAATAGTCTAAAATTTTTACCAAAAAGTGGTCATTTCATTCTGCAGTGTAGCTACATAATCTCGCCGCGGAAATGCTGAGTTTGTTTACTCCGGCGCAGGCCCACCCCTGCATGGTGGTTGCACCAATGGGATAACATCTAGTGGTGCACTGAGGTCACTGTTGAGGTCAAAGGACTTCAGGCCCTAAAGGGATCTACTTGTGTTTAAAATGGATTAAACATGATAATTACACAAAAATGGAAACAGACTAGTTTAATATTGAGTGAATAAATATCATGGTATGCTGAAAACTTCAGATTTGAAACACATTATTTATATCTAAGGAAGTTGGTCGCTATTTAAATGCAAGTGAATGGGGATGTAAATTTCAAACATTTCCTCTTCGTCACAGAGGCATGGAATCTTAGTAAATCAATTGCAAAATTTATTGTGCACCTTGATAACTATCAAGCCCTATATTCAAAGTCAAGAAGTATTTCTTTAAAGCCAGTCAAAATTTTGACAAACAAATCTGCCACTATTAGTCAAGATTAATTAAATAACAGGATCATGGCCACAATTCCATGGGCTGAAAATAAAAAGTAAACAGTAATATAAATAGGCAAATTTTGGAATGAGAGAAAAATTTACCTCACAAAGCTAACAGCATGTATCCAACCGTACGCATCCGTTTCTCATGAAATTATTCATAAAACAATATATATGTTACAGTCAGTCATTTCATGAAATGGCTAGCCTTAAACTTCAGTCATTTCACGAAATTACTCAAAATTTTTTGTCGTTTCACGAAATGACTGGTTTCACAATGTGACTGTAGCATATACACAATATATGAACTCAGCGGTAGAGTAGGGTAACCCAGTATAGGAAACAGGCAATCATCCCTATGAGTAAATAAAATCCTGTATAAGTGATTTTTACCCCAGCATTTGATGTGATAGAGTGATCTTACATTGAGATCACAAGAGGATAACCTGATGGATCATAACACATTACTGAATAATAGACTCCAATGGATCCTGGTTCCGGTGAAGTGAGTTTAGACCTACACTATGTGTGTGTGTGTGTGTGTGTGTGTGTGTGTGTGTGTGTGTGTGTGTGTATGTATATGAAAGAATAAAATGTGCTGATCCTGGATCAAGTGAGGACATACCCTGGGTTTAAAGGCGATGAGCTTGAGGACCATCTCCACGGTGAACACTGCGGTGAATACCATGTTGAGAATGTCCATGACATAGTTAAAGAGAGGAGACTGGCCATAATGCTGGGGAAGCAGAGGGAGTGGGAGGAAATAAGTGCATCACATTTATTACATTAAAATTTCTTAAGCACAATTTCCTCAGCTAGAACATTATAGGGAGCTCCCGATAACGTAGGTTAATGAACAGGGCCACTCCCAATCCGCCTTCCTATTCGTCCTTACGCCTATATATACAACCCCAATTCCGAAATAGTTGGGACAACATGTAAATTGTGAATAAAATCAAAACGCAATGCCTTTCAAATCACACCAGCCAGTATTTTATTCACAAAAGAACAGAGATAACATAGCAAATGTTGAAACTGAGAAATTTTACAATTTAATCCATAAAATGAGCTCATTTAAAATTTGATGGCTGCTACAGGTCTCAGAAAAGTTGGGACAGGAGCCTGTTTACCATGGTGTAGCATCCTCTCTTCTTTTTAACGCAGAGTGGAGGCGTCTGGGCATTGAGGAGACAAGTTTCTCGAGTTTAGCTATTGGAATTTGATCCCACTCTTGTTTAATACAGGCTTCCAGCTGCTGGAGAGTTTTGGGTCGCCTTTGATGGACTTTTCGTATAATTATGCGCCAAATGTTCTCAATCGGTGAAAGATCAGGACTGCGGGCAGGCCAGCTCAGCACACAGACTCTTCTACTATGAAGCCATGCTGTTGTAATAGCTGCAGTATGTGGTTTTGCATTGTCCTGCTGAAATACACATGGCCTTCCCTGGAACAGATGTCATCTGGAGGGGAGCATATGCTGCTCTGAAACCTTTATATACCTTTCAGCATTCATGGTGCTTTTTAAAACATGCAAGTGTCCCACACCATATGCAATAATGCATCCCCATACCACCAGAGATGCTGGCTTTTGAACTGAACACTGATAACAGGAGGGGTGGTCTTTCTCCTCTTTAGCCCGGAGGACACGACGCCTATGATTTCCAACAAGAATGTCAAATTTGGACTCGTCTGACCACAGGACACTTTGCCACTTTGCTACAGTCCATTTTAAATGAGCCTTGACCCACAGAACACAGCGGCGCTTCTGGATCATGCTCAACAATGGCTTCCTTTCTGCATGATAAGAGTTTTAGGTGGCATCTGTGGATGGCACGGCGGACTGTGCTTACAGACAGTGGTTTCTTGAAGTATTCCTGGGCCCATTTAGTAATGTCAATGACAGAATCATGCAGGTGAGTGATGCAGTGGCGTCTGAGGGCCCGAAGATCAGGGGCATCCAGTAAAGGTCTTCGGTCTTGTCCCTTACGCACAGAGATTTTTCCAGTTTCTCTGAATCTTCTGATGATGTTATGCACTGTCGATGATGAGTCCTTCAAAGCCTTTGCAATTTGACGTTGAGGAACATTGTTTTTAAAGTATTCCAAAATTTTTTTTACTCAAGCCTTCACAGGTTGGAGAGCCTCTGGCCATCTTTACTTCTGAGAGACTCAGCCTCTCTAAGACATCCCTTTTATAGCCATTCATGTTACACACCTGATGCCAGTTAACTTAATTACTTGCTAAATGTTTTTTCAGCTGATTCTCTTATATATTAATTGCTTTTTCAGCCTTTTTTTTTGCCTGTGTCTAGACTTTTTGAGACCTGTTGCAGCCAGAAAATTTGAAATAAACTCATTTTTTGGATAAAAATGTAAAATGTCTCAGTTTCAACATTTGAAATGTTATCCATGTTCTACTGTAAATAACATATTGGCTCATGTGATCTGAAAGTCATTGCATTTTGATTTTATTCACAATTTACACTTCGTCCCAACTATTTCGGAATTGGGGTTGTACCTCCTACATTCCCATAATCCCCGCTCGTCTCATTTGTACGTCCCTCCCTCCCTTCCCCTCTCCAAGAAGGAAGCAAGAAACAGCCACCACCTGGGACCCTGGGGGGCTTGGGAGCCACACGGACTCCGACAAGAGATGCGAGCCCCACCCTGAGTCTCGCCACCCAGGGGGCACCCAACGTCCGCACAATCACAGACCAAGTCCAACACCACACCCGCCCCGAACCCTATCCACCCAATCTCCGATCCGCAATCCCACCCAATACTCTCCTCTACTTTGGGAGTGGTCCAGAATTCTATAACTTAATATTAAAGCAGTATTGTTTGAGGCATGGCCTGTAGAAGAGAAAATGGGGAAAAACAAGCTAAGGCTGACTGCTATTAGGTGTAGAGCTTACAGCCAGCATTTCATAGGAAGCTTTGACTGTCTCTGAAACACCTTCCCAACTACTGTGTGCTCAAAATACTGCAGTGCCTACTAAACATATTGCCAGCTGCTTACTGCGGACCCAAATAAAGGTTGTTTCATTTTAGCTGAACAAATGAGAAAAAAATTGTTAAGTAGTTGAAAAAAATTATCTTCATGAAGTGCATTTAAAATCCCACATTATATACAGTACATATTCCCAGGGTTTCACTGATTGTATATAGGAGGACATTTTTAGGAAAAATACAGTCTGCTTTTGGAGGTCCCAAGGGGAGAAGGCAGTGGAGCCGTTATTTGGTCCAATCACATAGAGGAAGTGGTGGGTGCTTTGAATTACAAATGCAGGCATTATTGAATGCATCTCCTTTATTACTGGAAAGTAGAGTGGAGAGTCTACTAAAGGGATATTTCAACATTTTGGCAAATTAGCCTATTGCCATTCACCCTATAGTTATATGAGTAGGGACATTACCTTTAGATATCCGTGCCCGTTGTTTTGAGATTCGGGGGGGGGGAGACGCGAGCTGCTCAGCGAACATAACGAAAGTGAACGGTACAGGTCACTCCCTCCTTCAAAACTCACCAAATACGCAATCCAGCAGCTCCAAAACGCTCTTGTGGACAACTTGTGACCTGCACATTCGCCGCGCTATAAAATAATAATGTATAATTACGAGAGTTATTTTCAAGGCAAATGCATAACCAGGTCTACACTCCAGACACACCGGCTGGGCGGAGTGATTTCAAAGTATGTTTACTGCAACTACTGGCAATATCTGAGGTGCGCACTGTGCACTGTGTTAATCCGCCCAGCGGGTTACTCAAGAAAGTAGTTTCAAGTATTTGCTTCATGAGTTGTAATGTTTCATAATTAAACATTATTATTTCATAGCGTGGTGAATGTGCAGGTCAGAACTTGCTGGATTGCGTATTTGAAGAGTTTTGAAGTATTGAGGGACCTGTACCATTCACTTTCGTTATGTTCGCTGAGCAGCTCGTGTCTTCCCGCCCCCGGAATCTCAAAACAACGGGCACGAATAACTAAAGGTAATGTACCTACTCATATAACTATATGGATTATGGCAATAGGCCAATTTGCCAAAATGTTGAAATATCCCTTTAAGCAGTCAGCAGCATGTTTAGCATATAGCGATCATTGCGACGAAACATATAATACATGTCGTCCAAGGGATTCTAAATTCACAGAAATTAGCAATACTTTTGCCTACTTTATCAGTTTGATACCCAGTATAGTCAGTTTACACAAGCAATAGTAAACAAGTTAGTTGCTTTGGCCACAACCATAGTGTCGTCAGAGTTCAAGCGAACAGCCGCTGTGCTGTAATAGGTGGATCTTATGGAGCCACATAGTGTTGGTAAAGAGGGAGTTAAGTGCGCAACATAGTGCTGTTCAGGGTGGAGATAATGTAATAGCGTAGGTTGTTGTTACAGGTTTACTAACAGAGAGAAAAGCCAGTGTGACAGCGTAAATTACCTGTACAGCCAGGCAGACGGTGTTGAGCATGATGAGCACAAACATGATGTATTCAAATCCTGTGGAGTTCACCACATACCAGAATTTGTACTGATATGGATTCTTCGGGATGTACCGACGCTGCGGCCTTGCCTTCAGTGCATATTCCACACACTGACGCTATAGAACACATACGGACGATGATTAGCAAACACAATTGTTCGGACCCATGGGAAAATGTGAACGTAGAGGCACACACAAGAAAATGCACAAGTTAAGAGTCACACAAAAAAACAACAGACACACATTTATGCTAAGACACATCCACATTAGTTAACTCTCACACACAAACACCGATGCACTCCCACACACACAGCGGTGACGCAGTAGCTAAGTGGATTTTATGTAGCTCTTGCAGAGGCCTGGTTCTGACCTGGTTTTTGTCCAGCTCACAATTCTTATACTCCTTTTCTCCCTGCTCCTGAAAGGTAACGATAACAAAACCTACAAAGATGTTCATCATGAAGAAGGCGATGATGATGATATAGATGATGAAGAAGATGGAGATCTCCACACGGTAGTTATAGATGGGGCCCATGTTCTCACGATTGGAGTCGATGGCCTTGTACAGCAGCCTAAGAAATGAACACAGGGCAGATCTTGTGACTCTATGTAGAATTTTAACAGTCTCTTACTATTATAAATGTCAATTCCATTTATAGAAAAAATATTTTCAGCAGCTATACCATATGAAATAAATTGATGGTTAAGGAGTGTGGTCTCTGTTGTCAGTGAGTGGACAGTATGACAAGTGAATCAGTGACATGATTGCCCTCAGGGTAGAGAATAAGTGGATGCGGTTAGTGAGTGGTCAGTATGATACGGTAAGTAAAAAGACGAGTGAGAGAGATCAGCGACTGATCCAGCATGGGGTCTTACGCTGGCCAGCCCTCGAAGGTGGACACAGTGAACAGGGCCATCATTGCCATGAGGACATTATCAAAGTTGAATTCACTGTTGTGCCATATTCTCTGCCTCACAACTGGTTGGTTGACATCTCCATCCTTATACATGATGTAGGTCCCCCTGAGAAATGGAAGGTACATAAGTGCAGTGAGACGGAATGTGTAGTGTAACACCTCTTACACATCCGTCCATCCATTACCTAATCTGCTTATTACTGGTCATGGTTATAGAGGGGCTGGAGCCTAATCCAGCATCCAAGCAGCAAGAGGCAGGAATCCATCCCAGTGCTCTCCCAAGATTCACTCAGACACTCATGCCATTGAACTCTAGTTAGTCTAACATGCATGAAGTTGGACTGCGGAAGCAACCAGAATACCTGGAGGGAATCCTCTAGGAAACGTGGAGAAAATATAAACTCCATAAAGGTAAACCAGGCCACATTCAAATCCATGACCTTCTTGCAGAGCGGCAACAGTGCTATCGACTACACCAATGTACAGCCTGCCTCTTGTAGTCACCCCAAAAATAATTCTTACGGTAGAGAGATAGAGGTGAACTCACTTGCACTCCTCAGGGATGGATTTGGCCTCATCTGTGCATCGGTAAAACTTCCCCTAGATCAGATCAGCAAAGGCATTATGGACTGTGTACTTATTGCTGTAATGCGCTCCTTCAGTAGTAGAAGGGAGCAGTATTGTGGCCATGCAATGAGACTTGTATCTCAAAAGCTGAAAGAAATCAGGTAAACAGGAACATCGGCTAGATACATGAAGGTGTGATGTACCTTGAAGAGTTGTACTCCGATGCAGGCAAACATGAACTGCAACAGTGTAGTGACAATCATAATGTTTCCAATAGTCCTGATGGCCACAAACACGCACTGAACTACATGCTGTGGAAACAGGTCAGAGGTCAAGTCATGAGGAAATTGAAATTTCCAACTGCAATTCTACAAGAATTTAGATAATGTGTAAAATGTAAATAAAAGTAACAAGCAGTTATTTGCAAATTCCCTTTAACTTGCATTCAACTGAAAAAAGCGCAAAGACAAAATCAGTAATTTAACTTTATTGTCACTTGAAAGTAATAGATGTTTCAAAATGTGATGTCAGCAATAAATTCCAGTGAAGATGGGATAAGTGCATGTTCACCAAGGTTTAACATAACTTACACTGTTATTAACACTCTGTAGTTGTCTTGCGAGTGAGTAGTTGGAGTTTCAAAGTGGAATTATTCACATTCTTGCATTACATAGAACTTCAGTTGGTAAAAAAATCTGGGGTTTCTGCTGGTGTATTTGCGCGTCAAAAACCACCACAAGTTTTCAATAGGAGACAGGTCTGTGCTTCAGGCAGGCCACACTGTTGTGAACACATGCAGAGTGTGGCTTGGCGTTATCCTGCTGGAACAAGCAGGGGCGTCCGTGAAAAAGACAACAGCTGACAGGCAGCCTGTATCGCTCAGAATGTTCTTGTGTTTATATTTCCCCCATGTATTCAGTGCATAACAATGGCCTGCTGGACCATTGAAAGTGTGGCGCCAAATGAGTTAATATTGCTTGTTACATGCTTCCATAGTTTGAGGGCTTGAGGGTCATGTGCATCCAGTATTAGTATTTAGCCTGGACTTTTACACACAGAGATTGTTCCAGTTTCTCTGAATCTTATACACAGACTCTTGGTGGTGAGATCCCTAAATTCTGCTTTATTGCTACTTTTGAGAAAGTTTTAATTAAATTTTTTGACTATTTGTTAGCACAGCTTTTGGCAATGTGGCAAACCATCTTAATGGTAAACAACCATGCCTTTTGCAACTGCTCAATTTATTCCAAATCAGAATTGAATCACCTGAATCATCTGTTTACATACATCGGTCGTATCTGCACCAATTAGGTTATTTCTGAGGATTCCACAACTGTTCCAGTTTCTTTATTCTCCAGTCTCAATTCTTTTGGAATGTGTTGCAGACATCAAATTTGGAATTTGCGAACATTTGCAAATGTCCACACAGTTGATAAGGTGAAACTTCAAATATTTTTCATTTAACTGTTTTCAGCTAAATGTACGTAAAAGAGAATTTACAAGTCACTTAATTCTGTTTTTATTTGCATATATATATATATATATATATATGGTCCAAATTATTGTGGCATTGAGGTTTGCCTTTATGAACAGAATTTGTATTTTTATCGGAACACACAGTGCCATTAAGATCATCATATGATTTGTTTAATTTGTTGATATTTACAGATATTCAATCTATTTTATATTTGTAAGACTTTGCAATCTGCTGAAATATCAGTGTATGGAGGGAAGGGAGCTGAGATTTGAAGAACAAGCTGACGGCAGTGGAAGGATAAGAGTTGAATAAGAGGATGAGCCAGGAGGAAAAGGTTCTGATTTGAATCAGAGCAGAAAGATAAGAGTGGAGGAAATGATACAGGAGGGAGATGAAGCAGGTGGATGAGAGCGAGGAGGAGGAGGTACCTTGAGACCCTTGGCCCGATTGATGGCCCTCAGAGGCCGGAGCACCCGCAACACTCGCAGAATCTTCACCACCGAGATTGCTGACGACCTGCACATAGAACATCAGCTCAGGTAGCATGTGTTATGTATATAATACGAGCACGCATAGGTAAACATACATTGTACATAATCACACACACGCACAAAAATATACCCATGTGAACCAACAGTGGAACTTAATACTACCCCATAATCACAGATTTACATGCAGTTATATGCTGGGAGATACGTTGTAAAACACTAGGACAGAAATTCACATGCTATGTGCACTATAGTTTCCAAATTGGTTCAGACTAGTAGTGTGTCAATCTTTCTAACGGTGAAGAAGAGAGTCTGTCTTCATAATATCACAGAAGAGTGTGTAAGTATTTATTATTGTAGTTGAACTACAAAGCACATCAATCTGTATGTTCATTTAGCTCTGAGGACTGAGTGCCCTGATAGGCCGGTTATGTCACAGTGGCTGTGGCCCTCATATACTCACTGAATTCCAAAGGACACCAGTGACACTCCCACCACCAGCAGGTCCAGCAAGTTGAAGTAGTTTCTGCAGAAGGCACCTTTGTGCAGGAACGCCCCATAAGTGGTCATCTGTGGGGTGGACAGGGGTATTAGGCATTAGAGCAGGCCCTAACCGTCAGTTACAGCAGGGCTGCCTAATCCTGATCCAGGAAATTTACAATCCTGTCCCTGAAGGTTTCACTCAAGGTGTTACAAAGCATACCTCAGTGACAGTCATCAGCTACAGAGCTTGTTGAGCTTTAAATTAGTACAATCACATATGCTTGATAAGAGGGGGAATGAAAACCTCATGGAAAGTAGATCTCCAGGAAAAGGAGTGGGCAGCTGCTCCTACATATGTATCTCATTCATAGATACAAAAAATGTCACTTCCGATGTTCCCGCCACCATATTTGTGTCCGATTTCACTTTTCTCCCTCGCTCATGACAGCAAACACGGTACATTTAAATGAGGAAGAGAGTCAGCGTTATTGACAAAAAACATCAATAATCGGTTGTGATCCATATTTAGTACCTCCTATTTTCTTTTGTCCTTTACCATTTGTGAAGTGTCTACCCCAACTTACATTTCCTGATATTTATATATACCTTTTACATAATCCATCACCATACACAGGAGATAGCCTGAAGGCTTTTAAAAGTACGGATGCCTATCAATATGCAGTTTCAGGATTTGTGAGCAACACCATGATATGGCATCTGGAGACAAAAAATGTCTTTGCGATAATAGGACCTGTAAGTAATTCAACAACAATTATCAGCCATGTTATCTTGCCGGTGGTTAAGTCTGAAGTGCTACTTTTAGCTTGTTTGTTTTGAAGTAGGCTACAGCTGAGGCTATGAAAGCTTCAGGTGCGACTTCTCAAATGGTGTATAATGGTCGTATGCCTTAGCCTGGAATCCATACTGATAAAGTGCTGGTCGCTCCCAACGGTCACAGACTTATCAGTCTGGCCTCAGTCGTATAGCCAGCGTTTAGCCCTTACGTCACTAATGAAGTGAATATATGAATATTCATGTTTTCTGCTCTTGGCGAGAACCACCAATCAAATATGAGTTAGCTGGCCAGCAACGGCATTCGTGAATGTTATTGGACATGAGCTTAAAAATTAGATTGTGGTTTGCTTGCGTTTACTCTTGGAGTGGTTGTTAGGTTTTGAACAGGATAATTGGTGCATTCCAGGCAGGCTTTTGAACTTGTAAGTCACGACTTCAAGTCACGACTTCCGACTTTATAGCGTTCCAGGAAAGTTACGACAAACTGCCACTTAACTGCAAAACTTCCTGTTTACCGGTGCGTTCCAGGCAGGCTTTTCATTGTTGAACATGGCGAACTGTATGGGCTGCCGTATTGTTTCCTGGATAATGTGATGTCAGAGGTCGGAACTGGGAGTACATCAATTTGGTACGAGTTCACGGGTGGGAAGTTACGGGTTGGACTGCCATTCCAGTGCATTTTCACGGGTTACAGGTTGGAAAAACACGAGTTACGGGTTGCCTGGAACGCAGCCAATGTTTGGCCATATCTGCATTTTGTTTATTTCAGTGGGATTCTCCGGTATAATAAAGACTAAATTAAATAATACTCAAATTACATAACGTATTTCACGGTAATTGGCATCAGCTATAGCTTGAAGGGCATGATTGCATCAGCTAGATTTAAGTGATACTCCACCCAAAAACTACAATTTGTATTTCAATTACTCACCATTAGATGTCTTGAACGGACAAAGTTGTTCTTCACCTGGCGCAACTTTATAGCCACTGGAGAGTTTTGAAAAGTTATCCAAATTCCTTTTTTGCTGAAAGCAAATGCGGTCACACAGTAGCAATGGGAAAACTCCACAAATGTCCGTAGACAAACTTTCAAACCATCGTCCAACTCATCGTCCAGTATAATCCAAGTCAGCTTTGTCCACTCGTATCCTCAGAACTCTAGAAACGCGGTTATTTTTCGCTAAAAATAATAAAATACCATTGTTATGCTTCAAGTAAGCTTGCGCATTCAACGGAAGTCCCGCCTCCTGGCTCGTTCATTGCCCAGAGACTCTGCTGCCGCATGAATACACGTATAAACACGAGCCGGGAGGCGGGACTTCCGTTGAATGCAGAACTGTGGTATTTTTATTTATTTTTAAGTCTGCCTTGGGGGAGGGAGGCACCCTTGCGACTGTGATCCTATCACAGATCTCGCATGGATTTTGTGCGAATATTTGAAAGTCAAACGCTGGTCTACCAACTGAGGCCAGACGTACAAGCAAGTGACCGTTGGGAGCGACCAAAGTTTGATACGGATGGATTCCAGGCTACGTATGCCTTTTCTAATCTTAAAAACCACGGACTACCATACGTTTTCAATTTGTATATCAGTATTTATTTGAAAGATTTTGTTAACAATTGCAGGTTTAGACATTTTAATGTTTTCTTCTGTAGCTATTCTGTTTTCTAATTTTAAAAAGGTAATCAAGCTAATGAGGTCGTTGCAAGTTACGTAGGTGGTCACGTGATCCCCAAAGCAAAATGTACACAAAGGTTGATCTCAGCATAGTGAATATGGGGAAATCTTGTGCTGCTGTTGCTTGCACCAATAATAATGCCATTCAGTCTTCTGGAAAATACAGCAAAATAAATTTCCATCAATTTCCACGAAGTAGTGAAGCCCTTTTGAAAGAGTGGCTTGTGAAATTAAGAAGAATTGACCGTGGACAGCCTTACAAACCAACAAAACATTCAGTTCTTTGCTCAGAGCACTTCGAGAAAAGCTGCTTCACGTACCAGAAGTTCACAAGTAAGTCAACGGTTTTGTTGCAATAAAACCGGTTTTAAAGTGAAGATTTAAAGAAATTAGAGTTAAATATATATTCTATACAAATATTAACCTTAAGTTTGAACACCCCCGTAACGGGGGCAATGAATTTGCATAATAAATACAGGATGCTTCCTAATAGCAACCACGTCATGCGGCATATCCTCTTAAAGTGAAGAAACTCGGCGAAAAGATCGTGATGACCGTTTTTACCTAAACCGAACACAATTCAAGTACCAAGCACGTAAATAAGCATCTAGCAAAACATTAAATTAAATAAGATCAGTGCTCTATCGCAAGCATTTCTGTTGAATTTGTGCTGTGCATACAAACGATACCTCAAATGAAAAAGGACAAGCTGCTGGATAGCTCACTCGGTTAAGGCACTGCGTTGCAGTGCAGAAGTGACTATCACGTCGCGGGTTCGAGACCCGGTCGTACCAACCGGCAGTGGTCGGCAGCTTTTTCAGAGTAGCGCACAATTGGCTATCGCGCTACAGGGTTTCAAATTGGGAAGGGACTGCCGGGAAAAGGGAAATAGCTGAATAGCTTTGTTCATTGCTCAAGCGCCTCCTGTTGGCCAGACGGGCGTTCGTCAGGAAGATTCTAAGTCTGTTCATGTCCGGGTATCCTCCGCCCTTGTTCTGAACTTGCGAAGATTCAACCAATGAGTGTATAAGAAGCAGTGGCTGACAGGCACGTGCTTCGGAGGAGAGCCGTGAACTGTCTTCGCTCTCCTGAGTTGGCAGCAAGGGGTCGACACTGAGCAAGCTTTGTACATAGTTCACCAATTGGGCATTCCAGATTCGGGTGGGATTGGAGATGCCAAATTTATTAAAAAAAAAAAGAAAAAGGACAGTCCACAAATTCCAACGATACAAGCCTTGTCATTTTAAATTGTCACCATACTCAAAGAACAGCAGGCATACACTTTAAATGCTACAGAGATGAGCAAAAATTTTTCTTACCTTTGATATTTTGTCATAAAAGCTGTTTGTGGGTAAATCTGCGCTTGCTATTGTTGCTATTAGCCAGGCTATCTTAAAGTCCTCTCGCCATTACGCTATGCACTGGAAGACCTCAGCAGTATAATCGCTTAAAATGGTTTGTTTTTTGTATATTTGCGATAATTAACCGCTAAATATTCAACTGTTGTTTTAAAAGCCGGTTTATGACTGAGAATCCTTGTGCCAATATGCTCAAACACAGCACAGCTATACAAGTGCTAAATCGACCAGTGAATATATAGTCTGTTGAGCTAGTGTCATGGATAAGGCGGAGCATTTGGACCTGAGGTTCAATATCTGGTTATACATGCGACCTTTCAGAGCAAGGAAATAATTTTTTTTTGTATAAATAAATAAATAATAATTAATCGATGCATCCCAATTCAATCAAAGCTATCTTCCTGGGTTACTTCGGGGATCACGTGACTTACACTACGGTTTCTGCATCCAGTGCAACGCCTCCATTCTGCAGGCTCTTATTTTTACTGGCAGGTCTAAGCTAATTTGTCACTATTTTAAAACTTTGCTTTCTGTGTCAAATCATTAAACGCAAAGAAATGTTCGCTATAAAGCAATGCTAAAAATAGAAACATATGCTAATGAATGCGATATGCCACTGTTTGCAGTCTAACTCAAATTAAAATACTCCTTAGCAAAATTAGTTTGTCTAACACAATATTTATTAGCAAACGTTATGTCTTAACTAATTATAATACAGGCTCGCTAAGCCAACAGCATCTGTTTGCCAACGTTACCATTAAGATTAGCTAAACCTCCAAGGTATATTCGGGCAAGTAACTTAAGAGCTATCACAGGGACAAAGGAATATGATCATATCTCGCAGGTAAGCATGCTTAAGTTACCGTTTGTAGCTTACCCATTCAAGTTCTGTAACATTATGCTACCTAGCTAGTAAGTGAGCGATGCTAATTACTGCTTAGTCTCCTAAAATATTAAGAACTGGCTTGAGAAACCTAACAATTAATAGCGCAACTCAATGACAGTTCCCCTTTAAGTTAATTTACCGTATTGAGCGTTGAAAGTGTTTCCCTAGAGTTTTCCTGGCAAAGGGTGCTAAAGGGTAAAAAATAATAATTAGATAAGTTGAGGACAAATGCAATTTGCCGAAAACAAAGCGCTGACAGCACAATAACTGGGAGTTAGATGTAGGCTGACTGTGGTCCCTTCTGATGGAAGCCAACCATTTATTCTGCCAGTTTAACTAAGTCTTTTGCAATGGAATGAAACTGTAGTTTGGAGTTTCTCTGAACACTTTTGTAACCGTAAAACTGTACGACATATCCCGGGCATATTGTATTCCCTTCATTCCAGTATTTTGTACATCTTCATGTCTCATCTGCTAACTGTAATCAATGGTTGTGGGGTGCAGCTGTGACCTTTTCAGACACAAATACGGCGGCGCTAAAGCATAGTGACGGCACATGGTCCCTATGAATATGAACTTCACCCGACCATATACTGCCCCACCATTAACTACGTCACAGTCATTTCGCAGACACATTTATCCAAAGTAACTTACTGAGGATATGACAACGCCCCCAGGGCAATGTGAGGTCAAAAGCCTCGGTCAGAGGCCCAACAGCTGCACTGATCTTATTGCGGGCACACTGGGGCTTAAGCCAGCAACTTTCTGAGTCCAGTTCCAGTCTTTGATCATAAAGTATATTGCCGGTCCCTTACCATGGCCAACTTGCATGAATGCCAGAGTAAGTATACATTTTAATGTGCGACTAGAAAGCCAAGCTCATGGCAATAAAACATGCAGTTTGTTGCCAAGCTTGTGTGCTAACGATAGCAGTAAGGAAAAAAGAAAAAAATGTCTTACAGTAGCATTCATGTCTGCCACAGTATCACAGTTTCCTGTGATTCCACCCCATCAGTCCCAACCCCAAACACACTCCTCAGCAACCCCCCAAATTCAAGCAGAAAAGAAGTAAGAAAGGAAGCCAAAAGCATTTCAAATGAAGCAGGAATTCAGTACCAAGTGCATGTAAATGGTGTGAGCAGGTAGAGGCTCTTTAATTTTGAGATGCGTGGGACCAAATCTATCCAAAGGACTCTACTGACGCCACACCTGAAACTGCAGGACTTTATTTATATGCACTTACCATCTGGCAGGGGGAAAGCAGAGTAACCATGTCACACTTAAAAAGGACTTGATCTTTTCGCCCCCTCTTTTACTTAGTATCTGAATACCCAGTCAGTGATGATGCGGTGATGAGGCAAATTCAGCTGCAGTTCTGGGCTCCCTTCCAAATAATAATAATCTCAATAGGGACCCAGCTGCAGTTACAAAGCCATGAGTGCTTTAGGAAGGGATCTGCATCCCCTACCCAAGTTTTGAATCTTCATTAAACCCAATGGAGCTCTATATAGACAGCCACACAGCAGCAGCCACTCTAGCAGCAAAGATTCACAAAATCCTTTCCCTCTTTTTCTTTTAGGGCAGAGCTAAGCTGTGCCATCAGTGATCAATCAATTGGTCTGAACCAGACAAAGCACCGCTCAACCAGTGAAAACTTACTTAGCAGGCTTGTGCACTTCCAAATTTAGCATTTTTTTTTTTGGGAAGGAGGGTCCTAAAACTTTTTTTTTTTGCCCAATGTCACAATGCTTTGGCTGTGTCTAGTTCAAGCCCAACAGGGGATACTCTTTCATAAGCAACCCCCATGCTTAGCAAGCGCCTTCACTATTCTGCTAATAGAGAGATAAATTGAGGGCATGGTGGATCTAGACAGACCCTGCCCAGAGTTTGGGTTTAAAAGAGGTGCCATGGAAACACACAGGCCAGCTTCTTAGATGGCAGGTGACACGGGAAGTAGGATGCAGCAAGTCTCTGATAGTCAGACAGAGGTTACCTTCAACACGATCTCAAATGTGAACATGCTAGTGAAGACATAATCTGCATAGCCTAGGACCTGAAAAGGTGACAAGATGGGTCACAGTATTACTACACCACACTGACAGCAACGGCACAGTGACATGGAGCTCAGCATTTACCTTCAACAGGATCTCAACTGTAAAGATTGTCGTGAATGCATAGTCAAAGTAACCAAGTATCTGCAAAAGCAACATACATGTTTAACAGAAACACAACAGTACATAACCAGATGGTATTAAAACAGCTCATTTAAGAGTTTTACTAAAAAAGGTTAAGCCTAGTACTCATATTTATCAGTGCTTAGTACACATATTGTTCTCCGCAATCAGTTCATTCTTTTAAATGTGCTGTATCATGGTGCCATAGCAGCATTAGTTATTGTCCAGAGAACACACCCTCTCCTGCTCAACTCACAATTGACATTATTGGCTTTGAGATAAAAAGGAAAGAACAGTTAGTACAGTTAATATGCAAACACAGCAAGCATGTTCCCTAATTCCCTTTCACAATCATATTCAAAATATCCCTCTGAGGCTACACAGAACACTACATGCACATACTGTACTATTCAGAGTAAACCTTAAATGTTCATTCTACAACAAATCTATTAGTAGACAGCAGGAAAATAGAGTACAGGGATGCATATGTGCATGTTTGGGAGTGTGTGTTCGAACATTGAAGGGTGTTCATTTGTAAATAAATTCTCATACATGACAGAAGTTCATGTTTACAGCTGTCTGTTTTCCATTTGACCCAATTAAGTACAGTACAACTCAGAATTAAGCAGCTTTGCTCCACACATTCTTCACACACAGAGAAAGGTAGTAGTAGCAATCCCCCATGTAATGACCCCCCCATCCAAAAGTTTCTGTACTCACAATGTTGCGGGCCGAGAAGTTACGGATGGGATCTTCGGCGGCCAGGGAAACACTGCTCAGCATGATGAAGACCAGGATGAGGTTGGTGAAGATGTGATGGTTGATGAGCTTGTGACATCCAACCCGAATTCTAAAATATACATCCCCAAGCACATCACAAACAATCACGAGAAAATAATTTAAAAAACAGAGTAAATTCCAAAAAGCACTTGTCCACTGCACATAGCATAGCAAGTGCTATTGCTCAGCAGCACATTCTAGTAGACAGTCAAAAGGGTCTTTTTTCATTGGAGATTTTTGCATCATTACTACAGATTCAGTCATATCATTGTGTGTGTTCAACATGACGCAATGAAAGTTATCTCTCGTAACATGGGCTACGACAAGTAGCATATACGAGACATTCCAGTAAATTACTTTAATAATTAATTCCTGGGAATTATTCAGTTACATTAAGGAAAATAAATGGGCTGTAGCATTTCGGCAGATGGGGAAAGTGCATAATACCAGCACTGCTTGTCTGCTGACGCCAGGATGCATTTAAAGATGCATTTAAAGGTTGAGACTTTTAAAGGACTTTAAAAAAAGATTTTTAAAGTATGGCTAAATTATGCTAGTAATGGTATAAGGTTTCTCCGTAATACAAGTCCAGAGCTGCAAATAAGAAGCTGGGTTCTCTTCTGTATTTTTGAGCTGGCCAAATGCAATTCATTCTGTAGACTTTATGACGTGTATTAGTTTTGTGGGTATAATATGTGTGCTGTGAAACCCAAAATGATCTAATCATGTAAAAGAATGGTTCTAGATCAGCCTGTAAAAGTGCTTGAGAAGTATAATGTGCAATGAAAACTCAAGCCTGGTGTTTCAAGGTTAAATTTCTTACCCAATATTTTGTGAGCTCAGAAAATATCACTGCCATGCGAATTAGACATTGGAACCTCTGTCGAATAAGGTCAATCATTTCAGAATCTCATTGATATTCCTAAATACTTGAACATGTGCATCTTATGAGTAAACACAAGGTTTCATGTTGACATTAAAACTGTTGGAAGAGAATTGCTTAGAAAAAAAACAAAAAAACAAGAGGAATTGTCATGCCACGCCCCCAGCGCTCTGCATCACCAGGGTTGTGAGGAACCAGCCTGCCCTTCCACTCACCACTTAACTGTTTGCAACCGTGTCTAATCACATCACTATCTCATTTAGCCTATATAAGCCTGAGCTTGTCTCGAAAGCCTATTGAGTAGCATATTGCCTGTATATCTCTTTTTACTTTATTCTAGCAGACTTATGTTAGTTTAGCGATCTCATTGTCATTGTTTAAGGGGATTGCTGTTTCCTGTCTTGAATTTTTAAAATTCTCACCTTTTAAAGCTCCGCTTCAAAGGTAATAAATATAATGGGCTCTAAATTCGTTAACCAGGCGCAGGCGCGGTGAATGGGGGGAGCGCCGCGCCAAGGGGGTGTATCCAGGCGTATTTTGCAATTTTGTGCCCGGCGCAAGTACTCCTCTGTCCTGCCTCTGTCCCTCTTGCCGGCGCAAGTGGCAAAGAGGGAGGAGAGAAGGCCTGAGTGGGTTTAACACAGCCGAGTCAAATCTTCACCAGTCAAATGAGCTCCTCTCCTGACCTTTAAAATGTTGGAGTAAAGAAGCCTCTGTCCTATATCTGCATGATGCGTTAATGTTGCATTTTACTTTGCTGCTTCAGGCATGTTTTCTGCACCACTTCCGTCTGTATTAAGCATTGCAAATATGAGTCAGCTGGATAGCTGGGCATTCGCGAATTACTACCATTAGCGAACTTGAATGGAATTTCAAAACGAAACTACGTCAGATCATTCAAACTTATTAAGTTGGAATGAAATACGACGGTTGCTCATTTATTTCTTCTGCCTGCATCATTGGGAAGAGAAATGATGGATAGCGCGTTCCTATTATTACACCCTGTTGCTGCTTAAAATTTTGGGATTAACATGCATGGACAACAATGCAAGATACATTACACATTTATTTTCAATATGTGATCTTAACTCAGTACGAGATCATAGCAATCAGGCTGTATTCCTTTCCCCCACTAAAAACGATAAAACCTAAGTGACAATAATAGTAGTATTAAGCCGCTTGCACACTGGACGCGTAATTGACTTTGAATTTAATCAGTCGTGCGAAAAATTTGTTTCGCGTCCAGTGTGCAAGCAGCTTTTTACTGAGCATACAACGTAAGCATTATATATATATATATATATATATATATATATATATATATATATATATATATATATACGCACTGCCTGATGCCAAGGCAGTTTGTGGTTGGCTGAGAAAGATGTGAAGTCGTTAGTTTGCATCACAGATTCAGCTGCGTTGATTAAGCCAGGTCGAGTTTCCATTACGCGTGCCAACCGCCTTTGATCTGACATCAGGACAATCGATATAGATACCATAATTTATGTCTTTATACAGATAGTTACATTAAATAGTGGTTGCTGTAATTATTTATTGCATTGAAATGTGCCTGACATTCTGGAAACCTGCCTGTGAGGTTTCGGTGACGTGTGTCAAGACTGTGCGCCCGGTCAGCCAAATTACCACTGCACAGAAAGCAAACCAGGTTGGAGCTGGCGAGCTCTCTGCGCACTTACGGCGGAACCTTTATCCACGAAATTGTCACTGCGTCATAATGAATATGTGACACCTCCCCCTACTACGCCGCCACACCCATCTCGGCGACGTCCGTCTACCAAATTGCCAAAGAGGCTGCGCACGGTGTTGCATCAAGACGAAATTACCACCGCGCTGGCTGCACCGATTTAAATTACACCGCGCTGGCTGCACCGATTTAAATTTACCACTGCGTGGCTGGCGCCACCCGCGCGCGCGCCAAGAAATTAGAGCCCAAAATCTTTTTCCTCTGCATTTGAATCCAGTTACCGTCATTTCCAGTTTTCAGTGCACTGGCAAGTATGCACTGAAAAGACATTACAGAAGACTTCGCCTGCTATGGAATCAGCAGAGACCCCACTTCCAGGAGAAGGAGGGCTCACCGCAGCAGACTCTCCTCACCCTGACCTCATCAGCGTTGTGGCGGCGGCGCAGAGGGAGAGATACCACAGGTCGCACTAAAGGCTTTGGAGAATTTTGTTTTTCTGGTGAACACTCACGGGTTTGTGTTGCTGAAGATGAAGAAGGCGCTCCCTTCTGGAATGGGCGTAATCTTGTCTTTCTTTACTAGCTCGGATATCTTCGGTCGGGGGCCAGCGGGGACCTCCGGCTCATCCTCATCTTCATCCTCTACAGACACAATGCAGGAATCTCAGTTTCCAGCAGACGGTGTGGACACACTTAGGCTCTTTCCCTTAGTGTCATTTCCACTGCCCTTTACCTGCAGTGTCATCATAAGGATCCTTCTCATCCTCTTCCACTGGGACCTGTATCCAGAGAATGGCTTGAATCACAACAGAAAAACTTGCACTCTCTCTCTGGGCAAACACAGCACACAATGAGGTGAAAAACCCAGCTTAAGTATATCTATGCATTCCATCAACTCTATAGAAACTAATATGCTCTGAAAACAATCCAGCTGTTCTGTGAGCTACTCAGCCAATCAGATTACTGCACAGCTCTTTCATCAGCCTATTCACATGTAAATGGACATTAAAATTAATTGCTCTGATTTTACAACCAACAGATGTGTGGACATGGTGCAGAAATTTACCTTACTGTCTCCCTCAGCTTTGTCATCCTCCTTTCCATCCCCTCCCCCACTCCTGTAGTAAACAGGAAGAACTCTTACACCTCTAATCACATTTTGAACAATACGTCAAATCACATCCATCACAATGATTCAATCACCGGATAACAGGCAATAAGACATAGTGGGATGAAAAGCCAGCTGAATTGCATGGCTACTGATAATAACTGTGCGTATATTACATTACTAATCCACATCCAGTGCTGCAAGCATGACAACAAGGTACAGACTCCGCTGCAAAAAAATGATTTATTCACTCAACTTGACTCAGTCAAAGTCATCTTGCTGATGGAGTTAATTTCTGTGAATGGAAAGAGTAGTGATATACAATGGTCAAAAGTTTTATAACACCATAATTTTTCCCACAGGCAAAAAAGGGCTGAAAAAGCAACTAATATATAAGAGAATCGGCCAAAAGAACATTTAGCAAGTAATTAAGTTAACTGGCATCAGATGTGTAACATGATTGGCTATAAAAGGGATGTCTTAGAGAGGCTGAGTCTCTCAGAAGTAAAGATGGCCAGAGGCTCTCCAACCTGTGAAGGCTTGCGTAAAAAAATAGTGGAATACTTTAAAAACAATGTTCCTCAAAGACAAATTGCAAAGGCTATGAAGATCTCATCATCGACAGTGCATAACATCATCAAAAGATTCAGGGAAACTGGAGAAATCTCTGTGCGTAAGGGACAACGCCAAAGACCTTTACTGGATGCCCATGATCTTCGGGCCCTCACACGCCACTGCATCACTCACTGGCATGATTCTGTCATTGACATTACTAAATTGTCCCAGGAATACTTCAAGAAACCACTGTCTGTAAACACAGTCCGCCGTGCCATCTACAGATACCACCTAAAACTCTATCATGCAAAAAGGAAGCCATTGTTGAGCATGATCCAGAAACGCCGCTGTGCTCTGTGGGCCAAAGCTCATTTAAAATGGACTTTAGCAAAGTGGCAAAGTGTCTTGTGGTCAGATGAGTCCAAATTTGACGTTCTTGATGATAATCATGGGCGTCGTGTCCTCCGGGCTAAAGAGGAGAAAGACCACCCCTCCTGTTAACGGCATTCAGTTCATAGCCAGCATCTCTGATGGTATGGGGATGCATTAGTGCATATATTGTGGGACACTTACATGTTTTAAAAAGCACCATGAATGCTGAAAGGTGTATATAAAGGTTTTAGAGCAACATATGCTCCCCTCCAGATGACATCTGTTCCAGGGAAGGCCATGTGTATTTCAGCAGGACAATGCAAAAGCACATACTGCAGCTATTACAACAGCATGGCTTCATAGTAGAGGAGTCCGTGTGCTGAACTGGCCTGCCTGCAGTCCTGATCTTTCACCGGTTGAGAACATTTGGCGCATAATTAAATGAAAAGTCCGTCAAAGGTGACCCAAAACTCTCCAGCAGCTGGAAGCCTGTATTAAACAAGCGTGGGATCAAATTCCAATGGCTAAACTCAAGAAACTTGTCTCCTAAATGCCCAGACGCCTCCAACCTGTGTTAAAAAGAAGAGGGGAGGGGGCGCCCCGGTGGCTCATCGGCCCAAGCGTGCACACCATAAAGGCTGTGTCCTTCCCGCAGCGACCTGGGCTCGACTCCGGCTCAGGTCACCTGCTGCAAGCCCCCCCCCCCCCCCCCCCCCGCCCCCCACACCGCACAACCGCCAAACAAAGGAAAAATTCCCAAAAAAAATCTTTAAAAAAAAAAAAAAGAAGAGGGGATGCTACACTATGGTAAACAGGCCCCTGTCCCAACTTTTTTGAGACCTGTAGCAGCCATCAAGTTTGAAATGTGCTCCTTTTGTGTGTAAAATTGTTAAATTTCTCAGTTTCAACATTTGCTATGTTATCTCTGTTCTGTTGTGAATAAAACACTGGCTGGTGTGATTTGAAAGTCATTGTGTTTTGATTTTATTCACAATTTACGCTTTGTCCCAACTTTTTTGGAATTGGGGTTGTACAATGGAAATCAAATATTCTTCAGAAAGTTCTTCCCAACTCTGTTGCAGAAGTTCCCATAAATGTGTGGCTCTGGTAGGTTGCTTTGCTTTCACTCTTCTATCCAGTTCATTCCAAACCATCTGGAGACTGTGCTGGCCACTCCATGTTTTCAAGCTTACCATCTTGTTCTTTTTTCTTCAGGTAGTTCTGGAAGAGCTTGGACTTATGTTTTGGGTCATTATCTTGCTGTAGGATGAACCCCTGACCAACTAGGCTCATACCAGAGGGTACTGCATGGCGCTGCAGAATGCTGTGGTAGCCGTTTTGGTTCAGGGTGCCTTTCACTCTATAAGTCACTGACCCTGGATCCAGCAAAACAGCCCCAGACCATCACGCTTCCTCCTCCATGTTTGGCAGTTGATGTCACACACTGAGGAACCATCCTTTCACGTACTCGACGGTGTACAGAAAACCTGGGTAACCTTACCATTTGTTCAAAACTTCTGGAAGTTCACCACTTACCTTTGTACCATTTCAAGCTATTCATTGGACTGGAACTGCATAATTTTCCCCAAAAAAAAAAAAAAAAAAACTGGAAAAATTGGGGTGTAATACCGGTACTGTATTTGAAAAACTTAACTCAGTCAAAGCAACGAGAGGACTTAACTTTGTCAATTTGTGTGACCCAATTGTTTTTTAGTGTTTGGGGGATGCGCACACCACAACTCGGTGCAGACTTGCAAGTAAACTCATAACATTTGCGTATAAACCAGGCAAATTGTTCCGAAAATGGGAAAATTGGCTTCCTCAGTCGCTGCCTATGGCAATGCTCAATACCCATGTGCAGTTCCAGATTAATTCACCAACCAATTGAGGAGAAAAATCGACTCACACAGATGAACAGATGGACAGAAGAACAGACACAGGGACATAGTTTTCGTCATTTACTGCACGATATTTTACAATCCAGGAGCTATCTAGGGTGAATTAATAAGTATAAAACATTGGTGTTTGCCTCATGAATGTAAAAGTGTGATATAACAAGAAGGCAGAAACAACCATTTTAAATCAGAGGGTAGGAGTTAACAGAAGTGAATAACACAATACAATTAGCCTATCTTAACACAGCGACATCTTTAATACGTTGACCCTAAAAGCACTTTCAGACAAGAAGACAAAAAGCTAAAATGGGATAGAACTCACGCACTGCATTAACTGGTAAATGAATATGTATGGTCCACCAATTCCATGCAAATGAGAAATAGTGCTAAACTACACCACCAGTTTGCGTTGATCAGAAAAACTGACATACAGTCTTTGTGGTAGGTTTTGATAGGTTACACGGCTGACTGATCGTGGATGCTGATATGAGGCCTCTGATTTGCACACTTTCAGTTTTTTTCTCACCTGGCAATTTTTTTCTTTTCCTTCTCTTCTGCCTCTTCCTGCTGAGCAGTATTGAGACTCTCAGCATCAGCCAGGTTATCCACAGCAATGGCCAAGAACACATTCAGCAGGATGTCTGAATACATCAACAGCTTAAGGAAAATCACAAGCATGTCTACAGTCTCACACACAGTGTTAGCTTTCGGGTGCCAAAAAAGTGTGGTATGCAGAATGTACTGTCTTACTGCAGAGCAGGCATGCAGGACAAAAGTCTTGCTATGCTATAGAGTACACTGTTAACATTACAAAACATTAGTTTGGTCTGTTAGAGTATTACTTTTGAGGTTAAATGGCATGGTCGAATGTTGCTGAGATACAGTGGACTTTTACAACATAAGCATACTGCAGGAGGAAGCGGGGTTAGTGAAAGGTAATGAGAAGGGTACAGTTTCCACAAATGAAGAGGATAATGAAGTAAATGCAGACGATCATTCCTGAAGAAGATGGGCCACCATACGCCATGATCCCGTCATACATGACTGCGTTCCAGTCCTCCCCGGTCAGAATCTGAACATATAAAAATGAAATTTAAGAGGAGGAGAGTGTGAATAAACACACAATAGTTTTTTTTTTTTTTTTTTAACTGAACATATCAGTTATTGAAGTAAAAAGGTTATTTGGTACCTAGATTGTCCTGCACTATATTGGCAACCTCATTAAATATGAAAAAAGTGGTCTGAAATTAATGCCATCAATTGTTTATTCTCTTGATATTCAATTTAGAATATTAACACAAATATAAACTTCAAATGAAATAAAATCATTGAAAGAAAAAAGTAACCATCAGGAAACAAATATTCCTTCTCAAAAAAGTGTTCCACAATTACTTGATACCCTTTATTTATTTCTTTATGTAGCCTCTCTTTGCCAGACTATCAGCTCTGAGTTTTCACAATAGGTGTGTGATAAGATCCAGGAAGACAAGCAAGCAGGCTGAGACCATTTCTCCACACAGAATCTCTCAAGATCTTAATAAAACCTTGAACACTGTTTAAAGACCCTCCATTTGAGCTCATCCCACAGATTGTCCATTGGATTTGGGTCAGGGGATTTGAACGGTCAAGGCAAAACCTTGACTGTGTGGTTAGTTAACATTGTATTATTGTTGTTGACTTAAACACATCCTTTGGACCACTGTCTTATGGCAAGATTCAACCAAAGCGCAATTTAAGCTTTCTGGTGGAAGCAGCAGTATTCAGCAACACTGAATACCTGCTGGTGCTTGATGGAATCCATGATACTAGGAATCCTAACAGGTTGTCCAGGGTCTTAGGAAGAAAAAAGCTCCACAAAATCAAAGATTCACTGCCATACTTCACAAAGGGTATGGATGGGCTTTCTTTATTTTTACCAAAAACCCATAGCTGATGTTTTGCCAAAGAACTATATTTTGGTCTCTATGAAGCTGAACAAATCTTACACATTTTCTGCCTTTGATCATGGAGATGGATGAGATCGAGTGTCACGTCATATTCATACCCCAGAGAAAGAGGAGCCCAAGGTTGATAATTTAATTTTTCCCAAAAACTGTGGCAAACTTATTAAAGTAAAATATAAATGGGAATTTAGTTATATTTTTCTTCAGGTTTTCTGCCCATGCCAATAATTATGGCAGACGTATTTGGGAAAAAATATTTAAGACACCAATACTTTTTTTCTTCAATCATTTCCTTTAAATTCAAGGTTGGATATTTTTTGATATTCTGAATTGGGAAATTCAGTTGGGGAAAGACTGAGAAGATTGTTTTTATAGTCTCCAGCTAATATCTACCAAAGGATCCAATATTACAGGAGGGCTCTGTATTTGACATCTATGAAAACATAAATGCTTTTGTAAACTGGAATTGCTGCGGAGGAACTTTGGCCCACTTGTCTTCGCAAAATTGATTGAATTCAACCATACTGGAGGATTATCGAGTATGAGCAGCCTGTTCAAGGTCCCATCGAACCATCTCAGTGGGGTTTAAGTCAGGAATAAAACTAGCCTCCTCAAATATAAATTTTGGATCTTCTGAGCCATTCAGAGGAGGACTAGCTCAAGTGCTTCATGTTTTATTTCTACATAACTAGATTGCATTTGAGCATCAAATCACAGACTGATGACTGGACATCCTCCTTCAAGATTTTTGGATAGGGAAGGAATTTATGGTTCTGCCAGCCGTGTAAAGTTGCTCAGGCCCAAAAGTGGCAGAGCACCAAACTACCACCATCATGTCTGACTTTTGCTATGATGTTCTTATAGTGGAATGTAAGCATAGTGCTAGATGGAATGGGACCCATGTCATCCAAAAAGTTCTACTTTTGACTCATCAGTCCACAGAATATTATCCTGAGAAGCTAAGGTATAATCAAGGTGTTTTTTTTTTTTTTTAGCACATAAGAGATGAGCCTTTGTGTTCTTTTGGCTTTAAAGTGGGGTTTTCTTTGTAATTTTTCCATGTTTACCATTTTTGCCCAGTTTCTTTCTGATGGTGGAATCATTCATGCTTGCTTTACTCGAGGTAAGTGAGTCCTGCAGTTCCTCAGAAATCTGTTTGGGTTCTTTTGTGACTTCCCGAATGAGTCATCAATGGGCTCCTGGAGGCACTTTGGTAGGCAGGCAGGCCTCTTGTGAAGATTAAGCACTGTTCCACATTTGAGGATAATGCCTCACACTGAAGTTTGCTGGAGTCCCAAAGCCGCAGTGCTCTGTAACCCTTTCCTGGCTGAAATACTTTAAAGGCTTTCTCGTCACTTTGAGAATTTCTTTGGACTGCATTCAGCAATGGTCTGATTTATGTGATGTTTAGGTTCAACATCACTGGCGCCAGTCAAGCATGGGTGTTTCTAGTCTAATTTTAACCAAATGTCAACAGAATTATATAAATTAGCCGTCTGAGTATAGTAACCCAAAGGAGCCATTACCTTTGTACACAGGGCTATTCATAGCTGGAAACATCTTTTTCATCAATTAAAGACCAATGTATGCTACTCTATTATTTATTTATGAATTAATCTGGATACTTTTCAACAGGGAAAACAATTATTGGGACTCTGTATCAAGCTAAAAAAAAAGACTTCTCGTAAAGTCAGGATATTTGTACACTTCCTGCATAGATATAAAACATTAGATGCAATATGTCATAATAACCTGCCTTTCAAGGCCGTAATTACTCAGGGTCCAGGATTGGGACTACATAAAAGTTAACCAAACTCAAGTCAGTTCCTCTGTCCAGTTTATTAGGAACAATCTCCCAAGCCTAATTCAGGGTCCAGTATTCGGACCGCGTTCTAATTAACCCTTCCAAGTCAGTTCCTGTGTCAAGTTTGTAAAGAAAAAGCTCCCAGTTGTTCTACGGTCATCAGGATTGGAACCAAGTTCTGCTCAAGCTTCTCCATCCTCCTGTGGGACAGTTTGGCTCTGGCAAAGTGTACGCTCCACCTGGTTGTCATCCTGGAAGCCACAATCCAGCGATTAGCTGCCCTGCTTCGTCTTAATATGTGTGTGCTGAACTATGGTCCTCCTCCTGTAGGGTTCCATCCCTTTATTGCCATTCTGCTGTCAATAAACCTACCTATTGGATTATACTTAGCCTCCGCACTTGATTCCTGGTCTGGATCATAACAAGAATTTTGACCATTTTAGCTCCTAGAGAACTCATAATGCTTTCAATCATGAATTGAATCTCATTATAACTTCCATAATCGAGCATTTATATTGCAGACAATGATTTTATTTTTTTAAATTTGCCTGAGCTTAATATGTAAGAACTGTTTTGGGTATTCTGAATGGATGATATACCACATTTCAAAGTCTAGTCCAATTTTATCTCAACGACACCAATTGCTCTGAGACTGCAAATTGCAAATCTCAGTTCTTTACTAGAGACCATCGGGGATCACACCAGCCATGAGAGTGATGTTTTCAGTAAAGCAGTCCTCATTATAAGGCCATCAGTGAGTACAAGCTCTGACAATACCCATCTTCCTACACATCCTTTCCTTTTTGCCCCAGCTACTTACCTGTAATGTTTCATGACTAGATCTTAAAAGGTTGTGATGCTATCGTGTTCCCAATAAAAGCCCACAAACAGACACCCACATACATGTACACACAGATCAGCTGAAAACAATGCTTACATTGTTACTGTAGTTAGTAATAATCATACACAATATAGGCTACTGTGGGTCTATTATTATTCAAGCGTTAGACCCAATTAAATCGCAAGGCCATACACTCTTTGAGCCATCATGTGACCACAATAAAATGTGACCACATTAAAATTTGAATGAAAATAACCTGACATAAACTGCAGAATTACAAACTGCCTCTGACTGAATTACGTTACTTCACCTGATTATGACATCTAGCATGTATTTTTTGCTTACCTTAACGGAAACTCGTCTGAAGGGATGAGGTAAGCTGACAACAATTGAGGATAATACATGATGACAGATGGCAGGATTCAACTCAAGACAGCTAATTTTGGGTTAGCTGTAGTGAAAATATAACAACCTTGCGGCCAAGGGTAACAATGGCTGATTGTGTGGTTGGTTAGCATCAGTGGCGGCTGGTGAACTGGCGATAGGGGAAGCCAAAACCATCCCTTAAAAATAACGATTGGTCATGACCTGTTTTCAATCATTCACTCAAATTACAGAAACTCCAAAAACTCTCCGCATTATCAGGAGTGGTCAGTTTTCATTAATAACGCATACCTGTCAACTCTCATGCATTCGGCGTGAGTTTTAGTAGCATATTTACGTTCCCCTGCTGTAGTCAGCAATTATTCAATCAACGCATATGTAAGAGATTCTCGCGCGGAATTGAAGTCCTTGTGCATGGAGGTTTATCAGTTTCACCTGCGTTATGACAGTTCACCAGCCGCCACTGGTCAGCATTCCGTGTCGCTGTCAAGGATGCGGTTAGTGCTACTGTTTTGTTTATTTGCCTAGGCTTGACTTTTTGTGGGAAATGCAATTTTGAAGTGAAGATGATTACTTGCTGTTGTTACTGTCAACAGTACCTAACTGTCACTGTACGCTCGCTTGGCATGGAATCAGCTGTGTAGCTGTCAAATATTACGGTAATGTTAATACCATTGTTATAACATTACTAAATGTTACCTTTGAGCTCTAAGATGGTGTGTTTAACATTAAAATGGTGTGCGTTGGTTAAAACTTGGCTTGTCTGTTTATTCAACAGATCAGTGCTGTTGAGAGCAAGAAATCTGCAATAACTTTGACTTAAAATTTAAAATCACCATAGGGACTTAATGGTAAAGTTAGATAGTTAGCTCATTCACTAACTTTTTGTAATTTTAGTTGACCCTCATGTAAAAAAATAAATCTCTCATCTAATCGATACTTGCATGTGAAAAGTGATGCCGGCATCACTGGTCTCTTGTACATCAATTAGGTGCTGAGCAGCCGACAATTTGAACTACTGCACATAGGTGCCAGTTGTTAACAATACCTAGGTATAAAAGCAGACATATGATCCCATAAGTTATGACTTAATGTTGCATCCATTTTTTTTTTCTATCTATGACTTCCCATGACTGGACTGCAGCTGGACACACCTGGAACACAGTCAGCAGGGCTTGGGGGAAGTTGTCAAAGGTGCTCCTCTTGGTCTGCGTCTCGTCAAAGTTAAACTTCCCGCCGAATACTTGCATACCCAGCAGCGAGAATATGATGATGAAGAGGAACAGCAGCAGCAGTAAGGAGGCGATGGACTTCATGGAGTTGAGCAGAGAGGCCACCAGGTTACTCAGAGATGCCCAGTGCCTGCAACACAATCACCTGTATAAATACTCAACCACAACAGTAAATACAATCACTCGCCCACAAAAACTCCAAAACAGCCATAAACACTATCAGTCAACCATACTGCCTGTTTAACAGTCTCAAATACAACCATTCAACTAAACTGCCACTTACACAGAACAGAAAACTATCACTCTGCAACTGTTCCTGTAACCCAGTAACAAACATTTATACTCAACCACAGTGCTTGTAACACAGTCACAAACACTAGCACTCAATCACAGAGACTCCACCACAAACTCTTAAGGCCCATTCACACATAGACGGCACTTCTACTACGATGGAAAAGTGGCCGAGAGCGTGACCAATCGTGGGCCAAACGTGGGAGGATCTCCATGAGCATGGTTTGGTCGGGGTGGGATTTCCTAGGTCGGGAAGCTGCACGCTTCCCTCACGCTTATTTTGATTGTGCACAAAATAAGCGTAGCCAGGTCGTGGGAAACAAAAAGCAGGGCAAAGTCTTATTAGGAACGTAGTGGGAACGCCATTATCGTAAAAGCAGCGTGATAGCATCGTGGTGAGATCTCTGTGGTCGTAATGAAAACGCAGCACCGTTCTTGTTGGAGCAGAGCCAGTTGAATAAAATCAGCATCAGGTCTGTTCATCTTCGAATTTGGGAAAGAACTGAAGAAATGCTTGAACACCTCCGATTTATATAGATGTAACCCTCGTTTCTCGATTTAGGTAGCGTGCTGAAGGTCTCTGAGCTGTGGGAATGAGCACTACAATTGGTGGTACACAAATCAATCTTTAATCTTCGTTCTTCGTAAATCACACCAATACAGTACTGTACAGCTAACATTACATCCAACAAAACGGACTGCTCAACTCAATCGTTTTTTCTGCTACTTCCTTTTTCCCCATCACGCTACTTCTTCCCCAGTAAAACAATTATAAGTGGGAACAAATATTCAATCGAAGCAAGAGGACATAAATTATAACTTAAATCAGTGCGCAAAATAATTGCATAAATTAAATAATAAGTACAATGACTTTTGCTTACTGTATTGTATTTTCTTCACTCACTGTATTTAACTTACGCATCACAAAATCAGTTGAGCAAGTATAAGATACTCCAAAGAAATATAATGCATACAGTAATTACAATTACATGGACATCGCCACAAATCGTACTAGAAGCATAATTTGGTCAGGAACAGCGTAGCAACATTGTCCTACAGTCTTCTAGGTCTGTGTAACAACGTAGTATGGTCTTGTACGTCGTAGCGGCAACATAGTAGAAACGACCGTTTGGTTGGCATTGGTCTAGGTGTAATCGTAGTGGCAGCGAGTCAGCAGCGCTTTTGACGTAGAAGCATCGCAGTACAGTCATGATGTAATCTTTAATTTCCCAAATTGCTGGATTTTGATGGCGATAATGCCCCGATTTGATTACTTTTTCAGATCGGGGTGATTGGCATGGTCTTGGTAAGGTCGCAGAGCTGTGTGAACGGGGTTTTAACAGTAAACCACAGTTCCGATAGCGCAGTCACAAATGCTAATACTGAATCATGGTGCCTGCAACACAGTCCTAAGCCCCGCACAACACTGAACCATAAATGCCATACACAATCACAAATACTAGCACTCAATCACAGTGCCTGCAACACAGTAACAAGCACCAACACTGAACCGTGGTGCCTGTAACAGCAATGAACATAAAGACTAAACCGCAGTGCCTTTAACACAGCCACAAAAAAAAAAAAAAACACTGAACCACAGTGCAAGTAACACAATCATAAACACTAACACTTAACTGCAGAGCCTGTAGCACAGTTGCAAATACCAACCCACAATCAGACTCTATAACAGCCACAAACATTAACACTAAACAAAAATGCCAGTAACAGAGCCACAAACATTTGAACGTCACAAGCACTAAAGCTTGATTTATAATTGACACATTGTTAAGGCCGCAAGCGACCTTCCGGCCGAAATGACGGAATAATTACAGACACACCGCTTTGTGATGGTCCTGTGTGCCCAGTTTTCGCCTGATCACGCACATCTGAAATTTTTAAGTACACTGACACAGATGTGTGGAAAACGGTCAAATCCAAGGCGCTGCTGATCACAGAGGTGAGGAAGCGTGGGCATCTGTACGAACATGTAGCCTATTGTAGAAACTGCCCCTGTACTTTTAGAAGATATCTGTTTCCCTCAAATGAGAAAACTGTAAAAAGTATTAAAGCTCCAAACGTTAGCTCCTCCCGATTCCACAGCAGTTCATGTCTGTGATCGTTCATGCAGAAAGCGTAATTCAGCCTTAACTCTGACTCCAAGTGCCTGTAACACAGCCACAAACTCTGAACAGCAGTGCTTATAACATAGTTACAAACAAAAACACCAAACCACAGTGCCAGTAACATAGTTACAAACACTAACACTCAACCCCAGTGCCAGTAATACTCACAAATGCTAAAACTCAAAAACAGAGCCAGCATCATACCCACAGACTTTCATAACCATTCCTGATTATTAAAAGGTGACTTCAACCATATTACAGTTCAAAAGGGCTGTCATAAGACCATAGAGCTAATGAAACAGTATAGGCATATATCACTGCACAGGACGAAGCGTACATCTACTCATGAATGAGATCACAAGCCTCTCGCACCACAATAATGGTAATAATGACTTCATTTATGTACAGTAGCACAGTTTATGCATAAAATGCACAAAAATTGCTGAACATTAAAGACAATCAAAATGTTTATGATTAAAAAATAAGAATAAACAAGTGTTTCCAGGCAAAACAAACCTCACCTGCCAGCACTTATTTTAGTGCTTTTCATACTGACTCAGTTTTACAAATGTGACCTCAACCGTTTTCAACTTACGGTCCTTTGCAACTACCTCTGGCAAGGATGACAGCATGGAGTCTTTTCCTGTATTTTTTGATGAGGTTAAGGCACACATTTGGGGGGATTTTGGACCATTCCTCTAAACAGATCCTTTCAAGATCCATCATATTCTCGGGTTTGTGTTTATCAACTGCCCACTTCAACTCAGCCCACAGGTTTTCGATTGGACTGAGATCTGGCGACTGAGATGGCCATTCAGAATGTTGATTTTGTTGTCACCAAACCATTTCTGTGTGAATCTTGAGGTATGCTTTCGGTCAATGCCTTGTTGGAAAGTCCACCTACGGCTAAGTCCCAGCCTTCTGGTGGAGGCAACAAGATTGTCGGCCAAAATATCCTGATACTCGGTGGAATTCATTATGCCATTAATCTTAACCAGTGCTTATGGGCCTCTTGAATTAAAACAGCCACAAGACATGACTGACCCATAGTCACATTTCACCATGTGTATGAGGTGCTTCTCCTTCTATGCATCTCTGTTTTGACGCCAAACATGCTGATGCTTTATCTGACTGAAATGTGCAATTTTGGTCTCATCTGACCAAATCAACTAGGTCCAGTCACAATTTAAATGACATTTGGCCAACTCCAAGTGGATGCTTCTATGTTCTCTGATCAGAAAAGGCTTTCTTCTGGCAACCCTTCCAAGGAGCCTGTGGTTACGGAGGTGGCTCCTGATGGTGCTTTTTTAAACCTGGTGACCCCAAGATGCCACCAAGACCTGCAATTCCTTCACAGTGATTCTTGGGGATTTTTTTGCTTCTCTCACCGTCCTTGTCAGTATCCTGGGGTGCAAAATGCAGTTGCCTCCTCTTCGCTTGAGGTTTTCAACAGTTCCATATCTTTGGAATTTTTAAATTATTCCCCTGACAGTGCTAAGTGGCATTCTCAATCTTTTGTGAATCTTCTGACCATCTGCTGACCATCTGCCTCTTTCGAACTGACAGTTGTTTTGTTTTCTTCAAGGTGTTGGATGACAAAGGGATATTGCGTGCGTGTTACCTCATTTTTATACCCAAGTGAAACAGGAAGTGAATTAATGGCACAATGAATTCCTTAAGACAAAGATAAAATGTAAATAAGTGGAATTTAATACCTGGTTTAATTTTGGTAGATGTTATTTACAATAATCTTTAATGGTGCCATTAATTGTGTAACCTTGAATTGGAGAAAAATGATTTTTAATTAAATCAGTAAATGATTTTTGTTGGTTCCACTGCAACTTCAATATCAGTATTTTTCACATGTTGTTATTTGTAATTCCTCTATAAATATCTTTTTTAGATTTTTCTTAAGTATTGTTTGTGCATAGCCAATCAGGGGTGCCAGTATTTTTGGAGCCCACTGTATGTCTGACATACAAGCAATCATGTTATTGATAGAACAGTAGTCATGTGAGTTTACAGAGATATATAGCTGGGAATCATCTGCATAATTATGGAAATTAATGTTGTGATTTCTGATAATTTTGCCTAGTGGTAGTATATACAGACTGAAGAGAACTGGGCCTAAGATACAGCCCTGCGGGACACCACATCAGGTTTATTTTATTGGAGGAGCAGTCGACTTCTGAACCAGAAGTTTCGTCTTCCTCCATCTCCATTCAGCTTTTGGACAATTTCTTTTAAGCTGGTTAATTTTCAGGTTTCTCCATGGAGGTTTTTGTTTTTGAAGAATTGTTTTGTACCTGACCAGAGCAATGTGGTCAAAAGCTGATTGTCATTTTGTATTTAAGTTATTCACCATATCATCATGGTGGCGCAGTGGTTAGCACTGCTGCCTCACAGCAAGAAGGTCTTGGCTTTGAATCTGGCTTGGGGCCTTTCTGTGTGGAGTTTGCAATTCCTCTGTGTGTTCGTGTGGGTTATCTCCAGGCACTCCTGTTTCCTCCCACAGCCCAAAAATATGCATGTTAGGCTAATTGGAGATGCCAAATTGCCCATAGGTATGAGTGTGAGAGTGAATGGTGTGTGCGCCCTGCGATGGATTGGCGAGCTGTCCAGGGTGGGTCCCTGCCTTTTGCCCAGCATCAGCTGGGATAGGCTCCAGCACCCCTGTGACCCTAATGAGGAAGACGTGGTATGGAGAATGGATGGCTGGATGGACTACATCATCAACAGGTGAAGGAAGAGTTGGCAAAGACGTTATTTAAATGCAAAACAACATTTTCTGCCATATCAGGTGCAAGTTATCATCTTTTTGCAGGGTGTCAAGAATTACAATGCAGCAAATGAAGAGACTCAGTGAATTCAATTAAATAGTGATCAAAGAGCACCACATCCACAACTGAAGAAATGTAAACACAAAGACCCCGTGAAAAGAAAAGGTCTTAGGTGTGACCACAGCCATGAGCTGGTTCATCAACATGTGTGAAGCTAGGTTCTTCCAATATATTAAAAAATCAGTAGTTTCTTTTCAGTACAATTGTCAACGTGTAAGCTAAAGTCATCAATAGTGATTGTACTGTCATAAATAGATGAAATGGTAGATGAAAGCTAAGAAAAATCAGATAAGAAATTGGGCAATGCTTTCATGGCCTGTGGACAATAATTGCAAGAATGCGCACTTGACATTTCAGTATGAAAGCATACAACTCAAATTAGGTAAAAAAATCAAAATGAATATCTCTCTGCCTCAGAGCATTGGTACATATAGTGGCTGTATCTCAACCCCTCCTCTCATTTTAAAATAGATTAGGAGAAATTATAATTTTGTGGGGTAGTTTCAATAAGATTGCTCATTAAAAAGGTTTTATTGACGAGGGACCTGATATTTAAAAGTGCCATTTTTAGATTGATTGTCTTGCTTTGACCTGTACAGCCACTGGATGTAGGGATTCAAAGAAGATTGCTAAAACTTACTCCACTGCTAGTCCAATGGCCTTTTGATTTTGTAGGGGATTGAGAATTTATCAGATTACATTTCAAAAAAGGTCTGTGAGGCCTGTTAGTTACACAGACTGGAATGGTGGCTATACTGCAGGAAGAATTACTCGGTCTATAATTAATTGTTGACCTATTCCAGAGAGAAGTGTCATGAGTAAGGAAATTGTTGGTAGAGGGGTCAGAACACGTGGAACCAATTAGATTGGCACTAGGACCCTGCGGACAAAAACAGTGGTGGAACTGGTCATAACAAGTGGACGTTGAGGCGATGTTTTGGCTGTTTGGGACGTCTGAAGGGGGAGCACTCAGGTGGACGACACAGTACGAAATGTTTGAGGACAATAGTTTTGCCCTTAGTCAATCTGGATGTGTCCCACCATCTTTAAAGAACTGTCTGCAAGTCCAAGAAGAGATTGAAGACTGAAGGAGACACCCTGGGCAACGAAGGCTGATGATGACCAAGAATGCAGAGGCAGCCCCTCGCTGAAACGCCCAGCGTCGCTGCTACAGGAAAGGAAGGGGCCAGACACGAAAATGTGCCTCACCAATCCCTTCAGTGACGAGAACAAGCACAGTGTCACTTTTCAGTAGTTCAGAATGCAGTTACGGATGTCATCCGTATGTACGAGTATAATGACCATGGTCATGTCCGGTTTGTTAGCCAGGATTTGAAGAGTTATGTCCTCTATTTTATGGACAGTGGTACCTGGGACACAGTAAGTTATTGTTGTGTGTGTTATAAGTTTTTACAAGTAGGGGCGGCATGGCTCAGGAGGTGGAGTGAGCGGTCTAGGAAATTAGAAGGTTCTCGGTTTGATTCCCGGCTCCTCCAGAGAACGTGTCGAAGTGTCCTTGAGCAAGACACTGAACCCCACACTGCTTCTGATGTGCAGGTTGGCGCCTTGCGTGGTAGCCTCCGCCATCAGGGTGAATGTGATGCATAGTTGTAAAGTGCTTTGGGGTCATGTCATGTGACTAGAAAGCGCTATATAAATACAGTCCATTTACCATTTACCAAAAAAAATTAGTGGGCAGCAGTGCTGAATTGGCCCGGGGTCCAGGTCGACAGCACAGATGTTGCTCCAGATTCCCCAGAACATCAAGCTTGTTACTCAGCAGGAGGACCCCAATGGTGGAGTGCGGGAGGAGTTCCTACATTGACCAAGGTTCGAAAGGAGCGGGTGTGGAACAGATCCGTGCCCTGAGTTTGGCTCCAAGCCTGGACCAGGGGTCCTGCTCATGGCTCAGTGGCTACTGCGGGCCCAGGCCAGGGAAGCGTGGTGCTGTTCTCGCGAATGCGGGAGGCCTCCACAGCCAGCAAGTCTGGGAGACGCTCATAACTTTTGGATGTGACAGAGCCTGGATATCCGACCCTTGGGTTTGATGATTTTTTTGACTAAGCCGATGGCATCCGGAGCAGTCCGGAAGAGAGGTGAATGGTGGCATTGATACAACATGAAACTGCAGGGTAATTAAAAACAATTGTGCCTCTTAAGTCAAGACACGGTTGAAGCCTCCCAGGAGAGGACAGTCGGGGGCTTCAGTATGATAAAGTCAATGCAATAAAATCTATACATTTGGCAGTCGAGTTTGGTAGGAAGAAAATAGTTCCTACATAAAACAAGGTCTGTTCATTATCTTGAGTAACTAGGTCATAATATATGGAAATAAAATCAATATGATTAGCAGGTGTAGTTCTGAAATAAAATCGATACAATTAGCGGGTGTAGTTCGGTAGAAAGAAAATAGTTCGCTCTGTTCATTACCTTGAGGAACAAGGTCACACATATGGAAAGCGACACTGCTGCTGAGTTTCTCAAATGTATTTTTTGGCATTTTGAGCACAAGCCCAGTGCCCTTTAGTTTTATAATATTTCAGAGAAGGCAGGTATCTCTACGGCCGATATCTCTGAGACTTGACAACTCGCACCAAGTGCAATCTAGAGGGATAAACAGCATTGCCGGTAGAAGGAAAATATGCATTTTTGATTTTGGGGTGACCTGTCGATTTAAAAATCAGTATTATGCTATATGCACATTTATGGCCTCAGACCCACCCAGTGCTGTTTTCATTAACGATGACGATGAAGAAATGATTTAGTTAACGCACCTTTTTTTCAGGACTAAAACGAGACGATGACGAGCTAAACATAGTTCTTTGATGACGAAAATATGACGAGACGTATCTGTTGTTTTCGTTGACGAGAGGAGAGGAGACGAAGATGTTAGTGGGTTGGCTCGCTGGCCTGCGAACCTCTGATTCCCGAGCCACATAGCAACAGGAGAAGTTTTAACGACTTTGATTGGCTGGAAAATGATGTTCCTCATGCATACCAATCAATCAAGCTTCTGAGAGTGCGTGCATGGATTAGAGAGGCTCTCTGCCAGAAAGTTTCTGGTAAGTCATGGATGACTAGACGTCTCTGCGAGCCGTCGAGTATCAAATTACGTTGCTCTTTGGATACAGCCACCCTGTATGCTAGTAAGCTAACAAACGTTAACAAAATAAAATCTTTGTGAGTGATCATCATTTTACGGTGATATAATTTGTTTCTTGCCCCAACTTTACTAACTTTGCCAGCTGTAATAGGCATGAACTTATCTGAGGTTTCGCGGCAGTTCATGCGTCATGCATTATCTAGTTGCGCATGCTATCGCGTATTGCGTTACTCTTCAGAGTATAAAGCTAGCCATCTTCTTACCTTGCTGACGCTAGTTCAGGGAAATCTTTGTAATCATTGTTATATTATGGCGATATGATTTGGTTTTTGCCCTAACGGTGAGAATTCCACATTCGACCCCCACTTTTTTCAGCTTTAACTCTGAATCGTCGACTCTGAGTTGGAGAGTGCCTTTTGTGACTAGATTTTAATGGAAATGGATCCTTTCGTGTCTCTGATCAGGTTAAACAGCATCGTATGCTACAGTAAGGTATAGATAAGACAGCTGTTGCTACTTGCAGGCCAGAAGTGGTTTGCAGAAATTTCACTGGGAAACGGAAGTGTTCTGTATTAAATTAAGATTGTTCCGGGTAAAATTGATACCTTTCGGAAATAATGTTTTGCGTTCAGAGTGGAGTTGTATTTCACGTGTAATTGTAATTTGTCATTTGGAAAGAATAAAAAAGCCTTTTATCATTTAAAATCTGATTGTCTGTTTTCTAATTTTTGCTAATCATTTTTCAGATGTGCTTAACAATTGCAAATCAATTGATATAATAATGATTAGCAAAAAATACAAATAATTTTTTTTCCTTAATCTGATCACTGATATTTGAGTTACTGTGAAACATATGGGGGAAATGTAGCTTTTCAGGCCTGTTGCTGTTCCTTATGTCTAAATGAGCAGCAGCACATCTGGCTACTCTAACGTTAGTAGCATGTATAGCCAGCATATTTACATTAACAGACAGCGTGGGCATCTTCTAGTTGTGTGCTCATCATGGCATATAAGCGCTTTGCGACATGTAAAACGGGTCGAGTTATGTGCTTTGTTAATATACGTCGAGTCTGCTGTTGGGCTAAAGCCAGAAGGGTCTGACAATGACGTCGTGCAGCCATAACCACAGACTGTGCTTTTTGCTGTATTTTGCTGTGGGATTGTATCAGCTAATGTCTTTTGTACTTCATGATAGTCAGAGAGATCATATGCATGTTCTCAATCGCACTGGCAGTGGCAGACCAGGTCAAGTTGAGCACATGTGTTCCTCATCTATTGCTCATATGTTGGGCTTGTGTGTGTTAATTGCATGTTAATTGGTTCTCAGAAATAAAGCCACAAAGAAAGAATGTTTTGTTTCTTGACTGTCTTGGAGTGATGAACATTGATTCCACGCACTGTTACCACTTTGTCTGTGTTTAAAGCACTATTCTTAGAAGATCAGCAAGTACAGCATGACAGAATTGCATTTTCATGGATGGGAAAGTGAAGGCTAGTGCTATCAAACTGGTAAGGAATCTGGTTATTATACAAAAGTGTGAAGAGAGTTAACTGTTGCTTTATGAATTGCAACACAACCTGTCAACCTCGATTACAATTTCCTAAATCTGTATTGGCCTAATTAAATCTTTTAAAGTCATTATTTTTTCGAGTAAAATTAATGACTAAAACTGGACTAAAACCCTTTTAGTTTTCGTCAACTAAAACTAGACTAAAACTATCAATGACAGAAATGACTAAAATGTGACTAAAACTAATAAGCATTTCGTCCAAAAGACTAAGACTAAAACTAAATCAAAAATGGCTGCCAAAAACAACACTGGACCCACCGTGTGACTTTGAATATACGCAGCAGCCGAACGCAGCGAAACACAGAGATCCCCAATGGGGACATGATCTCCAGTTCCACCAGGATCGTCTCAGTGATACCCCCACACACCACAAAGCAGTCAAAACGGTTGAAGAGTGAGACAAAGTAGGCCTGCAGCCCGAGGCTGTACATCTTCACCAACATCTCACATGTGAATAGAGCCAAGAGCACCTTATTGGCCACATCTGCAGAGGACAGAGGGAGGGACGGAGAGGGGAGGGAAGATCATTACAAACAAAATAAAAATAAAACTGCAGTACACTAACAATACTCACAAAACTATTAAATCGCAACGCAGTGACACTGAATGACAACCAGTATAATAATATAATGTTTTTGTACTGCTTTAAACAAAGATTATCAGATATGTTTTCACCATCATGGCATGAATCTATTTGTACATCTAAATTTTTAACCAATTATACAGAGATTAAGTCACATCTATATGCAGAAATGTATATTACCCAGCTGCAAAATAGAACTTTGACCAGAGTGTTATTCAAACTTAGAATATCACTTCATAAATTTAATATTAACTCCTATCTAAGAAACAATAGTGTATGCAATCTGACTGTAGTTGTACTAACTTTAACCTGCAAGAGACTGAAGATGAATTCCATGTATTGTTTAAACGTGAAAAATACTCAGAGTTGTGTTATAAATTTTCACCAGACATCTGTGGACCATTTGTTTGTAAACAAGACTTCATCAATATTGTGAAATCGAACCAGTTAAGTCAACTTAAAGCAATAGCCCTGTTCATGAAACATGTATTAAAGTAAATACTACAAAAGGATTTTATGTGCTCTTCTCTTAGTATTTAGTCATTAACGATATTATTTCTGAATGGAAGTATGTATATTGTTAATATGTAAAATGTGATTGTACTTTTCGCCATGTGGCCTATATACTGAATAAACATGTCTATCTGTCTGTCTGTCTGAATGACAACCGCTAAATTACTATACATTGAGAACAATACAGCCATTAGCCCACAGTATGCTGACGGTATCTGGCTGACCTGCTCCCCTGTCCCTTACCCTGCACTTGAGTGAGCCAGAGGGGCTGATTGTAGTGCTCAGATGAGATGGTGAGCGTGTTGAGGAACACGAGGATGATCACCAGCCAGTAGAATGTGACTGACTTCACGGCGAGCCTGCATTTCCTGCGGCAGAATCTGTTCCAGCGACGCCAGCGCCGACTGCAAGAGAGAAGGATCAGACGTCGGCTCTAGAGCAGGTTTCAGCAGGGCTGATACAGGACAGCAGTGCATGGGGGGGAGGGGGTGGGTCTTCATCATAAGCAGAATACAGGAGAGAGACCGGAGGTAAACAGTACTGACCAGTGGTAAACAGTACTGGAGATGCATGCAGGACAGGCCCTGTTGAAAGCCCTCTCCACCCATCGCTACAGGCCCACACTCTACTCTACCCACATTCGCATATTAACAATCAGTCCTGATTTAGCATATGCAAGTGATCATTACTGACTGCATTATCTCTCTCTCTCTCTCTCTCTCTCTCTCTCTCTCTCTCACTCACACAAAAACACACACATAAAGTTGTGCTGGTCCAATTAGTATTCTGTGGGGAGAAAAGGCAACTTATTAAGTGATGAACACAAGCTACTTCTAGAAGGAAAAAATGGGTTCCATGCAACCGCTTAAAGGAAAGACTGATACAGGCATTGATGACAAAATAAGACACATTTACTGACCTGAACTTTGACTTTGAAATTTTTTGACTGCAAGGATGAGAGAGTGATGAAAGAACAGTTAAAATCACTGACAGGCGAACACAGGTGACTGGAGGTACAGAACAATCAGCATGAAGCTGCCACACCGGCACACAAAACTGTGAACACACGCTTCAGCACAACCACAGAAGCTGTAGCATGTGCTTACCATGATGACACCACAGAGTGTGATTCTGAGAGTGAGGTGTAGTGTGAAGTATATTCGAGCCACTAATGTGGCACTGAAATTCCGCACCAATGTAGCATGCTGATGTAAATGATGAGTTGAGGTGATGCAGCAACAATGACGCTACAGCCCTGTTCAAGGTGCACCATTGTATTTATTGTGAGAGCTATTTTAACATATAGCCATTCAGGATGTTTTGTGGACTGTGAGATATACTGCAGTATTTCATTAAAAATGCATAATAATGATATGATGCAGCAGAGCCATAAGGATGTGCTTACCACTGTTTTGTCTTATGGACTGTTCTATGAATATCATTAAATCCTGGAAAAAGGTTACTGTTGCAAAGGACGGCAGTAAGATGTAGTTTCATGGCATGAGGTGAGGGTAATAACACATTAAACTCACCAGAGAGGCCCACAGCATGGTGCCTTCTCCTCTCCTTTCTCGTTCTCAGTGTTGACAGACTCCGTCTCACTGGCTGGCATGCTCGCTGCATGGACAAGCCAAACGCACAAAGATTATGCAACGCAGCAAACACATTCTCAAAAAAGTGGTGAAAAGTCTAGTCAGACTTGGGCATAAAATTCCCACCAGATGCACAGTGAACCTGAGGTAAGTTGAACAAAGTAAGCTATGTAAACTATAATATTCACTTCCATAGATTAAAGAATGAAAGAGGGGACTGTGTTCATGTCATATTTTATTCATATTCACGTCTTAAATAAAACCATGAAGTCTCCAAGATGACCTCAAGTTTTCTTTAAAAAAACAGCAGAAACTTTCCCTGCCTCAGGAAAAGGATTGTGGTTGATGGTGTTTTTCAGCAATAAGGGGTCACCTGCCACCATGAAAACATTTTTGTTCCACAGGTGATGAAGAACTATGTGATCAAAGCTGTTCTTTGCATTTGGCATAATGTGGTTAAGGTTGTGTGGTCAGCCAAGTTCATTAGTGCAATGAATGTGAATCTGTAAAGGTTAAAGTCTGCATCAGCTTAGAGATAGTTTGCTTATTGATTGTCTGTCCTGCAATCAGATTTCAAAGTACAGTGAGAGTGATAACATTGTTTTTTTCAGAGACATTCCTTGCCATTTTGACCATTCACAAACAGCTGTGTTCTAGTAATGTGATTGATATGCGCCTTCCACAAAATGTGAAGCGGACAGTGAAAACTGGAGTTAGCAGGAACAGGGAAACACCAGGTGAAGCTACAAGCAAGAATGCACATGCATACATACATACACGCGCACACATACACACTGGGGGTTACAGAATTTACCATGGGTGTCAGAAGACTGGCTGAAAAAGGCAAACCTCCCTTTCTTCTTCTCCATTAGGTCAGCAAGGGTGACCCCTGGGTGACAAAGCAAGCAGTGGATGGGAGCAGATGCACAACAGTGGACATTGGACACAATGAGAGGCTATAAGGATGAGTTAGGAGGATCACAACACGTGAAAGTCAACTCAACAAAAAAAAACTGACAACAAAACAGATGCAACAATGCGACTGTCAGTACAAGATGGCAGGCACCAACAGTAATGCAACAGTATCATGAAACTGTATTAGTCACAACATAAAAAACTGAGTACATTAGCATGTAGCATTAATGTTTTACAAAGTAATATAACATGACTGACGTCAACTAAGGCACAAACCTACATAAACACATAGCATACATTCACCAACACAAATGCTAACAGTGCTTCACACACACATGGCTCAGCGATACATTCATTCAGAAATAATAAACTGTCGGTGAATGGTACCAGTTTGACCTGATGGTCATTCCATGACAGTTCAACAATAGCCTGATTCACTTCATCCCAGATTTTGATCACATGTACACCAGAAGTTCCAAAATAAGTCGAAAAAACACATTTCAAGCATTAGGCCCCCACTTCCAATACTTATTAACTTCATAAGAGTCTTTGAAACTTTTACAAATAATCTCTATTTTTAATAAAAAGGCAGTTTAAAGATTTTTATTTTGGATCTGATTAACATGAAACATTACCCCTTTTGAAAATGTTGCTAATTCGGCAGGCTGTCACTCAGACATTATTGGCCCAATCCCAATGCCTACCCTCACGGACTCACAGACTTTGAGGCGCGCTCTCATCAAGTTAAGGGCTGTCCCATTGTCAAGTCATCAAGTGACAGACTTTTCGAGCCCTTAATGTTCCCTTTCCGTAAGTGGGCATCGTTGCAGACTTTGCCACAGAGAATTACTCACAATCCCGCGTTGTGACGTGAAAAACGCGGAGAAGTCTGACCTCTCGTCCACTCGGCCATGCAAGCGCCTGTAAGATATTTAAATCAGGAAGCCTTTCCTTCGGGCGCCTCCCTTTTTGCAAAAAAAAGAGCCGCAAAATATAAATACCTAAAGTCGCCAGTGTTCAACAACATGGTGACATCAAGGTAGCGCGATATGCGGCAAAGTGCTGTCCCATTCCTATTTATACATTTTCAAGCCCTTGAACCCTTGCACACTCAATCACTCACAAGTGATGTCACTTAAGTCTTTAGGGGTTCAGGGCTTCAGTCATTAGGGGGGAGAATGAGACTGGGCGATTGTATGCAGAAGCCTAAAAGTTTTTGTATACAGTTCATGAAGGGGAGAGTAAACACTGCAAATCCTAGCAGAACAAAAAAATTTTTCAATGGCTCAAACAGGCAATTTTTTTTCATAACTGAACGTTTTTAGCTCAATTTCTGCAGGGACATGAATTATTACTTTTTAAGCAGAGTTAATCTGATTTGAAGTGGTACCAAGAACATGACGAACGGACATAAAAATTCAAGGGGCCATCTTAAAAATACAGTGAGCCACAGATACATCAGCTTGGCACTCTAAATCATGGCCACAAGTTTGTAGCCAATTTTGTCCCAACCCTGACTTGCTTAAATTGCAATTTCTCAAAAAGCATTTGGCAGAAAGAGCTTACATTTGATGATTTGGCATGAATGACCCCTATTCTTTTGAGTTTGTAGGGTCATGAGGCCATGTCAGCAATTTCACTCCTGTGTGCATCACGCAGCTACGAGGGATTTACTTAAATTGCGTGAAGAACTGTGCTGCATTCGAATAGTCTTTTTTGCCTTGGAAAGTTCCTAACTCCTAGAAAATGACCAAGAATTATTTACATTGCAGCCATGATAAGTGTATTCGAATTTTCTAAATGTAAAAGAAAAGTGTTTCAGTGCTTCCTAACTTATCACCTTTAGCAAAGGGTACACTGAACCATCCTTTTTCAAAAGACAGAAGATAATACTTTCCCAACATTCTGTGCGGCAGCAATATTGAAAGCGACAACCATCCATCCGGCCAATCACTAAAACAAATTAACATGACAGACGAGAGACAAATGATCACTTTTCCCAGCGTAAGTGTACTTGGATTTTCTTATTAGTGTGGTTGTCTTCCAAAGCTGTTATGAATTTCCCTTTACACCTTTCCTTTACCTCATGACGTTTTCCACTGAGGTTAAATAAAAGAGGATAGGAATTAGACAATAGGATGTAACTATTTGAGTGCAGCTCTGATGTCCGAGACTGGGGAAATGATACATACATGCCACCAGAGGTTTGGGATGAGACATTTTTTCTGCAGAAACAATATAATTTGTCTTTCCAAGTTCTTTGGACGAGTGGTATTCAACCACGGCTGTGCTCAGGTACATTCCCACAACCTGCTCCCGTGAGTGACACCTCTATTTCATCACCTTGTTATTCCATCGAGCCTCAAAGCGATGTATAGGATTAGGCTATCCCAACATTTATTTAATTTGGTTATTTTTTTGAAGGCAGGCTTGCTGGGATATTTGATTGACCAATGGCCTTGCTTGTCCCCTGTTGCGTTAACAATCTAGAAACGTGCATCAATGACTACGGAGATCAGACAAAAATGTCAAAAAGCAAAGGAGGAGGAGGGAAAGCTTTCAGAATTGAAGAAGCAGGAATTGGAGGCTCAGGCTTTCAAATGCTAAAAACTGACCAGCAGTTTGGCCATAATGATCCTCATGTGGCAAGCAGTTTTCATTCAGAGGGCGACATGGAAGCAGTAAGACTGACGTTAAATTAATGGGCTATCCAAGTGCATGTTTGAATCGCCCCACTGACAGACACAATGTTATTAGCCTACTGTTCAATGCATATTGATGAGTTTTAATAGCTTCCTTTACAGTGTCAAATGAAATTTGTCCTGGAATTCAGGAAGACTTTTCAAACTTTTTATTCCAAAACCATGTCTTAACATTAAGAATCACCTGCCATCATTAGACTAGCAACCAGTGAGTACTATGGTTCTGAAGCTAGTAGGCTACGCTATGTTATTCAGAGTCTGTAAGCTAAATTAGGAGAACTCACCTCGTCAAAGTAAATTTCAGCGAAAATTATAATTCTTGAAGTATCTAAAACACATAACTTTACACTAGCGTAGGCGCCATTGTTTCCATTTTGCCCGGAAATACCCCTTTAAGTTTCAACTATGGTATTGAAATGACTCAGAGTTTTATTGGCCCACACTGACCCATGCAAATTGGTGATTTCAGGATTCGTTGGCAGAATGTAAGATCGACCGTCAATTAAAAAAAAAAACTCTTTGCATGCCAACCTGAAATAGTCCAATGTAAAAGAGGATGCCAGGTTTCCCTTCCTGCCCCACAACATTGTGTTATAGGGCTAAAACAGTCGCGAACACGGCCAGGTGAATGTGAAACAGACTACGAGCAAGGCATTGTTTACTTTTTTTTTTAAATTTGATTTATTACTCTGTACCCTCAGCTGTCCGTAGGCCTATTTATTTTTATGGCCTGGGTTACTTCATCTTTCCCTCCATGAGATTGTCTTGGATAGTTTCAGGAGAAGTGTAAACCAGGAGGAATCACTTCCCTGTGTTTACAGGGAAAAGATAAGTGAGTAGAATTTCCCTAATTCTCAAACACAATGATGTCGTATGTACAGTATGTTATTTAATTATTATTATGCAAAAATAATTTCACCTGCATTACAGCATTATGTATGCAATTGCATATTACGTTACTCTTCAGCTGATATGGCCATCTTGCTAGCTAGCTAACACTATTTGGGAATATTTTTGTAAATTATCGTCATATTCAAACGATTAAGTGAAAGTTCAGTTTGTACGCACAAAAGCGCCACAAAACATAACAGAAGTTCATGCCCATTGCAGCTAGCTAAGTTGGTAAAGTTAGGGCAAAACCAAATCATATCGCGTTAATATGACAATTATTTAGAAAGATTTTCGATAGCTAAAGTTAACTAGCTAGATGGCTATATAATCTAATTGGGGACATTCTAAAATGCTTAACGTGAAAAAAGCTTAACGTGACATAATGTAACAAAACAGTGCCCAATAATCACCAAATTCCTCTCTGACGTTTCTTGCCAGGTGCACTTTCTCCCACCAAAAAAGTCCTTTTTCTTGCAATGTGCTTAAATGGAGGGGAAAACGCTTAACATGTATAACGTCTGTTTTCCTGGGACTTCGGTTCTAATTTTCTGAATAAAGACAGTGCTGATGACAAGAAATTTTCGTGATTATTGGTCGCTGATTTGGAGCATTAAGCCACGTTAAGCTTTCTTCTAATAATGAGCGTCAATGGAGGGGAAAACGCTTAATGTGATATAACATCCGTTTTCCTAGGATTTCGGTTTTGAGGTTCAGGTAGGAAGAAGTGTTCCTGATGAGAAATGTCTGAGAAGACTTTGGTGATTATTAGTCGCTGTTTAGGTACATGAAGCCACGTTAAGCATTTTTCACGAATAGCATTTAAGAATTTCCCATCTAATTGTCTCCTAAATATAAGCTAGCGCTGGTTGTCTTCTAAAAAGCATTCCTACACAGGAAGTATGTTGAAGCATTTTTATGGGAGGGTGATGGGGGAGGAGGCTCAGGGAAAATGTATGTCAGATGAGTGCCAGGATCCTGGAAATACCCCTATGACCCCCCTCGCGTACGACCTGCTTTGTAGATTTTAGTTTGGTAATATTCCAGTGTGATGCATTTTAAAACCATCGAATCTTGAAATTTTCGTGGCTACATTGGACATTTAGGCTAAAAAGATGGTTAAAAGACGTCTTTATGAGTCAAATTTGAATGTTGGCGCTTACGGACAGGTGGATTACGCCACACGAGCAGCATGGAGGCATCTTGTGTTTTATTTGAAAGATTATTTTTTTGGGATTTTTTCCTTTATTTGATGGTTATACACTGGAGACAGATAGGAAGGTTGGGGAGAAGAATCGGGAAGACATGCAGCAAATGACCCAAGCTGGAGTCGAACCTGGGTCGCTGCAGGAAGGGCACAGCCTTTATGGTGCGCCCACTTAGACCAATGTGCCACTGGGGTGCCCGGCATTTTGTGTTTTTAAATGTTGTTTTTTACGCTTGAAAACGTGGTTAGCATTGACTTCAGTTGATTTGGATTTGTCTTCAATGCTGTTTTTCCTTGTAACTACAAAAGTGTTCTGACAATGAAAGAAATGCACCCTTCAATTAGCCTTGGGGTGAGTAGATGAGCCAATTTAGATTTTTGAGTGAACTATCCCTGTAAGAGGATAGAAAATAAAGGCAACAGTTCATAACCACTTTCGTTAATATTTACGAAGGTTGCTGATATTACTGGAGGGCACTCAATGTCTTGGAGGTAGTTAGGACGGGTGGTACTTCGGCCATAAGTTACCTTTGGTGCACAGGTTTTTGGGATGTGTATATTTGACATGTAAGGGCCTGAAGGTGCTTAAAGTGGGGATCAAACTAGAAGTTTTTACTGTATGGTGGGGAGCTACAAAGGGCTTGGGGCTACTTACGGTTACGTTTGTCTCCGTCTGCCTCATCCTCATTTTCAGGATCAATGTCTTCGGCTTGGGTGATCCAATCTAAGTAGCCTTTCAAGTCCTCCTCCAGCTGCTGCTTCTCTCTAAGTTTCTGGAAATCTCCACGGGCTTTGGCCTTTTCTCGCTCTTTAGAAAACTCTCTGCAAGTCACACACAGTCACACAGCACCTAAACAGAGCAAATACTGCCATACAGAGAATCATCTGCATGAACACAGTCTGAGCACAGTATTAACACACAAAGCTACAAAGTCATAACAAATTTCAGTCCATACATTCAGACAAAGGGCTGGGTACCCAGATATGAATATACTGTTACCTGTCCAAAAAAAGTGCAACAGCATGCAAAAATTTCATTGTGATCAGCAGTTGTGTGACTGATGTCTAATTTAGTGCTATCATTTCATCCCAATCAGGAACACAAAAATCTTATTTGTAGAGACGTGCAAGGATTACTGAAAGTGAAATGAAGACTCCACATGCTTCTCAAAACCACAGCGCCCCACACTGCTCTTACCCACTCATTACACCCAGAACCACAGCACATCACGCCAGCTCTTACCCACTCATTAAACCCAAACCCACAGCACCCCACGCTAGCCCTTACCCACTCATTACACCCAAACCCACAGCACATCACGCTAGCCCTTACCCACTCATTACACCCAAACCCACAGCACATCACGCTAGCCCTTACCCACTCATTACACCCAAACCCACAGCACATCACGCTAGCCCTTACCCACTCAGTACACCCAAAACCACAGCACATCACGCCAGCTCTTACCCACTCAGTACACCCAAAACCACAGCACATCACGCAAGCCCTTACCCACTCATAACACCCAAAACCACAGCATCCCATGCTGCCCTTACCCACTCAGTACACCCAAAACCAGGTTGAGGACAAAAAAGGATCCAAGAATGATCAGACTAACAAAGTAAATCCAAGGCGTTTCCCATCCAATGGAATCATTAACCTGTGGAGCCCCAGATCAGCTTGTTAGTCACATTAACTGTGGAGCCCCAGATCAGCTTGTTAGTCACATTAACCTGCAGAACGTGGATCAGCTCTTTAGCCTCTTACATTGCTCGGACATCATATTCGATTCTTAACCTGGCAAACCTGAAGGAACTCGTACCAACTTGTTAAGCGCAAGACCACAGAGTGCAACCTGGCTCACGGTATCTGCGACTATCAAACCTGCTCTATCCAGTGCGAAGCACCCCCATTGTGCCCATACTCAAAAGCGTGTTTATACAGTAGCTGACAGGCTACACTAGGGCTGCATTCGAATAGTCTTTTTTTGCTTTGGAAAGTTTCTACTTCCTAGAAAATGACATGATTACACCGCCCTGCATTTTGAAACTTTTTCTCTGCTGATTTGATAAACTGTGTTGATTTTATATAATTTGAAGGCACTGATTTCAAATTTGTCCTAAAAATTTGTGCATCACGTCAGGTTTTTTGACAAATCGTGAATTCTTTTCTTCATATTGATATATCTAAGAATACACAATGATAAATGAAAGCAGCATTCTTTCGGGGGAGTCTCTCTGTAGGCACCAACAGTAATCAACCATCAGGCAACAGGCAAAAGGCAAAAAGGGCATTGGCATAGGATACATGGGGTGTGGTTATTTTTCATGCTGATGCAATACTTCGTGGTGGTGATTTGGAGTGTTTAATTCATCAGAAATGCTTGAACCGGATTCTCGTTATACCAAGGGCAGTGATTTGTGACAAAACCTGACGTGATAGCCAAAAACTCATGTAATATTTGGATTCAGAGCCCAAAAATTACTTAAAATCAGGTATCAGCTCTTACTCAGCAAATTTTATGCAGGGCGGTGTTATTTATGTAGCAGCCATGATAACTTTAAATTCTCTAAATGTAAAGCAAAGGTGCTTCAATGCTTCCTAACTTATCACCTTTAGCATAGGCTACATTGAACTATCCTTTACGAAAATAGAGGCGATAACGTCGCCCCACAATACCGAGTGGCAGCAATATTTAGAGCGACAACCATCCATCCAGCCAATCACGAAAACAAACGAACATGACAGGCAAGAAATACATGATCACGTTGCCAAATGTGAGTGCATTTGAATTATCTCAGCGCGATTGTCTTCAAAAGCCCTTATGAATTCCGCTTTACACCTTTGCTTTTACCTCATGACGTTTACCATCAAGGTTAAAGAAAAGTGGTTCAAAAATTGACAACAGGACAAGATTTTTTGACTATTTGAACGCAGCCATGGAGGCATATCACCAACAGGTCCCACTCATTGAGAGGAGGAGCTGTGCCAGCAAGAAGACAGGAAGTGCTTACCCACTCAGCACACCAAGAACAAGGTTAAGAACAAAGAAGGATCCAAAGATGACAAGACTGACAAAGTAAACCCATGGAAGCTCTAGGCCCATTGCGTCATTCATCTGAAAGGACAACCAGCGAAGAAAGACAGTAAGAAAGCACAGAATCCCAAACACAGATAGAACTTACAGGGAAATCAAGAGTTGAAATTATAGAGGGACAGTTGGGAACTCAGTTTGGAGGGATACATGATAGAGCACAAAATAAATAAACCTGCCCTTCATGATTAACACTGTTTTACGCACCACATTAGATATAATGAGCAAAGAGAAAGAAAAAATAATATCAACTGTTTCTCTCATTCTAACATGCTAATGAGAAGTTCAAATGTATGCCATGAAAACCAGGAATGAGCATGCACGGTACGATGCCAGGCACGCCAGGAAACCACAAAATGCAGCATATCGTCGGCTGAGAATTAACTTGGTCTATCTGCATTTTTGTGAATATTTGAGATATTCTGTCATAATGATTTCTAAGTTAACAAGGTCTATTTAAGGTTATGACCCTGCTTAGATATGCACTCAGTTTATGTCAAAGGTCAATATTAGAAGGGTCTATTTTTAAATTTTCCACTTCAGCAAGTTTTAAGTAGGTCTATCTGCAATTAACCAATAATATTAGAGGGATCGCATCACGTGACCTCAGGCCTCAGAGACAAAATGGCTGCCAAGAAGAAATTTACTGAAGCAGAGTTGAGGGAAATTGCTGCATTTCCTCATTTAGGTGTGTGCTTCGAGAAGTCAGATTGAACAGAGCGTTATTTGCTGAAACTTAAATGATTTGCTGAAAAATTATGTTTTGTCAAGTTAATCATGTAAATTGAGTTCAAGGTTACCTTATCTATGCAGATCAAAGTGAGGAATAATGACTCAAAGGCTTCAATCAATCAGAGAAATTGGCAGAGTCAAAAAATTACATTGTTTAGATACTTTAAGTTGTTAACAGTTATAATGTTCATATTTCCTTGATGAGAGATCATTCACACGTGAATGTTTCTCTCTCATTACTAGGTCATGTTGAAAAAGGCGTAAAAAGTGCTAATCTTGTATTCCTTTTTTACTGTGACAGTGTTTAAAAGTTGTTTCATAAGCATTATTAGTTAATAAACATTGGGGTTTCTTTAAAATGCGGTTTTAAGAGACTGTTAATTCATTTCCATATTTTTTAAAACCTGTAATCTGCAAATAGACCAAAGTAACACTGGAAATTTATGAATTCTAAAGTTACAATGGTCCATCTGCAAAATTGGGTACCCAGAATTCAATGTTGCCAGACGAATAGGGGTATGTAAATTAGCCCAGTTTAGTCTTGTTGTATTCTAATTGTTTAGGGCAAAAAAACTTTTAATTCGGAAAAACTCGAAGGGGATATTTTTAATACCAAATCTTTAATCGCAATTTCATCGAAAACACAAAAATGGCAAATAGACCTAGTTAATCCTCGGCCGACGATATGTGTCATCTGATGAGAAGGCAGGTCAGGAAGGTCGACTGCCTCAAAATTAGACCATACACGCCGATCCATCATAAATCAAGGGTCAGATGCCAAACTGGAATTGGAAAGACATCTAGTCCATCATGAGCATTCACTGATCATTTATGAACAGCTGGGTGCTAAACACTGTAAGTTTTCCAGCATATTCTATACATATTAGCATGACGGGATCAAACCCATGGAGCAGAACTCACCCAGTACAGCACATCGGTCCAGCCTTCCATGGTAATGCATTGGAACACAGTCAGCATGGCAAAGGCAAAATTATCGAAGTTGGTGATGCCCCCATTGGGGCCATGCCAGCCTTCTTTGCATATGGTGCCGTTCATAGTGCACTGGCGCCCGTGACCTGAGATTGCACATGGTGCAGGTTCTTCTTCTGAAATTAAATCTGTAGCAGAAATACAGAGCTTATGATGCACGTGCGCCATTTTACATGATTTCACATGCCACCATGATAAACGGACTGTCCACACTGTGATCCTGCTGCATAAACCTCCAGCAGCCCATGCTTGCAAGGTGTGTGTGAGTTTAAATTGAAATTATTTAAAAGGCTAAAAGACTGCTTTAAATCAGTGCCATTGCAGTAGATGACCAAAATAAAATAACTTCCATGACATTGAGACACAATTTTTGGGTATTTTATGAAAAAATATCTGGCTTGATCAGCAAAGTGCATTCAGTTGTCAAATAGATACTGTAGGTATGTTTCAGCAGAGAGAGCCAATGCTTGTGCTAGTTATTTAGTCATTTGAAATGGTATTATATTACTGACAGCCGAAGTCAAAAACAGTCCTAACTCAAGGAAGGAACAGAAGGCCCATTTACCACCTAGAACAATGTCAACTGAACAAACCAAGTTATTATTTCAAAAAAAAATTATAGCATTATACAGATATCTGATCACTTCATTGCTTTACCTGTAACACCATTGTTCCAAAGGGAAATCCAAAAACTGTATTAATAAATAGGGTCAAGAAACCATCTATCAGCAGCTCTAAGGCTCTTTTTACTGGCCTTTACCGAAACACTTCCTTATCTTTGATACTGCACACTTGCATGTCTGTGACTTTTGCAATCTGCAAAAAAGTGTTTTAGATCTTTTCAAAGTTGATTTAAGTAACAAAATATGATCTCCACATTACTTCAACATGTATGAATCATGTATTTGTATTTTTTTGCCTCACCTGAATCAGCAAAGAAGCAGGTAGCATGCATTTTCCCAATGAAAAGTTCAAGTCCTATGATGGCATAGATGATGATCACGAAGAGGACCAGGAGGGCGATGTGCAGGAGGGGAACCATGGCTTTAATAATGGAATTTAACACCACCTGTAAACCTGGGACATGAGGAAAGGACACTGCTTCAACCATCTGCAATAAGACAAATTCCGTCAGCGGATGACTGCAGGGTATATCTCCGAAAATGTAGCATTTTCCTCGAATTCGTTTGGCCTTGCTGCGGTGTTACAGGAATGGGAATAAGGTCCACAAAATCAGTAGGAGAACTACTTTGGGTGCATCAGGGACTTTCATAGCGATTTTTTCCGTAAAAAACTGTTTGATCTATTGCATTTCTGAAAAATGGAAGTTTGGCTTAAAAGTGGTTCAACAGGAATGGTCAGAGTGTCATCAGAACAATAGGATTGCTGAAAGTTGAAACAACCCAGCAGAACAGTTTGACTTATTGTATTATGAAATGTAGTTTCACCTAATGGCGGCGTGGAAGAAAAAGAAATAGACCCTTAAAAATTAATAAGGATCCTCCTTCTGTGCACCACCAATGTTGAAAATAGACAGGATTCCCACTAAAAATGTTCAAATTATTGTTTTTAAAAAATAAAATGTTTGGCCCGTGTGTGGTGGCTCAGGGGTGGTTCATAGGATCACCAACATCACCTCTATACATCAAAAGTCAACACATAGGTTTTGACATAATTCCCATCAAAGCTGTCTAAGTTATTGAATTCGGAAATTAGAAATTTGGCCCAGTATTGGTGCTACAGGAACCATTACAGGGTAACCATAATTTGCTTTCTCCTCTATGCACCAGGAATGTTCAAAGAAGATTTGGAACAATTCCCATTAAAGATGTTCAAGTTATTTCAGTTTATAGAATTGAAAATGTTAGCCTGGTGGTGGCACAACAGCAAAGGTCGTAGGGTGACAATTATTAATAACCGCCCTTCTTAATGCACCAGAAACAGTCACGAGCAGAGTGACATGATTCCGATTAAAATTGTTTGAGGTACTGCATTTGGAAATTCTAAATTTGACTGAGAGGTGGTGCTACAGGAAACTTCACAGATGCACCACAATGAATAACTTCCTCCCCTATGCACCAGGATTTGCATATGATTTGCCAGCAGATTTGACATGATTCTTATTAAAGCAGTTTGAGTTATTGCAATTTTTTTAATTAAAACTTTGACCTTGTGGTTGCTGTACAAGAAAGGTCACAGAGTGACCATCGATAAGAGCCCTTCTCTATGCACCAGAAATGATGCCAAGAAGGGTGACTGTAATTTTTAAAAATTAAAAGTTTGGCCTGGTGGTGGCGCTACACCAAAGGTTGTGTGGTCACACAAAACAATAAAGTTCGTCTTCTATGCACTAGCAATGAACTGAAAAAAGTGTTGCATAATTCCTATAAAAACTCATCAATTTATCACGCAAACACACAGGATCTGCGGTGGTAGAATATGCAAAAGCTGGAATGGTACAGCTAAAGCAAAGAGGAATAGTAGAGGGGTATACCAGGGTAGAGAGACAGAAGCAGCATGGTACACTAGAAGTGGAGGGGTATTATAGAGCAAGTATGGTAAGGCAGAGGTAGAATGGTACACTAGAGGTGGAGGGGTATTCTTTAACCTCAACTTGGAGAAAGGCTGGGCTGGTATGAAAAATGTATATCAAAACTGAAAGCAGTGATTTCTCAATTTACTTTGACTTGTATTTCATTGCAGACAATATGAGTACAAGCTATTTAGTCCTTTGTCCTTCAAACTTCACTTTATTGGTAAACATGCATCCATTCTTGGCATTCAGGCCCGAAAAGCATTCCGAGAGAGATGTGATGGAGGCAATTTGGGACCAGCAATCAGGTAAAGAAACTGAATAGTGATCTGATCTGAAACAGTTGATGTAAGTTGGTAACTGTTATCATTGTAATCAGAATCCAAGGAAGGCCGAGTCCACCAGGAGCAAAGATGGGCCCATGATGACCACTTCGCCCACAAGTGCTTGAGAAAATCTTTGAAAGGTTTAAAAATAATCTTCCTCAAAGAAAGATAGGATGGGGTTTGGATATTTCATTCTCTATGGACCATAAGATAATTAAACGATTCAAGGAATCTGAAAGAATTTCTGTGCATTCACGGTAAGGGCACAAGCCCAAGCTGAATACCCGTGACCTCTAATCAGACAGCACTGCACCAATAACCAATATTTATCTGAAAGTGATGTAACCACACAGGTTCAGGATTACTCAGGCAAACCTTTGTCAAGTACTGCAATACATACCTACATCCACAAACGCAAGTTAAAACTGCAACAAGGAATCTTTATTTTAACAGAGTCCAGAAGCTCTACAGTAAGATGAGCTATCACTTCGTGTAAATGTGTTTTGTGGTCAGACAAATATTTAGGCCTTTTTTGGAAGAAAGAGACCCTGCATGCTTCAGACTAAGAAAGCAAAGCACCATCCAGACTGTTACGAGCAACAAGTCACAAAGCCATGCTCTGTCACGATATGCGGTTGTGTCACTGTCCTTGGAAAGGGTAACTTGCACGTTTATGATGGCATCATAAACGCTCAAAAGTACATTGAGATTTATGAGTCACATATAGTTGCTTTCGAGATGACTTCTTTCTAGGGATGCCCATGCTAATTCCGTTAAGATAATGCAAAACCACCTTCTGCACACATTACAATGGCATGGCTGCATGAAAGGAGTGTTCGGGTGCTGAACAAGCCTGCCTGGAGTCCTGACTAGTCCCAAATACAGTCCATGTAGCGCACTTTGAAACCCAAAATGTGACGACAAAGACCAAATACTTTTGCACACCGCAAGATTTGTCTGCAAGAAGAATGGGATTAAATTACACCTGAAACGCATAACCCTAGTCCTGCCAGTCGCCAATATACAGAGGACCCACACCGTTCCCTGGAAGCTATTTCCCTGATTGCTGGTCCTCGATAAGCATCACCCAAGAGGCAGGACTAGGGTTAATCATTTGGTGTCTTCAGACCATGAATGTTTAATAAGTCCACTGGAAAGGAATGGCAACATTACTAAGTGACAAATACATTCCTGTCCCAACTTTTTTGAAATACGTCACAAGAATTGAAACTGAAATGTTTTTATTTTGAAAAGTCAATAAATAGTATGCAGTGAAATAACAAATAATTTGCTTTTGTATTGTTTTCAGCATGACACAGGTCGAAGATAATTAGCAAATCAGTGTGTTTAGCCATAATTTCAATTTAATATACTGTAATAATATACAGGGTTCTGCCGATGCTAGTCGGCGCTGGAATGCACCGACCGCCACTCAGCTTTTCTCGACCAGCATCATTTTTTCAAAGATCAGTTAAAATGAGCGCATCCAAAGTCCAATAAAACCGATAGAAACAAAACATAAATGACATATATCCCCCCCTCAGTATTGTCAGAATAGCGAACTTTCGTTTTCGACCCGCGCCCTGGCATCGCCAATTCGCGGGAATCGTCTGCGCTGGTTGTCATTAATATTGAAAAACCTGCCCAGTGGCGGAGTAAGAACTGAGAATTTATGGACACAGACACGTCTCTTTATGACAACAATTAGTCCTGGCTAGTTCTCAATCATTTTCCTTTATAGACGCGTTTTCCAATTATCGTAATGATCCATTGGCAATTGAAGACACTGCTTCACTCCATACGCGATCTAACAGCAATGAAATAATGGGCTGAATTCAGTACAGAAACATAATTTACTTAGTAATAGGCCAATGCTTTACGAAAGACAAACTGCTCTGAAACTTCCATGCTACCTTTTCCGCACATCTGGCGATTTAACTTGCGCTTCATGATCGTTTAAATTCTTCGTTTAAAAACGGAAAAAGTTTCCATGCATAGAGATTTCAATTCCGCATGAGAATCTCTAAAATATGCATGATTGAATAATGACTGACCCGCGTTCCAATGAAATATCGCCTCTCACTCTCTGTACAGCGAGGGTTGATATAAAAAGTGGGACTCAGCAATTAAATATAAAAAGCGTGAGACTCAAGCCATATGCGTGCAAGTTGACAGGTCTGCAAGTTTGAATAACTTTGATTTAAATGCAGCTAATACGCGTCCAGGTGAATGATTGTCTTACCTAATCGGGGAGAACAAGCAGCACCAGTTCAGTGTGGAGTGCTCTCGGAGTGAATCTTCTGTTAATTATTCAAATGACTGAGAACAGGTCAGGACTAACAATTGTTTTAAACGGATATTCTGTGCCCCCTCGATTCCCAGTTCTGGCTCCGCCACTGCCATATAATGATTGTAATAGTCGTTAATGATACAACATATCATGTAATTAACTTGCTTATAAATTGTTAAAAGTTTTATGAATTGTTCAGATTTGTTAAGCTTCATTAGAAATGTTTTAAACATAAATTACAGTTGTTAGGTCGTATTCAGAAACTTCATCAATAGTATTTGGATACAAAATAGAGAAACAAGTTTATGAATATGACATCTATCTATGGAAATTAGAGGCATCTCGCTATGCACCATGGAGAACATCAAAGACCTCCATTGCCTCTCCGTCTCTGGTGACAGAGAGGCAATATTTGCATTCAAATTGTCGCAAACATTTTTCAAGCTCGCGCGCTAGCATTACATATGTCCAACAATATCATAATGTGTATTATGCTTTGTAGCTCGTGGAAGGTGGATTGTCAGATTAGGAGACGGCAGAAATTTTCCATCCAGCACTCCTAGCGTCCTGGGCAGAACCCTGAATATATATACTATACTAACCCGAGTCAAGTGCACAGACGTTGTGCGAGGGAAGAAAACCACATAACATGTCTGCAACAGAGGCTACGGGTAGAAAGTCAGGGTAGAAAGTAACACTAGTGGTGGAAGGTTACTGTCAACGTTCCATCAAGGGTACTTACTGGGTACTCCCGAGACCAGTCGGAGGGGACGAAGCACACGGAATGCTCGGAGTGCTTTCACATCGAAACCACCAGGTTTCCCACCGTGTCCATGTGCCGGCGCGTGGGTCCCTGCCGATGCCGAATCTTTGTCTTTGGTTAAAACTTCCAAGACAACACTAAACAACCTGCAACAAAATCCCACACCGTTACATTCAATCAAAAATAAAACAATATACTTAATAATCAGCGACTAAAAATTGAGAGAGAGAGAGAAAGAATGAGGCAAGTTTACTTACCCTATAACTACAATTACAAAATCCAGCATATTCCAACCGTTCCTCACATATGCGTTCTGGTGCATCACTAGTCCATATGCAATAATCTTCAAAAACGTTTCAATTGTAAAAATTATTAGGAAGGCATATTCAACTGTTTCCTGAAAGAGAGGGAAAATACTTGTTTTTTATTATTTTCTGACTGACCCAGATATTTATAAAACATCCCCAAACTAAAAATTGTGCATAACAACATACAGACAAGTGACAAATTAAAGGAAAAAACCTGAATAAATGTGTGGACAAACATAACAAGTGAAGATGGTTCTGTTCACTTTCCTGGCATAGTATGGGCCCACTTGTCCCGTTATAGGCAGAAGGGTCATTGCAAATCAATGCAGAGTTATTCTGTGTGATCAACTTTATATCCTATGATGAAGCATTCCTACCATGATGGGAGTGGTCTCTTCCAGGATGACAGTGGCCTAAGTCCCACAGGGCACAAAGGTCACCAAATGCTTCCATGAATATGAAAATGTTTGATGGCTGGTGTGCTGAGATGCCGAACGCAGCGGCCAGAATAAAAGGAAGTCTCGCAGATTTGAGAGAGAGACAAACAAATAAAATAAGAGAGAGACTCGTGCTTCCAACGGACCTAGATCTCGTCCAAGTGCAAGGAAGCAACGCGAGCAGACTGAAAGAAATAGAGGGGAAAATCTCGACAACCGAGATAGAGATAAAGCACCAAACGGTGCACAAAAGAGGAAAAAGAGAAAGAGAAAAAAATCCCTAGCTGACTAGCACTTTCCTCTTTAGAAACTAATACCTCAAAACAATGTCTGACTAGAGACCTTACCGGCTGTAGTGCCAATATAGCTCTGACACTCTAGCGAAGGTGGCGAGGCGGAGATAGAGTTTAAATAGAGTCCGGGCGCCGCCCAAAATTAATGCCAGCTGGGCACAGAATTCGACTGTGGGCAAAATGAGCTTCTCCCGGACGAGAGAACCAAAGGAAGCTCGCCAGCCTCCAAAAACCATGACAAAATGATCCCAAGAATAAGCCAAAACCTTCACAGTCACCAGTCTCAAACCAGTTTAACTCATATGGGAGATTTTGGAACAATGCATTTCCATTGCTTTCCATCACCATCATCAATAATAAAAAATAATAATAATAATAATAAAAATGTATTTATATAGCGCTTTCAATCAAAGTGCTTTACAACAATTTAAAACAAACAAGAAATGACAACAATAAAGCAGTAGTAAAAACACCACGAAATATCATGCACAACACATACACAGCGCACCAGGATATCACATAGATGTACAGAGAGCCTCAAGAATTGTACACAACAGTGAACAGGTGGGTCTTTAACTTAGCTTTAAATACATCAATTGAGGATGCCTGTCTGATGTCCAGACTGTATCAAAACAGTAAATGAGGGATATCTTCCGAAAGAGAGGTGATCTATCCCTCAAGTAAAGTTTTACAGCTGCAGACTCTGTACTAAGGTGTATTTAACCCTAGTCTTGCCAGTCGCTGATATATTGACGACCCACACTAGTTTCCCTGTGTGCAAGTCGTCAATATATCGTTCCCCGCTAGCTATTTCCCTGTATGCCGGTCCTCGATAAGCATTAGCCTGGAGGCAGGACTGGGGTTAAGCTGATCTGGCAGCTTGTAGAGGCCCAGCACCTTACTATGACTGCTTGTGTTGATTTCACCATTAATTTGCCACGCGTCTGTATAGACAATGCAGAATAATCCCAGTTGAGTTCTGCTATGCCTTCAAAATCACATAAATCATTTTGAGCATCCTCTTTCTGTGATCATGAGTCTCATGATCATTTTCAACAGTTCCTTCCACATAAGATGGTTGAACCTTGAACTCAGGTAAATCTTTGACAAAGATTTAAAGTGAGGTAACGCCTTCAAAAGCATCCAACACTGAGTCGATCTTAGCCTCCCCTGAGACTAAGAGAGCAGCAGGCCAAGAAACTACTGTATCAGGAGCAGTGACCTCTTTAACCACGGACCTCTTAATCAGCCACACATCATAGAGCTCATTTCAAAACCACAGTGAGACATAACTCAACAGTCTAGGAGGAAGGGATAGGGGATAAAAAAATTAGAAACACTGGGTTATGGACCAAAGGGTTCTCATCTGCACAGATGCCCTTGTGCAAGTCAGCTTCTTCTCTTCTGACTTGGGTTATACAAAAAATTTCAGACAATACTGTGTGTTTGAGAGCATTCTTGAGCATTTATGCGAATGTGCCATTATGAGTTTGTGTGTGTGTACGTGTGTGTGCGAAATGCTGACAGCATTAGACACACATCTTTTAGCTCGGTGAATACCAGCACTTTCCTCCTTTAGACTGCCTGGCACAACCCTTTTATGCTCCATCAGTAGCACACAATGTGGAGGTCATGGGCCTGGGGCCCAGTTTTCAAAGCAATTCAGTGGCGCATTTATAGCCACATGAGGGAGTCTTTCGGCTGCTTGGCCTTTACAAATCACACCTGCTGAGTTGCAGAAGCCACAAGCTGATGGCTTGACGAGACGGTGGGAGAAAGACCGGAGTTTAGGAGCAGATGAAGATAGAAAACAGGCAGCTGAGGTGTTTGATTCAAAATAATTTCCATTCATAGATTTTTTTGTGGATTACATTTCCTTCAAATTGAAAGAGTTCATTATTCAAACAGGACACACCACTGAAGAAACTGAGACATTGCACATAATATGAAACTGGTTGTGCATTGATTAAGTAAAATGAATGCGTCATCAACTTCTCACACCAAGGAAATTCAAAACATCAACCATAGTGAGGGATGGGCGGGACAAACCACATTTCTGGGATGGGCATCAGAGAGAATAAACCATTCTAGGCAACCTAATTAAAATTCAGATACTGCTGCCCATTAGACTACAGCAAGCCTCTCAAAAAGTCAATGAAGTTGTCAAGGTGCTCAGCCAGGGGCTTATCAAAACAACAGACCAGCAGGCCTGCTATTCACTACTTGATTTCTTGTTTTAGTCAGTTGTGGTCAAACCAAAATACAACACCACACTGGCTTCCAAACTCAGTCCTGGGGCAACCCTGTGTACACTGGTTTTTGTTCCAACCATAATTGCAATCACTATCACATACTGAGTTTTTCTTAATTGTTTTCTTAACTGCAATTGTTTAATTGCAATACAGCCGTCCTTGACAGTGTCTCCATCGTTTTCCTAATTAGTAGTCATTATTTAATTACTGTCCCATGTTTGGATGAGATTCATTATGTCTCTAATTTTAGAACTAAAAAATTTGACTTCTTTTATATGTCTCACACGTGGAGTGCGGTTCTGAATAGGCAAACAGACAGCAGGAGGCGTGACCGTCCTGTCAAAACCGACGGGACGGTCACGCCTCAGTAACAACAGCTGATAAGACATCTCACAATACCATTATGTGACACTTTTGAGGAAGATGGGAGTTCCCGTCGAAACATGTCAAGGTATGAATGCAGAACTACGTTATCTTGTCTGATATAAAGAAGTCAAATTTTTTTACTGTCCCATGTTTCACCCTTCCCTTTGTGCTCCCACTCTCACCTCTTTCCTATTGTTTATTGTTGTCGTATGCATTTAGGTCCTTGGTCTACTTCCCCCCTTTGCCAGATTGTATTCTTCTGCATTAACTTAGTAAAATAAGTAACCATGTCAAAGGAAATCTCATCCTAGCGCTTCTGGTCTTGGTGAGTGGCTTCGTCCTGTCTCTCCAACACCCCAGTACAAACCTGTGTAGCTGCCTGTGTGCCCCGGTTTATTTAGCTTGCCATCCCCGGAACAGAACTTTGACCAGTCCCTTCGAAAACACCTTGTCTGATCCCCCAGTTATCCTGTTCACCCCTGCTAGACCATTTCCTGTGTCTTCTAAGGGAGAGCAATATCATATGCATTTAATAAACGAGCCTATAAAACTTTTTCTGTGATCCGCGTCTAGCTCTTGTTCTGAAATCCCTGTCAACTGTTGTATTTTAGGAAGTTTATAATTTGTTCTTAATTTGTTGCATTTTTGTTTTGAGCAGTTATTTATTCTCTTAAGCCACATTTGCCAGATAGCTATACATAAAAATTCCATATCCACATTGTGATATACAGACGGGTGACAAATTAATGGAACAAGAAAAAAGCGAGCAAAGCTCACGTACCCCCGCTCCCCATTTGTCGCTCAATGAATGTCAATAGCAAATAACGCTTCTATGGAAATGTAATATGCAGTCATATTCAAATCAAGTACCAAAAAGGTCCATTTAGTGTACAAACTTGTCTCCATTGATGCCTCCCTGTTGATTTTCGTACTAAGTTGAATTAAGATTCAAGGGCAATAACTCCGTAAAAAATACAGTTTTGTAACTCGGTTTCGAAACTCGTTCGAGAGTATCGTCAGGAGTACCCACAAGCAAAATGTCATTGATCTAGGTGTAGTAATTTCCGAGTAAACTTGTTTCCCATTGACGCGTCCCAGCCAATTTAAGACTAAGTCGAATCAAAGATTCAAGGGCAATAACTCCGTAAAAATAAAGTTTCGAACTGGGTTTCGAACTCGTTCAAGAGTATCGTCAGGAGTACCTACAAACAAAATTTCATTCATCTAGGTGTAATAGTTTCGAGAAAATTTGTCCCCATTGATGCATCGCGGATTTTTGCACTGAGTCGAATCAAAGATTCAAGGGCAATAACTCCGTAAAAAATAAAGTTTCGGAACTGGGTTTCGAACTCGTTCAAGAGTATTGTCAGGAGTACCTACAAACAAACTTTCATTCATCTAGGTGTAGTAGTTTCCGAGAAAATTTGTCCCCATTGATGCATCCCGGCGGATTTTTGCACTAAGTCGAATCAAAGATTCAAGGGCAATAACTCCGTAAAAAATAAAGTTTCGGAACTGGGTTTCGAACTCGTTCAAGAGTATCGTCAGGAGTACCTACAAACAAAATTTCATTCATCTAGGTGTAGTAGTTTCCGAGAAAACTTGTCCCCATTGTCCACTATAGAATAAAGTACAAAATGTGACGTTTCCATGGAAACGTCAGAAAATTGCCATCCCAGAAAGCTGAAAATGACTGGATGCGTAGTATGTGACATGGTTCACGATTGTACAAAGTTTGGTCGAAATATTTCCAACGGTTTTTGAGATATGACCCCGGACGGAAGGACGGACGGACGAACGGGCGGGCCGCTATATACCCCCGCTTACTACGTAGCGGGGGTACAAAAATCAGCATAAGTAGCCTTAGTAAGGCACTTGGCCAGACACTGACTCCGTATTTGGCTCCTAGTTTGGATCATAACAGAGGATGGTGATGGAGAGCACTGTTGAACACATTGTTCCAAAATCTCAAATCTCAGTTCTATTGATTAGAGATCTGGTGACTGTGAGGGTGGTGAGATTTGCCTGTGACCCCTTATGCCCTCTGAGACTTGGGCTTCTGACATCCTGGAAGAGACCACTCCCATCACGGTAGGAATGCTTCATCATAGGATATAAAGGTGATCACACAGAATTACTGCTTTGATTCCAGTGTTAAAATCAGCCTTTAAGGGGACAAGTGGGTGTAAACCGTGGCAGGAAAATGAACAGAAGCATCTGCATTTGTTATGTTTGTCCACATACTAATTCAAGTTTTTTTTTTCTTTAATTTGTCACCTGTCTGTATTAGAATCAACTGCATAAAAAGGAAAAAAAAAAGAATAAGTCAAACATCAACAGGTGAAACCGTGGACACATTGTCGCAAAAACTAACAGTTTATAAGGCAAGTAAATGGCAGTCAAGCCTTTTTTAAGTTATGTTTATGTTGACATGTAAAAGCAAATTGTCTTGGAAAAAAAACCCTCAATATTTGTGTCCAGCAGCCATATTTGGGGCTTAATGTCACACTCAGAGTGTTTCCCTGATTGTTTTTTCCCGCAATCCAGCTGTCCTTGTTAGTTTTGGTTTTGTTTCATTTATTGATTCTCATCATTTAATTATTGTCTAGTTCCATTTCCCTCCCTCCTTGTTTCACTCCCCTCTGCATTTTTCCGTTTTGTTTATTGTCATCCTGTGGATTTAAATTCCTGGTCTCCATCTTCCCTTTGATGGATTGTTGTTTCATACCTTGTGTCCTCAATCATTGGTGAATCTCTTCTTTAAGTTCATAATCTATTTATGAGCTTATTCAATCCTATTCAGTCCTGGCGAGTGGCTTCTTCTTCACTCCGGTTTGAGGGTGAGCACCAGCCTAGTGTGCCCTGGGTCATTCAGCTTGACATACTGGATAATGACCACTGACCAGTTCCATCGATTCTGCCTTGCCTATTCCTCTAGTTCCTAATAGCTCCTGCCTGACCACAGATCAGTCTGTGGAAAACACACTCCTTCTCTGAAAGCTCTTTTTATGGTCTCGTGTTTTTCTAATAAAGGCCACTTTGGCATTTCCGGTGGTCCTGCCTTTGGCTCCATTCTTGGAAATATGACGCATACTAATTTTCTCAGCCTCTAATTTGATCTTTTTAAAAATGTTACCTGACATTGCTTGCACAATATAAAAATGAGCATGATATATCCAAGGGTCTTTTATTCTTCATGGCATACAAAAATATTTCTGGCAAAATTAGGTTTACCTTTTGACTGCCAACTCTACCTTTAAGTGGAGTACATTTTGAGTCACTATGTCTAATTGAAAGTGAAAGATGTGTTGAACTGAACTGGTTGTATTTTTCAGGATAATATACCTCAGAGTATGAGATGGCTTAATTAGGTTGAATTAATTTTAACAAAAATCTTTCAATAAGATACAGTGACAAAAAATTAGCTGAGGCAGATAAAGGGTTAAGATGACAAATAACTGCTTCTTAAGCGCTAATGCCCCCGGTACCAGGAGCAATCAATACACATTATAAATAAGGCATGTTTCCGAATTGCAACATCGTCATTTGGCATATCCACGAGAAGAAACTCGGCGAAAATCTCACGTTGACCAATTTTACCTCAACCAAACACAATTCAAGCACCAAGCAAGTAAATAAGCATGTAGCAAAATATAAGATGCTCCATCACTAGCGTTTCTACTGAATTTGTGCTAGGCGTACAAAAGATACATCAAATGAAAGAAGAAAATCCACAGAATCCAAAAATATAACCCTTGTCATTTTAAACTGACACCACACTCAAAGAACAACAGGCATACATTTTACATTCTACAGCGCTGAGAAAACATTTTTTTCTTACCTTTGATATTTTGTGATAAAAGCTGAGTTTGAGGGAAAATCTGAACTGGCAATTGTTACTCCAATGTGTCTGTGTTACATTAAAACTACATCTTACAGTCTCCATGCATGTTTTTTTCCGTGGCATCGCCTCCAATTAGGTCAGGCCCTGATCATTCCCCTTGCACGCAAGTATTTTATTTTCTTTGACAGGCTGTGATGCAATAAAAAAATAATTTTAGTTGGATGGAATGTATTCCCGTGGTGACATACAAGTGAAATTAAATTAGTTTTGCAGTTCGGTAGCTGAGAAACCTCCAATGGCACACAGTTCCCAAAAAGGTGCCAAAATTGCCAATTTGGAAATGCCACCTGGACATTCCTGAACTAAAACCTCTCCAATTTTGCTCTTATTTACTTGATTAGAATACACTTTGGCACAGATAATGGAGAGATTCTGTGCTGTAATTTTTTAGAGGTTAATTTCAAAAGGGATAAAAGTAAAATTGTGTTAGGTGGAAATGAGATCTTTCATTTATGCTGTGTTCCACCTTCATTTACGCTGAATCAGTGACACATGCACTAATTTTTAAACAAAGACAAAAAATACCCAATGTGTTACATTTATTTAAAAATTTCCAAAGGGTGCCAACTCCCCCCTGACTTAAATAAAGTGGGCCAATGGGAAAAAAAGTGGGCCAATTGGGTATACCTGGTAAAATTCCATTAAGATCAAGTTTTTAAACAGTACCTTGACTGGCTCACTTACAAACCCAATTCCGAAATAGTTGGGACGAAGTGTAAATTGTGAATAAAATCAAAATGCAATGACTTTCAGATCACATGAGCCAATATGTTATTTACAGTAGAACATAGATAACAATTCAAATGTTGAAACTGAGACATTTTACATTTTTATCCACAAAATGAGCTTATTGCAAATTTTCTGACTGCAACAGGTCTCAAAAAAGTTGGGACACAGGCAAAAAACGGCTGAAAAGCAATTAATATATAAGAGAGTCAGCTGAAAGAACATTTAGCAAGTAATTAAGTTAACTGGCATCAGGTGTGTAACATGATTGGCTATAAAAGGGATGTCTTAGAGAGGCTGAGTCTCTCAGAAGTAAAGATGGCCAGAGGCTCTCCAACCTGTGAAGGCTTGGGTAAAAAAATTTTGGGATATTTTAAAAAAAATGTTCCTCAACGTCAAATTGCAAAGGCTTTGAAGGTCTCATCATCGACAGTTCATAACATCATCAAAATATTCAGAGAAACTGGAAAAATCTCTGTACATAAGGGACAAGGCCAAAGACCTTTACTGGATGCCCCTGATCTTCGGGCCCTCAGACACCACTGCATCACTCACCGGCATGATTCTGTCATTGACATTACTAAATGGGCCCAGGAATACTTCAAGAAACCACTGTCTGTAAACACAGTCTGCCGTGCCATCCACAGATGCCACCTAAAACTCTATCATGCAAAAAGGAAGCCATTGTTGAACATGATCCAGAAGCGCCTTCATGTTCTGTGGGTCAAGGCTCATTTAAAATGGACTGTAGCAAAGTGGCAAAGTGTCCTGTGGTCAGAGGAGTCCAAATTTGACATTCTTGTTGGAAATCATGCGCGTTGTGTCCTCCGGGCTAAAGAGAAGAAAGACCACCCCTCCTGTAATCAGCGTTCAGTTCAAAAGCCAGCATCTCTGATGGTATGGGGATGCATTAATGCATATGGTGTGGGACACTTGCATGTTTTAAAAAGCACCATGAATGCTGATAGGTATATAAAGGTTTTAGAGCAACATATGCTCCTCTCCAGATGATATCTACTCCAGGGAAGGCCTTTTGTATTTCAGCAGGACAATAAAAAACCACATACTGCAGCTATTACAACAGCATGGCATTGTAGTGGAAGAGTCCGTGTGCTGAACTGGCCTGCCTGCAGTCCTGATCTTTCACTGATTGAGAACATTTGGTGCATAATTAAACAAAAAGTCCGTCAAAAGAGATCCAAAACTCTCCAGCAGCTGGAAGCCTGTATTAAACAAGAGTGGGATCAAATTCCAATGGCTAAACTCAAGAAACTTGTCTCCTCAATGCCCAGACGCCTCCACTCTGTGTTAAAAAGAAGAGGGGATGCTACACCATGGTAAACAGGCCCCTGTCCCTACTTTTTTGAGATCTGTAGCAGCCATCAAATTTGAAATGAGCTCATTTTGTGGATAAAATTGTAAAATTTCTCACTTTCAACATTTGCTATGTTATCTCTGTTCTATTGTGAATAATGTACTGGCTGGTGTGATTTGAGAGTCATTGCATTTTGATTTTATTCACAATTTAAACTTTGTCCCTACTATTTAGGAATTGGGGTTGTATGCACACACGTTCAGTTTTTACAACTTATTGACAAAACTAAGACATGAATGACAGTTTGAGTTTAAAGTTTTAATAGAAAACCTTCACAGTCTGTGCCAATCATAACAATTATAAAGTAAACATATTTTCAGTACTGTCTTGATCACATATCTGTCTCCTGACAGAACACCTATGTTCTTAGTCTTTCACTCCTCTGACTGCAACTTAATCTGTACTACTATAATATCAGGACCAGTGTTTTTGCAAGACTAGCAAATTACATGAAGTGAGAAATTTTGACCTGAGCAAACAAAATGAAATACTTGCGACTAATGGGCAGAGGCACAGAATCATGAGGATAAATTGTTACGATTTTCAAGTTCAACATCGGGCGGCAGGGCCGGCGGTAGGGAGGGGCAGAGGTGGGCTTAGCCCCCTAAATGTGAGTCTTGCCCACCTAGTCAAAAGTTTACAAAAAATAAAAAGGTTAATGACAAAATAGCGCATAAAATTTAGTTCCTAACGCCTGATTTGGTGCATAGCTTAAAGCCCGCCTCCAAACCGAAGTCCTACTGCTGAAGTTGTAAGTACAGATACTTCACCAGGCAGTGAAGCCATTCTCTTAATATGTGTACATTGAGCAGCGCGCAGAGACTCACAATTTTGCCTACATTTCGTTTTTGCCCCCCGCTGCCGCGGTAGTGAGCAGAGCTGGAGACATAGTATTCAGCTCCGTCCATGAGTCCGTCCGTCTGTCACGTCCCGTTTGTTGTGAACGCAATATCTCAAGAACAGTTTGACTGATTTCATTCATCTTTAATGTGTATTAGTGTGATACGCCGACCCCAGTCGATTTCCGTGACCTGGAGGGGGACATGGCCACATTTAGTGCCAAGTCTGTCAAACTTGTGGGATCCCGCAAATTATGCGTCCTGGAATCATCACTGCAGTATTATTCAAATGGACCAAGTACGTTGTAGTTGCAGAGATATATTATTTTCATTTTGGGCATGTCACTTTCGAGCAAAAGGCTCAGTAAAGTTGAAACCATCTAATTTACACAAATTAACAACTTAATAAAATCCTACGATTGCCATTATGGATAGATAATAACAGCACACATAGGGGGTCCCAGGACCAAGTTTGGGGACCACTGCAGTGCATCCACATCCACAAGCAGAACACAGATATAGTGCACACTTGATATGTGCCGGCTGCTCACTGAGGCAGACCATCAATATGGAAGGGAACCAAGTGCAGCATAACTGAGTCTAATTCATCCTGACACTTGGACTATAAGGAGGGGGCTGGGCAGAGTGGACGAACACTCTGCTTCACAGTCAGCTCAGTCCAATAGGAGAGAAATTTCAATCAGCTCTGGCCAATAGGAGAGGAATTCCATGGCTCTATGGCCAGTAGGAGAAATAATCAACAGAATTAGCTTTCATTATATCTCCTCAGGTCTCCCTAAAAGGGTTTAGGTTCTTATATCTGCGCATGGTCATGGATACTGTTACTGTACTGTAGGAGTACTGTACTGTACAAATATCTGCATTAAAGTAAATGCCTCAGTGCAGTTCTGCACTTAGAGTAAAGCCTGTCCCTCTATATCCAGTCACTCAGCCTCTTCCACTCATCAGGAATGCTCCAGTATTTCTGTTGCAGTACAGCTCAAACACAGCAGAATCCTCTGAGTCATCATTCAGGATGGGAAGCCCCTCCCTTTCCCACCCTCCCATAAGCAGCCTGACTTCTGTCACCCACTTTCTTCTTCACAGCCGTAAAACTCCATACACAGATGACATTCGGCACACATATGTGACAGTCCACAGGAAAAGGTGTATAAGGGATTTTTTACGTTATTGAGAAAAACAGTTTTTTCTATGTTTAGTACATGGTAAGGGATCATCAGATGCACTTAACTCAATTTGACCAAAATATCCCTCATACACCCTTTTCCTGCGGACTGTCACATACGAAGATAGAAGTGCAATGCTAGATATGTACTAGGGATGATAAAAATTAATCGATGATCGACTAATTGGTTGTCAAGACTTGGCTCAATTGTGTGAGGTTTAATCAATCTCCCTTTACATTCCAGCAGCTGTGAGAGGACAGTTTCAATGAGCTGCCAACAGTGGGCGCAATGACAGTAGATGAAATATTGGTGGAAAATACATAATATATTTAGCCTGGTGGTAATACCAGACTCTGCTACTTCGCTTTGCTTCGTACACAGAGTCTGGACAGTCGTAATTGACAAGTGTTTACTTCCTGGTGGGTGGGCGCTTGTCAGAAGTTTAAAATCATTGGTGTACCCGTAAACTAATCACTAACATTTGGCGATGACGTAAGTTATGCGCCCCCTCAGGCGCCTAGTACTTCCGCTGTAAACACAGTCCTTCATACCAGGGATGCAGCGAAAACGAACTGATCAGTACGTTAAAGTTAATACTGCACTCATACATATGCCCATCTACCAAATTTTAGCCTTCACTCATTCACTTAAAAGAACCAAAGGTGCTCTTTCTGTTCTCCTTACAAGAAACAAACTGTTGAGCTATCGTCTCTCCTGCCGATACTGCTGCTATTAAAAAAAAAAAAAAAGTAAGAGACCCAAAACCAACGGCAGAATCGGCAAGAATAACGCATTAGTTACATCAGGACGAAATCTGCGTTGACACAAAAACTGATTTGTTAACCATACTTGCGCTAACATCAGACCAAGCTCGCTGTCTAACTTTATAGTAACGTAGTTTGACTTTAAGCGTTTGGCTGTCTCAGACAGCCATTTCATTCATTAATAATGACAACATAACACTGAGACAGCGAATAGGTCTTGTGACATGAACAAAAACATGGCTTTTAAAAGTTTGCTGCTAACTTAAATAGTGTGAAATTCGCGAGCAATGTAACACTAGAAGCTACAAGCTAGCTGAGGTGGTTCGGCTGTCTCTCACAGAGATGAACAGGGTGCCTATTTCATATGTTTCATGATGGATATTAAGTAGATATGACAACTTTTCTCGAAACCTGTGGGGAGTAGCGCTACAACATCATTTCCATTCAAAAAACCAACCAGACATTCATCTTGTTGGGGCTATGAGTCGCTGATACCCGGGATTTTCTCCAACACAGAGCGAATGGCCTCCCGTGTATCTATGTCCGTGGCCATTGTTGATTTCGGAGACTACAATTTCAAACTCGGCGCAGTGGCTACATCATGGCTCTTGGCCACACTTTCTGTTCATTGGTTGGTCCGGCGTATTTTCTGCCGAGGTAAATGAGGCAGAGCTCCGAGTGACCAGACGGAGTGGTGAAGTGAAATTAAATTGAGCGGAAGTACGTTGGCTGGCAGAGTCAGGCTATAACATGTTTGCCGTGAAAAAAAAAGCTTTGCTTGAGTGGAAAAAATGCATTTGATATTGTTTTTTTATAAGTATACTTTTCATATGTTTTTTAAATTACGATTAATCGATGAATTGGTCGGTAATTTTACCAATGATCGATTAAGGGAGGTGCTAGCAATTAGCATCCCTAATATGTACACAAAGAGCTTAAACTCTGCATACGTGTCCATATCTGTCTACACGCAAATTTATGTCTGCCTACATTGGCCAATTGAACATCCATAGACTGGAACCCATAGACATCGCCAGATGCTGGGTTTCCTGTTTAATGATGCTCTACCAGGTTTACTGCTGCTGTCTTCAGTTTCTGCTTGTTCTTGGAGTGTTTGCCAGCAGTTTTGCCATCAGCAATTGGCATGCATGCACAATCTGATTCAAGTTCGGTGATTGACTTGGGTATTCTAGAAAATTCCAGGTCTATGCCTTAAAACAGCCTTTTGTTGCTTTCACAGTATGCTTTTGATTATTGTCCATATGCACAGTGAAGAGTTTTGAGGCATTTGGCTGCATATGTGCGTAGAACAATGCCCCATAAAATTCAGAAATCATCCTGCTGCTTTTGTCAGCAAACATATTATTGATAAATAACAGGAAAATAATTCATCAGTCATCCACTTACAGTGTTATCCATGGTCTTCTGTGTCTTTTGTGTTCTTAAGCTCACTTGCGCATTCTTTCTTCCAAAGAATGTGCCAAATAGTAGATCTACCCTTGCCTAATGAGCTTTCTATCTCTTTGGTGCGTACATTTTGATTTTTGAGCCTAATAATGGCTTGCTTCACTGGTAGTGTCAGGTCTCTAAGCTTCATATGGAGATTCAGGAACAACTGATTTCAAATATTACTCCTGAAATCAGCATTGAACTTTTCATTTGCTTATAGTTACATTTTCTCTCAATTTTGGTCTCTGAAAAAATGGGGGGGTATGACATAAAGAGTGCTGTAATTTCTGCACACTTTACCTGATTTGGATTACAAATGCTCTAAAGTTTAAATTAAAAGTCTGCAATTTGACATCTTATTATCAATTTCAACTCAAATTCCCTGCGATAGACAAATAAAATGACAACAACACAGTCAGCATCCAAACATCTATGGACCTTGCCTGTACATGAGTCAATCCACATTGACATTCTACCAACTTAGACACTAACAATCAGGCTGACAGAGCAAGACCTACGATACAGACAGAGATAACAAATATAAAACCCTTGGTATCTACACAAAAAAAGTGAGTATCTGTTTCTTTATTTGTAAGATTACTGTAAAGGATTTGTGGATTTTGTCTGTCGCATGCAATAGAAATTCATGGGTGTAATGCCTGTATTTATATATGTATACATGTAAATGTGCATGTGAGCATAATGAGAAGCAGAGCCTGTTCTTTCATGCATATTCAACAACAGCAATTGCTCCTGCATAGATTTTCCAAGCTCCAATACCCACACTGCAAAGACTCTTACTACTCCAAACCCAATACTGCTGCAGCTGAGAGAAATACAGAATCAGGGAACATAATCGGTCCAGAAAGAGGAAACAGAAACCAGAACCAGAACTGGAACCAAAAATAAACCTTTAACCAACTGTGATTAAGCACTGACTGTGATGAACATTCTATGTGATAAACACTGTGATTAATCACAATCTGTGTTAAACATTCCATGGGATAAATACTATTTGTGATAATCACTGTAGTAAACACAGTCTGTGATAAACTGTGTCGAAAACATACAGTGCAAAACTCAGTGTTGTCATTTGGTCTTTTCATCATACGTGAATGGGATCAAAGCCAGTCCAACATTCAGCAGCAGCATGTGAAGCTAGTCATGTTTAATCAACGGAGTAACATCTGTCCTTTTTGCAAGAATTGGTTTATACAGGCATGCGATATGCTCACACAGTTTCCACAATAAAAATCTTCCTCTCACAACATCCCCCACACTGAATGACAAAATTCCACTGATAGCACACTACACCCACAAAGATAATGTTTCTCCAACATCCCACACAATAACAATGTTCTCAGTATAAGGTTCCACACAAAAATGGCAATGTTCTACCGATAATATCCCGTACATAATAACCACAGTCTACATGCATACACGTACACACACTATATTAGCACTTTTTCTTCTCAGCTCTTGAGTCAGGCTGCTGATCAGGATTGAACAGACAGGTGTGCCTGCTCAAATTATGGTCAGCTCCACCAGCCAACTGTACCATGAGCAGCTAGGAGGCAGACCACTGAAGAAAAAACCTCTTAGTTAGGTGGGTGTCTGTGTCTGCGCATAAGCATAATGCACAAATGTGTATTTATAAGTTTGTGTGCCAGCACATCAATATTTTTTCCATAATCTCAACTAAAGTCTTAGATTAATTATATTACATAGGGTTTTCATTAGAAACCCAAGTAACAGGCACAGCATCAGAAGTAAGGGGTGAATTGGCCCAAAGGGTCTATCCCGACACCATAAGCTGTCGGGGGGAGGCTCCAGGAGGGTGTGTCAATAAATATAAATTTATAGTAGTTTTGCAGATGCAAGTTATGTTTAAATGGTTATTTGTTAGCACTGAAACATTATCTATCCGGTAGTGCTATCTAAAAATGTTATTTTGTAAACCTGCTAAAAGCACCATCACCACATACACCACACCACTGAACACTGCTGAAATAATTCTGTCAAATTGAGTTCACTCTGTTATTAACACTGGAATATTTCAAGACAATCACAGAATGAATCAACGTGACACAGTTAGAGCACTAGTTACACAGTCTAAATATCTATAAATATAAATATATTGACATCCAATGTGGATTCTGAAAACGGTTCGATTAGCGATTTGAATAAATTACCTGGTACAAGAAAACGATTAACTAAAAGATGTTCACCTGTCCAAATACTACTCTACTCAATAAAGCAGTCAGCACATGCCAAGACACCTGTAAGAAGCTGTGCATATAAACTGAAGTATATCAATCACTATTGACTTGCTACTATTATGAAATCGGTTGCTTGTTATCGCTACATTGAATGGGGAATCTGAAAATGGTTCAATGACCTATTCAAATACATGAATATCTCTGACAATAAGATTTGCTGAAAACCCACCCAAATGCTATTCTACTCCATACAGCAGTCAACACCTGCCAGATTTAATTTCTTATACTGGCATAACACAATGTTTTGCTGAGTTATCCCATGGCCTTATGACTCTGTCTCAACCTTGATTCGTGGCAGATTTAAATTTAAATAGAATAAACGATGATATGACAGAGTGTGACAGACAAAACTTTTAACATGAGTGTGTTGAAAGAGAATCTAATGTTTCACCCACTGTAGTCAACTAAATTTGTACAAGTTGTAGGATAGATTATCGGGATTAAGCAAAACTTCCGATCGGTGTCTCAGCACGTATACGTGTTTTTTAGAACATATATTCTTCTTTTTGTCTCAAAATCAGTAAGATATCCATTTACTTCCTGAAGCTCAACGTCTCCCTGTCGGTGACGCCGGCATTACAGGATTTTCAAATGACACGCCATGAGCCTTCCCACACGGAAAGAACCTATATAAACATATAGGTTTTAATATAGGGCCAGATATAGGTTTCGCATATATGTGACATACATAAAATTGGCCATTTTCATATATTATAGGTACATATATGTACCTATATGTCACAGATATACGAAACCTATATGTGGCCCTATATTAAAACTAAATTTTTTTTTTTTCGTTTGGCATTTCCAATCGCACTCGAAGCTGGGATACCCAAGTAAGGAACTATGTACAAGTGGTTAGGCTTTTTCCACGTTTTATGGCCCCCTGTTCACAGTCCATGCATATGTTATCAGTTGGCGGTTCTTCTCCGCAGCCTGCGCTCGTTCGTAGTTATTCTTTTAGTAGCTACTTACCCGGGATTTACACCAGGCACGTCTGCGCAGCGCCGCGGTTTTGTTCCGTCATGCTCGCGACTTCAATTTACACCAGCAGCGTCTCACAACGCGGAACATCAGTGCAGCGTCTTGCCAGCTGATACAATGGACTTGCTCAGATTTCGCATATTTCGTCATTTTTACTGGCATATTTGTGCAACGACCTTAAATGCTTTGTTATTTTTTCTGCTTTAATTGCATTTAATGTCATTTCCGTCTTTGTTGTGCTGTAGAACCTACTACAGTCCAGCCGTGAACACCATAGATTTAAAAAAAAACTGTGCCCGTGTTTTGGTTATAACAAAATCACAACTTTGAAAAATAAGTTACAAACGAATTTTATATCAAATATTTGTGGCTGGTTTCTTTTAGTTAAAAGCGTATTCCCCTTGATAGTTACTTCCTGCCTGGCACGATCTGGTGAGCGATTCCCATTAGCACAAATACTAACGTAGGTGGATCCACTAAATGTATATGGTCGAACTATGGGAAAGATATCCCTGCTATATTCAGATCAGCGCGACTGCGGCTCGCCAGCGGCAGAAATAGACTTGTTGCGTATTCTCAGCGGAGCGGAGCGTCGAGCCGCTTCTAGGACGCTGCTGACACGCGCCGCGGCGCATCTGGTGTAAACACGAGCATTGACTAGAATGATTGCGTATTTGTCCGAGTGCTGCGGCGCAGCCGCACCTAGCGTTACCGTAGGGGGTGAGTTTGCAACTTCCCAAATTCAGAATGAGATTGGAGAATGTTTCTTCACCCAGCCAACATCTAATTTAAGAGCGGCTGTCTGCCCAACAGGACGCGCCTACGGGAACTCTAATCTATATAGCCCTTCCCAGCAGGCCCTTCTCAATTTGCATCCCTGTAGCGCATTGGCCAATTGCGCGCTACTTCTGAAAAGAGCTGCCGACCACTGGGCGGGGATTAAAACCTATATTTTTATATAGGTTCTTTCCGTGTGGGAATTTAAGAATCCTTGTTATTTCATCCCTGTAGGAAAAAGTCTGGCCCCTTTAGTTGCTACACAAGCATCTCAGATAAAAGACAAGTGTCTGTTCATTAAAACTGTGAACAGAAATGTAGACTTTGTCTTCAAATTCATTAACCACAGTGAAATGCTCAAATAGATGTGGGGATGAAAATTACTTTTGAAAGGCATGTTTACTTGAATGTATGTTCATCTGCGTACTATTATTTTGTTATTTTTGTTTTATTTTGCTACATTTAGACTAAGGACCTCAGAGCCATAATCATCTAGAAACTGCATTACGGACAAGATAGAAAACATTGCCATTTGGTGGATGTAACAGTGTAGTGTATAACCTTTCAGTGGATGTGTATGAGCTGTAATGATGTGAATCCAATTTTATCTAATGTGGTGAATCTGGCAATGACTTAAACTTGAAAAAATTCTTAATTGATGAAATAAACATAAACCAATTTGTTTTTATACATTTCCTTCTCTTCCACAATACACAACTCAATCTTCATAGAATGGAACTAAGTATGGTCAAGAAAGAATTGATGACCGTGTTATTGTTAATGTTTCAGGAAAAAAATTTAACAAATAGTATTAGATATTTGTGTTGATATCAGAGCTTTTTGTCTCCTCTCACTTGCCATAGTTAATAATGACTGGTTTACACATAACATGCCATTGTCACATGTCAACATGTATTTAGGATCAAATGTGATGCCACTTTCACATGTTCACATGCAATTAATAAGTTATTGCGTGAAATTCTTGTTATTTCTATAAGGGACTTTGGACTAATATGCAGATATTACCTTGAGAATAAAAATATGAGCTAGGCATCATGTATGACAGTTGCAAAAGTGAGATATGAGCTATACAATAGGTATGACAAACAGAACCAGCCACTGGGTATATGAGCTATATAGGAGACCTATAAGCCCTCTATAAGCACATATATGTACCTGAATTTGGCCTATATGCGGCATATATGCGCATATAAGCTGCATATATGCGGCATATAGGTTGCATATATGCGCATATATCTTCATATAGATTCTTTCCATGTGGGATGCGTCAGACTTTGAAGGTAGCAAAGTCATTCATTTATCCTTCCAGTCCAGCTCCTGGAACGGCAATTATCTAATTAAACAAAATCTAAACCTTATCCAAATACCACCTTCAGCAGCATTAACTACATTACATTCTACTTCAATATGGATTTTCGAGAAATTTCAGTTAATTGCTGTCCAAGCAATCCCATATTGCTACCTTCCTTGTGGATGCAAAGCTGTATGTCTTAATCGTTAATGGCAACGCAGCTTATTGGAAGCCCAATTGCTCAGTAGATGAATTCAATCTACAACCTAATTCTTACTCAGAAATAGGTTGAGCGTTAACCTGCATTATGGTACGGTCACTGGTTGTAGAAAGTTTTATTTTTACATGAGCAGCCTTAACACGCGGACCTGAGTTGAGCAAAACCGCATTATTTTAAACGTTTACTTTGGCTTATCAAGCCAATCAGACACGAATGCAGAGAAAAAAAATACAGTTCCGTGCAGGAATTCAGAAGCTTCGTAGGACATTGACGTTTTATGCTAGGTATACCATTAATATGGATAGTAAAATGCTTGATAATTATAGCAATGGACAATAATGCAAGCTGTCAGGAAATAAATACGGATTGATCCTCACAAATGAACAAATTAACAATTACGAAACATAAATAGGAACAGGTTTGGATATAATGGCTTTAAGGTGAGGTGACAGTAGTGTCATAATCCCTCCGATGGCTACGGAGTGAAGGAGGTTAAATTTGAAGTTGCCACCATTTCTTTAGTGAAGAAATCTTTCATAGATTTCAGTTTTTTTTTTTTTGCTTGATTTGTCGCTTTGCACCCACAGGCACTCATCATGGTTCTAGTGTCTGGCTATGCGGTCCACTCGCTCAGAATGTCTCACTGACCTTGTAACCTTTAAATGTGCATCGTTGGTGCTGCTTCCAAAGTTATCAGAATGATTCCATTCCTTGGTTCCAATTGGTTCCATGCCAAAGGCGTGAGTGCATAACAAAGAACTGGAAGCATTTTGCCGAGACGTTCGTGGTTTATCGCGACAAGTATAAAGATAACTGGCACAGCATTAAAAGTCAGTGGCAATTTGCGCCGGGTACTGGTTTCTAATGAAAAGCCTGATTAAAGTACCAAAGACAGCACAAACTTATGCATGTTCCAGCGTGACAGTAAATTACAAATATAACCACCGATTACCAACTAAATAAAGTTTATACACAACTTTCACTAGCCTTCTCTGCAAGGACAATGAGTTGCAGGAGGCTGCATCCGTTAGTGACAAGATTTTGGTGGTCATTGGTTCTCTGCAGCTCCCATCATCTGTAAACTTCCTAAGGAGTCTATTTTTGGACCATTTTCTACTTATGTGCTGTCTTTTTGCAAAAATATTCACAGCAAAATTCTATTTCCATGATGACGAAGATACAAGAAAAATATCTCTAACATGATTGAATGATATCAAAGATTGGGTAGCCAGAACTTTCAATATGAGCAAAACAGGAAAAAATACTTGCATTTTGAATTCATTTTCAGATTTCAGAAGTCTACTGAGTAACAAAAGAAATGCAAATTTTATATGGAATTTGAATATGAAATAATGTAAAAAAAAAAAAAGTGTTGTCAATTTTGAAAAAGTCAGCAACAAGGTTTGTGACATCACCGTGTCCATTTGAAGTGAGACTGGGTCCAATTCAATCAGTGGCAATCATTGCTTCCTATGTCTTGCTTTCAGCACAAGGCGTCTTGCAGGACGTTGGAAGCAAAGATATTGTTCTACCAGCTGGCAGTGAATTGTTTGCCTGCTTATGGTTATGCCTTGCCTCCCAATGGTGTTTTTTTGGCTGTTTTTGGGCAGGAAGGAAAGGCTGGCACAGGTGCTGACAGAAGATATGCTAGTCTTGTGCAGACTCATCACACATAATTTATCATTTCTGGCTCCATCCCAAGAACAGCTGCTGGCTAGTAATCAAGTTCTCAGACCGCACATTCTTTAAACAGCCACTTGCAACTACACATGGACAAATGGACAATCCCCCAACATGCAGTTGTTCCACGGCTCTTTCAAAGTCGACTGCACAACAGCAAAGGTCATAGGGTAACTAAAATCAATAACAGCCCTTCTCTCATGCAAGATACAATCTCAAGAAGTGTGACATAACATATAACGTAATATGACATAACATGACATGAGTGGCGAGAACAGGCCATTCAGCCTAACTTGGCTCACCATTTTCCTACCACTAAAGTGACTCTAACACCTCAAATAGTCAATGACTAAATGGTCTTGAAAACTGAGATTACTCTCTGCATGAAAAAATGTTGCCTAATAACAGTGCTAAATTTACCCTTGGCTAACTTCCACTTGTGAACCCGAGTTCTGCCAACAGAACTTGGCCTAAGTAATTCTGCATAGTTAATTTTGTTTATCCCTTTAACATATTTCAAGACCTCAATCAGATCTCCCCGAAGACTCCTTTTTCTAAGACTGAAGAGATTAAGGATCTTTAGCCTCTCCTCACAGCTTTCATCTTTAATATCAGGAATTAACTTGCGGCTCTTCATTGAACGTTTTCTAAAGCCTTTATATCTTTCTTGAAGTTTGGTCCCCAGAACTGTACACAATACTCTAAGGGCCTGATTTACTAAGACCTTTTGCACATGCAAAATCTTTTTGCCCCTGCAAAACCAATAACATTGCCCATGATTGGCCAGGGTACATGCCTTGCACCAATCAGTGGCAATGTTATTGGTTTTGCACTGGCAAGAATATTTTGCATGTGCTAAAGGTCTTAGTAAATCAGGCCCTAAGTGTGGTCTCACAAATCAGTTGACAAGAGTAGTATAACCTCCTTAGATTTATACTCAGTACTTTTGGCTAAATATCCCAGCATCCTGCTGGTCTTTTTAGCTAGAAACTGTAAGGGTTTGGTCAACAATCAATCCCAGATCTTTTCCATGTAGAGCACACTCCAGCTTTAAACCTGTCATAAAGTAATCCTGTCTAATGTTTTTATTACCTACACGTCGAGCCTTACCTTTTATCTACATTGAATTTCACTTTCCATGTTTCTGCCCAATTCTGAATTCTATTCAAAGCATCCTGAAAACATTTTAGTGGACTCTGAAGTGTTTGCCCAACCACCCAATATAGTTGCAAATTTAAACTAATTTGCTTTCAATGTTCTCATCAAGGTCATTAATGTCAATGAGGAAGAGCAGGGGTCCCAACACTGGTCATTGAGGGACTCCACGTCCCACAATGCCTAGCTCACATGAGATCCCTCTGACCACAACTCTTTGTGTTCTGTCCTGTAACCAGTTCAGAATCCACTCCAGAATACCTCTGACCTATAATACCAACGGTCCTCATTTTAAAAATTAGTCTCTCATGGGGTACTGCATGAAAGGCTTTATGAAAATCCAACTATATGATGTCATTATCCCTGCTCTAATTATTAATCTTGGTGGCTTGTTCAAATAATTCCAAAGGTTTGTCAGTCATGACCTTCCTTAATAGAAACCATGTTGACTATCCTTCAAGATATTATTATTTTCAAGGAATAATTCCATCTTATCTTTTATGATAGATTACAGTATTTTGCAAATTAAACTGACAGGCCTGTTATTTCCTGGCTCAGTATGGTCCCCTTTCTTAAATATTGGTATTATGTTGCCCTGCCTCCAATCTTTTGGTATTTCTCCAGTTTCTAAAGACCGCCTAAAAATAACTGGCAGTAGTTTACAGACGATCTCACTAGCTTCTGGGAAAACTCTTGGTTATAAGCCATCAGGGCTGGCCTCCTTATTTTTCTTTAGTTTATGCAGTTTGTCTGATAAGTCATTATCCCCAATCTCAATTTCTGCTAAATAATTCTGAGCATTGGAAATGCCTTCTGGCCTAATAAAAATCTGCTACGTGGTAAAATTCTCAACAAAGTGACTATTCATGGCATCAGCAATATCCTTATTCTCATTCAGCAGTGATCCATCATTATTCTTTATACACTTAGGGCTCTATCTTTCCCACTGCCCTACCCGTTACCACTACCCGCTACCCGTGAATTACACATTTAGCAGCTTCCACTATCCCTAAACGGTATCTTGCGGCCACACTACCCGCTATGCATTATGCCGACTGCCTTATTTGCGTCTAGAGGTGTGCCCATGGACGTGTTTATGCACTTTCCCTACAATTGCTATCTTGACCACACGCGTTAGGGAAAGCGTATAGCGGGTCCTCAAACCACCCGCTACCCATTTGGGCTTTTACAAGAGCGCGCCCAGGCGGCTTCCACTTGGACACATGTGGACGTGCACATGCGGCTCCACTTCCCAAATTAACTCGCCTATAAAAAGCCACCTTGCTCTAGCCTCAGTTGAACCCCTGAGAAAATGGCAGAGATAGTACTAAATCGCCTTGATCGCCAGTTAAATAATAGAAGACGCCCAGAATGCGTGTACCGCCAGCGCACCAGCTACCTGGGCTTTTCAGGTAAGTCTATATTGTTTGTATTTTGTATCAAACATTTTTTCCGCTTTTATAATAGTATATAATTATTATATATAATATATAAATGATATATATTATATATAATATCAGGGCTGGCGCCAGACCTGAAAATTTGGGGGAACATATCCATCCCTTTATTGACTACAATTAGTCCTGGCTAATTCTAGATGGTTTTCCTTTATTAACACGTTTTCCAATTCAAGAATAATTAAGTGGCAATTGAAGACACGGCTTCTCTCCCCCATGCGATCGAACAGCGACAAAATAATGGGCTACATTCAGTACAGAAAAATAATTTAATGATAAATAGGTCTATGCACTGGCACTCAGCAACGGTAATTTTTTTTCCAGCGAGAGCGGAATTTCAGAACTCTCTTGCGAACGAAGGTAATTTCACAACAAGTACGCACACCTGTTTTTGCAGCACGATCATGCAACTTGCTGTAAAAAACAGACAGCTGTCCGATTGGAAAATGTAAATGGACGAAACCACGTACTTGTCATCAGAGTTACCTTCATTCGCTGAAGAGTTCTGAAATGCCGCTCTCGCTGAAAAAAAGTTACGTCGCTGAGTGCCAGTGCATAGACCTAATTTTATTTTTCTAAAATGGGATTTTGTTCTATGCTTCATTTCAGACGGGAGAAGGAGTTGGAAGTGCATGTCGAAACGCATTTTTTTTCTTTTTCTTTTTGAAGTTTCCATCACAAAAAGGGTAGGCTAGATGTTTTTTTTTTATTACATACCAAACATTAAACAATATGTCAATGTCAAATAGTAATAATAATAATAATAATAATAATAAAATAATACAATTAATGATTAACTTAACAAAAACAGATCCTCCCCTGTCCACGAGCACCAGCTTCACATCACCATGCAAACCTTATGATTGCAACTTGATCTCATGATTATCAATCCTATCTTGCCTGTGCAGGATCTTTCCTGGAGTCTATTCCAGTCATCAGTGTTGAAATGAAAGTATAGTTTTGATAAATAATTGAATACACAAGAGATGGCTTCAAATAATGCATCACTGAGGTGTTCTCAATATAGGCCCAAAGCATGTAACTGGGTGCCACCAGTGTTTTCATGAGTTTTTTGAGGTTTTCAAGCTGAAAGTCTTTTGTAAAGGGTTTGCCACTGATGTTACTAGCTGAACTTGGAAGAAAATGTCTTACTGAAGCTTGAAATGTATAGTTTTCCTATGTTTGATCAAGAATGGCCGAGTTATTGAACTTTGGAAAGCAGGAAGTTGAAAAAATGTTATTTTCTGTGTTGCAGCCAAATTTTACTAACTTAAACAAATGCCAAAAGAAAATAATTATTGAAGACCAAACCAATCTTTCAACAGCTTAATTCTTGGAGAGATATGTCCAGTTGTGGAAACTGGGTACTGTTCTTTGACACATAAATTCAGTGAAGATATAGAAGCCATAAGGGTTCCATTAAGTCAGTTGTGAAGTTTTGCCTTCAAAAACCTAGAGTTTTTTGGCTGAGGTTATTATTCAAAATATGTTGGCAAACGGATGCCTCTTTTGACGGGGAATGTTAGGTGTGTCTGTCCCCTATTCATGGAAATCATAAGTTGTGTGCCGAAGATAATGGTGTCTCTGCACCGCTGGCTTGAAATAACTGAGGCCTTGTCTCCGGCTGTACGTCACATTTTACATGTAATTGTATGAGGAGTTTAGCACCTCTTCAAAAGTAGACCAGACACATGCTACATATTGCTTGTCCCATAGGATATCTATTACAAAATTTTTTATTAGACCTTTGATCAAATTACCAGGAGCTGAGGCTTTTGGAGTTTCTCCGGCTGTACGTCACATTTTGACAATGGTCAAGTAAGGCAAGTTTGATGAGGTTAATTTGGTATTTCATGCAAATAACCACATTATTTATGTATTTTGTTGTAAGATGGCCCCACCTGGGGGGATTAGGCTGTGCTGCCACCCATTATCACCCTTTAGCATAAAAAAACCTGGGTCAAAAGGCCTAGGCCAATATTGTGAACAGCAGTGTCTGACAGTCCCAGAGGAAAGTGTCATTTGCAGTTAAAACTATCCAACACACGTTTCCAAATATTTGTTTTCAAATAAAGGTAAATGGGGATTCATACTTTGATAACATAAAACTTTTTTTCCTTAGTCTGCAACAAGATATCAGACTAGGCCTATCACCTCCAGTTGTAATGCATGCACCAAGTACACATCCATACATGTAGCTACGTATGCACACAGCATAACAGTATGCCATCGCAGGACTTTCCCCAGGTTTTCAGAGGGCTTAAGTGCTAACTGGGTTCCTTTACTGGCTTGCAGTCTTATTGCAACACCTGGAAATGCACAAGATGTAACTGACAAGTTGCCGAAGAGAATTGTGATGAAGTCACCAATGATGCTCAGGCAACTGGCCAAGCTGTAGATCTGACTGAAATTATTGAAGCCAATACCATCGCAGTGGCCCGCGCAGATGAAGAACTTTTTACCATGCTACTTGGTGAAAGTGACCAAAGCACCTCACATCCTTTCCAATGACGTGAGAGGCAACTATGACTCTAGATTTGAAGCGAGCAGTGAGGTGATAAGAGGGCACCATTTTGAGCTTGTACCTCGGCAAGACTCAATCCATTTCAGTGATGAAAAAAACGATGTTTGTTTATATTGCAGTGAAAGGCCTTTTGCTAATAGTGTGCCCAGATTTGGATGAGTCAGGCATCAGAACAATCAGGGGGGAATTGAAGACCTGGGTGCAAGAAGTAATTAAGTCACATTTTCCAAAAAATGAGCTGACACTACTACCATAAAGTAGAGTGTCATGTGCATCATTTAAAGCCAAAAAATTCCAAATATAAGTACTCAAGTCCTCAATAATGATATACGGCCTTCCCTGAATCTACTGAATTTTTGTGCAAGAAATACTCAAGTCTTTGCAGAAGTACTCAAGTCCTTGACGTCATCAGTAACAAGTGCCTAAGTCCATGACTGTCCAATCAGCTGCTAGTATGTGTCGTGTGACAAGCGTAGCAAAAATGACTGTTTGGCAATCAGAAAATTATTGAAACGTTATTTGTGTGGTAAAAGTACCGAAGTCCATGCATTTAATGGCAATAAGTACCGAAGTCCAAGCATTTTATGGTAAGAAGTACCAAAGTCCGAAACTGATTTTCTTGTTTTTTTCGTAATAAAGCATTATTTTTCCACAAAAACGTGTCTGTCTACTTTGTATAAACCCTGGGACTAGCAGCAGGCGCCACTGAATGTTATCTTTTAAAAAAAGTACCTGCAGCATGTTTTCAAAACTTTGACCCTTAATATCTCAAAAGTGTTATTTTGTGACTAAAGTACTTCTTGCACCCAGATCTTCAATTGCTGTCAACGTATAAAGTGAATCCCACAGTTCATGAAGAGTTACTGAGCTTCCTAATGTCAGCAAATCAGGGCAATTAGAATTTTTGAAAGCTGCAGAGACAGACCCTTGTTTTACCCTTAATGTAGCTGTAGTAGTTGTTGCCATAATTATAGACTTTACTCTTGTTATGTTAAGATTTTTAATTTCTTGTTCAACATTTGAAGTTAAATACTGCTCAGGATAATAGTGATATTTTAAGTTTTTGAATTCTCCGACTGTATGTCACACTTAATGAGATGGATAACCGTCAATATATGGGCAACCTATGACACAAAACAGCTCCTGCTGTTGTGCTTGGGCTTTTTCTCCTTCTGATAGACATATAAAGATCTCCGATTTAAACCTGCTCCCTCCTTGAGAGCAAGTTCTGATTAATTTCTAATGTTGATGAACAGGCGGAGTCATTACATAGGCCTTGGATCATTATGTTTCTTTCTTTAGTTATGTCATGAAAAATGACTATTCCGACATAGCTTTTTCAATTAAAAGGCTGTTGGTTTTGAGTACACAGAATGTGTGAAAATAATAAATACTGCAAGTCTCCGGCTGTATGTCATATTTTGTAGAAAAGTTTAACTCCAAGCATTCCTTCACTTGAAACCTTTCAAAGCAAAGGGCTAAATCTTGTTTTGGAGGTTAGGTGTGGCCATTCAAATATTCTGAAAAGGTTTTCCAACCAGCATATGGGTTTCACAATTTTCTAGAGCAAAGAAATGACTGCAATTTTTAAAAAATGCTCCCATTTTTACACAAAAATCCTTATATTTTCCAGATGTCCAAGTGTAGCATGAACATCATGCGTTAAAAACATTCAACAGGAATCCTACAATTGAGTGAATTTCAAATCTTCATCAACTACCTCGATTTAGAGTGTCTGAGGATGGATGCTGAGCTGGCTGCTAAGTGCCCTTGTTTACATGTCCATCTTCCAAGAAATGCTTGGTATGAAAATAATTTTTGAGCTTTAAGCTCCGGATTTGTTTTTTATATGTTCCAGAGAGTTGTAGTTATTTTTTTAAATAATGGTTTTTAAAATCGGAGAACTTTTTCTTTTTTTCATTTTTGCAAAATGAGTCCCTTTTATATCCAGGCAATTCAATGAAAACATCAACCTCACGGTCAAAATTGAAAATGCTTACCCAGAGGTGAGTTGGTATGTAAATTGGTATGTTGTTATGTTGTCTCAAACATAACTGTATTACACCTGTTGCATATACTTCAGTATGTTCATAGAGTACACAAATTGTACGTAGCCTAGCCAGACAATCCCGACAAAAGGTCAGCGAAGAGACACACACATTTCTCCTCCAAAAAATGGTACAAGCCTCATCAGCCAATCATGGGCGCAGATGGGTTACACTCACTCACAATAACATGGAGCAGTGAATTTACCGATGGGGGTGACTATGGTATGACTGACAGGTAAACAACTTGAAATGGAAGACACATAAAAAGTATTGGTTTTTCATCATTTATTTGCATACATTTTTAGTGGTTTGCTGCAAAAGAAGAAAAATGTAGATAGGAATATTTTCTGTCATAATACAGAAAATGGACGCATAGGTTAGTCTAATGCGTACTAGTGTTTGAGTAGTACATGTAACACTGTAAGTAGCAGTTCTGCGAAAATTTCCAGTATATCTGGTAATACCAGGTATTGGTCATCCGGTATACCGGCATCTAATTTTGCTTATACCGACGCACCTAAGTTCACATACATGTGCTCTGGCAGACAACATTTTAAAACATAATCAACCACCCACTAAAGAAATACACAGCAAATGTCATTTCTGTTAGCGCCCATTGTATGTTAGCACAGCGCTAACTACATCGCTCTGCTTAGTCAATCTCTGAGTCACAGACATTCGCGGCTGAATAAGCAATGGTTTGCAAATTCAGTCAACTGAGTAGTTAGCTAACATTAGCTCCTTAGCAAACAAACTAATGTTACATAATGGTTTTGAAAAAGTATTGCGTGTACACTTCCTACCTTTGTAATGTGAACTTAGCTAGTTATGTGAGTGGCGCTTAACCGGCTTGCTGCAGCACTGAGCCATACCAATTTAACCAATTACAATCAGTATTCAGTTTGGCTAAGTATAAACAGCGAGACGTAACTCAAAGCTATTCCCCCCCCCCGCCAACGTTCTCAACCAATGAGATTTTCGTAAAAGTGATATGGCAATATCAAACATGTGTCATGAGCTGGGCTATGGGAAAAGTACTGCAGTTATGTGATATTGTAGTATCTGTCCACAAAGCTTACATTTCACTTCCCGTGCACTTATGTTTCTAGTTTTTTTTTTTTTTTTTTTACTATTCGGATGCAGCCTAGGTTTCAAGTGTCACTTAAATAAAAATACAGCACTACTGCCACCTATTGGACATGCCGTGCATGTTCGGCACCAAAAGACTGAACTGAACTTGTGAATGTTCGACTCGACACTCAACACTCATCCGTGCCAACTGATAAGTTTCACTTGAATTTCTGTGGATGCCTTGAACCAAACAATACATACATGCCGCGAACTGTGACTAGTGAACCAAATGGTTCGGATTTTTTGCTTGAACCATTCCATCCCTAGTAACTACCATCACTGGCATAGTGATGTCCTTTCCTTGTTCTGCAACTTTCTTTTGAAATGAATAATTTGCAAGTTGAAGTTTGACATTCAGTTTTCTATCTAGCTTTATCTCCAATTTAAGTCATTGGTAAGTAAAATTTCATTCATTTTAAAATTTAAGCACAATTAATGTGTATAGAGTCTTAAGAAAATTTCATCAAAACAATTGTTTGAAAATATTTACATTTGAATGAAAATGATTTACATGTGTCCAAATCAAAGTCACGTATGTTAACTCATATTTTGACCCCCTTTTCAGAATTCTTTCACATTCCAAAATAATAACTGGTGAAAGTATAAAGGTTGAATAAATACACATCCCATAAGAGTTCAATCAATGTCCAGCATCATTTCATTAACTATGTGGAAGTCAGCAAAAGTCTGCAAATGTCACATGTGTTACCATGGAATCACCCTTCCATAATGTGGCAACTTTTTCAGAATTGGAGTTTTATGTATTTATATACACATAAATAGATCTACACAGTGCATATACAACAATCAGCCATAGCATTATGACCTCCGACAGGTAAAGTGAATAACATTGACCATCTCGTTACAATGGCACCTGTCGGTGGTCGGGATATATTAGGCAGCAAGGCAAACTATTTTGTCCTCAAAGCTGATGAGTTGGAAGCAGGAAAAATGGGCTAGTGTAAGGATGTGATGTCTTTGACAAGGCCCAAATTGTGATGGCTACACGGCTGGGTCAGAGCTTCTCAAAAACTGCAGTTCTTGTGGGACGTTCCAAGTGTGCAATGGTCAGTACCAACCAAAAGTGGTCCGAGGAAGGCAAACCAGTGAACTGGTGACAGGTTAATGGGCCGCCAAGGCTCACTGATTCGCAAGGGGAACAAAGGCTGGCCCATGTGGTCCAATCCAACAGAAGAGCTACTGCAGCTCGATTGACTAAAAGTTTGTGCTGGTTCTGAAAGACAGGTGTCAAAACACACAGTGCATTGCAGTTTGTTGGATATGGGATTGCATAGCCGCAGACCAGTCAGGGTGCCCATGCTGACCCCTTGCTACCACTTAAAGCGCCGACAATGGGCACGTGAGCATCAGAACTGGACCATCGAGCAATGGAGGCCTGGTCTGAATAGTCACTTGTTCTTTTACATCATGTGGATGGCTGGGCGCATGCATTGCTTACCTGGAAAAGACATGGTACCTGGATGCACAATGGGAAAAAAGCAAGCCAGCAAAGGCAGTGTGATGTTTTGGGAGATGTCCTGCTGTGAAACCTTGAGTACTGCCATTCATGTGGATGTTACTTTGACACGAACTGCATCGTAATCACTCCAGGATTTCTAACTTGATTGTGGTCTTAATTCGCATGGAGTTCGGTTGGGCAGTGACCAGGCAATTGTTTCTGTTTTTATCTTGTTAAGCTGCAGAAAGTCTGGTTAATCTATGCATATTTCTTCAAAGCAATAATACTGCAAGTCTTTAAGACCAGAGTCATTGAGAGAGAACTCATTGTAAATTTCAGTGACATTGGCATAATTATTAAAGGCAATTTCATGCTGTCATATAATTTGACACAGTAGAAGCGTGTAAAAATTAAATAAAAGTGGTCCAAGAATAGACCCTGGCTGGAGGCCACTTGCCATGTCGATTTGCTCTAATGTAAAGCTGCCAACAGAGACAAAATATTCTCTGATGTGCAAATAGGATTTAAACCATTAAATAACCGTAAGAGAGAGTCCCGGACAATTTTCAAGGCTATCAAGCAGTACCATACAGTTCACAGTCTCAAATGAAGCACTTAGGTTGGATAAGAATAGAGATCTCTCCTGATTTTATGAAGATGAAAATCATTCAAAAACTTGATAAGAGTCATGTCTGAAGGGATCAATTTTAACTCTCCAAATTCTTTATTGGAATACGCACGAACATAACCAAGAAAAAAATCTGTAAAATATTCATTTTTGGTTAAAGAATCATAATATATGAATGGACCTGCAGTTGTTCACGTGTCTGGTTGTGGCTGTATTATTCTTCTAGGCGTGATGAGGCTGGGTGTGGCTGTATTATTCTTCTAGGCTGATGAGGCTGGGTCACTGCGCTAAAGGGGCAGAGGAATGTAATGGCCGGTAGAATTCGGAGGCCAAGTGCAACGACCAGAGAGAAAGAGAGTAGCTCGGACACAGTACAAACACAGAATGATACAGACCAAACGAAAGTACTCGTGCTTCCAAAGGACGTATAACAGTCCGAACCACGGAAGCGAAGCAAGATAGAAAAAGGGAGAAGAAACTCCAAAAATCAGAAGATAGAAAGTCATACAAAACCTGACTACAGATATTTTTGGCTATAGTGCGAAGCTAAAAACAGACACTCTAGCAAAGGAGGCGTGCCGGACTTCCTGCTTATATAGAGTCTGGGAAAGCGCTGCCCCAGCTCAATCAGCCAGCTGGGTAAAGAATTCAATAGCCCAGGAATTCGATATCGTCCCGGGACGAGAGAGAGAAAAGTCCAAACAATACGCACACCTCACAAACCATGACAGGACCCCCCCCTCTAAGGAATGGCTCCAGAAGTTCCCAGAGAACCCCGTGCACGGAACTCTGAGATAAGGGTAGGATCAAGGATATCCTGAGAAGGAACCCAGCACCGCTCCTCAGGACCATAACCCTCCCAGTCGACTAAAAACTGAGCCCCACGACCCACACGCCTCTCGGCTAAAATACGACGCACGGTGTAAACAGGCCCCCCCTCAATCATCTGGGGCTGCGACGGGGGTTTGTCGACCGGAGCCAGGACGCAAGTGCTAACTGGTTTGAGCCTGGAGACATGAAAAGAAGGGTGGATCCGTAAGGATCTAGGGAGCTTCAACCGGACTGTGACAGGATTGATCCTTCGCACAATCTTAAAAGGACCAATGAAGCGGGAAGCCAACTTCCTTGAGTCCACTCTCAAGGGCAGGTCCCGTGTGGAAAGCCAGACCCTTTGGCCAACCCGATAAGATGGGGCCGAACGGCGCCTTCTATCTGCGGCGGTCTTTTGTTTCCGTCCAGAGCGCGACAAACAGGAACGGATCCTGGCCCAAACTGACCGACAACGCCGAACAAAGTGATTGACCGAAGGAACCTCTGAATCCCTGTCAGTCTCAGGAAACAGCAGAGGCTGATAACCCAACTGAGCCTCAAACGGGAAAAGGCCTGTGGAGGAGTTACCCAGTGAATTGTGGGAATATTCGACCCATGCTAAAAATCGACTCCACAAAGATGGGCTGTCAGCCGCTAAACATCGAAGAGTTTTCTCCAACGACTGGTTGATTTGCTCTGTCTGCCTGTTAGTCTCTGGGTGGAAACCAGAGGAAAGGCTCATGGTGGCCCCCAACTGGTTGCAAAACGCACGCCAGAATTTGGCTGTAAATTGAGGACCCCGGTCAGAAACCACATCTTGAGGGAGGCCATGCAGCCAAAAAACATGGTCCACAACAAGAGGGGCCGTCTCCTGCGCCGAAGGCAGCTTGGGCAGCGCGATTAAGTGGGCGGCCTTAGAAAAATAGTCAACCACGACCAGGATGACCATGTTGCCTTCAGAAACAGGCAGCCCCGTAACAAAATCAAGAGCGATATGGCTCCACGGGCGCTTAGGGACAGGCAACGGCCGCAGCAGACCAGAGAGGGGGAGATGGGAAGTCTTGTTACTAGCGCAGATACAGCTCGCCGCTAAAAACTCCCGGATGTCCTCAATCATGCTGGGCCACTAAAAACGTCGGGCCAAGAACTGCTTGGTCTGATGAACCCCCGAAAATCATTTCTCTCACTTTCATGTTCGATATGCTTCACGCAATGTTTTCCACTTCGCGTATGTTTTGAAACGCTTAAAAACCAGGACCATCTTAAAATGATTTTATTTTTAAGAAATCTTTTTAATGATATGTACGAATTCTACGAGAGGTGGAATTTAGAGGTCTGCTATTTATTCAGATTATTAACACGGCAGCCTGGTTAGGTCTGTCTGCTTCTCATTATCTCTTCTTTATCATTATAAGCCACAATTTGGTTTTGATTGGTCTGTTGGCTGAATAAATGGCTTGACTGCAAGTTAGGCAAAGTAGACGGGAATTGATTTAAGGTAAGCTAATTATGCCAAGGCGATGTAGGCTGTCCAACCTCGCTGGTAATTAGCAGACTTCAAATCACAGTTTTCTTCCCGGAAGCATTTCAAATGACCGCATTAGGTATGTGTCATAGAAAAGGTAATAAGCAAGCACGTCTGTCTGCCTCATAGTGGCAGTTACTTTTATTGCGCTTAAAATAGTCGCGATTAATCGATCGGGACAGCCCTATAGTCAATGATTCAGAAACTTCGGTTATAAATCCAGTTCCCAGCGGGCGACCATCCAAAGATCTAACAGAGCATGAATGTAAAAGAGGGCGGATGGGAATGGAATGTCTCCTAGCCCACTCAGCATCCATAAAACAATCCACGGCACCAGAGTCCACAAAAGCTTCGATAAATATTCTCTGTCTCCCCACAGTCAATTCTACAGGGATTAAAGTTCGGAGGGGAAATTGGGTCTGTCCCTCTAGCGCCCCCCATACCACCAGAGTGACTTCCCGTTTCCCTGAAGCTCAGGGCAGCGTGGACGGATATGTCCCGGTTTGTTACAATTATAGCAGATTATATGTCTGCAAAGGGGCTTATGAACCCGGCTCTCATATGAGCCATCAACCTGCATTGGCTTGCCAGGAGTGGAAATTTCAGTGGGCGGAATGGGAGCTGTATGCATGCTGCGAGGAGCATTAACCCGTTGCCAGCAAGAGTCATTGCAGTACGTTTCTCCCTGTTACGTTCGCGGATGCGATTATCAGTCGCACCAAGAAAAGTAACCAACGAATCCAGAGACAACAAGGCTCCAATGTAGCCAGAGCGTCCTTAACCTCCTCAGCCAAAGCGTGAACAAACACTGTCATAAGAGGCACTTCTGGCCAGCCTGTCTCTGTCACCAAGGAGCAAAATGTGATTGAAAATGCAGCGACACTCTCAGAGCCCTGCCTTAGATGCATTAAATGCGTAGCCGCGTCCTGACACAAACATCCTCATCAAACACCGATACCATTTCTCTAACAAGACTCTCCACAGTATTCACTACTGGTAAATTAGATTGAATAAGTGGGCCGACCCAAGTGAGTGCTGTGTCGGTTAACAGGGATAAAATAAATGAAACCCAAGACTCTTCATTCACGAACCATGAAGGCTGCGCTTTAAAAAATATTTCACATTGGGCAATGAAATCTTTACATCTTCCTGCCTCGCCTCCGTATCTTGGGGGTAACTGAAGCTTTGGCTCTCGGGGAAGATGTACGGATTGTGCTTGTGCAACATTTTGTGTGATCTGCGTGGACAAGGCTCTAATACTCCCAGTGAGAGTTAACAGAACGTTCTCCTGTCTCTCCATGGCATTCGCCTGAAGGCGGACTCTCTCCGCCAACTCTGCCTGCTGATTGTTCAGGCTAGAAAGACCCTTGCCATAACCAGAGAGAACAGCTTGTTGGTTAGCCACAACTTTCTCTAATGCACCCATTGCTGACGACTCCATATCGGCTAGAGTGTTCTGTAATGGCCGGTAGAATTCGGAGGCCAAGTGCAACGACCAGAGAGAAAGAGAGTAGCACGGACACAGTACAAACACAAAGAATAATACAGACTAAACGAAAGTACTCGCGCTTCCAAAGGATATATAATAGTCCGAACCACGGAAGCAAAGAGAGATAGAAAAAAGGGAGAGGAAACTCCAATAATCAGAGGATAGAAAGTCATACAAAACCTGACTACAGATATCTTCGGCTATAGTGCGAAGCTAAAAACAGACACTCTAGCTGTCATGGTTGGGTGAAGGGACCCACTCGCACAGGCTGGTACAAACAAAAAGATGTTTAATAAATATACTTTAAAACAGACAGGGGAGCAGCAGCAACACACATGGAGCTAAAAACGCCAGAATGCAGCTGCACTGCCAATTTGGCAGTGCAGCTCTTAAATATTCTACACTTCACCTCCACTTAAACGAGCAACAGGTGTGGCTCGTTGAAGTGGAGGCGAAGACAGCAGGAGGGGGAGGGACTGCAGGGCAGAACCATCACACTAGCGAAGGAGGCGTGCCGGACTTCCTGCTTATATAGAGTCTGGGAAGCGCCGCCCCAGCTAAATCAGCCAGCTAGGTAAAGAATTTGATAGCCCAGGAATTCAATATCGTCCCAGGACGAGAGCCACAAAGAAAAGTCCAAACAACACGCACACCTCACAAACCATGACAAGGAATGCATAATATGTTTTTCTGTCGGGCAAAAACCTAAATTTCCAGTGCTGTTGCTTAATTTGGGTAATGTTCTCATCAATTCTGACTATTTGAGAACAATCTACAGTCACCTTTTAAACAAGTCCATGATTATGCCTGTAGTCAAAGTGGTTCAACAGCAGTAAGCATTTTAGTTTGGAAATTTGCTCAAAAAAGGACTGCACTTTAAAGGGTTAAAAAAGATGACTGGACAACTGTTTTGGATTCATGGTATCTTGGATTTCATCAGGTACCAGCAGGTATTAAATAATATCCTGACTGCTCTGGCCAGAAAGCTTAAATTGGCCCATGGTTCGATCTTCCAATGGTCCATGTATATATTGAAATTAACATAAAAATAGTTAACCAACAACATAATCAACATTTTGCCATGGCCATCCCAGTTTCCTGACCAAAACCCATTAAAAAAACCACTAAAACAAGCTGAGGAGGAGAATCCATAAATGTGGAATTTATCTAAAGGATTAGGAGAGATTCTGCATGGAGGACTGCTCTGAGTTCCTTACTATGTCTTCCCTAACCTCATAACATTCTCTAGGAGATGACTCCTTGCTGTCTAAAAGGGTGGTTTGTAAAATTTTTTTGAAAAAAAAAAAAAAAACCAAAAAACATAAAAATTCCATGATTTCTGGGCAATATGATTCCTGTCATTCTTAACCCTCAGAAAAAAAAACTGTTCTGAGTGAGTGCCCCCTCTGAAATGAGTTCTGTTCAGACTAGCCAGCGAACAGAGCACCGAGTCAACGGAGAGCGATGATGTCAAAATCTCCCAGCAACTGGCAAGGCTGTCATAGAGTAGGGATTCTAGTCTCTAAATACTGATTAATAGCTACCTAGCTAGCGATTAAACTAGCTACAAAGTGATTATGGAAAGGTAACATTTGCAAGTTAGGCAAAGATGGTTGTTCATTAAGAAACACACCATATAATAAAACTTAATACAACCCCAATTCCGAAATAGTCGGGACAAAGTGTAAATTGTGAATAAAATCAAAACGCAATGACTTTCAAATCACACCAGCCAGTATTTTATTCACAATAGAGCAGAGATAACAACAAATGTTGAAACTGAGAAATTTTACAATTTTATCCACAAAATGAGCTAATTTCAAATTTAATGGCTGCTACAGGTCTCAAAAAAGTCGGGACAGGGGCCTGTTTACCATGGTGTAGCATCCCCTCTTCTTTTTAACACAGAATGGAGGCGTCTGGGCATTGAGGAGACAGGTTTCTTGAGTTTAGCTATTGGAATTTGATCCCACTCTTGTTTAATACAGGCTTCCAGCTGCTGGAGAGTTTTGGGTCGCCTTTGACGGACTTTTCATTTAATTATGCGCCAAATGTTCTCAATCGGTGAAAGATCAGGACTGCAGGCAGGCCAGTTCAGCACACGGACTCTTCTACTATGAAGCCATGCTGTTGTAATAGCTGCAGTATGTGGTTTTGCATTGTACTGCTGAAATACAAAAGGCCTTCCCTGGAATAGATGTCATCTGGAGGGGAGCATATGTTGCTCTAAAACCTTTATATACCTTTCATCATTCATGGTGCTTTATAAAACATGCAAGTGTCCCACACCATATGCACTAATGCATCCCCATACCATCAGAGATGCTGGATTTTGAACTGAACACTGATAACAGGAGGGGTGATCTTTCTCCTCTTTAGCCCGGAGGACACAACGCGCATGATTTCCAACAAGAATGTCAAATTTGGACTCGTCTGACCGCAGGACACTTTGCCACTTTGCTACAGTCCATTTTAAATGAGCCTTGGCCCACAGAACACGGCGGCGCTTCTGGGTCATGCTCAACAATGGCTTCCTTTTTGCATGAAAGAGTTTTAGGTGGCATCTGTGGATGGCACAGCAGACTGTGTTTACAGACACTGGTTTCTTGAAGTATTCCTGGGTCCATTTAGTAATGTCAATGATAGAATCATGCCAGTGAGTGATGCAGTGGCGTCTGAGGGCCCGAAGATCACGGGCATCCAGTAAAGGTCTTCGGCCTTGACCTTATGCACAGGTTTTCCAGTTTCTCTGAATCTTTTGATGATGTTATGCTCTGTCGATGATGAGACCTTCAAAGCCTTTGCAATTTGACGTTGAGGAACATTGTTTTTAAAGTATTCCACAATTTTTTTACGCAAGCCTTCACAGGTTGGAGAGCCTCTGGCCATCTTTACTTCTGAGGGACTCATCCTCCCTTTTATAGCCAATCATGTTACACACCTGATGCCAGTTAACTTAATTACTTGCTAAATATTCTTTCAGCTAATTCTCGCATATATTAATTGCTTTTTCAGCACTTTTTTGCCTGTGTCCCAACTTTTTTGAGACCTGTTGCAGCCAGAAAATTTGAAATGAGCTCATTTTGTGGATAAAAATGTAAAATGTCTCAGTTTCAACACTTGAAATGTTATCTATGTTCTATTGTAAATAACATATTGGCTCATGTGATCTGAAAGTCATTGCACTTTGATTTTATTCACCATTTACACTTCTTCCCAACTATTTCGGAATTGGGGTTGTATGAATGTTGTTGCCAGTCTTGCGTTGTACTGACCCAGGTGAGTCATATAAAGCACAGTCAAAAGTGAATCACACACACGTAGCTAGTTTTTTGCTAATTGAAGCCGGGATGATCCCATAAAAAAATAAGTCATGGGTGGAGATATTCACATGTGGGGCAGTACTATTCTCACGAGCCAGCATGTGACGTAGGAAGGGAAGCCAAATCTGAATGGTATGCTGAATGCCATGTCTAATGGAAAAGGCAGCCCTCAAAAAACTGGTTTGGCTGGGCTGTTTTATTTCACAGTTCGTGGGTTGGTAGGCACTCCTGATAGTGAAATGTAAGTGTACAAGCACTGAAAAAGTGATTTTTTATGTCCCATTTAAATGATGGAAACCCAATAACTGTGGCACGTGTTTAAAAAAAAAAGTTTAATGATGGTTATTATTATTTTCTTATCATTACATTTCAATAAATATATTTTAATTTTCCATTAAATACCATGAGGATAAGCAATAATGGCAGTAATTCATTAACACTTTTGTTCATATTTACAAAGTGTGACAATTCTAGTGAAGAGCATTGTAAGTCCTGAAACTAAATGAAAACAGAAGCCAATCAATATAAAACAATTAAAGAATGAACTTTCCTTTATGCCTATATTTCAGACTGAACAAAAACTGCTCTTGCCTTTCATGCCGCAGGTCAGCGTAATTTTTTTTTTCATTTTTATAAAGTTCAAACATGAGACATCCCCCTCTCAATGTATAATGCATCTGCACAATACAATGGAATATTATTTGAATATTATTATACAGTTGCAATCGACCACATAGACATTCCAGCGGGCACTTATAAAAGACGTAGGATGGCCGAACATGTACCCATGGACATTCTGAGCCACCTGTTGCTAATATTTCCTGTTGCTTCATAATCACTGTAGCCAATGGCGGTTAAGGGTGGGGTCACATGCTGCAATTGCATGATCGTGCCCAGAGACACAGTGTTTCTTATTTATAATGAGCTGCAAAGTTTAATGAAGCTTCAGTAAAGAGGGCCAGGAGGCCTACTTGTATCTGGCTCCATATTGTGTTCCACAGCATGGCTCTGCTTTTTAAATGTCATGAACAGCAACCTCCCTGTCAGAGCGTAGTTTTCCGCTGTGGGCTTCCTCACACGTCACTGTACCAACCATAGACCTACGCCCTGACCCAGCAGGCCAATTTCAATGCTTTCACACAGCGTACAAACATGTTATCTTCCCTCTGTCAGCCAGGCCATGCTACAATGCCACACAACTGACACAACAGAGACACTCATTGTAACATGGCTACAGAAGAACATTGCTCCCTGTGTAGATAGGGATATTGACATTTTCTGAATGATTGATATGATAGCCTGCAAGAATGCAATTTTTTATATGACATATGAGACATACAACCAAACCTATATTAGCCACTGAGAGGAGAAAATTTTGCCGTTTGGAATGGATATGTCACTCTGTCCAAAGATAAACAACTAAGCAAGAAATTACTACCATGCAGCAGTTACCCTGTACCAACAAATTTCATCAGACAAACCGTGGTTTTAATTCTGTATTATACTGTTGCCAAAATACAGTGATATGGATCTTTGCCTTGTGATACTGAACAATTCATAAGAGCCATTATAAGAGCTATTGTAAAGGTCATTCTGACCCCTTCAGACCAGCATTATGTTCCAGGGATGGTAAAAATACAAATACACATTTTCCCCATCGCAAATGCATCCAGAAATAAGACTCAATCAAAAAATATATATATTGCAAATTAAAATTGTAGTGTATTTCTTCCCCCCAAAAAAAAGGGGGCAGGAGCAAGTTGTTGCCCAATTGGCTGTTGAAAATCCAATCACATGGACTAATGCCCTCATGTGGTGAAAAATGTTCACAAAGCATTAAAATAGGGGGGGAAGAAAGTGTTGTACATTGCAATGTGCACCGGGTCTGAAAGGGCTAACTGAGTCCTGTGTTGCAGCCAGAGTTACACCTCTTTGTGAAGTAAGAGAGGGGTCTATGTAAATATAGATACATATTCTGAGAAAGTGTAACTACTGTACATGTAACTACTACATGTATAATGACCCTGTACAAAGTTGCTTTGCATTTACTGGAGGTATATTTTCCTGCTCCTGCTTAAAACAACAAACTGACAACAACCCAAATGCTAGTTGTGAGAGCAAATAATTGACTCACTGTATGCAAAGAAAAAATGTATGGGCTGATTAACAATATACATTAACTTACATAAACAAAAAACCCCTTCAATTTCACTCATTTGAGAAGTAAGATTTAATCGATAATTCTGATCATCACACCTTCATCTTCATCATTAGGATATGATTTATCATTAAGAGTGGAAGTTATGGAAGAGCGCAGTGACTGAATTTATTGTGTGAGATAGTGTTCAATGCAAATATTTCTTAGGCACACTTTTTAAAAATTAAATGATAAGTTTTTGACTCTCAAAAACAAACAGTGAAAAACTCAATCGAATCAATATTTGATGTGACTATCCAGGTGGTCACATCAAATATTGTTAAGGTCCCAAGTCACGCAGTATAAAAGTCTTGTTGGAAAGGTTGGCTAGCAGGTTGTTCGAAGTACATTAGAGAACTTGCAACAGTTCTTCAGCAGATTGGCAGTTCCCCTCGCCTTTCTCTCCAGCGAATCCGAGTGATCGCCAATACAAAGAAAAATACCCAGAGGTGCCTTTTTCACTGAAATTTCTTACACTTTCGGGACTGCCACACTTCCAGCGTGCAGCTTTCGTAGCAGCATGACAAAAACAATTCAGCTATACTTTAGAAACTATAAATGATATAAACGCTAAAATCTCGTCAAGAAAACGCACCTGATGCACGAAGAATTAATACAGGTTCTTTGCTAGGTTACTGTACGACCAAGAATCCATAACCATTCATGCTAACACAACTTTGCCCCCGCAGCCGTGCGAGACCGGAAGAGACATGGCCACCTAACTATCCCATACAGCATTGGAAATGGGGCTTGATAGCAACATCTGGGTATTTTTTTTGTTTTGACGATCGCTCAAATTCCAGACAGCTTCATTGATGCTGAGATTAGGGCTCTGTGGAGGCTATACAATCTGTTACCTCCTTCAAATTAAATACTTATATTCCATCACATTTAATAGCAAAGTTCTGCATACTACTGTACCAGTGGGACCAAATAGGTTATACCTCCTTAAATATGTCATGCTGAATACACTCAGGAAAACCCCAGAAGTATTTATATTACCCTGAGATTATAAGCTCACTGCACTTTGCTAAGGAATTTACTAATCCATATCTCTCAAATCGTAAGTTCAACACTTGGCAAATATGGTGATTTGGACATGGACACAGCATAGTTCAAAACTCAGCAGCGCCCCCAACGGTACTCACCAGGTCATGGTTGGTTGAATTGGAATCGTCTTCAGGGAAGGGAATGTAGACTGCTAAGGCCATGCAGTTGGCAAAAATAGCTATTAATATAAAGATATCAAATGGCCTGACGCACACAGTCAAGGAAAATTTAATCATTTCCACTTAAAACACTCATATCCTGCCAAAATATATTGTATCAGGTCCCAGAAATGTAAAAGCTTCAAGCCACATGTTAACATAGACATATTCACCAGTGAACAGTTCTCCACATCGCAGTGGCATGGTTTAGATTAAAATGCAGTTGGCTTCAAGAACTATGCTTCATCAAACTTGCTCTGGCCTCATTTGCCACAAGCTAGAGCTCCATTGACACAGTCTCCTAATATAGCCCTCACAGAGAAATAGAATTTGAATATTAATTTGAACTCGTGCATCTCTAGGGCTTGCAGGGGAGAATCCCTTTTTCCTCATTTCAAAGAAAATTGCCAATATTAATTTAGTCTGCTAAAATGGCCATGCAGTCAGCAGATAGCATTCCTTCTTTTTAAGCAACCAAGGAATAAAAACAGTAAAAAGGAGTATACAGCATGATGGCCATTCACATGTCTTTCCCCTTATGAAGTCAGTGCACAGAATGCGTATGAACACACACACACACGCACATATACATACCTATCCATACACAAAAAAGGATACTTCCACTCCACCACGCTGATGCAAGCTCTGCGGAGGGGGTTGTTAAGACTGAGACAGAAAAGGGCACGAGGCGGCCTGCTGTTGGCACTGCTGCCCTGCTTCTTGCTTTTGGCATACTGCTGCCGCTTCCTCTGGGCGAGCGATCCGACAGGGGCGGGAGTGGACGCGGCCGCAGGGGCGGGGCCGCTGCTGCTCATGGTCGGAGCAGCCACCCAAGGGAGAGAGGGGGGTGGAGCTGAGCTGTCTGAGCGGCGAGCTGCGGCTCTGCTGCTGATGGCATAATTTGCCCCTAAAAGAGAGAGAGGGATGCTTTATTCTTCATGTCACAAATGAATCATTTATCTAATATATTGCTATTGGGAAAGTCACCATTAATAATATTTATTATTGAAGGTTTTATCACCCCCTGCTCTGTATATTATTACAGCCCATTACTTTAGCACACTCGGGGCCAGATTTACTAAGACCTTCACTGCAGGTACAGCCATTGTAACCTCTTTGGGTGCACAACCCACTACCACCAGGGATAAGTGATTTGAAAAAAAAATGTCATTGATCTCTAACAGGTTAACTGTGCAAAACCAGAAGTGTGACAAATGATTGGTCATGGCATTTATCATGCTCCAATTGTTGGCCATGTTAGTACTTTGCAAGCTTTTAAAAGTTTTAATTCTGAAAAAGTTTTGCACGATCTTAGTAAGTCAGGCCCTGGGTTTGAAATGAAGCAAAGAATACATGACCTAAGTGCAGACTGGGCACTTCAATCTATGGAATGATCCATGCAGGAAGTGAATGCTTTTATACACTGTCACCCCATTTTAGGAGGGAAAAACTTAGTGGATAGATTATATTTTGTAGATGGTAGAAAATTTGCCAGAATCAATGACAGCGGAGAAATAACATAGACATCAGCAGATATGCAGTACAATCATCTGCTGAAAATCTGATCACCTTTTTTCATTCAATATCAGCTAACTAGACCCATAGATTCTCGTCAAAATTATTCCATAGTTTTGATTATGCACATGATGTGAGGAGTTTACAAGACGGTCAATGCCACCAGCAGCTAAAATGGAAAAACATTAAAAAAGGTCAAATGGAGCTCATTTCATACACTTCACCAAGTCGCTTTGCCGGATAAGTTCATTAAAATGATTTGGATTTATGAGGGTAAATTTGGTGTAAAGTCCTCCTCAGTTCATAATTTCTGGCAGACTTGTTTAAAAGTGGCATTGTGTCCTGAGCACAAACTCGAAAACCCCCAGGTCAGTAGGATAACATTTATGTAGCCAATATAATCTAACTGCTAAAGCGACACAACGATAGCAGAAACAATTAGCTTGTTCTTAACTGATAATATTTATAGCCGTTTATAAATACTTAAAGTATTTAGAAGGAATGTGTTTTTAGACACTAACTACAAAACCCTTCACAGCTATATTGAGTACTATTGACACAGGCCTCCCTGAGAAGGAATAATTTACCTGAAGTATAAGTACATACAGTGAAGCAAAACAAGCTATTCGTGTCAGCATTGCGCGTCACCTTCCTTTGTTGCCAGCAGCTCAAAAAATACATTCATTTTATGCATAAAATCCAGTGTAAAATACAGGTTAAATAAAAAATAATTTGCAGGAGGGTTTCACAGTTGCAATATGTAGACTAGGCTTCCTATACACTAATCACAATGTAATGCATATTTCTATAGCGCTCCCAAATGTTTTACGCAGTTAAACACAACCTCTGCGGTACATAGATGAGTATTCTAAAAAATACCCCACAACCAAGAGGTTACTTGTTTACAATATTTGGCAAGCTACATGATGTTAAAGATAAAGACATTTTTTTTTCCCATTTGGCTCAGTACTCACTACACCACAATTTTAGATTTGTCATCAAACAGTTCCCGAGTGCTTATGATACAGACAGTTCACGTTTTAAATAAATTTTTAAAAATATTTTTGACATGTTTGCATGTTTCTGATTATTCCAGTGTATTTTAATTGCTCCACTCTACTGCAGATGGAGGAGAGTTTTCAGAATCTTATTTTCATGAAATTTCAGAATTTAGCCAAGTTCTGACATTATTTTTATTTTAAAGGAGGGGACAAAAACTATTTAAACAGACTGTACAAGAATTGAACAGTTTTTTTTTTGTGTATGATTGCCTATAATTTTTTTTTACAAAAAATAAGGACCGCTTTGACTAGCCAGACCCACAGACAACAGCAGGTAAGCTATACTCAGATGTGCAGCGACTTCACAGGCGCTAAATAGCAAGATGGTGTAGGCCTACAGTAACAGACAGCCATAGCCAGTAATAAAGCCAAAAACAGCAGATTTACTTCACAAAGTCTAAGCAATTCCAAGTGTGGTATACAATAGGATGATCATGCTGAGTAGGAAATTAAGGAAGCAAGAGGCAAAAATGCCCCTAGAATGCTTAAAACTCTGAAATTAGAGGGTTAGGGGCTAAAAATACCACTTTTTTACTTGATGATTCTTCATAATTTTTTCCATTTTCCCAAAGCCAAAGAGATGGTTGTGTAAAATACTGTCTGAATTCATGGAGCTGTCACAGACAATTTGCAAAAAATGTTATCCTCCACATAGCTACTAGGGGCTCATGCCAATCTTTCATTTTCACTTGTACACCCAGTCAGAATCTAGTAGAACACGTTTGATATGCTGAAGGAAAAACCTGAGGCAAATAGCCCATGAAAACAGGAGCTGAAGATGGCTGTAGTTCAGGCCTGGTAGAGCACAACTAGAGAGAACATCCACCTTTGGTTAAAACCTCATACTAAAAGGATACATGACAAAATATGAAACATCGCTGCTTTCATTTACTGTATGTGACATTAATATATTCCAAACATTGAGTTGCACAGAAATATGGGAGCTATGCGAAAAGGAGGAGGGTTTTTTAAATAGTGAAATCAAATTGTATATTTAATACTTTCCAAAAAGCCTAATGCTGCGTTTCCACCAAACGCGAAAGGAATTATTCGCGCGGTCAGATTATATGCAAAGTCAACAAAAAGACGCGAATACACGCGACTCGCATGTTCTCGCATGTATTTGCGTCTTTGCATTGACATCGAATGTAATCTGGCTGCGCGAATAATTTGTTTCGCTTTTGGTGGAAACGCAGCTTAAGAATGAGCACTTCGACCACAATGGAGATTCCCCTTACAAAATTTAATTTAGTCAAGGATTAAACCTAATCTTGGTTAATAAAACAGCACTGTATGCATTTACAGTGCTGTGAAAATCTATTTGCCCCCCTCCATCCATTTTTTGAATTTTTGTCATGCTTTATTGTTTCAGATCTTCAAGCATGACAAGGGCAATCAGAGAAAACACAACAAACTGTTGTTCAGAGATCACTTACACAGAGAGAAAAGTTAGCTAATACAACCTGCCCCATGCGAAAAAGTAATTGCTTCCTTCAAATAAGACTCAACTCACCCTGGCTTTATCACTGCCAGCCCCATTGAATGTAAATATCACTTGAATAGTGCTCAGACCTCAATCTCAACGAGATCTCAACAAGCAACACTAAATCCGCGGTCAGAAAAATTCCAGAGGAGATGAGAAAAAAAACCATTCAATTATACCAGTATGGAAAGGGTTACAAGTCCAATGTTAAGAATCTTGGACACCAGCAGACCAAAGCGCACAAAACTTGGAATAGTGGTTGATCTTCCCAGGAATGGGCAGTCTGCCAAATTTCCCCCAAAAGCACACTAAATTTAATAGAACCCAGACAAACCTCTAGGAACAGCATGGATTCGGTCACTGCAGATAGGGTTAGCATTCATGACTCCATTATTTGAAAAGGACTGAGCAAAACTTGAGTAGATGGGAGACTTTAAGGGCAAAAAAAAAACACTGCTTAAACAAGTGGAACATAAAAGCTCATCTCACATTTGCCAAAAAAAAACCCCAATGAAAACCCAAAAACATTCTGGGATAATGTTATTTGGACTGGTGAGTTAAACCTCGATCAGATTGTAAGACATTGAATTTGACACACACATAGATAGCACAGCACTCAAAGATAAGAGCGTCATACTAATAGTCAAACTTTATGTTGGAAGTGTGACTAACTGGCACACTTTGCTGCTTTGCAAGCTCAAGTGTAATTAAATTACTGAGTTAGGACCTTAATCAGGCAGTTCATACCTTAAAAATCCTGCACATTAATGGCAAAGACTGATCCCCAGTTATCAAAAGCATTTGGCCTCAATTGTTGCTTCTAAAGGTGGCAAAACCAGTTGTCAAGTTTTGGGGGACAGTTACTTTTTCATGCGGGTGCAATAGGCGCTGGATAAAGTTTTTCCTTTCATAAATAAATAAATCACTTAAAAACTATATTTGGAGTTTCCTTAGGTTCTCCTTGCCTTATACAGTATACAGTATTTATAAGATAGCATTCTGTTTACCAGTTAAGTCTATGGGACATTAACATGCTTGTTCATCCAAACATAAGATTTGGAATCTTTAATATAAATGAATCCTTTGCGCACTGGTCATCTCAAATCTTAATCAGGCAATACAAAGTTATTCGCATTTGAATCACTGCAAATCGTGATCATCTCAGAAAAAAATTATCTTCGGCTATCTTTGGCGATGACATCACGGGAGGTATCTAGCCAATGGCAGAGAGTACATTGTCAGTGTCACTGGACTCAGTGATTCGCAATTGAGGATTATTCCCTTGGGAAAATGCCAAATATCTGCCTTGTTAACAGCTGCAACAATAAGTCCGATGCAAGCAGAGGCATCATGGACCATAAATGTCCAAAAAAAAAACTCCACAATTTGAAAGGCATGGGTGGATTTTGTGAAGAGGAAATGGAGGATTTCACAAAGCCCAGATCAGGATTGATGATCTGCTCTAAACACTTCACTGATGACTGCTTATATCAGCCAGATCCCGAGTCGCAGGAAAAGTCCGGATATCACAGTGGGTTAGTAATTACTGAAATCGCTGCTTAATTAGCCATCGTTTAATAAGCTGAGCCCAAACTGCTCCAGCCCAAAATTTTCTCTGTCTATTCTGGACTCAGAAAAGCCAGTTAATAGGCCCAGGGTGCCGTTAAATAAGCCCATCCTAAAATGAGCATAGAAACTATCTTTTGCAAAAAATGACACAAAACGAAACTAAATCCATCTTCCACCACGAGACCTTGAGTAAAATCATAATTTCAGCCGTGATAGCGAAGCCGAAACGAGACCAGGAGCTACAACTGGAGATTGAGAAAAGCGTTAGCTTCTAGTCTGTTCAAGTCAATGGGATGAATAATTCACTAGCTAGCATGCCATAAAATTAAAAAATTCAAGTTTCCATGACAACTGCTACAAATACAGTACAACTTAATACTTCAATAGCGAAAAGCTCGAGCATGCTGGCCAGCCGGGGTGCAATTCCCAAAAGCATAGTTGCTAAGTAGGTTAGCAACTTACATAGTTCGTTCATTCAGTCAATGGTTCTAACTATGTAAGTTAGCATATGTGATTTCAGGAAACGCACCCCAGCTGTGCAAACAGGGCCTCATTTGACCTGCATGGCCCATGTTCTTTGTCGAGTGTGCACTGTGGAATCAGAATTAATAAACTCTGAAGGTCTTGTGTTGTCATCATGTACAGAGGCTACCTATTTTCAGACACATTGCCTCGTCATGGCCTAATAAAACTCTCAGTAAGCAGTTTCTGTGCACCATGCCAACAGGCTGACTGTTACATTGTTCCTTTTCCCCCTCTGATGTGAAAAATATTAGTTTTAATCAGTTTATGGAAAAAATGTTCTTTGACAACGTCTGGTTTCCTATTGTTTTTAGCTTGACTTCCGTGTTTGGAACACCTCCCATTTTCAGCTCCACAAACTGGCAAATCTGAGTCAATCTTCATTATGTTTTAGGCAATCTCCTCTCGGCCCTCAATAAAAGGCTAATTTTTGAGAAAAAGCAGCAAATTTGGGGCATTTAATTAGCAGGATACTGTTCATGAACTGTTTGGTCAAACGTATACCAGATTAGTTTTTATTTAAGAAATTTCAATGAATTTGCACTTTAATCATACATTTTTTCAATTTTGAGGTCACATTTAAATATTATTAAGTGTCCAGCCTTGAATGTACAGAAGGTACATGTCGCTAAATAACTGCAGAAAGAAAGTCTTTCATAGGATTCATTGAATCTAAAGAAGAGATATTTTTTGTGCAAAATTTATTGATTCCCGAGCAAATTTATAAGATGTTCCCATTACATTGCATGAGCATAACCTAGCTGAACAAAAATAAGTATCGAGTGGCAATTTGAAGTCAAGTGGTTGGGAAGTCCACACACCATGCGCAAATGGCGCATAAAATCAAAATATGGTGCATTAGAAAGCCACTGAGCAGGCCATGAATGCGCCCGTGTGCCAATTAAATCTTTATTTTTTTTTCTATTATACAGAACCAAAATTTTTGGTCGAGTGTGTTCTGATGCTCGATCGATCAATTCTAATTCCAGGCCCTCGCGCGGTCCATCACCATTGCGAGGCTGTGGAAATGCCCATCGGGGGAAAGACTGATTTGGAGTGTATTCTCTTAGCAGAATGAGTACGTGACAAAGTCCTTTGAAATGACGTCGGATTTATATCAAAATGCTGTATCAAATAACACTGTCCCGGAACCAAGTGTTGCAATACTGATTGGATATGTATTTAAAAATTATTTCTTCATTGTTTTTCTTAGTTAGAGACTGTTTACTTTGTTGTCAAATTGTCAGTTGTTGAAAGGAAAGGTTCAGGGTTCATTTTCAATCATCGTGTACGGGTTTCTGACACAAGAAAGCAGGTCAAATTAATTTTGGATCGAACAAACGAGCAGTAATCTTTTATTTAGAAATAGCTACCACCAAGGCGAGCAGTAATCTTTTATTTAGAAATAGCTGCCACCAAGGTGGTCTGGTCGATTGTTTGGTTGATGCGACCGGGATTTGTTTTGGCCGAGCAATCGCAAATAACTCGAGAATGATGCATTTGCGATGCGGCTGGTATTGTCATCCTTCACTCTCAATCCGACCTGAGTTTACTCTGAATAAATTATACTAGGTAGTTAAGGTAATATTGATGTTGTGCACAATTCATCTAAACTAATACAAGTAACATTTTATAGTAGGTAGGCCTAATTGTTTTTTTTTCATATAGGGGAGACCGGGGTTACTTCGGCCTTGGTGTTAGGTTTGTCACCCCAGTTTTTTTCATTGCAAACGCACTGACGGGAAAACGAAAATGTACAAATTATGTGACATCCCAGCGATGTCATCTCTTGGAAAGAAGAAGGACTTGTAGTGTCATGTAAGTGTTTTCTGCCTAAATAACTGAATTTTGACCCAAATTGTAAACTTTAAGTTTCTGAAAGAAATGCGCCTAGCTTCTTTGAAGACAAAGATTTCCACGATGTTTTTACTGTTTCATAAACGTATGTAAGTAGAGTTATTAACAACACATAAGATAAAGGCCTGCTGCGATCATGAGATGAGAGATGCGGCCTGATTTCCAAAATGGGAGCACGGGGCTACACTGGCCAAGCAGCATGGGGTTAGTTTGATAGGGTGCTGAGGTTGCCCTGCTTGTAGGTCCTGTGTTAGGCCTATATTAAAATATTCCAAAGTAAAATATAGGAGCTGATTTATTGTTTTTCAGACACCTATAGTGTCTTAATAAGTCTAATATTTGCATTTATTTGATGTTTATGATAGAGGACCTATTAGGGCCTTTGCTTGGAGGACACAAGTATGAATGTGTAAAGGTTTGCTCCTTGCAGCCCCTCCCCTTTCTCACTCTTCCACCTCCACCTTAATGGGCCACAGGTGGGGCCAATTAAAGTGGAGGTGTTGGCAGAGTATTTAGGGTTGGCAGGTGCCAGGCTTGGGTCCTCTGCATTTCATTCCATTCCTGGAGTGGGTCCAGTGCTTCTCATGCAAAGGGTGGGCACATGAGGACTGTGCAAATGTCAGTGGGCTCGCCTACATATGTCATAACTGCAACTCTGATGGTGATAATGCATAAATCATAGCTTGTGTTGGTTCGTTGTAAAAATAAAACAGTTCTCACCATTTCTGTTATGAGAATATTGGACTATCTTTTTCAGCTTCAGCTGATTGCAAACTATGACAATTTTACCCCACCCATCTGACGAAGTAACCCCGAGTATGGGGTTACTTCGGCATGTTTGTGACATATTGAAAATTGAATATTGTGACGTAAATATATGTTATATTGAGATTGTATCAATACAAGTTTTGTAGGCGACATTCTGCACTACACATATACCATAAAGGTATTTCTCTAAGTTTTAGCAACAAAGAGTTATGGAGCCAAATACAAAATCATGACGCGGTAACCCCAGTTTCCCCTATATGTAAAACTAACGTGTAACACTTCCTCTCATACCTGCATTATACCCTTCTTAAATATACACGCAAATGTGCGTTTCAGTTGTGGCTTATGGTTTGCAACAGTTAAGATTTGTGATATAGGCATAGGCCTACTTGCTCATTTCGATAAAGCCTTGAAACAATGTTAAATAAAAAATCTAGAGCTTGGCAGCATTTCGATGCAGACCGTCGAAAAAAACTGGAGTGAATTTGCAAGCAAAGTTTTGCGTGCCCAGGTCAACAACGGACATGGCACAGGCTACACTTGAGAACAGTAAATGAGTGAACCTACTGAATATCCTCTCCTTGTTCCTTGTATTAATGTGTTTTTTGTGCTTGATCGGTGAACATTAAGACGAGTTGTTATATGTTATCTAAAGTAATGCGAACCAAGTTATTTATAGGCTTATTCATTTGGAACTGTATTTATTAGTGCATCGTCACTGCATCGCAAGCAGTCCAAATGCAACTTAAAGTTAACCACCGTCGTAAAAATAGCCACTGCCTTAACGCGAGCTTGGAGTTGAAGCCAGCCGGTATCTACCTCCGAAAGAGAGCAGTTACAGATGCTCGTCACTGAAGCCAGTCTGACTAGCCAAATCCATTACAGAGATTTAGAGCCAATTAACCAAATACAACTTGCATCTTTTGCATGAAGGCCATCATTTATTTGTATAGTGCGATTACACCAATAAAAACTTCACGTCGCAGAACATTCTCCAGGCATATGGCATTTTTAGCATGATTTGATAGATTATTAATGTGACGACGCTTTAAAACGGTAGTTGGCCGCGTAGGGTATTTCTTTTTACGTTGGAGAGCCATTTATGTTCACTCAGGATTGCAATTAACTTGCGATTTGAGGCAGCTTTATTCTATTTGTTTCTTTAGTAATTCCCTTATTATTAATAATATATAAAATCTACAAGTGCCAACCACCTGACCTCCTCGGAATCAGCAAATAGTTCTAGTACCATAACTTCTGTATATTTAATGAATATTTGTCAAATATTACTCTGATCTCGTGAATATTTTTTGAGTTACAGGCTTTAAGAGTACACCAGAGTAGGTAGAAATTTCAAGCTTTCAAACTCGCATAAATTTTTCCCAGCATTTTTGATCCCTCATAACTGCATGTGTATTAGAGATGGCAAAATGAAATTTACAGAACTGAAAGTCATATCGGAGCACTATTAAAAACTGCAATGAAATCAATTGTATGCCCATTCTAGGTGTCACAGTCTTAAGCCAAAATCTGTATTTTCTTCAACGAGATTTGTTCTGTAACCAACTTCAAGCTTCTATATCATGAGAACAGTGGAAGTTTAAATGGCAACACTGCACCAATTTAATAACTATGATATAGTGTATTAAAACAACTATTGGAACCATGGATTTGTCATGTGCTTTCTCATAATTCACCAGAGAAAACTTGAAAAAATGCATGTTAGGAAAACTTCACAGGGTTGCTTCACTATGTGGATGATGATCAAATCACGTTATGGCATATGAAAGGTCTCATTTTGATCTACATTTTGATACCAAGCTTATATTCTAGCTATGATTCCTTCAGTGTCAAATAATTTTCACTCGTCAATGTAGAGATGCAGCCAGTGCCGCCAGTAACCATCAACTTAGAGCTGCTTACCAGTGTATCAGTAGATTAATGCTTGATTGAAATTGCTACGGCCGATTTCCCTCTTATGTATTTGAGTGCATAATCTTGTCTTTGTATTAAGTATCGATCCTTTTTGTTCTAAGCAATATTGTAATGCTGAACATTAAAAGCAAATGCACAGTATGCATCAGTATGTTTTCAGCATTAAACACACAAAGCAAATTGTATGTATATGTATGTGTATATGCAATATTAAAGGTCTATTATGGTTAAAATTATTGGCGCATTGAATTTTGGGAATGGCCCATACATTTTGAAAATAGCCCATTGATTTTCCATGACACGGGCCATTGGCCCATGGGCCTTGCTGTCCTTCCCAACCCCTGGAAGTCCATACCATAAATGGCACTGTTTAGAAATGGGTCAGATATTGTGGTTCAGAAATCACTGTTTTACAAGGGAGAAATGACCAAAAGAAACATGCACTGTATCAGTTCCTGAGTATTCAAGCCAAAACACATGGGATGATAAAAAATGAAAAACAAATAACTGCGGTTTTAAAAAGAGAAGCCTTTACAAGTCCGAATGTACAACTTCTGCACATGGAAAGCTGAGTAAGCAATGCAAATGGATCACTCTGAAGGCTCTCATCTTACAGTGTGCTAAATGAACAAACAGTTGGATGAGGCCAGTTGAATAGAGCCAGTTGAATGGGGCCGGGTAGATTGGGGCAGGTGATTAAGGCCTTGAAAGTATGGCTACGCAAGCAAAAAGGTACAGCTCACTTTCCCAGCTTAAAAGCCACTTCTGTGCTCTTTTTTAAGTATGTTTCCCACATGCAATAACTACCATAATATACGAATCATATACAAACACACTAAGGTTTACAGTGTTAAGCCAATTTTAACAGTTTACACAAGGCTAATGAGACCATCATATGCACAACCTGCATTTTCAAGGTGCTCAGATGACCAATAAGGTTTAGTTTTTTTTTTTTTTTTTTTTTAAATAAGGTCTCACACACCTACATCAACACTGGAAAAAGTAATCATGGGTTGCAATTTATGTGAAGAGAAAATTCTATTTCGTCTGACATAATGAAATTACTCTTTTGTGCTTTCTGAAAAATATTAACTAGTTCAAATCAAAGTGAGAAAACTAAAAACAATTAGATGTAAAATACTGAAGCAATATTTTCACTTCGCACCAAAGTCTCAATTTTTCAGTAAAAATATCAGTGCTGTCTTGTCGGGATTGAATATGAAGGGAATTTTCTGGGTGAATTTCCTAAATTTTCAGTCTCTTGTGCAAAGTTGCAGCTCGCTCAAAGATAAAGTATTTTCCACAAACCTAGAGTATTATTTATCTGACTCAATTTCACTGAGATTTTATATTGGAGAAAGTTAGGTGTTCTTGGATGCAGTTTATTGTGAGTCCTATTTGAACAGTGGACAATATGAAAATGTATAAATAGAAAGTTAATTATTGCACTTAACCAAAATGTCTGAAAAGAAGGCAGGTAAGTTATCAGTGCGCCAATTAAACAAGTTATTAATAATTGATACTAAACTCAGACTATTAATGGTGACCAAGACACTGAACCAGAGGAAGATTGTCCAGATTCTCCAATCATTTTCTGAAGGTAAAGTTAGCTGTAGTGGAGATAAAAAATTAGCCAAGGGTGAATTAAACCATTTTCAAATTTTATTTTTATCAAAATATGAAGTTATTCCCCAATACATATGCCAATCTATTTTGCTGTCTTGAACAAAGGAATAGTAAAAATAAATTAGCATTTATGCTTCCTCATATTAATATTAATGCTTAAAGTGTGTTTGAAAAACAAACAAATGAATGTGCTCACATTGTGGTAAACCAGCATCTTATTTGTTGAGCTACATCCAGGGGCCACTTTACTTGGTACACCTGTACACCTGTACACCTGCTTGTTTATGCAAATATTTAATCAGCCAATCACAAATAGCAGCAATGCAGAGCATGAAATCAATAAAGGCCCTTGTAAAGAGGTCCAGTTGTTGTTCAGATCAAATATCATAACGGGGAAGAAATGTGATCTAAGTGCCTTTGGAATGATTGTTGATGACAGATGGAGTGGAGTACCAGCTGCTGATTTCTTGACGGGAATCAGAGATTTGCAGCATGAATGTGCAGCTGACAAACGTGCAGCATCTGTGTGATGCTATCACATCAAAATGCAATGTTAAAAGAATCTTGCTTAATCATATCCACATAGAATTCAAGCTGTTTTAGGGGCAAAAGAGGGTCCTACCCAGTATTAGACAGCTGTACCTTATAAAGTGGCCACTGTGTGTATTTAACCCATGGTTTTCTCCCTATGTGTAAAAAGTGCTTGTACTGAACTCACAAATATAAAGAATATTTATACTTTATGAAAAATATGATTTGCAGTGTAAATTCCTAAACATTACCTCAAATTTTCCAAAATTACTTCAAAATTTCTCGAAAGGTAAGAATTTCAAAAACTTTTTTGCAATAGTTTCAGTTCGTGATTGTCACCTACTTTTATGGTACAGAATTTATAAAAATTAATAAAACATATTCTCGCTTTGTTGTGATGACTTTACATTATTTTCGCTGCAGATGAGGTCATTTAAACATTGCAGACATTGGATACGAGTGATGGGCCAATGCCTGAATTTAATGAGTAAATTTTTTGCCAAAATTGGCCGTTTAAAATCTAGTTTCAGATGGATAATTAATTAAAAAAGTTTAAATCATAACAGTGAGCTCAGCTGGCAAACTTGAGAAGGGAATATTTCTTGATATTAGGTATAATGATTTTATTAAACGGGAATGATCAAATAATCAGAAATAACATGGCAAGAATCCAACACTGATTAAATGTACAGAACCATTACATATTTGCATCATTAACAAAGACGCACTGACATCCTTGACATCTGGACCTATAACAGAATACTTAAGTATATGCCATTCAGAAAATGCCACAGTCAACGTAAGCCAGGTTAAATTACTTACAGGTTTTACATTATTTGCACAATGTAAACACAAAATTGACATACTTTCAAACCACAGGTGCTCCAGATGTTGTTCATGGTTTGTATTACCTGATGTCTGCATTACCAACACCATTCTGTTACTGTCAGCATTACCAACACCACACATCTTCAGTATAACCGACACTGTTCTTTTTCTTTCAATACGAGCAATATCGTAATCTTATTCTCACCATTACCAACACTGCCCTGTTAGTTGCAGTATTACCAACACACCCACTACCTGTCAGCATTGCCACAACTCTGCAGGGACGTGCGGTTAGGGTAGGCAGTGACTTCTCCTTTTTTACCGCTAGATTTTGTCAACCTGTTTCCACTTACTATGCCTGATTCTCAATCAATCAATTTGACCTTTTTTCTGGTCAATTAAGCCTGTAATGATAAGAGGTGATAGTGACAAAATTAATTTATCTTTATGCTGTGATCCAAGACTGCAAGGAAGTAAATCTTAATAATTGATTAGGAAAAAATCTTAACGCTCTAGGTAATTCCGTATATTGTTTTGATCTTTTGTTTATCGGATTATGAAAGAAGACTGAAAATAAACTCCCTATTTTTTAAAAATGGCATTAAAAAGTATGTGTTTAAGGGGTAAAATATTATTGTAAACACATTGACCACACATTGAACGCCGCATAAGAAAGGTTTTAATATTTGTTAAAGGCATTACATTAGCTTCCTCTAAGCAAATATGAACAAACTTGCTGTCTCGTGAGCATTTTAAGTTCGATGCACTGAGCAATAATGTTGTGGATGGAACTGGGACGCTATTCTGCCGTTTAGTCTTGTAAATTAGTTAATCAATCCTCAGATGGCCAATCAAGCAAAGTAATAGAGTTATCGTTTGTTTAACGGTGAGGATTCTGCCTCCCCTAACTGACCTCCGACAGCACGTCACTGCCACCCTGTTACCTTCTGCATTGCCTGCACTGCCCTGTTACTGTCAGTATTAGTAAATCCTCTGTCTTATTGTCTGCAGCAACATGACCCAGATACTCATTGTTTTGCCTCCACAGCCATTATACATATGCCCGAATAGTTAATGCCCTCATATTCTAAGAAACTGGCTAATTTGCTGGATAGTGGAGCTCATTGATCTAGTTGTTCAATCGAAAATACAGGCAGGCTACCAAGTATAACCAAATTTGCTGAGCAGATCTTTGCTGACATAATATATATTTATTACACCCAGCTAGATTAAATATGATAAACGCCCAGTGTTGACAATACCAGTGATCTACAGGAAACATGATCACATCTATTTGGTATAAAAAGGAGAGGGGCGTGTCCATCTCTATTGGTGTCACGGATAAGTCCCATGAAGTGGCGTTTCGCAGCCTTCGGATGTTGTGAGCTCTTGGCAAATCGCCAAAGAGAAGGTGTTTGGGTTACAAGCGTCAAACTAAAGGAATATGTTTTCTTGTGAAAAAAGAGCAGACAGCGGGGCACTAATGATGTTTGCTTACCTTGGGTTAGACTAGGTAACAAATAGAGAAACACCTCGCGTGATAGTGGCAGTCTTTATAAACATAATGGAAGTAGTTCAAGGACATTCTTTGTCTGTCCTACTGAATTCGTTATAACCGATAACCCAGTCACACGGGAAAATATTACCGCAGATGACACGCATCCCAAACAAAACACGCAGTGATACGCTGCGTAAATTGAAGGCTGTCACTCTCATTCATGCCTTGGTCATGCCAGTTGTGTAAGTCCTTGAACTGCGAGGCCCACTGAGAGGACACAGACCTAAAATGAGCGTCATGTCGCCGTTCTAAAAGATCTGCTTCCAGAAAAAAAAAAATGCCGATGGTGTGTTTGAATCAAGGCTAGATTCATTTGTCAAACTATACAACAGCCGAAACAGCATTGTCATTTTCCCCACCATTGTTGGAATGACGCTGTCAACGCAGTGCATCGCGTGTGCTATTTTTAAAATCAATAACCTATAAATTTCAGTATTGCTCAGTCACATTTGTTATATTTTCAGCATAAGCATTAATCGACCACGATGCCACGATTAACAGTACGCGTAGCATACGGTATAGGCTACATCCCACATTACGACCTTGGTTCAATGTGTCAGCATGCCGCGAATAAATCATCTATTCAAAGACCTCGAATGTACTACATGTTTAAGGTGATACCGAAATACAGGGGCTATTGTGGAAACAGTGTGACGCGAACCAGGCTGTCCTTTCTCCACTCTATAGAAACAGTGGGCGCTCTTGCTTGGGTACAGCAGGGATTCTCACCAGCTTCCAGAGTCGGGTTGGATGTTTTATTTAGTCATTATTCGGTCCAATGTGTCCTGGCGTCTCGAAACATTCATATATTAAACGGCCCTTCCAGTCCACCGAAACGCCGTCCATACCCCCATTATGACTCACAGAATGCAAGTGATTCCCCCACAAGGTTAATACATGTACAAATGTAGGATGTAATCGACCGAATCGTGTTTACACAATACTGCCAAGCAGAAGTTGACCTGTTCTGCACCATATTCCAAAGATATTATCACGTTTTACACAGCACGTGCCGTTCACTACCCTCTCCCAACAATGAAATAAATAATGTCAAACGTACCTTTTCTGAAAACTCAGTGTCCACCAGACAATTCGAATTGATCATAGAAAGTCAATGAGAAATTCTCGCTGCTTCTGCACACGAAAAAACGCACGTTTAATCCCAGTTTGCAAATGTAAATGCATTAGCTTAAGGGCGAGAGGGACACACAATGCATTAACTAAACCCTTCCATGTTGAGCGCATACAGGCAAAGCGCGCGCAGGAGCATCATCGTTTGCAGGCAGCATCACGAGACCAGCGAAGAGTGAGATCAGCTGCTACATCACTGCGATTTACCTTCCGGCAAAACCTATACACCCTGTAGCTCAAGTTCTAATAACAAATCACAGGAAATGAATGGGACAAATTACCAGGCATAAAGAATAATAATTTTAAAAAATTATTTATTGATTTATTTGCGTGTATACTCACACTGGCCCACTGTTTGACTGGTTTTCATCAAGCAGAATTCAAATTGAAATCAACATATTTGTATTTATCACAGATTAATAATGTTTAACTCATCCTTACATTTTTGGTATCGGTGAAATGATAGCCTGTTGCTATTTGTATAACGTGTTTTGAGAACAGTTATATATTTTCTTCATATAAATGTCATTATGGTTCGCAATATTTATATTTTCTGTCATTTCCATTATTTCTGTTATTATTATTATTATTATTATGTCAATCCAGAGTTTTTGATTTGTTTATGATTGGCCCACTCATGTTGCCCTTGCTATCGACAATAATTTCAGTCACATTTATTGCAAAAAAAAGGCATAAGATTTTTTCTGGCTTACGAGGTTTGTTCGAAAAAATGTCAAAAAAATTTCCACAGTGTCCTTTTCCTGTTCATTAATTTTGTGGTCCATCAACAAATCATTCCTTCTAAAGTGCAGCACACAAAGACCTTCCCTATGCAATATGAATCACCTGTGGTGGATGGGGTTAGGGGTAGCCCACCTTTTATTCATTCTTGCAGCTTAAATTTTAAATTTCTCTATTTTTAGTATATTATTGCAGTCAATAAGAGCACTAGTGCAGGTTACGGAGCGTGTGGGGGTGTGCGCATGGTGTTCACAGAGTAATATTATACCAACAGTGGTATCTTGTATCACACAGATGACGTCTCTCACATTACCAGTCTGATAGAATCTTCTTCTGCTTTACCTTCTGTCCATAGCAAGAAAAATCTTCACCCTTCGCTACCAAAAATGCTGCTGCTTGAGTCTGTGTATTTTAACACGATAATACAGCTTGATTGCGTGAAAAGTGAGATTCAGCTGGCGATTGTCATTGACGCTCATGGATTTTAGCCATGTGCACACAATTTACTTTGTTCAAGCAGACAATGGCCATAGGAATGATTTTAAAATGTACTCAATGTCATCAAGGCCATTCATTATTCTTGTATTATACAAGGAGTCGTAGTGAGTAGTGCTCTTCTGCTCTAATTACAATGAGTTTGACACAAGAGCAGTCCCAATCTTGCTCTGATTAGAGCCAGACGTGCTCATTGGGATTTGTATATATAAAGTTGATTATTATAATTACCTTTATTGATGTCATATGGCCTACTTACTACATGGTAACTATTTAATTTAAATTGGCTGATGTCGTGTAAGAAAAATAAATGATTCTATGACCCTGTTTTGCCAGAGCCTGTTTTTTAAATGACAATAGACTTTATTAGTATGTTTTTCAGTTTTTTTTTTTTTTTTTAGAAATGTTATGCGCAATGCTGTATGAGGAGGCAGCTTCCATAAGTTCTGAAATTCTGAAGTTCTGAAATTCAAAAGCTTTTTATTTATGTGAAATTTAATGCAAAAAATACAACAATGGCTGTAAAGTTCATGCATGGCCGCTTCAACCACCACCACCCCCCCCAAGCAAATTCCAAGCAACTGTCGACTGGTTTGTTTCTTCATATGTGACATAAAAGATACTAAAATAAAAGTTTTTATTACTTTTGGGGTCTGTTTATTTTCAGGTTTCTCATGTTCCCGTGAGTGTGAGGTTGAAATCTTCAGAGGCCACACAGTGCCACCCTGTCTGTCCTTGGAAAGAAGTGAGACTGTGGCTCACATGTTAGCCTGTAAATTAGTTCTACTGACTGAGACTTCAGCTTTTCAGAGTTATTGGGTTACCAGTCTGCACCTCACAATCCCTAAATTATTAATAGTCCTAATGTTTCAGAGGCAGGGCACTGGTGCAGGGGGTGCCCTGTTTTAGCCAATGATCGCAGAGGACGCTGTGGCCTACAACTAATCACCTAGGAGGACATTGCAGGTTTAAGCCAATTGCCACAGAGTGAACGCTGCATACATTGTCCAATCACAGCGAGTGGTAAGAGTGCAGTTTTGTTACCTCAATATAATATTTAAGTCTTTATTGACCAGATGTTTTGACTTCTGTCTCTTAGCCGGGTGATTTTATCAAAAACCTAGCTCTTGCACTCTTTTAGCTTAGTGAGCACAATCTGTCTTTTAAAAAAAAAAAAAAGATATAGGCAAACACCCAATTGTCATAATCCACTTCAAATCTGTTATAAATTCAATTTCCAAAATGGCTACAAAAGGGCTATTCTGTGATATTTGTGGCAGAAATAAATAATAAATGGATACCTGTGACTGGAAATGCAACAAAATACAATTACAAAATGAATAATGACAGAGAGATAAACTCAAAATCTTGACGTGTACTTTTCTAATGTTTCATTGCAGCCGACTAAGATTATCCAGAGGGACATGAACCCTGCACTTTCATGAAAGTGTTATTCTGCCCCTTGCGCTTTTGAAGGATAGTTATTAGGCCAGTATCATGAAAATGTGAAAATGTGACCATATTCAGGTATGGAGTGAAAATAGTAGGCCTACTGTATATGCATGTATATGCCATTTCATCAGAACTGTGATGGGCTAGGTCTGTAAGTGGGTGACTGCGCCTGGTGCCCTCCAGGCCACAGGACCCGTGAACAACACCAAAAGATGCGAGTACAATTCGAGATTTTTTTTTTTTTGGTATGGATGATATTGGCTAAAACATGGTGCAAAATAGATTTGTTTCATTTAAGCATGTGGTTTGTTATTTGAGAAAGTAGTCTTCAAGCACTGCACTGGTACTCAGGACTAATGTAAACACTTGTTTCTTCACTCACATTGGAGTTGTGGGAAATGTAATACAATATATCATACGTAGTTTAATACTTGAGGAGAGGTTGCAACTAAAACAGAGGGGATTAAGCCAGTGGTTCTCGAACTGGGTCCTGGGGGACCCCTGTGTATGAGGGTTTTTGGTCCGACCAAAATTTTTCTAATATATCCATTTTTAATTTGGAATTACTTAAACTCTGAAATCACTCTCTGCCGGAAATAAACTATTCATGCCATGAAAAATAAATATTCCGGCGGCATGTAATGCCTAATAATCTAATAATGAATACATTCTAATGTGAATACAATTGCATGACAAGAGGTAAATTATTGATAACTAATCATATTAAAGACTGATGTCATTCAATTAGCTCCTAATTAGTGTTAAGTGCGGACACCAAACCTTACCAGCTGGAAACTAGTGAAGAATTCAATAACAAAGCATGAGGTAACAAGGGAAACCTGCATCTTAGATAATCATAGATTTTCAACACTACTGCTACGTTCACATAACCAGGCTGAAGTGACCCAAATCAGATTTTTTGCCTTAATGTGTCACTGATCTGATGTTTTCAGGGCTGTGTGGACACAGAAATCTAATATTCTATCCCACAATCAAATCAGAATTGAGCCACTTTTATATGTTGTTCTCGATTGGATACAATCTGATATGTGGTGATGCGACATTAAAGAGAATGGTCAAATCGGAATCCATGTGGCTTTTCGCCTGTACGCAGGGCCGGCTCTAGCTCTGTGGTTGCCCTAGGCGAGATTGAGTTTTGCCCCCCCCGCCCCTTTCCCATAAAAAGCATTGCCCTGATAATTGACATTACTATACTTAAAATCACTGAAGACACATATTAACTGCTTTACTTTGGATAGCAGTTTTTTCACCTACTTATAGTTCATGCATGGACAACAACAGAAAAGTTTCAGAACATTTTCTTTTTAATTATTTTAAATAACTTAAATAACATAAGTATAAGGGTGCTCATAGGAGGAATCTTAAGAAAGCTAAGGTCTACCTCTATAAATTAAGAATATTTAACAAATATTGAAATTTACAGATACCGAAATTAAGTCTATTAACTGTGGAAATAAAAGCACTTTTAATGACACTATAAAAATAAGCAAAAGGGTTACCTCTAATGAATTGTACACAAAAATACTATGAAGGATGCTCAAGAATATTCAACAAATTATGACAAGTCACTCCAACACTTCAACAAGCAAATTATACAAGGGTGCATAAAGTACTGGAAAAAAATAATTAACAGTAGAAGTACCATAACTCAAAGTTATTTTGGTAAAAGATGAAGTCACCCAAAAGAAAACTACTTGAGCACATGTCCTAAAGTAGCTCACATTAAATATACTTCAGAACCAAAAGTATTTTGTGAAAAAATTTACATAAGCATCAAAAGTACAAGTACAAAGTATTTTTTCATAGTACGCATAGATAGAAGCAAAACAAACATACATTGTTCTATCCTTATGCTCTTTAATCAATTTTCAGGTAAATGAAAGATACAATATTCAAAAAACAAACAGACAGCCTCTTCTTTATATACTTCTTCTTCTTCTTCGAGTTTACTGGCGGTTTAAAAACCACTACGATTGACTATAATTAACCCCTTAAGCCCTGAGCCTCTTTTTCAAACATGGCAAGCCCAAAATGAAACGAGTATATCTGCAACTATTTGGTCCATTTGAATGATCTTGGTATCATAATAAAGGTAAAACCATTTTGCATTTCTACCATGGTGTAAAAATCAGTGTATATGTCACTGAGTCAGAGTAAATGAAGATGGAACACAGTATAAATCAAAGACCTCATTTTGCACCAAAAAAAGTTTTACGTCTATCCCTTGTAAACTTAATTAGTTGCAGTCTGAAACCTCTAAAAATTTACAGCACAGAATCTCACCATTATCTGTGCCAAAGTTTATTCTAATCAAGTAAATCAGAACAAGGAATGTCTAAGTGGCTTCTCCAAATTGGCAATTCAGGTATCTTGTGTGCCAAATCAGATTTCTCAGATATTAAACTGTAAAACTCATCTAATTTCACTTATATGTCACTACAGGCATACATTCCACCCAAATACAACCAGTTTTAAAAATTTAATTTATAATTTTTTTTACTATTATTTCTGCCAGTCCTATGGCCTATACAATTTCCCATTCAAAGACAATAAACACAAAGATGAAGTTTGGCTCCACTGGAGCAGATTTATTTTTTAAAAAAGCAAATTAATAAGATTACGAATACAAAAAGGGTTTAAAAAATGGGGAAAAAAAAGTTAAAAGAATAAAAACCCCAGCAATTAAATATACAAGCAAAATGGTACTCATGTCTTACTAAAATACACCTGACCAGGGATTCAAACATTGGTCACCCGCACTGAAGCATTGGTCACCTACACCTTAACCACTAGGCTACACCATTTAGCAGTAATACTGCTTTCAAATTGCCCTTATAAAGAATGAGTCAAAAAAAAAGTCACTCACCTTGTTTGTACTGTTCTGCCCTCAGTATTCACGCGTTTCTGTCAGAAAACGACTTTGAAAATCATGGTTGAATATTTAGCAGATAATTACACCGAAAATACCACAAACAAACCTGTTAAGTGTTTATATTGTCGCGCTATTTAAGTACATTCGAATGGCCCATGGACTCAATTTGACACACTGGGAACGCAAGGCTCTGGCTCAGTCTAGCTTTGTGCGATAAAGGTGCTTTAGAGCTCGTTGGAAACGTCAAAAGCCATGAAATCAAATGGCTACCAGCAAAGTTTTACTGACAGCATCACAAACTGATCACAGAGAGGAAAATACATTGCTAGCAAGCTGAATGCTGAGGAACTGAGATCTTTGAAGCAATGCTCAAGAAGAAAAACATGCTTTGAGACTCGCAGAGACTCGCGAGCGGTGGGAGCTAATAACTGATCCGGGTGTGCCATCTAGTGATGGAATATTGTAACTGCATGCATAAATATGCAGCTCCATGTCCGCCGGCAGACACATCTGCACAAAGCGGTTAAGATGCCCTGCCAAGCATTGCTGTTCTTCCCGAACATGCCAAATCCAGATAATCTGTAAATGATTAATTAAATTCATATTTTAATTTGAAACGAGTAACTGAGTTGCCAGTGTCAAAGTATCGAAGTGAAAGTATACCTTTTATCTTTTAAAGGTAGTAGAGTAAAAGTAAAAGTCCTGGTTTAAAAAAAAATCTTAAGTAAAGTACAAATCCTCCAAAAAAAAAAACCACTGTACTGTGACAAAGTACATGTACTTCGTTACTATGCACCTTTGAAAACGGGAGTATCATGCATCTCTCTCTCTCTCTCTCTCTCTCTCTCTCTCTCTCTCTCTCTCTCAATTTTCAATTCAATAAGCTTTATTGGCATGACTGTATTAAATACAATATTGCCAAAGCATTTTTTGGACAGACAGGTAACAAAACAGTGAGTGGTGATATACTTTTGTATATAAATAATACAAATAATAATAAGTAATTAATAAGAAAATAAGTAAATAAATAAAATGGATTTCATTATGAAAATATTCATATCTAATATTTTTACAAGCATTTCTACATGTGTATATTGATTTCATATTTACAGTATATCCTATGTGTGTGTGTGTGTGTGTGTGTGTGCGCGTGGGGTGTGTGTGTGAATGCATGCGTGTGTGTGTGTGTGTGTGTGTGTGCGTCTAGGTCACTCACTGTCCCTCAGGTCGTGGCATACTGATACGTACTGGTCAGCAAGATCTGCCCTGTCTCCTTCTCCCAGGAGTATCTTTAGTTTTGAGACCTCGTTCCTCTCTTTGAAATCTGGGATTTCGCAGCTAAATTTGTTAAAATAGGTGTTTCTTATTTCTTTGAATTTTTCACATTTTAGGAGGAAGTGCATCTCTGTCTCCACCTCACCTGTCGAGCAGTGACCGCATATTCTGTTCTCTTTTGGTTGCCATGATTTTTTGTGTCGTCCTTTTTCGATTGCCAATTGGTGGTCACTGAGCCTGTACTTGGTAAGGATCTTTCTCTGCTTTCTATCTCTGACAGTGGAGAGATATTCTGCCAGTTCATATTTTCTTTTTAGGGCCAGATAACATTCTGATCTGCTTTGGTTTTTAGTTTCTTCTTTCCACTGTTCTAAATAGGTTTCTTTACATTGCGTTATAATTAGTTTGACTCTGATTGGTGTTTGGGAAGCAGTGCTGGTGTGAGGCTGGTCAGAGTGTGTCTGAGGGGGGCGGTGAGTCTCAGCACCAGCTAACATAGGGGACTCTTTTCTGGGCTCAGCTCTTGGGTTTGAAGGGCTTTGGAGTGCAGGGTGTCAGGGGGGCTGGATCTAAGGTGGTTAAAGAATTGAAGTGCTCTCTTTTGGATGTTAATTATCAGCGGGTATCTGCCTAATTCTGCTCTACATGTGTTTGTTGGTGTTTTTCTGTCTACGTGTAAAATGTATCTACAAATTTCTCTCTCTCACCCACACACACACACACACACACACACACACACTCGATTTGCTGAATAAACGGGCACAGTGAGGGGAAAAATAGATGGGGGAAAAAAACGCATATTCTGGGACAATTAACCGAGGTCCGGACCTCGGTGTCCTCAATGGTGGTTACGGCCATGATTTTAGTATAGTCATATAGTTATCAGTGAAGTTACGTTAGCTAGCAATATGTACTAGCAAGCTAGCAAAGTAACAGTTGCTAGCTAGCAATAGCTGAGTGGCAGCAATGAAGCATCCAATATTAGGTAATGCACAATACTATTTCATTTGACACTATAATGGCTGAGATGAGACTTACCTCTATACTGGGCTTTCTTTTCCTCTTCTTCTTTTCTCTGTTTTCGTCCCTTCGCACCAGAGGGTTTAGACCTCTTCATTTTGAGAATCAACGTCAAGCTGATCAATGCAGCAGCTGAGCACTTGCCTAACATAACGCAAATCCCCCCCAGTCCACAAAGTGATTGACGCAAACATCTGCTTGAGGATCTGGTTGTGGCTGAGGGGGCGCCCTAGGATGATCATGTTTAATAAACATATTTTATTTTGTTTGATGTTCTAATTCTATGATAAGTCAATAGTCATTTACTATATTTCAAGATAGAACACACGAAGGGAGGGCGCCAACATCGAAAATTATTAGTTGTTTTTTTTTTCTCGAGGCTAAGGGTGACTGGCGGCGCCCCTCCAGCAGATGGCGCTCTAGGCGATCGCCTATATCGCCTATGCCAATCGCCGGCCCTGCCTGTACGCATACGCTGGGTGCTACTAAAAACCTAAAAAGCTAACCCTCTGGTTTTTTTGCCTTCTCAGTCTCAGCAGGTACAGCTCAGAAATTGTGGAATCCATTAGAACTGCACGTTGCAGTTGGCTTGCTGACCAAGCTAGCGAGCGTGTTAATAAAATTATTTGCGATTAAGTTAAAGCCTGATAGAGGCTCAATTTCGCCAATAGTTATGCTAGAAATGTTTGTTTTATGTTTCCGGCTCAGTGGAAGAGTACTGCATTGTTACTCATGGATACCTTTGTTTCATGTCTACAGTAGACAGTTAGCTAGTTACAGAGCTACATGAAAGCTGTGGCATTGATCAGCCCATTTTTCATTTAGCTCTGTAGCTAACTAGCTGGAAATTATGCTGGCTGGGTAGGAATAATTTAGGCATTACCTTTAGCTAGCTACATTCTCGGAACAAATCCTGAGTTTACAAATGGCACTTCAGCCTCATTTCATACTTAATTAATATGCAAAAAGACACCACATTGCAGGGTCCTGTACAATCCAGTAAGATTGTAGGTCACTTGTGTAGTCATATGCATGGAAGTTATGCAAAACGTGAAAGTTACCCATGATCTGCAATATGTGTCTACGCTTAATTTTCAGCAGTTCAATTTGGCTGCCACAGTCGCAAAGGAAATCATGTGACTATTGACGTCATTCCCTAGTCGCAAATACAATTGTATCAGAATGTTCAAGCATCATCATGACACTGGCACTACTAGTACATCGCTATGGTATATGACAATCTGTGACAAGAGCGCAAAGTTTTTTAACATTCTGAAAACTGTCACAACAAAAATGTGAGACTTGGTTGTGACTGTTCAGGAATTCCTCCAAGTACATCTACGGCACCCTCAAGACTTCCCTATGACTTGCAATGACCTGACTATAAAATCATGAAGGTGAGAAGGGGGCTTAATTCATACACAAATCATGAAAAGAAATATATTCATCCCTTGTTTTCCAAACTCCTTGGATAAAGGCTTGATGTCTATTCTGGAGTTAATTTAAACTGCATTGCTAAGACTGAAACGTCCATGCTATCCCTTGCCTTGCTAACAAAGTTATCAGCCTGCTAGCTTATTAGACTCATATACCAAAGCCAATGTTAGCTAAACTGTTAGCTAATTCCTGGTGAAACTCATTTTTTTTGTTTTATGAATCAAGGGGCCACCACCACTTCATGGTGGGGAAAAACAGGTTTCACCAGGAATGTCAATTTTGATCATTTGTCACTCGTGACAAAATGTTGCAGTTGCGAACATTGGAATTCATGTCTCACTCCCTTGACATTAATGGTAGGTTGCCCTCTGTAGTTAAATTTACAAAGATGTGTAATATAAATGACCACACATATCCCCTTTGATGCGTAAATGGTGCATGCACTGTAGCAAATGGTGTTTGCACTCCTGTTTGGGACGTATTCAAGCTTTGTTTGTTTTTTAAATTTGCCCAATATTTTCAAAATGATTGATTTTAACCATTATAATGACCTAGGTTTTTTTTTTGCATGTAGTTACAGTGCTTTTATGAACAACAAATCTCCTCTGTTAACTTACTTCACCTATAATTTTCATTGTCATCTATTTGTCAAGGGACCTACTGCACAAGGCAATATTTTCAAGGCTCCAGGTATGGGGGGAATGATATTGAGTGTAATTTGGTTTAATGCTGACAGTGATACTTGGATTTAGTTCAGCTGTCATAAAATGTTGCAAACCCATACTTTCTCTGACTAATGTCATGGTACCCTCTCTCTCTCTCTCTCTCTCTCTCTCTCTCTCTCTCTTTCTCTCTCTCTCTTCTTTCTGACCTGCTTTCTTCTGCTAGGGAATTTTTCGGTGAATCTAGCTGTTGTAGCCATTTAATATGCAATGTAGGCTTAAGATTGAAACTGCACAATTACAGAAACATACTCATAATGTATATTAAATGTAAAATGTTTCACTGATCTACATATTACCGGTTGAAAGTGAAAGTGAATTCGAGAGCGTGTGAGTGATGTTTATATGTCCTAACTAGTCCTAAGTGCTTCTTTCAGTACTGTAGCAGAAAAAGGACAGTCAAAGAGGAGGTTAAGTGCATAAAGAATAAATGTGGATCGCTGCTATATGATAACAAGGATATTGCGGATACCTTAAACAGTTTTTTTGTTGAGAATTTTACCGTGGAGCGGGTTTTTATTCGGCCAGAGGGCATGTCCAACGCTCAAGATTATTTTGCGGAAATTGAGGTTAGGGATAATGAAGTATTAGACAAGTTGCATAAACTAAAGGCAGATAAGGCGGCGGGCCCTGATGGCTTACATCCTAGAGTGCTCAGGGAAGTTAGTGAGATCATCTTTAAACCGCTTTCCGCTATCTTCAGACGGTCTTTAGAAACTGGAGAAATACCAAATGACTGGAAGCAGGGCAATATAATACCAATATATAAGAAAGGGGACCGCACTGAGCCAGGAAATTACAGCCAGTCAGTTTTGAGGGATAGCCAACATGGTTTCCGTAAGTGAAGGTCATGCCTGACAAACCTCCTGGAATTTTTTGAAGAGGCCACCAAGACTTATGATCAGAGCAGGGCTTATGACATCATATACTTGGATTTTCAGAAAACATTTGATAAACTACCACATAAGAGACTAATTTTTAAAATGAGCTCCATTGGAGTAACAGGAGGTATTCTGGAGTGGATTCAAAACTGGTTACAGGACAGAACACAAAGAGTGGTGGTCAGTGGAATCTCATCTCAGCTAGGTATAGTGGGGAGTGGCGTCCTTCAGGGATCAGTGTTGGGACCCCTGCTGTTCCTCATCTACATTAATGACCTTGATAGAAATATTGAGAGCAAATTAGTTAAATTTGCGGATGATACTAAATTGGGAGGTTTGGCAAATAGTTTAGACTCTATTATAGTGATACAGGAGGATTTGGATAGAATCCAGAGTTGGGCAGAAATGTGGCAAATGAAATTTAATTTAGCAAAATGTAAAGTTGTACATGTAGGTAATAAAAACATTAGACAGGATTACTTCATGGGAGGTTTAAAACTGGAATGTGCTCCACATGAAAAAGATCTAGGAGTAATTGTTAACCAAACCCTCACAGGTTCTAATCATTGTGCCGTAGCAGTTAAAAAAGCCAATCGGATGCTGGGATACATTACCAAAAGTATTGAGTACAAATCCAAGGAGGTGGTACTTCTCTTGTACAACACATTTGTCAGACCACATGTGGAGTATTGTGTACAGTTCTGGGGACCATACTTTAAGAAAGATATAGAGGCTCTAGAAAAAGTTCAGAGAAGAGCAACTAAGCTGATTCCGGGTATAAAAGATGAAAGCTATGAGAACAGGCTGAAGATCCTTAATCTCTTTAGTCTTAGGAAAAGGAGACTCAGGGGTGATCTGATTGAGGTCTTTAAATATGTTAAAGGGATTAACAAAGTGAATTATGTAGGATTCCTTCGGCCAAGTTCTGTTAGTAGAACTCGGGGTCATAAATGGAAGTTGACCAAGGGTAACTTTAGCACTGATATTAGGAAATATTTTTTCACCCAAAGAGTAATTTCGATGTGGAACAGCTTGCCTGACCATATTGTTGAGGCAGAAACCTTGGCAGTTTTCAAGAGCAGGCTTGACTTGAAGCTAGATACCATTGAGACATTGAGTATCTGAAGTGATATATTCACAATAGTTAAAAGAAACTGGCAAGCCTAGTTGGGCTGAACGGCCTGTTCTCGCCACTCATGTTATGTTATGTTATGTTATGTTATGTTATGTTATGTTATGTGTATCTCACCGACTGAAGGTGGATGAGCTATACATTTATGCTGGGCTATTCTCAAATAGCCCTGTGTCCTCAGCTGTCTTCATGACGTTAAAACTTGGATGAATACAAACCTTTCTCAAGAGCAATAGAACTGAAATATTGCTCAAAGGTTCAAACGCAATACTGACAGAAACAGCCAGTTCCTCGCAAGCATTAATTGCTTCCCTGTCTCTGTCAACACAAATCAAAATCCTCAGCATCATCCTGGGGTGCGTTTCCTGAAATCACAGATGCTAACTTACATAGTTGGTCCCATTAACTGTGAATGGACAAACTACGCTTTTTGGAAACACGCCCCTGGAATTTGTTACCTCCAGGCTTGATTACTGCAATGCCATTCTCTCTAAACTCCCCAATAAATTAACCAAAAGAGCTTCAAATCATCCAATAGTCTGCTGCCCGAATCCTAACCTGCCCAAAATCTTACGACCACATCGCAGCTGTCCTCACGCAGCTGTGCTGATTACTGGTCACAGAATGCATTGATTTCAAGATCCTCCACCTCATAATCGAGGACATGCACCCCCTTGGACCCCCCTACCACTCTGAGCTCCTTCATGAGTACACTCCAACTCGCACTCTCCACTCATGCTCAACTGGGCTTCTATTTCCACTGCACAACTGTCGACAATGAGCGATCAAGCTTTCAGCTGTACAGCACCCAAGCTCTAGAGTTCTTTACCAACACACATTCACCATGGAGAGTCACTAACATCTTTCAAAAAAACTACTCAAAATCCATCTGTTTAGTTTTGCATACCCCTGACTGTTTCCTTTCCTCATACAAACTGTCTGCGGTATTATTCATTAAAAATTTAAATTTTGTATGTTTTTGGTCCTGTTTTCATCATGTATGTAATATTTTTCCTTATGTACAGTGACCATGAGTGTCCAGAAAGCTGCCATTCAAATAAAATGTATTATTATTTCGTATTATTATTAATATTATTATTCAGGTCACTCATCTAACAATATGCTCTGCGTTTGATGTTGTGTTATTCTTTAACCAAGTAATCACTAAAAAGAAATAAAAGTGCACCAAGATGGTCATAATACAAAAGAACGGTGAAAATGCCCGCAGTGGCTGTATACATGATTGATCAGGACAGATTGATTCATATCACATAAGTTATATTCTATGTAAATCAAAATATTGTCTTCATACCTGCATATAATTCATGAAAAATACCTGAGAAATGTCTGGATTGCTTTTAAGATTTTGAGGATCTGACTCTGGGATGAGCCAGTTGAAGACCTCTGTATTGAAGGGGGAATGTGTTTCTGAACCAAACAGTGCAGCCATTTTAGCATCTGTCCTCTGCAAGCCAGTGCAGAGCCCACAGATGCTGAGGTCCCTTGTGAGTCACACAGCACAGTCCCAGTGGAGGGCTGCCATTGGAGAATTCAGTTGACAGTATGGAAGGGAGGGGAGCAGAGGATTGGCATAATCGTGGGGTTGGAGAGGGGAAGGGAATCTCCAGGCCTTCTGTTACCTTACCTGACTCTGAAATTTAATGCAATGCCCTGCCTTGGCATAGCAAAATGCACAAGCATACATGCATACCCTTCACAACCACCCACAAGCATACGCACGCACGCACGCACGCACGCACGCACGCAATGTGAGCTCAGGAGGCATACGAAAATCATCCCCCTGAATTAGAAACAAAAATACAAAAATTGACTTTAAAAAGTAACCTCTTTGCACCCACACAAAAGTCATCGGTTACCTTTTGTGTCTGTTTTTTATTATTATTAAAGTTTATGTATATAAGGAACCCCTTAAGAACAAAATATGCCATCATGAGAGATTCATCTTGCAATCTTTTTTCTATCAGCGTAAAGTCCCAGCAGACTGGAGAGTGTTGGTCTATGCTCTGTGGTGGCTGACCATTGATGGTGGTGTGTTAAAGACAGGCGGACATGAGGAGTAGAATAAACTTCGCAGCTGGCTTTTATTAGTAATCCTTCTGTTTCAGAGCAGCACTTTATACTGGGTTTGGAGACTACATTCTGAGGTCAATGGAGATAGAGGGAGCAAGAGGGCAAAGGACAGTGAAAACTAGGCGTAGTTTGGGAAGGATGGATTGAGACAGTAAGGAAGAGAAGGAGAGGGAAAAGACAGAGGTGATGAGAGGTGGAGACACAGAAAGAAGAAAGCAGTGCTCCAATTACAAGGCATATCCAAAACTGCAGCTCAAAATAATCGCAAAGCAAAAACAGCCCCACGAACAATAACATTCCTGTTTATCTCTCTTAATTAAATGTAAATTTGAAAGCCATGTTTTATATTAGAGTATATTTCTTATGAGATTAGAGTATCCTGCCGTCAATATTAAATTTTGTTAATAAAATAGAATTTAATTTTGTTTAATCCACAAGAAGTTGCACTGTCCTTAAAGCTCTTGAGGTCCAAGTGCTTCCCAATCCCTCCTGCTTTGGGAGTGAGGGGTTGTCTGCTCTGCTGCTTCAATTGGCTATGGATTGTCAGGTGATCTGCCCTTCCCTGCCTGTAATGTCAGGATTGCAAGAAGGCAATCATTCTGAAGAATAGGCTTTTTGACAGGATTTGGGAGCCAGAGGAGTTTCTGTAGAAGGGGCGGGGTTTAATAGCAGGACAGAATATCTGTTAAGGAAGACTGGAAATAGAGGTCAAGCAATGACGTCACAACAAAAGCAAGAATAGCATGTAACAAAATGCACCTTGATGTGACTTGTAAAAAGCCATCTCTTTCCATCAAATATGTTCAGTGTTAGGCGCGACGATGGGAAACACCAGACATAAATCCAAAATAAAGGGGTTTTATTAAATAACACACAAATAAAACATGGCACGAGGGCCAACAAAAAGCTTCACTCAAGGAGCTGAAAATTTGAACAGAAATTACTAAATTGGGGAACATAAGGGGGCACAAAGGCCAACCAAAAACTCAACTCAAAGAGCTGATAAAAATGGATGGAATAACAAAGGTTATAGTAAAATGGCGAGGACTAGACACAGATACTATAGCAAAGAATGAGAACTTGATAAGCACTGAACAACACATGGGCAAACCAGGACTGTGGAGAAACAAGGATCCGTCTGCCAGATTGGAACTCCACCTCAGAATACAAGGGCACGGGGCGGGATCAGGGAAACAAGGAACACCTGGGCAAAATGAGAGGGGCAAGGCACAGAAGCGTGAGACATGGGACAAGCAGTAAGACTTAACGAGCCCATTAAGAGAATGGGCATGTTCAGCTTAAGTACCAATGTGAGATGCAGCAGAGAAGGAAGGGTGAGACTGTTAACAGAACAGCAAACGAGATCTAGAAAATAGCAAATGTGGGAAATCATGCCAATTGATACCCTATCTAAATTAGTAAGGATTAGTGTGTGCCTGTCTAAAGAAGCACCTCCCGTGTGAGTTAGTAAATGTTAGTAATGAGTAAAAACAATCAAGAGGCAATCAAGCTTAGAACAGCCCCGGATTCAGAACAGCTGTGAAGGAAATGGAAACACCACCAGCCAAACCAAAGCAATGAAAGGTGCAGCACGCAGGAACAAAACATGGCATGGAACGCAGACTGGAGAGGTGGATCCCAACTAGCAGACCGGACCAGAGCAAGAAAATAGAAAGACACATGAATAAACAATGACACATGGAAGAACTATGGACATGGCAATGGCAAAAACATGGCAGGAACTAAAAACGCACTAGACAGGCAGACAAACAGAGCAAAAACACAACAGTTCAGGTTTGAGCATAGGTCCATATATTTAGTGTAAGATCTTGAGGATAACATAAATGTTATAAGACATAAACATACGGCATAAATGTTGAGCCAAGTGGATGATGTAGTCAGAAACTCAATTATTAATCTGGTAAATGTGAGTGGTCACATCAATATAATGGCAAAAGCCTGAAACATTTTAAGCTGTGCAGGACAGACAAATGCGCTTTTTTTTTCACATTTGGGATAGCAGTAGGGGTGAAGCAATGTGACCAAAGTGCAGCTTGGTTGTTGCATGCTCTAACAAAAAAAGTTAAAAACAAAATTTGCTTCAGATACTGCATTTAATACTAGAGAATGCTTGAGAATGCTATGCCCAGCACATGATAGGGGTCAAAACTCTGATTAACCTATCAGATCCTTTTCATAATTGAGCATTTAATAAGTCTTTTGACAGGCTGAATATAAGACGGACAGCTCCAAAGATTAAATTTGGAATTTCTGTGCATGATTATGATTTGCTTGCGTGCGTGCATGAGTGGGTTTGTGTGTGTGTTTGTGTGCGTGCTTGAGTTTATGCGTGTAAGTGTTTATGTAACCAAGTGTCAGAAGATTATTAAATCCATTTCAAAGCCTGATCTATTTTTGACCCCCAGATACAGACACTGCAGTGCAGTGAGGGGGAGATGAAGAGAAAAAACTTGCTGACAGTGACAGCCTGTTCAGGACTGGCCTCGAAGGCATTCATTTCACTGAGATCAAACTTATTAGACAGATCTCAGCTGGTACAAAATGACTATACCCCTTTGGCTCACTCCAAGTCTCATGTGGCCTCCAGAAAAAATAAATAATAAATAGATAAATCCCGTAATGTAGTGCAGGGATTGATGATGAATGTGCTCATTATAAAGCTGATTGTCTCACCTTCAGGTTTCAGCTGCCATGAAAGCCTGAACTGGTTATTCACAGGAGACATGAAAAGGGCACATGGTAACCCATGGCACAATATACATCCATGCATCCATTATTTGAACCGCTTTTTTCCTTATCAGAGTTGCGGGGGATCTGGAACCAATTACAGCAAATCATGGGCAAAAGGCAGGAACACACCCTGGACAGCTCACCAATCCATCGACCGCACACCATTCACTCTCCCACTCATAGTTTTTTTACATTTTAGAGTCACCAATTAGCCTGGCATACATGTCTTCAGAGTGTGGAAGGAGACCGGAGTACCCCGAGGAAACCCATGTGAAACAGGAGGAACATGCAAACTCCTCATAGAAAGGAAGATTCAAAATTAAGAAAGTAGAGCATGCACATTCACTCGAATACAGGTGCAGGACAATCGGAGAATCCGCAAATGAAGTAATTAAATAAAGTCCGCACACTGAAGGACAATGCTCCCCAAAAAAATGTATTCAGCGTGTCGACATTTCAAGCAGAATGATCTCTCCCTATGAAGATTCAAACCCACCACCTTTTGCTGTGAGGCAGCAGCGCTATTCACTGTGACACTGTGCAGCTCATTATCATTATTATTATTATTATTATAGGAAGTAGTAGTAGTAGTATTTGTAGTAGTAGTAGTAGTAGTAGTAGTAGTAGTAGAATTTAAAACCGTAGTTTTAAAGCTGGTATTATTTTTACAAATAGCATGTGCTGGGACAGTCAGTGTAGTCCCAACAGTGCTATCTAGAGGGCACTGAGTGTAAGTGGTGTCCCAGATTTAGCTGTTCACAGATTCGAGTTGAGCAGTGCTCACATGCATATGTAACGTTATATTGAACAGCAACAAAAATATGAATCATGCTAACCCAATCTCAGATCTCTGCTGACAATACTCAAGATATCAGTGCATATTCTGTAGGTATGAGTGCGTAGATGGGTGTCTGTGAGTGTATCTGTATGAGAGGTACAAAAGCTGGGGAAAAAAGGTTAAAATACAAAAGAACTCTGTGTCAAGCCTTTTTACAAACCATTTATTTTTGTATGCCGCACTGAAGAGATCTTTATCTTTTATCTTTCAATTTATTTGCATAATGAAGGAGAATTTTCCAATAATTTTAGATTTTTTATGCAAGGATTAAAAAAAACAGTGTAAAAGCCTGATACTCAACAGTTTTCAGTGGCAACATCACCTTGAAACAGTAACCGTATTATGCTTACCAGGCAACAGGGAGATTTACTGTGCCTTGAATTTATGTATGGTGCAGAAGTGTAAGAGAAATTGATTGATGAATTGAAACGCACCGTTCTGCAGCTTAAAAATAGTACGTTGCCGTGATAAAATATTTTCCCTTTCCTTATTTCTTATGGTTTTGCATGTGTTACACACCTCAAACAAACTTAATACAAGACAAAAAAAAACCTGTGTAAAAACAAAATATAGATTTTTAAATGATCATTTTGTTTATTGAGGGGTTGCCCTCCAAGTTATTCAATCTGCAAATTTCCCTAATTTAATCGATAAGAGAGTGAATCTTAAATGAAAGCACGCTGGATATGGTGAAGTATCGGTTCAGTTGAATCTTTCCAGCAATGTGAAGCAGCTGAAAAGTTTTGTACTGCTGCGAACATAAGACACTCTGGAAGACATGAGGAAACTGGTGATTGAGATCAATCAGTCAAGAGAGGATTAAAAAGACATTTTTAAGACTCTCTCTGGGACTCTAGCACTGCAAGAGCTATTCTCTCCAAGTGGAGAGTACTTGGAACACAGGTGAAATCTCTTGAGGAGCTGCCTGCCTACTAAAATTCCTAAATTAACTTATCAACAACTCATTCTGGAAGTATCAAAAGAAACCAGATTCTACCATTAGAGAGAGAATGGGCAAAACTAGTATCCAAGGTACAAATGATTGCAAACCAAGAGGGACATAGAGGATTGTCTGACATTATCAAAAAAAAAATAAATAAATATATAAATAAGAATAAAACTAAAAACACCTTGATGATCCCCAAGGCTTCTGAAGTAATGCTTAGAGCAATGTTGAGCCAAAAGCAGAACTTTAGGAAGACATGTGTCCGGTTAATTCTGGTGTTGAGAACGGCACACCATGAGTCAAACTTTTTGGCGTCATAGTGTGGCGATGTTTTGCAGCTTCAGAGCCTGGGAAACTTGTCATAATTGACAGAGTCATGAATTCTGCTCTCTACCAAAAAATTCTGAGGGGGAATATCTGATCATCGGACCATGATCTGAAGTGAAAGAGAAATTGGTGTTTATTGCAAAAAAAGTTGACTCTACTTAAAAAAGTAAGGCATTGGAATTTGATCCCACTCTTGTTTACTACAGGCTTCCAGCTGCTGGAGAGTTTTGGGTCTCCTTTGACGGACTTTTCGTTTAATTATGTGCCAAATGTTCTCAATCGGTGAAAGATCAGGACTGCAGACAGGCCAGTTCAGCACACGGACTCTTCTACTACAAAGCCATGCTGTTGTAATAGCTGCAGTATGTGGTTTTGCATTGTCCTGCTGAAATACACAAGGCCTTCCCTGGAATAGATGTCGTCTGGAGGGGAGCATATGTTGCTCTAAAACCTTTATATACCTTTCAGCATTCATGGTGCTTTTTAAAACATGCAGGAGTTCCACACCATATGCACTAATGCATCCCCATACCATCAGAGATGCTGGCTTTTGAACTGAATGCTGATAACAGGAGGGGTGGTCTTTCTCCTCTTTAGCCCAGAGGACACAACGCCCATGATTTCCAACAAGAATGTCAAATTTGGACTCGTCTGACCACAGGACACTTTGCTACAGTCCATTTTAAATGAGCCTTGGCCCACAGAACACGGCGGCGCTTCTGGATCATGCTCAACAATGGCTTCCTTTTTGCATGAAAGAGTTTTAGGTGGCATCTGTGGATGGCACTGCGGACTGTAATTACAGACAGTGGTTTCTTGAAGTACTCCTGGGCCCATTTAGTAATGTCAATGACAGAATCATGCCGGTGAGTGATGCAGTGGTGTCTGAGGGCCCGAAGATCACGGGCATCCAGTAAAGGTCTTTGGCGTTGTTCCTTACGCACAGAGATTTTTCCAGTTTCTCTGAGTCTTTTGATGATGTTATGCACTGTTGATGATGAGATCTTCAAAGCCTTTGCAATCTGACGTGAGGAACATTGTTTTTAAAGTATTCCACAATTTTTTTTACGCAAGCCTTCAAAGGTTGGAGAGCCTCTAAACATATCTACTTTTGAGATACTCAGCCTCTCTAAGACATCCCTTTTATAGCCAATCATGTTACACACCTGATGCCAGTTACCATAATTGCATGCTAAATGTTCTTTCAGCTGATTCTCTTATATATTAATTGCTTTTTCAGCCCTTTTTTGCCTGTGTCCAAACTTTTTTGAGACCTGTTGCAGCCAGAAAATTTGAAATAAGCTCATTTTGTGGATAAAAATGTAAAATGTCTCAGTTTCAACATTTGAAATGTTATCTATGTTCTATTGTAAATGACATATTGGCTCATGTGATCTGAAAGTCATTGCATTTTGATTTTATTCACAATTTACACTCCGTCCCAACTATTTCGGAATTGGGGTTGTATATATATACACTGCTTTTGCTGTGCTCACTGATTCTTTTGCCTTGCCCCTTGTTCTTGGCACCTAGCTCACTGGCTTTTTTTCAAGTTTACTGCTTGTGTTTCCCATTTTTGTTTTCATTTCTAATTTATCTTCTATATTTGTCCAACATTTGTCTTGTGTTTTATTTTCTTGTTATTCTCAGTTCTCCTGTCCACTCCTGTTTATCATTTTGTTTCTGAACATTTTAATTCTTATTTTGGTTACTCAGTCGGGTTTAGCATTTGACTTCTTCACGGCCTTAGCCCCATCCCTGGAAGGAAATACGCAAAAACACCTCAGGAAGGCTCAAATGCAACAATTCTGAGAACAAAGAGTGGGGCAAAATTTCTCGAAAGAGATACAGTTTTCAGAAGTGTTTGGCTGAAGTTGTTGCTGCTTATGGTGGCACAAACAGTTATTAAGTTGGTGATTACTTTTTAAAATGGGGTATATGCAAATTGAATAGCCATTTTCAATTAATTGATGAGATGATATTTGAAACAGTTATTATTGCTGTTGTTGTTGTTGTTGTTGTTCTTATTGTTGTTGTTCTTCCCTCAAGTTCTCCTGGCTTTTTATGAAATTTTGTATGAAGATCTGCATTTGAATCCAAGGGCTAGGTTTGGTGTGGTACTCTCAACACAGAAAACGATCACACATTCAAATTAAACAAAGCAGATGGAATATAGATATACCATTTATCGTCAGGAAAACACTTAAAAACCGTGAACGCGTTTTGGCTAAATCTAACGCTCTGCAAGACCAAGGACTTTTCTAAATCAGGGGCCAAAAAGGGGCCTCTCTTTACACAAAGGGGACAAGTATATGTAATATGTTCATGCATATTTTTTGTTCAGTGAACTTACTATACGCTACAGGTAAAAACTATTTGAACCCGTTACTTATATTTTATTCAATGTTTTATTTATGTTTTAGTGCAGTTTTAGGACATATAAACAACCTCAAATGGCACAATACACAGTTTGAATAGCAAGAAGTCAAAAAGAATCTATAAATTTGGGATAGTGACTTAAATTTTGGGGTTAAATAAACATTGTACTTGGCAGAATAAACATGATAAACTATTTAAATTTTTTAAAAATCATATGAAATCAACCTTGATTGGTGCAATCTGGACTGAAAAAATCTAAAAGAAATAAACCACAGGTGCAGGCTATCCTTTGAAATTAGTAATATAAGGTGTAAACCTTCAAACCTGGCTGTCCTTTAAAAAAAATTGCCTTCAATCTGCTTTGCATTTTTTTACGGCAAAATGTGGTCACTTCGATCAGTGAATGATTTTGATCATTTTTGGTGAACAATGACCATTTAAATTCTATTGTGCCATCAGTATTGTGACAGTGACGAGCTTGTGTATTTGAATGACGCAGTAATTGCAATGATCAGCCTAATCATCTGAATAGACATATTTTGCAAAGTGATTGCAATACCAACATTACAAATAACTGCAGATACGCTTTAAAGAAGCAAACTTAGCCATTGCATATAGCAACCTAAACTGGTTAAAGGTGAAAAAACAAGTTGCGTTCCCATCACAATCTCTCGCTCAACAAATGTTCCCACCTCTGTTCTATTTGTCTGGCTCTCTTTCTTACTGGGCTCAGACATTCTTTCTGTGCATGTGCTGAAGTGTTTTTTTACTCTGAAAAAACGTTGCCTCTCAACATCTTTGCAGAAACAAACTGACACAATCTAATGAATGGATGGATTTTACGATAATTGGGCCTACTTTAACCTAGGGCGTCCCCAGGGATTACCGTTAAGGGACTGTTCTCCTTCAGTTCCTTCAACCCACCAGTCAGAAAACGAACTTTTTTTCTTTATAAACTGACTTACAAGATAGTGATTTACCCACAAGCTGCCTTAATTAATGTTAGCTGATTAGATACAGCGAGCAACACAGCAAGTAGCTTGGATGTTATGATCTTAGGATAAACAAGCACATTGCCATTATATTAAAGTATGTTATGCTATTGAACTAATGCCATACCATCCTAGCCAGTGACCGCAGCCGGAAACATTGTTAACGGAATAAGTCCAGCCAGAGCTGATCAATGCTTTTGGCAATGCCTCTGCTGGTAGATGTGTATTTTCAAGAAATAAAATGGTAATGCTGTAGTACACCACTGATGTTAAAAAGCTGCCCAAGCTGGCATATAAAAATCCCTAGCAAGCTAGTGTCCTATAAATTGGTTTACTACTTGCCGGAAAGTTTTTAAAAGTGTGTTGAAACTCATTCAAAGCTCACATTGATTTTAATATGTGTTTACTGTTCAACTGGCTCTCACGTCATGACACAAGTAAGAAACAAGTTTGGTGTGCCAATTCTTACATTACATTGTAATACAATGGCAAAGGTATAGCCCATGCCATTTTGCCCCTGATTGACATGTTTTCTGTTTTTGTCACTGTTTGGGTTTTTTAGGTTTAGGCATGGGGAGTGAGATTGGTCAGGGTAAGGAGAAGAATAACACAGTAACCCAGTCAGAGGCTGAGTAGGTTGGGTCATCCCTGCAAAAAATGTGCTATAGGAATTCCTATAAATGTGCTATAGGAATCCAATAGAATTCTATAGAACTTTAGTACCTCAAGTCCTATAGAAAAATTTTTTTTATAGAAAACAGTTCCATAGAAAATCTCTGGAAGACTTTTTTTTTTTTTTTTCAGTTTGGCATCTTCAATCCCACCCAACATTAGAAGGCAACTACTTCACATAGCATTTCCCAGAAATCCTTTCCCAATTTGCATCCCTGTAGCACAATGACCACTCGTGCGCTACTCTGACTGGGGCTCGAACCCAGATACTTCTGCTCCCCAATTCGGTGCCTTAACCAAGTGAGCCATTCAGAAGCTTGTACATTAATGGTTAGAAATAACCTTTAGATGTATAAAGATGGTGGGAATAAGTCTCAGCAGACCTCAAATTGTATTCAAATTAATTCTAAATCTGTATATAATCTGTAATCACATGCATGTGAATGGAAAGGCATAATTTTATTTAATTTTTAAAATTATGGGAAAAGTTCAAAAGCTCACTGCATATTGCACGTTTTCATACCATTAGTCCGGTTTCTCACTTCTAGAACCCAGGTACACATAAGGTAAATTGACCCTGTAAATTGACAGAGCATTGCAAGGATTCATAAGATTTATTTTTATTTTTATTTAACCCTTATTTAAGATGTCTTTCCCATTAAGCTTTTTTTCTATTAGAAGGTCCTAAAGACCATCAAAGTCCTATAGAACAGGTTTTTCAACTAGGGTGTTCTATAGGAAGGTCTTATAGAACAGCAATAATCTTATAGGACTTTCTTTTCCATAGAGGTGCTCTATAGGTTTCTAGCAAATTCTTGTAGAACACACGGAAAATCCTGTAGAACATGCTGTTCTACTAAAATGTTCTATGGAGTTCCATTGATGTTCTATAGAGTTCTGTAGAATTCTTTAGAATTCCATAGAAGTCCTATAGAACATTTTTTTGCAGGGATGCCTTTGCCACTCCAGAAAATAAAATATCACCTTTGGTACAAGATGCAGTCAAAACAAATTTTGTATGTTGCATTTAAAAAGAACTATGACCATTACTCTCCATCAAGTTAAAGCCAATGCTCTGAAGAGAGTGAAGGGAGTAGTGACCAGACCGAGGCACTTTATGGGCCAATCAGAATTCAGCTAAGGCAAGTGTTCCTGTGTCTCTGCCCCTGGATCCACCTATGCTTCCAAGCTCCATGTGTGTAGTTATTACTCCCTTGACAATTCCTGTCGATGGGGTATTTTTGCCCCCCCGGCCGTCTGTCTGTCCGTCTGTCTATCTTTCCATCAATTGTTACTGCTCTAGCTGGTGAATTGTAGTAGGGACAGCCTTCAGCTTTAAACAGGTCATGCAAATTGGATGTCACCAGAAGCCTATTTGATGTCAAGGTCATAGCTCTGATTTTGACCTAATTTTTCTAAGTCAATAGTTGGCCACACCCATCTGTAAGATACACCAAGGGGCTATATAGCACCCTTGGATGTCATGGTTTGTGAGGTGTGCGTGTTGTTTGGACTTTTCTTTGCGGCTCTCGTTCTGGGATGATATTGAATTCCTGGGCCATCGAATTCTTTACCCAGCTGGTTGATTGAGCTGGGGCAGCGCTTTCCCAGAATCTATAGAAGTAGGTAGTCTGGCACGCCTCCTTCGCTGGAGTGTTTGTGTTTAGCTTCGCACTATAGCCGAAGATATCTGTAGTCAGGTTTTGTATGACTTTCTATCTTCTAATTGTTGGAGTTTCTTCTCCCTTTTTCTATCTCGCTTTGCTCCCGTGATTCGGACTATTATACGTCCTTTGGAAGCGTGAGTACTTGCGTTTGGTCTATATTATTCTCTGTGTTTGTACTGTGTCCGAGCTACTCTCTTTCTCTCTGGTAGTTGCACTTGGCCTCCGTATACTACCGGCCATTACACCTAGTGAAGCAGGAAGTGATGTAATGGCTGAATATAGTTCCTTAACACTTAAATAAGTGGCATTTAATACCTGGCTTAATTTCGGTAGATGTTATGTACAATCATCTTTAAGGGAGCCATTAATTGTGGAACCTTGATTTTGGAGGAAATTAAAGAAGATACATCTTCATTACAGTGACGGTAGCTACTACCGGTGCTGATGCAAATACCCGCTTGATAAATGATGACGAATGACAACTCGTGTTTCACTCACGCTTACCTTGTAGGAAAGAAACTGACAAAGAGTGAAAAGCTGAGCATAAACAAATCCATTGACGCTTGACAACCAACATAGAAAGAGAGGGGGTGCACTAGCTTGCATACTAACCAATTTAAGCATACAAAACAGCTCAAAATAAGTGGGAATGTAGTACAAAATCAGTCAAGCCAATATATTGACTTTGGTTAAGGTATGGTCATCCATTGTCCCTGTCACTTGACTGCCAAAGCATTCAATGGTCTCTCATTCGCTAAACCTTTTTGAGGAATGGTCAGATGGTGACCTTCAGTTTATTTTATTGTTCTGTGTCATTCTTGTTATTTGAATCATTGAACTTCTTCACAAATATTGCAAAAAAAAAAAATCCAATTCCTAATATCTTGACTTCATGTGTGTTATTATTTTGTGCAAAAGTTGATTTTTCACTTTAAGGAGTACATGAAATTTAAGCGAAACTCACTTTTTATCTAATTTCTTTTCAGTTCTATACCTACAGCAGTATTTTTTAAATTTAAAACTTACCATGCATGCATACAATACATACCCGCTTCCAAACACCCATGCAAATACACAGAAATTCTACTGTATGAGCAAATGCACGTGCTCAAGCACATGCAGACAAAAATACCAGAGAGGCTGAGAGAGGGGAGAGAATGAAGGAAAGAGAGGAGGAAGAGGAGGATTAGAAAGAGAGGAAGGAAAGAAGGAGAGACAAAAATTTGCATTTGAGTGATAGAGAGAGAGAGAGAGAGAGAGAGAGAGAGAACAGCGGCAGCCTGCTGTCTGTTCCCTTTAGTTGAACGCCTCCCCGTTGGCATTTCTTTGACCCAGATAAGAGGAACAGCGCTGTGAGTCAGACATACACACACATGCACACTTTACAACTGACGCAAACCAAGGCACACAAGTTATTCAAGACAAAGATATTGTACATATAAACACGCACACAAATGCGCACTCACACACACTCTTATATGGAAACACAAAGTTTAGTACTGACAAACAGATCAATACATAAGTCTAAAGCATTTTTGATGATGATTCCTAACAGCAGCATTAGCCAAGTCAGTAATAAACAGTATAAAACAATATTCAGTATGTCCTCACCTTCATGACATCATTATGGTTACGACAAATACAACGAACAACAGCTGCAGAGTATCAGTGACTATGATTGGTCAGTGTTGGTTAATTAATGAATAAAAGTTACAGTTGTCAGCAGCAAAAAGGTTGAATAGCTAATTGAGAATGTTATCACAATACTACGTTGTAATAAAAAAATAAACAATTTCCTAAATAACAGGTACATGTTTCTATCCAAGACTAAACTATATTTTGTTTAACTTTATTCATTTTAAAGGCAAAGAAAACACTTTTTTTTTTTTGCTCTTACCCAATAGAAGTATACTGACCCTACTATTAAAATATATTTTGGGGTAAGTTTTGAAAATTTTTTTAAGGACTAAATCATCTTGAGAATTTCAGTTATACACGCTGTTGGCAGCGCACCATGTTTGTTGGAATTGGGGTAGCTTAAGACACCGGAACTCATGAGCGGGCGGAGGTTATAAAGGAAATAAAACATGGCTACTGTAAGCTACAGTTCGTCCGATGAATTTTTTGTGAATCGGTATAACTACAATGACAAACTATGAGCTGACATGAGATTTGGGAAGCCTACCTATTCTATCTGTAACTGATGCTGTCGTTTCTCCTGCATAGATGACAGGCGCTTGAGTTCGGGGGCCAGCCAACGACAGAATTCCATTGCCCTGGCAGTATCTTTCAAAATTTTCGAATATTTACTCGACAGTTCAGTTCCAAAATTTGCGTAAACAAGCTCCTTGAAACAACTGGGTAAAAAGAGTGCAGAACATAGCTGCTGACTCTTTGTTGAGTCCAGTGTTGTGCTACCATTGTTGTAACAAGTCAGGCTGTGCCTTGGGAAATCTGTGCAAGCTTCTGCCGATGGGTAGATCCGAGTTTCCTGTTTTGTTGAAGTAATCAACAGCCGCACACAGTGGCATTATGACTGAGTTTGTAGCTCAGGTTCTAATAATGATTGGTAATATCGAACCTAGATCATTCGGAGTAAAATTAACCCCTTAGTGATGGGAAACGCATATGTGCGGGCCTGACCCACTAGGCCACATGCCAGGTGCTGCGTATACCTGGTCTTACTGACCGATTACCGCACTCGTATTCGCTGTCACATACAGTATTTGCGGTTCCCGGCCTGCTGTCTGAAGCTGTGGCCTGCATATACGCGTTTCCTGGATGACAAGCATGTGACCCAGAATGTATTGGCACTAGGCAACGGAAAGCGTAAAGCTCTTTGTCACTAAGGGGTTAAGCTGCAGCATGAGTGATAATCAAGACTCATTTGTATACACTTTATATAGATCAGCTGATTTCCTGGTGTTGGGGCGTGTCATAACATCTGGGACATTGCCACTAAAAGTAGTTTTTGATTGGCTAAAATGTACAGAATGGGGGCACTCATGGACTTGTGGTAATTAGTTGTATTTCAGAGGTTTGAGGTTTGATCACTGGATTCAAACAAATCGCAAAAAAAAAAATATGGAACGAGAAGAACGTATTTTTCTGGATTAGAGCTGAAAAAGTGTTTTCTTTGCCTTTAACCAAACCTGCTTGTGGTTGGAACACAGGCAGTCCACCTAATCATACATCATTCAGTTCATGCATTGACTCTCAGGGGTTATTGCTCTCACATTAGTTTAGCTGTGGTTTAGAGTTTAAAACGTGTTTAAACCTGCGTTGTTCCAAACTAGTCATATGATCACTTAAACATCATCGCTGTGTCCTCAGACCCTGTGGTTTAATGCTCGGCTGCAGTTCAGTCTAAACCCCATTGCTTGGTCCTGTAGAAATCACCAAATTACCACTAAAGGCCTCTATAGCTGAGATTTAAGTTAAACCTGCCACATACATGGTTGAACTAGAGCGGTTTCCATATAATTCATATAAAACTTCCCTTATTCATCTGAGGTGCATAGAAGACAGACCCTATCGTTTTGTGTAACCTTCCTTTCATGTTGCATCTCCACCAGGTCAAAATTTACATTTCCAAATGCAATAACTCAAACAGTTCTGATGGGAATCATGTTACACTTGTGATTGTTTCCAGTGAATAAAGAGGGGCAGTTATTGATGGTGGTCACCCTGTTACCTTGGCTGTAGTAACACCACCCAGGTAAACTTTCAATATTTAAAAATGGCTATAACTCAAACAGCTTAAATGGGAATCATATCAAACCTGCTTTCAACTTTCATGGTGCACTGAGGAGAAAGTTATTTATCATGGTAGCTCTGTAATGTTTCCTGTAGCGCCACCCTTCAGCCAAGGGTAACATTTCTAAGTGCTATAACTCAGACTGCTTTGATGGGAATCATGTCAAAACCAAGCTGCAGTCTTCAGGGCTGACAAGTGAGCCCAAGACTGAGGTGCCAAAAACTGCAGTTCCTCGAATGGCCACTTGAAGTTGGCTGCAAAAGCAAGTCAATCCCAATTGACCCTAGCCTCCATTGCAGACGTCTTATATAGTTGGCTTCCCTCACACGACGTCTGTGCACTCAAGCTAGGTTTTTTGTTCAACCGATAAGAGATAAGCTCTGAAATTTCTGAAGCTTTAAGCACATACTGTTGTGGGTGGCAAGCAAAACACATATGACATCTGTAACAGAGGCTAACCAACACCAACGTGTTGACAATGTTCAAAAGGTGGAATTTCTGTGGGTTTCTTCGGTGTTGAAGTTTTCCCGAACACTAGTTCAAAACAACACTAGTAGAACACCAGCTGCAGAGCAGGGCACTTCGGTCGGCACTTCGGCAGTTAAATGTTTGATGTGAGGCCGGTCGCTATCATGGTTAAGTTGCTTGATTTCCTCTATGTTCTCATCCAGTCTGCTTTTCTATTCGTGAGAGCTTTTCTAACAAACAGTCGCATCCCATACGGCACCCAAACAGTTCGTTTGTGGAATAAACAGCAGTATTTACGGAAAGAACACGACTTACAATTGAAGGAACATTGTGTTGGCTTTTTCCATACACACATATTTTCTCTTTCTTTCAAGCCAATTCTTATTTTACATTCAAGACAAATGCCATATACGACGACTTTATTGGGAGTTTTTGTATCTGAAATTTTTGGTATTAATGTACTGAACAGCACTGAAAATGCACCACCAGTTAATGAACCATATTTTTAATTATTAATCAAATCATGCTGAATAGGTGTATAAAGGATAATCTCTGAAAAGCCACTTTTTTTGCTGCTGAAGTCCTTCAGGGAACGTTAATCAAGTGATGCCAAAATTGACAGCTGAGAAACGTGAACTTGCCTTGGGCATGCTTCAAGTCAGCATTTCATGTGGAGGCGTTGCACAGCAGTTTGGTTGCCACCATACAAAGATCATTAGACTATATAGGAGATACTAGCAAACAGGAAGCACCAGAGAAGGTCCACGTCCATGCCAACGACATGTTACGATGCCTTGACAAGATATTGTTCACCGCCACCTTCGTGATCAATCACTGCCAGCTGCCAGGACTGCAGCAACAGTTCAAGGTCGACGAGAATCGGACAAAATTGCACCTGAAACGTTTAATCACTTCAGTACCTAAAATTTATTAAGTGTTTTAAAAAGGAATGGCAAAATTACAAAGTGAGAAATACTTTACTATCCCAATTGTATTAAAATATGTCATAAGAATCAAAATGAAAATGTGTTTATTTTGAAAAATCTAGAAAATTCATGTGGCGAAACATCAGTGTGCTGTTTGTTTTCAATGCAATACTGCTTAAAAATAATTTAGAAATAATTTTCAGTTTTAAATCTTATTTAACATTCCATCCCACGTTTTTCTGATTTTGGATTGAAACTGAAAAGTCGTAGCAAAAACTGAGAAATTACTTGAAGTATAACTATGGAAAATGTCAATTAGGTTGTGTGGTTAAAATGGTGTAATTACAAATAGGGAGACGACAAGGAGAAAAAGTGGGAATCAAAGTGATTTTTCTTTCATTTATAGTGCTCTCGGTATGAGTGTAGTGCATCGGTAGTTTGTGGCATGGTCGACTACATGCCTAATTATACTGTTGAATTGTGATAAAATCATAATAAAGCTGGTCTCTGTACTGGGGATTGAGGTGGGATCCAGGTGGATAAAAAAAGGTATACAGTTGTTATGAACTTCACGGGAGAAACCAGGCACAGATCCACAGAAAGCTTTAAAGCAGTTTTAATAAAGGATTGGAAGTTGCAATTAGCACAGATTGAGGAAAAACAACTTGACTGTCTCTGGACTGATAGCCAATTCTGGGACAATCTGAGTTTGGCAAGGGGCAAATAGGATTGTTAGGCCACGCCTCCAGGCTTCCAGCTCACTGGTCTATTAAGACCCGGTTCACACTCTTCATATCTGTAATCATTGCATGCACCTGTTGTTCATTTCCACTGTGTGTTAGTGTTGTGCTATTGAAGACCGAGCCTCGCACTTAGTCATAGCGAAGCCTCGTAAGCCACAAGCCTGTATTTTCTCTCAGTCTTGTATAGACTTCACGTGTTTATAACTCTTGAACTTGGTGCAGTTTATTGTTTATATCAGCACTTTAATTTTATTGCCAGGAACCTCGATTCCCTGTTCTTTTGTTCTATTTGTAATACATTGTACTGTAGCTAAAGACCAGTGTCTGTTTTACTACTATTATCCAGGAACCTCGATTCCTTGTTATTTTGTATTGTATCCTGTTTTGCCTTCTTGCTGTGCTGAAGGCATAATAAATACAACCAAGTCCATCTTCACACCTGAGTCCAGTCCTCAACTTCCTGTCCACTGTGCATATTACTGGTGCTCAGAGCACAACCCTCACAAGGATCAAAAGGGGAAGAAAAAACTGTAGTCTGCGACAGATTTTAGATAAGTACTGGGGAGACTAGCCTGGGGCAGTGCCTGGTCTCAATCTCATACACTGCAAAAAAGAAATCTTCCCAAACATTTTAATCTGTGCTTAGACTCAAAAGTCTAATTTTCTATGACCATTTTTCTCAGAAAAAAATTCTATCACTGATTTTTGACTTATAAGATTTGTTTTAGGGGTAAGATAATTTCACGCACCCTATACATAAATCTAGAAATTAGTCAAAAATATTTCACATTAATAGTAATTATTAAATGCAGAGAACAGAGGGTTATGAACTAACAGACTTAAAAGCCAAAGAAGAAAACAATCCAGCAGGGAAGGAACTAAGACCAGGAACGTAAACATACGCCACAACAATTAACAATTGGGAAATGGTGGGGTCGGGAGCACAGAAGGGAAGGCAATGCAGGAGACAATAATTGAATAATGAGTATAAATAAGGGAAACAGAGGAAAAACCTGACAAGCACAGCTGGATTGCGAGAAAAAACATTAAAGAAAATTCAGGATGGAACAATGATACCATTTCAAAGTTCGGAATCACCACTAATTCTATCCGCTTATTCCTCACTAGGGTCGCGGGGGGAGCTGCAGCCTATCCCAGCTGACTATGGGCAAAGGCAGGGACCCACCCTGGACAGCTTGCCAATTCATCACAGAGAGTGCACATACCATTCACACACCATTCGCTCTCACACTCATACCTATGGGCAATTTAGTGTCTCCAATTAGCCTGATATGCATGTTTTTGGATTGTGGGAGGAAACCGGAGTACCTGGAGGAAACCCACACAAACACAGGGAGAACATGCAAACTCCACACAGAAAGGCCCCAGGCCGAATTCAAACCCACAACCTTCTTGCTGTTAGGCGGCAATGCTATCACCAATAAATGTTTATCAAATTTATATATTTTTTTTCATAAAGTGATACTTTCTTCCATTTTAATTCAGTGAAGGTGCCAGGTACAGACCTGCAAAGTGTCTTTTTCTCAGACTGGGGACTGTAATGGTCTTCTTGCAAAGTTGTGCTTCTGAGAGTTTCTCTTCTCATTCTACCCCAGTAAAACAAATTTTCTTGCTCCTTTTAAGATGATATCACATGCCATTGTGTGAAATCTCCGGCTCCTTGGAATTACAGTTTTTCATAATTGCTTACACACTATTACCAGACTTATGAACTAAATATCCTAATTCATAATGCAATCTCCTAAAAGACACACCCATTTCCCAAAACTGTAAACCGTGTTGACCTGTTTACACGCATGATTCAAATTAGTTGAACTTTTAGCGCAAAACTGTACACACAAATCCCCTTAATTTTCACTGCCTGTACCTTGTGTTCATTCCGAAAGCACAAGCATTTGACACGGTTAACTCAGTCAGCGAAGACTGAACCCAATTAGCACACAATTACCTGACAGAAAACACTCTGAGACAAAACTGTTCACACACCAATCAGAACCCCCAGTGCATAGATAAAAGGGCCCGAGGTTAGTTCATTTAGTTTTAGAGCAATGGATCCAGGAAGAGGAGGAGGAAGTGGCAAAGACCGAGGAGGCAAGTAGTGAGCAATGAAATTTGTGCCACTCTTTTTGACCATATCCTTGTGCATGGCCCGTCAATGAGGGAGGCTGGGCAACAAGTGCAGCCAAACCTTAGCCGCTTCACTGTTACCTCCATCATATGGACCTTCAGGCAGGAAAAGGGTAAATATGTTATGTAGGCTACATTCTGCTCTCCACTACACTCCACTTTAGATTGCTGTACTCTGAGCTGTGAGCATGTATATATATAATGCAGCTGTTTGCTCTATCATTCTGTATGCATCTCAGTTACAGTGCATAATGTGGAGTTATGGTACACTCCCATTTTGTCAAAAGAATAGTTTACAGTTACAGAATCCCATCCCACTTCTGTTTTTGCAGAATAGACTGATCCATAGCTCCGCCCGCCCCCTAAGTACGCATAGCAACAGCCGGACCTAGGTCAAGCTTTGCTGAAGATGGCGCCAACGTCCCTAATAACCTCATTGGAAGCACTTCCTGAAAACATCAATCTCGAGTTTTTAAAAATGGATTGCATCGCAAAAAAAAAGCAAACGACAAGGGTTATAATTATTTTTTATCAGGGTATATTCATGAAGTGTCATTTTCCGTTATAAACGCCCGTGAAGTTGAAGCGAAATGCAAATGCTATCGCTCAATGCTGAAGTCCCAGAAGCCACACTCATTGATAATAACGATCGACAAGGAACAGAGCAGCATTGTTCACGGCCAGTGTAGCATTCAATTTACATATGGTGTGATAAGATCACAAACCTTTTCCGGAGCACCCAGGTGTTATTGCCCAAGACAGTCTTTGATTGAAACGGAGCTCTGTGCGAAGCCTGCATTAATCGTATCAGGTGTGTTTCTGCTCTGTTTAAATGAAAACCTACAGCCTCTTGACCCTTTTACGGCCCAGTGCAAAGCCATCAAGACGCGTTATTGTTCGCAAACAACGCGAGTTGAGCTTTCTGAATAATGAGTAATTATTAGCAAATAAATTGTCATATCCAGCCCTCTCCCTCCTGAAAGTAGTGTTTACGACCCTGTCTGGGTATCTCATGTCCGATTTACACTCACCGTAACAACACCGCTTTGCCATTGTGAGATTTTATAATTACAAAAATGCGAAAACAGCGCGAATGTACTCTTCCCAATAGAGAAAGCAGTTCGGATAAGTGTTTGTTTGTCCGAGGTTATGGCGAGCTAGCTGGGTGCGGTCACATGACTGCAGCCCTGGATCTCATTGGCTGGATAGGCCTGGGTGGGCTGTACTCTGGATCGGTCTATTGAGAGATGACCACCTGGTGGAGGCAAGAGAAGGCCGGTGTACGAGGAGCAAGAGAGGGAAATAGTCACCATGGTCATTGCCAACAATGCAGTTCGCCTGCGAGATTCAACAGCGGGTCATTGAGGATCAACAAGTCTTTCGAGGAATTGATGCCATTAGTATCTCAACTATTGACCATATTCTGAGTGAGAAACCATCTGCAAATGAAACAGGCATATCATGTCCCTTTTGAAAGAAACTGTCACAGAGTGAAAGACCATCATCAGGAATATGTGCAGGTATGGGTTTCCATACTATATGAAGTATTTCAGTATATTACAATACATACAGTATAACTGCACTGTACAGTGCGGCTGTCTATACTGTAAAACAAACTACATACATGATGGCCTATCATTTGCACCCTCTAGCAATGTGTTTTGGTGTAGTCATTTACAGTACTCTACTATATTTCATGTTTTTTGAAGGGAATCTTTGAAGTAGAAGGGCGACCTCTTCCTCATGAGATCTTTATTGATGAAGCAGGATTCAACCTAAGAGAAGGGAGGAACATAATTGGCCAACGGGCCATTGTGCATTAGCCTTGCAGAGCAGACGGCCCTGCCTGATTTATTGTCTGAAATCCTGCAGGTCCGTCTTGCCAACTACCGTCGTCCAACAATTTCACGGCTAAATTTTTTACAGCCCAATCAGGGGAAAGAGAGGCGGGAGCTGCAGATGTGACATCACCAGGAAGCGACTTTATGTTTGAATACAATGGCGGCGTCTTGGCGGTTCCTGTGGATGGGTCAATATCAGCAGTTTTATCAGAAATAGACTCAATTTCTTCATTAAAAGAGGAGCAAAGAACGTCACTAAAAGTTTTTCTGACGGGAAACGATGTTTTTGCTCTTCTCCCGACCGGTTTCGGTAGGAGTTTGATCTACCAGCTGGCTCCTCCGGTCGTGAAAAAGATGGGAAGGACTCCAAACCCCATGTGGATTGGTCGGTGATGAGTGTGACGAGAAGAACCATTGTCCAATCAGCAGCCGCAGATTTTTTTGAAGGTTCCTCCTCTGAAAACTTTTTTGAACGGCTCTTTCCCAGATGGACTTGTGAAATATTTCCGTGGCGGATATATGGCACTGTCCGTCTGGCGTGTCAGGTTAATTATGCCTGTCCCTGGCCAGCGAGGAGGGAATATCACCATGTGCGCCGTCATCAGCAACCGAGGGGTCCTCCACCGCCATGCCGTCCTTGGGCCATAAAACACAATGCTTCTCCTTACTTTCCTTGATAGTCTGCGAGACCATATATCAGTTAAAACGGAGGGAGCCAGCACAACCACAGCAGCCACGCTACGTTGTCATTTGGGACAATGTAAGTTTCCACCGGGCTGCTTTAGTTCGTGACTGGTTCACCAGTAACCCTAGGCTCAGCAATGTCTTTCTACCGGCATATTCTCCCTTCCTCAACCCCATGGAGGAGTTTTTTTGGCATGGCGGTGGAAGGTGTACGACAAAGGCCCCTACATTCGTGCTCACCTTCCTAAGGCCATGGAGGAGGCACGTTTAGACCTAACAGTAGATGCATGCCAGGGGTGGATTAGGCATGCGAGGGGTGTGTGTGTGTGTGTGTGTGTGTGTGTTCATGTTTTTGTTACCTACTGGGGACCTTTTCCAGTATAAACACCGACCTTGCCAGGACCAGTAGTCCTAATGGGGACCAAAGCCTGGTCCTTATACGGCAAAACGTCATTTCTGAGGTCATGGTTGAGGTTAGGGGTCAGGTGTGAATTGAGGTTTTGTTAAGGTTAAGATCAGGTATGATTTGGTTAAGGTTAGTGTTAGGGGTAGGGTTAGGGTTGGGCTGTCCATAATGAATAGAAGTCAATGCAATGTCCTAACAATGATAGCTGCGCAGACTTGTGCGTGTGTGTGTGTGTGTGTGTGTGTGTGTGTGTGTGTGCGTGTGTGTGGGTTTTTTTTTTTATTTTCAGGCCGCTTTTCACACAAAATTAAACTTTGAAAACGCCAGTGTACCAGCAACCTCTGCAACAGAAAGAAAGATACTGTAGCCTTTGTTGCCCTAAAATATTATGAGTGGTTTCCTTAGAACCAAAATAGCTCATTAATTTTATTAATTAATTATGGGGTAATGCAGAACATTAAAAGTACACTGGGAAATATGGGCCATTGCAATCAGATGTAAAAATTGAATTTAAAAAATATACTTTAAACAGCAGTAATTTGAAATGTTATTAATGTCTTTGTCGTATGTTCTACCAATGCAATGCTTCCCCTGAGAATTAAAATATTAATTTATTTCAAAAACATGAGTCTTGATTATTTTAAATCTTTAAATGATTCTATATATCACATCTATACTTTTCAATCATTACTGATCTGTGCTGCTTTTGGCGTTGATGTTGATGGGAGATGTGAGATTTAAGTGGTTAAGTCGTGAGGGAACCTCTCTTTTCTACATAGTAGTACCACCTAGTGGTCATTTTGCATTACTGTGGTGAAGGCACGCGCAATGGTATTGCCTTGCATGATTCATCAAGCAACTCAGAACGCAAGATCTGTTTTAGGATCAATTTCAATTCTTATAATCGCCTCTTTTACTCCTATAGAGAGGGGGGATCTAATCCCAGAGCATTAGTTCTGTTTCAATGATTTGCTCAGTGAACATTGGCCTAGATACATACCTTATAATTTTCACTGTTCTTGTGCTTTCAATGCCACTATGGTTCTTCATTATCTTTAACTTAATGAGCTTCACTGTGCCACTTCATTTGATGAGCATGATAAATTCTAGATTTGTATCATTTTACAAACAAAAAAATCTGTTGTATCCAGCATTTAGAACTCAAATTGTCACAGACCTGTCTCTGTTGTCTGGAATCATGGTATTTTCTGCACATTTACATTCTGGATTCGATTATCCCTGTGAACATGTCTCCAGCACAGATGGTAGTATGCTCACTGAACCACCACTTTCCCGATTACCAACAGCATTAAGTCTCCATTCCACATCCAGAGGACAACAGTCAGGAGAGTAAAGAGGCTGCCTGATCGTGGCGTTCTTCCCATAATTGGCTATCAGCCCTGAATGGAACCTTCGCTGAAGTCTATTTATGTTTTTTCAATTAACAATGAAACTGTAAACTAGTCTCTCCTGATCAAGTGCGCTTAAATCATGATCATGCGCCTCTCTGTATATGCACGTAGTATTCTAATCTTGTTCTACTCTACATGAGTAGATAATGAAAGCAATTCTCACATACAACATATCAATATTACTGCACTTATTCTACAGTGCACTAACCTTGAAAAGCACCGAGAAACAATATGTATTAAGCGCTGCCAGACAACATTACATTGCCTGAGGGAGACTTTCTAGTGCTTTGGGTTTTGAATAAACTGCCCCCACCCCCGGATATTTGACCCCAACTGCTCAGCCTAATGAGGTCACATCATAGTGACATATGGTTGGAAGAAGAACTGAGAGGTGATTTGAGGAAGTTATCCTGAAAAAAAAACTATTTTCAGCTTTTCATTGACCCAATTTG